>JAUIMM010000154.1:9065000-11465000 GCA_031769625.1 Taudactylus pleione
TGAAATCCGAACCCCCCTGAGCCCCCCCGATCCGAGGCCAATCCGAGTCAGGCTCGACTTTTCCCGCCTGACTCGGATCTGAAATCGAGGCAAAACGTCATCATCCCGCCTTCCGGGTCTCGCGGATTTTGGATCCTATATAAGGTACCCGCGTCGGCGCCATTTTCTCACTCGGCTGTGGACAGTGAAGAGGGAGGGTGGGAGTTAGGGCTGGCTGGGCTGGGCTGTGTAGTGTAGTGTAGTGCAGAGTAGTGTTGTGCTGTGCTGTGCTGCGCTGTGCTGTTGTTGTCCATAGGGTCTGTGTCCACTACTTCAAAGTCCATAGGGGCTGGCTGTGTTGTGCTGTGCAGTCAGTTGTCCATAGGGGCTGTGTCCACTCCAAAGTCCTGTGCAGTGTCCCAGTCCTAAAGGGGTGCTGTAGTGTTGTCCAGGGGGTGCTCTGTCCGTCAGGGGTGCTCCCCCAAGTGCTAAAAAAAAAAATATTTTTTCTGTGTTTGTGAATTGTGTGCACAGTAGCCGCACGTGCATCAGCAAAGTAGTGCCAAGCGTGCGCCTGTGTCATAAGTAAAGGGCCGGCTGGCTTGACCGTTAAAGGGTGCTGTAACCCCCAAAGTACACTCCAAACCAAATAAAAAAATATTTTCTGTGTTTGTGAATTGTGTGCGCAGTAGCCGCACGTGCATCAACAAAGTAGTGCCAAGCGTGCGCCTGTGTAATAAGTAAAGGGCTGGCTGGCTTGACCGTTAAAGGGTGCTGTAACCCCCAAAGTACACTCCAAACCAAATAAAAAAATATTTTCTGTGTTTGTGAATTGTGTGCGCAGTAGCCGCACGTGCATCAACAAAGTAGTGCCAAGCGTGCGCCTGTGTCATAAGTAAAGGGCCGGCTGGCTTGACAGTTAAAGGGTGCTGTAACCCCCAAAGTACACTCCAAACAAAATAAAAAAATATTTTCTGTGTTTGTGAATTGTGTGCACTGTGGCTGCACGTGCATCAACAAAGGAGCAGCGCCAAGCGTGCGCCTGTGTCCCATAAGTAAAGAGCCGGCTGGCTCATTTCTTAAAGGGTGGTGTAACCCACAAAGTGCACTACTCTCCAGCAAAAATAAAAAAATATTTTCTGTGTTTGTGTGTGCCTTAGCCGCACGTATATATCAATATAACATAAATGGAGGACCAAACTTTCTCCGATAAAAATAAAATAGGGAAAGATCAAGAACCACTTCATCCTAGTGCTGAAGCTGCTGCCACTAGTCATGACATAGACGATAACATGCCATCAACGTCGTCTGCCAAGGCCGATGCCCAATGTCATAGTAGAGGGCACATACAATCCCAAATGACAAAGTTCAGGAAAATGACCTTGAAAAAAAACATTTAAATCATCTGAAGAGAAACGTAAACTTGCCAATATGCCATTTACGACACGGAGTGGCAAGGAACGGCTAAGGTCTTTCCCTATGTTCATGACTAGTGGTTCAGCTTCACATGACGATGGAAGCCCTCCTCCCGCTAAAAAAATCGAATGAGTTAAGCTGGCAAAAGCACAGCGAAGAACTGTGCGTTCTAAGAAGATATCGCAATCCCCAAGGAGAGTCCAAGTGTGGTGGCGGTTGCGATGCCTGACCTTCCCAGCACTGGACGGGAAGAGGTGGCTCTTTCCACCATTTGCACGCCCCCTGCAAGTGCTGAAAGGAGCACCCACAGTCCACTTGCTGATATGCAAATTGAAGATGTCACTGTTGAAGTACAACAGGATGAGGATACTGGTGTAGCTGGCGCTGAGGAGGAAGTTGGCGAGGAGGATTCTGATGGTGATGTGGTTTGTTTAAATCAGGCTCCGGGGGAGACAGTTGTTGTCCGTGGGATGAAAAAGCCCATCACGGTCATGCCTGGGCAGAAGACCAAACATTCCACCTCTTTGGTCTGGCAATATTTCTATCCAAATCCGGACAACAACTGTCTTGCCATATGTACCATATGTAAAGGTGAAATAAGTAGGGGTAGGGATGTTAACCACCTAGGAACATCCTCCCTTATACGGCACCTGCAGCGCGTTCATAAAAAGTTACTGTCAAGTTCAGAAACTTTGGCTAAGACCGTAAGCAGTCCAGGGACACCTAAATCCCTTTTTCCTGTTTTATCCAAGGAATCGGTGGATGAGGAGGATGAGGACGACATCTTGCCTCCGTAGAGCCAGTTT
The DNA here is from genome assembly GCA_031769625.1 of Taudactylus pleione. NCBI lineage: Eukaryota > Metazoa > Chordata > Amphibia > Anura > Myobatrachidae > Taudactylus > Taudactylus pleione. Next base: position 9,067,202 of record JAUIMM010000154.1, read on the forward strand.
GTGCAGGGACACATTAATTGCCAGCTTGTTTTGTGGGGCCCCAAACGAACCAATCATTTCAGCCACAGTCGTGTGGCAGACCCTGGCGCTGAAATGATTGGTTTGCTAAAGTGTGCCTGTCCTATTTATTCAACATCTCCAAGGTCAATTCCATCTTGCACCTCTTTTTTTCTTTGCAGTATGTACTGTTTGGGGCCTAGTTTTTCAAACTGCCATCCTGACTGCCACTGCAGTGTCACTCCTAGATGGGCCACGTGTTTGTGCCACCCACTCGTGTCGCTTAGCATAGTCATCCAGCTACCTTGGTGCAATCTTTTGGCCATAAAAACAATATTGTGAGGTGTTCAGAATAGACTGGAAATGAGTGGAAATGAAGGTTATTGAGGTTAATAATTGCATAGGAGCAGAAAAACCCACAAATTCTGTGATTTAAGCTGTTTTTATGCTTTTTTTCAAAAAAATACAGATCCAAAACACAAAACCCAGAACCCAAAACACGGAAGGGTGTTTTGGCAAAACCAATCCAGATCCAAAACACGAAGAAAGATCCAGATCCAAAACCAAAGCACGAAAAGTGGCCGGTGCACACCCCTAATTTATTTATATATAATCAGTTAATTTGGAGTTGTGCACCTGTATTTCTTCTTTGTGTATATATCAATGGTCTCCACAGGTAGCACCTCCAATTATATATATATGTCCAGAATGTGCAGTCTGAGATCTATTTTCTTTGTATAAAAAGTATACTTGTGAGGTAAATGCTTTTCACTTGCGTAGACACAAAATAAGTGTAAAAGATAGGAATTGATATGTATGGTGTTGAAAATGTTTGAGGTTTCATAGTGAAAGCAATTGCAACTAATATGACAAATTCACACTTATGTGAATCACTTCCTGAATTTTGTAATTAAATAGTTTTGGATATTTTAAAGAGAATCCGCTAGATGGCAGCAATCTTCAGTAAATGGTACAAACATGGCAGCAACTGGTGAGAAACCCTGCAGTATGAATATAATTGGTTCAAAGTTTTCAAATGTTTTCTCATACACTGTGGCTTCAATTGCTCCTCTCGGCACTAGATTACACTGATCAAATTGATGTGCAACATTTGACTGAGTGCAATTGAAAGTAATAAGAAAAACAGATACCAATAAGTGCACAATAAACTAAAAGCAAGCTGCTAGTGAGACAATCAGGGAAAGTTCACCCAATTTCCTAAAGTTGAATATTGAAAAACATAAAAATTGTCCACTGAAGTGCTAGGGCTGATAGAAACATGCATAGGAAACCCAGATGGTGGATCTAGGGTTAACAGGAGTGATGTCCCACTTCCTTAAGATTATAAACTTGATTTCTTATACCCCTTTTCCACCTAAATTCCGGGTCTGACTCGGAGTTGGAACAAAGTTCCTATCCAGATCAGACCCGGAATTTTGCCGGCGCAGACTCTGGAGTCGGGTCTGCATAGACTGGCTTTTCCGGAGTGAAAGTGGTCGCTTGGAGATGATGTCATCTCCAAGCGCCACTGAAGCCGGACCAATCGGCCGGCTAGCAGTGTACTCCAGGTCATCGTGACCCGGAGTGAGCTGTTCTCACAGCAGGATTTCACTGGCTACGCCCGTGTTAAACCCTGCTAGTTACCTGGGTTGGATTGCCGGGTCACTCGACCCGGCGATCTAACCCTCTCCCCTTTTACACCAGGGAGCTGCCCGGGTTAACCCTTCAAAAACCCGGGTTTTAGCTCCGGTGTAAAAAGGAGTATTACTCAAAAAAAATGTCCCAGATAGATCCACATTAAGTAAGGTAGATCAGATATCCTTATTTCCCTGAATCACCATAGCTGTTAAGGAGGTCAATCTCTTTAAATGGAGTAACTATAAAAACTCATAAAGAAAAAGAAAAGACCATAGTGTGTGTCCAGGAGGGGCCCGCACCGCCACCCTGCACCCATAGTATACTTACTTCTCCGGAGTCCCACATTGGCGCCAGTGTCTACGCTATAAAAACGGCTGGAAAATGACTGCTATGGCAATTTTCTCGTCATTTGCACATGCGCAGTGCAGGGAAAATGCCCGCTGCAGCCATTTTCCCCGCTACCTGCGCATGCGCTATAGACTCTGGGCACACTCTAGTGCCCAGAGTCTATAAGTGCAACGCTGGCTACGCAGCCGCCGGACTGAGAGGAGGAGGCCCATGACGGAGACTGCACACGTGCCGCCTCCTCTCTAGAAATGCCCCTGGTTTGCCGGCAGTTCAATGGATGAGCTGGAGCTTGCCTTCACTCCTCCGATAGTAATAGCGAGTGGTCACAGTTACAATATGGTTCCGGTTACCAGGTGTCCTATGTAATGGCTTTAAAAAGTTTCAGCTGGTTCCAGACAGATTACCAGGTCCAAAGAGATATAACAAGGTAAGTCCAATCACATACGTAATGCATTTCGACCCTCCAGGGTTTTTCATCAGAAGCATTCTGGACAACACAGTGAAGGTGCTATTTATCCCCCTAGTAATTGATAGGCACTGCCTTCTAATTGCCACTTCCTGTTTCCCGATTGTCACGTCATTGTGTCCTGTCGGTGACGTCATCGCACTTCTGGTTGCGTTTGCGTACCATTGACATGCAAACAGGAAGTGACGTCCCACGGGTCCGCCGATGATGTCACAGGACTTCCGGTCTGCATTCCAAACGGCCATCTTTAATATGGGAAATAGATTCTTTAGGGGAAAAAGAGCGAGCAGCAAGATATATCAACTTAGAATATAGGTAATCAATTACATTCTACAAGGGAAGTGGATGTAAACAGTCAACTTAATAGTAGCAATTAATACAGACATCACTTATCTTAAAAACAAAATAAAATATATATGTATTATAACATTTTTTTAAAATCCAAGAAATTAATATATTCTCCATGATTTTGGAATGGATGTACAGGTCCAGAGGGTACATAGACTAAAAAAAAAAAATATGAGCTAAAACATGTCAAAGAAAACATTTTAATTAAAATTCTCCATTAAGATCTTTTGGGATAATAGTTTTTAATTTAAAACTCCAGTGCATATCTGCTTGAGATAATCTAATGTCTAGATCTCTCTTTCGCCAAGAAGGAAGAATACATTGGATACCCCAAAATGAGTCAATCTCACATTCTCTGCATTGATGAATATTTTTAAAATGCGCAGATCGACTATGGGTTTCCAACCCTTTTCTAATATTGTAAATGTGTTCAGAAAGACAAACCTTCAAATTTCTTGAGGTTTTTCCGATATAAACCAGACTTTTGCTTCGTCTATGTACCCTTTGGACCTGTACATCCATTCCGAAATCATGGAGAATATATTAATTTCTTCGATTTAAAAAAATCTTTATATATATATATATATATATATATATATATATATATATATATACACACACATACAGTCCAAACAATGCTCGGCACTCCAGCTCAATTCCATACCAATCCTGGGTGCCTTCCCAAATAGGATGTGTGACAATAATATAGCAATTGCGGGCGGCACTCTCAGTACATGAGTCAATCCAATAGAGGGTCCCAGTCCTCCACAGATATTCAACGTTTCATCCTGATGAAAAAATTGCATTAAATTTGAAACGTTGAATATATGGTTGAAGATAGTACTAAATGTACTGAAAGGTTCCACTGATCCATTGGTCTCTGTGTGATTCATTTGGAGGGGAATGCCGCACCTTCAGTATCCCTTTGTGAGGGCTCCCCTGCAGGATTCTTCTATTGTCTGGAGTGCCGGACCTGGAAACATTATTTATATATATATATATATATATATATATAAAGGAATCCTACTAATGCGCATGAAGTCTTTTGATTGAAATGTCCAGATATAATCTGTTCAGGTATATACAGTATGTAGCGCAGCTGCATCCCAGCTCCAAGCCACGGAGCGATAGATTCTAGAAGTAAGCAAGTTGAAAGGAGAGCGTTCTCCTTTCAACTTACATATATATATATATATATATATATATATATATTATATATATGACACTGTTTAGGACATCTGTACATATATGTTTTTTGCTGATGAATTTCAATCCCCAGCAAGCCCTGACTTTTCTAAAAATTATGGCTGACATGGGCATTCTGAAACTTAAAGAACCACAAGTACCATGATGACCTGGCATCCGGGGCCATAGCCTGCTGAAACCTGTAGTTCACCTGTAAAATAAACACAGTACAAAATACATACCCCATAGAAAAAAATCCTTTATTTCTCACCTATTTCCAAATAGTTTGTTCCTTGTTGCATCCCCGATCCTGGCTAAGCAAAAAAACAAATATTGTATTGCAAATACTTCTGGCAAATTTTCATACACTTTTACATCCAGTACTTGAACAAAATGTTAAAATTTTTGGAAGACAACTAGCGGTGACAAGTTTTTTGAATTCTCGGATTCCTGTTGATTACATAGTGTGACTTAACGGGAAAGTAATGAAAATTAAAAATTGGAGGCTATTACATCCCAGCCTGCAATCTGTTTAGTTGACTATTTGGTTGCAAATGACACACACATTTTTATTTTAAAGTTTACCACTATGAGGCTGTACTGATCGTATTTGTAGGGCCGGCCCTTCCATTATGCAGCGTTAAGGAGCTGCCTAGGGTACCGGGACCTGAGGGGGTGGTCTGCTGAGACTGCCTGGGACAAAAATGAAGGTTATCTGTCATGCTAATCATGCTTACTGCTGGTTATGCTGCACTAGGTATTATTTATACCTGCTGCAGCCGGCTCCTCTGCCATCAGTGTCAACAGCTTGGTGCAGCAGTCAGGCAGCAGCAGCAGCGTGGGGGCATGTACTCTTCCCTCTACTCCTACACTTCTCTCTCACACAGCCACTAATGCAAGCTCTGCCTCCCAGTCTGTACAAGAAGAAGAGGGAGGAGCTGGCAGGCAAGGGAAATTTTTTATCACTTTTTGGTGGGTGATAGAGGTTAATGGATGCTGAGTGGGCAGGATAAAGGGTGCTGAGAGTGATTCTATCAATAGGTGCTGCCTGGGTAGGGGGAGTTTAATAGGCGCTGAGAGGGGGGTTAGTGAGTGCTGGGAGTAAATTGATCAATAGGTGCTGGGTGGGGGTAGGTTAATGGGTGCTGTGAGAGGGGAGTTAATGGGTGGTGAGGTGAATTGGTTAATAGGTGCTGGGAGGTTCATGGGTGCTATGGGAATTGGTTTAATGGGTGCTGAGAGTGAATGGATTAATAGGTGCTAGGTGGTGGGCGGTAAATGGGTGCTGAGAGTGAATGGATTAATAGGTGCTGGGTGGGGTGAGGTAAATAGGTGCTGAGAGGGGGGTTAATGAGTGCTGGGGGTGAATGGATTAATAGGTCCTGAGTGGGGAATGTTAATTGGTGCTGAGTGGGGGACTAATGACTGGTGGGAGTGAATGGTTTAATAGGTGCTAAGTTGGGGAGGTTAATGGGTGCTCTTACTGGCCTTTCTTGCTTGCACAGCTCACCATGTGAAATTACTCCTCAGTTAAGCATAAACTTTCCTGTTGGTATCTGGGATATAAAAATGTGTTTAGTCCTGAACCTGATAATGGCCTGGGCAAGTGTAGGTCACTGAGGATCAGCCAGATGACAATTGAAACTGTGAGTAGTGTGTCTTTACTGCACCAGCACAATACTGAACAAAGAACATGGCTGCTAGAAGATCGCTTGTGCCAACCGCTATATACATCTACATTCCTCCTTTCAAGATGAAGAAAATAATGTGTGTGTGTGTGTGTGTGTGTGTGTGTGTGTGTGTGTGTGTGTGTGTGTGTGTGTGTGTGTGTGTGTGTGTGTGTAAAATGAGTGTCATAATGGTTGATGAAAAACAGTGTATTAACAGAACACACTGTATATATGCATTGCAAGGAGGCTGTAAGTGGAAAATTAAGGAACACAGTCCTGGAATGTGGAATTAGTCTTTGAGACCTAGCAAGCTGACTGGATTCTTTCTATGAGCTGTCTGCACTGGGGCAGACGTATTGCAGCATATACTGTATATTGCCAACAGTCCCGGTATGGAGCAATTGGCTGTCTGGCACAAATGACGAGTGATTTGAATGTAGTTGAGGATTCAGGTACATCTAGTAGCTGGCATCTGCTTACACAATATAACTGTTGGGCCTATTGGCAAGTTCTTGTAGTCATCCTAGTATGTCAAATCCCACCAGGGTTTCTGTGTGCACAGGCTGGCCAGAGTGCAGGTGAGGCAGGCAGTGCGATGATCTAACCACCACAGGCAATAGAATTCACTGTGTTGGAAGCATCAATCACTGAATTTGGATGTGTACAATACAAAAGATCTCTAGACATTGTCACCCTTGGCGCTAGTGTCTACTTTAATTCTGTTGGCGTTATGGATCTCTTTGTCATTTATTGTGTTGAAAATGTAACCCTTTTCTCCCCCGAGGTCCATATTTTCAGAGTGGAAGCCTTAATTCCATTAATTCTGTGAAGGGGACTGTTTGGTCGCTGCACATGGGACTACTTGTCAACCTGTCTGGGTCTGGTCTGAAACATCTTGTGAAATGGTTTAGTTTGTCACATGCATTGCAGCGTTTCTTGTATGCAGGACACTTGGAATGCTCAGAGTAATGGCGGCCACAACAATTCACACAGTATTGTAGTGGCTGTGCTTGATGCTGGTTGTTGCATACAATTATAACACCCCATTGAACTGTCACATACCAGAGGTGTATAAACAAATTTGCACTCTAAACTTTTCTTCCTGGAAGTACAGTGACTCCACCTGAGTCTTCAAGTTCTAATCCTGGAATCCAACAGTAGTGACGGGGTCTCCCCTCCACTAAAATGACTTTTGGAAACACACTGTAATCACACATCTATTTGCAATAGTCACTGCACGCACGACAGTTTCCTCAGAAGCCACCCATGCACATTTATATGTGTTGGATAAAATATGAAAAGATACGGTGGTGCAATTTTAGTGTAAATAAGACTGAGGTTAACAGGTCATTTTAGATAAATCCGGTGCCATATTAAGGTTCGCATGGGCCCACAGCTGAAATTTCTGAATGGCCTATTGTGTGCCGCTGCAGGGGGTGTGGCCAGCAATGTGGGAGGCGTGACCAGTGCTGTGGGGGTGTTGTCTGTACACGGCTAGTACCATGACAGGCACAGTTAGTGTATACCATCCAACACCTCAATCTAGCTCACCTCTTTGTATAATGAATTTATCCCTGACCCCACACACAATTTGGTAGGCCAATAGTTACCTATGGTTGTGGGGCACATATTGCACACCCTTTGTGCAGGCACATGTGTAAGTATTGCTGCCTGTAAGTCACTACCTCACCCTCCGAAATACCTCTTGTCCATCCACAATGCTATATACAAAACCTCTTACCCACTAAAACTAACAGATACCATCTATCAAACACTGACGACCCCATACAACAGACACTATCACTCATGGATCCACACAATCACTCCTTCACCCTCTGTATTTCTTCTCATCACCACACTATGATCCAATATCTGACACACACATACCTCTCACTCACATCATACCCTGACTACATAATGGACACAGAAATATCTGTTCAATATCAATTCATCATGTCCTGACTTTGTCTATATATGTGCCCCTCTTTTACTACATGTTATATATTGTTCTCAGCCCCATACCTGTATGTATGCACCAAGCTTGCCCCATTCCGTGTATATGCACCATATTATGCTACCCCTCATCTGTATATTCTGCACTGTGCGCTTCCCTCTCTCAACTTTATGTTGATTATTGTGCTCTTCCCCGTTTACATTATTGTGTTTCCCCTCCTCATCTGTGTCCATTACAGGGTCGTCATTCCCTCCTCCTTCTCATCTATGTCCATTATTGAGTTCTCTTCCTCTGCGCCTACTACTCTTCCCCCCTCCTCTGTGCACATTACTTTGTCGTCATCCCCTCCTCCTCCATGTACATTACTCTGTCCGCTGACTCCATTTCTGTGTCCATTACTCTGTTATCGTCCCCTCCTCCTGTGTCCATAACTCTGTAACACCCCCCTTCCTCCCTCCACCTCATCTGTGCCCATTACTCTGTCATTATCGTCCCCACTCTTCCTCCTCTGTGCCCATTACTCTGTCATTGTCGTCCCCACTCTTTTTCTGTGTGCATTACTGTCATTGCCCCCTCCTTCTCTGTGTCCATTGCTCTGGCCCCCACACCCCTCCTCGTCTGTGTCCATTTTTCTGTCCTCCCACACCCCCTCTTCTTCTGTGTCCATTACTCTGTCCCCCCTATGCACCTGTGTCCGGCATGGTCCTACGATGTGACGTCACCAGATACAGCAGAGCTAAGGCACGGTGCTATGCTACGCAGGGAGGTAATGTGAATCTTGCCACTGCACCGCTCTTCAATTCATTATATGCCGGTCCGGGACTCGTGGGATGGAGAAGTTGGTTGTCCTGTACCAGTGGGGGTGGGGCTGGAGGTGTTGGGAGGAGAGGTTTGAATGGGCAGGCCCTCGGACGGGTGGTGGTGGTGACAAAAGACCCATTCCTTAGTGATCGTAAACTGTATTTTAAAGAAATTTTTAATATAAGTTTGGAGAGATTTCCAAAAAGACTGGACTTGAGAACATAATATCTGCATCGGGGGTTCCACATTTGTAGCAGTTTGAATTTTGAGCTTCCCCTATAACAAATCTTAGTTTTGGGGTGAAGTATGCCCTATGCAATATTTTTATATGCATTTCCATATACGAAGCTGAAACTAAAAGTTTATTGAGTTTTATATATTTATTATATTTGTCATGATAAGATCAGGAAAAACCGCCTTCCATTTAACAAACCTACCGAACCAGTTTCCAAATCAAGCTCAGGGCGAGAATGTGTATATATGGTGGAAGTAGTGAGGGGATCTTTAGGCTTAGAAAATAATATCCCATCAAGAGAGCAAAATTTATCTAACTTTAAGTTTTGACTTATTAAGGAGGTTTGTGTGTAGCTGACAGCTTGTAAATACGGAAATAATAGTATTAATAGGGAGGGAAATCTGTCTTGTAGCTGCGATCTAGTCATTGGAGATAAATCGTCAATATTCAAAAGGTGATAAATATAACATAGTCCAGCAGTGTGCCATGTTTTAAAAATAGGTGAAATCTGGCTAGGTGGAAAATTTGGGTTCCCCCATAATGGTAAAAAGATAGTTAGTTTTGGACACCTTTAACTAGATCTAATTAATCTCCACGCCAAACTCGTGGAATATAGCAAAACATTGTCTTTAATTGAAGCAGGAAGAGATGGTGGAGGGGTGTGTAATAAGGAAACCAGGTTCCAATCAGGAGTAAAGGTTTGTTCAATATGTTGCTACATGTAAATGTCTGAGCCCCCGATCCAGTCCAGCACCACTCTGTAGTTTGCGGCCAAGGCATAATTACGAAGACAAGGTAGATTAACACCTCCTTTTTTTTGCTGTAACTTAAACAAGGATATTCTTGGACGTTTACCCGCCAATATAAATTTTGTCAGTGCTTTATTCAATAGTGCCAGAATTCTTTTAGGCGGGATTATTGGAAGCATCTGCACAATATAAAGAAATCTGGGGAACATATCATCTTATATAGATGACATCTACCCAGATATGATAGGGGAAGATGGGACAATCTATTAAAGTCTGAGATGGTCTTTGACAGAAGATGGGAATAATTCATATCACATGAATTGGCAGGATGAGTCAGAATTTTAATACCCAGATAGGTTATACCATCATCAGCAGCCCATTTAAATGGAAATGAATCCCCCCATCCCAACCTGGCTTCAGGAAAATAGGGTAGGGCCACAGATTTGGTGTAGTTAATATTGAATCCCAATATTAGTTCAAAAGCGTCGAATAAGTCTAGCCTATAAGGCATTGCTAGTTTTGGGTCAGCTAAATATAACAACCAATCATCCGCGAATGCTGAACATTTTATTTCTGTTTGCGCCAGCATAATGCCTTGCCATCTAGTTTCTTATAGAAAAGCCTGATAAGGGGGACCAGTGCCAAATTGAATAACAGCGGGGAGAGGGGGCATCTCTGTCTTGTACTATGGAAAATATTAAACGATCTTGTGTTTAGGGCATTAACGGTCAGAAAAGCTGTTGGTGTGTAATATAAAACATTAACGATATGGGTAAAATCCAAACCGAATCCCTAGTTTGAAAATATCCTATTGAAATGTGCCCATGACACTCTATAACTTAATAACTTCTAATCAAATGCAATTTCTTAAGGCAATACTCTTACCAAAACTCCTCTAGATTGCGCCCTAGACTGACTTTCACTCACTATAAATGCAAACATATAAACTGTGGAATACCCCCAAACGGGATGCAGTTAAGATGCTGGCGGTCGAAATCCCGACCCGTGGCCAAAATGCTGGCACTGGAATCCCAACATCACATGAGATGCCGACTCTACAATCCCAACAGCCGGCATCCCGAACGTAAGTATAGTGGGGCACGTTAGGTTTAGGCCGCAGCGGGGGGAGGGTTAGGTTTAGGCACCACCGGGGAGGGTTAGGCTGCAGGCAGGGAGGTTAGGGTTAGGTTTAGGCACCAAGGGGGGAGGGTTAGGTTTAGGCACTAACGGGGAGGGTTAGGGATAGGCTGCAGGGGGGAGAAGATTAGGATACATGAAGGGAGGGTAAGGGTTAGGGGGTGAAGGGAGCAGGGTTCGGATACATGCTGAGCCCCTGTCGGGATTCTGAGCATCGGGATGTCTCTGTCGGTCTTCTGACAGTGACATCCCAACTGCCGGTCTCCCGTAAGTATTCCCCCTAAACTATCCATAACACTCCAAGGGGCTGATTCTGAGTCAGTCACAAAGCCAATGTTGGATGCAGAGGAGCAAGTTTTTTCCTTCTGTATACTTCCAGAGTCTGAGTGCACAGAGTCGCAGCTGCGATTGAGGCACATGAAAGATGGACGGTCTGAAGTGTTCAGGAAATGTGTTGGGGGTTCCTGGGCAGTGACAGGGAGGTGGCTAAGTGTACGCATGGAGATGGCCCATCTTATGGGAGTGTCATGGTCGTGTCACTGATAGTGGTTGTGTACACAGATGCAGAATCATACACATAGGAGGCCATAGTCAGACTGATAAGCTACACCTGCCATAGGGCTGTTGCAAGGTTTGATGATGTAACCAATGATATTTGAGCATCTGAAGTTGCTCAGGCGCATCAGTCCTTGCACATGCAGACTCATGGATGTACACCAAGGAAGTACTTGTAGCGGTATCTGCATAAAGTGATAAAAGCAATACTGGTAATAGTAATACGCACGGACGCTGCAGGCCCCAAGTGTGCAATTAAGTTCATATCAGCATGAGTCTTTGTGAGCTAATTGGAATGCTTGTAGGACCTGGTCCTTCCTGATGTAATGTTGATGATGTGACTCAAATTACAATGAAGTTACATAACAAAACTGAACAACTCTGGCTTGAGATTTCTCACAGCTCGGCACAGCAACAAAATGGCCACTGGGAGGTTTCCATGGCAAAGGTTAGCTGGTGAAAAGGTAACTTCCACCAACAGCTCTATATATTTAGATCAAGCATTTAAGCTTGCAGGCCAACATCACAGCTTCCTCACTTCTGCAAGTCCAACGTTATCATAAGTACATTTTAACTGCACTTCAAAAGTGTTAAAGTGGAATCGGTATGACATACCGCCGGACTTAAGCCAAGAGGATGTAATACCCACACCGGAAGGCAGAAAGCTCAAAAAACAGACTAAGGTAAATTCTAACCCTCCCTCTCCCCTCTCCCCCACCTTAACCCTCCCTCCAGGGGTGCCTAAACCTAACCCCCCCTCCCCACACCCTAAACCTCCAGGGGGGGTGCCTAACCTCCCCCCGAGGGTGCCTTACCCTAACCCCCCCTTCCCCTAGCCTATCCCTATCCTTCCCGAGGGGGTGCCTAACCCTAAATCCCCCCTGGGAGTCCTTAAACCTAACCCCCCCCGCGGCTAAGAGGTCCCGACGCCTGGCTTACCTTCTTTCGGTATGCCGAGCATCTGGATAATGATAGGCGTTAGTATTTTGATGCCTATCATTAGTCCCATGCCGGGATTTCACAGTCAGGAAGCCGGCGGTCGCCATTTCGACCACCGACTTCCTGACTACATACTGTTTAAAGCATATATGATAATTCCTTATGCTTTCATTTAGCTAGATACACATTAATTTGTAGTGGGGACGAGCGCTGATAACAATTATTTTTCTGTTTTATATATACATTTGGCATTATTGTCATGCATCTGGTACTATGTATAATATGAGTAAAACTGAGTACTGGTATATTTCTTTTATGTTTTTGTTTAAAAAATTTTCAAATGTTGTCTTGGCTGGTGTCTATCAGGCCTATACAATGTCTGTATGCACGGCCAGACTGGCCATCCGGCAAATGCCAGATCAGCTGATGAACCATATGGAGGCCCAGCTGAGCAGCTCTGCCTGCTGGCGCTCTAATTGGCAGGCAAGTTTAGACAGGGTTGATGCATGGCCCCACCCCTCTGACTCACAACTCGCCCCTTTGACACATGGCCATGTACTTGTACTGTATGACTTTGCCCCTTTTTCCCAGCGCTTACGCAGGAGGAATGCCAGGGCCTATTTTAAGCCCCAGCCTATCCCTGTCTATATGGGTGTGATTGACAGGCTTGCCTGAGTTTGCATGTTATATACAAATACACAAATGTGACAAAAACTGTCAAGATATATGGTTAATAAAAAAATCATAAAAAATATTATAAAAAACACATTTCTTACACATTATCTTATGCACAATTAGGCAAATGTATAAGAATTTACTAAAAATTGGCCTCCGAATGCAAACTGAAAGATACAAATGCTACGAAGAAAAAGAAGTGTGACAGTGAAAATGGGTCAGCTTTAAGTGCCACAGACAGTAGCAAAAGAGATTGTTGGTACATGGACTTGGGAGCCACAAGGCACTTCAGTTGCACATGAAGCACGAGTGACAGCCTATTAATAAGAGGTATAACCATAGTCACCAACATCTAAAATGTGTTATTCGTACCAGATATGAGGACAATCTCATTGCCAGAAGTGTCCTAAAGAAGGATTCAAGGTCAAGTTCGCAGAAGGCAAATGTGTTGTGCAGAATAAAAGAGGATAGCAACAGTGACCCGATGCTAACAACTATACGTCCTGGACATTGAGGAGTGTTGTGCAATGATGGCCTCTGATTCACAATCTATGGAACTCTGGCAGAGATGGCTAGGCGGGCTGGGGTATGATAATGCCCAGAAACTTCTTAATGGAATGGTAACCGTAATAACAGTGAGTCATACAGAGACACCAATATGTGAAAGTTGTATAATGGGCAGAAAAGACAGCTGTCCCTTTCCAAGATTAGTGGCCAGAGCTGAGGCACCTCTAGCGTTGGTGCATACAGACGTGTGTGGACCGTTGGAAGTAAAATCGATATATAGATATTTTCTAACATTCATTGATTATTTCACAAGAATGACGCATGTTTACTTCATCAAAGCAAAACATGAAGTAATAAGAAAGACTGCAGATTACAACAGATCAGTAGAAACTCAAACTGGTCAGAATTCAAAAGTCTTGAGATCTGACAATGGTGGAGAATACAAGAATAGAGAAGTAGCAACCATCCAAAAGAAATATGACATTGAACATCTACTGACCTTTGCATGGACAGCTGAGCAAAATAGTGTAAGTAAACATTTCAACATCACATTTGTGGAGAGAACTTGATCTATTCTACGTGATGCTAACTTTAAAAAATGCTTTTGGACAGAAGCAGTGTTTATAGCAGTTTACCTGAAGAATTGTGCCCCAACAGTTGCTGTACAAGGTAAAACACTATAAGATGTGTGGTCTGGAATTAAGCCAAACATCAACCATCTCAGAGTATGTGGATGTAATGCATATGCTCACATACCCAAAGAAAAAAGATGTAAGCTGGATCCTATTCCATGGAGTGTTTCATTGTTGGATACTGCCAAGAGAGTACAAACTACAGGTTCTGGGACCAGGGCAGTAACTATGGATGTGTTGCACAGAGCATAGGGCTCTGCGGGCAGCATCATCGCTGTCCCATGGGACTTGCTTCAGGCTAGCATGGTGCCTGTAACGGTACCATGCAGCCAGGATTGCTTTAGACACTCCAGACATGCACACTGCAGCCTTTACAGCCTCCACTGGATGCTTCGGGCAGTGCTGTACTTCCCAGTTCTGGTGGTCTCACCCCCTAGATGTGACAACATTACATCATCTGATCAGGGTGTGTGACTGGCACAGAGTGCAGTGCCAGCTAGTTATGGTAGTGTCTGGCACATTACAAATAAAAATCTTATAAATTAAAGAGAAGTTTTATTCCAAGAAACAGCACCACCTAAAAAAAGTTGTTATCAAGAATTGCAAAGCAACTATGTTACATTGGATATGCCAGCAGCTGGAATCATGTCTAAGTTAAAGACTGCCAGTATGGATAGCTAACCACAGAACAGAAGTCCTGCAAAATCAAATAGTGGAAACCCTTCAAAAAGATATTATGATGAATTTGCAAATATTACCTTCTGTGAACCCCAAAGTTTCTAGGAAGCAAAGTTAAGCAACAACTTGGTAGAATGGAAATCAGCAATTGACAAAAAAAATGGCTTCGTTGAATGAGAACAATGTGTGCAGTTGACAGGCAGAGTCACTGCAAAACAGTCAACAGCAAATAGGTCTAATGTAAAAAAGCTGAATACAGAGAGAATTATTGCACATTACAAAACCTGTCTTGTAGCAAAAGGATATAGAGAGAAATCTGGAATTGACTTTGGTGAAGTCTTACATTACATTTAGTCATTGTTATATCTACCTTGCATTATTTATTACTATTTGTTACTATACTAACTAGACTTTGACTCAGCTTACTTGATTGGTGAATTGACAGAAGAGATTTACATGATACTACCTGAGCATTGTAAAAATATGTTCCAAGAGGGAGAAGTATGACTCTTAAAGAAAGCTTTGTATGGTCTGAAGCAGAGTGGTCATTGTTGGTACATTAAGCTAGATGATGTACTACTAGAAATTAACTTTTTTCATTCAAAGGGCGAAATTCAATTGATTCCAGCCCCCATCGCGCCCGACGGAGCTATTCAATTCTTGCTCCTGTCGGCCACAATCAGCTGCCAGCGCTGCATTTCAGCTCACAGCCCCAGGGGGGTGATAGCTGAAATGTGCGAAAATTGACATGTTTGGGCACCCAAACATCACTTTTCGCGATCGCGCCCAGCACTTTGGTCAGGTTTAGCTGCTTTACGCGGCTAAACCCGACCACTTTGGGCGCGATCAGCACGAAAATCAGGAACAATTGCATAGCGGCCCGCGAACTCCTGTCACTTTAGATGGGAGATGCAGGCCGCGAAAACAATTGAATTCCGCCCATAGACTGATCATTGTCTCTACCACAAATACATAGAATATAGACGGTTTATTGATGTTGTGTATGTGGGTGCTGTTACTAGCAGGTCAAGAGCAGCACATTACAAGTGTCAAGCAGCTTTTGGGACAGAAATTCAAGTTGAGAAAACTATCGCCAGCACATTACCTGTTACACTTAAGAATCTTACAGAACTTGGAGACAGGAATTGTTACAATTGATCAGCAACCATACATTGATGCAATACTTACAAATTACAATATGTCAGATGTGAAACCAATGACAAATGCATTGTATTGACCAAAGCCATGTCACCAAGTAGCGAAGTAGAGATATAGGACATGAAGAAGGATTCTTATCAAAGTTCTATTGAGAGTTTATGCAAGTGTTGGAGCACATCCAAATATCACACATGCAGTGAGCCAATTGGACTGCAGTTAAAATAATCTATAAATACCTAAAAGGTTAATCTTTCTTATAATTAAAGTTTACCAAGTTTGGAGATTTTATGAATAAATATTTCTTAGATGCCGATCAGATGCGGATGACTGTTGTTCATATACAGGATATCTATTTGTGTTGGCAAGTGCATCTGTCACCTGGTCAAGCAGAAAGCAACCCACTGTAGCACTATCCAGCACTGAGGTGGAGTGTATGGTACTTACAGAAGTAGGTAAGGAAGCATTATACCTTAAACAGACTTTGTGTGAATTTAATCTTTTAAGTCAAGGAACTATCAATGTGAAGTGTGACAACAAAGGTGCAATTGACTTGTCCTATAGCACTAAGGGGCTAATTCAACATTGCACGCAAGTGCAATGCTGAATGCAGATTCCCGATTATCGGGAATCTGCGCATGTGCGCAGAACCCATTCTGCATATGTGCAGGATGGGTTTTGTGTTATCGCACGCAACCCCTTCTATGCCTCAGCCCGATTGACAGGCAGAAGCATTTATGGGGCAGTGTGGGGTCGGCCGGTGTTCCGGGAAATGGCCCTTGGAGTGGCATGGCCGGGGGCTGCATCCGTGGATGCAGTTTCCTCGCTTCGCAAGCCAGCCAACCTGAGTAATGCAGCAGGGGGTGTCATAGACCTCCTGCTACATTTGCATATTTACAAGGACGGAAGTGCAAAGCTGATTGTGTGCAGCTTTGCAATTCCATCCCAATCTGAATCACCCCCGCACCATAGATGGTCCAAACACATTGCTATTAGACATCACTTTATCCGTGAGATAGTTAGTGGATGTATTAGTGTAAGCTTTGTAGCAAGTGAAGATAATCCAGCTGATACGCTTACAAAGGAACTAACGTCACAATTACTAGTCTTGCTTTTAGCGAAAAAGGTGGACTGAAATATACTTGACATGTTGATATGTTTCACTGTTTGTTTACTTGATGCATAACCATTATGTTGTAGGTTACAGAGATTTTATCAGTTTATATGTGTACAAGATAAAATGTGTTTTATGTGACCGGAGGCAGCTTGTGGCGGGGAGAGGGATGTTGGGAAGGAGTGCGCTCCAGCGCTATCTGCGTCTGCTCCTTCACCGCAGTAGCCCAGCATCCTTTATCAATATGGCTGCCCATGGTGCTACTGCACATGCATGGGAATGCCATCTTTACTGTTTTGCATTGCAGTGTTACACGGACATGTAGCAGTTAGCTCCAGGTGTGAGTACCTGTATTACTGCTGTACAGACCGGATGGTCAGACACTTATCTCCACTGTCACCTCTTCTACTACTGTTACCACCATTACTGTCTGTATTGCTGTATTCCTACTATAAACCCAAACTTGCCAACTCTCCCTCATTGTCAGGGAGACTCCCTGAAATAGTAGCAATCTCCCTGTCTCCCTGAAGAGTCTAGCAATCTCCCTCATTTCATCCTTACCCCCATTATGAAGCTGTTATATTAAAAAACAGAGATATATACATTCAAATGGGATCAGTAGTGTCATTTCCTTGCATTGATTATAAGGCACAATGATTCCTATGAATTTCTGCAAAGTATCAGTGTGTTTTCATTAACAAACAGATCTTGCTAACTGCTTTTGGGCTGGTTTACATTTGGATGTAAGTCAGTATAATGACACGCCTCTCAGATGTAGCAGCACACGCCCACTATAACACGCGCTCATAGGTGCTGCTTTCACAATCTCCCTGACATGTTTTTTTAAAAGTAGGCAAGTATGTACAAACCTGCAAGCTTGGCTATGGAACACTGTTGTGGCCTAAACTCCATATTGACTTTGCACCGCTGCTCTTGTTAACCTCCTATGGTTTCATACCAATAGCACATATCTGTACCTAGATAGTTTCTGGCTGCCCAAACTAATACACATTTTATATAACATATTGTAGATGTGCTGTTTTTTGTGAAATTCAGTGTTTCTGTCTTTATTTAATTTTTTTCATACAGATTCCTAAAAAAAATTAATCGGTTAGTCCTACACATTAGCCTTCAAATACATAACCCTAGAGTGACATGACAAAAGTCATAACCCCTGCTGTTGCTTGGTAATGTCTTCTAAACCACATCCTTGAACATAAAAGTGACACACTGATATCTGCCAGGATCACTTCTTTTGCAATAACACACTTTTTATAGCCTGGCAATCTCCAGTACATTAATCCAGAACATGCTATCCGCCAGGGCTCTGTCATCTAAAATAATAGAGTAGTAGTCATCAACTCTTTGGGACTGATTTTCAGTCGGATGCAGGGGCGTAGAGACAATGGCGTCACAGGGGGGGTGCGGGCTGCACCCGGGTGTCACCCGCCAAGCGGTGATACCAAGCTGCAGACTGACACTCCCTCACAGTGACATGACAGGAGCCGGGTGCTGCACTGTAGTATTAAGTGCAGCACCCGGCTCCTGACACTGTGAGGGAGCTGGCACTGCAACTCAAGCAGTGAGCACCCCCTCTCCCCTCCCCTCCTCAGTAATATTAATAATGGGACCACGGGGGATCGGGCCTCAAGGCCACGCCCCATCCCTCGAGGTCACGCCCCTTCTCACGAGGCCACGCCCGTTTTGGCGCGCTCAAAATGCCCCTCCCCGCACCCCACTGCGTAGAGAGGGCGGCGTCGGTGGAACTCGTGCTCCAGGCACCTGATCCGGCCAGGGCACCACAGCAGCAGTCATCCAACAGCCGCCGGACACTAGGTCCCGGCATGACCACCAACTTGCACCATCTGTGCATGCGGGGCTCACCCACCATGTCTCTCTCCACGCCACACCGAGGAGCAGAAAGCGGAGCATGCACGCTGAAGAGAAGGTAAGTCGGAGGCGGCTAGGGAAGGGGTTGGCTGGAGTGATGGGGCTGGTGAGGAATGGGGGTGGGGTGATAGGGGGCTGCAGTGACAGGAGGCTGTGGTGACAAGGGTGGTGTTGCTGAGAACCCACCATATAGGTAAGGTGTTTTTTATTGCATACACACAAAATTGGATTTTATTAGTGGAATTGGAATATATATCTAGCCCTCTATGTCCCAATCCGATACTGCCCAATGTTAATTTTTATTTCCATTTAAATTAACCCAACATGCTGCTCCTCCCTGGCACACTTGGGGGGGCGCCATATCACACATGTGCAGGGGCGTAACTTCCTATTGGCCTGGATGGCCCTCGCCAGATCACTGGTCTCCTGTTTGCTTTGCTCAGTGTGCCTGCAGACAGCTGTCATTGGTAAATAATCTCTGGTCCTCTTCTGTCTCCTCTGCTCTTATCAGTGTCCTCCATTGACTGTTAATGTATATCAGGCTTCTTATATGTCCCTTTATATCAGAAACATTTAAAATTAGAGAGACTATTTTTTTTTATTTTTTTTTTCTAATATATCTCTTCTCCCACAATACCCACCACATACCAATCACCACTCACTAATTCCCATATGTCAACCTTGCAGGAAAAGAGTGTAAGCACCACATCAACCACAATGCTCTATTCGCAAGCTAATTTGCATATATGCATAAATGCACCTTGTTTGTTATCGATGCCCTCTTTTCCTGTGTTGTTGACATATAGAAATTAATAAACAGTGCTTGCATGTAGTGTTATAACTGAAAAAATATAAAAATATATATATTGAAAAAAGTATATATATATATTGTCTCCCTATTTCTACAGGCGTGTAAGTTGAACTACCCCCAGTGTAAGTACTAATAATTTTATCTTTTCCACGGTATGGGGAATTGACCATGATCTTTATAGATTGTGGATACTCAGGTGTCAGGTTTAAGATGATCTCTATTTATTAACATTATTTTTACTAAAATAAAGTGAAAAAGGGTGTTTTCACACCCTTTTCACATTATTTTAGTTTCACCTGAAGTTACTATAGGGCAATTGGAGTAGAATTAGTGAAATTCTACTCCAACCCCTAGTATCACTTATTTTTAGTAAAGCAGATCGCATTTCCCATAATTGTAATGGGAAATGTGATCCGACCATAGTTACTAAAAATAAATTGTAAAAAAATACCGGGGGAAGCCCTGTGATAATAACGCCACCTGGAGGTGGTGTTATTCAGGGTCTCCCCTGGTTACCGGGCTCCCACTCTGCTCTAACGGGGAGAGCAGAGGCGGGAGCCGGTACCAGTAATCAGCTATGTGGTCTAAATAGACCGCAAGCTGATTGCTGTAAAAAAAAGAAAAAAAAAAAAGAAACTTTTTTTTTTTACTTACCTGAATCCAGGGACCGGTGATCGCTCCTCTCCGGTCAGCTGGTCTCCCACAGTGCACTGCTGCCCGGTCATCAGGTGATCGGGCCCTAGTGCAGTATGGGAGATCACCTGATCGGGAAGCCCGGAGAAGATCACCGGAGGCCAGGAGGATGCAGGTAAGTGTAATGAAGGGAGGGGGGATCGCGGGGGTCCGCGATCGCAGGGGGTGGGGCTTAGCACCGGGGGGCAGGGCTTAGCATCGGTGGGGGGTAAAAGCGACGGTGGGTCGGCGCATGCGCGGGCTCTTAGTCGCGGTATTTTTTTCCGAAAATACCGCGACTAGAGTGCAGATGGGATCCGCAGGGACAGAGCTTTATCACAAGCTCTGTCCCTGCAAGGGATTTATAGTAAATCCCTGTGATATTGCCTGAATTCGCAATGCGAATTCACTCAGTAATATCACACTACAATCCGCATTCAATATGCGGATTGTAGTAAATAGAGCCCATAATCTTTATGGGCTGTTTTTATTATTGTGTGTGAGATAGCAATGGACCCATGTGGGCGGTTTTACCAGTGAATTATATGGCAGAGTTAAAAAAGCATATTGCAGTGTACAGTCCAATTTGAATATATGTAAATTATTTTACCCATAATGCATGTTTGTTTTTGATGCTATGTTTTCAAGCTTTTCCTGTGTATTTTGGCATTAGTAAATAGTGGTAAGTTCTGTAAAAGATATATATATTAAAAAGAGGAAAAAAAAATATTCTTCCTATTTCTACAGGTGTCTGAATTAAACTACCCCCAGTGTGTGTTATTTTATTTTTTCAAGTAGAAGCAGTCATTGGAGGGGGGTGCCAGTCCCTTAGATTGCCAGGGGCGCTTGGACCCCAAGATACACCCTGGCCATACAATATACTGCTCCTGGAAAAGATTGCAGAGAAGTCATATCATAACCTATGGTTCTGGACTGATTGAGAGGTTCCAAAGAAACCCTGATATGAGTACAAACATAAGTATCCATGTAAGATATAGTGTGAGCATTTCCACATTCATTTGCATATGGTATGTGTTTTGTCTTATTGGTGGAAGCACATAGAGTGAAAGAAACCTTTATAGGAGTGTCACCATATACTCTCATGTAAGCTTTATGTAAGCACTATTCCTTACGAGTGTTGCACTTGGAGTAAATTTTGTGTGCTATTCATGCATGCAGGTTTCGGTCATTTCACAGAACCTTTTTTTGCCATCAATTTTCTATTTAAACATGGTATATCCACATTGTGCTAAAGCTGTTTTTTGTGATTTATTTTGAGAATCACTGGTATCAAGGGATACTTTATTGTTGGAAGATCTCTACAACAAATGAGGCACAGAAGCTGACATCTGGAACAAGATTGGCGCAGAGAGTTCTAACCTCTATTTGTGTATATTGTATGTTTTGCGAGTTTGGTGACTTGTTTTTGAGGTTTTTCTGTAGCTTTTTTTAGCACCTTGAGTGATTTTATTTTTTTGCATATACCCTGGCCATACGCTACACCTCTGGTCAGATGTGAGCAGGGCCAGATTAAGGGCAGGGCGACAGGGGCGGTCGTCCTTGGGCCCCCACACACTGCCCCCATCCCCATAATAAACAATTTTTTAAAATCTTTTAATGGTGCCGAGGCCCACAATTAGGCCCCTCCCCTCCCACGATTTGGCTCCGCCCCCTTTTCAAACTGACCGGGCTACCTCCTTCATCGGCTCCTCTGCTCCTGTCCTTTCTTCTCCGCGAACACACAAGGTGGCCGGGGCCCGGGATCTGCTTCCTCTGCTCTGTCAGTGGACACAGTGAGCACCATGGAGGGAGCACAAGCAGTACACTGCAGCTGGAAGGTAGGGGGGTGCCTGGGTGCTGGTAGTGTAGGAGGGGTGTGTTTTTAGTGCAGTAGGGGGGGTGTCTGTGCGTTTTTAGTGTAGTTGGGGGGGTGTCTGTGTTTTTAGTGTAGTGGGGGTTTGTCTGTGTTTTTAGTGTAGGAGGTGGAGTCTGAGTGCTGGTAGTGTAGTAGGGGGGTGTCTGTGTATTTAGTGTAGGAGGGGGGTGTCTGAGTGCTGGTAGTGTAGTAGGGGGTGTCTGGGTGCTGGTAGTGTAGTGAGGGGGTGTCTGTGTGTTTTTAGTGTAGGAGAGGGTGTCTGGGTGCTGGTAGTGTAGTAGGGGGGTGTCTGTGTGTATTAAGTGTAGGAGGGGGTGTCTGAGTGCTGGTAGTGTAGTAGGGGGGTGTCTGTGTGTATTTAGTGTAGGAGGGGGTGTCTGGGTGCTGGTAGTGTAGTAGGGGGGTGTCTGTGTGTATTTAGTGTAGGAGGGGGTGTCTGAGTGCTGGTAGTGTAGTAGGGGGTGTCTGGGTGCTGGTAGTGTAGTGGGGGGGTGTCTGTGTGTTTTTAGTGTAGGAGAGGGTGTCTGGGTGCTGGTAGTGTAGTAGAGGGTGTCTGGGTGCTGGTAGTGTAGTAGGGGGATGTCTGTGTTTTTAGTGTAGGAGGGGCGTGTCTGGGTGTTGGTAGTGTAGTAGGGGGGTGTCTGGGTGTTGGTAGTATAGTAGGGGACTGTCTGTGTTTTTAGTGTAGGAGTGTTTTTATGTGTGTTAAAATATATATATATATGCGTCTGTGTGCATTATATATATATATATATATATATATATATTAGGGATGTGCAGGCTCGGTTCTACTCGGTTCCGTTCGTTTTTTTTTTACCGAATCTTATTGGCTATCCAAAACTCGTGACAGCTGAAACCCAATAAGATTCGGTAAAAAAAACGAACGGAACCGAGTAGAACCGAGCCTGCACATCCCTAAAATATATATATATATATATATATATATATACTACAAAATGGTACTGAGGTAGCGCTCAAATCCGTGTGTTTATACGTAGATGTACTTTCAGTCTTAATTCACTATAATCCTGTCTTCACAGTGGCAGCTTGATATTCTCCAATAAATCACTTGTCGAATGATTCCAATAACATATAAAAGAATGGCACACTCTATGTAGAAAATGCGTACCGTATTAACGCAGATATAAGAGCATTGGGTTATATGTATATGAGCCTTCTCTTGTTCCACAAGGAGGATTCCTCTCATACTCCAGTGCACATCACCCTTACTCCAGAGCCATATAAAAGAGCAAAAGGAGGATTACTCTCATGGTGTAGTAATTTTCAGAAAAAGTTTAATCATAGAATCACACACACACAGAAAAATGAATAATTACATCAGTAAAAAAGGTATTAGGCTTATCTGGTAATCGCTGGTTATAAGAAAACGGGGTACACTCTAGTCCTCAACGCGTTTCGTCCCTTGTAATATCTCTGGACTTCTTCAGGAGGATATAGATAAAACATATGTGACTGTCTTATATACCCTAAGGGTAATTGCAGGATCTCCATAAACGGCGTTTCCGGTAGTCGCCGCCATTTTGCATGCCACTGCGCATGCGCGGGAATCACTATTGACACGCGAGAGTGCCAGTATCTATAGTCTGGCACCATCTTTTGTTTTCTCGCGCATGCGCAAAAGGCGCTATGCGCGGATGAATCTGCCATATTGTGTTTCCCTGTATATTTGTAACCGCGCGGACCAGCGGGTAGCTATACTCGGGGAAAAAAGTTAAATGTCCTATTTAGGACATGATATTCATAGCTCAGCCTTATAAAAGAGGAACGTATTTTCCTCAACTAGGTTTGTTCAAACCCTCCTAGTCTAATTAGAAGGTATTCTAAAATCTGGCGGCCATTTTGTTGTAGCATTTCATTATGGAGACATAAAGCTCCATTACCCTTATGCTAAGAATCTAAAACCCAATAAATATTTAAAATATATATATATATATATATAGAAACAATTAGATATCAATTAACATATAGAAAAATATATTATAAAAATATTAAAAAAGAGGGGCATATAAGACATTTAGTGGATAAAGCAGATAATAGCAGCACAATGCTCATGATCGTTATTTGTTTAAAAATATATATATATGTATATATATATATATAGGAGACAACATACATCTATAAAAAACATCTGTAAAAAACATATGTATATATGCATAAAACTCTCCATAACATGACAATAAAAATATATAATATTAAAGCAATTTACAGAAAGGGTGGAATTTCATATGACTCGTTTAAACCAAAGGGAGCCATTGTGTTTAGGGTGAACACCCAAAACATCTCCCTTTGTGACAATTTCTTATCCCTGTCACCACCTCTGTCTCCAAGTTGGACATGCTCTACTGCTTTATACCTTAATCCCGAAGGATCAGCATTATGGTATTTGCTAAAATGTTTAGGGACAGAGTGGTTTTCCACTTTATTTCTGATAGCACGTACATGCTCCTGGATTCTTAATTTAATGTTTCTTTTTGTCTTACCTACATATTTGAAATGGCATGGGCATTCTATGACATAGATAACCCAACTGCTCACACAGTTCATAAGACTTTTTATATTAAATGAAGCAGTGTTATCGTGGTTGGAGAATTTTGTATTGGTGTTACTCACTAACTTGCATACATTGCAATTGTTACATTTATAAAAACCCTTTGTTTGTTTAATCCATTGTATAGGTTTGTGGATCCAATGGTCTTAGATTACTTGGAGCAAGATGGTTCTTCAGATTGTTGGCTTTCCTGAAGGCTATCATGGGTTTATCTGGGAGTGTTTTACAAAGAATGGTATCTGTTTTCAAGATATTCCAGTGTTTATTTAAAATTCTTCTAATCTCTTTTTCTTTCTGGTTATATTGGGTAACAAAGATGATTTTATTTTCATCCATATTTTTTGGCTTGTAGAGTAGAAGATCTTCACGCTTTAAAATCCTTGCTTTATCTGTTGCTTCTTTTATGATCTCTTCAGGATATTGTCTTTCACGAAATCTCTCTGAGTATATTCCCATCTGGTCTTCAAAGATTTTAGTTGAGCTACAATTCCTTCGTAGATGACAAAATTGTGAAAATGGGATGTTTGTCTTCCAATTATTTGCATGTCCACTCTTAAAGTGGACATAGCTGTTTGTGTCTACAGGTTTTATGTAGTTACTACTTGTAATGCCAGAGGAATCGCTACTTAAAGTGAGATCTAAATATTCAATTTCGGACTCACTGAATTTGTGGGTGAAGGATAAATTGTATTCATTAATTTCTAAATACTCCATAAATAGTAAAAAATCTCCTTCTGTTCCATCCCAGATTAGCAAAATGTCATCTATATACCTAGCGTACAAGATGACATTCTTTTTAAAGGGGTGTTCTCCATAGATATATTTGCGCTCCCAGCTTGCCATATGTAAATTCGCGAAGCTGGGGGCAAAAACTGTGCCCCTCGCTGTGCCTTCTACCTGTACATAAAATGTGTCCAAAAATTTTAAATAATTACGACTAATAATGAATTTCATAAGAGTACAAATAAAATCTTTATGTTCTTGACTTAAAAATTGATAATCTTCTAAAAATTCACGGCAACTGGAAATACCCATGTCATGTGGAATGGAGGTGTACAGTGACTGTACATCCACTGTTGCCCATTTGTAACCATCTCTCCACTGTATTTCATTAAGGATTTGTAAGATGATGTGGTGTCTTTCACAAATGATTCTAAATGACCTACATGTTTATTAATAAATTTCTCCACATACTCCGAGCACCCTGACGTCAAAGAATCTATCCTGGAGATTATGGGTCGTCCTGGTGGATTCTCAAGTCTCTTATGGATCTTGGGTAGATAATAAAATGTAGGGATGACCGGGTTATTTTTAATCAAAAATTGGTATTCATCTTTATTAATTATGTCTTTGTGAAGAGCATCAACCAATATTTTCCGAAGTTCATCTACGAACATAGGGGTTGGATCCTGTTCAATCTTCATATAGGATGTTTGTACTCCTAAGAGTCTCAGGGCCTCTTTTATGTAATCATCCTGATTCAGGATCACAAGACCACCCCCTTTATCTGCCTGTATAAAGACTAGATTTTCATTCTTTTTGAATTTTTTGAGAGCTTCCTTCTCGAAGTTGGTTAGATTTGATTTTTTTGGTGACTTGTTATTAATGGCACAAAAATCTCTTTTGACCAAATCATGTCTGTGTTTTTAGTGTAGGAGGGGCGTGTCTGGGTGTTGGTAGTGTAGTAGGGGGGTGTCTGGGTGTTGGTAGTATAGTAGGGGACTGTCTGTGTGTTTTTAGTGTAGGAGTGTTTTTATGTGTGTTAAAATATATATATGCGTGTGTGTGCATTATATATATATATATATATGTATATATATATATATATATATGTATATATATATATATATATGTATATTTCTATATATATATATATATATATATATATATAGCCATCACTCTGGCACTCACGGGTTCCACAGGTAACTGAGCCGGGTGCCCTCCACAGTCGGCCTCTAACAGCAGGGCAAACCGAACATATTGAACGCAGGGCGGCACTCCATAATAAACATGTCCAAAAACAGAAGGTAGTTTTGCAACGTTTCAGCGCTTTATTCCGCGCTTTCGTCAAGCATACAAGACAAACGGGTTTGTCTTGTATTCTTGATGAAAGCGCAGAATAAAGCGCTGAAACGTTGCAAAACTACCTTCTGTTTTTGGACATGCTTATTACGGAGTGCCGCCCTGCGTTCAATATATATATATATATATATATATATATATAAATATATAAATATATATATATATATACACATATATATATATATATATATATATATATGCAAACGGATATGTGTTGATTGGAATTTGAGTTGCTGGCACCAGGGTTCTTTCAACTCTATCTAAGGGAGTGCCGACCTAATGGAACTTGTTATATATATATATATATATATTATGATTTTCAACTTTTATTGATAGGGGCCCCCACAGACCTTAATCCGGCCCTGGATGTGAGTCCAAATGTGGATGCATAGCACTGTAACAGGGAGGCAGTGTGCACTGTGCGGGCCTCATCCCCCAAGTCAAACGGAGGCACTGCCTGAGCATCCTGGGGATGCTCTGAGTGGTTATACAGGCATACAAGCTGCATGCAGGGCATATCCAAAGGATCCTCGGGACTACACTAAAGCAGCAATACTAGTTGTACTTGTAGGGTACAATTCTAGGCACCCTGCTAGCCAGATGCAGGGGTCGGGGGCAGCAATGCCGTCGTCC
The DNA here is from genome assembly GCA_031769625.1 of Taudactylus pleione. Classification (NCBI taxonomy): domain Eukaryota; kingdom Metazoa; phylum Chordata; class Amphibia; order Anura; family Myobatrachidae; genus Taudactylus; species Taudactylus pleione. Next base: position 9,094,518 of record JAUIMM010000154.1, read on the forward strand.
CAGAACCCTGCGTCCTGTGTGGCGGTGCAGCTTGTACATCCCCTGCAGATGCTTAGTGCAGATATCTACAAACTGTGCTTGGGCAAACATGCAAATGCTCAGAACTGATCCATCTGGTGGTAATGTCATGGTAGTATTGCGGGCATGTAGGCTGACTTCTCTGCTCTTTTGGAGCATGTGGGCGCAGTTGTGAATCCCAACTTGGGATGCCTGTTTCAGATGGATCTTTTGCACCCATGGGGGTGGGTGTAAGTGCTGATGCTAATGATGATGGCTATGTATGGGGAAACTGTTGACTGGCCGGCCATCCACGTGAAGATGAACAACTCTGATTAACATTCATTTTATTGCCAATGAAATTAGAGCGATTTTGGGGTAACTTTGTGGTGCTGATTCCGATTAAGATAGAATTTTCGCTAGATTGGCTGTATCTCACACAAATGAGAAAGAAGAAAACACAATTGACAACTTTCAGCTCGCTGGTGTTTGGGTGGTGAATCACTTATATACAGAAGAGGAATATTCTAAAATGGTCGCGGAGTGAACACCTAGAATACGTGCGTGTCTCGCCTTCTAAAATGTTCAGATAGATTCCCATATGCACACGTTATGGCTAAGTTCCCTATTACTTGAGGTTATCCATTATATAAAGAACTAGAGCAAATTCGAAAAAACTACTTTCCTTTTTGAATGTAGCAACCCCAAAATACTGTAATTTCATCCAAATATCCTTGGCAACTAAACACTTTTTTTTTTTTGCTAGGCTGTGTAATCAGCATAGTCAGACGGATACTTCTGTAAGATAGGAAGCAGGAGAGGCAGCCTCAGATGTGTCAGACTCTAAATCAGGCTACTTGACAGGTGATGACCATACTAGACCTGTGCGATCGCAGGGGTGGGGCTTAGCAGCCGGTCGGCGCATGCGCGGGCACTTTGTCACGGTATTTTTTGCGAAAATACCGTGACTAGTGTGCGGAGGGGATTCGCAGGGACAGAGCCTTATCGCAAGCTCTGTCCCTGCAAGGGATTTGTAGTAAACCCCTGTGATATTGCCTGAATTCGCAATGCGAATTCAGTCGATAATATCACACTACAATCTGCATTCAATATGCGGATTGTAGTAAATAGAGCCCTAGGTGTGGATTTAGGAACTGGATAAATACAATAAAGATAAAGGTCAGCTGCCTTGCGAATGCCTTCACTGCTACTTTAGTAGAGTTGAAAATTAACACTGCTGAGCAGCAGAGACAGATTTAGACCTCATGGGGCCCTAGGCAAAATACCAGTTTGGGTAGTAGACCTATACATTGATTTATGTTGTTTTTATGTTGTGCAATCTGATTTAAAATTGAATAGTTAATAATTATGGGCTGAGCCATTACAGAGTAATTGAGAATAAGGCCGGCTACGCACTTGCACGATGTGGGCCTAATTTGGCCAAATCGGAACGACAAATCGGACATATCATGCAGTGTGTTTGTTCGAATTGCGCGCTCCCGCAGTTGCATGCGATACCGTGTCATTGACTGTGCTGCACAGCCAATCACACGATATCGCATACGGCGCCATACATATTAATGAAGGACGGAACACATGATCGTTCTGTCGTTCATTAAATCGTGTAGTGTGTACCGGCTCATGTGTCGCCCAGGGTGAAGGCAAATCGCCCTGAACATCAGCATGATTGACGGTCGCTCAGGTGTGTACCCACCCTAACACAGTACCCTACCTGGCTGGCTGCTGTGCTTCACGGAGATCCGGGACCTTTGAAGCTCCGCCTGTCTCTCTGGCCTCTGCTGCTGGTGGGCGGTAGCACACATAATCAGTCTACACACACTTACAAATTAACACATACGTATTAGGGGTGAACGGGTTCGGATTTCTGAAATCCGAACCCCCCCGATCCGAGGCCGATCCGAGTCAGGCTCGACTTTTCCCGCCTGACTCGGATCTGAAATCGAGGCAAAACGTCATCATCCCGCCTTCCGAGTCTCGCGGGTTTTGGATTCTATATAAGGTACCCGCGTCGTCGCCATTTTCTCACTCGGCTGTGGACAGTGAAGAGGGAGGGTGGGAGTTAGGGCTGGCTGGGCTGTGTAGTGTAGTGTTGTGCTGTGCTGCTGTTGTCCATAGGGGCTGTGACCACTCCTCCAAAGTCCATACTGGCTGGCTGTGTTGTGCTGTGCTGCTGTTATCCATAGGGGCTGTGTCCACTCCTCCAAAGTCGATAGGGGCTGACTGTGTTGTGCTGTGCTGCTGTTGTCCATAGGGGCTGTGTCCACTCCTCCAAAGTCCATAGGGGCTGGCTGTGTTGTGCTGTGCTGCTGTTGTCCATAGGGGCTGTGTCCACTCCCCCAAAGTCCATAGGGGCTGGCTGGACTGTGTTGTGCAGTCAGTTGTCCATAGGGGCTGTGTCCACTCCAAAGTCCTGTGCAGTGTCCCAGTCCTAAAGGGGTGCTGTAGTGTTGTCCAGGGGGTGCTCTGTCCATCAGGGGTGCTCCCCCCAAGTGCAAAAAAAATAAATATTTTTTCTGTGTTTGTGAATTGTGCGCCTGTGTTTGTGAAGCGTGCGCCTGTGTCCCATAAGTAAAGGGCCGGTTGGCTTGTCCATTAAAGGGTGCTGTAACCCCCAAAGGGCACTCCAAACAAAATAAAAAAAATTATTTTTTGTGTTTGTGAATTGTGTGCGCAGTAGCCGCACGTGCATCAACAAAGTAGCGCCAAGCGTGCGCCTGTGTCATAGGTAAAGGGCCGGCTGGCTTGACCATTAAAGGGTGCTGTAACCCCCAAAGTGCACTCCAAAAAAAAGAAAAAAATATTTTCTGTGTTTGTGAATTGTGTGCACTGTGGGTGCACGTGTATCAACAAAGGAGCAGCGCCAAGCGTGCGCCTGTGTCCCATAAGTAAAGGGCCGGCTGGCTCATTTCTTAAAGGGTGGTGTAACCCACAAATTGCACTAGTGTCCAACAAAAATAAAAAATTATTTTCTGTGTTTGTGTGCGCCTTAGCCGCACGTATATATCAATATAACATAAATGGAGGACCAAACTTTCTGCGATAAAAATAAAATAGAGAAAGATCAAGAACCACTTCCTCCTAGTGCTGTTGCTGCTGGGAGTTGTTCATCATCCCAGAGAGGAAGTAGGAACACCACTACTTTTACTAAACAATTGACCCTCCAACAGTCCCTAGCGAGGAGGATGAAGTACGACAGCAGTCATCCTGAAGCAAAACGTATAACTGAGGCCTAGACTGCTATGTTGGTGTTAGACGTGCGTCCGGTATCCGGCATTAGTGCAGTGGGATTTAGACAATTGGTGGAGGTAGTGTGTCCCCGGTTCCAAATCCCGTCTAGATTCCACCTGCATCCTCAAAGCAGCAGCGACAAGCGTGCGTCTGTCTGTTAAAGGGTGGTGTAACCCCCAAAGTGTGCTCCAACCAAAATAAAATGATCTTTTTTTCTGCTGCAGGTACAGTATAGGTTGCTAATGGGGCAGACACCTCACTTCACTAGGCCCCATTGGTTTTATTTTTATTGGCTCCGCCAATATTGTGGCCAGTGCAGGGGGGAATCAGTGTGTGGTCCAGACTCCGTAGCTAGCTGGGGCTGGGCGGCGGCCCGGTGACCCTCGTACTCCTCACTGCTATGCACAGTCACTCTGAGTCTGTGACAATGCAGGCAGCGCGACTCCCTGGAAATGTAGGTGGGACTGTGTGACATCATGATGTCATGCTGTACTCACGCTGCGCTCCTCTAAGAGCATTTGGACTGGCCAGATTTCTTGGGCCAAAGGGGCCTCCCCATGGGCCCCTTGGATCCCAGCCGGGCCCTAGGCAAGCGCTTAGGTTGCCTGGTCGGAAATCCAGCGCTGCTGAGCAGGGCTGGTGCTAGACTGTTCGGTGCCCCCCTGCAAACTATAAATTTGCACCCTCATATAGTTAGCATTCACACATTTCTAATGCAAGAGCAAATGGCTCCATTAGTAAAGTGTCTGAATACATAGTGTGGGGTGATAAGTTTGAATCCCAGATATGACTGTATTTTAAATTAAAGAAAACGTGAAGTAGCTTCATATACAGTAGTTAGAATTCACTGGCATCCATTGTATTAGCAAATGGCTCCATTGGTAAGCTATTTTACTGGAAAGTAGAAAGTGATAGGTTTGAATCCCAGTTATGGCTGTACTTTAAAGTAAGGAGGTTGTGAAGTAGTTTCATATAGCTAGAATTCACTGACTTCCTTTGTAGGAGCAAATGGCTCCATTGGTTGGCTGACTGACTGAAAAGTGTGAGGTTACAGGTTGAATCTCGACTATGACAGTATTTTCAAATGTTTTAATTTAAGGAGAATATGACTGAAGGTGCTTAGTCTCAGAAGGGGAGGTGGCCCTGGCTGCAGAGATGATGGGGGAAGGGGCAGAGATGTGATCACTCAGACGCACATGGCCAGTGCAGCAGAGCATGGAAGGCGCCTCTCCAGCCTGGCGCCTCCCTGCAATGCTTATGCCATTGCGTCAGCCATGCTGCCGAGTCTGAATTGACCAGTTCATATAGGCTGCACAAAGCACAGGCATGTGGTGGAAGGAGCCACATGAATCCCTCTTCTCAACCCAAGGGGAAAGAGCAGGTAGTAGGAAAAAATGCCATCAGAAGATTGAGAATGATCCCGCAGTCACTCTCCAAAAATTTAGGTCCCTATACTAGTGTATGGAGACAGCAGGCCAGGTCAGGGCTGAAAGGTAACCAGGAGATATCAGTGATATCTCCTGCATTACCTTTATAATAAATAGCTCTGATACTTAATTTATACAAAAGTAGGTAAAAAGGGTAATTTTCACCTGCTTTTGTATAAATTATGTGATGATGAATTGATCCCCCAGGTCCTTTTATTAAATTAAGAGTGCATGTTGTGTTGTTTTGTCTGTCTTTTCTATATCTTCTTTCACCAACATCACCATGCATAGCGCAATGTCATTGTGTCTGTCATTTATGGCAGCACTGATTAATTGCATAAAGTAAAGTCATATTTATTATTGTTTGTTTGGAGTGTGTGAAAATCCAGGACATATTTATCAAGACCACAAATAAGAGTCAAGGTCATGGCTATTTGCCTGGCAGTGTCTACACAAACAGAACATGATACTGGCTGAAACTCACATTTAGCACGAACCATGGACACCTTCACTTGCCTCAAATGCTTATATAACATTGTGACTGCTGGAATAGTGCACAACAATCACACAATTAAATAGTACACAACGATCACACAATGAAGTAATATACCATGATTTTTACAATATCCACATTAATATCTTATCAATGAAATTGGACAAGAGAAGTTATTATTTTTTTTATTAACAGTTTTATATATTTCGCAGCATATTCCGTTGCGCTTTACAATTGGAAAAGTTGCATAAATCTGTTTTGGATAGTTTTATACATATCATCAAGAATTTTATTTATACATAAATTCAAAAGTATTACATCCTTTATATGTCATTCTCTTTAAAATAAATAGTCCTTTAACTTAGGGATGAGCGGGTTCGGATTTCTGAAATCCGAGCCCTCCCGCTCCGAGCCGGGAACAGAGTCCGGCTCGGGTTTTCTCGCCTGACTCGGAACTGAAATCGAGGCAAAACTTCATCATCCCGCCTTCCGGATCTCGCGGGTTTTGGATTCTATAAAAGGTCCCCGCGTCGGCGCCATTTCTCACTCCAGCTGTTTACAGTGAAGAGGGAGGGTGGGAGCTAGGGCTGGCTGGGCTGTGTTGTGCTGCTGTTGTCCATAGAGGCTGTGGGCCTGATTCAGACCCGCTAGCGAGCGCTTGCAAGCGGGTCAATGTTGGCCCAGTGCGCACGGCGGAGCCGGCTCCATCGTGCGCATGCGCAAGACCCGGATAGCGATGGGCAAGCCGTTGCTCCGTGTCTTGGGCTCCGGGTGGGAGTGATGTCAGTGGGAGTGCTTTCGGCTCTGATAGAGCCAAAAGCACTCTAGGGTTTGCAGCAACGAGACCCTACCACAACGGTCTCATCGCAAGCCCGATGGTCGCGATGGTCTTGACCATCGCGACCATCTTACTGGCCGCTCGCTATAGCTGTGGGTGGTCACCCACAGCAATGCGAGCGGCCAGGAGGCCGCTAAAAAAAAACAGAGGGCCGGCCCTGATTCAGAGCGAGCGCTCTGTGAGAGCGTCCGGCTCTGAATCAGGCCCTGTGTCCACTCAGTCCATAGGGGTTGGCTGGGCTGTGTTGTGCTGCTGTCATAGGGGCTGGCTGGGCTGTGTTGTGCAGTCAGTTGTTTATTAACTAGACAGAATGAGTTGCATCTACAGATCCAGCCAGGACCATGTGGTGCTAATGTGAGCGGTGTGCTGTGTGGAGAAACACACACACACTTATATATACTGTGTGTGTGTGTATGTATGTATGTATGTATGTATGTATGTATGTAGGTAGGTGTGTGTATATATATATATATATATATATATATATATAATCAGCAGATGGGCGGCACTCGTGAGACTTAGAAATAATTGGGAAAAATTCTTAACCTGTTACGTCATTTTAATGGCATACCGACGTTTCAATCCTATAAAGAGGATTTTTCTCAAGGCTCCTTGGAGCCTTGAGAAAAAACCTCTTTATAGGATTGAAACGTCGGTATGCCATTAAAATGACCTAACAGGTTAAGAATTTTCCCGATTATTTCTAAGTCCTACGAGTGCCGCCCATCTGCTGCTATATTGTTTGGAGGTTATCCAAGGGAAGGCAACGAGGCAAGACTTTTGCCTACATTGTGGAGTGCCAGTCGTGTGGTAACGATATATATATATATATATATATATAAAGTTAAAAAAAGAAGAGGGTGTTATGCCATATGTGACATCACAAGTGTACTAGTAAAAATTCAAATGATGAATAAAAGTGTCCTTTTGAAACAGTGGGCCTGATTTAGAGGCGCTCGCAAAAAGCGAGTGCTTGCTCTGAATCAGGGCGGGCGCTTGTTTTTTAGTTGCGGCCTCTTAGTGTAAACTAGTGGTCTCTCGTTCCAGGTTCCCTTGCTTCCAGTGAGCTATTCCCAGAGCATCTACACCTCAGCCTGTGTGCGTTTACCAACCTTCTCCTCGCTACAGTGCTTTTCCATCTCAACCTGTAAACCGGTTACATACCTGTACTCGATCCACAGAGCATCTAACACCTCAGCCTGTGTGTTATTACTAAAGCATCCTCCTCACTACAGTGCTTCTCCATCCCAGCCTGTAGACTGGTTACATACCAGCACTCGATCTGCAGAGCATCTAACACCTCAGCCTGTGTGAGATTACTAACCAGCCTCCTCGCTACAGTGCGTTCATCTCTGCCTGTAAACTGGTCATTTACCTGTACTGGAGCAACAGCACGCCTGCCTCCAAATCTGTGTGCTCTTTGCCTAGTCACTGCATCTCACTTACAGGCACTCCGGTATAGTGTGCGTCCGGTCGCATCCCAGGGTTCTACTGAGTTCTACTCAGTGGCGTAACTAGGGTATTTGGAGCCCAAGGCAAATTTGAAAAGGGAGCCCCCCTCACCCCCCCCCCAATGTGCATGCGCTGCAAAAAATGGGCGTGGTCTCTTAAAAATGGGGCGTCAACATGACACACCCCTTTATATTGCCCCCAGTAGCAGTCCCCACAATGCAGTGCGCCCAGTAGCGGTATCCCCCTATGCAGTGCCCTTTATAAAGTGCCCCCAGTAGTAGTCACCCCCCTATGCAGTGCCCTTTATATAGTGCCCCCAGCAGTAGTCCCCCCCATGCAGTTTTCCCAGTAGTGGTCCCCCTTATGCAGGCACCCAGTAGTGATCCCCCCTATCCAGTGCCCCCTGTAGTGGCCCTTCCTATTATTGCCACCAGTAGTGGTCCCCCCAGTGCAGTGCCTCTAGTAGTAGGTCCCTTTTATAATGCCCCAGTGGTAGTTTCCCCCCCCAAGTAGTAGTCCCAAGTAGAGGTTCCCCCTCCCGATTAAGTGCCCCCAGTAGTAGCCCCCCCCAGTAGAGGTCCTCCCAATAATGGTGCCCCCAGTAGTAGCCACCCCTCCCCCGTTGTGCCCCCACCCCCAGTAGAGGTCCCCCCAGTAGTAGCCACCCCCCTCCCCCGTTGTGCCCCCACCCCCAGTAGAGGTCCCCCCAGTAGTAGCCACCCCCCTCCCCCGTTGTGCCCCCAGTAGTGCAGACAGGTTTAAAAAAAAATATATATAAAAATATACTTACCTGAATCCACGCTGCTGCTGCTCCGGTCCGCACCACTGCTCCCTCCGCCACCGCCCACCAGTCCTCCCGGGCTGGCGCGCTCAGCATTATGGGAGAGACGTCATGAAGCCCGGCTCTTGCAGTGGGTGCTGCAGCAGTCAATGAGAGTCTATCTGACTCTCATTGGCTGCTGTTTAACACACGCATCGCCGCCAGCGCTGGCGGCGATGCGTGTGTTATGCACAGCCTGAGCCCGCCTCCTAGCGCTATTGGGCAAGCGCTCAGGGGGAGGGAACGGGCTCAGCTGTGCAGCACAGGACCGGCGCTGGAAGCCTAGCGCCGGTCCTGTGTAAATGTGTAGCGCTGGCCGCACTCACTGCGGTCAGCGCTACACTGGTGGCTAACTAGGGCGGGCCGGACCGTGGCACCCCCGCGCCACTGGTCCCACGGTGCCCAGGGCACACACCCCGCTCGCCCTGCTCTAGTTATGCCACTGGTTCTACTATAGTAAGCCTGCTAGACCAGTGTGACCTGTAGTCCTACCTACTAGCATTTCAAGTACGAAACCCCAAGTCAGGGGTCCTACCCAGTTATTCTCCCTCATGCCCATTCCGGCACTTTCCTTTGGGCCACGGGTATCTGGTTCTCTATTCCTAGTCAAAGGACCGTGACCTGCTTACAGGGTGCAGCTCAAGCCCATATCCCGCTCGGAGGGGTCACTGGCGAACACCTCCCTGTGGGTTAGATTCCGCACCTATTGACTAGGTTTAGCCAACGACCAAGACCCGTGGATGCGGAGATCATACATCCAGGCCCCTCGCCTTCACTTCTTCCCGCAACCTCAGGCCTCGGCTTTCAATAAACCGCCTCCTAGAGTGACAGTTTGTTCCGCCAAATGGAAGCCGCAGGCTCCCAAGGTACTGGGACTCTTCAGGAACTGACGACTCGTATGGATAACCAAGAGGCGGCACAGCAACACGTGGCCCAGTATCTACAAGAATTATCTGGTCAGCTCATGGCTATCCAAAATACTCTGGCATCTATGTCCCCTGCTCCACCTCCTGTCGCTCCCACTTTTTCTCCAGCATTACCTCCAGGAACTATTCCGCAAAAATCTCATCTCTACCTGGCTACCCCCAAAAGGTTTGATGGTAGTCCTCAACTGTGTCGTGGTTATATAAACCAGTGTGAGATCCAGTTCTAATGCCTACCCCAGAACTTTCCTACTTCCCGGTCTAAGGTGGCATACGTGATCTCACTACTAACTGGGGCTGCACTGGACTGGGTCTCCCCATTATGGGTACGTGCAGATCCGGTGGTATCCAGATATGAAGATTTCGTAGCGGCTTTCAAAAGGATTTTTGATGAACCCGGTAGATCTGTCTCGGTTTCTTCTGATTTACTTTGTGTTTGCCAGGGTACTCGTTCAGTCAGACAATACGTGGTACAGTTCCAGACCCTCGCATCTGAACTGAAGTGGATTGAGGAAGCCCTTAAAGCAGCCTTCTCCATGGCTTATCCGAAAGGATGATGGACGAGTTGGCATCAAGGGACCTACCCACCTCCTTGTCAGAGATTATATCCCTCTATATAAAAATCGATCTGCGCCACAGAGAGCGATGGGGGAATAGAGGGTGAGGGGATCGTTCCCGGGACCACCCGTCCCTAGGAAGTCATTCCTTTCCCTCACCCTCTAGCAGCGAGGAGCCGATGCAGATAAACAGGTCCAGACTAACCACAACCGAATGTAATCGGCATTTTCAAAATAAGCTGTGCTTGTATTGTGTGGCTCCGGAGCACATGTTAAAGAAAGGAAAGGAAAGGAAACGCGAGACCCTAGTTGATGTTGGGAGCATTCAATTAGGGGTTATTTCGGAGTCCTCCCAGATAGCTGACAGCTTATTGCTTGTGTCGCTTTCCTACCAGTCCAGGACAAGGAATGTTAAAGCCCTTGTAGATTCCGGGGCCGCCGGCAATTTTATTTCTAAACCTTTGATCCAGATGCTTGGTATCCCGGTGGTTCCTTTGCCAAATAAATTACTGCTCTCTGGTGTAGACGGCAACACCGTGCTAGGTGAATCCATTTCCATGAAATCTCTGTCCGTGTCTCTCAAGGTTGGATGTCTGCACCAAGAAGCAATTGAATTTTTTGTACTTCCTAATTCAGCTTATGAGCTAGTTCTAGTTTTACCCTGGCTAAGAAAGCACAGTCCTGCCTTTGATTGGTCCAGTATGCAAATTTTATCGTGGGGGCCAAATTGTTTCCATGGATGCCTAACTCAAGTACTGCCTGTATGCACTCACTCTGTTCTCCTCAGTGGGAGTGTAAGTTCCTCCTCAGTCGACAAATCAAAAATTTCCTTTGTTTATAGTCTACCGGTAGTTTATCAGGACTTTGCCGACGTATTCTGCGAGCAGGCAGCAGAAAAAATCCCACCTCATCGATCCTGGGACTGTGGTATAGAACTCCTCCAAGGGAAAATTCCTCCCCGGGGTCGGACCTATCCCTTGTCACTTTCCGAAACAGCCATGGCAGCGTACAAAGAAAATTTAGCCAAGGGATTCATACGGCCCTCTACTTCCCCCGCAGGGGCAGGATTTTTTTTTGTAAGCAAGAAGGATGGAGGGCTCCAGGCCTGCATTGACTACCATTGTCTCAACCAAATTACGGTAAAGAATCGGTACCCACTGCCTTTGATTCCGGAGCTTTTTGACAAAGTTCGCGGGGCACATTTATTCACCAAACTAAATCTTCGGGGAGCGTATTACCTAATACGTATTAAAGCTGGGGACGAGTGGAAGACCGCTTTTAATACTAGAGATGGCCACTTTGAATATCTTGTGATGCCCTTTGGACTCTGTAATGCCCCAGCGGTATTCTAAGGTTACGTGATCAAAATCTTCCGGGACATTCTCTACAGTTTTGTTATTGTCTACTTAGATGACATCCTAATCTTCTCTAAGAGTCTCAAACCCATCGCCAACATGTACGAGAAGTTTTGTCCCGTCTTCGGAAGCACCATCTCTATGGAAAATTATCCAAGTGCCTATTTGAACAAACCTTGGTCCCTTTCTTAGGACATATAATTCCTGGAAAGACACTCCGGATGGATCTGAAGAAATTAAAAGCCATTTCAGACTGGCCGCTACCCAAATCCCTGAAAGCTAGTCAACGCTTTTTAGGATTTTCAAACTATTATAGGCGGTTTATACCGAATTTCTCCACGCTGGTGTCGCCCATTACTAGTCTCACAAAAAAGGGTGCCAATCCTGCCCTTTGGTCGGACTCTGCTATACAAGCTTTTCAAGAATTAAAAGAAGCATTATCCGCTGCACCTATTCTTTGCCAACCCCAATTGGATAAACTGTTTACAGTAGAGGTTGACGCCTCCTCAGTAGGAGTAAGGGCAGTATTGTCTCAAGTGACGGGAAAAACCATCCCTGTGTGTATTTTTCTCGTAAATGCTCCTCTGCAGAGAAGAACTCTACAATTAGTGATCAAGAATTACTGGCAATGCGGTTGGCCTTAATGGAATCAACATCTGTTGGAGGGAGCCAAATTTCCAGTTACCGTTATTACGGATCATAAGAACTTGACCTATCTCCAAACGGCTCCCCGCCTAAACGCCAGACAGGCCCGCTGGTCCTTGTTCTTCTCAAGGTTCAATTTAAAACTTCAATTTCATCCAGGCAATCTAAACAAAAAAGCTGATGCGCTCTCACAATCTTTTTTGTTTGACTCTCAAGAAGAGGATCATCAACGATCCCGGCCAATTCTGGATCCTATGGTCTTCGCCTCCACTCAAATACTGACTCCTCCCCCAGGGAAAATTTTTGTAACTCTTGAATTGCAGAAGAAATTGTTACCTTGGGCTCATAGCTCTCTGTTCACCGGCCATTCAGGTATCTTCAATACATATAAATTTCCTCAGTGTTCATATTGGTGGCCCACTATGAAAGGGGACATTCGAGAATTTATATTATCCTGCGTGAAATGCTCTCAGCATAAAGTTCCCTGTAAAAAAGCAGCTGGGCTCTTACGACCTTTACCCATCCCAGATGCTCATTGGACCCATATATCTATGGACTTCATCTCTGAACTCCCATGCTCCAAAGGACACAATACCATATGGGTAGTGGTAGATCGCTTTTCAAAGATGGCACACTTTATTCCATTGTTTGGCCTCCATTCTGCTCCCCAGTTGGCAAAAATTTTCATTAAAGATATTTTTAGGTTACATGGTCTTCCAAAAGAAATAATTTCAGACCGCGGAGTCCAATTTGTGGCCAAATTTTGGAGAGCCTTATGTAGTACCTGCGGAACTAAATTAATATTTTCTTCAGCCTACCACCCACAAACTAACGGGAAAACCAAAAGAGTTAATCAAGAGCTGGAGACCTTTATAAGACTCTTTGTGTCTTCCTCACAAGATGACTGGGTGGATCTACTACCATGGGCCGAATTTTCACACAATTTCAAATATCACACTTCCTCCAAATCCACTCCTTTTTTCACTGTGTTTGGGAGACATCCCCGGGTCCCAGATTTTCAAAATTTACCCACGGTGGAGGTTCCTGCAGTTTCTAAGTTGGTGGAATCTTTTTCAACCATTTGGAAGAAGATTCATTTGTCGTTAAAACAATCGTCTAAGAACTATAAGAAATTCACAGACAGACGGCGCGTCGCTGTTCATCTGCTGAGAGTTGGACATAAATTCTGGGTGTCCTCCAGGAACATTCAACTAAAAGTACCCAGTATGAAGCTAGCCCCACGCTTCATTGGTCCTTACCATATTCACAAAGTAATCAACCCAGTTGTGTATAAATTGTAACTTCCTCCTCAACTAAGAATATCTAATACATTTCATATTTCTCTGCTACGTCCTCTAGTGTTGAATTGTTTTCAAACTTCTTCTCCCAAGTTGCCTCAAGTACGAACCTCACAAGGTACAGAGTTCGAGGTAGGGAAGATCCTGGACTCTCGGCTTAGATTCAACAACCTCCAATATCTCATTGATTGGAAGGGGTATGGCCCTGAAGACAGGGCATGGATCAGAGCCACAGATGTTCACACGCCTCAATTGGTCCGAGCCTTCCATATTAGATTCCCTGATAAGCCTGGTTGGTGTCCGGTGGAAGGGGGGGTACTGTCAGAGTTCAGCCGGGGATCGGCCATCCCTTACCATCCCGCCGGCTTCCTCTGACTTCCCGGGCAGTCGGGCGGCTGGTGCGGTGACGTGGGAGGTGCTGAGTATTCACCCTGATGCTGGTGTGTCGGGCAGCCTGGTGAGCGGGGATCGGAGTTCCCGTCATGCGCCGCCATGATACTTTTCCTTTTTACAGTGCATCCTTCCCTGAACGGTCTGGCCGGTCAGCTGATGCTGTGGACCTATCAGCAGGCTTCCAGGGGTATATATCCGGATCCTGTTCTCCAGGTAATTGCCTGAACAACCATTGTCACTGCTAGTGTAAACTAGTGGTCTCTCGTTCCAGGTTCCCTTGCTTCCAGTGAGCTATTCCCAGAGCAACAGTGCGTCTAACACCTCAGCCTATGTGCTGGTTATTTCCCTCTATTGGAGCAGCAGAGCATCTAACACCAGCCTGTGTGCGTTTACCAACTTTCTCCACGCTACAGTGCTTTTCCATCTCAGCCTGTAAACCGGTTACATACCTGTACTCGATCCGCAGAGCATCTAACAACTCAGCATGTGTGTTATTACTAAAGCATCCTCCTCGCTACAGTGCTTCTCCATCCCAGCCTGTAGAATGGTTACATACCTGCACTCGATCCGCAGAGCGTCTAACACCTCAGCCTTTGTGAGATTACTAACCAGCCTCCTCGCTACAGTGCGTTCATCTCTGCCTGTAAACTGGTCATTTACCTGTACTGGAGCAACAGCACGTCTACCTCCCAGTCTGTGTGCTCTTTGCCTAGTCACTGCATCTCTCTTACCGGCACTCCGGTATAGTGTGCGCCCGGTCGCATCCCAGGGTGAGTTCTACTATAGTAAGCCTGCTAGAAAAGTGTGACCTGTAGTCCTACCTACTAGCATTTCAAGTACGAAACCCCAAGTCAGGGGTCCTACCCAGTTATTTCCCCTCGTGCCCATTCCGGCACTTTCCTTTGGGCCACGGGTATCTGGTTCTCTATTCCCTGCAGGCCTTGGTCACCTAGTCAAAGGACCGCGACCTGCTTACAGGGTGCAGCTCAAGCCCATATCCTGCGCAGAGGGCTCACTGGCGAACACCTCCCTGTGGGTTAGATTCTGCACGATTGACGAGGTCTAGCCAACAACCAAGACCCGTGGATGTGGAGATTATACATCCAGGCCCCTCGCCTTCGCTTCTTCCCACAACCTCAGGCCTCAGCTTTCAGTAAACCGCCTCCTAGCATGACACATACCAAGAAGGAAAAAATATGACAGCAGAAGGCAAGTTACTGACTGTTCTTAAGAATGTGTTTCTTCATAAATATCACCTATTTGACAAAAAATGGGTCAATTAATAATTAGAATATGATTAACCAATCTGGAGGCAGCTTATGTTTAAAAGCAGAATGAAGGTGAACTCACAAATAATGATCTAAATAAGCCAGTCTAAGAATAATTACTATAAATTAAGGTAACAATGCTAGACTGATTAAATGATAATACTATGTGGTTTTATGAAACCCAATCTCATAATGGGATCATATTAATCCTGTAATAATAATATATTGAGTAGGGATGTGCGCCGACCCCCGTGTTTTGGTTTTGGATCTATATCTCCTTCATGTTTTGGATCTGAATTTGGTTTTGGCAAAACCGTCCTTGCGTGTTTTGGTTTTGGATCTGTAGGTTTTTCTAAAAAAATATAAAAACAGCTAAAATCACATAATTTGGGCCTGTTTTTGTTCCTACAGTATTATTAACCTCAATAACATTAATGTCCACTAGTTTCCAATCAATTTTGACCACCTCACAGCTCACAATATTGATTTAATCCAGTTTAGGCCAAAAGGTTGCATCCAACTAGCTGGCTGACTAAGCTAAGCGACAGCAGTGGGTGGCACTAACATGTGGCAGTTCAGCTTCCAACATGGCACAGAATGGTACTGCAGTGATAGACAGGATGGCAGTTTAATAAACTATACAACCCCATAGGAAGTTTAAAAACCAATAATGTTTTCATTAATCAAAACTAGGTCAGAGGCCTGAGGGAGTTGGAATATGTTTAAGGACTAAAGTCAGGGAAAGGACAGAAGGATTGATTAGTTTTTAATTTTAATGTTTTGATTCTTTTAAAAATTAATGAGGGAAGATCAATGTAAGAACAAGTTCTTCAGTTCATGAAATACATCTTTGATATGGAGGAGGTTTTTTATACAACTAATATAAATGTGGTGGCCTTACTTGTGGATGTGCTGCAAGTACACACTGTAAACATATGTTTACTTTGTAAAACAACAAAAACAGTACAATTTGTGCTTGAAACTAACAGGGTGCAGCTACAGTCCCAAAAGGTGAAGGCCACAAAGACACCTTAGAAGTGTGAATAATGAAAAAAGAGTGGGATAACCGCTCCCCTTTTTAGGAAATAAAGTCAATGTAATGAATATGGTGTCACTTTCAGATACTGGTTACCACAGTCTTAGGTTCACTGGTGTATGGTTTTCCAGGTTGCAATACTTGATGCAATAAATTAAGATACACTCTGGTTGCTTCTTAAGTGAGTTGAATACCTGTCTGTGGTGCCTAAGCCATTTCAAGTCTGCTAGTTCAGGCTACCAGGGTCTGCAAACTGCTTGTGAACCAGTGAGCCAGTGAATCTAATGGAGCATACACACGGTCAGATCTGTCAGATGAACGATTTGAACGATTTTACCAAAGATTTTTACTGCATTAAAATGAATGGAATCGTCCAAGTCTGACTGCAAACACATCAGATGTCAGATATCGTTATCTGACCATCGGGAACGCGCATCGTCCAAATCGTTCATCTGACAGATATGTCAGATTTTCCTTCAGATATGAACGATTGAACAATTTTTTACATCGTTATCGTTCAGATCTGAAGAAAAATCTGACCATGTGTATGCTCCATAAGACTGTGGTAACCAATATCTGAAAGTTACACCATATTCATTACATTGACTTTATTTCCTAACAAGGGGAGCGCTTATCCCACTCTGTTTTTCATTATTCATGTTTACTTTGTGCTCTGGGAAGTTGTTAGGGATAATAAAACCAAGACTTGCTGTTTACATCAGAGGAAAGCAGCCTGTAGCTCACCAGCTGAACTAGAACTCCCAGCACCCGTGATTTTTGCTGGGACTACTGGAAGTTATTTGTCAACAACAGGTCGAGTGCCTCAGTTTACCTCAGCCTGCTTTATGCACTGTATGTTATTTCTGGACATATTTGGCATTCAGCAACTGCATGTAGAAGATTTCAGTGGCTATGGCAGTTCAACTTCCAACATGGCACATCAGGAAACAAATGTTTTCATTATTCAAGAGGCTTGAGGGAGTTGGAGTATGTATGTAGTTGAAGGCAGGGAAAGGAGTTCATTCACATCAGTCCTTGCCCCAGAAGAATAATTGAGCTCTATGCCTGCTGCTGCTCCTAGGAGTGGATCTTCATCCCAGTAGTAGTTTACAAAAACAATTGACTGTTAAACTATCCTTTGCAAGGGGGAGCAAGTATGACAACAGTCACCCAGTTGCACAGCAGATCACTGACACCATAACATCTATGCTGGTATTAGATGTGCATCCAATATCCGCCAATAATGCAGTGGGTTTTAGTTTTAGACAGTTAATTGAGGTCCTGTGTCTCCGCTACCAAATCCCATCTAGATTCCACTTCACTAGAATAGCAATTCCCAGCCTGTACAGGGACATTAAAAAAAATGAGTGTCCTCCAAAATGCCATTGTACCCACTGTCTACTTAACCACAGATATGTAGACAAGTGGATCAGAGCAAACGCAAGATTACATGACTGTAACTGCCCACTGGGTGGGTGTATTGCCTTCAGTGGCACCAATAGCAGCAGCATCTAAGAAACAGCAGCTCATTCAGAGGCAGTCTACTCTGTGTAACACCGGTTTCACTAAGAGGCATACCGATGACAACCTTTTAGCAAAACTCAGGAAAGTCATTGCAAAATGACTTACCCTGCTTGGACTCTCCTCAGGATTCATAATTTATGATGCCACCAATATTGTGAGAGCATAACAGCTGGGTGAATTCCAACATGTCCTATATTTTTCTCATGCAATCAATTTGGTGGTGCAATTTTTTTTAAAATGACAGGGCCGTGCAGGAGATGCTCTCTCTGACCCGAAAAATTTCTACCTATTTTCGCCATTCAGCAGGCGCATGTAGAAGATTGCAGCACCTGCAAGAAATGTTGAATTTGCCCTGCCACCAGCTAAAACAAGAGATAGTTACAAGGTGGAACTCCACCCTTTATATGGTTCAGTGAATGGAGGAACAGCAAAAAGCCATTAAAAGCTACACAGCGAACTATGACATAGGAAGAGTAGGGGGAATGCACTTTACTCAAGCTCAGTGGAAAATACTTTCCGAGTTGTGCAAAGTGATGAAACCCTTCAAAGTAGTCACCTGTGAAGTGAGTTCAGATACTGCCAGTCTAAGTCAGGTAATTCCTCTAATTAGACTGTTTGGATAAGCAACTTGAGAAACTTAAGGAGGAGCTGAAACTAAGCGATTCTGCAAAGTACGTTGGACTTGTAGATCAAGTCCTTTATTCACTTCACCAGGAACCAAGGGTTGTCAGGAGCTTCCAATTGGGTCAATACATTTTGGTGACTTTGCTCGATCTTAGGTTTAAGTCATATGTCGTGTCTTTCTTCCCAACAGACACAGATCTGAAGAGATGCAAAGTCCTGTTGGTAAGCAAATCGTCAGCTCAAGTAGCACGTGATGTAGCGATGGCTCCTCATTCAGTTTCTCCAGCAAGTGTGGCTGCCAAGGAAAAACTCAACTTTCCCAAAAGACCCACTGGTGATGCAGGTGAGTCAACACAACCAAGTTTGATATCTGGTCAGGTTTAAAAGAATTGCCTACAATTAAATTAGTGAGACCTCTACAGTGACTCCATCTGATACGGTCACCATTAAAAGAATGGTTGAGGACTATTTTTAATGATAGCATCCAAATAGGCATGTCAGACAGTCCATTTGACTACTAGCAGGAAAAAAAAGGCAATTTGAAGGCCCTTGCACAAACTGGCTTTGCTTTACTAGAGCAGCCCTCCCTAGAGTGTGTACTCCGAAAGCGTTTTCAGCACAGCCGGGAACCTTGTCAGCGATCAGCGTAGGAGGCTACTTCCTCAAAATGTGGAAAAGATGATGTTCGTCAAAATGAACTACAAATTCCACGAGGAAGACCTTTACTGCCAATTACGAACAAAAATTACAGAGGCACCTGTAATGGTGGATTCCAGCGGGGACAAATTAATATTGTGTGAAGAAAGATGATGTAAACACTGATGAAGGTGAGGAATCAGATGATGATGGCAACGACATCATGCATCTGTATAGCCAGTTTGTGCATGTAGAGATCATTGCCAGCAAAGTCAGCTGCCTTCTGGGGTCCAAACAAACCAATCGCTATATTGTTGATGAAGGTGTTGGTGGTGAAGGTGGCAGGTGCTTGGATCTAGCAGAGAGAAGGGCGCTAGCTGACGTTGGACTGCTTGTTGGCACTTTTTTAGCCAAAGTTTCTGAATTTTGCAAACACTTTGGATGGATGCGCTGTAGATGACCTAACAGGGAGGAGGTTCCTAGATGGTTAAGGTTCCTACCTTTAGTTACTCTTGCTTACAAAGGGTACAGATGGCTTGACAATTGTTGTACGGATATGGGTGGAAATAATTCCACACATAGGAAGAAGTGGATTTTTTTGTCTTATGCCCAGACATGACAATGGGCTTTTTCTTATCATGGGCAACAACTGGCAGCAGCTCCAGCACTAGTATGTGGTTCCTGCTCTCCTCTCAGCTGATCATTCTCCATATCAACAAACACGACACTCGTCAATTTTCACCAATTTTAAATATTACATTGCGGTATCAATGACCTACAGTGTCACAATATATTTTATGAATAAGAAATGATTAACACACTGCGCTACCACTTACAGTATCTCAAGATTTTTTATGAATAAGAAAAATAATAACACACTTCGCTACCATTTACAGTGTCACAAAAAAAATGTATGAGTAAAACACTGCGCTACCACTTAGTGTCACAAGATTTTTTATGAATAAGAAAAGGATAATACACTTCACCACCTCTTACAGTGTCACAATATTTTTTATGAATAAGAATAGTACCATGTGCTACGGCTTATAGTGTAACAATACATGGATGATAAACTGCGGTCTGGCCGGCAGTGTAACCAAACAATAATAGCATAGCTAGCACACACAAAAAAACCTGAAATATATATATTTTTTTATTTTTTGTGGAATGCTAATTTTCTTTTTCTTTTTTTTTTTAGACTGGGGAAGAGCACCCTAGACAAGGCAGCAGCTCCTTGATAAACAACACAGCACCCCTTTATGGACAACAAAGCACACCCTCGAAGTGTGGACGGACCACTAGTAGATTCACAAATAAGTGGATGATAAACTGCGGTCTGGCCGGCAGTGTCACCGAACAATAATTTTTATTACACTGGGGAAGAGCACCCCTGGATTGACAGAGCACCTCTGGACGACACAGTACCTCTTTATGAACTGCAGCCCTAGCTCCATGATTGACAGGACAACAGTGACACAGCAGCACCCACCACTTTATGTACTGCAGCCCCAGCCCGACAACACTGTAACCTTGAACAACCTCCAGGACAGGATTATCTCGAAACACAAATCTGGGCAAGGGTACAAAAAATATCTGCTGCTTTGAAGGTCCCAATGAGCACAGTAGCCTCCATCATGGAAGAAGTTTGGAACCACCAGGACTCTTCCTAGAGTTGGCCGGCCGTCTAAACTGAGCGATTGGGGGAGAAGGGCCTTAGTCAGGGAGGTGACCAAGAACCCGATTGACACTCTGTCAGAGCTACAGCATTCATCTGTGGAGAGAGGAGAACCTTCCAGAAGGACAACCATCTCTGCAGCAATCCACCAATCAGGCCTGTATATTAGAATGGTCAAACGGAAGCCACTCCTTAGTAAAAAGCACATGACAGCCCACCTGGATTTTGCCAAAATGCACCTGAAGGACTCTCTGGTCTGATGAGACAAAGATTGAACTCTTTGGCGTGAATGCCAGGCATTATGTTTGGAGCAAACCAGGCACCGCTAATCACCAGACCAATACCATCCCTACAGTGAAGCATGGTGGTGGCAGCATCATGCTGTGGGGATGTTTTTCAGCGGCAAGAACTGGTAGACTAGTCAGGATAGAGGGAAAGATGAATACAGAGACATCCTGGATGAAAACCTGCACCAGAGCGCTCTTGACCTCAGACTGGGGTAAAGATTCATCTTTCAGCAGGACAATGATCCTAAGCACACAGCCAAGATATCAAAGGAGTGGCTTCAAGACAACGCTATGAATGTCCTTGAGTGGCCCAGCCAGAGCAAAGACTTGAATCCAATTGAACATCTCTGGAGAGATCTGAAAATGGCTGCGCACAGACTAGGAGTGAGCGGGGTCGGATTTCTGAAATCCGAACCCCCCTGAGTCCCCCTGATCCGAGGCCGATCCGAGTCAGGCTAGACTTTTCCCGCCTGACTCGTATCTGAATTCGAGGCAAGACGTCATCATCCCCCCTTGCGGGTCTCGCGGGTTTTGGATCCTATATAAGGTACCCGCGTCGGCGCCATTTTCTCACTCGGCTGTGGACAGTGAAGAGGGAGGGTGGGAGTTAGGGCTGGCTGGGCTGTGTAGTGTAGTGTAGTGCAGAGTAGTGTTGTGCTGTGCTGTGCTGCGCTGCTGTTGTCCATAGGGGCTGTGTCCACTACTTCAAAGTCCATAGGGGCTGGCTGGAATGTGTTGTGCAGTCAGTTGTCCATAGGGGCTGTGTCCACTCCAAAGTCCTGTGCAGTGTCCCAGTCCTAAAGGGGTGCTGTAGTGTTGTCCAGGGGGTGCTCTGTCCATCAGGGATGCTCCCACCAAGTGCTAAAAAAATATATATTTTTTCTGTGTTTGTGAATTGTGTGCGCAGTAGCCGCACGTGCATCAACAACTTAGTGCCAAGCGTGCGCCTGTGTCATAAGTAAAGGGCCGGCTGGCTTGACCGTTAAAGGGTGCTGTAACCCCCAAAGGGCACTCCAAACCAAATAAAAAAATATTTTCTGTGTTTGTGAATTGTGGCCCTCATTCAGAGCCACTCGCTAGCGGCAGTACGCTCGTTCCGAGCGATGTTCGCACATCTGCGCATGCGTACGGATCGCCATACGCATGCGCGAACCAGTCAGTGCGGCCGAAATTCATGTGCTCGCAATATAGCGAATGCCTGCTATTTTGAGTGACAGAATGAGGCATATGTGGGTGGTAACAGGGGAAGGTGCTTGAAAATGGGGAGTGGAGATCCGAACGCAGGCGTGCTTAAAGGTCAAAACGGGCGTTTTATGGGTGTGCATAATTAATACAGCAGCGTCATTGACCACGTCACTGGGTTATTTTATAGCCAGAACTGCTCGCAAGATTGTGGTAGCAAAAACCAACCACAAGAATAGCGAGCAGTTCATACGCTGGTCGATGTACTCGATTAATCTAATAAATAGCGGACATGACGTATGGTGCGAGCGGCCAGGGGGCTTTTTTAACAAATAAACGAGCGTAAGTTTTGCTTGCTCGTTCAGACTTAGAGGTGTGAACAGACTGCAATTTGCGAACGGATCATTTGAATAGCCACCCCTTGTTTTTGAACGAACGACCGCAAATAGCGAACGGCTCTGAATCAGGCCCTGTGTGCGCAGTAGCCGCACATGCATCAACAAAGTAGTGCCAAGCGTGCGCCTGTGTCATAAGTAAAGGGCCGGCTGGCTTGACCGTTAAAGGGTGCTGTAACCCCCAAAGTACACTCCAAACCAAATAAAAAAATATTTTCTGTGTTTGTGAATTGTGTGCGCAGTAGCCGCACGTGCATCAACAAAGTAGTGCCAAGCGTGCGCCTGTGTCATAAGTAAAGGGCCGGCTGGCTTGACCATTAAAGGGTGCTGTAACCCCCAAAGTACACTCCAAACCAAATAAAAAAATATTTTCTGTGTTTGTGAATTGTGTGCGCAGTAGCCGCACGTGCATCAACAAAGGAGCAGCGCCAAGCGTGCGCTTGTGTCCCATAAGTAAAGAGCCAGCTGGCTCATTTCTTAAAGGGTGGTGTAACCCACAAAGTGCACTACTCTCCAGCAAAAATAAAAAAATATTTTCTGTATTTGTGTGCGCCTTAGCCGCACGTATATATCAAATCGATATAACATAAATGGAGGACCAAACTTTCTCCGATAAAAATAAAATAGAGAAAGATCAAGAACCACTTCCTCCTAGTGCTGAAGCTGCTGCCACTAGTCATGACATAGACGATAATATGCCATCAACGTCGTCTGCCAAGGCCGATGCCCAATGTCATAGTAGAAGCCACATACAATCCCAAATGACAAAGTTCAGGAAAATGACCTTAAAAAAAACATTTAAATCATCTGAAGAGAAACGTAAACTTGCCAATATGCCATTTATGATACGTAGTGGCAAGGAACGACTAAGGTCTTTCCCTATGCTCATGACTAGTGGTTCAGCTTCACATGACGATGGAAGCCCTCCCCCCACTAAAAAAATCAAACGAGTTAAGCTGGCAAAAGCACAGCGAAGAACTGTGCGTTCTAAGAAGATATCACAAATCCCCAAGGAGAGTCCAAGTGTGGTGGCGGTTGCGATGCCTGACCTTCCCAGCACGGGACGGGAAGAGGTGGCTCTTTCCACCATTTGCATGCCCCCTGCAAGTGCTGAAAGGAGCACCCACAGTCCACTTGCTGATATGCAAATTGAAGATGTCACTGTTGAAGTACAACAGGATGAGGATACTGGTGTAGCTGGCGCTGAGGAGGAAGTTGGCGAGGAGGATTCTGATGGTGATGTGGTTTGTTTAAATCAGGCTCCGGGGGAGACAGTTGTTGTCCGTGGGATGAAAAAGCCCATCACGGTCATGCCTGGGCAGAAGACCAAACATTCCACCTCTTTGGTCTGGCAATATTTCTATCCAAATCTGGACAACAACTGTCTTGCCATATGTACCATAAAGGTGGAATAAGTAGGGGTAGGGACGTTAACCACCTAGGAACATCCTCCCTTATACGGCACCTGCAGCGCGTTCATAATAAGTTACTGTCAAGTTCAGAAACTTTGGCTAAGACCGTAAGCAGTCCAGGGACACCTAAATCCCGTTGTCCTGTTGTATCCAAGCGCCTGCAAACCACACAGTCAACTCCCTCCTCGTCAATTTCCTCCTTAGTCAGGATCGGAAGTAGTCCTGCAGGCCATGTCACTGGCATGACTGACTCTCCTATCCGGGATTCCTCCGGAGGATCCTGCATTGCTACGCCTACTGCTGCCGCTGCTGCTGTTGCTGCTGCTGGGAGTCGTTCATCATCCCAGAGAGGAAGTAGGAACACCACTATTTTTACTAAACAATTGACCCTCCAACAGTCCTTAGACAGGAGGATGAAGTACGACAGCAGTCATCCTGAAGCAAAACGTATAACTGAGGCCTTGACTGCTATGTTGGTGTTAGACGTGCGTCCGGTCCTGTCTAGATTCCACTTCACTAGGCAGGCGATACCGAGACTGTACAGAAACATCAGAAAAAGTGTCCTCAGTGTCCTGAAAAATGCCGTTGTACCCAATGTCCACTTAACCACGGACATGTGGACAAGTGGAACAGGGCAGACTAAGGACTATATGACTGTGACAGCCCACTGGGCAGATGTATCACCTTACGCAGCAACAGCAGCAGCGTCACCAGTAGCAGCATCTCAGAAACGCCAGCTCGTTCCAAGGCAGGCTACGCTGTGTATCACCGGTTTCAGTAAGAGGCACACCACCGACAACCTCTTAGAGAAACTGAGGGAAATCATCGCCCAGTGGCTTACGCCACTTAGACTCTCCTGGGGATTTGTGATATCTGACAATGCCACCAATATTGTGCGGGCATTACATCTGGGCAAATTCCAGCACGTCCCATGTTTTGCTCACACAATCAACTTGGTGGTGCAGAATTTTCTGAAAAGCGACAGGGGCGTGCAGGAGACGCTTTGGGTGGCCCGAAAAATTTCGGGCCACTTTCGCCATTCAGCGACTGCGTGCCGAAGACTGGAGCACCAGCAAACACTCTTGAACCTGCCCCGCCATCACCTGAAGCAAGAGGTTGTGACGCGGTGGAACTCAACACTCTATATGCTTCAGAGGATGGAGGAGCAACAAAAGGCCATTCAAGCCTATACATCCACCTATGACATAGGCAAAGGAGGGGGTATGCACCTGACTCAAGCGCAGTGGAGAATGATTTCCGTGTTGTGCAAGGTTCTCCAGCCCTTCGAACTTGCCACACGTGAAGGCAGTTCAGACACTGCCAGCTTGAGTCAGGTCATTCCCCTCATCAGGCTTTTGCAGAAGCAGCTGGAGAAAGTGAAGGAGGAGCTAAGACAGAGCGATTCCGCTCGGCATGTGGGACTTGTGGATGAAGCCCTTCATTCGCTTTGCCAGGATTCCAGGGTGGTCAATCTGTTGAAATCAGACCACTACATTTTGGCCACCGTGCTCGATCCTAGGTTTAAAGCCTATGTGGTGTCTCTCTTTCCGGCCGACACAAGCCTGCAGAGGTGCAAAGACCTGCTGGTGAACACACTGTCAGCTGAAGCGGAACGTGACACGTCAACAGCTCCTTCTTCATTTTCTCCCGCAACTGGGGCTGCCAGGAAAAAACTTAGCTATCCTAAGCAACCCGCTGGCGGTGATGCAGGGCAGGCAGGACCAAGTTTGGACATCTGGTCCAGACTGAAGGACCTGGCAACAATTTCTGACATGTCTACTGTCACTACATATGATACTGTCACCATTGACAGAATGGTGGAGGATTACATCGGTGACAGCATCCAAGTAGGCATGTCAGACAGTCCATACCTGTACTGGCAGGAAAAAGAGGCAATTTGGAGGCCCCTGTACAAACTGGCTCTATTTTACCTGAGTTGTCCCCCCTCCAGTGTGTACTCCGAAAGAGTGTTTAGTGCAGCCGGGAACCTTGTCAGTGAAAGGCGTAGGAGGTTGCTTCCACAAAATGTGGAGAAGATGATTTTCATAAAAATGAATTATCAACTCTTCCAGGGAGACCAGCCTCCAGAACGTACAGAGGGACCTGTGGTGGTGGATTCCAGTGGGGACGAGTTAATACTCTGTGAGGATGAGGATGTACACAACACTGAAGAGGGTGAGGAATCGGTGGATGAGGAGGATGAGGACGACATCTTGCCTCCGTAGAGCCAGTTTGTGCAGGGACACATTAATTGCCAGCTTGTTTTGTGGGGGCCCAAACGAACCAACCATTTCAGCCACAGTTGTGTGGCAGACCCTGGCGCTGAAATGATTGCTTTGTTAAAGTGTGTATGTCCTGTTTATACAACATAAGGGTGGGGGGGAGGGCCCAAGGACAATTCCATCTTGCACCTCTTTTTTTACTTTGCATTATGTACAGTTTGGGGCCTAGTTTTTCAAACTGCCATCCTGTCTGCCACTGCAGTATCACTCCTAGATGGGTCACGTGTTTGTGCCGCCCACTCGTGTCGCTTAGCATAGTCATCCAGCTACCTCGGTGCAGCCTTTTGGACATAAAAACACTAGTGTGAGGTGTTCAGAATAGACTGGAAATTAGTGGAAATTAAGGTTATTGAGGTTAATAATAGCATAGGAGCAGAAAAACCAACACATTCTGTGATTTTAGCTGTTTTTATGCTTTTTTAAAAAAAAATACAGATCCAAAACACAAAACCCAGAACCCAAAACACGGAAGGGTGGTTTTGGCAAAACCAATGCAGATCCAAAACATGAAGAAAGATCCAGATCCAAAACCAAAACACGAAAACTGGCCGGTGCACACCCCTAGCACAGATGCTTCCCATCTAACCTGATGGAGCTTGAGAGGTGCTGCAAAGAGGAATGGGCGAAACTGCCCAAAGATAGGTGTGCCAAGCTTGTGGCATCATATTCAAAAAGATTTGAGGCTGTAATTACTGCCAAAGGTGCATCAGCAAAGTATTGAGCAAAGGTTGTGAATACTTATGTACGTATGATTTCTTATTTCTTTTTTTTTTATTAAATTAGCAAAAATCCCCAAAAAATTTTACACATTGTCATTATGGGGTATTGTGTGTAGAATTTTGAGGACAAAAATTAATTTATTCCATTTTGGAATAAGGCTGTAACATAACAAAATGTGGAAAAAGTGAAGTGTTGTGAATACTTTCCGGATGCACTGTATCTCCCTATTCAATTCCAGGACGATTTCGCGTAAGCGGAGAGTCAATGCATTATAATAGGCGGAAATGTATCTCCTATGAATAGCAGGAGAAAAAAAGTGCAAAATCGTTATTCTGGGGTGCAAACGTGGGGAAATGACTCAGAACCCTTGGGACAGCCCCCCAAAGGACTAATCAACCAAAAAAAGTAGAAAAAATACCTCCGAACACCCCAAAAAAGTACTTTCGTTTTGGGGGTGAAAAAGTAAAAAGAGGGGGGACAACTATAAAAACTAGCGAAATAGACTTCTTGGGGTGCTGTAAGGAGGGGCCAAGTGTTTTTGGGATTGCACGTGCATGTATGAGGGTGGTTTTTCAGCAATTTAAACTACTTATGTACCCCAAACACTTTTAAAAGGGCTATTAGTACACATCTACATTGGTTCCCTATGTTAGGGCATCTTTTTTGGGGGTACAGACTGATTTCTCCACTTCTGACAGTACTTTCCACCTGTTCCGCATTTGCCGCTTTCCGTTTTCGCCTGTTTAGGTACTGAATAGGGAGAAAAGCGGGGACGTGCGCGTAAAGTTCCATCTTTGAAACTGGTGAAGGAGGCAGAAAGTCGGACAGGCAAAACTTTTCCGACTTTTCGCCTCTAATTGAGTATGGGCCTTAAACAGGAAAACCCGAGCCGTACTCGGATCCTACCCAGATCCCATATCTCTAATAATAAGGCCATGATATTTAAAAGAATCCAAATAATTGATTAAAAATGAGACATAACGACTGATAAAAGCATCATGAATTCCTACAATAAGTTCAGAAACACAAATAAAATAGACATTTTAAAGTGAAAAATTTAACAGCTGGGGTTATAATGCAGAATTCCACAATAATTATAATGAGCATTGAATTCAGTGATAAACCAGGGAAGGCTAACAGTCCTCAGGCAAAAAGTGGTATGAGAGGATTTGAGCCTAGGGCCTTTTGTATAACCGAATGCTGATGACATCGCTTCCCACCAGATAAAATTATTGATCCATTAATTATTAATTAAGTGAAAAATCTGTATGCCGGCTTGTAAGAACAGCATCTATTAGTGAAACTATATATAAAAACTAGCAATAATAAATATCCTTCTGAATTTAGATGGTAATTCACAATCAATGACTTTAGGCCCTCACACACCTACCGACAGGTTGCGTGATCCTGCGATAGGATCGGAAACACCAATCCACCAGTCGGAAATGCAGACGGCCATTGCGATCAACAAACCAGTGAAATTCACCGATCCTGCAACCCGGCATCTCAGGATTGCAGGACAGAGACAATCTGTTGCTAGTGTATTTAAAGCAGTATAACTTTCTGTGTGATACTCTTGGAAATAGCTGCACTGACGCTTGATGCGTTTTCCTACCAAATGTAGTTTACTCAGAAGCATATGCCTAGTTAATAGAGCTCCTTATGTAAACATACATTATCCAATTGGAGCAATCAGAATGGTTACCCTCAGCTGAGTGCAACTAAAATTTCCATTCTATCCATAATTTCGTAGGAACGGAATAAAAAAAAAATCAGATTTTTTTCATTTATAATTTCTATATGCAGGCAGCAAGTGTCCCACTAAGTCCTGCTAAGCAGCCTCCTGATGCCACACACTGCAGAGTGCTTACAAGTGAGCTGAATATACTTGAGAAGATCCATGGGCAGCGCTGGTAAATAAGAAGCAGGGCCAACGCAACCCGCTCAGCAGAGCCTCCAGGCTGGAGAGGCGCTCTCCCTGCAACTGCTGCTGAGTCTGTTTGTTGCTGCTGCCGGTAGCTGCTGCGCCTGTCACACTGTATGAAAGGCAGAGGCAGCCTACTGCAGAGAATGGCAGCTAGATCTGAGCGCCTGAGCCTGTGCTGTAATACTTAATGACAGCTCTTCACCAGTGGGTGGCACTGCCGCTCTTATTCCCCTGTCGCCAGGTCCTCCCCTGAGTCCCCTCACCTCCCTTCTCCTCTCCTCCCATCTCCATCTGACCTGGCTATCTGAATGAAGGCAGCATCCAGTGTCGCCCTCCCTCCCTCTCTCCCCTCCCCTCCCCTCTGCTCCATTTCTTCCCCTCCCCTCTCATAACAGGTCAGGAGTAGAATTAAATGGCGTGCAGCCGAAGAGGAGCATCAAGAAATTGAAAAGGAGTGGAGAAGACAGGAGAAGAAAAAAGGTAAGTGTTTCATTGCAAATGTTTATAAAATATACTTTATTAAATAGATATATTATAAAGTACAAATATTTTGGGTTATAGATAATGTTAGAGGGTGGGGCAGGTATAAATGTATTACTGTAATAAATAATATATTTCATATTTTAAATGATATTTACACAGTGCATTTTTCATTCAAAATATTAAATATATTATTTATTAAGGATGTGGTCATAATCCGTACCACCGATGCAAGAATCACGACACTTATCAGAATATTGTCGCCGGCATCCTGAAGGTAAGTGCTAGGGTTAGGGGGAGGGTTCGGGTTAAGGGTTAGGGTTATGCACTAAGGGGAGGGTTAGGTTTAGACTGCAGGGGGGAGGATAGGTTTAGGCTCTGGGGAGGGAGAGTTAGATTTAGGCACTAGGGGGAGGCTAGGTTTAGGCTGCGGGGAGGGAGGGTTAGGGGGAAAGCCGGTGCAATGCGTTTAGCTGGACGTTTCCCGCAGGGAAGCACCGGGCTGGAGAGGTGCTGCCGCTGCCTACTCCATTTGCCGGATGCCCGCTGTTTGTTAACAGCGGGCGCCCGGCAGCTCCTTCCCTGCAACTCACACCTGAGCTCCACCTTCCAGTTACAGCAGTGAGAGAAGGGAGAGACATCATGACGTCTCTCCCATATTGCTCAGCGCGAGGACTGAGGACGGAGCAGTTGGACGGTGGAGGGCACAGGAGCAAAGTTTCTACAAGGAGTACAGCTATTCGTCACCCTCCCACACGCAAATTCATCCATGGACTAAAGCTGGGTACACACCAGATGATTTTTTTTTTAACTATTTGTCATTTTTGGATGGATCGGAACGTCAAATTCTTTAAATCGTCCAGTGTGTACGCACTATGCAAGCTTCCAAAGGGTTGTCTGTCGCATCTTCACATTTGCCGCACATGCTTCTCAATCTGAAGATGTGACTGACGAACCCATGCATTTGGATGCGGCGGGGGAACTACATATCGTGCGGTTAGTGGCGTAACTATAAATTTTGCTCCCCCATGCCAAAAAAATGTCAGGCTCCCCCCTGCCCAAAAAACAAACACACCACCCAAAGATGACGTTTAAGGTGTGTGGTTTCATGATACAGTAATGTCCCTTACAAATGATGACACACTAAGTAATGCCCCTTATAACACATTATGCCACACCGTAATGCCCTTCTAATAAATTATGCCAGACCTTAATGCCCTTATAACAAATTATGCCACACCGCAATGCCCACACATTATGCCACACAGTAATTCCTCTTACACATTATACCACACAGTAATGCCCCTTACACATTATGCTACACAATAATGCAACGTACAACACATAATGCCACAGTTATGCCCTTATAACAAATTATGCCACTCTGTAATGCCCCTATAACACATTACGCCACACCGTAAAGCCCCATACAACACATTATGCCACACAGTAATGCCCCTTACATATTATGCCCCTTATAACACATAATGCCACACAGTAATGCCCTTTATAAACACATTATGCCACACTAAGTAATAACCCTTAATAGCACATTGTGCCACACAGTAATACCCACTACATCCTATCCTGACAGATCTACTTCACCAACCCTCCTCTCTGCTCCTGTCAGTCTGTCAACTCAACTCAAGACAGATTGCAGTTCCTATGTCCGTGTAGAACCAGATTATTGGCAACATAGCTTATAATAACCTGTAAACTGCGTATATCAAGTTAGTGCCCCTTGTACAGTGCCCTCTGTAGTAGTCCCCCTGTAGTTGTGCCCCTTATTCAAAGCCCCCTGTAGTAGTGCCCCTCATGCAATGCCACCTGTAGTAATGCCCCTTATGCAATGCCCACTGTAGCAGTGTCCATTATGCAGGGCCCTTTGTAGCAGTGCCCCTTATGGAATGCCCCCTGTAGCAGTGCCCCTTATGCAATGTGCCCTTTATGCAATGCCCCCTGTAGCAGTGCCCTTATGCAATTCCCCCTGTAGCCATGCCCCTTATGCAATTCCCCCTGTAGCAGTGCCCCTTATGCAATGCCCCCTGTAGTAGTGCCCCTTATGCAGGGCCCTCTGTAGTTGTGCCCATATGCAGTGCCCCTGTAGTTGTGCCCATATGTTGTGCTCCCTGCAGTTGTGCCCATATGCAGTGCACCCTGTAGTTGAGTCCATATGCAGTGCCCCCTGTAGTTGTGCCCATATGCTGTGCCCCCATAGTTGTGCCCATAGGCCGTGCCCCTTAAAGTAGTGCCCACCCCCAGTACTTACCTGACTCCACGAGGCCATCATCCGGGCTGTTGCTCCCACTGCCGTGCTGACTGGATCTAACTTGATCGAGGATGCGTGGCTTCGCAGGTTCCTCACGTTGCAGGTGACGTCATGACATCACTTGTGCACCGCATCACTGGGAATGATGGCCTCTGAAGCGATCGGAGGCTTCCTTAGCCTCTGATCACTTCAGAGGCCATCATTCACAGTTGCAGTGGAGATGCAACGGCCCTCGGTGCTCCCAAGCCACCGCGGGGGCTGCAGGGGCCGTAGTTATGCCACTGCGTGCGATCATTCACCAATCTTGTGGTGTGTACAGAACGCACGATATGTAGTTCGGCGCATCTGCCATCGGCTGGGTACACCAGTCATCTAGTGTGTACCCAGCCAGTAGCAGCTCCAGGCACGGGCAAGCTGGTCCGTTGCCCGGAGAGCTACTGTTTCCGGAAGGCGCAGGAAATGCCCACCTCCCTCCCAGCGCTATGGGCTATATTTAAGCTCAGCTGGGAGGGAGCGGAGGAGGGAAGGGGCGGCAACACAGGACGGCGCTGGGCGCAGCACAGCCTAGCGCCGGCCCTGTACCCAGCTTAAGTGCTGCGTTTCTGAAAAGGTTAACTTGAAGAAAGTGTGCAGAGGCACTACAGGAGGGGACTTTAGGGGAGAATGCTTTGTTCCTCCCAGACTCCTTCCTGTGGCCACCCCCATTTGTGCCCCTTATCACATTTGGTGCCTTGAGACAAACCTTTCCTTTGACTACAGGAGTTCCGCCACTGCTCACACTCACCTTATTTCTCACACTCTTTGGGTGATTCAGAGGTGGGCACAGTTGCGGCCTAAACTTTATGCTGTGTTAATGCTGCAGCCAAGGGTATTCTATTGAGACACCACTGGCAGCTGTGCGATTCCACCAATGTGCATAAAAAGATGCACTATTGGCGGATCAACGGCTGCACCATCGAACATTGCACCTGCCTATGGCTCATTTCGCTGCACATCTTCACTAATAGGTTATGAGACCCGATGCCTCAAGTTAATAGGTTATGATCCTCATACACTGACACTACCACCAATAGGTTATGAGCCCAGCCATAGCTCAGACTTCAGCCAACGCTCAGACATAAGCCACAGTCATCGATCAGACCCCAGCCATCACTGAGACCACAGCCATCGCTCAGACCCCAGTCATCGCTCATACACAAGCCATAGCTCAGACTCCACCCATCGCTAAGACCCCGCCATCACTCAGACCCCAGATACTGTAGGCTGCATTACGTGAGCAGGCCCTAACTGCACTTTACCAATGTGAAAGCACTCCTTCCCTCCCCTATTCCACCTCTCTGGTTGTAAATAATTGAATTGTAGCATCATGCGTTTAACTTTGCATTTCCATATTTGTGCACGTTCCTTTACAGAGCATATGCAATGCATAATTATGTAAGATGCACTATGCAAATTGGCGTATGTTCAAGTCTGCACCAGCCCTATTATCTGCAACACAATCCAGGTGGGTGTTGAAGCACGACAATCCTTGCAGTGTTATGTTTACTACGTTTTGATTATAATTTATTTTATTTATTTGTTAACATTTACTTAGAGTTACTAAGAATAATGAGAATTACAAACAATATATAAATTTAAAAAGAATTATACCAGGCAGTTAGAATTCAATTAGCTGCAATGTGCCGATCCAGAAAGGAACATCACTATTATTAACATTACTATATTTTCCTCACGTTACAGGGGAATGGGATTGAAATGCCGGCGGCTGTGAAGCCACTGGTTCAAATCCCAACAGCGCTAGCCTGATACGGAGGAAATCCCGACAGCGGAGGTAAGTAATCTAACCCCCCCTCCCCCCTTAACCCTCCTTTAGGGGTGCCTAACCCTAACCTCCCGCCTTAGTGCCTATCCCTAACCTCCCCCCGTTAGTGCCTATCCCTAACCTCCCCCCGTTAGTGCCTAAACCTAACACCCCCTCCCCGCACCCTAAACCTAACCCACCCGGGAGGGGTCCCTAACCCTAACTTCCCCCATAGTGCCTAAACCTAACCCCCCCCTTCCTAGCCTAACTCTAACCCTCCCCGGGGGGGTGCCTAACCCTAAGTCTCCCCAGGGGATCCCTAAACCTAACCCCCCCATCCCGTTACTGTATAGGTATATGCTGGATATGTGCACAGCCATGCTTCGCTGCGATGCTCAATGGGACATCACAGCTAATTGAATAACCCTCATTAAGTCCTGCGAATCTCCATGGGAATGAAATAGAGTGTCTGATTCAGAAACATAGTCTAATGCATTTGCAGCTGCTATCCGGTACGCAGCAGCTGGGCAAACATATGCTAATGCTGGAAATGTATCGAGATGTCCACCGGCGGCTTTGCAGATCCAAGCTAATGCATACAGATACACAGTCGCCATCGCAAATCATTCAATAATCGGCTATCTGAGTAGACCTATAGTCACGCAGAATGGCCGTCTGAAGTGAGACGTCAGAACCACTTTATCTGCTTACGGGATTGCAGACGAAGGCTACAACATGCCCGTAAACAGCTGGGATACACCAGCATTTTGTGCCGCACCTCTACGTTTCCTCCCCCAAATGTTCCCTGACTGCCAATTATTTTGCAAACAAATCCTCTCACAAAGGTAGCTTGGCACATGTGCAGTGTGACAGTGACGCATGTGCAGTTGACTGATAATTGCTGAACTGCGTAAATAATATCAGAATAGCTTACATCTATGAATCAAGCCTAGAGTTTGGAAGTATAGTAGCAAGGCTGATAATTGTATAGGAAATCATTTGTGATTTAGATTAAAAAACTATAGGTGATATCCAGTACAAAGGGGCTGATGCAGTAGTGGGAGCAAGACACCCCTAATTGCTCCAGCATTGTGTGAAAGACATTAAATGCTTGTTTGCAGACTTGTATGAATCTCAGCAGCCAGACTGCCCGTCTGCACCCTTGAGGCGCAATCCAATTAGCCATGAAAGGTGTGAGTTGGCGTTGCCACAGCGTTAATACGTCGGCAACGGCACTGCATCTTGCACCGCTCGATGCCCACTCCGAGCCCGAATTCGCACAATTTTGTTCGGAACCCTATGAGACTGCGAGCACTTTTGTGTGAGTTCGAGCTGCTGTAAAGTGCGGCATGGTTTGATATCCGTCATCTTGATCAGTGAACACCTGCACTAGCCCTATACTACATGCAGAGATCTGTCTAAAAATATGAAGTTTCTGCAAAACCTTGCTTGCCTGTAATTCCATCAACACGCCCTCAATGAACATTGCCTATGTTAGAATGCCCAAATACAGACCAGTTATGCTTATTGAATGACAAATGCAGATGTATCTGATTTGCATATAACTGCATCGTCTATAATTACACACACTTGGATTTTGCACTGAGCAAATACAGGAAAGATATGCTCTGCAAACAGACTTGCTTCCAAAGAGTGATTTACGGTTAGATATTTTGTGAAACTGTTGAACAAGCAAAAGGATACAGAGAGCTTTAATGTAATATTGAATAACTAACATAACACAATTAAGAATCTATTAAAGGACCTCTGAAATGAATCTAATAGCGAACATTCAGATATTGCTAAATCATCTATTGTTTTCACTCTGCCTTTATTTCAACTTCTGTCTCACTTCTCCCCTCTCTCTCTCTCTCATCTGGAACCTTTCTTTCTATTTTTTGATCTTGCTTTCTAAATTCTTCTACTTTCATGCTCTCCTTCCCTGTCCTCGCACTCTCCCCCTTTCTCCTGGCAGTGGGACTAGAGATACTGTAGGAGTGGCTTAGAGCCAGTATAAAGTCCACATCTATCTGCCCAGTGCAGTAAATCCTCAGTCCCCCTCATTCTTGCTATGGAGAGCAGTACAGCTAAGACTGCATCATTTCATGTTCCTGTGTGCTAACTCCTTACCAGTCTACTAGCTCTGTCCCCTACTATAACCTCTCATTCACCTTTGTCCTAACTGTATAGCCACACAATGCCTGGGCACTGCCACCTTGCTTTACTTGTGATCTCATTGACATCACTTGGAGTGGCAGATGATGCTATACAGTGCCCCCCTTGCTCACAGGAGAAGCTTATTCGCTGTCTGGACCCTACTGGGTGCCTGGAGCTGGTGAAAGAACCCGGGTGTGGTTGCTGTGCCACCTGCGCCCTCCAAAAAGGAACGCCATGTGGGATCTATACTGCCCGATGTGGCTCTGGGCTTCGTTGTTATCCCACCAAGGGTTCCGAAAAACCCCTGTTTACCCTAATGCATGGACAGGGGGTCTGCACTGAGATCGGGGAAATAGAAGCCATACAGGGAACTTTCCAGACAGCAGGTGAGAATTTAAAAAAATATCCACAGGGCAAAAGTAGCATCTAATTAAATCTGCTTAATGCAATTACCTTTTTGTTTTGAGAAACTTGCAATTGTGTGTCTCCCACTTCAAAGACAGGATATGCCTCCAGGATATTACTATACCACTGAATCAAATCCTTAACTGTTTTAGCACCAGATTTGCTTGCTCTCAATGTATAGGAACACACATATGATTTGTTGGCTGGAAATGGGTCAGTGGTACACTATTTGTCTCCATCCTAAAGGGTTAATATTGGAAAGATTTAGTGCATTATGCCAGATCATTATCCCTGCTCCACATCTGCGTATTTAGTTATAGGGTAAGCATGCCTGGAGATAGGAAGGAAAAAGTGTTAAAGGAATGAAGTTAATTGCCTACTTTTTAATGTTACATTTTCTTTGCACAATTCAGCATGACATGAAGTAATGAAATCTGTACTTAACTGAGTGATTTAAAACATTAAAATGTGATTGCACAAGTGTGTCAGGCTTATGAATTTCTTTATGTCTCTTACGGAAATTCAACTTCATACTGGACCTATATCATCCATAACATTTTAATTCCTTTTTTTTTTTTTTGCAAAGTTCACCATTTACTACTATTTTTTTCAGATAATAATTTTATTAAAATCTAGAACTACAGAACTATTGTTCACTGTGCTCCACCATATTCATTTGTTACAAAACATCTCCTATGTAAGAAAAGTACCCATCTGTCGCTTTTTTGGTGAGATGTTCCCTTTATTTTTTAACAATAATTCCATGTTCCTCTCAATTCTAAATTGTCTGTTGTGTCTATCTGAATATATATATATATATATATATATATATATATATATATATATATATATATATATATATATAATATCTTTATGGATAAATTCCTTCAATCTCTTCTCATATAGTCAGTATAACAGCATGTGTTTTTTGGAACGGTTAGTGATTTATGGTGTTTAGATCTGGATATTGGTTGCTTTGTCATGTGATTTTGTATCTGCACGTCTGCCGAGGTGAGTGCACTTGCCTTCAAATACATGTAAATATCTGTCTGTTTAGTTTATGCTATAAATGTCCCTATTTGGCCATTCTAAATGTTGGGAGACATACTGAGATTTGCCCAGCTCTGGATTTATTAACCTCTATCTTTGTGAATATTGGCTGTTACAATAATCTGATTCTGTGCATAATTACACTGGGAGACTGCACTACAGGCATGGCAACATCACCCATTTCATCAGGGAAAAATTAGACTGAGTTGAGGGAATGTATGTGGACTCAGTTATTCAATTTATGTAAACTAAGATTTTCATGCCAATTCATTCATTATTTCAATCCAAATTAACTCAATTAAAATGTTTAGTGAATCAGACAAAATTTGTCATGTTGACGTATTATTCTTTATTATATACAGTAAGAAAGACATTGTGCTGCGCCAAATCAGCAAATGGCTGCCATAATAAAATTTGTTATTGCAAAGTACTTTCTGACGTAACATGGCATCTCAACTGATGAAAACAACATGGCTAAAGGAGGTCAGAGATGAGTAGAGGACAATATTGCATCTGTTTTTAGTCTTATCCAGTAACAATCTACTGATTATTATCATTATCATCAGCATCAGTATTATTATTATTACTACTATTACTATTAATATTTTCATTATTAATAGCCTTAATTTGTAGGGTGCAACAAGGGTTCCCGAGTGCTTAAAGTACAGACACTGCGCAAACATAACAAGATATAAAGTATAAACATGGCAAACAACAACTATATAGACTCCATAGCCACAAAATCAGCACTGGCTGAACCCATACCCTGGTTGATGGCTGCAACAGTTGGAACTGAGTGGCGTAACTACTGCCCCTGCAGCCCCCGCGGTGGCTTGGAGGCGTCACTCCCATAGTGCCGAGGAGCGGACGCCGGGGTATGGACGGCAGCAGCACTGGTGCGGGGATAAAGGTAAGTGGGTTTTTTTTGTGTTTGTGTGTGCACGGGGGGGGGAGCAACTACAGGGGTCTCACTACTGGGGGCACTGTATAAGGGGCACTAACTTGATACACACAGTTTACAGGTTATAAACTATGTTCCCAATAATCTGGTTCTACACAGACATAAAAACTGCAACCTGTCTTGAGCGGAGGTGACAGACTGGCAGGAGCAGAGAGGAGGGTTGGTGAAGTAGATCTGTCAGGGTGAGATGTAATGGGCATTACTGTTTGGCATAATGTGTATTTGGCATTACTGTGTGCACAATGTGCTATTAGGGGCATTACTGTGTGGCATAATGTGTAAGGGGCATTACTGTGCGGCATAATGTTTTGTATGTGGCATTACTGTGTGGCATAATGTGTTGTATGTGGCATTACAGTGTGGCATAATGTGAAATAGGGGCATTACAGCATGGCATAAATTTGTTATAAGGGCTTTACTGTATGTCATGTGTTATACGTGGCATTATTGTGTGGCATAATGTGTTGTAAGGGGCATTCCGGTGTGGCACACTGTGTTATAAGTGGCATTACTTAGTGCGTCATAATGTGTAAGGCACGTTGCTGTATCATGTAACCACACACCTTAAACGTCGTCTTTGGGTGCGTTTGATCTTTGGGCACGGGGAGGGGGGCGCCTGAAACTTTTTTGGCATGGGGGAGCAACATTTATGGTTACGCCACTGCTGCAACTGACAGATGAGAGCCACTGTTGCAAGGGGTTAGAGACAATGGCATAAGTAAGGAAAATAAAAGTACATGAGGGAAGAGGGCCCTGCTTGTGAGAGCTTACAATTTATAGGGGAGTAGCGGACTGACATTAGTGACAGAGGGATGTTTCAGTTTGCAAAGATCTAATATGTACCAATGACACGTTTTGTGCATATATGAATAAATGTTATATATTAACTTCATGTCAACCATAGTAACAAGACATGTAACTGCTGTTGCTTTTGAGAAAACTGTATAACACAACAAAAGGTGGTTTCATGGAGTTACCTATCAGCGGATATGATAGATATTGCTGGAATATGGCAATTATGCACTTTATTTAATCTGCATTGAACATACAGTGTGGCCTATGTTGCTCCATATTAGTCATGGCTACAACACAATTTTTCATACCACATGTGTAGTAATATGAATTTGTATCTAGGATTGTGACGCCTGACGAGAAGAAATGGGAGTGGTCATATATTAGTTGAGTGCATAATGTTGGGACATAGCAACAGTTGCATGCTAAGTATTGCTAGAAGCTATGCTGGCAAATAAATAATTTACACTATGGCCCTGATTCAGAGCCACTCACAAGCGTGTCCCGCCGAGTGACTGAAGTTCAGTTTTGCAACGGGGCTCACAACAAGATGGGGCGGCTGTCCATGGTGAGTGACAGCTCGCCCTGTTTTGTGGGAGGGTAGGGGGGGTGGCTAGACAAATGCAGGCGTTCCCTTAGGAACGCCTGGCATTTGTAGGGAGGTCTTACTGACATCACTACTGATGTCAGTAGTGGACTTCCTGCTCTATTAGAGCAGGGAGTCCACTGGGCCTTTGCAGCAGCCCAGACCGTATCGTAGGGTCTCGTCGCAAGGTCGATGGTTTGCGATTATCGCGATGGTCCCCGGGCCGCTCGCACAAGCTGTGGGTGGTCTCCCACAGCTCTGCGAGTGGCCGGAGAACAAAAAAAAAAAAACGCCCACAATCCCAGCGTGCGGGCAGCAGCAGCGAGCAATTCTGAATCAGGGCCTATATCATAAGTTACACAACAAACTAATGATCCTGGCGCTTATCAAAAATAAATTTAGATTAGATAAATACACAGATATTCCTAATTAATATAAAGCAGCAAGTCTTTAGACACTGGGATTTGTAAATGCCCATACACAAGCAATAATGAAATATCAGACTGCGCTAATATGGCTCTTAATGTGAGACAACAGAATCCACATATATATATAGAACAGTCATGGCTCCAAAAGTTAAAAATATATATACACAAATTCTTTATTATATAAATAATTATATATCAGATTTGATGAAGACAGTTATCTCACAATTAACAATAAAATACCACTTTGTATTAAAACAATGTTGTCCTAATGGGCAAGTTTGAGAAATCACTTGTGTTCTTGACACATTGAAATGTCCTGGACAGTTTAAATCAAATAAGTCATTGGCACCCAATAATGAATATATCCAGTTAGAGTTCTGAATTGGTGTCCAAACGAAAGTGTCACATGCAAATAATCTGGCCAGATATGTGTACTGCTGTAAATAGATTCTACCTGTCTGTAGCCGGTTTGAGCTGTGCAGTGCTGAGGTGTCTCACTGTAATCGGCTTCCCAGGTGACGTGAGAGGCTGCCAGAGCTGGGCTGACGTTACATCAGTAATCACTTAGTCTCCTTGTCAGTAGCCAGATTGAGCTGTACAGCGCTGAGGTATCTTATTGAAGTCGGCTTCCCAGATAAGGTGAGCTGCTGTCGGAGCTGGGCTGACACTGGCCCGCTGTAAACGCTGGACTACATCCAGTATGTGGCCAACTCCATATAATGCCGCTATGCCGAGCAGCAATCGGCTTGTGGTTTTTGGGGATGATGCATCCAGAATAAACTGTCCATATGCAAATGGTGCTGGGCGATTTGGCGGAGTCCACTGATGCGTTTCGCCCCTTTAAATGGGGGCTCTCTCATTAAGAGCCTATACCATAAGTTGTCACTGTGTAGTCTCTGACTATTGTGTGACTTAGAGTCCTGGGGCCCTATTCAGAGTTCTATGCATTTGGATTTGCAGAATGCGTCCACATTTTTTTTCTGCATCTTTGCAACCCATTCTGAGACAGTCGCATACATAAGTTTCAAGCGGTGACTCCCTACACTTGGCTGCGGCTCCCTCCCCTTGTCGTACATGGACATGATGCAGCTGGATTTCGACTTGGGGTTTGGTTTCACTGTGAGTTCTGAAGTTGCTATAAATCGCAGTACACAATGGAAATACTTCATAGTTAATTGCCAGATAAAGCAGATAATAAGTATCCAAGTGGATTAAAGCCTGTAAAATGCTTATAAGAATACAGGTTTCCCCTGAATAAGAGGCATTCTTCATTTGTGTGAAAAAGTGTTCTCTTCGGAGTAAAATTACTTTTAAAACCGTGTTGCAGCTGGTTTAGAAGTTTTACTTAAATGGATATTTTCACTGTGTGCGCCTCATCTCTTACAGTCATCATTATCAATCTTACACTTACAGCAGAGTCAGAGCACATGCACGTCAGGCCCCTCCTGCTGCATTTGAGACTTTTCAGTGGCCATATTTGCAGCATTTAATGACTACACGCTCATACTGCACCCATACTGTACCCATACTGTACTTTGGCTGTGATTGCACGCCCACTGCCCGCGACACAACACACAATCCAGCCCTTGTCTCAGCCCTTCAGTCATACAAAATCTCAAGCCATGTGAGGCTGAAAATAAGATGTAGATTGCAAACACATGTAATAAAAAATGTAACTGAGAAAAGTTGCATTTCAGTCTGACTCTGAAAAGGCCCTTGGCCTCTGAGATTCAGCTCTAATGGTGCAGTAACATATTCCAAGCTTAAATATCTTTGTGTGCTGAACTTATTCCAGCGATGTGACAAAAACCATAATCATCCATCCTGTAATGAGCGGAATGGGATTATATACCCACGGCAGCCCCACAGAAGGACATCCCAAAGCCGGCTGGTAAGTACCCTAACCCTCCATTCTCCCCCCTAACCCTTCCTTAGTGGTGCCTAACCTTATGTCCCCCCGGGGAGCCTAAACCTAACCCTTCCAGAGGGGTGCCAAAACCCTAATCTCCCCCTAGTGGCGCCTAACCCTAACCCCCCCTTCCTTAGCCTATCCTTCCTCGGGGGGTGCCCATCCCTAAATCCCCCCCGGGGGTCCCTAAACCTAACCCTCCATCTCTGGGCTAAGTAGTATACTTACCCGGCTCTTGACGATCAGGATAGCAGGGGTTCGTGCTTCCGGTGTCGGGATTAAGATAGGCATCAGTATTTCTACGCGTACCTTAAGTCCCATGTCGGGCATGTATAGTTCGGGATTAAGATCGGCGGCATTGCGTCCGCCGGTCTATTAACTTGTCACGATCCCCAAGTTGTGTGTGTGTGTGCGAATGAAGTACTCAGAATACTTGAATAAGGTTAATTACTGCTGTTAGGTGAAATGAAATAATGATTTATTAGCAGCAAGGGTTGCTCATAAATGCAGGGATTGTTAGAAGGAAACAGTACAGGAGTAATGCAGATGGATGATTACTGAACATAGACAAAGTTCTGTTTGTTGATATTGATGAGCAGTCACTGAGCTACAAATGGGAATATAACTGGCAATGTGAATACAGGTATACTGGCGGGACCTGGACTGGATACACACACTAAAGTCCAAGGTAGCAAATGCAGTGCAAACTGGTACAGATGAAGTGAGGTAGATGTAGTAATTGTTGATAATAAATCCAGAGGAATTGGTATGCAAATAAACAAGTCTTGGTCAGTTGGTGCAAGGTAAGGAATAATAATAATGTAATTGATTACTCACACAGGGAAGCAGGTGAAAACATTGGTTGCAGTGAGCCAGGATCCAAGATGGTAACAAGCAGAGATAACTTTGGAAATGGGAACCTTGGAACACTGCCTGATTCAGAGCCGGACGCTCTGACCAGAGCGCTCGCTCTGAATCAGGGCCCTCCTACATGAAAATGGAGCGGCCTCTTGGACCACCCACAGCTATAGCGAGCGTCCATGATGATGGTCGCGATGGTCAAGACCATCGCGACCATCGGGCTTGTGACGGAGACCCTGCGGTAGGGTCTCGCTGCCGCAAGCCCTGGAGTGATTTTGGCTCTATCAGAGCCAAAATCACTCCCACTGACATCATTACTGATGTCAGTGGGGCCGGGTTCAGACGGTAGGCGTTCCCATGGGAACGCCTCCGTCTGGCAGCCACGCCCCCGGCACGCCCACCAAAGGGGGCGTGCTGTCAATCAACATCGACAGCACGCCCCCTTTGGTGTGAGACCCGGAGCGACTGCTACCCCGTCGCTAGCCGGGTCTCGCGCATGCGCACGATGGAGCTCCCTCCATTGTGCGCATGCGCAGTAGGGCACCATCGACCCGCTTGCGAGCGTCCTGCGCTCGCGAGCGGGTCTGAATCAGGCCCACAGTCACAGAGATAGACTAGATGAGCTGGCACTGATTGCACAGTTCTGAGGATATATAAACATAGTTCCCAGGTGCAACCCACTGCTGCTTGATTAGGGTAATCAAGACTAGCCAGAATGGAATAGGCTAAACAGGGCCTCAGACAAGAGCGACACCAGAGGTAGGGAGGAGGAACTACACAGACCGTGACATAACTACATAGCATACCTGTGCTCTGGCTTTATTATTCTGCCTCTCATACAGTATCTCTTATGTATTGGTTTGTTTACTGTTGCAGATCCTGTGCTTGGACTGGACTATGCTTTTTTGTCTGCCATCTGCTACTAGGCCTGTGCTTGAATCTAACTATGCTATTTACCTGTCACTGATCCTGTGCTTGGTCCTGACATTTTCTGCCTCCCATTGTTTTTGGATCTGTTTTCACTAGCTGTTGACCATTGTGATCAGTCAGTATTTCCTTGGCCTCTAAATAATTTTTTATATTTTATTTACTTTATAGTATCTTAAATTGTACACTTTCTTTTGTGTCACAGAGTTGGGTTGTAGATTGGGGAAAACTGTGAGTATCAGTGAGCATGTTTATGTTCTATGGGAAAATATGTTCCTATAGGTGAACATCACAATTATCTTACTTTAGTTCTAATACTGTATATTATTTAAATACAAACCACACCTGCCTTGCAATGTGAAAGAGTACTCTCTCTCTCTACCATCTTCTTGTTAATCCTCTATGTCATGTTACTCACTACATGTACTAGTAAAAATAAATGTATCCCACAATTTTTGTTTTGTGTGGATGCTTGAACAAAAAAGCATATTATGCAAAGGTTATGGGCACAGAGGCAACACAACAGAAGAATACAAGCAATATTTCAGTGAAATTGGCAATGTATATGTGAGTAAGGCAAAATTGTTTTTTCAAAGGGAGTAAAGTTACAAAAAGTAAAGAAAATTGGTGCCATCTTACAACCTAAACTTTCGGTGACTAAACTGAATAATGGCAACTATCAGCTGCTGAAAATTAAGGTTGAGGTGCTGCTATTTATAGATAATTTGTGTTAGGACATTACTGCAGACAAAGGTTAATAACCAATAATGGATAAGAAAGACAGACAGGCAAATTTAACCATAAGATTTTTAGCAGGAGATGACCTGCTAATTCACATATAGAACAGACTATCAAAAAATGAATGAGGGGTGAATTATAGAAGCTGCATGAAAGATCTGGTTTACAAAGTAACCTGTTTCTACTGAATAAATTATACCAAATGAGAAAAGACATACAGCAGCATATAAATGTAATTCTACGAGACAGTAATGCAGGTCTGGTCAATGGGTGAAGTTAAACCATGTGATAGGCA
The DNA here is from genome assembly GCA_031769625.1 of Taudactylus pleione. Classification (NCBI taxonomy): domain Eukaryota; kingdom Metazoa; phylum Chordata; class Amphibia; order Anura; family Myobatrachidae; genus Taudactylus; species Taudactylus pleione. The sequence continues at coordinate 9,138,592 of JAUIMM010000154.1, forward strand.
TACTTCTTTGCAGTCTACCTGACACATACAGTGCAGTGATTAATGCCCTGAAGTCAAGACCTGAAGAAAAATTAACACTGGACTTTGTGAAAACCAAGTTTATGAACATCAGCATATAAAGGAACTCATAAATGACAAAATGGAAAGTGACACTGTAAAGGTCTGTAAAGCGGTAGACATAGGGTCTGATTCAGAGGAGGACGCAATGGCGATGTTGCATGCAATATTTTATGTCTGCACATGCATTAGATGGATTTCTGTGCATGCTTCATGATGGCTCGGAGGCACAAAACGAATTTGGATGCAGGGAGTGTGAATTTCAGTTGGCGCTCCTGTGAGGTAACACAGGGGTGGCTAGCCAGACACTGACGAGTTGCATCTGAAGAGACAGAATCGTTCACACAGTACACCATATTCAGATGGAGAAACTATGCCTGCCATAGGGCTGGTGCAAGTTTTGATGGTATAAAGTCACACCAAGACATATTTGCACTCCTGCGAGTAGTAGTCTCACATTGAACAGAATTGGCTGCTGCATTAGCATAAAGACACAGATGCAGCTGCAGCAGATGTTAAGATTACCCTTCACTGATGCATGTGCAAATCAGCAGATCTGAACTCTTAGAGCAATAGTAGAGCATGGGCCTGATTCAGAGATGCATGCAATAATGATTTTGATGGAGTTGAGTGGTTTGTTGCTATTGCACGTCCACAAAAATCCCTAAAAACTCCTAAGGTGCATGTGTTTCACAGAGTGTTCGCACAAAGGCGCTATTCATTTGTGATTGAGACGCACAATATAGGAACTGTCTTTGAAAAGTGCTGGGCATTCCTGGGCGGTGACTAAACAGATGGACGGAGATGGTCTGTCTTATGGGCGTGTTATGAGGGTTTGTTATGATGGTGCAGCAGGCTTGTTGCTGAAGTGTTTGCATATAGCTGCGGTTGCGTCGGCGTACACCTCTGCCATTGCTTGTACATAGATTTGGGTGCAACAAGTCACATCACGAATTCTGGAAACGTCTTCATTAAACTTGACCTGCAACACAAAGAGATAATACATTTCTACTTACATTTGCAAGATGGTTATGTTTTGGGAGTAGATAAAGCATAGTTATGTTGTACACATAAGTAAGGTCAGTGTTTCATAGAAAGGTAATGATATCCTGACATAAGCCTGATGCCCCCATTTCTCGAAGTTAGGAGCAACAGGAAACAACAAATCTGCATATTAATACTGTCTGATACCAAGGGGTTGTCTACATCCAACAGCACAACCAGGGGCAGAACAGGCTGACAATCCCCAGTTACTGTTGGATACACTGATACAGGATAAAAGTACAGTATAAATACAGTAATGCAGGTGGCACCCATGCTGAATGGTATACGTTTAAAAAGTGGTTTAAGTCCACCAATAGGACATCAGACCTGGAACTACACCTGTCATTCACGCCAACCCTTATATTATCATGTATAGCAACTTAACATATTTTATATTCACTTTCATAATAGTCTAACTATTCCGCAAAGTAAAAGTACTACTGTACATGCATCGGCCCCTCATCACTGCAACCATCTCACATTTCCACATTAAAGATGGTGCTGTTCTTATGGTGACAAGTGACCATTAAGCTTGCACTGATCCTGAGATCTGGCCAAGCTGCAAATCTCCCCGTCTCCACCCTCCTCCTAATCCTCCCTACAACAATGAAGGTCATAAAATAGAAAACGTTTTGAGACAAACAGCATAGAGCATCAAAACACAGTTCCATATACACCAGAACAAAATGGGTTAGCTGAGAGGAAGAGAAGAACCTAACTGAAATTATCAGATACAAGGATTAGTTGAAAAATACCTTGGTGAAGCAGAAATGACAGCTACAATACTTAGGCCCCCATTTACTAATGAGTTTTATCACCAAAACGAGTTATAAATTTCACTGTGTATGATAAATGGTGCTCCAGCCAATCAGCTCCCAACTGTCATTTTTCTAACACTTGACAGTTGGGAGCTGATTGGCTGGAGCACCATTATCATACACAGTGAAATTTATCACTTGTTTTGGTGATAAAACTCGTTAGCAAATGAGGCCCTTACTTACTTGCAAAACAGATTATAGGATGGACGAGTGAGAAAACTCCATGGGGCAATGCAATAACCTGGTAATTTTGAAAGTTTTAAGTCTCTATTAAACATACTTACCAACTGGCGGGGCCAGACCATAGCCATTAGGTCCCGTCCCCTTTACAGGAAAACCCTGCGATCGTTCACTAGAAAGTGGGCGGGATGCGGGAGATTTGCCTACTCTTTTGTGGGTGTAGGGGGTTACCTGAAAAATCAGGAGCCTCCCGTGACTCCCGGGAGAGCGGGCAAGTATGCTATTTTAAATCTGCCCAACCTGCAGAGTAACAGAGCATTGCCAATAGGCAAATTGCTATTTTTTCTTATATTTGTGATTTGGTCCTAATTTTGAGTCATGTCCCATGTGCTTATACTTACCCGAGGCTATGCTGATAGCAGTAGTTCACCGGCAGCTTGCAATAATGTAACACAGTCTTTGGGCCTTGAGAGAAATAAGGACAACACTGAGGCTATGCTGATAATAGTAGTTCACCAGCAGCTTGCAATAATGTAACACAGTCTCTTAGCCTTGAGAAAAATAAGGACAACACTGAGGCTATGCTGATAACAGTAGTTCACCGGCAGCAATAATGTAACACAGTCTTTGAGCCTTGAGAAAAATAAGGACAACACTGAGGCTATGCTGATAGCAGTAGTTCACTGGCAGCAATAATGTAACACAGTTTTCCTAAACGCCTATGCCACAAATTACTACCACCAGAATTGCCAGCCGGGGTTACACAGGGCTCAATAAACAATTAATGTACATTACACCACAGAAATTGACAAGGTAACAGATACACAGTAAACATACACCTTTTGCTAATGAGATGACAGCACAAGTAATATACATTACATCAGCATGAATGGACTTTGAAATGGATACCGGGCCAAACAGTGTATAAGAGACAATTTACATGCACACTTTGAAATGGATACCGGCAACAAGCAGTGTATAAAAGACAATTCACATTAACACCAATACTAGCAAGGGATCAAACATTTCATGGCAAGCAAAATAATAATCAGCATTGACAACAATAACACAGCGAGCAGTGAACAGCTTTACAGACTGTTATAACAGATAAAGGGCCACGGAGGGCCACTATCAACCACTTAATTGACACAAATGGCCAACACTAAACAGAGGTAAATACACATCAATAGCATTGCATTTAGTTTAAAAATAAACATAGGACAACCCAGGGTGGCATTGGACTTGAGCCAACACCCATAAATCACGTCCCCTCCTGGACATGAGCCAGAGGTTCACAGGAAAGAAAATGACCACCAATACAATTCTTGGGAAAAAGTTGAGGTGACCTATCTTTTACTTCCCCCCTATTTTCACACTTTACCTCTTTAAGGCACTATCAATAAGATGATAAATGGCAGGCTAGTATAAACTGATAAACCCCCTGTGTGGGCCTAAGAGTGAACACTGGGCAATGACTGCATGGTGGCAGCTACTTGGGAGGGGAAGGGACCCAGTAAATGAAACTTTGGGGGAAGGGGGAGAGGGATACCCATAGTCTCACCGCTAGCAGGGGCTCTTCCACCCAAATCCGACTCCTGGATACTGGAACTGCGCAGCCCGGGATGCTAGGCACCGCGCCGGGCCGTGCTGTAAACACTGAAGCTCCTCCTCTGTACCCCAACGGTCAGCAAGCGGAGGCAGGGTAGCTTCACAACTCCGGAGGAACAGCAAGCAGGGAAGGGATTAGGCCTCCACGATGGGCGCGCACCGTTGCTCTAACGGGGTTTCTCACACCGGCGTCCGGCAGGCTTCTGCGTCTTCCGCGGATCCTGCAGGCACAGCTCTTCCGACTGACGCAGCTCCCGTCCCCAGCGGCAGTCTCTTGCGTGGGTCTCTGCGTTCCTGGCAGCAGTGTCCTCTTCTAGGGCTGTCCCCTCTGTTGCCCGTGGCGCCCAGCGGTACCCTCGGGGTCCCTTGCGGGGCTTCCAGATAGCAGTGGTCCCTCAGGTTGGTGCTAGCACTCAGCTCTGTGCAGCATTGGCCCCCTCACTCTGGCAACAATTACCAGTTCCTCGGCAGGGGTCCTCCGGTTTGCGGGCACTTCCTCAGACAGCCAGCTGCTGCAGAGGTCCTGTTTCTGGGTCCTCCAGGTCTCCCAGCAGCCCTCGGTGGCAGTCTTCTCTGGGTCCTTCCTCTGGCAGTCTGGTCTTCAGAGGGGTCCTCGCAGCGTCAGCTGCCGGCTTCTGGTGCTGGGGCTTACAGTCCTCTTCACCCAGCGACGTCCGTGGAGTGGTCCTGGATCTCTGCTCCGGCAGAGCAGTCCAACAACAAGGCAGGCATGTGGCAGGTGAGTCAGGCAGGTGTCGTAAGGTCAGTCCCGGCAGTCCTCTCCTAGGGGGTGGCAAGTTCAGCCTTCACCCCGCACCGTCCTGCAATCCTTCCCCACAGCGGGGATCCTCACAGCAGCCCGGCAAAACTCTTTAGTTCGTGACAGTAGCGCTGTCCACATCCAGGCAAGCTCTCTTTGGGTTCTCGGGAGCCATTATTTATAACTTTGGTGCCTTCTCTGGCCTTCCTCCCTGGCACAGACCGGCAATAATTATTGGACCAGGGGATCCAGTAGCAGACCACCCACAGATCCCTCTGCCCTGCAACCTAAGGTGCCATTCAATTGAGGGGCTTTTTCCCAGGTTAAAGGGGTTGCTGGACAGAGCATAAATCTTTCCTTGGGCTGCACATGCCCAGAAGGGACTCCCAGAGGCAGGGTCACACAAAGTTCGCTATACCTGCCTATAAGGAATGGGGCTGCATATGACAGTGTCCCTAAACTGTGGGGACAGTCCTATCTATTATATAAAAAATTTGGGGGGACCCCTATTTGGGAACAAACTTGGGGGTACCACAGCTCTAAGGGCCTGAATCAGAGGTGGACGCAGTGCCAGTGTTTTCACAGTTGTCTGATGGTTTTTTGTACTGTGCATGCCCCCGAGTTGCACTGCGCAAGGTATTTTGTTGCAGATAGAGACCATTGGTGGGCGTTCCTGGGAGGTAACAGGGGGGTGGCTAGTCAGATGCAGGCGTGTCACAGTGGTGAATTAGTATAAAGACGCAGTTGTGGCTGCATTAGTGTCCACCTCTGAATCAGGCCCTAAGTTTGGCGAGTTTGTGCTATGGCACATATGTGATATTCTGCAGATGCCATTTTAGAAAGGGGCTGAAGCCAGTGTCATTTTAAAATAAAGTTGATTTAAAAAGATGAGTTGGAGGAATGACAGTTGGAGCTATGGAGAGAGGAGAGCTGAGAGGAGGCCATGGAACAGTGATGAGCAGCTGAAGAAATAATCAGCTGAGTGAGAGACAGAGAAAAATTGAAGAGTGTCTGGGAGTTGTAGTACTACATAGAAAACCAAGCTGAGAGTCCTGTTCAATTGTTTGCTGTGCCAATCTTTTGTAGGGGATGTTGCATCCTGATTTATGTCCTCAGACCTGGTGAGAGGAACCCATTATTACACAGCTTCTATGGGTGATACAGAGACACTGGACCTCATTCAGAGGTGGTCGCAAGAAGCGATCGCTCTCTGAGGGCGGGCACTTTTTTTTTGTGCGGCCTCCTGGTCGCAAGCTAAGCTGTGGGTTACCACCCACAGCTTAGCTAGCGACCAGGGTGATGGTCGCGATGGTCAAGACCATCGGGGCTTGTGACCAGACCCTAAGGTTGAGTCTGGGCACCCGCAAGCCCCAGGGAGCTTCCTGCTCTGATCGAGCAGGAAGCTCCCACTGACATCACTGATGATGTCAATGCGGCCGTCCACCCCCCGGCCCGCCTACAAAATGGGACGAGCTGTCGATCAACATCGACAGCCGCCCCTTTTGTAGCGAGCTCCGGAGCGAGAGGGCTACCCATCGACCCGGTTGCGAGCACATCGGTGCTTGCGACCGGGTCTGAATGACCCCTTATGCTCCTACTTTATTTATCAGCGTAGCAGTGTTGCTATTTGACTTTCAGTTGTAAATACAGTTTAAGGGCTACACTGTGGGCCTGATTCAGAGCCGCATAGAGAGCCCTGCCGGGTCCAGGTGAAGAGGGGGGGTGACCTAATGGTGGGAGGCATGGCCACACCCCCTTGAACTAAAAACAAACAAACAACACTTTTGCAGCACCACTGCGCACTGGGGAGGGGGCGCTGCGAGCCCCGCAGCCTGGCACAAAGCCAGACGGGGCAATATCAGTGTGGTCGCTCCCCCCCCCCCACAGGCATAGGAGACTGCTGCTGCAGCCCAGCACAAGCTGTGCTCTGCTGCTGTGTGGGTGGGAGGAGGGAGGAAAGCGATGCCAGGTCCCCTCAGGAAGCCCAGGCCCAGGTAAATAGTACCCGCTCCCCCCCCTCTCAGTGCCCCTGTCCACAAAGAGTTAATTGTAATCCAAGTTATCAATGATATGCCATCTGTATTAGGTTACTGGGACATTCTACTATTGTATAAAAGGTGTTGCTAATTTAGTATAGGGATTAGTCAATTACGAGGGCTGATTGAAAAGTAATGAGATTGATTTTTTTTATTCAGAAACAAATGACTCCACAGAATCTGACCATTTTTCTTTTTCAAAGTAGCATCTTTCACATTCAGAAGTGTAGCTAGGTGCCATGGTGCCTGGAGCAAGGGTATGTTTCGATGCCCCCCTATACTGAATTGGGGGCATGGCTAACATGTGGGGGCATGTTGCATATGAAAGAAGTATTAAATTAATAAATATATGTGACTCCCCCCTTACCACACCTCACCTCCTTCACCTGAATACTATATTTGTAATTAAAGTGCAGATTTGTCGGTGCAACAAAGGGGCGCCATGCTACCAGCACCACATACCTCGCTCTTTTATTTTTTTGGGGGGGAAGTCCTGGCTCCTCTGTCCATGCGTGTGACTTCAGCATCTGAAGATGCCCAAAGCTGTGGCATTTTTAACTTCATCATTTTTTGAGAACTCCTTTCCACGCAGTTGTTTTTTCAGGGTTGGGAATGCCCAGAAATCACAGGGCGATACGTCTGGGCAATATGGCGTGTGTTTCTGTGCTGTCCCAATCATTTCAGTCAGTGCTGCCAAAGCAACAGCAGCAACATGTGGTCGGGCATGGTCTTGGAGCAAAAAACACTGTTTCTTCAACAAATGTGGCCTTTTCATGGATCCACTCAAATGGGGTTTCAGGACGTTTGCATAGTACTCACTATAAATTGTCTGTCCATGGGGAACCCAGTTCTGTAGGATCATACCGTGCGCATCAAAGAACAGCAGACCATGACTTTACACGCCAAAGGAATCACACAGAATTTTTTGGGCGGAAGCAAATTCACGTGTTTCCATGCAATGAACTGTTGTTTGGATTCCGGATCATAATGATGAATCCACGATTCGTCACACGTCACATGATCTCAGAAAATCTGGTATCCTCTCCAACATTCGAACAGTGGGCTTGATTCAGAGCCGGACGCTCTGACAGAGCGCTCGCTCTGAATCAGGGCCGGTAATTTTTTTTTTTTTAAAACGGCCTCCTGGCCACTCGCATAGCTGTGGGTGACCACCCACAGCTATAGCGAGCGGCCATGATGATGGTCGTGATGATCAAGACCGTCGCGACCATCGGGTTTTGCGATGAGACCCTTGTGGTAGGGTCTCGTTGCCACAAGCCCCAGAGAGGTTTCGGCTCTAACAGAGCAGAAAGCTCTCCCACTGACATCACTTGTGATGTCAGTGGGGCCGCCCCAGATGGTAGGCGTTCTCATGGGAACGCCTCCGTCTGGCCAGCCATCCCCCCGGCCCGCCCACCAAAGGGGGTGTGCTGTCACTCAACATCGACAGCACGCCCCCTTTGGTGCGAGACCCGGAGTGACGGATTGCCCGTCGCTATCCGGGTCTCGCGCATGCGCACGACGGAGCCGGCTCCGTCATGCGCATGCGCCACCATCGACCCGGTTGCGAGCGCTCAGCGCTTGCGACCGGGTCTGAATCAGGCCCTGTGTTCTTGCACGATTCAACTCGTCCTAGCATCTGCTCTTAAAGCCAATAGCTAAGCATCAACAAATGGCATATAACTATAGCCTTATAATAGAAGTTTACAGCTACTGGGACCCTCATTCCTCCTGGACAGTGCAAGAAGAAAAAGTGTGTGAATGCTATTTGTGACTGCAACTATTAGTTCCACAGGCTACTGTACACCTGTATGTACATTTTCTACATAGTTGTGTATGAATGGATGCATTGCTTATCTCTCTCTATTGTATGATTTTCTTATTTAACGCTCTCTCTACAATGTACTAACCACCATTAACTATTTAGGTAGTTAATGGTGGTTAGTACACCATTGCTTATCTCTCTCTATTATATGATTTTCTTATTTAACGCTCTCTCTAAAATGTACTAACTACCATTAACTATCTAGGTAGGATATTCATTAAAATCTTGACAGATTTATTATATTTCCACACAATATAAACATTTACTATAGCATGATAAAAAGAAAAACATTTTTTGCTGCAATTTCAATTTGTTTATGGGAGTAACTGGGAGTAACAGGGTGATATCTGTGCAGATGCACGGAGACGGTCCATCTTATGTGCATGTTATGGGAGCGCTGCAGGTGTGTCACTTAACTGGAATGCACGCTCAGATGCATAATGACTCACATTGGAGGCCATACTCTTATGTACAGTCTGCACCTAGAATGTGTCTGGTGCGACTAATGGTTGTCTAAAGACGCACAAAGCATGACTTCAGCATCTGAAGATGCCCAAAATGCATTATAGTTGTCGACCTTTTGGCTGCCGCCTCCTGGATGGGGTAGCCAGGTGGTCACTACGGGAGGAGGGGCTTGGCGGAGGTAGGAGCGTTATCGGCCACCTGTGCTGCCCACTTCCCTATTGGCCTCAGCCCATGGGGGATTTGTCCACCTTTCCGGGTGACTGGGAGTGCCACCTGATTTTCTGGAGCCTCCTGTCTATTCCGGGGGGGGTAAATATGATTTGCATATGCTTAATCAGAGAAGTTGGACAGACCAAGGTCTTTCCTTGCTAAGAACGAATGGCTTCTACCTTAGGAGATCCGAGCAAAAACAAGATATCATTTTGAAGATCAACATTGTTAATGATAAAGGAGTGGATAATGCTCATATTTGGGGAATGAGTGTTCTTCAGAAATGCGCACAGCCATTTCCAATTCACAAAAATTGGGCAAGGCGAGTCAGCAATTCACAGAATTTCAAGCTATGGATACGCATTTAAGAACAGTTAAGAACAGTTTGCAGATTTTACACAGTGTTGTGACTACCATGGTAACCAAGGTTACATGGCACATGATATGGAGATCATAGAGATTTTGATTGTCCTTTTGAGCTCTTTATTTCACTGCAACATTCTCCCTCTCTTTCTACCACCTGTGCCATAATATGACATACTAAGGGCTAACTTTCCTAAAAGTCCATTTCGAATTTTCTGACATTTTTCCATCGGTTTTGCAAACTGACTATATACTAAAATCAATACTGATGGCAAAATGACCAAAAACCCAACTTTACAACACTTAGAACAATCGAGTTTTTGACATAGGGCCTAATTAAGACAAACCCAATGTTGCATACAAGTACGATTGTTAGAGCTCTGCCCATGCGCAGGATCTGCAAGGCACATGTTCAGGTCTCTACTTGCAAGTATGCTCGCAGTGCCCCTTAGCCACAGCATGATTGACATGCTATGGCTGTTTAGGGGCTGGTAATGACCAGGGCTGGTCTGCGTTCCTGAAAACCAGGGGTGTGCTGCCCTGTTTTCTGGGAGTGCTGAGGCCAGGGTCTGCGTTTTCCAACACAGATTTCCTGGCCCCCGCTGAGCAATTCTGTTGCCCATTCTGAGTAAGCTTAAGGTTAAACTTACCCAGAGAGGCGATGACTGCGATGGTTGCAATAGTGATCCGATGCTGCATCTTCAAATGCAGCACTAGGATATGCAATGCTGCCTGGAGGCATCTTTTGTCCTCAGATGCCTCCTGCAGCATTAGAATATTTTCTAAGATGGAGCAACGATGAGAAGAGCATACAAAAAAACTCTGATTTAGGCAAGAATAGGATCTGCATATTTAGTAATAGTTTTATAACCGACCAAAAAATGACCATAAATTTACGACAAGCTCACCCAAACAATATGCCTGCCTGTGGCAGATGAATTTCACTGCACAGATCACTATGATCTGTGCAGACTTTGTTGGAAATAGTTAAAAATGATAAAAAAAAATTAGTGAGGTCCTCAAATCAATAACCAGCCCAGGACCTCTGAGCATGGACTTGAAAGACGTTGTGGGGTTCCCTCGAATATCTAATAACTTGCACCAGGCTGAACCAACCAGGGGGGCTGATGACACAGTGTGGGGTCCCCCTGTCAACCAACCACAAATTGGCCAGCCCAGGCCTGGAATCCCACGGGAAGTTGGGACCCCAAAATATAACATGTGGTCCCCCCTCCCGAGAAAAAAAAACAGCCCTTGGCTAAAAGCGGTGGGTACGGAGTTAATAGTAAAATTTTTTTTATTAATATTGTTCTTTACAGCCGGCCTACAAGTCCCAGCAAGCCTGCCCCAGCATGATGGTACTTATGGAGCAAGAAGTTACAGAATACCCAGACATTAAGAACCTGCCGGCACCTGTAGTCCAGATGTAAATAAATATTAAAATATAGACAGGACAGGACAACCTTTATTATACAAAAAAAACACACCCACACATTCCAATTCCACCGAATTAATACTTACCAAATCCTTGGATGGGCTCCTCTTCGTTCCAAGAAGGCATCCACAAGTCTTGGCAAAATAGCAATCCAAATGACAAGGCTGCTGGCACAGGCACTATGAGATGACAGGCCATTTGCGGATACTGCCATAGAAATGAATGGGGAAGCGCTGATTAGCGCCATAGCAACCGTTCATGTCTACAGCAGTGTCCGCAAATTACCTGTCCGATATATGCTTCAGTGGTACTTAGGGCCTGATTCAAAGATGGAAGCAAGAGAGAACGGTGCTGCATCTTCGGTAGCAGATCTGAGAAGGTATATAAATGATGAAGGTTCATACTTGCCTACTTTTGAAAAAGCATTTCAGGGAGATTGTGAAAGCAACACCTATGAGCGCGCAGTAAAATGGGCGTGTACTGCTACATCTGGGGTGTGTGTCATAAAATTGATTTACATCCAAATGTAAATGACCACCAAAGCAGTTAGTAAGATCTATTTGTTTTTTTTTATCAAAACACTGATAATTTTCAGAAAATGCATGTAGCCGTAGCGATCATCGTGCCTAATAACCAATGCAGATAAATTATACTAATGATCCCATTTGAATGTATATATCTCTGTTTTTTGTTTTTTATATATATATATATATATATATATATATTAGGGATGTGCAGGCTCGGATAGGTTCGAGTTTGCACGTGGAGTTCGGATTTTTCCCTCCAAAAAAACGGAACTCAGAACGAGGCAAAACGTCATCTTACATGGACGAACATCATCATTCCTGGACAAAAGACCAGGAATGATGATGTTCGTCCATGTAAGATGACGTTTTGCCTCGTTCTGAGTTCCGTTTTTTTGGAGGGAAAAATCCGAACTCCACGTGCAAACTCGAACCTATCCGAGCCTGCACATCCCTAATATATATATATATAGTGTTCCTTCTAGCTCCGGCGGGAGGCAGGGTGCCGGAGCTAGAGAGGGCATGCACGCGCGCGACCGAGAAGGGGGCGTGGTCATCGGAAAAGGGGGCGTGTCTATAAGACGCGTCCCCTTTTCGTCACTCTTGGGGGCGTGCCCGGCACTTACGGACACGCCGGGCAGCCCCCAAGCCCTGCAGACAGGGAGAATAGATGCCGGGCGCATGCGCCCGGCGTCTATTCTCCGGCGGTGACCGGGTCACCGCATGTTTCTCCACCTGCGGGACACTGCGTCCCGCGGGTGAGAACGGCTCCCGCAGGCTGTGAGGGCAGGGCGCTTTTTGCCCTCCTCCTGGAGGGCAGGGTGCTTTTTGCCCTCCAGAAGGAGGGCAGGACGCCGCGCCCCGCTAAAACAGCCTAGCGGGAACGCTATATATAACAGCTTCACAGGATGTAAGATGCAATCAGGGAGACTTATAGACTCTTCAAGAAGTCAGGGAAATTGCTACTATTTCAGAGAGTTTCCCTGATAATCAGGGAGAGTTGGCAAGTATGTGCAGGTGTTGTCTTTTGAAACCTGTGCCTTCGCAGATCAGCTGCATGCGTCTGAAGACGCAGCATCGGATCACCATCGGGAATATTGGCAGTCCATCAGACATTTGAGTAACCCTAAGGTCACTCAGAATGTCCAACGCAAGTAAACTGCCTAGACCGGTGAGTCTGCGTCGGAAAGACGCAGTCGCTGGCATCGGCACGCCCTACGCCAGCGACACACCTGTATTTTAGATGTTGCTTCCCATTACCTCCCCAACACTGCAACCAGAGCCACAGCATCGCAGCACATAATCAAAACATTGATCAATAGTGACCGAATCACCACTTGCGTACGGGGCTTATAATTTGCTATTTAAAGAAAAAAAAAAAACTTTCGAAAATTGCTGCTTTCAATTTTTTATTACTAGTGAATGTATTAAATATGTCTTGGTGCGATTGCCACCAAGGGCCTGTCTGTATGGAGTTTGAATGTTCTCCCCGTGCATGCGTGGGTTTCTGCTGAGTACTTCAGCTTTTTCCCACACTCAAAAAACATAGAGAAAGGTTAATTGGTTTCTGACAAAACTGAGCCCTAATGTATGTGCATGTGGTAGGTAGTGCCTGATTCAGCAAGGAACGCATGCTAGCAGACACACGCACCTGTCCGCTGCAAGAATATGCTAATCAATGCATACGCACGGAGACCGCAGCACAAGATGCAGATGCCCAACCCCATACTATACCACCCATCTCCCTTTACTCACAGCCTGATCAGCACGCAAGATAGCGTAAACATCGGTAACATCAAAAACCATCTGACCCATACGCACAATAGTGGTTGACCTGACCTGCCACAGGATTTTGGCCGCTTCCTGGGTACAGCTTACGGTATGGCTGCGTATGCCGCCGCACTGCCTTAATTATGCACGCCACTATAACAACGTTACAAAATGCCTGCGTTCGCCTGACCACCCCCCGTCACTTCCCACAAACGGGACTTCATGTCAATCAATATCGGAGGGGTCTACGTACACACTGTGTGTGTCTGCGTACCATAACCCGATCGCACTGGCTAGTTCGCGCACGCGCAGTGTGATGCATATGCATGCGCAGTGCAAAAACATCGGCCGAGTGCATGCGTTCTCTCCTGTGTATTCCTTGCTGAATCAGGCCCATAGTTTGTAATCTCCACAGGAGCAGGGACTGATGTAAATGAATGAATATTCTCTGTAAAGCACTGCAGAATATGTATGCAGCTACGCTATATAAATAACTACAGTATTAATATATACTGTAAATAATATCTAGTAATATGCATCTGTGACTATTGACAGGCACCAATTCGGAGTGAGCAGTCGGTTGGAGTCAGATTCACATTCTGAACATGTCGATATTTTAACCATGTCAATCTAAATGCATGTCTGCATAATGATTGTCAACCTAATGACAATATTGACATTCTGATTATCGACATTCAGGTGTCGACATTCTGAAAGTCAACCTTCATTCTGAATGTCGACGGATTACCCATACGAGTAGGCCTCAGCAGAGCCAGTGCTCGGGTGTTCGGCACTTCCCCCCCTGCAATCTATAAATTTGCGCCCTCCTACAAATATGTTCTCTTGACATGTCTCTTTACAATGTTTCATATTTACCCCTTATTCACATTATGCCACACAGTAGAGCCCCTTATTCACATTACGCCCCACAGTTGAGCCCATTATACACATTACACCACACATAAGGCGATACATTTTAACAATTATGCCTCATGAACACCACTGATAGTTACATTGCGTTATAATTACCAATTGCATTGGGATTTATGTTTTTCTATATGTATGTTTTATATATATATATATATATATATATATATATATATATATATATGCTATCATTTTGCTATATTTTATATTTTCATGTTTTTTAGTTTTCCGGAATAAGGGCCTGAATCAGACCCGGACGCTAGGCCGCGAATGCACGGTATGGCCGATAATCGCACGTTTACGCATGCGTCAATATGTGCGTGCGCGAGTCACTCACTGCGCTCGGGTATTGTGCGCTCATAGTACACAGACTGGACGCTAATTTGAGTGACAGATAGTGCCATTTGTGGGTGGTAACAGGGGAAGGAGTTTGTGAACGGGGGAGTGAATGTGCGAACGCAGGCGTGTCTGGGCATCTTAACTGCGTTTTATGGGTGTGCATAATTAGCAAAGAAGCGTCATTGTACACATCACTTGGTTGTATTTTACATAGCACTGATCGCAGTGCTTGCGGTGCGGTAGGGTAGCTCCGATGGCTCTCGATGTATCCGATTAACCACACACTTCCTGGAGATGACGTGTGCTAAGAAAGAAAGGTGAGTGTCTTTATACTGGCGTGCGTTCGCTCAGCTGTCGCTTACATAGAGGGTGACCTTACACCAGACAGTGCGATCGCAGCATTTGCATACCCGGCCCCTTTTGGCTGTGTGAGAGAGCATCTTAGCGAGCGGGTCTGAATTGACCCCTACATGTTTAATTTTATGGTACACTACTGACTCCTATTTCTACACAGATACAGGTCAGCGCAACCTGATTTTTTTCTTGTTTATATTCCTAAATTGAGAGTGACACAGACATCTTTTCTCAAGAGTGCTGCAGACCTGTGCCTGTTTATTAATTTACTGTACTTATTGAATAATAAAAGTTCCATTAAAAAGCCCCTGGCTTCAATTGGCGCCAATAGACCTTTAGTTGTTTTTGTGTACCACAGAGTGTAGCCCCTTATTCACATAATGCAACACAGTAGTACCTTTTATAAACATTATGCTACATGCTAGGGGTCCTCCTTAGCTATCTCTTACTAAAGACTGGACTGGGCCCAATGCCCAGCCACTCACCAGGGGCTTTGGCTATTGCGTGCCTATCTTAGGGCGCATAAAGTGACCTGGGCCTAATGCCCAGAGTCACTTTTACTTGTGGCATGGCCAATCTGCCTGCCTAACATGTCCCACAGGCCTAATGCCCGATACCTGGTGGTCTAGGGAGGGACAAGTGGTAAATTACCAGTGGGCAAGGCCGCTTACTGGTAAGCTGGGAGAGGCTGCTGTGGGGCACTTTGTTTAGCTCTTTGCTTGACACCACCTGCAGCACTCTCCGGTCTACATATTTTTCCTTCTGCCGGGGCCTCCTTCTTGCCAGTGGCGCCATCTTCTGGCCTCTTCATGCAATGTTTTGTTATATTGACCACCGCTGTTGTACTGAAGGCTCTGCTTGGCGGCGTCTGATGCCAGACGCCGTGAGCAGGCTGAGCTATGATGTGGTGAGATGCGATTGGCTCGCCTCGGATGCTTCTTTGGCCGGCGGTCCACAAGCCATAATTGACCCGAACTCGGCGCCAAGTTCAAATTGCCCTTACTGCCTATTGCCTACTGGTTCACGAGCCACAACTAACTTAAAATAGTGACTGAGGCGGCGACTGGTTACAGGCCGGGATGGTACCTCTCCAACTTGGAGCCCTCCTGCATTGCAGACGCCGCTTACTGCATCGAGCTGGCCGTGGCCCGTAGATTACATTAATAGCCCAAACCAACTTTCAGTTTTCATAAGTAGCCTCCGGCAGTAGCCATATTACATTAACAGCCCCACAGCCTTACATTAACACTTTCCCCACACTACATTGCATTAAGAGTTCCCACCAACACCTACATTTCATTAATAGCCCTCTTAATATTAAAAGTTCCCCAAAACCCATATTACATTAATATCCACAAATGCACATTACATTAAAACTCCATCCACATTCATTACATTAACAAATAATAAATAACTCACAATTGATTGAATGAGGCCATGAGACAAGGGGGCTGATAAGTGGCTATGAGGGTGGTCAGTATATAATTTTCACAGACTTTGAAATTATTTGAAAATCAAACTAGGCAACCCGCTAATCTCCTACAGGGGTTAGCAATCATTTTCCCTGCAATGTACCAAATACAAATCAATGTGACAATATCTTCCAACAAGGTAGAAACAACCTTACTAAATAAAGAAAAAATGTTCTGTTTTGTAATTTGATATATTTTGCTGCCCATTAAAAATCTGCTTCCTCAGAAAACAGTCTCAGTTGCATATCACCCTATTCTTAGTTTTATACTCTATAAAGCATAAGCAGAGCAGTGCATGTAGAGGAACCTATGTAGAGCATACATGGTTATTTGGAAAAATCTTTAACGCTGAAAAAGAGAGTCCATAGTCATATAACCTATTTGTGTGACGGTGCAGTCAGCAGTCATAGATTTCAAAATCCTCCTGAGATGTTGGCCGAGTCAGATCACGGTTACAATAGGAACTTCCAGGTATTGCGCACGTTTTGTTTTGTGACAAGTTAAAGTTCTCTAAAATTCAGGGAACTGGCGAGAGACTATGTGGATGCTGTAAAATATTTGCTAGAGAACAGACAGTGTTGCCCTTAACTCCACTCACCTTTCAAAATCAACAGAAGTAAAAGGCAGCCAGGTCTCCAGATACTATAAATATCTCTGCAGTTCGTGTATGAGAGGTGAAATCATATGTTAATTGTACTGTTGGGTACAAACAAGTTGATGTTGTCACTTAGGGGCTACATGCAGGTACCCTGCCATAATTACAGCTGACCAGAGCATCTTGAAGATGCTCCGGGCACTGCTGCAACTTCAGATGCCTGTGTCCCCGCCCCCTTATGTGCGATGTCATGACGTAACGCGCAAAGGGGGCAAGGCCGGCACAGGGTGCTCAGAGCCCTAGTTACGGCTCTGCTTCTGAGCACAGACAGCCAGATGAATATTGATTACATTATTCTATAGCATTGAGCTTGTTTTTGAGCCACAAACTTTTCAAATCTGAAAGGAATTTTGTCAACTTTTGGTGCCAGATGTTTAACCCATTGGCCAGAACATTTAGGGCTCGATCCAATTAGGTCTGAAAGCACTCCCGTGACCCGATCTGACACAGGAATCACACAGTTTTATATGTAGCCCTGCGAACAAAAATCAGCGAGTCCGGCGGTCCCTTAAGTGCAGCATACAGCCGTACTTGTTACTCACACCTAATTCAATCAAGCCCCTAGACACTAATTCACAGTTGAAAGCAAGCTGGCCTCTTGTAGAGTGGCTGCAGTGCATCTATCTAGTCACTTGTAAAAGTAGACATCATCACTGTAAATGCACAATTAGACAAACCTATTTATTAGAGATCCATTTGAAATCAAACCGATCTCTGCATATCCTCAAGTTACTATAGCACAACCCTCAAATCAGGGCCGGCCCTAGCCCAAATTTTTTGGTAAGCGAATATATTTTTTGGCGCCCCCAGGCATATTGTTGCCCGCGGCAGAAAAAATTAAGGGGCCGTGGTCTCATGGAAAAAGCCATACATCCCCTCTCCAGTGTATAGATGTGGCGCGCACGTGCAAAAAAAGCAGCTACCCGCCTTTTTTTTTTTTTTTTTTTTTTTTACTGAGGATAGATATGGCTACTATGAAGGTGTATAGAAGTTACCCCTTTGTCACACACACACCAGTCAGATGTTGTCTTGTTTACCCACAGCAGTCATCCATTGTCTCATATGCACACACACCAGTCACCCATTCTCTCTCACACACACACAGTCACCCATTCTCGCTCACACACACAGTCACCCATTCTCTCTCACACACACAGTCACCCATTCTCTCTCTCTCACACACACAGTCACCCATTCTCTCTCTCTCACACACACATCAGTCACCCATTCTCTCTCTCACACACACACATCAGTCACCCATTCTCTCTCACACACACAGTCACCCATTCTCTCACACACACATCAGTCACCCATTCTCTCTCTCTCACACACACACATCAGTCACCCATTCTCTCTCTCTCACACACACATCAGTCACCCATTCTCTCTCTCTCACACACACATCAGTCACCCATTCTCTCTCTCTCACACACACATCAGTCACCCATTCTCTCTCACACACACATCAGTCACCCATTCCCTCTCACACACACATCAGTCACCCATTCTCTCTCACACACACATCAGTCACCCATTCTCTCTCTCACACACATCAGTCACCCATTCTCTCTCTCACACACATCAGTCACCCATTCTCTCTCACACACACACACACACACACACACAGTCACCCTTTCACACACACACAGTCATCCATTCTCTCGCTCACACACATCAGTCACCCATTCTCTCTCTCACACACACACACACACACACACAGTCATCCATTCTCTCGCTCACACACAGTCACCCATTCTCTCACACACACATCATTCACCCATTCTCTCTCACACACACACAGTCACCCATTCTCTCTCACACACAGTCACCCATTCTCTCTCACACACACACACAGTCACCCATTCTCTCGCTCACACACAGTCACCCATTCTCGCTCACACACACAGTCACCCATTCTCTCTCTCTCACACAGTCACCCATTCTCTCTCTCTCTCTCACACACACACACACACACACACACACACATTCTCTCTCTCACACACAGTCCCTGTCCCGGACTTGCGGGGGCTCCTCCTGTAGTGGCGGGGTGACACTTACATACAGTCCTCCTTACTTACTTACATATAGTCCTCCTTACTTACATATAGTCCTCCTTACATACATACATACAATTCTCCTTACATACATACAAACAGTCCTCCTTACTTACATAAGTCATACATACATACAGTCCTACATATATACATACATACAGTCCTCATTACTTAAGTCATACATACAGTCCTACAAATATACATACATACGGTCCTCCTTACTTAAGTCATACATACAGTCCTATATATATATACATACGGTACTCCTTACTTACATAAGTCATACATACATACATACAGTCCTATATATATACATACGGTCCTCCTTACTTACACAAGTCATACATACATACAGTCCTCCTTACATAAGTCATACATACAGTCCTAAATATATACATACGGTCCTCCTTACTTACACAAGTCATACATATATACAGTCCTACATATATACATACATACAGTCCTCCTTACTTATATATTATTCATACATACATACAGTCCTACAAATATACATACAGTCCTCCTTACTTAAGTCATACATACATACAGTCCTACATATATACATACGGTCCTACATATATACATACATACAGTCCTACTTACTTACATAAGTCATACATACATACAATCCTACATATATACATACATACATACAGTCCTCCTTACATAAGTCATACATACAGTCCTACATATATACATACAGTCCTCCTTACTTACATAAGTCATACATACATACATACATACAGTCCTTACTTACATAAGTCATACATACATACAGTCCTTACTTACATAAGTCATACATACAGTCCTCCTTACTTACATAAGTCATACATACATACAGTACTACATATACATACATACAGTCCTCCTTACTTACATGAGTCATACATACATACATAAATACAGTCCTGCATATATACACATACAGTCCTCCTTACATAAGTCATACATACAGTCCTACATATATACATACAGTCCTCCTTACTTACATAAGTCATACATACATACAGTCCTTACTTACATAAGTCATACATACATACATACATACAGTCCTTACTTACATAAGTCGTACATACAGTCCTCCTTACTTACATAAGTCATACATACAGTCCTACATATATACATACATACAGTCCTCCTTACTTACATGAGTCATACATACAGTCCTGCATATATACATACAGTCCTCCTTACTTACATAAGTCATACATACATACAGTCCTACATATATACATACATACAGTCCTCCTTACTTACATAAGTCATACATACAGTCCTACATATATACATACATACAGTCCTCCTTACTTACATACAAGCACACAGTCCTCTTGTATGATTCCAAGAGTCAGTGATACAGATGCCATCATGTGCTAACAGCCCCAATAGGCCATACTGCCACCCTGACTGATGTGTGGGGTTGAGCCGGATACTAATAATACAGAGATAGTAGCATGTAGACCCCGTTGTTAGGATCGACTAATGCTGCAGCCAGCTACTCAGCTGTCAGGATAAAGGATCCTCCATATCATGCACTGGCCACCGGAGAAGCTCTAAGATCAGCAGAAATGTCTGCACTCCCTCCTCACAGTATACGGGCTCCCCCCTCGAAGGTGTTACCTGCTGAGGGCTTCTCTCTCCAAGTTCCCGGCAAACCTCTCACAATAGCAGCAGTGCAGCAATCGACTACACTGGTCTGAAGCAGGCTGTTTAATGGATAAGGTCACCAAGCCTGCACAGCGCAGGCTGTGCTCCTCGCGGCCGGCACAATGGGGTCATGAATAGCGGGCTGCAGCCAGTGTTGAACTGGGGCGTGAAGGGCCCACCAGGGGAATGCAGTGATTGGGGCCCATACTTTGGGGTGTGACCAGCCTGCAAATTGGGTCTGGGTCCCTTAAAATATATAGATATGGTAAATATTGCTAGTGAATGCATAATAATGTACCTAACTAATAATAGCAATACATTGTAGAAAATACACCAAAGTCCTGTGCAATATAATACAAGTGCACAGTCTGGAACCTGACCCCTAGAGGAGGGGGAGGGCCCTCAGGCAGTGGGGCCCACCGGGGGTTTCCCCTGTACCCCTGTGGGCCAGTCCGACCCTGGCTGCAGCTAGGACCTGCTGCCGGCTCCAATACTTTTTTTTTATACATATATACAGTATATGCATCCTTTACCTGTCCCCTGGCGCCAGGCATGAAGAGAGCAGCTGAAGACTGCCTGCAGCTACTTCTCCTCCTCAATGTGCCCGGCGTAATTAAAGGGCCGAACTGGCTGCACTGCTCCCCCTCCGTGTCACTGGTGGTCCGGACGGGCGGTCTCGATCCTTCTCAAAGGCGGGCTACAGCTGTCACTCTCCTCCCGCCAGCCCTGTTTGCGCCTGCGGATTTCGACCTTGCGGAATGACATCATGACGTCACGTCGCCGCATATAAGCCATCGGACGGCCGCCCTTTAGAACCGCGGTGCAGCTGTGTCACAGTGACACAGGCAGCCCGCGGTCAGCCTCTCCGCTGCTGGGTGCTGGTTAGTGGCTACTGTGGCGCTCTATGCGGCCGCGTACCTTGCGAAATCATAGAACCGGCCCTGCCTCAAGTCCACCTATACACCAATTACATGCCCTCGGAAAACTTAGCTTATGTGCGAATGCCCTGTTGCCACCTATTTACTCTCATTTAGCCACAAGTGCAGATGTGACTGAGATGTGTATGACCAGCACTGGAGCAGGGTGATTTTATGCCCTGTTTTGGGAAGAAGAGCACTGCCCGGATCGAATTTTCAGGCTACAAAGTGCATGGCTCAGCTCTGCTGGCTGCAGGGTGCCATACCAGGCACCCTGCAAGCCAAATGCATGTGCCTTAGGAAGTGATGGTGCCACCCCTTGGCCATGCGCCCTGGGCGGTGGCACCATTCGAACATTTCTAGTTTTGGTTCTGCATGAGAATCAGAATTGCCCATAGGCAAACAAATGGGTGGGGTGTTCCAGTTGCCTGGAAACCCCCCTCCCTAGTCCACACAACACAAATTAAAATGTGTGAGAGTGTAATGAATACACTTGTGCACTAACTAGGAGGTCTGGAAAACATGCACTATTAGGGGTGCACTGATATACACCATCTACAGGGTCAGTTATTAATAAATAATACACATTGCAATGCATAAGGAGACCAATGTGTACATATATTTCCAGAGCAGTGCAAGTTTGCTCAGATGATCTGGAATGGAGCCCACATCTAAAATAAAACCATTCAGCTCAGGCAGGATGGGAATCGGTATGATTTACCGCCGGAATCCTGACAGCGGCTGCCTGACATGGGTGAAAATCCTGATCGTCCCTAAGGTAAGTATAGACTAACCTAATTCCCTCCCCTAACCCTAACACTCCCTTAGGGGTGCCTAACCCTAATCCCCCCTCTAAGTGCCTAAACCTAACCCCCCCTTCCCCGCCGCCTAACCCTAAGTCCCCCGGGGGGTGCCTAACCCTAAGTCCCCCCGGAGGTGCCTAACCCTCCCTCCCCCTAGCCTAACCTCCCGGGGGGGTGCCTAACCCTAAGTCCCCCCCGGGATCCCTAAACCTAACCCTCCCCCACGCGCAGCTGTCCGCGCCCGGCGTCCCTTCGATCGGGATGCCGGGTGCCGGTCTCCCTGCATCGGTAAACTGACAGACGTCTAGATTTAGACGCCTGTCATTTAATCCTCGCTGGGATAAAGCAGTCGGGAAGCCGGCTGTTGTGATTTGGTCCGCCGGCTTCCCGACTGCATACCGGCAGGATGGCCCTACTTCCACATATAATGGCATACTGTGATCGCTGACCTGTTCATGTCAGAATTATTACATACACTATACTGTACTTCGTAGGACATACTGTATATTATGACTGGTTAAGTGCTACAGTAATTATGTCATCTTCATGGACTGGCCACAATTGTTCTAAAATCAAGCATTTGGAAACCCCCCTCTGAAAATCCTGCATTTGCCACTGTTGTCTGTAGTTGCGCTCAGCCACAGAGCTTGCATAGTTCTAAATATCACAAGATCTGGAATATCATACAATTCTGATCAGCTCCTTGATGGCAATATATATAAATTTGAATTTGAAACATTAGGAACTAGTGTAGCAGGGACAGCAAACTAAAAATTAGTCAGCTGTTTTCCCAAAACCATTCAATACACATGGAAGTCCAATTATCTGTCATAGGATTTGTGCAACTCTAAAATACAGTCATTTTTAATTAGCATCAGACAGGGCTGAGTCCAAATGTTTTTTTTTAGCCAAATTAATATTATAGCCTGTGGTAGAGAGAACATTTCTTTGGAATACCTTTGTTGTATATAGAGGAAAGTAAGCGGCTGCAGACATCATTTTTCCAACCATAGCAGAACTTTTCTTTTTAGGAAAATAATCATGCACGTTTTATGTTTCTTTTTTATGAAAAGTACATTGGAGTCTGGGGGGACGTTGTTTAACTACCTTTTATTACTTTCACAGCACACAAATAAAATTGTTTCTGTGGACACAAAGTTAATAATAGCTATGTATAGTATAGCTGTAGTGAGATCTATTAAGGCAAGCAAAGCAAGGGTGAGAGGTACTGGAGATTGTCAATCTGACTTGCACGGGAAATTAAATGTTTGAGTAACAGGAACAGCGCTGTACCCAGGGACCAACAAAATTTTCATCTCAGCTGGCTGTTTCTTTACAAAACACTGATCAGATTACAACCAACAAGCCAGTTCCTATGGCCCCAGGCATATCTACAGGAGCAGGGTTAAGGTGTTACCTATGTGCTTTGCTATTATAGAAGTCTTGAGTACTTTCCAAACATGTTGTTTTGCAACTAGGTAGATTAGAAAAGATCTACTTAACTATTTGTTGCAATAAAGCACTGGGGGTGGGATGCATGATGTATCACAATTTGCACGCGATACACCCCGCCACTCATCGCATGCATGTCGGCATTAATTACGCCGGTATGCATGAACAAAAATGCAAAGGACAGCTGTCCTTTGTGAGTGAGGGACCTCCGTGTCTATGACCCAGAAGTCCCTCTGGCGTCCTTCTGCGCATGCACGTGCACTGTGGGGGTGCTGGAAGGTATCCGATTGGATCCCTCCCAGGGGGTGACGTGAATAGAAGCCTATAGGCTAGGATTAATATAAACACCAATTAATAACTATAGGGCGGTATGTAATAGATCCTGGATTTGCAGCGCCTTATAAGTCACAGAAAATCACGATAGATTTTATGCTCCAAATCACCAAATGTGATAGCCAGGTGAGAAACCTAGCTACTGGTGAGGTGCCGTGTGTTTCATGCCCGCATTATCTTGGAAATCACTTGAAAATTGTTTCAGAAAAATTGGAGGTTATAACACTCCATAGAAATTAAATAACTGGTAACTACATGAAATAAGAAATTATTTATTTATTTATTTATTAACAGTTTCTTATATAGCACAGCATATTCCATTGCGCTTTACAATTGGAACATTAACAGAACAAAACTGGGTAATAACAAACAGATATATAGGTAGGAAGGCCCTGCTCGCAAGCTTACAATCTATAGGTTATATGTTTAACTTCTAATTAGTGAATAGAGAGGGTGATAGGTTTACAATAAAAAAGTAGACAGTCAATAGGTTGACAACAGAAGGTCGACAGTCAATAGGTAATTGGTCGACAGTGACTCATATCGACAGTGTTAAAAGGTCAACATTCAAATGGTCAACACAAAAAAAATCGACAAATTTTTTTAAATGAATTTTAAGTTTAGGGTTAGGCTAAAATAACTTGTATTGACCTTTTTTGTGTTGACCATTCGAAAGTGCACCTTTTAACCCTTTTGACCTAAGTTACTGTTGTCCAATTACCTGTCAACCTAATGTCCCTGTCGACTTACTGACCCTGTCAACCTATTCACTGTCTACCTGTTGACTGTATACCTTTTTATTGTTTATTGTAGACCTATCAATCCACACCCAAAAGGGAGAACATAGGAATAAGAAAGCGAAAAATAAATATTATGGTCTTGTCATGACTCAGTAATGGCCTAAAATGTTTCCAATTTCTGATTTGTCCTCAAATCATCTCTTAAAAGGCATTTAACTGAGAAGAATGAAGACATACTTAAAATAACTAAACTCAAAATTCTATCATTTAGAATCAATGGGAAAAGAAACACAGAGAACTAATCTAGATGCTTTCTAGGAATTGGTGAAAAAGGATCTGTCTGATTTTACAAGAACAATAAGCCATGAAAGTTTTAAAGGAAAAACAATAAATTGAATACAAAACAGTAGATAATGAGGGGAGTATTTGTAGTAGCTAATAAGAATGATTACATCAGACAAAATTATAGAGTCATAGACTATTGCATGATAAAAATGTATATACTGCTTAATGATTTGACTCAAGAATTGTACTAGCATTAAGAAAAATCCAAGATAATGACCTCTCCAGAAGGATCATCAATAAAGACAAACTTAATGATATTATGCAAACACATCCTATAATTCCCACTTTTTACTACCTACCAAAGTTTCATAACAATCCTTAACAATCCCACTGAATGCCCACTTGTTGCAGGCATAAACACCTTAATGTCCTCCATTTCTGAATATTGGTAGATTTTCCACAGAAAATCAGTTAAATAATTCCAAAGAATGTAAGGTTGAACATCATGCAATCTTTAAAACGACACAATTTTGTTGTGATGCTCTTTGAATTCGTATTAATGTAATATGTCATTAGTACATCTATCCCTTGTTATTAGGCTTCTCAACATTTTTTAAAATTTGTACAAAAATGTAAAAAATCTGATTTAAAATAAAATTTCACAAATACACAGTTTTATATTACTACCACATGCAGGGGCACATCTATAATGGGTTCATGGTGTGCGGGGCATACGTACCCCTGGGTCCAGGGGGGCCCCGCACACCATGAACCCATAATATACTTACCTCTCCGGGGTCCCACGTCGGTACGGGGGAACGGCGCTGTAAAAACTTCTGGAAAATGGCCACGACGGCCATTTTACCGTCGTTTATGCATGCGCAGTACAGGGAAAATTGCCACCGCGGCCATTTTCTCGGTGACCTGCGCATGCACTATATAGACTCTGGGCACTCTCTAGTTCCCAGAGTCTATAACTCTGGCGTCGGCCGCGCACAGCCGGCTGCTGAACGGAGAGGAGGGGGCCTGTGATGGAGACTGCACACAGGCCCCCTCCTCACTAGTAAATGCCCCTGACCACACGTACATACTTATATAGTTGCATGTTCAGGTAAAGGGGTGCCATCTCTTGGTGTAAACAGTAGCACTTCTCTTGCAGTGGCCGATTAAAAGCACACCAGTCCAGTTTCCTTGGTACAAGTATCCGTGATATAATATAAATGTAAAATAATATATATTACTTTACATTTATATATATTGTGACAAATCTTGGCAAAGGTCCCCTCTCCTGGGGTATACAGTAATTGTTATGCAGCTGCCAAGTAGTAGTACACCAGTCCAGTACCTTGGGACAAGTATCTGCAGCTAGTTTTATACTGCAGAACAAAATAAACAAAGCATAAAAATAAATCCTGGGCTGTCTGGCAATAACTATACATCTCTAAGGGTGGGAGGATCCTAATATTCAACTCACACAAAACAGCATTTAAATACAGCTTATTAACTGGATAATTACCACACAAAAGTTAAGAACCTGGGACATACAGTATATACCTCCCATCAACAACTTGCTTTTGTCACATATCTCCTCATTTTGACCTGTGAGGTGAAATACCTGTAGTCAATAAACAAAAGACATGGGACAAAGCATCTGCATATGCCAGTTGGTTTCATGGCCTATGTTCCACTGAGAATTAAAAATTTTGCAATGCCATGAACCATCTTGTTATTCTCCCTTTGCTCTTTTTATTCTCAGACATCCATTTCAAATGAGCATGATCAGTAATTAGCCTAATTGTTTCCCTAAAAGGTAGTACCTAAATTTTTCTAATACCCACTTAATTGCCAATGCTTCTTTTTCTACAGTGGCATAATTTATCACATGTACATTATGTTTCCTGCTTAAATAAACAAGAGAATGCTCTTCACCATCTTTGTTCTGAGACAGCACAATATGTCTGTATAACAAATTCCTTTTTAAAGTTAGGATTCATCAAAACTGTATGAGTGCACAGCGCTACCACTAATTCCTGAAAATCCTTTTCTGCCTCAGGATTCCAATTAACCATAGCTAAGTGTTTACCCATGGTAAGATCAGTTAAAGGGACATCAATGGTGGCAAAATTGGGTATATACAATCTGCAATACCTTGTGATTCCTAAGTAAGCATTCACCTGCTTCTTATTAGGGATTGCGACAAATTTTGTATTGCTTCAATTTTATTAAGTTGGGGCTTTATCAAACCTTTACCTATGATGTATCCAAGGTATCTCACCTCTTCCAACCCTATGCAATGTTTATTTGGGTTGGCTGTCCATCCTGCCTCAAGGATGAAGTCCAACACTGCTTGTTCCCTGGGTAAGTGAGACTGCATATCAGGACTATAGATGACTACATCATTGAGATAAGCAGCAGCATACTGTCTATGGGGCCTTAGAATTTTATCCATCATCTTTTAAAAAGAGGCAGGTTCCCCATATAACCCAAATAGTAACATCATATATTGGAACAGACCCTCTGGTGCAGAAAAAGCTATCTATTCTTTTGCCTTGTCTGTCAACGGCACTTGCCAGTACCCATTAGTTTAAGTCTAGAGTGGTTAAGTACGGTGCTGTTCGCTGCCTGACTATGAGTTCATCCACACATGGAATTGGCTAGGCATCAAACTAAGACACACTATTCAATTTACGGAAATATGTGCAGAAGTATAAGCCCCATCCTGGCTTGTCGAGCATTAACTATATACAGTATGTCTTCCTCTCTAAGGATGGGAGGATCTAATGCCAACTCATACAGCATTTAAATACAGTTCTTACATAAAGCCGTAGCAGTGTCTCTTAACAGGTCTGTCAGCCTGCTCCCCTGGTATTGAGAAACTGCTTTAAAAAACTGGCACACCTATTATCAGCCTCTCACAGATGGTGTGGCAATCAAGGTTGCTCAATACCTGGATAATTACCACACAGAAGATAACTTGGGACATATATACTTCTCATCAACAACTTCCCCAGTGCTTCTATCTATCTATCTATCTATCTATCTATCTATCTATCTATCTATCTATCTATCTATCTATCTATCTATCTGTCTGTCTGTCTGTCTGTCTGTCTGTCTGTCTGTCTATCTATTATTGTAACAAAAACACTGGATAGATTATTTTGTTTTGTTGTTTTTACCTTCTGTCTGCTAGGCAGAAGCTGATTAGAAGTCTTGATTGGCAGACCACCTGTGAGAGTCTGATAAAGGGTGTGTCAGTCTCTGTACTCAGCCTCTCACTGTCTGGGGAACAGGTCATAGGCCGGTTGAGAGACACTATGATTATTAAATGTAAGTTCTGTGCTAAAGTCTTCTGTTTTGTGAAAGGGATATTAGGTCCTTTCACTCGAGAGAGGGAATCATTTTGTTTAGTTAGAGCTGGACAGTGCAGGATTTAGTTTTATGTCTTGTTAATTTTTGTGCTGCTAATAAAACTAGCTGCGGTACTTGTACCAAGCTCTGGACTGGTGTACTACTACTTGGCAGCTGCATGTACTACTATTTGGCCCCTGCACCCCAAGAGACTGCGCGCCATGATTTTGTCACAATATATATGTATAAATGTAAAGTAATATGTTTATGTACCAGTTCAAACATTTTTTACTTTTTTCTGCCAGGTAACTTCACAAACCAATTCTGGCTTTGCTTAAAGCAGGCTGTTTCCCTTTAAGCTCCACTCAGGAGTACTGCCCACTCCTCCTTACCTGAGCCAGCTGTGGCAGTCAGAGTCTGATAGACGCTAAAAAAATGATCATCTGACCTAAATGAATTGCACCCTCATCCATATGGCTTTCTACTCGGCTGCTTAATAGTAGTAATTATAGCCAGGTTGTATGCCCATGCCTATTACATTTATTATCTTTAGTACTGAGCCACAATCTGTATTAAGTTGCCTTTTGCCAAAAGAATTGTTGCACATCAAAGGGGTCACAGTTAATGATTCCATCAATGGTGGTTGACAATTGGCTGAAAAACATTGATGGTGTAAACCACATCCTTATCCCGAACATCACAGGGTCTGGAACATATTGTTCCTCCACTCCCAGCAGCATTGTTTATGGGATGATATCTCTGCTTCCAGACAGGAGGCAAAACTAAAATACTGGCAGGGCAAAATACAGTTGATAAGATCCCATGAGCATAAGATGGTGGTCAATTATTGCTGTGGTGTCATATTGATTCTCCCAGTATGGTCAGTGTAAACACATGAACACTGGCCTCACAGTCACTTCATCTACTTAAGTGGTGTAGTCTTAGAAACACAGATAGAATAATAGAAGTGGTTATCATGTGTAAGACAATAAGACACATATGCAGTACCATGGGTAGTTGAAGTGACATTAGGAAGTGATGTAGAATGAGCAGACAATCACTCAGCTGGGAAAAAAGTGAAAACATTAATGTTGCCATCACTGGTAAATCATCAATGGCAGAGAATCATCAGAAACCATGCAAAAACCATTGATCATTGGGCATAAACCATCAGTGGTTGCTAACCATCACTAGTCAATGGACAAGTCTAATCTAGGGCACATGTGCACTGACTATTGGAACACAGGGCCTGATTCAGAGCCGCTCGTAAGCGGCCGCTCGTTCGCTCCGAGCGATGTTCGCACAACTGCGCATGCGTATGGGTCGTAATGTGCATGCGCCAACCAGTCAGTGCGATCGGAAATCGAGCGCTCGCAAAATAGCGAGTGCCTGCTAATTTGAGTGACAGGATGAGGCGTTTGTGGGTGGTAACAGGCGAAGGTGCTTGAAAACGGGGAGTGGTGATCTGAACGCAGGCGTGTCAAACGGTCAAAACGGGCGTTTTATGGGTGTGCATAATTAACAAAGTAGCTTCATCGACCACGTCACTTGGTTGTTTCTTAGCCTGAACTGTTCGCATGATTGCGGTAGGATAAACCTACCACAAGCACTGCGAGCAGTTCAGATGCCTTTCGATGTACTCGATTAATCAAATAAATAGCGGAGATGACGTAGGATGCGAGCGGCCAGGGGGCGTCTTTACAAAATAGCGAGCGCATGTTTCGTTCGCTCGCTCAGACATAGAGGCATCAACAGACCGCAAAGAGCGAGCGCTCAATTTAAATTGCCGGACCCTTTTTCTGACCGAGCGAGCGCAAATAGCGTGCGGCTCTGAATCAGGCCCACACTTCCATCCTTCTTAATAGTTATCTTGCAGTCAATATGATATCATCAGTTAATCAATTTGAATCAGTACACAGCAGGTATAAATATTTGGTTGTGTGTTCTGTTTGTTACTACCCTTGATGAAGTCTGACAGCCCATAGCAGCCAAAGCAAATCATGCTGGGTTCTGCACAAGTTGCAACTTTATCCAGCCAGTCTGATATTTCTCATTATTTTAGCATTAGGGACTTTTACTCTGAATGTAACAGTAATTATCTATATTTTATACTATGTAATAAATATTTGCTAAATATTCTACATTATGTATTAATAAGGTGATTAACCCAGGAACAGAAAATAATGTAAAGAAGATTATAAACAAAGTTATTACATACCAGTATTTACTTTGGTATGTCAATAAATTGCACCATTATATTTTCCACCATTTCTTCCACTATTTACTGCACTGAAAGGTGCCTTTTTTATTTTGTTTACAAATACATTTTGTTTTGTTCTCTTATCATATGATCCACAACAGAGGCTACACACGAATTGGGCAATCACTTTGTCATAGATAGAAGTGTCCTCTATTCATATCTATGTGATGTGTATTTTCACATACAGTATTTTCCGTTTACTTTTATCACTTTGATAGCAGTGCTTCTTGGTCACAATATTTTTTTTCCATATATCTATATAATAAGCGAGAAAGAGTGACTATATATTAGTTAGTTGTAACTGGTTTTTACACCCTAACTTTTCAAAACATAAATCACGAAAGCAAGGTAGTTTGACGTCTTTTATTATTTTATTTTTTTATGGCTGTATGTCATTTTTGTTTTCTTATTTACCTGTTATCTACCTTTATTAAATAAAGATATATATATATATATATATATAAAAGCAAGAAAGAGTGTGTATGTGTCTGTCTGACTGCCAGAGTTTTGTACATAGCTCCACCAAATTTTGCATGGTGGTGTAATTTGACCAGGATTAGGTTTTTGGTTATGAGGTTTATGTATCAAGCAGTGAAAATCTTGGAGTAGTGGGTCAGTGGAGAAGTTGCCCATAGCAACCAATCAGCTCCTATGTATTATTTTATAGACTGTACATGATAAATGCTACTTCAAAACTGATTGGTTGCTATGGGCAACTTCTCCACGATATTAACTGCTTCATACATAAACATTTGTTTGAAGTTCGTCAGGGCCATGGTGCCCACCAAGTAGGTCGTGGAGTCTCTGATTTAAAATGTTTGGTTTAAGCAAGCTCGCTCAGGATGTCTTCCAGTTCCTAAAACTGCACTGATCTGAAGGCACAGGCTGATATGTACCAGAAGGGGGCAGACAGAGCTCCAACGGAAGAGCAGTGAGTCTGAGGATCAACTGTCACACTGCACCTGCACTGACAGTTACTAATTTCCTCCAAGCACATTTTCCTATGCCATGGTCTCCAATGTTGATCTGTAGATATTTCTGCTTGGTAATGACCTCTGTTCTGCAGTGATTTCTGAAACCGTAGTGATTTGGGAAGCTATACTGATTTCTATCTTGTAAGTCTCTCTGCTCCTGATATACCCCATTCAAACCATCAGAGAATACCAGATGGCTTTTTGACAGACCGGGAGTTCATTTGACTGGAGAAATGAATCAAGGTCTTATCCTATGTACACCTGTTTCCTGATTAGCTGCACAGTGATGTTGCCTTAGCGGTCTGACCACCATAGAGTTTGATTTGTATCTAGCTTTACAAGTTGTCTGTATATCCTTTATTGAACACTACCTATTGAGGAGCTATATTACTACACTCCGCTCCCATCGGCTGCTTATCATCTTCACCTCCCGTCTTTGCCATCTACAGACTGGTGAGTTATCCTACCCATGGACTTCAATGTTTGGTATTATTGGGATTTGAACTTTATGATCTTCTACTGACTGCTCAATTCTAAGGATAATTAGCCATATAATAAAACCCTGTTTTTATACAGTGCAGTGGGAATTGCCTCGATTTACTCACTTATGTGTGGTTACCTGTTTGCAACAACTACTTTGTTTCAATTCACTAGATACAGTACAATTTGTCATTACAACTGATAAATTGCTCTTCAAGATATCTATAAGTCTGTGCAGCTACAGTATTTACACTTTATAGGGATTCAAATATTTATTTATGTCTTATTGGCATCCAAACCTATATTGCAATATAACTGTACACTGAAATTGCATTTTTAGTCTGTCATAATCAAGTGCAAGATTTGTGATATTATAATATGTGAATTCAGGTATAATCCTGTGGATTTTAATATTGTCCGATGTTAGCAATTAAAGCTTTTTACTGAATTCTGAGTAGCGCTCCACACATTTTTTTTTCCTTTGTTCATTTATGGTGTAGTGGGTAGCAGAACCCACTGTCTTAGCAGCTGACCCTAATTTAGGGTGATTTTGGCTGTCTCCCAGCGCATCTTAATCATTTTAGTAATAGAATACGCCTGTCTGCACTGTCATTTACTCCTAAATTGCATTGTTATCCAGGTGTAAATGACTTCTGTGTTCCTTGTCAAAGCTTTTCCCCTTTAGTACACCACATTCAAACCATTCAGACTGAGGGGTCTATTTACTAAGCAGTGTTAGGAGACAGAGTGAAAAGTGATAAGGTGCCAGACAATTAGCTCCCAACTGTAATTTTTCAAACACAGCCTATGAGATGACAGTTGGGAGCTGATTGGCTGGCACCTTATCACTTTTCACTCTGCCTCCTAACACTGCTTAGTAAATAAACACCTAAGTTTAGTTATTTTCACATCTCAGCCTTCAAAAGTGTAGTCCTTTTTAAGAACATTCACTGTTAAAGTACAACCCAAGACTTAAGCAGGCCATACACCAGACCAACTTTCCTCCAAACGTCCAACTAGTTGGTTGGTTGGAATGAAAATCCGGTATTGCAAACACCGGAAAATGGCCAAAAGCTGTTTTTAAAACAAGTTTTATTTGAAATCAAACCGATATAACCAACTTGCCTGCACAACCTTTTTCTTGTTTTCTGGTGTTTGGGAGCAAATTGCTGATTGTCATTTGCTCCCATGCATTACCGGATTTTCATTCTAACCAACCAACTAGTTGGGTGGTTGGAGGAAAGTTGGTCTGGTGTATAGCAAGCTTAAGTTACAGAATAGCCATACCACCAAAAAAACAATCCAGTCTGGGTCGCAGCTCCTCAGCTGCTAAAAGTAAAGAGAGGCAAGGTGGGAGGAGACCTCAGAGGAAGTACAGGAGAGACAAGCAGCCACTCGAGAGAGAGAATCACTTAATGCAAGGCTAGCTCGCCAATTTGCTGATGCTGCTAGACATGCAGCTGCCAGGGTCATGGAGACCCCAGCAGCAAGACAAACACATCAGTCAGCCGATGCTGATAGACATGCAGCCTCAAGGGCCATGGAGTCGGTAGCTGCAAGACAAACATGCCAATCAATCAAGGCTGCAAAAACTGCTACATCCAGGGCCTTGGACTCCCCAGCTGCAAAACAAACACGCCAGTCAGCCAATGCTGTACAAACTGCAGCCTCGAGCCATGTGGTCTCCAGCAGCAACACAAATTCAACAAACTGCTAATGCTGCAAGCACTACTGTTCTTAGATTAAAACCTTGGCAATACTTCTCAACCTGGGCCATCCGGGTATCTCAGCTAGTATATATATATTGTGGCAACTTGCAAGGCTGAGAACTTACCACATGCTTATGGAAGGAATTCAGCTCTTCTTGCTGTGAAGTAAGAGTTGCAGCCATACAAACAAAGCACCTGAGCTAATCAACTGTATATAAGAAAGAGGGAAAGGAAAGACTTGATTTAATGCCAGCCAATTAAAAAAGACTTGGGGTGAAGTTTAGCCTTTAGTAAGCTGCTTGTTCCTGTGGGTAGGTAGGTCCTTGCTGGACCACCTGACTGATCTGTTAGTCAGTTGGAGTGTGTTAGCTTAGTGCTAGGGATCACCAAGAAAAAATTGTTGCATTTATGTTTAGGTTGTCTGCTATCTTGGCAAATAAAACAGACCGTTAAAACAAAGCAATCTATTGTGAACATTATGTAGAAAGGTGTTCATTTCACAAGTGGTGGTATCATGGAATGCTTAGGTAAGCCAGATTCCACTTCTTACCATCCCATACAGATAAAAGGAAGGAAATGCTAAAACGCATTTGTAAGTCACTGTTGTACAGCAAATAGCTAAGGTCCAGGAGGAGATGGCTAGGCTTCTGTATGTACAACTGAACCTATCAATACAGAAACAGCAAGATAAAGAAACTGGATGCATCATAATCTGCACAAAATAATGCCGGCGGACAATGTTAGGCCATGATGTAGGCACCTTATTTGGTGATGAAACTCAAATTCACAAATGCTTGAGGAACTTGCCATCACTGTGGAGAAATGTAGTTTATAAAGGAGATGTAATTTCTGCCTAAGGGCATGCCATGCCATATAAAAAAAACAGCAAATTATTGCCTAACTGGAGTCATTCATAAGAGTGCTGCGATGGAAACGGGGCCAGCAAAGGAAGCGAATGGGTGAAAATTAGGGATGTGCAGGCTCGGATAGGTTCGAGTTTGCACGTGGAGTTCGGTTTTTTCCCTCCAAAAAAACGGAACTCAGAACGAGGCAAAACGTCATCTTACATGGACGAACATCATCATTCCTGGACAAAAGTCCAGGAATGATGATGTTCGTCCATGTAAGATGACGTTTTGCCTCGTTCTGAGTTCCGTTTTTTTGGAGGGAAAAATCCGAACTCCACGTGCAAACTCGAACCTATCCGAGCCTGCACATCCCTAGTGAAAATGTAACGCAGTGGAGGGTTTCTATATATATATACACACATAGACACATATCACACACACACACAACATTCAGTACAACACACATAGCATACACACACAGCATATTTACAAACACACACACACACAGAGCATACATATACATAGCATACTTACACACACATGTGGGCTCTGAAGCTTGGACCTCCTCCTAGGTGCTAGGCTGCTGGGCGGCCATGATCCTCCCTCTCCCACCCTTACACGCTCCCTCTGAAAGGACTGTAACTGCAGCACAGGCGCTCTGCCCAGATCCTCTGGTTCAGCTATCAGCGCTTCCGTGTCAGGTGGTATAACACGGAAGCGCTGACAGCTAAACAGGCATTGGCCGGGCAGCTCCGATTATGGTGGGTGGCATATGGCCGGTGCAGAGACGGAAACAAGGCTGTCTCCATCTCTATAAAAAAATAAAAAATTTATGGTCTATCAAGGGGGGGTTTCTGGGTACTCAGAAACCCCCCTTGTGTGCGCTACTGGGGCTTGATTCAGAGTTGTATTAAAACCCGATGGTTTGAGCACAACTCCGATAATTAATGATTGTCGCATGTGCAGATCACTGACTGCGAGAGCGGTCTCAGTGGCCTCTAGACCGCAGCATGATTGACATTCTGAAGCCATTTGGGGTAGGGAAGGGGCGGTGATAGCTTGCGTTCTTGAAAATGGGGGCGTGTCGGCCCTGATTTCAAGGCGTGCAGAGGCCAGTGGCTATGTCTTCAGACGGTATACATTTAGGATGCCGGCGGCCGCAATACCAACCGCCGGCTTCCCGACTCCTCAATCCCGGCTAGGGTTAAATAACAGGCGTCTAAAATCTAGACGCCTGTCATTACCCCTACGCCGGGAGACCGGCACAGGCATCCCGAACGAAGGGAAGCTGGGCGCCGTGAGCGGACAGCTGCGGGGGGGAGGGTTAGGTTTAGGGCTCACGGGGGGGAATTTAGGGTTAGGCACCTCCCCCGGGAGGGTTAGGGTTAGGCTAGGGGAAGGGGGGTTTAGGGTTAGGCACCCCCGGGGAGAGGTTAGGGTTAGGCATCCCCCCGGGGGACTTAGGTTTAGGCAGCGGGTAAGGAGGGGTTAGGTTTAGGCACTTATAGGGGGGATTAGAGTTAGGCACTTGGGGGGGAGGTTAGGGTTAGGCACCCCTAAGGGAGGGTTAGGGTTAGGAGGGTAGGTTAGGTTAGTTAGTACTTACCTGGGGATGATCGGGATTTCCTGCGCTGTGGGGCTGCCTCTGCCGGGATCTCTTCCTCTGTCGGCCTGACGCTGTTGGGATTTGAACTGCCGGCCATGCGGCCGACGGTATTACATACCGATTCCCTTCAGACAAATGCCTCGTGCGGCATTAGCATATTTACATACAGCAGCTACGTTCAAACACAACAGTGTACAGTTCTGAAACAGGCCCAGAGTCTGTATTTGTGTTCAGTGCTAGTTTGAACAAGTGACAAGAAACAGCAGCTCATTCTCATAATTTTTATTTGGAGAGACGTTATTGCAATTAATTTTCATGTAGAATTTTTTCACTAGTATCAAGTTTATGTGTGTGTGTGTGTGTCTGCCTTGTTTTACATGAGTGAGTCCTAATTTTAACTAGTGTGGTTAGGTGTTGCCTAGTAATTTTGATAGTTGCCCAACCATACTGAATGTGTTCTTGGTGAATCAGGAATGATCTAAAATGGTTCCAGAGCAATTAGGTATTTTCTCTTGTTCTCTAAATAACTTAAGTTAAGTTAAATAAATAATACATTTTAAGCTTCCATATGTCTAACACAGTCAAATTTGCTCAAGCACTTAAGTCACGGAGTTTATTAATTGTGCTTTTGGGATTATTCTATATATGTTAGAAGCAATTTTTTGTTCATTATAACCTAAATAGAAGTAATATTACAATAATCAAATTTAGGTTTTTAATCTTTGTACAATGTTTATAGCATTTCTTACTCAATTTGTTACTGGTCTTTATATGAAAGATCTATGAATGACAATAACACTGCAATCACCAGAGCTAACCACATCAGTGGTATGATACAGTGGCCTTGGCTAACCAGTTTTACAATAGTACCTGTTCTGTTATTGCCATCTTTAACCTCTGTAAATATGGCACACAGGTTGTAAATATTGGCATATGCCTACAAGTTGGTAGGTGCATAGCGGATGTAAGCAAGGAGGTTAATCCACACGTTGATTCCAAAACAGAGGATTTATTGAGAATTACAGGGAAGAGGTGATAGAAGATAAACAGCAGTCAATACAAAAAAGTAATCTCTTCTTGGGCTAAATACTGTATAGCAGTACAGCACTGTGATGCTCCAATAACACAGGTTTGGGCACATGCAGACCTCTTTATAGAGCCAAGTAAACAAGTCTAGCACCTGCACCCTTACTGGCTTGACCTTTCAGTTTGGTGACTTAGACATGTGACCAGTCACGCACTATAGACATGTGATGTTATTGTGGCTGTGTGTAATGCACAGTCAATAACACAGACAGCTTATAGCGTTTAACAATTTAAATACATGTCAAAAGTTATACTTTCTCCACTCATTTCTGAGAGAGATGCCATTGAGACATTTCCTGCACCCACAGACAGCAAGGTGTGTTTTGAGTCACAAATGAGGCTTGCGGGCATGGTAGAAAGTCTGGATTGGCACTGGAGTGAATTCCAGAGGGATGGTGTGGAAAATGAGATTGAGGTAACGAGGGTGGGGGAGAGGTGGCAATCAGAGGTAGAGCATAAGGGGAGGTTGTGTAAACATAAATGAGATTGAACATATACGAAGGGGCAGAGTGATTAACTGCTTTGGATTTGAAGGTGAGGTGTTTAAACTGGAATCTGAGGACTTTTGGGAGCCAGTGAAGCAGATTGCAAAGGGAGGAGACCAAGACAGAGCGAATAGAGAGGTATGAGATGAGCAGCATATATTGAAGTAGTGGAATAAGATGAGGCCAGAGAGAAGTTGGCTACAGTGGTCAAGGCGGGAGATGAGGAATTCAGTGATAAGGGCTTCGGTGGCATCAGGAGTAAAAAAGGACCTTATTCTAGAGATGTTGTGGAAATGGAAACAAAAGAGTGAGATGTGAAATACAGGAAGGAGTCAAGGATTAGAAATTGTCATTCTTACCTCCCAGCATTATATTAGAATTGTTATCACCCTATCTGGAAAAACTCATTACCAAAGTCTCTTCACTATTAAAAAAATAGTCCTATTAATAAATGAATAGCTAATACACATTATATTAAGAGCCTTTCTACAGGGAGAAGTCCTATGTTAAATTCCTCATCTGTAAGTATAATTCTGCAAATGTCCTGAAACATACTGCATGATAGCTATACCAATTAATTGTGAGTGTCCGGTCTATACTGTTGATCCCACACAAGAAGGTAATTGGTTTCTCTGTTAGATATTCACAAATATTTTAGCCATGCTAGGCAGCAGCTGAGATAATAGATACAAGATACAGATCAAATCCAACACAGACCAAGGATCAGAACTGGCAGTACAGGTTCTGAGATTGAATGCAAGCCAAGGTACAGGGTTTCGGGCAAACAGAGATGCTCATAAACAAGCCAGGTCTGTAACGTATAGTAACCAGACAGTAGGCACTGGAGAGGCCAAGAACAATCCAAATTCATAGTAATGAGTAGTCAGCTTCAATAGAGTAGCAACAAAGTAGCATAAATATCTATTATTAAGTAACATTAATGCACATTTATGCAAAGAATTGTACCATGAGTATGTAGACAGAGTTGCAGTTTCGGTGTCTTCAAGATATTGGAATTCCCCTGAAAGCATCGACCTGCAACTAGATGACTGCACTGCCCCCAGGCCTCTGCTTGGGAGAGTAACCGCCATCACTATTATCTACATTTGCACCAGCTCGATCATTGGTGTAGAAAATTCAGCTGAAATTGGATGAATCTTTGCATATGCTCACCTCTAAATAGCCTGCAACTCTGTCTACATGCCCATGGTACACTTCTTCTATGTGTGAATACCTCACTGCCACCCAGTAGTGCCCATTCAGCCATATGTGAGAAGCGACCAAGATGTGGCTGAATGCATTTGCAGGCCACAAAGCAACATTGAATTAGG
This sequence comes from Taudactylus pleione, assembly GCA_031769625.1. NCBI lineage: Eukaryota > Metazoa > Chordata > Amphibia > Anura > Myobatrachidae > Taudactylus > Taudactylus pleione. The sequence continues at coordinate 9,177,792 of JAUIMM010000154.1, forward strand.
CCTGAGTGGTTTTTTTTTAAATGAATTAATAGGAAGAGTTGAGGACTTGTACGCTCCCAGAGAATAAAGGCTTCATTCAGAGATGTACATTATGCCGATATTTACGCAGTTGAGCAATTATCGGTCGACTACGTGATGGTTTTGCTGCGTATGCACCAAGGTACCTTAGTGATACTGCTAGCAGTGATGATTACTTCGCAAAGTGATTGATAGTCAGGGACCGGGAGTGTTAATTAAAAATGCAGGCGCGTTGGGACTATTTCAGGGGCAGGTCACATCCTGTGTCTGCAAGTATGCAGTAAACATGGCTCTGGCGCCTCATTTCCCACGGCCATTCTGCATGACCGTAGACTAACTCAGAACTGCCAACATCTAATGATCTGAGGAACTCATTCAGACCCGCTCACTAGATGAGTACTTTCGCACCCAGCATATGCAAATCCGGCTAAGTGACAACACGGCAGGCGCTCGCACGGCAAGGCATAAGCACGCCCACTATGTCTTGGCGTGCGATCACTTTGTGTATGCAGACGCCCACCAGCCTGTCTTAAGGTGCCCACTAGCACACGTCATCTCCAGGAAGTGTATGCAAGCATCGTTACATCAGGTACCATCGGAATCAAACGAAGCGCTTGAGGTTGACTATACCCTACCTCAAGCACTGCGATCACTTCAGTGTAAAAAACAGCCAGGTGACGTGTACAATGACGCTTCCTTTTAATTGTGCACGCCCAGGTCCCGGACAGAGAGGGGGCCCGTCCACAATCCCAGTAGCAAAGGCAGGGGGGATTCAGTATCTAGAAACCCCCTCCTGCCCGCCAGTCCATTGCCGTCGCTAAATTAGTGTATTTTTTTTTGTGAGACGGAGATTTTTGTCTCCGTCTCACTGGAGCTCCTAACAAGCTGTCAGTGCAGGTGAAGGGAGCTGATGCGCATGCGTGGCAGCTCCTCGTAGCCACGGAGATGGCAGAATGTAGGTGACGTCTGATACGGCGGCACACATCTCCTCCCAGGCAGCTTACGTGGGTCGTGGGTTGTTTGAGTGATCGGTCCACCACTGCACTCCTTCTCCAGCTGCAGTTAAGGCAGCTGCTTCACTTATATAAATTGATGCATTAGGCTGTGTGTAGCACATGTGTGTGTGTGCAGTGGCGTAACTACTGCCCCCGCAGCCCCCGCGGTGGCTTGGAGGCGCTGGGAAGCTTGGGGGCGACGGGGGCAGTAGTTACGCCACTCAGTGGCGGAACTCAGTAACTATGGAGGGTGCAGGGGGTGCGGTCGCACCCCCTGCACCCTCCATCTGCCGGGCACTCGCTGAGTGTGTTACCAGCAGGCGCCTGGCTCCTATGCAAACCCACTGCGGAAGCCGGAGGATGGAGCTCCCTCCATCTTCTGGGTCCTGCAGGGCACTATGGGAGTGACGTCATGACATCACTCCCATAGTGCCAAGGAGCGGACGCTGGGGTATGGACGGCAGCAGCACTGGAGCGGGGATAAAGGTAAGTGTTTTTTTTTTATTTTTTTTGTGTGTGTTTATGTACGCGGGGGGGGGGAGCAACTACAGGGGTCTCACTACTGGAGACAACTACAGGGGTCTCACTACTGGGGGCAACTACAGGGGGCTCACTATTGGGATCAACTAGGTGCAACTACTGGGGGCTCACTACTGGGGGCAACTACTGGGCACAACTACAGGGGGCACTACTAAAATGGGCACAACTACAGGGGGCACTATTAGAAGGGGCACAACTACAGGGGGCACTACTTGAAGGGGCACAACTGCAAGGGGCACTGCATATGGGCACAACTACAGGGGGCACTGCATAATGGGCACTACTACAGGGGGCATTGCATAAGGGGCACTATTACCGGGGGCATTGCATAAGGGGCACTGAAACTTTTTTGGCATGGGGGAGCAAAATTTATAGTTAAGCCACTGTGTGTATGTGAATCTAGTGTGTGTGTGTGTGTGTGTTTAATATATCCAGTACATATCTCTAAAATATATTTTATATATATATATATATATGCATGTGTGTGCATTTATACATTATTGGAGAAACGGCGTCACTCATGGGTACTTAAATGCAAGAATTAAAACGACAAACAGTGTCTTTGTCCAAAGTTTCAGTCCAGCTGGGCTTTTAGCAAGAATATTCTTAATAAAAGTCCGGATGGACTAAAACGATGAACACAGACACTATTTGTCATTTGAAGTCTTACATGATAGTACTGTACCTGTGAGTGTCACCATTTCGCCAATACTGTATTGATATATTCAGGAGGGCACCAGATCAGGATTTTGTAATTTTTGGTGGTGAGACGGTGTTAGTTGCAGATATATATTATATATATTGCAAAACCTGTATTAGCCCCTGCAATCCCACTGCCTGCCTGCCCAGATCCCCGCCCGTCACACTGCTCCCCTGAAAGAGAGGGGAGGGGGCCTGTTTATTTTGTCAGTCCCGGGCCCTACAATTTCTGATGGCAGCCCTGTGCACGCCTCTGAAACGGCGTTGGGATGCTCAGGCACGCCTGCGTTCGCACCTCCACTCCCCCATTTCTAGTGGCCTGCCCCTGTCACACCCACAAACGGCTTCTCCTGTCACTCACTCTGCTGGGCAGTCTATGCACAACGAGCGAACGCATCCTGATCTTATGCACTGGTTCATGCACGCGCACTTCTATGCATACGCATGTGCAGAATGCGAACAACGGGCAGCTACGAACGAACGCTTCTTATCGTCCGGGTCTAAATCAGGTCCTGAGACTGATGTTGCATATTTGTACACACTTGCCTGGATCTGTGAAGCCGTGACTCGATTCTTTTCCAGCTGGCTATGGCATTAGCATATTTTCGCACATACGCTGCACAAAAATAATGAATCAAAACAAGCTATATAGATAAAGAAGTTTGGGTGTCCTTCTATCGCAAGGGGAACTGGTCATATGTATGCATGATCATGAAGGGGTGGACTAAGTTAAACGGAGTTACACAAAGTTAGAATGTGCACACCCTGGTGTTACAACAAACTAGACATAAACAGATACGGGACAAAGATGTTTCCAATTGTTTTTCAATAGGTTGAAGTCTCAAAAACCTGTTCAAGTTATTTACTAAGGGGCATATTTTTCACAATCTACATTTTAAATGCGGATGTGAAAAATATTTTTTTGTGTAAATTCGCAACATGAAGATTAATATTATTTTCATGCAAATTTGCCATTGTTCTCTAGCCAGGAGATGGGTTCTGATAAGAGCCCATCCTGGAGAAGAGCTGGAAGCAGTATGCAGAGCCGTAACTAGACTTTTTGGTGCCCTGTGCCAGAAAGAGCATTGGCGCCCCCCTCGTTTTTCAAAGGGACATAATGCACCCAAAAAAGGGCCATGGCTTCATGGGGAAGGGCCAGGGAAGAGATAGGAGAGGCCAGGAGATGCTGGGGATGAAATAAGAGGAAGCTACAAGCAAGAATGATAATAAAGAGAAATTTGACAGGCCCAAACAGCGCCCCCTTACCTGCGGTGCCCTGTGCGATGGCACCGGCCGCACTTCCCTAGCTACGGCCCTGGCAGTATGGTAGTGTAATGCTGCCCATCCACTAGCAGACTTGTCCCTTAAAGATGAAAGATCAAAATATCTTCACAAATCGTTCATCAATTCCTGATGTTCGTTATCGTTTATGTGCATGAACGATCTGTGAACGATTGCACAACACGACCAAAGACCACAGACCAACGATTTTCCAAGCAGTTGTTAATAAAAGTGGGATGAAGTATTTATTTAAATCTATATATGTTGGTCGTTGGTCGTTCCGGCTTTGAAAATGTGCACCGTTGCATGAACGATGGAACGATAACGATGTCCAGTAACGACTAATTAATGGGAAAAACAGGACGATGCAAACGAACGGCTGGTCATTTAGGGCATTTTACTGCACGATTTGCGGATGATTTACAAGCGATTGAACAATAACGACGGTCGTTATCGCTCAATCGCTAGGTTTAATCGCCTAGTGGATGAGCAGCTTGATGCTATCACCATGCTTCCTGGTTTGGATCTTACATTTTTAAATATTTTAACAATCAAATTTGCACATTTTGTAACACATATATATCTGTAGCGCATATTAATTATGAATTATGTTTTAACCATTTGTTTTCTTTAAATTCATATATGCACAAAAATATATTTGATATAAATGATTCTGTCCTAAATTTCACCAAAGTAGAATGTCAGTGGGACATTGCTCTTTGAGTGACCTTAAAAATGACCCTATCCTAGGACAGTTAAATGTTAACCAGACACAAACACAGAGTGGTGTCAGTGCCCAGAAATACCAAGAACTGCAATATGTAGCGTGAGGTCAGCCATGCCTCCACAATGTAATTGTGACCTCTTCTCCTGACACCCTTTACCCTTCTTCTGTAACTATCCTTTCTACTGTTTGCATCATTCTGTTACTGTCTTTTCTGAGATCTGGATAGGGGCGCATTTATAATGGGTGCAGGGTGTGCAGGGCACACGTGCCCCTGGGTCCAGGGGAGCCTGTACCGCACACCCTGCACCCATATTATATTTACCTCTCCGGAGTCCCACACCGGCGCCGGTGTCCGCACTTTAAAAACTACTGCATAATGGTCGCCGCGGCCATTTTCCCTTCGTTTAAGCATGCACAGTACAGGGAAAAATGGCTGCCGGGTTAGGGTTAGGCACCCCTGGGGGGAGGTTAGGGTTAGGCACCCCCCTGGGAGACTTAGGTTTAGGCAGCGGAGAAGGCGGGGTTAGGTTTAGGCACTTAGAGGAGGATTAGGGCTAGGCACTGGGGTCTGGCGGTAAATCATACCTAACCCCTATACTATAAGTGGGAAAAAAAGACTTTTTCCTCATAGATATGTACATATATGATTTGTTGCTTGCATGACATGAAAGCCAAATAGCCAGGAAAACTGTTGCAAGGTAACAAGGTCAAACTAAAAAAATCTTGGACCGGCATACCAACTACAAGGTCTGAGAATCAAGCAAAATTTGAATGCTGAAACTGCTACTATTAACCAACAAGGGTACATTGAGACGATGCTCCACAGAATTTTACATGGCAGATGCCAAACCAGTCTGTACACCACATAGCCAAAGTATAAATATATCTAAAGTTATGCGTCCAACATTAGAGGCAGAAATGGGGGAAATTAAATGATTTTCTTATCAAAGTGCAATTGGAAATTTAATGTATGATCATTGGTACACATCCAGACATCATGCATGCATTCAGTCATGTGAGCTAATTTGCTATTAATCCTGACAAGGAGCATTTGCTCATTGTGAGATATGTAGATAGTGAGGTGAAGCTTGCTGACATGTTAACCAAAAGTTTGCCCTTACATTTTTTCTACAAAATGTGGGTTGGAATATATTACAGATGTTTATGTATTATATTTCTTCATACCATCTACTGTATTTGGTTACATAGGAAGCATCCAAATTGTGGTATGACTTGTGTTGTAAGTGTAACCAGAGACAACCTGGAGCGAGGTGGGATGTTAGGAGAAAGCATGCAATGTCTCTCCATCCAGGCACTCAGAGGCATAACTAGAGTCTTTGGCACCCAGAGCAAGATGAAAAATGCACCCCCAACTGTGTGCCAAAAATGGGTGTGGCCACATGCCACAATGAGCATGACCACTGAAAATGGGGCATGTCAACATGACACACCACCATTTCTTATCACTCTGGGAACATTCCTTTCCATTAATTTGCACCTTACCTATATGATGGTTTTTCACAATGGTGAACCTCTGAAGAAATGTATCCTCCCTGGGCAGTTGGTATTCACTATTCATGTAGGATATCATGGTCCGGGAGATGCCTGTTTTGTGTAGGAATATTACCAAGATCATCATCATATCATATCAGATCAACCAGACTTGTGCAATCGCAGCTGCGATTGAAAAAATGCAGAGATTTGCTAACTCTGCCATTACAGTCCATGTTTTAAGGATAGCCATGCTTCAGTACAGGTGACTTAATTAGTACCTCAGTCAATATAATTTACCAATCTGGCTGCCTCTTCCAGGAGAGGCAGCCAGCTCGGCACAGCAAGGGGGGCGTGACGCGGTTTTGTGGGTGGGGCGTGACCACACAATTGCGCCAAGATTACCGGTGCTGTGTAACCAGGGCAGGGCTGCGAATTGCATCATCGGTTCCCCCCGGACCAGCCATCTATGCAAGGTGAGAGCGGTTGACGGCAAGGGGTGCGTGCAGGTGGCGCCGGCCGGGAGACTTTCCCACTTTTCCGGAGGGCCGGGAGGGACACCAGATTTTCGGGAGGCTCCCAACCATTTCGGGAGAGTAGGCAAGTATGCTATCTGGACTCCTTAAAATCTTGACTGTAATGGTTGAGTTTAGGAAACTCTGCAATAGCGTACAGCTCTGAATCAGGCCCTGCGTCCGATCTTGTGTGGATAATGGTGTGTTCACCCGGCAGATCTACTCACAACGCAGATAAAGAAAGTGAGTGCACAGTCCACTGCATGTAGTTCAGGCCGGGAGTCTGTTGGTAGGCATTTGCACATTTTCATAGGGCCTGATTCAGAGTAGGGAATAGAGGACCTGATTCAGCTTGGATCACAGTTGCTATTGGGCGATTGTTGTGTTCTGCACATGCGTATGCATCGCAGTGCGTGAGCCAGACACTGCGATCGGGACTGCAATCGCAGAGACTATGCAGTCCCATCACAGAGTGATTGACAGGAAGTACTGTTTGTGGGTGGTGACAGGGGGGGGTGGTCGGTGAAACGCAGATGTGCCAGTGCGTCTGAACGCTGTGGCAGGGGCGTGCATAAATTATCCACTGCGATGCCCTACGCGGTCTGAGGCCTGATAGCGTACGATGAAGTTAGCAATTTATGACCTTGTGCAAGTGTGTGTGAGGCTGCGATGGTACTCGATTGTACCGATGTTTTCGAAGTCTTGCTAAACATTACGGATGTGTGTAAGGCAGTGGTTCTCAAACTCAGTCCTCAGGACCCCACAAAGGTCATGTTTTCCAGGTCACCCAGCAGGTACACAGGTGTACTCATTACTCACTGACACAGTTTAAATGATCCACATGTGGAGCTAATTATTTCACTTGTGATTTTGTGAGGAGACCAGGAAAACATGCACTGTTTGGGGTCCTGAGGACTGAGTTTGAGAACCTGTGGTGTAAGGTAAAGTGGGCATCCTAATGTAATGCTGCGGTGGAATATCGATCGCAATGAATTAGTATACTATCGCAGTTGAACTGCTTATGTAATCGCAGCTGCTGTCGCAATAGTGATCCAAGCTGAATCACATACACATACACATCCAGATAAAATGCCTGTCAGACCGACAGACATTTTATCTGGCAGCCTGCCAGCCGCAAATGTCCGCAGCATACACTGTGAGATTACTCAGTGTATTAGTCCGACATCTGCGTTCCGCCTCCGGGGGAGGAGACATTTCCCTGTTCCTTCCATGGGAAAGAACACAGGAAATGTCTGTCTGTCGGCCGCAGCAGGGCATGCACAGCCCGTTGAGGCCGACAGTTTGCCCCATAAATATCGCATCTGACGGGCATGCTGGACAATCCGGCATGCCCAACTGAGCAATATTTAACCCTCAGTCGCCCGCACACATGCTACAATTATCGGGGCGATCCGCGGATATCGGGCAGATCGCCCCGATAATTATAGTGTGTATGGCCAGCATTAGAGATAGCAAGTAACTGTGCATCTTGATCAAAACCATGCTGCACTGCAGATGGGGAAAATGTAAAATGTGCAGGGAGATTTAAGGTGCATACACACGTAACGATTTTTTGAAAGATTTAAGTATAACGACGTCGTTATCGTTAACTCGTTTGTGAAATCGTTCATCTTTTTAAGCTGAACGATGAATGATAATCTAAAAAAAAAAGGAAGAAACAACTTATAGGTAAGGCGCAAAATAAGACAGAATGGAATTTGTCAGAAACAAGTCACCCTAACTTGTCAGAATAGCATAAAAACAATAATGTGACAAAAAAGTCCTTGCGCCAAATATTCAATCCAGTAGATTATTCCATTTGTAGAGGAATCAGCAGAAATGGAATCTTCTTAAGTAGAATACTCCAACCAAGCACGTATGAAATAAACAGATGGCAATATATTAGAGAAAAAAGGATCAATTTATGCAAACTTCAAAGGGAGTAGGTCAAATATGAATGTCCTTTTAAATCCTTCCATGTAGAATAAATGACAGGACCACCAATGTAACGTGCCCTCCTATTATAGAGAATGCTCACATGAATAATACCTATAGAGGTTAAGTGTAAATCCCATCAAGGGGCCTGATTCAGACCCACTCGCGAGCGGCTGTCCGCTCGCAAGTGGGTCGATGTTATGCACTGAGCATGCGCACGACGGAGGGAGCTCCGTCGTGCGCATGCGCCAGACGCGAGGAGCGAAGGTCTTTCCTTCGCTCGTTGTGTCTGATCAAAGGGGGCGTGCTGTCGATGTTGATTGACAGCACGCCCCCTTTGGTGGGCGTGCTGGGGGCATGTTGGGGGCGTGCCTCCCTGACGGGGGCGTTCCTAAGGGAATGCCTACCGTCAGAAGCCGGCCCACTGACATCACTAGTGATGTCAGTGGGAGTGATTTTGGCTCTGATAGAGCCAAAATCACTCCGGGCCTTGCGGTTGAAAACCTCAACTGCAGGCTCCGGCTCACAGTTTCGATGGTCGCGATGGTCAAGACCATTGCGGCTATCAAACTGCACGCTCGTATAGGCTGTGGGTGGTGACCCACAGCTATACGAGCGTCCAGGAGGACGCTCCATAGATATGGAGGACGGCCCTCATTCAGAGCGTGCGCTCTGCTCAGAGCGTACGGCTCTGAATGAGGGCCAAGGTTTCTTTAACCATCACACAGATAGAATAATAAAACAAACAGCAAGATGCTCACATTGATTCTTACTTGAGAATAACTGTAAATGAATCTCATGAGGGTTTCTTTATCCTCCATTAAGAGCAGTATCTCTCAGAGAAAAAAAGAAAACTTCACATGGTGTAGTATTGTAAAACTACATTTAATAGACAAACAGTATTAAAAAATGGGAGTAAAACCTCCGTACCAGATAGATGGTAATAACAGGCACAATGGATAGACACAACAGACAGCGATGGGACCCGGGTATTCGACTGCCGCAAGTGTAAGCCAAAATCCAGTTATAAATCAGGTACCAGGTAAACCTCCGATGTCACTCCTCCTGACATGTTTCGACACCGTCGGATGTCTTTTTCAAAGTGAAGTGAAAGGTAAAATACACGGGCTTATAAACCCGTAAACCGGAAGTCTAAATCCGGAAGTGAGCTGCTTAATGCTAAAAAACTTTAAATACCCTACAAGACAACTTACTGTATTCCTCGGACATAAGTCCCGCAGCACTATTATGCGGAGGCTAAAAGTGTTTCACGTACAATGCAGGTCCCTCCATAAACACGTGATCGGACCCCCACTGTCCACCAAACCTGATCAATAAACATTGTTGACATCACGTGACAAAAAGCACGTGATCGGACCAGCGTCTATTAAGATGCTGAAGGATTACCTCAGTCACGTGATCGGACCATATTGTCCATCTAAAAAACTACTGAATAAAGATTTATTGAAAACACATAATGAAAAACACGTGATCGGACCAGCGTCTATATAGATGCTAAATGGTGACCATGGTAATATAAACGCAAATAAAGGTATACACATCGGTGGAATATCCAAACCTCATTTACAGAATTGATACTGAGTAGGTATAATCAGACCACATTATAATAATTAAAAGTAATTCATTTACATAAAAAATGGATAAAATTAAATATACATATATATAAAAAATGGATAAACATTAAATATACATATATATAAAAAATATATACATAAATATTCAAAATATTCATCATTAAAATGAAGAAAAAAAAATACTAAACTTCAATAGAAAACATAATCAAAGAAACCATTTAACTTCAAAATCATGATTCAAACCTGCGGGCTTCAAAGTATTCAAATTGTATATACATCTCATTTCTGTTTGGGCTAAACGTAAATCCCTATTGTTTGATCTCCAGTTCTCTTTAATAATGGAGATACCACAGAATCGTTGAATACTCTTGGGTGAATTATTATGTTGGCTTTTAAAATGAGCCGACAAAGGATGATTTGCCAAACCTCTTGCAATATTTCTTACATGTTCTGCCCATCACGTTTTTAATGCCCTATTGGTTTTACCTACATAAACTAAATTACAAGAACACTCAATAGCGTATATGGCATAACGTGTATGACACGTAATAAAATCAGTGATTTTATGGTTTCTACCTTGTGTTTTAAATTCAGTAACTTTAGATAAACTACTGGGACAAGCTTTACACAGCTTACAGTCACCACATCTATAGAAACCCTTATTTCTCAAGAGAAACCTTTTCCCATCCATAGGTAAAGCACTAGATACCAAAGAGTCCTTATTAGTCGGTGCTAGTCTGTATATAAATTTAGGTTTGTTAGTGAGAATTTTCCCGAGGGTTTCATCCTTTAAGAGAATATTCCAGTTCTTTTTAATTATACTTTCTATATTTTTATATTGCCTATTGAAAGTAGTACAGAAGGACATAGTAAACTTGTTCTCTACCTGTTCCTTCTTCTTATCCCCTAAAAGGAGTACCCTATCCATGACTGCAACCTCTTTCATCGTCTGATGTAAAGTATTCACCTTATAACCCTTTTGAATAAAGTTGCCAGTCATTTCACTAGCTTGTTTATGGAAAATTTCTTTATCAGAGCAATTATGGCGCAACCTCATGAGTTGGCCCCTTGGTACTTCAAATCATTGGGGCAGATAATTACTGGACCTCTCTATATATGTATTTGAATCTGTGGGTTTATTGAAGTTGTATGTAGTCAGATGTCCATTTTTAATCTCAATCGTTAAATCCAAAAAATTCACAGCAACATCACTGATATTATAGCAGAGTTGAATATTCAAGATATTAGAATTGAGATACTCACAAAAACTGTCAAGGGCTGATCTTTCGCCCTTCCAAATAAAGAGTATATCATCTATATAACGCCACCAATGCACCAGATTCGCACTCCAGCCATGCCCCCTCCAAACATGTAACTCCTTCCACCTTTACATGAAGAGATTGGCATAGCTGGGCACGAACCTGGTGCCCATGGCCGTGCCCATGTTTTGCATATAGAATTGACTATTAAAATTGAAGTAATTATTACTAAGAATAAATGTAATCCCGTCTACAAGGAATTTACATAACCCCTTGTCCATATCTGTCCTTTCTAAAGTGTTTCTGACTGCTTCTATACCATCAAGATGTGAAATGATGGTATAGAGTGAAGATACATCTGCGGTAATGAGGAACATATTTTCTTCCCATTTGACAGCCTCTAATTTATTCAAGATGTCTTTAGTATGTCTTAGATGTGACTTTTCTTTAGATACTAAGGGTTGCAAATAATGATCTATATATGCAGATAAATTAGCTGTAATAGCATTGGTTCCAGCCTCTATTGGGCATCCTGGTGGAGCATTTAGACTCTTATGAATCTGTGGGAGTAAATATAGTACCGGAACAGAGAATTCCTCATTAATTAAAAATTCAGATACTTCTTTAAAAAATGTTCCTAAATTCAAATACCGATGAACCAAAGTTTTAAGCTTTGTAAGTACACTTACAGAAGGATCACTTTTGAGCTTTTTGTATGTGATACCATCATTAAGTTGCCTGTGTCCTTCATTGATATAATCAGATTTATTAAGAATAACCACTCCCCCCCTTTATCTGCCTGTTTGATAATAATTTCTTGATTATCCTGTAAAGATTTTAACGCAGATCTTTCTTCAACTGTAAGGTTATTACTATACCTCTTGTTGTTGGGATTATATTTCACCTGTTCTATATCCTTCAGTATGCTCTTTTAGAATGCCTCTACAAAACATCCCTTGGCAAATGAGGGATTAAAAAGTGATTTCTTCTTAAATTTATTTGCCGATACTTCTTCATTATTACTCTCATCCCCAAAAAACTTTTTAAGTGATAGCTTATTGACAAACTTTTGCAAATCAATAAACAAATCAAAAAAATTTATATTATTAGAAGGGGAGAATTTGAGACCCTTCGATAATACCATTTTCTCGATGTCATTCATAACATAACTACTAAGGTTATAGATTTTGATCATCCCAGTATCTGCCTTTCTATTTCCAATTTCTCCTAATATAATATCATCCTTTTATGACTCTATTAATTTATTCTTCTTTTTATTTGTATATATTTTAGGTTTAGGTTTCCCTGCCCTTTTACCTCTTTTAGTTTTATATTTACTTTGTTCATTCAGAAAGGCCATTTTTTTCATGTCTCCCCCCTCTAAAAAATCATATTTATTTTTAATGCCAACTGAAGTATCTCCCTCATCATAGATGGATTTTTTCCTCCATTTGTTTTTAGCCATATTTGGTGAATATATTTCTAATCTACTGAAACGATTTGATGTTGGAATAATCCATTCATCTTTCCAATTGCCTTTCTCATTCCCCCTATAGAATCCTTTCTTATTGGGGTACTGAAATGTATCTCTTTTTTTACTCTCATATGAAAAATCCCTAGTCCAATTTTTCTTCTTATCCTCATTGGCACTGTAAAAATTTCTGTATTTAGAATATGGATATTTATTGGTATAAAAATTAGATTTAGGATAAAAATTTCTATCTTTCCTAGTTTTAACAAGAGCCTGAGGTTTAGGAAGGCTAATTTATCAACTTTATCAGTACCCTTATTAGGAAAGAAAAAGGGTTCCTTAGATACATTATTTGTATTGCGTTGGAATTTTTTCTTTTTCTTTAAAATGATATCTCTTTCATTTTTCTTAATCCTAGTGATAATATGTTCCTCCATTCTCTTATAGTCCTCCATATCAGAAAAATGGCTAACAAGTATTTCAAGGTTAGAGATTTCTTCCTCAAAAGTCTTAAGCATTTTTCTCCTTTCCTGTATGATTAGTTCCATCAAGGAGAGAGAACAATTGAGGGTAATCAAATCCCATTTTTCTTAAATTCATCAGACGAAGATGAAAAGGAAGCCATTAGGGACTATTTGAGCTGCTGTATATTGCTCTGATGAGACGATCTCCCACCATGTCCTATTTTTTTTCAAGAGGGTATTTTCAAGTTTATTCATAACACCCTCAAGAGTTTCATCCTCTAATATGCTACTGCTTCCTTCAGCTATTGGGTTAAAAATATCTTGAATAAGAAGTGATCTATTATCCCTATGTTGAAACATAATTGCTGCCTATATAAGTTGTGGAGGTGATGAAATGCTAAAAAAAAGGAAGAAACAACTTATAGGTAAGGCGCAAAATAAGGCAGCATGGAATTTGTCAGAAACAAGTCACCCTAATTTGTCAAAATAGCATAAAAACAATAATATGACAAAAAAGCCAATTTATGCAAACTTCAAAGGGAGTAGGTCAAATATGAATGTCCTTTTAAATCCTTCCATGTAGAATAAATGACAGGATCACCAATGTAACGTGCCCTCCTATTATAGAGAATGCTCACATGAATAATACCTATAGAGGTTAAGTGTAAATCCCATCAAGGTTTCTTTAACCATCACACAGATTAAATAATAAAACAGATAGCAAGATGCTCACATTGATTCTTACTTGAGAATAACTGTAATGAATCTAATGAGGGTTTCTTTATCCTCCATTAAGAGCAGTATCTCTCAGAGAAAAAAAGAAAACTTCACATGGTGTAGTATTTTAAAACTACATTTAATAGACAAACAGTATTAAAAAATGGGGGTAAAACCTCCGTACCAGATAGATGGTAATAACAGGCACAATGGATAGACACAACAGACAGCGATGGGACCCGGGTATAACACTGCCGCAAGTGTAAGCCAAAATCCAGTTATAAATCAGGTACCAGGTAAAACCTCCGATGTCACTCCTCCTGACATGTTTCGACACCGTCGGATGTCTTTTTCAAAGTGGAGTGAAAGGTAAATTACACGGGCTTATAAACCCGTATAAACCCGTAAACCGGAAGTCTAAATCCGGAAGTGAGCTACTTAATGCTAAAAAAGCAGCTCACTTCCGCATGTAGACTTCCGGTTTACGGGATTATAAGCCCGTATATTTTACTTTTCACTCCACTTTGAAATAAACGATAAACGATGAACGATTTCCATAATTTAAAAATCGATCATCGTTCATCATTTTTGAAAATTGTTCATTATTTTAGTGACCAACGATTTTTAGTGATGATTTTCATAAACTTTTTCAAGGGAAAATCGTTCACTAAAATCGTTGGTTACTAACATCGCTGTGTGTGTATGCAGCTTTAGATTTGGGAGGGGTGTATTCAAACTGACATCTAATTGCAGTGTAAAAATGAAGGTACCCAGCATTTGTTGTCTACATGCAAAAGTAGCCAGTATTTACCCTGCATGCAAAAAATGTATGTATCGGCACCCCTTGTATTACAACATAGTTTGTTCAGGTACACAGTAACGTACTTGCTCTATTTTACTCTATTTCCAAATCTGTATCAGGTTCATAGACTGTGTGAGAAATCAGAAATCTAAATCAGGCTCTATGTTTTTTATTTTTAACTTTCACGTGTCCTACTGTAATACTGCTTGTTTCCCCAATTTACTGGTATTTAACTCATGATAGTAATGGGACACCAACCTTCTTTTATATTCATTTTATATATAGTAAAAAGATAACAAGAGGGCACATATCTATTCAAAACAATTCCTCCTGCCAGAAATTGCACATTGGTCAAGTACTGTATTATAACAGCATATTATCCAATACTTAGGCCCTCATTCAGAGCCGCACGCTCTGAATGAGGGCCAGCCTCCATGAAAATGGAGCGTCCTTCTGGACGCTCGTATAGCTGTGGGTCACCACCCACAGGCTATATGAGCGTGCATTTTGATGGCCGCGATGGTCGAGACCATCGCGACCATCGAAATTGCGAGCCGGAGCCTGTAGTTGAGGTTTTCAACCGCAAGCTCCGAAGTGATTTTGGCTCTATCAGAGCCAAAATCACTCCCACTGACATCACTAGTGATGTCAGTGGGCCGGCTTCTGATGGGAGGCGTTCCCGTGGGAACGCCCCCGTCTGGGAGGCACGCCCCCGGCACGCCTACCAAAGGGGGCGTGCTGTCAATCAACATCGACAGCACGCCCCCTTTGATCAGACACAACGAGCGAAGGACTTTCCTTCGCTCGTCGCGTCTGGCGCATGCGCACGACGGAGCTCCCTCCATCGTGCGCATGCTCAGTCCATAACATCGACCCACTTGCGAGCGGACAGCCGCTCGCGAGTGGGTCTGAATCAGGCCCTTAGTCTGGTTACAGGTCCGGTCCATTTCAAAACATCACTAAAAATTGGAAAAAGCCACGAAAGGCATAGTGGGAAACAGAAAAAGCGATAATTTATTTGACATAATAAAACTAAGCAATTCCCTCTTACAAGAAAGTTAAAAACATAAGGCTTATCTGAATAGAACAGACAGTCTCTGGAATGGGATGTATACCGGTCTCAATCCCGGCACTGTAATCCCGGCAAGGGATTTAACATAGGCATTGAAATACTGATGCCTATGTTAAACCCAACGATGGAACGCCGAGAGGATGCCGGACTGAACGTCCTCTGCCGGAGGTGAGTAGTATACCCTTAGCCGCGGATGGGGGGGTTAGGTTTAGGGATCTCCGAGGGAACTTAGGGTTAGGCACCCCCTCCAGGGAAGGTTAGGGTTAGGCTAAGGGAAGGGGGGATTAGGTTTAGGCACTAGGGGGGTAGGTTAGGGTTAGGCACCCCTAAGGGAGGGTTAGGGTTAGGGGGGGAGAGTGGTAGGGATAGTATACTTACCTGCGCTATCTGGATTTTCACCCATCGGGCAGCCGGCATCGGGATTTGAACCGCCGGGCTAAAGTCTGGCGGTTATTCACTCTGATTCCTCTGGAATATCCAGTAAGCCAATCAGTAACAACAACACAACATCAACGTGGGAGGCCTCCCAACACATTTTTGCTCTTTCACTTGCTAAACAATACTATTTCAAAGCTCTCTTCTACTATCAGGCCTCCAACCCTCCAAGCCGCTTCACTTCCGTAAACTCCTTCCTCTCTAACCCCTGCCCCTTTCCTTCTCCCTGAGGGGTTTATTTACTAAGCCTTGGATAGAGATAATGTGGACAGAAATAAAGTACCAGCCAACCAGCTCCTGTCATTTTTCAAACACAGCTTTATCTCTGTTCACTTTATCTCCATCCAAGGCTTAGTACATAGAGCCCTCTCTAAATTTGCCACCTACTTCGCCTCAATCTTCCCCTGACAAGCGTATCAGTTCCTTTGGACTTTCTACTACCTCTATACCAACCACACCCAAAGTTACCCATCTTCAATAGACCTCTTTTCCTCTGTCCTCTCCCATGTAAACTCCTGTCTGTCAGCCATCACAACCAGGATGGCAAAACACTTCTTGAAATCAGTATATCAAATATTTAACTCATTGTCTTTCCCCCAGCCAAGGCCCCTTCTACTGTCACCCTCTCCTTCTCTGTTGACAACAGCTCACTCTCCTCCAGTTCCCCCGTCCAATAGCTTGGTATCACCCTCATCTCTACTCTATCCTCCTTTCCTCACATCCAGTCCCTTTCACAATCCTGCCTTTTCCATCTCCAAAATAATTCCAGAATTAGGCTTTCCTCAACCTGGAAGCTACTAAAACTCTCATTCATTCCCTCATCATTACCCACCTTGATTACTATAATCTGCCCATCTCTGGCCTTCTTATCTTCTACCTCACCACTGCCCAGTCTAATTTCAATACTGATGCCTGCCTCATTTTTCTCTTTCGTTGCTCTACCTCTGCTGCCCTCTCTGGCAGGCACTCCAATGGTTCCTTATACCAACAAACTCCTCTGTCTAATGTACAAAGAACTCAACCTCACCTCTCCTCCCTATATCTCCAACCTCATTGTCTCACACATTCCCTCTTACCCTTTTCATTGTGCTAATAATTGCCATCTCATCTACACCCTAATCAGCTCTTCCCCTTCTCCATTCAAAATTATCCCTGGCAGCTCCTAACTTCTTGAAGGCCCTCCTTCTTCATTAGACTTTCATCCAGCCTCCCCATCTTCAAGTGTGCCCTTAAAATTAATTTTGTCATTCTAGTTTACACCCCTCCACATTACTCTTTAGTCCTCTTCTTGCATTGTGTCCACCCATATATCCTATAGAGTGTAAGTTTATGGGCAGGATGTACGAAAGGGGAAAATAAGTCAAACCTCCAAAAATGCAATTTTCAGGGGTGTTACCACATGCTCTGTTGGAGGCCTGATAGTCCTAAGCTTCGTCCCGATGGTTAACGTCATCTTCGGTTGGCATTACCCAATAGAAACCTACGGGCTTCTTTTCGGAATGCCTCTCCTGAGTGGGATCCAATCGGATCCCTCCCATCACCCCCTGTGGCCTGCGGTCAGAAGGATGCCAGGGGGACTTCTGGGTGTTAAACCCGGAAGTCCTTTCTCCGGAGCCATCGTAAAGGACAGATCTTATCAGGAGAGCTGTCCTTTGCGATATTCTAGGTCCATACTGTGGTAATCAACATCTACCTTGAACCACAGTATGTACCCAAAAGCAAGTGGGATGTACCGCATGACGGATGCGATGCTTAGTATATCCTGCCCTATATGAGCATGGCCCTCTCCTCTTTGTCTTCTCTAAAGTATTATGCTAACTGATCACTACATTATGTATCCTAGTATGTGAATTTATGTACTGTCTGTATTGTTCTGTACTTATGTATTCTGTTGTCATTTTTATCCCCTTGTACAGTGCTATTAACCCTTGTGGTACCTTATAAATAAAATAATAATAATTCTAATAATAATAATACATTTGTAGAAGCCGCCTTTTTTGTAAAACAAATATTATATGTGAATGACGTTGTTCCAATTTCCATTGGACAAAAGAGACATGTCTCATGAGAAATAGGTGTGGAATGGGCAAATTGGGTGTGTTTTGCAGATCCAACTGTTGAGCTTACACGTAGTGCAGACTTCAGGGGTCTCTAAGTACTGTACGTTTGCTTCTGAATATATCTGAATAAGCAGATGAAGGTCAGACTTCTTATCTCCTGTCCTTTTCTCTGTGACATTTACTCCTGACAGCATGTTCTGTGCTGGGTTCTGCACTGTCTGACTCTAGTTTGGAGGCTTCACAAATTTTCTACCATCAGGAACTTAACACCTTAGTGACCATGGAGGAGTATGACAGGTATATAGTCACAGTTGTGATATGCATCAATTTAATTAGAAATACATTTACTATCTTATAGTCTAACCAATACATATTCTATTTTACTTTTTGTCACATATTGGGAACATTTTCGGGGACATTTTTAGAAAAGGTGAGTAGACAGGAAAAATGTAACTTAATGATTTGGTTGTTTGTTATGTTTATGCAGTAATGTCAAATCTTCAAATATTGTATTATTATTATTATTATTATTATTATTATTATTATTATTATTATTATTATTATTATCTCATTCTTAATTAAATTAGTCATAAATAGACTTGTTGACTTCTACCTTGGGAGGGAGCTGATTGTCAGCTAACAGCGGGGGGCGTGTCTGGACATTTATGTCACATTGGAGGTGGAGCCGGGGGCAGGGCCGTACGATCGCGTCATCGTGGCCCCGCCCACTATTCACAATGCCGTTATTTTTGGCATTGTGAAGCAGCGCAAATCGCATCACCGCCACCCCCTCCCCATTGTGGGGGTTTCTAGTTTATTCTGGGGGGAGGTCGGTAGGGTTGGTGGCTTCCGGGAAGCTTGCCTGCCTTTCCGGGGGGCCGGGAGCGGCACCCGATAATCAGGTGGCTCCAAATCGGGAGGGTAGGCAAGCCTGACACACACACACACACACACATACATACACATGCTAAAACACAGCTTCCTAGAACTGGTTCCCCGCAGGCAAGACCTAACATCGCCATTCATCCAAGGTTTATCATTGGGGAACAAACGTATAGCCTTTTTGAATGTTACACTTTCTATACAACAGTTTAAGAACAGTAGAACCATCAAGGCTAACTGGTCCACATTAATATCAGAACCCATTCTAGCTTCCTCTAAAAACAAATCCCACTCGGTACAATCCAAGCAACCCTGTAGTTTCAGTAAGGCCCCCTCAGGCCAAATAGTAACATTCTTGGTGACCGCACCAAATCGCCTAATCAGATAAAAATACTTAGGCACTAAAAAAAGGGAAACATGATCAGACTGCCTTAAATGAGGACACAAAAAAGTTTCATAGGCATTCTTAATATTAGTATAAAATAAATGTGGTCCAATATATTAGAACCACGCGTCGGTAGCTCCACATTCTGAATTAATTTTGGAAAAAAAAACAACTTCAAATTAGCCTGATTAAAATCTCCGGCAACAACAAAAGCACAATCCCGATATAGAGACAGTTGTTTTGAGAAAAAAATAAACAAAATATATATAACGGCGCCAACCAGACCTCCCTGGAACCAGCCACCTGCTGTGGAAGCCCACGCAGCAGCAAATACTGGGCCTGATTCAGCTAGGAACGCACGGATGCAGACACATGCAATCGGCCGATGTTCGCAGTCTGCGCATGCGTCTGAGTCGCAGTGCGCATGCGAGCACCGCTCACTGCGTCTGCAAAAGCGAGCGCAGTGAATACGCAGACCCAGGGTAAAATTGATTGACAGGAAGTGCTGTTTGTGGCTGGTGACAGGGGTCAGTCGTGCAAAAAGAGGTGTGCCTGTGCATTGGGATGCCGTTTTAGGGGCGTCCATAATTAAGGCTGTGCGGCTGCATACGCAGCCATGCCATAAGCTGTATACAGGAAGCGGCCAAAATCCTGCGGCAGGTCAGGTCAACCACTATTGTACTTATTAGTCCTTTTGGTTCTCGATGTTATCGATGTTTATGCTATCTTGCGTGCCGATTAGGCTGTGAGTAAAGGGAGATGGGCAGCGTAGTATGGGGCTGGGCGTCTGCCTCTTGTGTTGCGCTCTTCTTGCCTATGCTTTGATTAGCATATACTCGCAGCGGACGGGTGCATGCGTCTCCTAGCGTGCGTTCCTTGCTGAATTACCTACCACATGCACATACTGTACATTAGGGCTCAGTAATGTCAGAAACCAATTATCCTACCTCTGTTTTTTGATTGTGGGAAAAAGCTGAAACCCATGCATGCATGGGGAGAACATTCAAACTCCATACAGACAGGCCCTTGGTGGCAATCAGGGCAGTAACTACGGTGGTGCGACCAGTGCCATAGCACAGGGCACCGCAGGGCAGGCTTGCCTACCCTCCCGATTTGGCCGGGAGCCTCCCGATTTTCGGGTGCCACTCCCGGCCTCCCGGAAAGGCAGACAAGCCTCCCGGAAGTCTCCGACTCTCCCCACCTCCCCCCTGAAAAAAAACAGAAGTACCCGCAGTGGGGGGCCTGGTGACACGATTCGCGCAGAATTGCGTCATCGTGGCCCCGCCCCCTGCTTCACTATGCCGAAAATCACGGCATTGTGAGGAGGGGCGGAGACACAATGACGCAATCGTGCGGCTCCGCCCCCAGTGTGGCACAAAATGGCCACTCCGCCCCCAATGGCCGGCCCCGCCCCCCGCTATTAGCCGACAATCAGCTCCCTCCCGGAAGGCTGGAGCTGATTGTCGGCAAGTATGCCGCAGGGCAGGGGGCGCTGTTTGGGCCTGTCAATTTTCCGTTTATTATCATTCTCACTTATAACTTCCTCTTCTTTTATCCCCAGCATCTCCTGGCCTCCCCTATCTCTTTCCTGGCTCTTCCCCATGAGGCTATGGCCTTTTTTCGGGTGCGTGTCTTATGTCCCTATTTGAAAAATGGGAAGGGGGGGTGCCAAAGCTCTTTTTGGCACAAGGCACCAGAAAGTCTAGTTACGGCTCTGGTGGCAATCGTAGCGGACGGGTTCGTGCGTCTGCATCCATGTGTTCCTTGCTGAATCATGCCCATAGATTTTAAGCTCCATTCTGTCAGGGCCTGATGTAAATGACTAAATATTTCTGTAGAGCACTGCATAATATGTTTGCACTACTGTATATAAAAACTCATTTAGATGATACAAAATAAAACAATGGCCACTTGTATATATATCTCACTCCTACTAGAAAATGTGAATTATTCACTTTAAGAGACAGAGGGCCTGATTCAGAGCCGGCCGCTCTGACAGAGCGCTCGCTCTGAATCAGGGCCGGTCATTATTTTTTTTAGAACGGCCTCCTGGCCGCCCACCCACAGCTATAGCGAGCGGCCAGGAAGATGGTCGCGATGGTCAAGACTATCTCGTTGCCGCAAGCCCCAGAGAGATTTTGGCTCTAACAGAGCCGAAATCTCTCCGACTGACATCACTCGTGATGTCAGTGTGGCCGCCCCCAAACGGAGGTGTTCACATGGGAACACTTCCGTTTGGGCAGCCACACCCCGAGCAACATCGACAGCTCGCCCCCTTTGTTGCGAGACCCGGAGCGACATAGTGCCCGTCGCTATCCGGGTCTCGCGCATGGGAACGACGGAGCCGGCTCCGTCGTGCGCATGTGCACTGGCCCACCATCGACCCGGTTGCGAGCGCACAGCGCTTGCGACCGGGTCTGAATCAGGCCCAGAGACTTTTTTGCTGATAATACTAGATTTATATGGATGGCTATACGTTAAGTATATTAACATATTATGTGCATTTTTATGTTGTGATTTACTTGTTCTAAGTCATTTATAAAGTAATTTTATTCCCAAAACTGGCACCTTGCTTATTCTTTCTACCATATCCAATTATAGGTGTAGGAGTAAAAAGATCGTTCATTTGATCTGAAATTAATTTGTAAGGTTAAGAGCGCAAAACTATTGTCTGTAAAATTTCATGTTGGTTTTTTACTAGTTTTTGCTGCTAGTTGTTTTGTTTTGCTGCTAGTTGTTATATTTTTTTCAATCAATAAATTAGCGCCTTCCCTTGTTTTTTTCTTTTACTGTATATAAAAACTGTTAATAAATAAATAATTATACAGATATCACTGTAGGAAATGAACAGTGCCCCTTTCACTTTTATTGCAATAATCCGGTTGGTGTTAGCAGACACTCCCGGGATCAACCCCAGACTCCAGAACTCAGACAGCTCTTACTTTTTCTATATACTTAGGCAGGGCCGGCTCCAGGGCTAATAACGCCCTGTGCAGGCCAAGTGCTCTGCGTGCCGCACACGACCAAAATTTGGGGCGTGGCCTAATTACCATAGGCCACACCTCCTTACGGGACATTATCTGAGGGGCGTGCCTGCATGGCACGCCTCCAAATAAAATAACGTCAGGCTGGGGGGAGCCTCACTAGCTGGGCTTCCCCCAGCCCTCTCACGGCACTGAATGGATGCTGCGCGATTTGACCACTCGCGGGTCACTTCGGCCCACGGGTGGAACAGCGGGACTGAAAGCGGGATGCTGGGGAAAGGTGTGCCCTCTATGGGTGGCGCCCCTGTTCGACCGCTCAGGTCAAACACCCCTAGAGCCGGCCCTGTACTTAGGGCCTGATTCAGAGTTGGGAATAGAGGGCCTGATTTACTACAGATCATTATTGCTGCTAATGTCTGCAACTGCAACATAGAAACGCCCACTACAGCTTTTGCACGTCCGTCAGACCTCGCAATCCAGCGTATACATCGTAAAATTAAGTAGCATTAGACCCTCACACAGCATTACAGCAGACCTGTCTCAAAAATTGCAACTCTCGTCACACTGGCTAATTTATGTGCGCCCAGAAAACAGCGTTCAAATGGACAGACACGCCTGCATTTCTCCAACCACTCTCCCAAACACTGACATCCTGTCAATCACTCTGCGATGGCTTTGTATCTGCGTACGTGATCGCAGTGCGATTGCAATACTGGCTGGCAGTACGCACCATTGGCCGATCTGCGTACGCTGTTGCAGTTGCGGTCCATGATGAAGCAACGCCAGAGTACGATATTGCAAGAAACTGTGCATCTTGGTCAAAACTTAGATTTAGATTTGGGAGCGCTATGTCCAAACTGACATCTAAATTGCAGGGTAAAAATAAAGTTATCCAGCATTTGTGGGCTACATGTAAAAGCAGCCAGTATTTACCCTGCATGCAAAAATTATGTACAGCATGTATTTGCACCCGTTTCATTGCAACATGGTTTGTCCAGGTTTACAGTTACTTGCTCTATCTTACTCTATTCCCAACCCTGAATCAGGCCCTTAGTTCAAACCACTACATTATATACCCTAATGCAGGGTTTTCCAAACTCTGGGCTTGATTCATAGATGGACGCTAATGCAATCGCAGCTGCGATTTTGTACGCAATGCAGCAGTGAAAATATGCTAATGTTTGCACAGATCACCAAAAGATGCACACTGCTCTCTTCTTACCTGCCATCGCGGCCCCGCCCCCACTTTATAATGCCGATATTACCGCCATTGAAAAGCAGGGGGCGGGGCTACAATGATGCGATTCAGCACGAATTGCGTCACTGCCTCCCCCTTGGACCGTCCACTTTCACATGTGGGTGCAGGGGGTGCACGGGGGGTGGCGACAGCCATTCCAGGAGGCTTGCTTACTCTTGTGGAGGGCCAAGAGCTGCACCTAAGCTTTGGGAGGCTCCTGGCAGCCTGGGAGAGTAGGCAAGTATGAGTTTTCCTGAACAGCAGACAAGCACAGTGATGTCCAGCAGATACTGTAGCCCATTTAGTTCAGAGTCTGGTAACAGAATATACAAGTGTGCAGAACATAGGGAAAGGCAGGTTAGGTTTGGTCAAAGGTCTGGTAATAAAAATCCGAGTATGTAGGGCAAAGGCAGATGCAGGTCAAGTCTGTTCATTGATCTGGTTAAATAATATCTGAGTATGTAGGGCAAAGGCAGGGGAAGGCCAGGTCCAGTTCAAATCTGGTGACAGGGTATGCAAGTATGCAGAGAAAAGGTATAGGCAAGTAAGGTCAAGTCAATGATCTGGTAACAGAATATTTGAGTATCATAGGTATACTTACCTTCTGCTGGAAGCGGTTCCCTCCTCCTCCAAGGCACCATCTTCCTAGTGACATCTTTGGGAAGATGGCACCACATAGTGAAAGCAAAGACTCTGGCACTGTGCCAGAGCCTTTGCTCTCTTGTGCGCATGTGCCATCTTCTAGAATATCACAAAGATGATGGCGCCACGAGGAAGAGGAAACAGTTTGCTGGTAAAGGGTAAGATGCAGGGGGGTGACTGCTCAGAGTAGGGAGCCCACTGCACATGGGCCCCCACGGCCTTTAGTATGGCCCTGCTGACTATGTAGGGCAAAGGCAGAGGCAGATCAGGTCTGGTCCTGATGGTATATGGAGTATGCTCCATGATGCTCCATAACTGAAGCATCTGTGGCAGTGCCATCTTGTGTTTGAGCGCCACTGTGTTTGAGCGCCACAGTACTACATGGACTGCTCCTGCCATTGCCCACTATACCACCTACATACATGACTGGACGGTCCGCTGAATGCTTCGCTGCATGTGTATACATAACTGTGAGTATATCCTTACAACACTGGTTTATTGTAATTAAAGCCAAGCTCCTGGTTAACACAGAATAACAAATGAGTTGTGTAAAAGCACTATTAGTGACTAGATACTCTGACTCTTCCGCATCCACAATGTTAGTGTACAAGTGTTCCTCTATTCCTTCTCAAAAAGAAGAGGAGAACTAAGTGAATTCTTAAACAGATAAACCACTATGTCCACAAGGGATGCAGTCGGGAAGCCGATGGACGGAATCCCGACAGCTGGCTTCCCGACTGTCTAATCCCAGCCAGGGTTAAATGACAGGCGTCGAGATCCTGACGCCTGTCATTTTACCTATGCTGGGACACCGATGCCTGGCTTCCCGATCGAAGGTAAGCCGGGCGCCAGGGGCAGACAGCCGCGGGTGGGAGGGTTAGGTTAGGGGCTCCCGGGGGGGACTTGGGATTAGGTACCACCACGGGAGGGTTAGGTTTAGGCTAGGGGAAAGTGGGGTTAGAGTTAGGCACCCCTGGGAGGAGGTTAGGGTTAGGGATCCCGCCCGGGAGGCTTAGGTTTAGGCAGCGGGGAAGAGGGGGGTTAGGTCTAGGCACTTATAGGGGGGTTAGGCACTTGGGGGGGAGGTTAGGGATAGGCACCCCTAAGGGAGGTTTACGGTTAAGAGGGGGGGTTAGGTTAGTTTATAGTATACTTACCTGTAGCGCAGTCGGGATCTTCACCTCTGCCGGGCTTCCGTTGTCGGGATTTCTTTTAGTGCTTCTAAACTCAAATATGGATGTTATGTTGAGTTGTAATTCACTATACAGCTTGATAGCTCCATAAGGAATAACACTCACTTAACAAATGGAGACATTAATCAAAAGGTTTCCTTAATCGCCCATGGTATACAACACCAACCAATAGCTATACACTCCTATGTGCAACAAATGCAGTCACTGAGATCCAGGTGGCACCAGTTACATTGTACATTTTGTATTGTCTAAGAAGTCTATCCAGCTCGTGTGTCTACTACAATACTTTCTGCTGGTGTCTACTATTAAATAACTGTGTATGTCACAAAATAGTGCACACATATCAACAGGTCCAAGGTCTGGTAACAGGGTATGCAGTTAAACAGGGCAAAGACAGAGACAGGTCAGGTCTGATCCAAGGTCTAGTATCACTGGTATCAAAGTATGCAGGGCAAAGGCAGAGGCATGTGAGGTCCAGTCCAAGGTCTGGTATGCTTTTAGGTAGTCCCCCACATCCCCGAAAGAGTAGGCAATCCTCCCACATTCTGCCCACTTCCTAGTAAAGTGGGCACAATGGTGAGAATAATACTGGTAATCCGAGGATCCATGAGGAGGGGATGGGGCCTAATGATGTGATTCTATGATAATTGCGCAAATAGTCTGTCTCCAAACCCATTACTGCCCACCTGCTTCTCCTCTCCAGGCTTCTCCCGGAGAGCAAATTAATAAGGTAGGCAAATATGTACAGTATATTTTCCTACTACTAACTAATAACTAATAATGAAAATGGATATAGGAGAGCAGTGATTCTGCCAGTTCATAATAATCTCCTGTTAAGATAATCGACTGGGGAGGTAATTTAACCAGTTAACTCTTCCTTGAAGAGTCCCTCAGATATAATCCCCCCTTCAAAGTTCAGCCCAGATATAAAGAGCAATAAAGAACAATCACGGTAAACAATTGCGCCAATTGTCACACTCAGTGACGATATTGGCTACAAGAGTAGGAGCTAGAAACTGTCCCCCCTATTTTATATATATATATTGGGGTGTCAGCTAAACAGTTTAGTGTGCACAGGGTAGATGCTATGATTAATGTGTGGATGGGTGTACTGTACAGCGACTAACCAGTTTCTAGTAAGTCAATTTAGGAGACATACTGTGTTAAGCCAATAGGCGAGCTTCTTTGTTTAAAAAGAGTATTTCAAAGTGCAAGTGCATAAACTAAGTGAATAAATACATGAAATAGTGATAGATGAACACATGAATACAATTCTAAATATATAAGAAAATTCCTGACAGAGCCAGAAGCTCCCCAGGGCTTACGACAAGGGAGACCCTACCCTAGGGTCTCGGCGTAAGCCCCGATGGTCGCGATGGTCTCTGACCATCGTGACCATCACCCGAGCGGTCGTTAGAGCTGTGGGTGTAAACCCACAGCCTAACGACCGAAACAGAGGCGGGCGGTCAGGATGCAAGCGGCCGCCCAGTTTCTGAGCGGCCGCTTGCATCCTCCGACCGCCTCTGAATGAGGCCCTTAGTGTGGACGGTCACATATATCAATGAATAAATAAATAAATAAAATAGAAGTAAAAAATGGATTAGCATAGAAAATCAATCGGCAATAAAAGAGACTGTTCTTATCTGTATCAGCATAAAGTTCATGAGGTAAGAGGGAACACTTACCAATGCGTTTAGTCTATGAGACTTCTTCAAGGGGTCTCATAGACGAAACGCATTGGGAAAACACACACATATATATATATATATATATATATATATATATAATGAGTATGTAATGCCGGCTGTCGGGATGCCTCCTGTCACAATACCGACAGCGGCATCCCGATGGTTGGTATCCTGGCAGGGATTGGGTAAGTATACTTACCCTCCCCCCTTCTCCCCCTAACCCTCCCTTCTTGTAGCCTAACCCTCCCCACCCCGCACCCTAACCCTCCCCGTTAGTTCCTAAACCTAAGTCTCCCCCCTTCATGCCTAACCTTACCCTCCCCCCTTAGTGCCTAAACCTAACCCCCCCCAGTGGTGCCTGTCCCAAAACCTCCCCCCTAGGGGTGCCTAACCTCCCTCCCTCCCTCAAAACCTAACGCTAACCCCACTAATTGACTTAAACCTAACCCTCCCCCCCGCCGCTAACACTACGGGCCCCACGGCTTACCCTCGTTTAGGCACGCGTCCTCCTCCAGCATTGAGATTAAGATAGGCATCGCTATTTTGATGCCTATCTTACCCCTTGTCGGAATTCCAGCATTGGCATAGAGACCATAGGCCTTGCGGCCGCCGGTCTCTTCACTACATCCCCATATATATCCGACGGAGGAGGAGGACGGTCATTGTTTCACTTGTTTGCTCACCTCTATTTAAGGTAAGCATTGTTTGTTGTTACACTTTGAAACCCTGATGACAAGGCCTGATTGGTCTTGAAACGTTGGTAATTAAAGTCATTTTTCTCACTTACCAAGTTCGTGGAGTGCCGCCTGTTGCTGTTTTTGACAGTCTTCGTATAGCTATATATATATATATATATAGTGTATATGTATATATACAATGCCAAATCTGCCGGCACTTACTTATGAAAATACATCTGGTCCCGGTGCCTGTACTATATTCACACAATCTCCAAAAAGGAAAAACGTCACTCGAGGGACACAATCTCTGATGCAAAAAAGTATATTCACCACTGTCAGCGTTTCAGGGCTCACGCCCTTTTGTCAGGACACACCTATTTAGAGATTATATGTGTATATATATATATATATATATATATATATATGGAGTCTGGATCTGCTTGTTCCTAGCTAGTGCCGAATAACCAGAGGTTGCCTGCAAGTGCTTCTCAGATCATACTATTTTTAACTTTTTCTCTCTTGATGGTAACTGATCTGCTAGTAAGAGGAGTCTTGTACAGCATAATGCAAAGTCTATATACTGATTAATGATGGATATCATATTGTTGACAATATGCTAAAATAATTAGTATTTTACATTTTATAAACAAAAAACGATTCCATATTTCAAGGTACTGGCAGTGAATATGTTAAAGGAGACAAACCGGAGAAGGGTTTATTTTGGCATTCCACCCCATCCTAGAGTTTCATGAGCTGGGATAAATCTCTCTTCCGCACCTCCTCACACACTTCAATCACCTCCCAATCTCCCCCACCTTTAGAAAGAACAGCAGATCATTCTCTCTGAAAAGAATTTTAAGGCTCAAAACATCTGCGCTTCTGATAGATATTTCCCGACCTGGAAGAATAAGCAGAGATGTTAGAGATCACCCAGACCAGCACAGGATGCTCTCAATGTGTTATGGGCCTGATTCAGAGATGGATGCTAATGTGATTTTCCACGCAGATCGAGCGATTGTTTGTCATAGCTCATGTATATAAGCTGCACTGCGTGACCGCAGCGATTGTATTGCGACTACGGACGCACTTCGGAATCCATTGCAGAGTGAGTGACAGGTTGTCAGCGTTTGGGGGTGGTGACGGAGGGTGGTCTAAAAACCGCAGGCGTGCCTGTCCGTTTCAAGTTTCGACGCCGTTACATGGGCGTGCATAAATTAGCCACTGTGATGCATACACAGCTCTGCATGTCTGTAAAGCTCTCAAGGCTGCGGCAGGTTTGACCTTCCGCAAGGGCAAGATGGCTGCCGATGTGCGTCAATGTTACCGATATTTAAGCAGGTATGCGTCATCGCACACAGGTATGACGGCAGCAGTGGGCGTTCTTATGCTTGGGTGATCTGTGCAAACATTAGCATATTTTCGCAGCTGTGTTGCATACAAAATCGCAGCTGCGATCTCATTAGCGCCCATCTCTGAATCAGGCCCCATGTTAAGAAATGAGGGTGAGAATAATATGGAGAATTCCATATTATACGTTAGATGCATGAATTATGGGGAAAGGTAACATGGCAATATCAGATAACATGGAGTATCGGGAGTGAGGAATGTTATATGAAATAACATGCATAATAAAGAAATAAGAAAGGTTATACGAACTTGTTGGAGGTGTTCTAGGAAGCTGTTGTATGGAGCAATATGAGGAAGAAGTATATGTTAAAGCGGTGTGCTCCCCACTGTGTATACATGCTGGGCACTAGGACCCAGAGTCTGAAGGAAGGTCTGTCCTCCAACCTGATGTACTACTGCACAATTGACTGCAGCCAACTTAGGGCCCCATTTATCAGCGTTGTATAACCCTTTTATTGCTCGCTAAAGGGTTATGTCATCCTTCCTTTATTCAACAATCAGAGGTAATCTAAGATTTGTCACAGTGTTAGGCTGCCAGCAGCTGAGCGGAGGACCTCGTCGACGAGGAGGACATCGCTGAACCTCACCGGAGGGGTAAGTATTGATGAATACCAGTGGCAATTTAGCTTATATCACTCTGATACTAAACTAAAAATGTCGCTGGAATTAAGCTTCATTCATAAATGGGGCCCTTGGTAGTGTGCAGAATGACATGGTGGGAGACAGAAGACTCCTGCTTAGCTCCATGTGATCATTACCTGATTTAAAGCTCTTCCAGCATCCTGCACCACAATCTGCAAGCAGCATATAATCACCGTCTGGTGAGCTGTATAGGACCCCATTCCACTCAAGCTTATAGAGAGAGGTTACATGAAATAATAGTATGAATTATGGGAAGAGGTTATATATAGAGTAGTAGGAGGAGTTATAAGAAAAGGTTATATGGAGTTATAGCCTGGGATGTACTAAAGGAAAAATGCGATAAAAAACCCTTTTTTCTGGGTTTTTACCACATTTTTGTATGTACTAAGCCCCAGCTGTCCTATTATTGGTGCAGAGGAAACGCCAGAAAAACCTGGCGTTACCCTATAGAAGCCTCTGGGCTTCTTAACACATCCCGCAAATGACGCTTCGCCGCTGCCGCCGCAGACGCCCCAGGCCTGGCCCCCACTCACCTAGGTCTTCTGGTCACCGGCCCACGGTCCTCCTGGGTTCTCTGCCTCCTCCTAATCTTCTTCCGGGTGCAGGGAAGAGCCCGGAACTTCCTACACAGGTCACCAGCAGGAAGTTCCCAGGGCTCGGAGGGGGCGGACTCCCACGGGGACCCCTCACCCAGCGTCGGCTGCTTCGCAAAGGGCAGCTCTTATCGCAAGAGCAGTCCTTTGCGATACTAATCGCATATGTTAGTACATATGCGATGAGTAAGGTCGCAGTGACTGGCGGAATGTACACCGCAACCTTAGTACATCCCTATAGCCAGGAGCATTACAAAGGACAGCTCTTATTGGGAGAGCTGTCCTTTGCGATCTTCTAAGTACATACCGCTGTATGTACCCAAAGAGAGGGAGGATTTACCGCATTGTGGATGCAATGCTTAGTACATCCCGCCAGGGCCGGATTAAGGCTTGTGGGGGGCTCCAGGGCAACTAATTTGTGGGGGCCCCCTCCAAGCTACATTCAAACACCCCCATCCCCTCCCCCAGTGATGACTCACATGGCGTGCCAGCTGGCAGAGCTGCTTCTGAGTCCCCTCCTCAGCGTCACCCTCCTCCCTTATCATTACCAAGCTCATATCGCCCCCCTCATCATTATCCTCCTCAAATCACCCTCCTTCCTTATCACTATCCCAGCTCATATCAACCCCCCCTTCTCATTACCTGCTCATCATTACCATCCTCACATTGCCCCCTCATTACATTGTCCCCATTGTTTTTACCCTCCTCACATTGCTCCCCTCACTCATCATTACTTAGCTCATGTGACATCACCCTCCGTCATTACCCTCCTCACCATAGGCAAAACTAGGCATCTGGTAATGGGTGGTCCCACATGTCTCTTTGTGTCACTCAAGCCTTGTTCCCTGTGTGTCACCTACAGCCTTCTGCCACCTATCTTTTCATAATTCTGGTGCTTGTCTCTAGAGCCTCTGGTTCCCTGCATCACTCCAGCCTGGTGCTCCATGTCACCTACAGCCTTATGTGTTGACTCCAGCCTCCTGCCCCTTTGTCTCTCCGCCTGCCCTCTGTGTCCCCTCCAGCCTCCTGTGTCCCCCCACCCCAGCCCCCTGTGTCCCCTTCCAGGCTGCTGTGCCATACAGCCTTCTGTAAGCCCTACAGCCATCTGTGTCACTTGAAGACTGACCTCCATCTACTGTATGTACCTTCTTTCTTTTAACAGCCTACCCGCTCCTCTAACATTGGAGTGATCCAGCATTCGGTCCTCCTGTTCATGGTGACTGCACGCTGCCTGCTCCTCCAGGGTCGGCTCTTCTTCTCAAGACACAGGCAGCCACACAGAGTGCACGCAGCGTCACATCGCGCATGTAAACAAACGGAGGCAGAGCGTGAGTCGGGATGGGTCCGGACCAGAAGTAGAAGCAGTTGCTTCTTACTAGTTGAAGTTTTCTCCCTGCCGGTCAGTTAGATTTAATATTTAGTGATCTCGATCTGGCTAATAAGCTGCTCCTCACATAATCACCCCATGATTATTACAACGCTTACATCACCCTGTGGCCCGTCATCATTACCCCCCCCCTTCACCCCTTCACATATCACCTGGCTGCTTGAACTTGAAGTTGTCACTGACTAGTCATTCTCTCCCGCGTCTCTCAGCCCGTCCCTTGTGTGACATCAGCTTGTCTTACAGAGCTTGGTGCGGCCGCTGCATCCACCAGGCGTTATGTGCCCGCCTGCAGTCTACAGCCACTTCCTGTGTGGGGGCCCCTCTGTGTGGGGGCTTCGGGACGACCGCCCATGTCACCCTCCCATTAATTCGGCCCTGCATCCCGCCCATAGAGAGGTTATATGAACTAATAAGAGTTATAGGGAGAGGTTATTTGGAGTAATAAGAGGAGTTATATTGCAGGTTATATTGAGCAATAGGAGTTTTTGGGCTCTATTTATTAACATTATTTTTACTAAAATAAAGTGAAAAAGGGTGTTTTCACACCCTTTTCACATTATTTTCGTATACCTAAAGTTACTACAGGGCAATTGGAGTAGAATTCGTAAAATTCGACTCCAAGCCCTAATTATTACTTATTTTTAGTAAGCAGATCACATTTCCCATAATTGTAATGGGAAATGTGATCTGGCCAAAGTTATTAAAAATAAATTGTGAAAAAATACCGGGGAAAGCCCTGTGATAATAACGCCACCTGGAGGTGGCGTTATCCAGGGTCTCCCCCAGTTACCGGACTCCTGCTCTGCTCTAACGGGCAGAGGCCCTGATTCAGAGCCGGACGCTCTGACAGAGCGCTCGCTCTGAATCAGGGCCGTCCTTCTGAATTTTTAGAGCAGCCTCTTGGCCGCTCGTATAGCTGTGGGTGACCACCCACAGCTATAGCGAGCAGCCAGGAAGATGGTCGCAATGGTCAAGACCATCGCGACCATTGGGCTTGCGACGAGACCCTTGTGGTAGGGTCTCGTTGCCACAAGCCCTGGAGTGCTTTTGGCTCTATCAGAGCCGAAAGCACTCCCACTGATATCACTTATGATGTCAGTGGGGCTGGCCCCAGACGGTAGGCGTTCCCATGGGAACGCCTCCGTCTGGCCAGCCACGCCCCCGGCACGCCCACCAAATGGGGCGTGCTGTCGCTCACCATCGACAGCACGACCCCTTTGTAGCGAGACCCATAGCGACGGCTTGCCCATCGCTATCCGGGTCTCACGCATGCGCATGACGGAGCCGCCTCCATCGTGCGCATGTGCACTGGGCCAACATTGACCTGCTTGCGAGCGCTCAGTGCTCGCGAGCGGGTCTGAATTAGGCCCAGAGCCCGGAGCCGGCCCCAGTAATCAGGTGTGTGGTCTAAACAGACCACACGCTGCTACACTGTAAAAAAAAGAAAAAAAAAGAATAAAAAAACAAACTTACCTGAGTCCAGGGACCGGTGATTGGAGCTCCGGGTGAAGTCCTCCCTCCGGTCAGCTGGTCTCCCAGCCTGCACTGGTGCCCGGTCGTCACCTGTATAAATAGGCTGAAGTCCCAATCAGGTTTGCACTTGTGGAAAACACATCACTTCCTCAGGCGTGCCGATCTCCTAGCAACAGGAAGAACTGGAGTAACCCCGTCCTGTCTGGGCATATTGTCCGAAAGTGTCAAGTCGTGACCACGACTTGTAACAATGGGTAGCCCCTACACCCCCGGAAGAGTAGGCAGATCTCCCGCATTTTGTGCATTTAGTAAAGATTTAACGGGGAATTTGCAGGTCCATAGGGAGGGAGCAGGGCTAAAATAACATGAATTGCATCTACATCGACAGTCTGCCCCGCCCCCTGAAGCTGTCAGCAGCATCTCCTCTCCCAGTTTTGGAATTTCAGTAAGTATGATGTACTGTATGTATGTGTGTGACTATGGCCCCGATTCAGAGCTGGACGCTCTGACAGAGCGCTCGCTCTGATCAGGGCCGGCCCTCTTACTATTTGGAGCGGCCTCCTGGCCACTCGCATAGCTGTGGGTGACCACCCACAGCTATAGCGAGCGGCCAAAATTATGGTCGCGATGGTCAAGACCATCACAACCATCGGGCTTGCGACGAGACCCTGCGGTAGGGTCTCGCTGCCGCAAGCCCTGGAGTGCTTTTGGCTCTATCAGAGCCAAAAGCACTCCCACTGACATCACTAGTGATGTCAGTGGGGCCGGCCCCAGACGGTAGGCGTTCCCATGGGAACGCCTCCGTCTAGGCAGGCACGCCCACCAAAGGGGGCGTGCTGTCAATCAACATCAATAGCACGCCCCCTTTGGTGCGAGACCCATAAGGACGGCTTGGCCGTCGTTATTCGGGTCTCGTGCATGCGCATGACGGAGCCGGCTTCCTCGTGCGCATGCGCACTTGGGCAATATTGACCCTCTTGCGAGCGCTCAGCGCTTGCGAGCGGGTCTGAATCACGCCCTATGTATGTATGTGTGCATGTATGGGTGTGACTATGTATGTGTATATATTATATGTATGTGTATTTTGTATAGTTATTCGGGTCTCGCGCATGTGCACGACGGAGCCGGCTCCCTCGTGCGCATGCGCACTTGGGCAACATCGACCAGCTTGCGAGCGCTCAGCGCTCGCGAGCGGGTCTGAATCAAAGCCCTATGTATGTATGTGTGTATGTATGGGTGTGACTATGTATGTGTATATATTATATGTATGTGTATTTTGTATAGTTGTGACTATATAAAATTTATGTATGTATGTGTATTAGTGTGTGATTTTATGTATGTGTGATTGTGTGTGACTGTACTGTATGTACAGTTCTGGTTATGTGGCGTAATAGGAAGAGTAATAAGGAGAGTTTATATGGACTAATAGGAAGAGTACTATGGAGTGGGTATATAAAGTAATAATAGGAGTTAAAGGGATAAGTTATATGGAGTACTAGGGTGGGGTTATATGTAGAGATGAGTGGTTAATTTTTTTTCAAACTGAACACACCCGACCTTGGGGGTTCCGAGTCGAACCGAGGCATGCCTCAGTTTCTCCAGTCTTTGGATTACATATAAATCCCTCCCTGTCTGCATCCTAGTTCCTATTCCACCTTGCTCCACCTTTGTGGATGGGCTGAAAGCACTGCAGAGATCCCCATTTTCCAAAGAATTTCAGCACCAAGCTGAACCAGATGGTGGGCTCACACTATAGCAGGGAAGCACACTGGCGGGGTCCACCTGCCATACCTTCAACCAGCCCCAAAGTGGCCCATGATGATGAAATTTGTTACAGTGCAAGGAAAGGGTCCCCCACCAAAAAACCAAACAAAAAAAACATAACCAGCCCTGGCAATGGAAAACTGCGAAACCTCTGAACCCGTCCTGGCAATGGAAAACTGCATTGGGTCCACCTGTATTTCCAGTAACCAGCACCGAGCCCAAACAAGTGGGGGATAATGCAATAGCGGGACACACATTATGGGGTCCTCCTACTAAAGCATTATCTAGCTCCAGACTAGTCACCCCAGGCCTGGAATTCCTTGGGAAGTGGAGACCTTCCCAATAAAGGGGGTCCCCCTTCCAGGGAGCCCCCAGGCCTCGGGTGAAACTCGGGGCTATTTCCTGCACCCCTGGAGGATATGGAAAATTATTAGGTACAGGAACTATATGGAGAATGTGGATGCATATATTATAAAGTAGAGATGTGCGGTTAGGTTTTCCTGAAAAACGAACACACTTAACTTAGGGGTTCTGAGTCGAAGAGAGTGTCAGCTCGGATCACTTTTGGGGTTCTGAGTGGAACAGAGTACCGGTTCAGGTCTGCTATAAGTTTGGAACCCAGATTTAAAAAACGAATCTCGATTTTGGATTGCATGTAAACATGTCCAACGTGTCCAAATTACGTGATTTTAGATGTTTTTATCAATTTTAAAGAAATACAAAACCAAATCTGGACCAAAACAATTGAGGGTGGTTTTGCCAAAACCAAAACACGGGGATCCTGCACATATAAAGCAGCAAAAATAAACTTCAGGTCTGTTACTTTAGAGCAAAGTGGATAGAAATGGTGCAGCTTATGGTAGATTCTGTACTATGCTACAGTAAATGGATCCTAGAAAACAGCCAGACACATTGGGGAGGAGGAAGGAGGATATTGTCTGTGGCCCTCTCAGCAGCTGGAGATTGAGCAGCAGAGAGAGTTGGAGACTGGCCACACATTCCTAGAGTTTAAAGCAATAAAGCTTCGTCAGGGAGTAATCTGCAAGGATTTCCTGGATATCAGAAGGAAGCTCTAGTGGGCAAGGCACGCATCACCTGCAATAAAAAAGTGCACTGAGTGGGAAGATTAAGAACATTAGAAAGCTGAGTTGAAGTAAAAAGAATTATGTAAGGAGAAAAATGACAATTAAATCATCTTGATTAAATTGTTATATTAAAGGCATACTTGCCTACTTTTTAAAAAGCATTTCAGGGAGATTGTGAAAGCAACACCTATGAGCGCGGCGGTAAAGTGGGCGTGTACTGCTACATCTGGGGGGCGTGTCATAAAACTGATTTACATCCACATGTAAATAAGCCCCAAAGCAGTCAGTAAGATCTACTTGTTGATGAAAACACACTGATACTTCTCAGAAAATACATGTAGCCATAGGGATCATTGTGCCTTATTCCCAATGCAGGGAAAAGATACTAATGATCCCATTTGAATGTATATATCTCTGTTTTTTCTTTTATATAACAGTCATAATGGGGGTAAGGTGAAATGAGGGAGATTGGTAGACTCTTCAGGGAGACAGGGAGATTGCTGCTATTTCAGGGAGTCTCCCTGACAATGAGGGAGAGTTCGCATGAATGATTAAAGGACAGAGAACAAGGAGTTATGAGGCAGATAGAGATTGGGGGTGTATGTAATAGCCTGCGGACTGCAGGCATCGCCGAGTCCTGTGCGAGATTGCTTTATGTTTTAAAGTAGCAGTCATTTAAAAGGCAAAATCAACCTAGTTTTGCCTTTAAAATAACTGCAACTTTAAAACATATGTCAGTCAGGCATGGGACTCGCTGATGCCTGCAGTCCGCGGGCTATTACTTATATCATATATATATATATATATATATTATATATACCTGCCTGTGCGCTGCGTTTTGTGCTGAAGCACTGCACACATCAGGTGATCTATGCAGACTTCTGTTTGTTACTGCAGAGGTTTCCAAACTCCACCATTGCAGTCCACATTTTAGGGATATCCATGGTTGAGCACAGGTGACTTAATTATTCAATTTGATTTAACCATATGGACTCATACAGTGGTATCCTTAAAACCTGGGCTGTAATGGCGGAGTTTGGGAATCTCTGGTGTAAAAAAAAGGGTCCTCCCCTAAAAAAAACATAAGTAGCCCTGGGACTCTGAGCCCATTCTGGTACTGGAGAAATCAAGGGAAAATGGCATGGGGTCCCCCTGTATTTCCAGTAATCAGCACCGGGCTCAACCAGCCGAGGGCTAATGCCATTAGGGGCGCAGAGAGGGGGGGAGCGGGTACAAATTACTCAAGCCCGGGCTTGCTGGAGGGGCCTGGCGGGGGTCTGGGTCTGGTACCGCTCCCCCCCCTGCACTGGGAGACTGCTCGCGGCTGCTATGTAGCAGCCTCAGCAGTCTCCTATGTCTGTGGGGGGAGCGACCAAGCTGATCGCGCCCCTCACTGGTTATGCGCTGGGCTGAGGGGGCCCAGAGCGTCCCCTTGCCAGCATGCAGTGCCGCTTCGCGGCAATGCAAACCTTGTTTTTTCCCTTGAAGGGGGCGTGACCATGCCTCCCATGATTAGGCCACGCCCCCTTTACCCGGGCCCACCGCGGCTCTCAGAAGGCCTGAATGCCATAGCCAAGGGGACACACATCATAGAGTCCCCCTGCTAAAGCATTATCTAGCCCTAGACTGGTCACCCCAGACCTGGAATTCCTTGGGAAGTAGAGACCTTCCTAATAAAGGGGAACCCGGGACTATTCCTTGCACCCCTGGATGCAGTGGGTGCAGGGTTAATTTGCTAATAGTTAGAAAAAATATTGGGCCTGATTCAGCAGTGCTGAATGCAGATTCCCGATGTTCGGGAATCTGCGCAGGCTTCTGACCCGTACTGCACATGTGCAGTACAGGACCTGCGTGTTCGGACCTTCGTGCAACGGAGGTGTGTCGCCGTCGTTGGGGGGAAGAGAAGAGGCCAGAATCTCCAACAGCTGACGGAGATTTCCGAGCCTCTTTCTCTATGGCGGCTGGCTTGTGTGACCCCATGGGTCACTTAGCCGGCCGATGTTCTTGCAGATTATCCAATGCTGCGTTGCACACGCAGCTCGGATAAGTAATGCATGCAGGAGGCGTGATGCCTCCTGCTGCATTACCATAATTGCAAGGACGGAATTGCAAAGCTGCTTGCATGCAGCTTTGCAATTCCGTCCTAAGCTGAATCAGGCCCATTGTCCGTTATAGTGTAACTACAGGTCCCTGCAAGCCTGCACCAGCATCTCGGTACTTGGAGAACCACAAGTGCCAGCATGCCCAGACAGTAAGTGGCCACTGGAATCTATAGTACCACTGTAAAGCAAATATTTTAAAAAGTCAAGACATACCTGGGGGTTTCCCGGGAGGTGGGACCCCTTTATTGGAGGGGTCCCCACTTCCCCAGGTATTGCAGGCCTGGGATGACCAGTTGTACTCCTGACCATGTAAAGTCTCTGATGTTTGATTGATGGTCTATAGCTGTATACAGTATTTGTGTGTGAAATCATGTTTTCATGCAGATGAACCTTTAGTAAATCCCAAGTAGCAATTTTGGGTGAAACGTGTAAGCAAATGCAAACTCTTATGCTGGCCATACACGCTACAATTATCGGGGCGATCCGCCTGATATCGGCGGATCGTCCCGATAATTGTAGCGTGTGGGGGGGCGACCGAGGGCTAAATATTGCTCGGTTGGGCATGCAGGATTGTCCAGCATGCCCGTCCGATGCGATATTTACCCGGTAAACTGTCGGCCGCATCGGGCAGTGTATACCCAGCCGCAGCCGACAGACAGACATTTCCTGTGTTCCTTCTACGGAAGGAACAGGGAAATGTCTCCTCCCCTGGGGGCGGAGTGCAGATGTCGGGCTAATACACTGTGAGAGAAATCTCAGTGTATGCCGGCGACATCTGCGGCTGGCAGGCTGCCAGATAAAATGTCTGTCGGTCTGACAGACATTTTATCTGGCCGTGTATGCCCAGCATTAGGGGTACAATATATTTACTAATGTGAGAGTTTTTAGAAATTGGGATGTTGCCCATTGCAACCAATCAGATTCTACTTAACATTTAACTAGCACCTTCTAAAAGATAATAGCTAGAATCTGGTTGGTTGCTATGGGCAACATCTCCATTTCTAAAAAATCTCACTTTAGTAAATATACCCCATAACATAGCTCAAAGTGAGCCGGTATACAGCGGTATGATATACCGCCACTTCAGCCTGTGTCTGAACTCCTGCTTAGCAGGCACCGCTGGGAGCTAAAGAGTAGCTGCTGCAGATGTGTCCCGCTGGGGACACAACTCTTAGCACTGAACTGCTGGGCTTGACAGAGCATCGGGAGACGGGTCCCTACTCCGATGCCAGGACAGATGCATGCAGCCACAGTAGAAAGAAACCCGGCGCCGGTGGTGAACCAATCACGGACCGGCAGCCAATCATAAATAAACATCAGTGGTGGGCCTTTAAATTTGGTGCCAGCCACTAGCCAATCACGGTTTGCGGATCGGCAGCCAATCAGAGGCAGTTACGTGGATGCCTCTGTTTCACAGCCATGCCAAGTCCAAAGCCTGGAGGGCGGATGCTTAGCTGCACGCGGAGCCCCACTGACAGCCCGGGGACAGGAGGAGGAGAAGCTGGACGCTGCCAGTGCCTACTCCAAACGTGGAATGAGAGGTACAGTGGGTGAGAGAGGTAGTAGTAGGTAAGTAGTGTGAGGTGCAGGGGGTGGGTGAGGGAAGCAGGTTGTGTGAGGTGCAGGGGGTGGGTGAGGGAAGCAGGTAGTGTGAGGTGCAGAGGGTGGGTGAGGGAAGCAGGTAGTGTGAGTTGCAGGGAGTGAGAGAGGGAAGCAGGTAGTAGTGAGAGGTGCAGGGGGTGGGTAAGGGAAACAGGTTGTGTGAGTTGCAGGGAGTGAGAGAGGGAAGCAGGTAGTGAGAAGTGCAGGGGATGGGTAAGGGAAACAGGTTGTGTGAGGTGCAGGGGATGGGTAAGGGAAGCAGGTAGTTTGAGGTGCAGGGAGTGGGAGAGGGAAGCAGCCTGCATGTAGTGTGAGGTGCAGGGAGTGGTAGAGGGAAGCAGCCTGCAGGTAGTGTGAGGCGCAGGGGGTGGGTGATGGAAGCAGCCTGCAGGTATAGTGATGTGCAGGGGGTGGGTGAGGGAAGCAGCCTGCAGGTAGTGTGAGTTGCAGGGAGTGGGAGAGGGAAGCAGTCTGCAGGTAGTGTGAGGTGCAGGGGGTGGGTGAGGGAAGCAGCCTGCAGGTAGTGTGAGGTGCAGGGGGTGGGTGAGGGAAGCAGCCTCCAGGTAGTGTGAGATGCAGGGAGTGGGAGAGGGAAGCAGTCTGCAGGTAGTGTGAGGTGCAGGTGGTGGGTGAGGGAAGCAGGTAGTGTGAGGTGCAGGGGGTGGGTGAGGGAAGCAGCCTGCAGGTAGTGTGAGGTGCAGGGGGTGGGTGAGGGAAGCAGTCTCCAGGTAGTGTGAGGTGCAGGGAGTGGGAGAGGGAAGCAGCCTGTAGGTAGTGTGGGGTGCAGGGAGTGGGAGAGGAAAGCAGCCTGCGGGTAGTGTGAGGTGCAGGGGGTGGGTGAGGGAAGCAGGTAGTGTGAGGTGCAGGGGGTGGGTGAGGGAAGCAGGTAGTGTGAGGTGCAGAGGGTGGGTGAGGGAAGCAGGTAGTGTGAGGTGCAGGGGGTGGGTGAGGGAAGCAGGTAGTGTGAGGTGCAGGGGGTGGGTGAGGGAAGCAGCCTCCAGATAGTGTGGGGTGCAGGGAGTGGGAGAGGAAAG
Source organism: Taudactylus pleione (assembly GCA_031769625.1). Taxonomy (NCBI): domain Eukaryota; kingdom Metazoa; phylum Chordata; class Amphibia; order Anura; family Myobatrachidae; genus Taudactylus; species Taudactylus pleione. The sequence goes on from JAUIMM010000154.1 coordinate 9,218,645, forward strand.
CAGCCTGCAGGTAGTGTGAGGTGCAAGGGGTGGGTGAGGGAAGCAGGAAGTGTGAGGTGCAGGGGGTGGGTGAGGGCAGCAGCCTGCAGGTAGTGTGGGGTGCAGTGAGTGGGAGAGGGAAGCAGGTAGTGTGAGGTGCAGGGAGTGGGAGAGGGAAGTAGCCTGCAGGTAGTGTGAGGTGCAGGGAGTGGGAGAGGGAAGCAGCCTGCAGGTAGTGTGAGGTGCAGGGGGTAGGTGAGGGAAGCAGGTAGTGTGAGGTGCAGGGAGTGGGAGAGGAAAGCAGCTTGCAGGTAGTGTGGGGTGCAGTGAGTGGGAGAGGGAATCAGGTAGTGTGAGGTGCAGGGAGTGGGAGAGGGAAGCAGCCTGCAGGTAGTGTGAGGTGCATGGGGTGGGTGAGGAAAGCAGGTAGTGTGAGGTGCAGGGGCTGGGTGAGAGAAGCAGGTAGTGTGAGGTACAGGGGGTGGGTGAGAGAAGCAGGTAGTGTGAGGTGCAGGGGGTGGGTGAGGGAAGCAGGTAGTGTGAGGTGCAGGGGCTGGGTGAGAGAAGCAGGTAGTGTGAGGTGCAGGGGCTGGGTGAGAGAAGCAGGTAGTGTGAGGTGCAGGGGCTGGGTGAGAGAAGCAGGTAGTGTGAGGTACAGGGGGTGGGTGAGAGAAGCAGGTTGTGTGAGGTGCAGGGGATGGGTAAGGGAAGCAGGTAGTTTGAGGTGCAGGGAGTGGGAGAGGGAAGCAGCCTGCATGTAGTGTGAAGTGCAGGGAGTGGTAGAGGGAAGCATCCTGCAGGTAGTGTGAGGCGCAGGGGGTGGGTGATGGAAGCAGCCTGCAGGTATAGTGATGTGCAGGGGGTGGGTGAGGGAAGCAGCCTGCAGGTAATGTAAGTTGCAGGGAGTGGGAGAGGGAAGCAGTCTGCAGGTAGTGTGAGGTGCAGGGAGTGGGAGAGGGAAGCAGTCTGCAGGTAGTGTGAGGTGCAGGTGGTGGGTGAGGGAAGCAGGTAGTGTGAGGTGCAGGGGGTGGGTGAGGGAAGCAGCCTGCAGGTAGTGTGAGGTGCAGGGGGTGGGTGAGGGAAGCAGTCTCCAGGTAGTGTGAGGTGCAGGGAGTGGGAGAGGGAAGCAGCCTGTAGGTAGTGTGGGGTGCAGGGAGTGGGAGAGGAAAGCAGCCTGCAGGTAGTGTGAGGTGCAGGGGGTGGGTGAGGGAAGCAGGTAGTGTGAGGTGCAGGGGGTGGGTGAGGGAAGCAGGTAGTGTGAGGTGCAGAGGGTGGGTGAGGGAAGCAGGTAGTGTGAGGTGCAAGGGGTGGGTGAGGGAAGCAGGTAGTGTGAGGTGCAGGGGGTGGGTGAGGGAAGCAGCCTCCAGATAGTGTGGGGTGCAGGGAGTGGGAGAGGAAAGCAGCCTGCAGGTAGTGTGAGGTGCAGGGGGTGGGTGAGGGAAGCAGGAAGTGTGAGGTGCAGGGGGTGGGTGAGGGAAGCAGCCTGCAGGTAGTGTGGGGTGCAGTGAGTGGGAGAGGGAAGCAGGTAGTGTGAGGTGCAGGGAGTGGGAGAGGGAAGCAGCCTGCAGGTAGTGTGAGGTGCAGGGAGTGGGAGAGGGAAGCAGCCTGCAGGTAGTGTGAGGTACAGGGGGTAGGTGAGGGAAGCAGGTAGTGTGAGGTGCAGGGAGTGGGAGAGGAAAGCAGCTTGCAGGTAGTGTGGGGTGCAGTGAGTGGGAGAGGGAATCAGGTAGTGTGAGGTGCAGGGAGTGGGAGAGGGAAGCAGCCTGCAGGTAGTGTGAGGTGCATGGGGTGGGTGAGGAAAGCAGGTAGTGTGAGGTGCAGGGGCTGGGTGAGAGAAGCAGGTAGTGTGAGGTACAGGGGGTGGGTGAGAGAAGCAGGTAGTGTGAGGTGCAGGGGGTGGGTGAGGGAAGCAGGTAGTGTGAGGTGCAGGGGCTGGGTGAGAGAAGCAGGTAGTGTGAGGTACAGGGGGTGGGTGAGAGAAGCAGGTAGTGTATGTAACCATCAGTATATCGAGGCCCATCGGATGTGATCGCAGCGCTTGAGGTTGACTTTACCCTGCCACAAGCACTGCGATCACTTCAGTGTGAAATACAACCAGGTGACGTGTATTATGACGCTGCCTGTTAATTTTGCACGCCTCTGAATGTGTGTGTTGGGGGTTTTGTTGCTTTTAGTGGTGCGTGCGCACGCACTAGGGGGGGATAGCCTGTGGCGCATGTGTTGTCACGCATGTGTGGTCACACTCGCAGGGTATTCTTTTAAAAAAAATACCCTGAGAAGTGCAAGGGAGAGATTCGCTCTGTCCCTGTATGCACCATTTGATGCACCATTTGATGCATCCTTGCGATGTATACAAATATAACATTGCGATTTTGGGCGAATTTATCACATCCCATCCACATCTGAGATGCGGATTGTGATAAATATGCGTCTTAGAATAAATAAAGATGTGGGTGAGAACTTTTTAAAAAAATGATGAGAGATATAGCTAATAGAGCTATAATAAGGGGTGGGGTACATGAAATGGGCGCTACAGTGGTCATGGCGCTAATTAATAGTGACAAAGGGGAGGGGGTGAGGGATGGGGTGAAATAATTGAGTGCTGGATGGAAGGGAATAGACAGGAGAAAAGTAAAGGAAATTGGGGCAGCATAATGATGGATAAAGGGACAACAAGCCTGTTGTGGAAGTGACATTGCTTTATTACACAGTTACGTGACAACATTACACTGCAGTAGTAAGTTAGTAACAGAGCAGAAACTCCTGTGAAAATGTCTGTCTTATACAGTTTTCCAGATATCAAGATGTTAAATTTCTTTCCATCCTCCCTTGTTGCCCATAAAGGATGGGAATCACTCGCCAACCTGGCCCAGCTCCAGCCTGCTCTCTGAGATTACCATCTTAGATGGATGTCACGCCAGCTCTGCTTGAGAGAAATGCACATGGACCAGCCAGCACCTTCTGGAAGGCCTGTCACACTTTCCATGAGCTCACAAGGACTGGAGCTGCAGAACTGCAACTGCAGACAGGGGTGGGGGGAGGGCATGGAAGTCAGAGGGGTGACCCCATTAACACCTTGGACCAAACACTGGGGTTTACACTATGACTTTGATGTTGTTTCACTAGTAAATTTGCCAAAAGCAGCAACTCCCCAAAGCGTTAACACTTTTCCTGGCTCCTTTCTGTCTGTGTCAGTGTATCAGACTGTATATCCCTTAGCTCACTATGATCTCTGCCATCCTGCAGAAGGGAAGCAGACTATTATTCTAGGCCCGGTGAGCATAAAAGACTCCATTGCTAATGTCTGTAAAGAATGTGTCACCAATTAGAGAAAAGACATATGGTATAATGTACCCTGTAGTATAAATTATAAGGATATTAAAAGTCATTAATGAGTTCCATGACTATAGGTCAAGATGCATATATACATAGATTTCTAAGATAATAACCTTATGATTGTCAGTAGGGTAAGATTTCCCTGACCCAAATAAACCCTGAAGTAATAAGAGTAAAGTCTCCAACAACAATTGAACAGATATAATTCACAGGCATTTATATATACAGTATGTCAGCTTCATATTATAATCTTGTATATTATAAGAATAGTATTTCATAACACGCTGTAGAAACACACCGATCAGATATGGGCCTTTATTGGTATACTGCAGATTGGATGAAGAGCAATTTAAGAGCTGTTCCAGGGGTGCAGTGGGAGGAACAGAATCAAAATTCAGTAGATGTGGAGCAGATACTGCACCAAACCTTAAACTTTAAAAAGTTGTCTGACACAACAATGTCAGATCCTGTAGCTAATTTGCAATCTGCTCCCACATAATAGACTGATAACACTCCACTCTTCAAATGTAATCATCTCACATACGTTTCAGGCCAGATAAACATCCCTATTCCCTAACCATCCTACTTTCAATCTCAGCATCGATGCTCTTCTATTGCTTTCCCATAGAAACAACATAGCTCAAACTCTCATGTTTCTCCTATCTATCCAGGACACTAACTTCCAAGGTTCATTCATGGGTCAGTGCCCCTGCCTCTTGTAGGATTCCTTATAAGTTCGGGACTATCATGTGAGTTTAATGAAACTGTGCAGTATGGGTTTGTGTTAAGTGACTGGCATAAGGTCTGTGTGTAGCTGTTGGGAATTGGGATTGTACAAAGGGGCTTGTGTTCTGGGCTTGTGCAATGCGGTCTATGAAAAGTGGCTATCATCAATGTTTTCAGAAAATGGTTTGCAATGGGCTTTGTCAAACATAACCCGTGTAATGTGACTGTCAAAATGTTCTGCATGATGGGGTCTTGTCACTGGTCTTTTCACTGGCTAACATTGAGATCTAGGTAGTAGGGTCTGTTTATGTGGAGGCCAATTAGGTTACTGGAATGGGGAAGCCAATGAAACTAGAAGTATAAGTTAGTAATAGGACTGGCAACACTCCAAACTCATTTACCTAAATTACATCTGTGGATCAGCTCTGTGACCCAGAGATAACTTTATATACTAGCCTACTTCACTGTAATTCATTTGCTGCTGTTTACAAATTAAAAGCCTGATTCAGAGCTGAACGCTCTGACCAGAGCGCTCGCTCTGAATCAGGACCGTCCTCCATGAAAATGGAGCGGCCTCCTGGCCGCTCGTATAGCTGTGGGTGACCACCCACAGCATATGCGAGCGGCAAAAAAGATCATCGCGACCATCGGACTTGCGACGGAGACCCTGGGGGTCTCCCTGCCACAAGCCCTGGAGTGATTTTGGCTCTATCAGAGCCAAAATCACTCCCACTGACATCACTAGTGATGTCAGTGGGGCCGGCTTCAGACGGTAGGCGTTCCCATGGGAACGCCTCCGTCTGGCAGGCACGCCCCCGGCACGCCCACCAAAGGGGTCGTGCTGTCAATCAACATCGACAGCACGCCCCCTTTGGTGCGAGACCTGGAGCGATGGAAAGCCCGTCGCTCCCTGGGTCTCGCGCATGCGCACGATGGAGCTCCCTCCGTCGTGCGCATGCGCAGTGGGGAACATCGACCCGCTTGCGAGCGTACTGACGCTCGCGAGCGGGTCTGAATGACCCCCTAAGTGCATTAATAATAAAGATATAACTAATATTTATTTTGGTGCCACCATATTTGTTTCCCATGTCCACCACAATCACTTTGTAAAGTGGTTCAATGCTACCTGTATGGTCAAAGATGGAACTTCTTTAAGTGGGCTCCTTACTCATATTTGTTGGAAATGATGTGTGTGCAGGTGCAGAGTTATGTTGGTACACACCAGCGGATGACTCAAACTATGAAAAGCCCAGTTACTTAACCAGTGATGTTAGTTTATTGAAAGATAGCAGGTACAGTCGTACTTACTGTTACATGTGCATTGATAATGGAGTGGAGCTTGAGCAAAGCAGAGTTCTATACAGCTCACTATCCAGTGCTGCTTGCGGATAGTGGTGCGGGATGCTGGAATAGCTTTATATGCAGGTATTAAGCAGGTTCTCTATAGGAGCTAAGTACCATTTCACTTTACAGTACACAGCAAAGAGTAAAGATAAGATGGTGCCTGCAGATGCTCAGTAGTGATAATGGCGGCCATTCTGGAAAAAGGCATCAAGTCCCCCTGGAGGGACAGGAAGACTGGAGTCTGCACAGTAGCACACTCATCTTTCTTTCAACAATACTTACACAAAACAATATAATCATTCATATACAAATGTGCGGTAAATAAATAGCTACCAATGAGTTGTGTGTGGCTTATGTTCAGGCTTTATTCTATTATATATGTGTGTTTGTGTGTGTGTGTGTGTGTGTGTGTGTGTGTGTGTGTGTGGGGGGGGGGGGTCTGGGGTGATAATCCCTCCAAAACGTTAAACGGCGGGATGGATTGCCCAAACAAAACACTTTAAAATGAACCTGCAATCATATTCCAGTCAATCGGCTCACCAATTGCACTGCTTTCCTCTATCACGTTATAAGTAGGGAGGAGTGTTGCACAATCAGAAGCGTTCTACTCAATTCAGTGAGCAAAATATATAGTAGTGAAGAAGACTCTTATACTGTAACTTAAGACCAAGCTAAAATATACTGAACTGTAAAATCTCACTCTTATTCAGCAGATGATGACTACCCAAATATAAATCCCTGTCCTACAAATGACAAGACCTGTCTTCAGAAAGAGCGGGCAATCTCAAAATGGAACACAGTGCAAAGAATGAAGAAACTCACCGTGGGCCATCAAACAACCAACAATCAAGCCGCAAAAATGGTAAGATGAGCATGTAATACTGTTATTACTGTTGTTCTGAGATTATTGCAATCTTGTAAAAACATCAGTTACCATGTATTGACATACTGTAGCTCAGCAGCTGTAGTTTAGCCCCCACTGCAGCAGTCCCTCAGATTATCCATTACTTTGTCCCTCAGACACTGCCCTCTTCAGTAACTGATCAATACATTTGGAGAATTATTATCATGTTTGTTGTTTAATTATCTGAGTTTCCTTTTCAAAACATTGTCGATCTATTTAGGGTTCCTGTCACAAGGCACTGAATGTAGCACTAGAGAGATTGGCATCACTTAGGACCAAAACACAGGAGGATTTTCTGAATACTCCGATTCCAAATTGTGACAGAGAAGGAAACTACAATCCCAAGCAGGTAAAAATGGAAGCTGAAAAACGCTGTGTCAAAGGAGGCTATTGGGATGGATATGTAAAATGATGGGTTAATAAAGGGAATAATATTCCCCACACTGTAAAAAAAAATGTCTACTAGAAGTCAATAAGGATTCCGTTAGCCATTAGGGCAAAAGGTTACCAGCTGAATGTATTACATACCACAAACATCACAGTGGTTTCTATAATCCTTGTAGAAACCGCTGATCCTCATCTCCAGATGTGTTCGCCCCTTACAGTCTGTTATGTATTCACGGAACACTTTCAAAACTAGTCAAGAGACTCACAATACAAGAAATGAGCAAAATGCTTTATGGTTTTGTGGACTGTTTAGGCTTTTTTTTTTTTTAACAGTTTTGGAAAAATTAATTTTGATGGAACTAACCAGAATTAAAGAAAGCATAACATGGTAGCACATTTCAAAGTATTCCTCTTTGCAGTTTGCAAAGAGGAATAATTACTATTTGCAATTTTAGTGCTGCTGACAGGGAAGCATTACTCTACACGTCTATGTAGTAATACCAACAGGTTTAAGATTATAGTATCACTGTGATGCAGTTTATCGCTGGTTTTGGTTATTTTCCAAAACTGACAGACAACCACTGGTATCAATGTCTGTTTGCACTTAAAAAAACAAAACATAGCCCCTGATTCAGACCCACTCGCAAGTGGGCGTACGTACGTTCGGTGTACGTAAAAAAATATTTAAATTCAAGCACTCGCTCGTATTTTCGTACGCAGCTATAAAAATCCGCCCCAAACTCAGGCGACCCCTCCTCTAACTAACGAGCGTGCCAAATAGCGAGCGTACATCCCCGAAATGGCTTGAAGGGAACGCACGCACAAGTACAAACCGGAAGTGGGCCTGTCAGATTCCGATTACCTGCTCGTTTATTCTGCCTACCTCCCTCAATCGTATCATGCCAATCAATGTATCAATTAGCTTAATTGTTTTTTTTTTTTCAACACAATGCAATAAATTTTAATCTTGTCCGTGTTTGTGTTTACCCGCAGAATACGTACGGCTTAAACATTCGCTTTTATTGTTCAAAAGACATGTTAGCCCCAATTAAACAATTGTTCTATTTGTTTGGATCCCCGCAAATTTTCTGTGGTTCATTTCTTTATTTTAATTTGCTTACGCATGTCACTGCATCAAGCCTATCATATAACTCTCAAGAGATTTGTGGCCCTGTCGAACACATGACTCATACACTAACCAATAGAATTTGTCCTGTTAATTTCCCAAATACATTAGCCAATCAAATTTTTTTTTGGTGCTTTATTAAAAATAATTTTCTAAAAATACACCATTGCCATCATGAGATCCGCCGCATTCACCAGGCGCGAGCTGCTGGTGCTCACGGAGGTGATGGACAGGCGGATTACCAGTCAGCCTCCACCCATCACAAATCGCAGAAAGCGTTCCGCATATGCGGAGGTACGTCGCCGCCTGCGCTCCTTCGGCTCACGCCGACATATTGGCCAGCTGGAGAGCAGGTGGTCGGACCTGCACCGGCGGACGCCCCGCTTGCTGGCATGCTTTCGCATGCAGATCAAGGAAAGTAAGTTTTATGGACTGTGGTTTTCAAGTTTATCTTGTGGACCCTATCTGCGTGTGCATGTTTTCATGTCTGTCCTATTTATTCATTGTAGTCATATCTGCATGTGCATGTTTTCATGTCTGTCCTATTTATTCCTTGTACTCATATCTGCATGTGCATGTTTTCATGTCTGCACTATTTATTCATTGTAGTCATATCTGCATGTGCATGTTTTCATGTCTGTCCTATTTATTCCTTGTACTCATCTGCATGTGCATGTTTTCATGTCTGTCCTATTTAGTCATTGTACTCATATCTGCATGTGCATGTTTTCATGTCTGTCCTATTTATTCCTTGTACTCATATCTGCATGTGCATGTTTTCATGTCTGTCCTATTTATTCATTGTAGTCATATCTGCATGTGCATGTTTTCATGTCTGTCCTATTTAGTCATTGTACTCATATCTGCATGTGCATGTTTTCATGTCTGTCCTATTTAGTCATTGTAGTCATATCTGCATGTGCATGTTTTCATATCTGTCCTATTTAGTCATTGTACTCATATCTGCATGTGCATGTTTTCATGTCTGTCCTATTTATTCCTTGTACTCATATCTGCATGTGCATGTTTTCATGTCTGTCCTATTTATTCCTTGTACTCATATCTGCATGTGCATGTTTTCATGTCTGTCCTATTTAGTCATTGTAGTCATATCTGCATGTGCATGTTTTCATGTCTGTCCTATTTATTCCTTGTACTCATATCTGCATGTGCATGTTTTCATGTCTGTCCTATTTATTCCTTGTACTCATATCTGCATGTGCATGTTTTCATGTCTGTCCTATTTAGTCATTGTACTCATATCTGCATGTGCATGTTTTCATGTCTGTCCTATTTATTCCTTGTACTCATATCTGCATGTGCATGTTTTCATGTCTGTCCTATTTATTCATTGTACTCATATCTGCATGTGCATGTTTTCATGTCTGTCCTATTTAGTCATTGTACTCATATCTGCATGTGCATGTTTTCATGTCTGTCCTATTTAGTCATTGTAGTCATATCTGCTTGTGCATGTTTTCATGTCTGTCCTATTTAGTCATTGTACTCATATCTGCATGTGCATGTTTTTTTTTTTGGATTCCTGTTGAAACTAACCACAATATTTTTTACATCTTTTAGGGGCACAGCAAAGACTACGGCGTCATCGGCAGACAAGACGCTGGTCCCGGCCCCTCTCTCCAACCCCCAATTCCACAATTACCCCCTCCTCCCCAGACCCTGTGGCCGAGATTTCGGGTCTACTTCCCCTCCAGCCCAATTCCCCCTCTCCTCCAACCGCCCCTCCTCCAAATACCCCCTCCCAGGATTCTGCCAACACCCTGCCCCTAGGTTTGGGGAATGTAGCCACCTCCGAGGTGGTCGAGGGAGTGGCTTCTCGCTCTGGCGTTTTGCAGAACGGTATGTTTTTTTTTGGGCACCACATGTGTCGTCCCCATTTTTGTGGGCTTTCTGTCGCCTTTGGGAATTTTTGGGGGTTGTCTTTACCTGTTCCTGCTGATTTCACCATACACATATCACACCTGTGTGCATTTTTTTGGGGCCCTTGTATTTTTGGCCTACGACATTTTGGGGTGCTGGCTTTTATCCGTGTAATGTTGTTTTTTGGCACAAGCTTTTAAGTTTTGGTTTGCTTGTTTTGTGTTGTTTTTGAATGTTGCTTCATTATTGATGTATTAATCCCCAAACTTTTGTCACCCACAGAGGAACAGAGGCGTCGGGCAGAAATCTGTCAGTGTGTGGCCCGTATGCGGGAGCAAGTCACCGGGCTGCTGCAGGGCCTTGACCATCTGGCGGTCCTCCTTAGGAATTAGTTTTTTTTTTTTTTTTTAACAAATTGTTTACAAATAAATCAGTTTTAATTCACGCTCTGTCTCATGCGTTTTTAGTAAATCCAAGATTCTTTACACTGACATAAGTAGACTCTTCAAGCAAGGATTGCCAATTAATCTCACTACAGATTGTGTGTTGTATTTTGAAGGCAAACAGGCACAATAAACACCTACCAGTACCAGTGTCATTTTCCTTTTCTGGGGTGGACAACATGATAGTTTACAACATTTTACAAGTTCCTATTTGGTGGGCAATCTGCTTAGGCCGATCTTACGAAGCCAACTGATTGTACAGGATTCCTTGGTGTGTTGGTTAGTACCCCGAAAACATATTACATTTTAGCTCCACTTGCTTCATTACTGGGTTACCCCTTAGGTAAATTTAACGTTTGTGAGTTTGGTTACACTTGCTTCTAACGTGCCCAAAAAGGAAACAAATTACACTCTCCAAATATTTATTCACAACAGAAATCAAAAAACAAAGTGATCACTCACAAACAAAACACACAGTGATAATCAGAAATACACCACATACCAAAAACAGGAAACAAACACACAACAAATCAAGAACTGGTTGACGAAGGTCCATGCCCACATGATTTCAAAAATATGGCATTGCAATATGGGTGTCATAATATATTCCAGAAGTTTCCACATAAAGGTTTTTGAAGGGTAGCAGGAAGTAGTCATCGTGGGAGTGCCAAAGATTATGCAAACAAACAGAAGATGGGGCAAAAATTAATATCAAAAAAGATGAACGCAAACAAACCGTAACACATTGGGTATAAACACTGTTGTTTGGTCAATAATTACCTAAAATATCGGGCCACCACATCATCGCGTATGGCCCCCCACATACTGACCTCCGACCAACCTCGGGGGGGCCATCCTCAGGTAAGGCATCCTCTGGCTGCATTGGGACACCACTCCTTATGGCGATGTTGTGAAATATCCCACACAGGACCACAATTTTCGAAACCATATCCGGCAAATACATGAGCTCGCCACCAGAGCGGTGGAGGCATCTGAATCGGCCTTTTAAAAGGCCGATACAGCGCTCCACCACTTGCCTGGTGGCTGTAAGTGCGGTATTAAACTCACTTTGTGGGCCTGGTGTGGGAGCCAAATAAGGAGAGAGCAGCCAGGGCATGCAAGGGTAGCCACTGTCTCCTGTGAAAAAGAATAGACAACATCAGGATCACTGTGTATCAAGCTTAACATTGTTATGTACTAAAGGTCTCCACTTACCCAGAAGCCACGCATCACCAGCTTGTAGGTTGGTTAATTTGTGCCATATCCCTGATTGCCGGATGACGAAGGAGTCATGTGCACTTCCTGGTAATTTTGCATTCAGGGACAGGATCTGGAGGGAGGCATCACATACCACCATTACATTCAGGGAGTGATAGTGTTTACGGTTGCGAAATATTGCCTCCAGCCGTGCTGGAGGCTGAAGTGGTATGTGAGTACCAACCACAACCCCTATGATGTGTGGGAAGCCAGCTATTTGGTAAAAATTGGCCTTGGCCACACTAAGGGCACCCATATCCAAAGGCATTTTAATAAAATGATGGAGGTGCTTGAAAAGTGCCTCCATCACTGCCCTCAGGATCCTGGAAAAGGAGGATTGTGAGATGCCCGCCACTATTCCCACCGTTGTTTGAAATGATCCTGAGGCACAGAAATGTAACACCGCCATAAATTGCGTAAGTGGTGGTATTGCTGTTGGACTGTCAATTTGCCGCTCAAGATCACTCTCTATTAATGAGAGAGTGTCTATGATGATTTTGGGAGGAAGACGGTAGCATCTTAAAACCTCATCATCGGGCATTCCAAAAAGGGTGACACGTGTTCGAAATATCTGGGGCCTTGCACGCCTACGATGCCTATGCCTGGGACGAGATTGAGGTTGGTCGGCTTCCGGGAGCATGGCCAGAACAATCCGCCCCAGATCAACCTGAAATGGCAAGATTTGAATGTAAGGCTTTGGACCCACCCCAAAAGAAAATTAAAACAACTTAGCTTGATGATACCATCCATTGCTGCGTACATGCCGGGGTATTGTCATGATACGTCCAAACTGAAAATATTCCCAATATTAATTTTAAAAAGTTTAGTCTGTGAATTTATGTTTCTAAATTTGGTGCAAGACAAAACATAAAATAGGCGAAACACACATTTGGGCAACGAGCAAAATGACATTGCACACAGTACGTCAAATTGGGGTCAAATGTAAGCCAAAAATGCTAAAGGGAAACCACAAACAATTTTACAGGATGAATAAGCATTTAAAAATGCGCTAATTAGTTTGCAAATACAAGTCACTATACAAACAGAGAAAAATGCGCTAATTAGTTCGCAAATACAAGTCACTATACAAACAGAGAAAAATGCGCTAATTAGTTCGCAAATACAAGTTCAAAAATGGACTTACCAAGAGCAAATATATAAGATTCCCAATCAAAAGGTCTTTGGGGCCGAAAGAAAAAAAAACCTAAAAGAGATGAAATTAGGGTTAAAAAAATTAAGAACAATAACAAACAGAAGGAGACACCAATTGAACCAAAGTTAGACATCACAAAACTTACCAAATCAAGAAACGAGGCCAAAAAAATATCCCCAAAAAAAGCGACCGGAAAATAAAAACGCAACTCTAGCAAACAAAATAAACTCCAAACGCCAACTCCTTAATCCGCAAACAAACAAACTCCAACCAAGGTAACCTCCAACAATCCAAAAACGCCACCTCGACTCGAGACACACCAAGCCATAAATAGTGTTTCATTTCCCGCAAAAATTAAGGAGGGATCATAGGAACGCACAATCAATGATGCGGCCGCAAAATAAGGACGCATGTATATAAATACGTCACGAAACAACATTTAAATTCTGGTGTATTTCTTGTTTGGAGCTCAGACATGGCTACAGACCAGGGAAACAATGGACAAGAGTCAGGCGGTAAGTCTTTCATGCATTTTGTCTCAATGATTAATTTGAAACATAATATTGGGCAAGTTGTGAAGTTGAGAAATCTGCATATTTACACAAATAGGTGAGGAGGATGACATGGAAGAGGCTGCTGGGCCCAGTATTCCGGCCAAAGCTGCCAAAAAGAAAAGGTAGCCACATTTCACAAGAAAGGAGATGGAGGTTTTGATTCAGAAGTGTGTGGACATCCTGCCACAGGCAGACAGGAATATGAGTACAAGCCAGAAGTAGAGAATGTGGGAAGAGGTAGCCGTTGCTGTCAATAGGGTGGGTGATTATGTCCGTCTAGCCCGGGATGTCAAACGGCGGTAAGTAAACACTTGCCCCCCCTATAAACAAACTCCATTTTAAACAAAAGGATAATGGTTCCAATTTTATCCCACAGATGGGGCGACTTCAAATATCGCCTAAAGCAAAAACTGTCGGACAGGGCTAGGCATGCAAGGGGGACAGGTGGGGGTCCCACCCCTGTGTCATTGGAGTTGACAGATTTAGAAGAGCTGGCACAGGGGTGTGTGCAGCCTGTGGAGGTGTTTGGCGTGTCCAACATGGATACGGACATGCCAGACTTTGCGGCTCCTCATGTTGTCCCAGGTAAATCTTGTGATCTCACCAACTCTGAAATGTTATTGTGCCAATATGTAGATTCTAATGTGAGTCTTTTCTCATTTTTCCAAACAGAGACACAGGCGGATGAGTCTGCTCCAGAGGGGAGCCTTGGCCGCAGAATTTCTGCTGGCTCTGCAGGGGAGGAACCAGTACATCCGACTGTGGACCCTGCTGAAGCCAGTCCAGGGCAATCCCCCTCGCAGGCAGTGGCCCTCCTCACAGAACTCAATTTCAAATCGGATTTCCATACGGAGATTCTGCAGAGGATGGACGCCAGTCTGATACGGGTGGCTGAGGCCCTGGAGCAAAATGCTGCGGCCAACGTGACCATTGGTCAGGCCCTGGCGGAAAATACCAGGGCCAACATCCGTATCGCCAATGCCCTGGAGCAGCTCGTTCGCCAGCACATGGTGGAGCCGACCTCCCTTCCTGCCGGAACATCAGGATCCTCCACCTCTGGCACAACATCAGCCAATCCTCCAAATGTGCCTAGCCCTGTGCCTAGTCCAGAGGCCACAACATCTGCCTCTGGACAGGCCAGCCCGATGACATCCCGGACCCGGTCTGGCGCCCTCCCTCCCCCAGCCAAACGGGTGAAAAAATGGTGACAGCAATGGCGACTTTTCCCACACTCCTTCTGTGCTTGGCTCATATTCCTTTCTGGTCAAAACTTCCCTCTCCTTTCTTGTGAATTGTTTTTAATTTTGTGTTCTACATTTCATAAATATTTTATGTTGGCCCAATTATTGTAACTTTGGGAATGAACCCTGCAAAAAATCTTTGCCACAAATCGGTTATTTATTTTAGTTTTTGTTTGAGCAATAAAAAAAAATTAAAAAACTGACATTGTATTCTCACATTACTGTCAAAATGGATTACATTTAATCCTGGGCCAAAAGGCAAAAACTGGCAAAAACCACATTTTACATGCAAAAAAAAAAAAGGGCTCTTTAAGGAACGTTTAAAATTTAACATAACGATGCAAATTCAACAGGCCAAAAGAAAAAGGTAAAAACAAAAAAAACATGATGACATTATTGTTACAATAGGCCCTAACCAACAAATTGAGCCCAAAAGAAACACCCACAAATGTACGTAAATTGATTGTGTAATCATCACATTAGCAGCTATGATTTCCACCTGCGTACGCTTTTGTGCTAACCCAAAAAACTGCTTTCAAAACACATACCAAGCCGGTTTTCAATCCAACACTAATTGCTGTTCTGACCACCCGCGATTAATCGCTGCAACATCGTGGAGTGCCGGGATGGAGGAGAAGGCCATCGCCAATGTGGCGATCCAGACCCTAAGCTGTGCGAGCATTTTGAAGGGAAAGAGGATCATCCAGTGACGTATGAGTCGGTCCGTACACATTTTACGCTCGCATCTGCTAATGTATGTACGCCCCAAAAACGCCTCGCCATGCCTGCGTTTTTCCATCTCCACCCCCGTCAACACCCAAAAACGCCCTGTTCTGTCAATCACATTTGACATGTCACTTCCTGTACGCTATTTGACGAACGAGACAAAATAAGCTCGCAATCTGCCGTACGCACATGCGCAGTGTTACACCGACGCATGCGCGGTTAGTCAACATCGGAACGCAACGAGCGTACTGCTGTTTGCGTACGGCTCTGAATGAGGGCCATAATTCACTATGCATCGGTTTTGAATGCCAACATCGATAACCATTGGATTTTTTCCCTCTATTCCGCAGTAGACAAATCATACACATTATATATTATCATTCCTAGGGACTTGCAATTTATTGAACCGATATCTAGTACTATGTATTTCTATATAGTTTTAATAAATATTGTTTGTTAAGTGAAGCCATCTTTTTGTGTAACCGCATATCATAAGCAGAGCAGCAAAAATCACTGAAAAATGGCCGGTAGTACTGATGTTCCCAGGAATAAGGCACAGGTGCCATTTTCACGGAGACCCACGCATGTGCAGTAGATTCTGGCACCAAGTTAGAATTTACTGAGCTGCCAGGAAGGAGGTGGCCTACACTGAGTCTGCACACAGGCCCTTAAAATGCCCCTGCACACACCAACACACATCCCACAAGCATTCAGGGGTGTATCTATAATGGGTGCAGGGTTTGCGGGGAACATGGGCCCCAGGGTCCAGAGAGGCCCCGCACCGCACATTCTGCACCCATAATATTACTTACGTCTTCGGAAGTCCCACGTCGGCGCGGGGGTCCGGAACTGTAAAACGACTGGAAAATGGCCGCGGCGGCCATTTTCCTGTTGTTTGCGCATGCGCAGTACAGGGAAAATGGCCACCACGGCCACTTTCCTGGTGACCTGTGCATACACTATAGACTCTGGGTACAACACAATTTTTCGGGATTTCTGATTGCACCAGACACCATATATGCCCTTGTGTGGTAATTCAATGAACCCCACAATAATCACTTTCTCTCATTTGGAAAGATGGGGGTGCTACTACGGACAAGAGTCATATCACAAGTAGATAGAAAGAAGAAGAAATGTCCATTGCACTGCACTAAACAGAAATGATACATAAAATATAACTTTTATTTAATTAATGTCTAAAGACTAAAAAGCGAAATATTAAAAAAGGAGAATAATGTGTGTAATGTAAATAAAATGTGTTATAAAAACTGCGAGCGCTCCTATTCCACTAAATGTCCTGATGTTAGTATCAATAACCGGTTGGTATATAAAGATGATAATGCCGCTTCAAGGATATATATATATACACTCAAAATGGCCACACTTGGATATAATGTGTGGCCCCTATATGGTACAGAATTTATCTCAATCAGAGTGATGTCAAAAACATCATCCTCTTGTGGCTATCACATTATAAATTATTCCTCACATCACATATCTACACAAATAGTGATAGTCTACACTGTTTCAGTTACAGTTGTTTATAACAGATTACAAATGTGTGAAGTGCTTTAACATGTGACCAGTAAGGTTCTCTGTATGTAAATATAAGGTTATTTATTTCTATTTTTAAACCCACTGTTATCATAGCAAGTCCACTGTGTAGTTCTTCTCTATGATTGTCACTCTCACAGTGATAAAGTCCAATGCTTATATCATGGACATTCCACCGTATGTAATATCATGCAGCTTCACATAGGACTATAAATCTCTCCCACACCAAACTTTGTAACCTAATTTCATATATCCCATATCATATATTCTCCCATCATATGTAAAGGTATTCATGGGAAATAATTTATGCAAATTTTGGACTACCCTGCTTTATTCATAGATCTCGATGTGCTAACGTCCCTGTCCGGAGGGGTCTCTCCGTGGCACAGCACTGCACTGAATCACTATATCAGCAGTGGTTCGAGTAATGGGTGATATTGGTACCTATTATAATCGTTTATCACAGTTTCAGATAGAAAGGTTTAACAACAACAACCTCTTATAACTTGTGCTATAGTGCACAAATCTTTATATACTGGCAAACAGTTACATGCTGGTCACGCTACAGTTAACATATATAGGGTAAGTATTCCACAGTTATACTGAGCTGACTCGCAGAGTATCATGTACATGACAGTGTACGGAGCGCCGCTAACCGACGTGGCGTTTCGCTAGGTAGCTTTGTCAAGGTAAGCCGAGCCGCTTACCGGAAGTACCTTAAATACCCTCACATTTGTCTCATGGCCAATCCGGGACTCCTTAGAATAGATTCCTCCAATCGGATGGCTAAAAGTCTCATAGTTCCGCCCCTCCTTTTTGATTGACAGATTCCTTCTAACTCGGCAGATACTAGTGATTCTTACCTACGTATTTCAGACTAAAGTAGTCAAATCCTGATTACTCGATCCGTGTATATATGGACATTATTGTAATCAAAATCACGAAAATATCATGAAAAAAAAATTATAATAAATGATAAAAAGGATATTTATGACGCTACTTATATATTATCGGTAGATGTTGAATAGCAAAACGGGGGACAGAAGGGGGAAGATTAATATTCCACCATTCATTACAATATAGGGTCTATCTAGGTCAGTGTTGGCTAACCTTGACACTCAAGCTGTTATGGAACTACATAACCCAGCATGCACTGCTACAGTTTTGCTATTAGGGCATGCTGGGATATATAGTTCCACAACAGCTGGAGTGTCAAGGTTAGCCAACACTGATCTAGGTGGATGGAACAATTCCAGTAAAATGGATTCAACCTAATCTTGGAAAGAGGATTTAGTGCACATATGAAGGTGAAATATTGTAGAATAACATAATATGCAATACAATAAATTATCTTAAGTATAAATATGATCTAGTGTTATATAAACATATATATGTGAATATTGTGATAAATAAGATAAATAAATAATAAATGTTTGAGTGAATGTATACACTTGTAAATACAGGAAAATATCATTATGTGCAAAAAGCATAAATGTGCAAAATAATGGTGAACTAATTGATTTTATATTATCAGTAATTGATATGTCAAAATAAGACCTACATAGATATAAAGAATAATCTACACAACTCACAAATATACATCCCTCAATTGAAAAATAAATAAAATTGTTAAAAAGTGTACACGTGCTCCATAAAAATAAAAAGAAGAAAGTGCATTGTGATAAAATAAATGTGAGAAAGAGGGGAAGATCATAAAACCTAAGTTCCCCATTAGATGTGTGGTTAAGAAAGGTAAATGTATTCTTGAATCCAGGAGAGTAATATTATTCAAATTCCATATGGATATAAGTTGTTATTTCACAGGTCAATCTTCGCACATTAACTAATTGTTATATTACCCCCAGAGTGGTCTAAGGTATAGTCCTATATTTGTGATGTTTAGATGTCACTAATGCGTTACTCCCTTAAAAAAGGTACATAACTATTTTCTTCATTTAGACCCATTGGTGTCAAGGTGTTCATGAGAAAAATTTATCGAGTTTCCTGTCTCAGTAACTCCCTATCTACATCCCCTCCTCTGATGTTTGAATTAATTCTCTTCATCCCATACGCTCGTAGTCCATTCGGGTTTCCTCCATGATACTTAAGAAAATGTCTCGCTATCGGAGTCAGAGGTTTAAACAATCTACGATCTCTCTCTGCATTTCTTATGCTGTTTAAATGTTCAAGTATTCTCTTTTTGAAAGGTCTTTTGGTCTTCCCGATATAATTCTTATGACATGGGCATTGTAAGTTGTAGATCACTGCTGTGGTATTGCAAGTGATATATTCATTAATACTACATTCTTTATTGAATCTATCCCAGTATGACTCCATTGGGATCATAATTGGACATGCTTTGCATGTTCCACATTGTCGGGGTCCTTTTTGAAATACATTTGTCTGGTCGGTGGTTCCAAATGGCTTCTTGTTAAAATGTCTTTTAAATTCTTAGATCTTCTCCAGCTCACTGGTATTTTTCCTCCAAGGATGGAAGCCAAATCATTATCTGTATCTATATATAGATGTTTTTGTAAGACATTCTGGATGTATCTCCATTCTCTGCAAAAAGTCCCTATGAATCTGACAGTCTCATCCTGGCCTTTCTCCCTTTTTGGTGTCAATAATTGATCTCTTGTGTACTTGTGAGTTTCTTTAAATCCTCGTTTGATCATTCTGTTACTGTACCCCCGACATCTTAGTCTCTTTGTCAGTTCTTCCGACCTTTTCAGAAAGGTTTGTTTTTCAGAACAGTTTCTCTTCATACAGAGAAACTCCCCTTTCGGTAAACCTTTCAGTACTGGGGGAAAGTGTGAACTCTCCTTGTGTAGTATACTGTTTGTAGATGACTTTTTACGATACAGATCTGAGGAGAGATGTCCATCTTCCTCTATTTTCAGGGTAACGTCAAGGAAGTTAATGCTCTCTCTACTTGCGTCATACGTTAGTTTGAGGTTCAAGTTGTTATTGTTTAATTTGGTTAGGAATTCATGGAATACTCGTATATCTCCCTCCCATAGTATCAAGAGATCATCGATGTATCTCAGCCAGAGTATGATCTGGCTTGTGTACAAATCATTTTCCTCACCAAAAACTATCTCTCTCTCCCACCACCCCAGGTAGAGGTTAGCGTATGTGGGGGCACACGTGGTCCCCATCGCAGTCCCTCGTACCTGGAGGTAGAAGTTGTTGTTGCATACAAAATAGTTCTTGGTGAGGACGAATCTTAACAGGGATATCAGAAACTTATTGAAATCTGTTTCTTGACCCATACTCAGGAAATAATCAACCGCTTTTAGACCGTATTCATGGCTGATGCTCGTATAGAGACTCTCTACATCGCAAGTAATAAGCCACGTATGTTTGTTCAGTATGACATCTTGTATTTTACTCAGTACATCAGATGTATCTCTGATGTACGATGGCAGAGCTAGAACATGTTCTCTTAGATGTACGTCCAAGAATCTACTCGCATTTTCTGTGAGGCTTCCCATTCCTGAGACGATGGGCCTCCCAGGGGGGATAGTCTCATTTTTGTGAATCTTGGGAAGCAGGTATAATGTTGGTATTTTTGGGTTGTCTTTCTCTAGATATTCATAATCCTTCTTGGAGATCACCCCATTCCTCCTAGCTATCCCTATCATATCATTATACAGATCAAGAAAACTCTGGGTCGGGTTAAATGTTAGTTTTTTGTAACATGGGGTGTCCCCCAATTGTTTATTAAGTTCTTCTATATATTAGTCACGAGGCCAAAGTACTATATTCCCGCCCTTATCCGATGGCTTAATTATTGTATCATCCCATCGTTTGATTTCCCTTAGGGCTTCCCTCTTTTCTAGTCATATTGGATTCAGATTCTTTGGTCTCTTTGATAATTTCAAGATGGTCCAGATCTTTAATGACCAAGGGCCTGATTCAGAGACAGACACAATTAGCGCTCGCTCGTCCAGAAAATAGGGATGGCTATTCAAATGAACCGTTCGCTCTTTGCGGTCTGTTCACGCCTCTAGATCTGAACGAGCGAACAAAACTTGCGGTCATTTTTTGGAAAAATACGCCCCCTGGCCGTTCGCATCCTACGTCATGTCTGCTATTTATTAGATTAATCGAGTACATCGACCAGGGTATGAACTGCTCGCTATTCTTGGGGTTGGTTTTTGCTACCACAATCTTGCGAGCAGTTCTGGCTATAAAATAACCCAGTGACGTGGTCAATGACGCTGCTGTTTTAATTATGCACACCCATAAAATGCCCGTTTTGACCTTAAAGCACGCCTGCGTTCGGATCTCCACTCCCCATTTTCAAGCACCTTCCCCTGTTACCACCCACATACGCCTCTTTCTGTCACTCAAATTTTCAGGCATTCGCTATTTTGCGAGCACATGATTTTCAACCGCACTGACTGGTTCGCGCATGCGTATAACGATCCGTATGCATGCGCAGTTGGGCAAACATCACTCGGAGCGAACGAGCGGCCGCTTACGAGCGGCTCTGAATCAGGCCCCAAATCCATATACACCTTAATTTGTGGGCATATTGAAAAATCAGGACAGAAGATGGATTTCTTTTTCAGTATAACTCGAGGATTATCAACTGGTTGTTCAGAAAGAATATTTTCAGACAATTTTTGGGGTTCTTGTGCAGTAATAGATCCCTTAATTCCTCCAAGATGGAGATGGCTTCAGCATCATCTTTAGAGAGGCCTATCTCATTTGGGCATGGTTCCAAAAAATCTCCCCTTCGTTCCTTATTAAGGAAGACTTTTTTAAGGAGCAACTTTCTAGCAAAAAGGTTTAAATCTTTTTCTAATTCAAATCTATCACATGACTGTGTTAGCGAAAAAGATAGTCCCTTGTTAAGAACCTCCATCTGTGATATTGTCAACGTCCTTTCTGTTAAGTTGATGATCCTAAGTCGATCGTCTTTCTCTATTTCCTGTACCGACGGAAGTCTCTGGGCTCCTCTCTCCATTCCCTGAGACCTCTTTTTTCTCTTCTTTCCCTTCTCCCTTCTAATCTTGTGAAATCTGGTCTCAGACCTTCCCTGTTTTCTCTGGGGGTAAGCCCTAAAAAAGCCCTTTGTTTCACTCGTTGGGGGGTTAATCATGAGTGATCTCATTATCAGAGGATTCAGCATCAGAAGTAGAGTAGTTCAATCGAGTATCTGTTGTTTTTCTCCTTATATGTGACCATCGATATGCATTGTTTGTTGCAAAATCATTGATGTCTCTCTGAAGTTTACTTCTTTTTCTACTAATTATCTCCCTTTCAATGTTAACCACTTCACTTCTGTATTTATCATAGATTTTTTGAAATTTATCTATACCCTCAAAAGGTTTAAGTTAGTCTCCTAAATAGGCGATTTCTTTTGAATACTTCTCCAATAAGATTTCGTCATGTCTAATTAATATATTAATTAAATTAGTGCCCAGAGTCTATAACTTCGGCGCTGGCTGTGCACATCTCAGTGCGCTGCCGGCCGCCGGGTGGAGAGGAGGGGGCCCGTGTCGGAGACTGCACACAGGCCCCGTCCTCTCTAGAAACGCTCCTGCAAGCATTTCTAGGTGCTTTTCAACCAATGTAATAGAACACACAAAAGTCCTAAAGTTCCCTCTCTCATAATTAATTTAAGACATAAATTATGCACATTTGCAACCAGACTAACAAACCCACAAAAAGTTATCCAGAATACATTCCCCAATACATATCAAAGGCTGCTGTGCGCAAACCCTGTGTTATACACAAAGAGTAATGTGTTGCACCTCTGTATATTTTGTGTTAGACAAATTACCTTTACTATCAGGTATCAGACTTTTAATTGTTTTCGTCAGTTACACTGGGGCATAATTATTAATTATCGGGTCATGATCCCTTCGGACACAGGACACACTACTGCACATGAGCAGTCTGCTGACCATATATGCGCTAGTGGTGGTGAGTGCCAGGGAGGGATCTTCCTGGAACTTTTTTTGAAACACCAGATGGCGTTGGCTACCGGTCCCAAGCTTCGGAATGTGATATAAATTTGGCTAAAAAGCAGCCCTTATAGAGAATGGGAGACTGCAGCTTATCCTTTGTGGCCCTGACTACATACATTTATGGGATACTTATTATTTGCAGGTGCCCAACGACAATGGATGTTTTCAGGGGATATCCTGCAAATAAAAAGTGATAAATATGCCCCATAAGTCGATGTTAGATTGATTCTAAATCGTTTTAAAACCGACTGACATCTACAGCATTTGGGACTGCAAAATCTGCATATTTATTATCCATCGGGTTTTAACTTCAATTGAAACCCAACGTCAATGTCAGTCGGATTTTGCACTTGTAAATGCCGTCGATTTTGATCTGATTTCACTCTTTCTACGCACTCACACTACATACCTTCTCCTTGGAGGTGGTCGGTCCACTTCTCCAGGTAGAAGTCCAAGGTCTTCTTAAAACAATAAAACGCAATCTCCTGTGCTCATGGACTCACTATACTGTATACAATATAGCGAACCAAATGACAGAACCCACGTGTTTTCCTGCACTGTAGCCCTGATTGATTAAGATGAATGAATATGTGGAGCACTTATTTGAAGTATTAAAAAAGATTCTACATTATTTTTATAGAATTATAGCAGCAAAAATACAACATAAAACATGGTATGATTCATATATAATAAATCAAACATCCACAGTGTTGCAAATGATGTACCTTATAGGTACTCTTTTTTAGGACACATTCATAGTTCAGTACGGGACTCTGTTGAGGTCTCACTTCAAAAATAAATATCCAAATGTAGTAATGTACAGTACCACCTTTAACAGAGAAAATACTGTAATTGCACAAAGTTGTTGAAACAAATAAGATCCTCCAGATCTAAATTTACCCCTGGGAGTCAGTTTCACAATACATGTTTTGGTTAAAAGGGAATGGGCACTGGGATTCCAAAGGAATTAGAGATCACGACTGACGGCTTCCCGACTGTATAATTCCAGTAAGGGTTAAATGACAGGCGTCAAAATCCCGACGCCTGTCATTTTCCCTACACTGGGAGACCGACACCCAGCTTACCGATCGAAGGTAAGCCGGGCGATGACTGTGGGGGGGGGGAGGGTTAGGTTTAGGGTTTCCAGGGGGGCCTTAGGGTTAGGCACCCCCCCGGGAGGTTAGGGTTAAGCTTGGAGAAGGGGGGGTTAGGGTTAGGCACCCCTGGGGGGAGGTTAGGGTTAGGCACCCCCCCGGGGGACTTAGGTTTAGGCGGCGGGGAAGGGGGGGTGAGGTTTAGGCACCTAGAGGGGGGATTAGGGTTAGGCACCCCTAAGGGAGGGTTAGGGTTTGGGGGTAGACTAGGTTAGTAGGTTTTCATCCTTGTCGGCCTGCTATGCGGCCTGCGGTAATTCATACTGAATCCGTTTAACCAAGGGGAATCAGCACACTTCAGTCCCTCACACCATATTATAAAACATATTTTGCGTAGGAGATTTACATTTATTAAACAGGTTCAATGAGACCTACCTAAAACAATATTATCAGCCAATTTCTTAGTATTTTCAATATTTGATGTTAAACCTTACTACAGTGACAGGTACAAATTTTAGTAACATTTATATTATACTATTGACATTATATATTGTTTTTATGCAATGTTTTAAGATAAACCATCATTGAACCAAATACGGGTTTTCGAAAGTAACAATGGCCTGATTCAGATCTGGACGCAAAGTCGATGTTTCATACAAGTGGAGCGATTGTTAGCCATTGCGCATGCACCAGAGCAGCAAAGCACATGCGCCGTGATTGATTAGCGTAGCGATCATACACACATAGAGGAATCCATCGCAAAGTTAATGACAGGTAGCTAGCGTTGGAGTGAGATAAACAAGGGGGTGGCTAGGCAAATGCAGGTGTTTCGGGACCATTTAATGGGTGTGTATAAATTAGCCATTGTGATTTAAACTTCGTTTCATGGGTGTGTATAAATTAGCCATTGTGATTTAAACTTCGTTTCATGGGTGTGTATAAATTAGCCATTGTGATTTAAACTTCGTTTCATGGGTGTGTATAAATTAGCCATTGTGATCTCCTTCGCAGCATGACAGCTCTCAGTATGTCAGGAAAGATGCTGTGTTTGAGGTAGGTCAAACGTGATTTAGAAGCTGTGTGGTTGCCCGCTGTTTATGCTGTTGCACGTCGTCGGATGGATATGAGAAGGCAGCAGTAGCCGTCCCTAAGCTCGGGGAGGCTTTGGTAACATTAGCATATTTTCGCTATTGCGATCCGTGAGAGATAGCAGCTGCGATGGCATTTGTGTATGGATCTGAATTAGGCCCCAGGTGTATACATATATAGAACTAGTGTACCCTGGAGAGGTTAAATATGTGTATCTGAGCTGCCATTCCCATTAACTTCCTTCTCATCTGTTTCTCATAGTGTCACCCGGCTCTTGACGGACAACGTGGAAAATGTTGGTGCGTTGATCGGAATAATGGAAGCAAGCTGAATGTGCCTTATGATCCTAATCATGACCCAGACTGTCAATTAACATCTGAGCTTATCAGGAAATAACGCCCAGGGAAACATTCCACTTGAAATCCACCACCCCATAGTCCAATACTAAAAAGGATTCAGCTCTAAAGGGAATCACAGAATATTTCATAACCACGAATACAAGAGACAGCATCAGAGCCTTAAATCTTTCTCTGCCGAAGAAGCCTACAGTACTCTGAAATATACTATCCAGATTCACCAGTTTCACATTGCTCTGGCTGGAAAAGAGTTAACAATTAACATACAACTGAAGAGCTGTGGTGTGGAGGGAGGGAGGGAGGAAATGTCTTATGTATTTCTTTTATTCAATAGTTATAGCAAGCCAGAAATAAGGAGTAAAGTGTGTGGGATCAGATTTAACACATGTTAAATGCCAGATCAAGCAACAGTATTAATTGGTGGGTTTACAAGTTATAAGAGGGATTTTGAGGAGCAATGGGTCTAATTCAGAGATGTACTCAAACCCGATGGCTTATGTACATCTTCGATATTTTAAGATCTGTGCATACGCAGAAACTGTAGAGCACATGAGCAGATCCAGGGCTTCAATTTCGCTCTCAGTGCCCCAAATGCCACAGTATGATTGACATGCTGTCGGCATTTGGAGGTAGCAACCGGGCGGAAACAGGCACTGCTGAAGCCAACGGCTGCGTCCTTGGATGCAGCTTTACTGGCTTTAGCAGCATTACTTTCCGGCTATCTTTAGTAACCTGAGGGCTACTCAGATGACCAAAGTTCCCGCAGATGATCCCATGCTGTGTCCTCAGACGCAGCAGCGGTTTAGAGAAGACGGCAGTGGGTGTCTTATTAATTAAGATGCCTCCTGCGGCTTTTGCATTTTGTAGCACAGCTGCTGTGTACTGTACAAAGACGCAGCCGATGTGCTACAGCGCCCATCTCTGAATCAGGCCCCATATGAGGTATAGAAAGTAGTAGTATAGAAAGTAGTGTAGGTGCTGTAGGGACATACTGTATAGATAGAAGGTTAGAAACATGGAGTCTGTAGTTTGAGGAGAAATCTATTTGTCTCAATCTATAATTTACTACATAGTGATTTAGACGCACTTCACTTTGGAAAGCACTTAATTTTCCAGTATATGTATCGTCTGAAGAATTGCAAGAATTAGAGAACTTAACATATGCATAAGAACTGTGAAGTGAAGTAGTAATTGTGTAAAACATACAAATTATTCAAATGAGGATTCAAATTCACTTCCAGAACAATGGACTTCACTGGCACATTCTCTATTCACAATGTAATGCACATTAAGTCCCGTATTCAATTAGGTGCGAAAAGTCCCGGGCTTTTCGTCCCGGGCTTTTCGTATGCCGGAGTTTCTGCCGTCATCGCTGGTTTTGCATGCGGAAAAGTATCGTCTCGTCCCCGCCTATCCCCGTATTCAATTTGAAATCGTTGCTCTCAATAGCTGCTAATTAGCGTCTTTGCATAAGTGGTGAAGAATAGCATTTAGCAGGTTTTTTTGGTGAAAATAAGTTGTTCCAGCAAATTTGAGGTACATGAAAATGGGTGCTAGCATAGTTTGAAGTTGCTAAAGTGAAGTTTTAAAAAACGTAAAACGTCCACCTGCCGCAAACACCTGCAATCTTAAAAACACCTGGGGCATACTTGGGGGCCCCCCCTGGAATCTATTTTGCTAGTTTTTAAGTTTGTCCGCCAACTTTGTACTTCTATGCCCCCTTTTTCAAATACATTTTTTGGGGTGTACTTAAGTATTTTTTTTACTTTTTTTGACACAGTTTACCTTTGGGGGCCTGTCCCAAGGGAGCAGGGTGGTTCCTGCAAGTTTGCACCCCAAAACCCCAATTCTGCACTTTTTTCCGACAGGTTCAGGTTTCTTTTTCGCCTATTCCAATGCATTGACTTTCCGCAACGGCGAAAAGTATTTGGAATTGAATAAGGGGATAAGTTTTCCCCTAGCAAAATTACGTCACCGGCAATACTTTTCCACTGAAACTGACTTTTCGCACCTAATTGAATGCCCCCCTAAGGGCCTGATCCACAGGTGGATGCAATGTCAATGTTACCAGCAAATGGACAATGTTTTAAGTCTGCGTACACATCCGAGTCGCACTATGCATGCGTCCCAATTGTCTGTGCACAGAGACGCAGCACAGAGTCATGCGCACAGACTGAGAATTCTAGTGGGCATTACTAGTCGTTAACAGGGGGTGGCAAAGCCAATATGGGCATGTCTCTGAAAGTGGTTGCGTTCAAAGACGCACAGCCGCTCACATAGGAGGCCATATATGGATGAAGAAACCGATAGTGCGCCAATGTGGCATATAAATACACGCAGTACGGAAATGACCTGTCCTAAGATGCTGCAAGTGGGCATCTCAGTTGTTTGAAAATCGGACTCAACATTTGCATAAAAACGGCCACGTCTGCATCCACTTCAGAATCTGGCCCTAAGGACACAAGCACTACAGATAAATACCATGTTTATGTGCATAAGCTCAGGTGTACACATCGCATCATATTCACTTGGGCAAAACCAGCAGCCTCCCTGGACCCTCCACAGCCCAGCATACAGCAGTCTTCTCTCTCCCCCTGCCTGATGCACTGCTATACAGTAGCCAGCAGTAGTGGGCAGTGACAAGTGTTACAGGGGGGGTCAATTGCAGCGCTGTAACTAATGGTCCCAGCGCCCGGTGCAGGCCACGCTCCTCTGTGTGACGTCATACTGAGGGCGCAGGGTCACCATCGGCTAAAATTACAGCAATGCCCGGAGCATCCTCAGGATGCTCCAGGAGGCTGTTAGGGCAGCTGTGTGCACGTCTGAAGTGTCCTAAGGACGCTCCAGGCGGCACTGCTGCAGACATTTTGCTGCGGTACCTTTCCAGGCATCCAGCTATCCAGATACAGGAGCCGTGGGTGAGTGGTGGTGCCACCCACAGGGCTCTGCGTTCTGTGCGGTGCACCCGCTCGCAAACATCCAAGTTACGGCCCTGGGCAATCGAACTGATCACCCCTATCCCCTGGATCCATCCCTGCTTACACACATGTTTTTTTCATTTGTTTTGCTCCAAATTTACATTAACTATTAGAGTTCAATAAATCTTAGTCACTGTAATACATTAGGTACAACTCTCCATTTTGTATTTGAGAAAAAAAGTGCATACAGGACACAATATATGCAAGATGAATGATGAGCTTCACCTATACAATTCAGAGATGATTTTTCAACATACTTGCCTACCCTTCCGATTCGGCCAGGAGCCTACCGAAAATTGGGTGCCGCTCCTGGCCTCCCGGAAAGGCAAGCAAGCCTTCCGGCAGCCGCCGCCCCGTCCGCCCCCCCCACAGTTGCAATAGAAACCCCCGCCATCGTGGCCACCATCCCATGCTTCACAATTCCCTTAATTTCGGCACTGCAAAGAGGGGGCGGGCTACAATGACGCGATCGTTCGGTCATGCCCTTGCTCCGCCCCCACTGCCACATCATCTCCCTCAACACGCCCCCTTTATGCCCGCACCATGCTCCCCACCGAAGAAGACTGGCTTCCCCCTCCAGGAATGCCTTCCCTGGATGTCGTCAAGTGTGACTTGCAATCAGGTAATTTGAAGCAGTTTAGTAGTGCTTATGAGCAACAGTCTAATCACTGTGTACCCATAAATGATATGGATTTGACCGGTGTATATTCACCTGCAGCACCTTTCTGCTGGTCTGCATCACAATTACGTGGGCACAAGTGTTATATTTACAAATATGCATATGCGTGTAGCCTGTTTTCTGTGTGTGGGCAGAATGATTTTGCAACTGCTGTAAGTTTAACTCTACTTCAACACCTTAAGTTGGGTACACATTTAACGATATATGTACCCAGCGATGCGACCCATGACCATCCGCCGATGGGCCAACATATCGGGCGGCCGATACACACGTGACGATCCGGTGCTAGATCGCCCGAAATGTTGGCCCCTGCTGCATCCTGCCACATGAGGTTGTCAGCTGTATCGTCAGGTCAGCCCTACATGCAGGCCAACCTGATGATGCGTCTGACAACCCCACAGGAGAGCGCACCGGATGACCTAGCTCATACACACTAGACGATTTTGAATGATATGTCGTTCTGATGCATCTGAATCAGGCATATTGTTCCAAAAATCGTCTAGTGTGTAGGCACCTTAAATGTGCAAGGTGCTGAGAAATCTGCATACAGGATTCCCAGCATAATGTGCTTTAATATGTGTTACAGTGTGAAGACACTCTCAGATTGGAAACAATAATCCCACATGTCAACTCTGTTGCTCTGTGCTGGGGGTCAAACCACAAAACATACACAGTGCTCTTAAATGCTGACATGCCAATGAGTGAATTTGTGACGCTTATTCTTTCACTGCAAATAACTTTCAGAAATCATGATCACTTGGTAATTTGACATTTTACTGTTTTAGAATTAAAAAATTCAGTGAAACTGTGTTTTTTTCTTTGATATCCCCACAGTATGCAATAAATATAAGTATGGAATATGTGAGAATAGCCATCCGTTGTAATTTAATAACACCCAATAATAGGAAGATTTTCTGGGGGTGGAAATATAAGGCTTATAAGTAAACGTAGGCAGATTTATGCTAATTATTGGTAAGTGAAGTGACTAGACCTCTTTGCTAACTGAATAATTTAAGAAAATACCTGCCATGAATTACAACTTTATGCGAGACACAATTGGCCATGACAAGGCTTGGACATGCCCTTAATCAGCAAGCTACAATCAATTCTGTATATAAATATATAGCCAGCAATGATTCATGTGTTCACTAGTAATGATGCAATTCAGTAGCTATTTTTTAAGTGATTGGGGTTAAAGGGCTGGTTCAGAGTCGGGAGCAAGCAAAAAAAGGGGCAACTGTACACCTGGACAAACCATGGCCCTCATTCAGAGCCGCACGCTATTTGCGGTCGTTCGTTTAAAATCAAGGGGTGGCTATTTAAATGATCCGTACGCACATTGCAGTGTGTTCACACCTCTAAGTCTGAACGAACGAGCAAAACATACGCTCGTTTATTTGTTAAAAACGCCCCCTGGCCGCACGCATCCTACGTCATGTCCGCTATTTATTAGATTAATCGAGTACATCGACCAGCGTATGAACTGCTCGCTATTCTTGTGGTTGGTGTTTGCTACCACAAATTTGCGTGCAGTTCTGGCTATAAAATAACCCAGTAACGTGGTCAATGACGCTGCTGTTTTAAATATACACACCCATAAAACGCCCGTATTGACCTTTAAGCACGCCTGCGATCGGATCTCCACTCCCCATTTTCAAGCACCTTCCCCTGTTACCACCCACATACGCCTCATTCTGTCACTCAAAATAGCAGGCACTCGCTATATAGCGTACAAAGGATTTTCGGCCGCACTGACTGGTTCGCGCATGCGTACTAAAAAGCGTACGCATGCGCAGATGAGCAAACATCGCTCGGAACGAGCGTACTGCCGCTAACGAGCGGCTCTGAATGAGGGCCCATGTTACAATGCAAGGAATGCAAATACATTTATTTTTTTTTGCAATCAGGGTAAATTCCATAGTTACCCCCCCCCTCTACCCCGCCAGGAGGTGGCAGCCAGGTTGGCACAGCTGGGGGAGTGCGGTAGGTGTGGGGTGGCAAAGAGGGTGGTGCAGGGGGCATTATGGCACAGTCGCATCATCGTAGCCCCGTCTCCAACTTTACAATGCATTGTAATATGGAGGCGTTGCTACGATGATACGATCCAGCAGGAACTGCATCATTGGCTTCTTGGACCACCCACTTTACTCGGAAAGTGGCCAGCCCGGGTGGGCACTGCAGCCTCTGGGAGACTTGAATGCTTTTCTGGGCAGCCGGAAGCAGCACCCCAGATTAGGGAGCAGTCGGCTGTATCGGGAGAGTAGGTAAGTATGGTAAATAATGTGTGTTATTGCATGTAGTCCACAAATGCTGGAAAGATATGAGCTATGACATACAAAAACAAAATCTTTCTACACATTTTTAAACTGCGCCCTCCTTCCCTCTTGCAGAGCAGCATGGTTTTACCAAGGTGTAAAGTTACTCCTGTTATTGCTTTTTTCCCAACTCAGAGACAGCCCCTAAATAAGTAAATATCATTCTCACCGTGTAGTCTTTCATGTTTACATGTTTACATCTGAATCACCACAGCAGGTAACTTGTAAGCATTGTCCGGTTTTTCATTGGTTCTTGCAAATTGGTGGGAGCATTCCCCAATTGTAAAGCGCTAGGGAGTATATGCTGGCACTATATAGATAAATATTAATACATAAATGGAAAAAGTTTTGATACAAAGTAAAAGGGGGGTGGGACTAGGGATCTGGGAGAGCAGCAATGTAAACAGCCTTGGAGTGACTTGCATACTTTAATGTGTCTAAGAAAATAACATTTGTTTTTATTGTAATGTTTGATCACCACTTACTAATAGTAGCAACTATAGAAAATACTGATGTAGTTTATTAAGGTTATTGTGGTGCATATCGGGAATCACTTTTAAGCTAAAATAACACAGCTTTCTTAAGTATTATGTTTGTACCTGTGAATAAAACTCCTTGTCATGTGACCAATGAAGGGGCGATGGCTTAGGTGTATATGGCGAGGACGAGCTTGGTTGATTAGCCAGTAACAAAAATGTATTCTTAACAAAAGTTGGAGACATTTGCAAAATGAGGGGAAATATCATGACAAGGGTTAATGTTGGCCTTTAAATCAATGTAGCATTTGTGTGTGTTTTTTTTAATGTACATATCTACGTTGTTTGAAATTTAATGTGAAAACAATAAAAACACTGACATTTCCTTAAAGGCATGTGTATAGGTAACTGAGAACAATGAGAAACTTTACAAAGTATTAATATTTTTTTGCTATGTAGTCTATAATATTTCTCTTCTATAACTAGTTGTCAGTAGAAAATAACTAGGAAACACATGTGAATTTAATATTTCATTTTTCCAGTATTTAGAGATGGATTAAGGGTAGGGGCACAGGGGGCACGTGCCTCTTAGGGGACCCCCAGGCTTTGATTACAGCTGCATATACAGAGCAGGACTGCACTGCGAGCAGAACTCTTGAAAAGTAGAGGGAGGGTGGAGTCTGAGCAAGGTGGCCTGGTTACACAGCACTGTACAGTCAGTTGCAATGTCAGCAGCATGGGAGAGAGGAGGGGCGGAGCAGCTGCCAACAGTGTACCAGACTAATGATGACTATTTGGCTGGTAAGGGATGAGAGAGGGGTGTCACTATGTATTTATGTGTGTGACTGTATATATGTATATGTATATCACAGTATGTATATATATATATATGCATATCTCTCAACCATCCTAATTTTTGCAGGACCGTCCTGCTTTTTGGGTACTCTCCCACCTGTGGGATGCAGTGTCCCGTGGGTAGGGAGGGAACTCTATCACCTCCTAGCACGTGAGGCTGGGGGTGGCCCAGCAGCAGGGAAAGCTATGTGTACATGGCTATAGGGAGCTGCTGCCGCTGGCAGGAATAGGAGGGAGGATGAGGGGTGGTGCATCCCCTCCAGCAAGCCTGGGTAATTGGTACCTGTCTGCCCCTTCGGCGCCCCTCTATGTGCCCGCCCCCATTGTGACATGAAAATGGGAGCATGATGTGTCCACACCCCCCTTTTGTGTGCACACCGAAGGCTTACGCACAAGGACCCGATCCCCAAATCGCAAATGTTGCTCTTTAGGACCCTCTAGCTCTTCATGTATTATATATACATTGTTTGTATAGAGCAGTGGAATGCAAATTTCTTTCTTGGAGTGGTATATTAACGATATCGTTCGATCATTTGATAATCGTTTAAAATCGTTTGCAGATTGTTTAAAAAATTGGTCTTCTTACTATCTATCACCGTGCAAACATGCTGGTCATTCTGACGATAACGTCAGGTTCAGCATGTTTGCAGATGATTGATTGTGCCTACACTGAACGACTGCTCGTTCAGTGTAGGCACATCACAGACTGACAAACGACTGCACGATTACAATGTCGTAATCATGCAGTCTTTTGCCTGTCTTCTAGTGGATGGGCACCTTAAGTGTTTATGTGCCAGACAAACTAACCTTGGATTTATTGGCAAAACCTATAGGTGGTGATGATATAGGTGATAGCGGTGGTGTGTAATGAAGTTCAGTCCAATGTTGTTGAATGTCTTAAGCAGGATTTGTTTATTAACCGGGAAGAACACAGAATGCAAGTAAACATGGCTAATGCAGCAGGTGCAAAATATAAGTGTAACAGGTCCAGCCAGGAATGGGTTAACAGAGCTGGAGAGCGGTATGTTGGAGCACACACCTGTACATACACTCAGTGGTAGCAATGTAATGTATGCGGTGCCTAGTGGAGGTGACACGTGGTATCTGCATGCTCTATAGTGTCTGAAGGCTCAGTCTCCCACAGGAGTCACTCAGGGACATATCCGTCTGTAATGGGGGACAGAGGAAAAGTATGGACAAGCCACGCATGCACATTGGCGCATTGGGTCAGAGGGCCGGAACCAGAGCCGGACTCTCTGACCAGAGCGCTCGCTCTGAATCAGAGACCTCCTACCTAAAAATGGAGCAGCCTCCTGGCCACTCGCATAGCTGTGGGTGACCACCCACAGCTTATGCGAGCGGCCAAAAAGATGGTCGCGATGGTCAAGACCATCGCGACCATCGGGCTTGCGACCAGACCCTGTGGTAGGGTCTCGCTGCCGCAAGCCCAGGAGTGCTTTTGGCTCTATCAGAGCCATTGCACTCCCACTGACATCACTAGTGATGTCAGTGGGGCCGGCTCCAGACGGAAGGCGTTCCCATGGGAATGCCTCTGTCTGGGCAGCAATGCACCCGGCACGCCCACCAAAGGGAGCGTGCTGTCAGTCACCATCGACAGCACACCCCCTTTGGTGCGAGACCCATAGCGACAGCTTGGCTGTCGCTATGCGGGTCTCGCACATGCGCACACGGAGCTCCCTCCATCGCGCATTAGGGCACCATCGACCCGCTTGCGAGCGCTCAGCGCTAGCGAGCGGGTCTGAATTAGGCCCAGAGGTCACTAAGAGACAGAGGACCTCATTCAGAGTTGGTCGAAGCGGCCGCACGGTCGTACGCCACCGATGTTCGCTATACTGCACATTCGTAAAGTTCGCAATGCGCCTGCGCAAACTAGCCACTACGATCAGAAATTTCTCTCTCCTTGACCACAGCCAGGTCGGTAGTTTGAGTGACAGATTGAGGCGTTTGTGGGTGGTAACAGGGGAAGGTGCTTGAAAACGGGGGAGTGGAGATCTGAACGCAGGCGTACCTAATTATGCGAACAGCGTTTTATGGGAGTGCATACGGTTTATGGGAGTGCATAATTAACAAAGTAGCGTCATGGTACATGTGACATGGGAGGTTTTTACACTGACATGATCGTAGAGTTTAAGAAAGGGTATGGTCAACCTTAAGCTCTACGACCAGTTCCGATGGTTCTCGATGGTCTCGATTAATCCTTATATGCCCAGAGATGACGTGCAATGCGTATGAGAAGGGGGCGTATTTTTTTGAATTCCGGACGCTTCCTCCCCTTGGTCGGCCAGCTACCGATCCGAACTTAGGGACGCAACTTGCGAGGGAATCATTTGAATATCCGTCCCCTTTTCCCGTACGACCGTGCGGCCGCTTCGACCGACTCTAAATGAGTTCCAGAGTCCCAGGGTCTCTGTAGCAGAGGAGACAGCACAGAGCGCTCTCCTCCACAGTGTTAGGGCTAGAGCAGAGGTTCCAAACTTTTTTGAATCGCGGCACCCTAGAGCCCCTAGGGGTTCCCAACCACGGTCCTCAAGGCACACTAACAGTCCAGGCTTTAAGGATAGCTATACTTGAGCACAAGCAACTTAATTAGTACCTCAGTTATTTTAATTAAACCATCTGTGCTTTAGCATGGATATCACCAAAACCAGGACTGATAGTGTGATTTGAGGACCGAGGTTGGGAATCACTGCCCTAGAGTAACAGCAATGTTTTCACGGCACATCTAAGCCAAATGTTTGTTATTGAGAAATTCAGAAAATTTTTTGTAACGTAGTAAAGTGAAGTTAAGTGTGCTGACCTGTTATCCTTAGGTTCAGTTATGTGGTTGTGGACAGGTTTGAGCTTTTGTTTGTCCACATATTTACATTACATTGACCATAAATAATTTGATTTGGTGCTGGACCATCAACCTGAGGCACCCCTGCAAGTGTCCTGAGGCACCCTAGGGTGCCACGGCACACAGTTTGGGAACCACTGGGCTAGAGCCCTAATTCACATATAGGAGGAGCATGGTGTTCCTTTAAATTTTGCATTTTTTTTATGAAGAATGAATATCTGCCATTGCTGGTCTCTAAACTTGATATACTTCTCTCTGGCACCTTCTGCCTTGTGTCCGCACATCTACGATAAAGTCCTGTTCAGCGACTTACTGCGCATGCATGGATGCACGCTCATTATTAAAACTTCGCTCTTGCTCTGATGAACAGCTTCTGCAGAGAAGAGATTGAAGGACTTGGAAGGTGGAGGTTACCTGCTGACTCGCTCGTACTGAAAAAATATATTTTTGGGATAAATTACACCGCACCATTCTGCCGTGCTTACTAGGCTTATGGTGGGTACACACTGGGCGGTATTACTGAGCGACTGCACGATTACGACATCGTAATCGTGCAATCGCTCAGTAATCGTGCACAAATCGTGCACTTTTATGTCGGAAACGACCAGCGATGCGCACTCCCGCTGGTCGTTTCCGACATTGTCCATCGCCTGAACATGCAGCACAATCTGACGACCTCGTCAGGTTGCTGCATGTTGGGGAATGGGGGAGAGAGCCCGGCGCTGAACGATATCGTTAATGATATCGTTCAGCGGCTGTGCTCAATGTCATGAACGACATTGAGCACAGCCTGCCGGGGACACACTACACGATATCGCTCAGGGAGCATATCGTGTAGTGTGTACACCCCTTTTCTGTTTTCTGCCAGCTCTGATTCATGTGTCAAAATATATTTGAAGTAATGAAAAAAATCATGAAAATATTAGCCTGTGCCCTACCATGTTACCATGGGTAAAACATTTATGCAATTAAACAAGGATTCCTGGTGTATTTACTAGTCTTTCCAGTTTCCAGGACTTGGGAGTATATTCATGAAGTGAATTATCAGGGACCTATGTTTTCTTCAAAGTGATGAAGGCAAAACCTTGCGCAACAAACTGCAGCTCAATATACACCTGGGGAGTAACACATAAAACTCCCTATATATTAAAGCCCGGGACCTACAGCTAAGGAAGCCAACCCACCACAACCACCACTATTGGTGAGAACATTGTTTTCCATTGCTCCATGTGAGCAAGGACTTTTTCCCAGCGATCACCAGGAAGTGTATAGGTGGTTCCTATTCAGTCCATTGATGCATTGTCATTCTATGTTGTATGTCTGTTTTATATTTATTAAAATTACATCTTTACTGTGATCACAGATATCATCATTTCATTCATTAGAATGCATTCATAGTCCTAACACAGCGCTCATAGATATTCACCTGTTCTTCTGTACCTATGTTTTCTTGTTAAATTGCACCAATTGCTGATTTTCTATAGATGCAGTAAGTAGCAATAGTGTTATGCTCCTATAATATTAAAAAGGGCGAGAGAGAGAGAGTAGCCTGCTGAGCTTAGTGAGGAAATTAACTTGAAGTTTACATGTCCAACTCATATTTAAAAAATAAGAAATGGCACAAGTCATACCACACTGTAGATCAGGGGTAATCTATATCTAGCCCTCTAGCTGCTGTAGAACTATACATCCCTAGATGGACTACAGAAACCTGAAAACTTATTTTGGAAGAGCCAAAAATTATAAATAATAACATACCAACTGCAAAGGGGGTAAAAGTTTTAAATGTAATTATTTATCTTAACTGGAGCCTTTCTATAAGACTAGACTACTCACAGTGGCTGTTCTCATGCTACTTTTTATGTTGCAAAAATACTTTACTGTGGCTGACATGTGGATACACGCAGGGGCACTGTGAGGGCAGGGGGGAGGGGGTACTAATTACCTGGGCCCGGGCTTCCTAAAGTGGCTGGCAGGGGTCTGGGTCTGACGCTGCCCCCTCTTACCTGTCAGCAGCCCAGCACAAGCAGTCTCCTCTGCTTGTGGAGGGGGAGCGATCACATTGATTGCCCCCCCTGTGGATTTGTGCCAGACTGTTTTTTTCTAAGGGGGTATGGCCACACCTCCAGCGGTTAGGCCATGTCCCCTTCCCCCTAGCCCAGGCCAGCTCTCTACACCCCTGGATACACGTGATCGTAATCTTATGATTTACTGCAGTGGTCGGGGTACAGGGGTAAATGACCCCACATGGGATAAAAATGAAAATCCTGGGGGTAATGGACAGACAGCCGGGCATGCATATAAATCATTCTATAATCATAATAATAGTAATAACATCTCAGCGGGCGCCCGGCTCCTTCCCTTCAGCGCCGCATTAGCCGGAGGCTGGAGTTCCGGCTCTCTCCATGCGCACTATGGGAGAGACGTCATGACGTCTCTCTCATAGTTCCGAGGAGCAGCTGGGCAGACAGGACGGTGGCGGATGCAGGAGCGGGGATTAAGGTAAGTGTATTTTTTGTTTTTTCTTGTACAAGCGGCACTACAGGGGCATTATATGGGGGCACTACTACAGGGGCATTATATGGGGGCACTACTACAGGGACACTATATGGGGGCACTACTACAGGGGCATTATATGGGGGCATTACTATATGATTTCCTTCCTTTCAAATCAAGGGGGTAATGTCGGCGTATCTAAATATATTTTGGGGTAAAAGGTAAAAAAGTTCCCTGACCCCTGATCTACTGTATTCAGCTGCAAATACTGTAAAGTAGTAAGTTATTAAGGGACCTATTTAGCATGAGGTTATGGAATTAACATCCTTTGTTAAAACACCTCTCATCAGTGAAGCTGGGTACACACGTAAAGATTTTCTGTCCAACCATCCAACTAGTTGATTGGTTGGAATGAAAATCTGGTAAGGTATGAAAGCAAATGACAATCAGCAATTTGCTCCCAAACGATGGAAAATGGACAACAACTGTTGTTTGAACAAATTGTTTAGCTCAAACATTTAACAAACTTGTCTGAATGACCATTTTCATCTGTTTTCTGGCATTTAGGAGCTAATTGCTGATCATCATTTACTCCCATATCTTACCAGATTTTCATTCCAACCAATCATCTAGTTGGATGGTTGGACAGAAAATCTTTAGGTGTGTATGCAGCTTGAGTCTAAAGGCCCCCATACATCAGCAATCTGAAAACCACAATTGAACAATTTGAAGATTTATTGCCCGATCTTAGGATTTCCCAATCTAGCAATCTGCGCCCATACACTATAGATCTGTTTCAGTGATTTACAGATTGATTGCAGCAAACACAGATCTGGCAATCTTGAAAGGCACATCATTTTAAAGCCCCCATACATCAGAGATGGATTGCAGCAATCGTGCAATTTGCAATCGATTGTGTATAAAAATCAGTCTGATTGTAATTAACATAATTCTAAAGGCCCCCATACATCAGCAATCAATTGTGGCAATTCTGCCATTTGCAATTGATTGTGTATAAAATCTACAATGTATGGGCTTCACAGATCGCAGATTGCAACCAAAAAGTGATAGGAATTGTTTAATCAGATTGTCCAACATGTTGGATTTTACAGATCGATTGGGGCTGTAGATTGCTAGTGTATGGACATGATCAGCAGATTTGCAGACCGTTTCTAGCAAAATGATGGGCATTTCAAGATTGCCAGATCTGTGTTTGCTGCAATCGATCTGCAAATCACTGAAAAAGATCTGTAGTGTATGGGCGCAGATTGCTCGATTGGGAAATCCTAAGATCGGGCAATAAATCTTCAAATTGTTCAATTGTGGTTTTCAGATTGCTGATGTATGGGGGCATTTATTCAATTGTGTTTTTCAGATTGCTGATGTATGGGGGCCTTAACAGTCTGCAAATCTGCTGATCATGTCCATACACTAGCAATTTACAGCCCCAATCGATCTGTGAAATTCAACATGTTTGGCAATCTGATTTAACAATTCCAATCACTTTTTGGTTGCAATCTGCGATCTGCAAAGCCCATACATTGTAGATTTTATACACAATCAATTGCAAATGGCAGAATTGCCACAATTGATTGCTGATGTATGGGGGCCTTTAGAATTATGTTAATTACAATCAGACTGATTACAATTATAACAGTTTCATTGCAATTAGCATATGAAGGGTAGTATCATCTGAAGGCCCCCATACATCAGCAATCTGAAAACCACAATTGAACAATTTGAAGATTTATTGCCCGATCTTAGGATTTCCCAATCGAGCAATCTGCGCCCATACACTACAGATCTGTTTCAGTGATTTGCAGATCGATTGCAGCAAACGCAGATCTGGCAATCTTGAAAGGCCCATCATTTTGCTAGAAACGGTCCGCAAATCTGCTGATCATGTCCATACACTAGCAATTTACAGCCCCAATCGATCTGCGAAATCCAACATTTTGGACAATCTGATTAAACAATTCCAATCACTTTTTGGTTGCAATCTGCGATCTGTGAAGCCCATACATTGCAGATTTTTAGACACAATCGATTGCAAATTGCACGATTGCTGCAATCCATCTCTGATGTATGGGGGCCTTAAGTCCATGTCAACCGTTTGGTTGCCATCATTTTGATCGTCAATATAATGACAATCGAAATCTTGGTGTCGACCTTTTGATTATCTACGTTTTGACTGTCTAAATCTTTACTACATACCTATACATGGTGGTTGATTTTATAAATTCAGCAGTCAGATATACTGTACATATTTAGGAATGGTTTCCATAAAAAAGGACACCCCACTTCTCCTGTTAACTTGGCTATTTCATGTGTTTGACTCATGGAAAAATAAGAATTGCTAGTTAAAAAATTTCAGTGGAATAAAAGCCAAACAGATACACATGGTTTTATTCATAAAGATTTAGTCTTCAAACCCCAAGGCTACATCCACACTGTTTTTATGTGCCTTAAATAAACACTGTATGCAGCATTTATTTTTTGTTTCTTTTGTTTACTTTTCCTGTTTAGTTGTGCAAATGTTCCCTGCAGGCACGTTAGTTCCCTAAATTCTCCTACATACTGTATTTACATTATGATGATTTTTTTCTACCTTATAGTATATGCATTTTAATCTTGTCTTTGAATCATATTTAAAGCACTAATGTGAGACTTCTCTAGTAGTATGTAATAGACATAAGTAAATAAATGTGGATTTATATTATAAGTAATCATTAAAGAAGCCAAATGTGATCTCTCTTACAGATTGGTTATTATACTGGGAGGAGCTCGAACACTTCAAATATTATAAAACAAATATCTGCACTAGAGAGAACATAAGGGACATTGGGAGAGTTGCCTGTGTTTGCCTGTATGTCTAAAGAAGAGCACCATTATACCCCTTTTACACCAGAGCAAAGACCTGGGTTTTTGCTGGGTCTACCTGGGTCGCAGCTCAGTATAAAGGGTCCCTGATAAATTACCCGGGTCAAGTGACCCGGCAATCCAACCCAGGTAGCTACCAGGGTCGGACCCAGGATGGACCTGGGTAATGGTGCAATGTAAACGGTGCAACCCGGGTTATCTGACCTGGGTCATGACTAAAATTAGCTGATTGGTGGTTGTGGAACAGTCACCTCCCACTTTTTATGACCTTACAAGTTTAGCAGGGCAGATACAGGTTCAGTGTGATCGGGGCTGACCTGGGAATAACCCAGATAGATGGTGCTTTGTAAACGGGGTCTGACCTGGGTCTGACCTGGGTTGGGACCATCTCTGAAAACCCAGGTCGGACCTGGGTTTTTGGTGTAAAAGAGGTATTAGAGTGGGTCAGCACTGCAGATACTCACCCCCACTGGCAATTGTAACAGCACCTTACAGTAGCAAACACAGGATTTTTAAAGGGGGGTTTCCAAATCCTTGGTTACCAAACCAATGAAAAGACATCTAGCCACAAATAAATAGATAGACAGATAGATACAGATAGAAACAGCTTACACAGGATTTAGGACCACTACAGTAAAATATACCACTAAGCCTATGACGGGATACACACACACACTGACTGACACAGACACACACACCCCTATCACTAAAAAACATGACTGGAGCAGGCAAATAAATACAGCTAGCATGATCTATTAAAGACCCCCTCCCCCCAGTAGTGGTCCTCCCTAATTGTGAGAGATAAAGTACTAACCAATCAGCTTCCAATATACATTTTGCAGGCTGTGTTTAAACAATGATAGTTAGGAGGTGATTTGTTGGTAATTTATTTTTTTTACTATTTTGTCTCTCTCCGAGCTTTGATAAATACCCCCCAGGTCTTGTAAGTCAGAAGTGAGTGATGTTTTATGTAAATGCTGGCAAATACATTATCATTATTTTTCTGATGCCAGGAAAGGCCATTTTTGATGGTTCAGAAATGGATGTGAGATGTGAGAAGTATATTACCAATTGAAGATTACACAATTGATACAATGTATAGCAATTAACATCTGCTGAGCAAAATTTACAGTGTGTCAGTAAATAGTTACAATTTATATTACTTAAAACAGGAGATCTGCTTTAGCGGTTCACACACAGAGCAGATTTATACTTTTGTATTTATGAATAATAACAGCACTCAGCCTTGTTTTTAATATTTTGTTTATTCATATATTATTTTCTTTTTCTATACTGCGCTTTGAACATTGAATATTATAGGGCATATAGGGCATACATATGAGAGTATATAACATAGAATGGAAAGTATAAGCTATAATAACACTTTATGTGTAAAAATTATAAAATAAAACAAAATAAAAAAAAGTAATGAGTAGTTTGGATACCTGTTTTAAAGCATATAATATGGAATAAATATGGAACGAATAAAAACTAGTTTTAAAATTTAGATTAATAACAAGGGATATAGGCCCTGATTCAGAGCCGGACGCTCTGACAGAGAGCTCGCTCCGAATCAGGGCCGTCCCTCCTACTTTTTGGAGCGGCCTCCTTTTTGGCCGCTCCTACTTTTTGGAGCAGCCAAAATGATGGTCATGATGGTCAAGACCATCTCGACCATCGGGCTTGCGATGAGACCCTGGAGTGCTTTTGGCTCTATCACAAGTGATGTCAGTGGGGCCGGCCCCAGACGGTAGGCGTTCCCATGGGAACGCCTCTGTCTGGGCAGCCACGCCCCCGGCATGCCCACCAAAGGGGGCGTGCTGGCAATCACCATCAACAGCACGCCCCCTTTGGTGTGAGACCCATACGATGGCTTGGTCATCGTTTTTTGGGTCTCGCGCATGCGCACGACGGAGCCGCCTCCGTCGTGCGCATGCACACTTGGGCAACATCGACCCGCTTGCGAGCGCCCAGCGCTCGCAAGCGGGTCTAAATCAGGCCCATAGACCCTGATTCAGCAAGGATCGCAAATTGCAAAGCTGCACGCAGGCAGCTTTGCAATTGCAATCCTTGCTATTATGTAAATGTAGAAGGAGATGTATGACACTCTCTGCTGCATTTGCGATCTCAGCACTGCGACGGAGGTTGCAGGCTGGGATCACCATCACAACCATTGGCGGTTGATGGTCGTGATGGTGGATGGCTTCAACTTGCCTGCTCCAATATAGCTTCACAGCATTCTGCTCTAGTGCTATCTAGAAAACCTGCTCAAATATTGCTTCACTGGATTCAGCCCCAGTGCTATCCAGAAAACCTGTTCCAGCATCACACAGCATTCAGTTGCAGCATTGCTGTCAGCGTGCTTCTATTCTGCATAGCACTGAAGGCTCAATTCAGACTTGCTCGCTAGATGCGTATACTCGCACCCAGCATATGCAAATTTGGCTAAGTGACGGCAAGGCAGGCGATCGTACGGCAAGGCATAAGCACACCCACTATGTCTTGGCGTGCGATCGCTTTGTGTATGTAGACGCCCACCAGCCTCTCTTAATATGGCCACTTGCGGACATCATCTCCAGGAAGTGTATGCAACCATTAGTACATCGGTTACCATTGGATATGATCGTAGTGCTTGTGGTTGACAATACCCTGCTGCAAGCACTGCGAGCACTTCA
Source organism: Taudactylus pleione (assembly GCA_031769625.1). NCBI lineage: Eukaryota > Metazoa > Chordata > Amphibia > Anura > Myobatrachidae > Taudactylus > Taudactylus pleione. Next base: position 9,261,987 of record JAUIMM010000154.1, read on the forward strand.
GTGTAAAAACAAGCCTGGTGACATGTACTATGATGCTGCCTCTTAAATATGCACGCCTCTGAAACGGCATTGAGACGCTCAGGCACACCTGCGCTCGCATCTCCACTCCCCCATTTCTACCAGCCAGACCCTGTCACCACCCACAAACGGCCTCTCCTGTCACTCACGCTGCTGGGCTGTCTATGCGCAACGAGCAAAAGCTTCCTGATCTCTTGCACTGGTTCGCGCACGCAGGCGCCCAATGCGAACCATCGGCCAGCTACGAACGAACGCATCCTTGCTAGCGGGTCTGATTCAGGCCCTGAGTTCCAGTATTTCTAGAGCATGATTTAGTTGTGCTACCGGCACCCAACTCCAGTGTATTATCACAGTCTGTTCCAGATTTCCCACACACTATTGCCATTTCAGGTTATCCGGTACTTCACCTGCATTTGTCCTTTATCCTACTGTATAACTATCTCTGCCTATAGCTCTGGTCTGCATGAGATGAAGCATAATCAGGCCATCTAACTTTGCTTACATTACAGCACCTATAGATAGCCCTCTGGGTTCCGATCCAAATCAACAAAATCCCAGTAATGTGACAGTTTGTTCTGGCCAAATGGATTCGGCTAGGAAAACAGGCCCCAAAGGCATGCGTATGCATCGCAGTGCACAAACTAGCAATTGCAAACAAAATTGCAATTGCAGATGCTACGCAGACCCAAAACGGAGTGATAGACAGGATGTGCTGTTTGTGGGTGGTGACGGGGGGTGGTTGGGGGCGAATGCAGGCATGCCAGTGTGCTGCAATGTCATTGCAGGGGCATGCATAAATTATTGCATGGCCATAAGCAGCCATAGCACTGATAACATGCGTAGATGTTAGCAATTTCAGAGTAAGGTCAGGGCTTGTGCAAGTGTGCTTATGAGTCTGATGTTACTCGATGTTACTGATTGTTTCGCTATGTTCCCCTAGTATACGGATGTGAGTAAGGGAAAGTGGGCGTCCTTATGTTAGGCTGCATTTGTAATGTGAATGCAAACATTTAAATAGCATCGCTGATATTAGCAACTGCGGTGCATGCGTATAAGCAGAATTGCGAACCGTAGTGAATCAGGCCCTCAGATCACTTCCTTCAAGAGCTGACATCTCATATGGACTCTATTCAAGTATCCCTTAACAGACAAGCCACACCTCTGATGCTCAATCAAGTGAGGTCTAGTTTTCTTCCCTTAACTTCCAGGGTCCATCTACCCACTCCAGCTAAATATGATGGGAATCCCAAAATATGCCAGGGATTTCTGAACTAGTGCAGTATCCACTTCGACCTGCAGCCTGGGAACTTCACTACAGCAAGCAACTAAATCACCTGTATAATTTCTTTACTCTCTGGGCAACCCCCGGCATGGGCATCTCCACTGTGGGAAAAGTCTGATCACTTTTTGTATAATCTTTAAGAAGCCTGAAAGAACCACATCAGCTGCATTCAACATTTTGCAACTGTGTCAAGGCTCACATACCGTGGGACAATACATGTATAATGCAATTCTGGACCTTGTCCTCTGAACTTTAGTGGAATACTGAGATGCTTGTCACTCTTCTGGAAAGGCCTCTCACAGTGTGGGATGCATCAAGCATCACATTTTGAATCTGATGCATCCTGCCACTGATCGCATGCATAGCGGCTTTGATTAACACAGTATGCATGACTAATTATGCAAGGGACAGCTCTTCCAATAAGAGCTGTCCTGTGCAAAGAGAGAACTTCCAAGTTTATTACCCGAGAGTCCTTCTGCACATGTGTGGCCATTTGACAGCTCATGCACTAGCCACAGGAGACCCTGGGATGGATCCTATTGGATCCCTCTCTGGGAAGTCTCTTGTAAGTAGCCCATAGGCATTGCCTATCGGGAACAAACTGTAGAAAGTTTTGCTTTCCGGAGCATGATGCATATGGGGAATGCAGACAAACTTCCGAAAAGTTAATTTTCAAAGGTTTGACCACATTTTTGAGGATAGTCCATCCCGCCCAGACAGAGCTAAAGACAAATTAGCTGCTTGTGAATGACCAATTAGTCTTGATGAACTAATTTGTCTCTGCAATAGAGTGGATATCTGCTTTTTCAAGAGAGTTCAATTAAGGGGTAGAGTAGAGTTCCCCAAGGTTCATCTGACTATACGTTTTCAGCCTCAGTGTCGTAATTCAGAAGTACCTATGCTACTATGTCTTCCCCGTCTTACCCCAGAAGAACGTGAGAGAAGTTTCTGAGGGAATATATGTCTCTATTGTGTTAGTCCCGGCCATATGCTTGGGTCTTGTCAGGAAATGCACACTCTTAGCTGATGGTGGAGAGGTCAGTTTAGGAGCATCTAACCACTCTCCTAAAAAGTCAGACTGTGTTAAGCTGCATACACACGTAAAGATTTTCTGTCCAACCATCCAACTAGTTGATTGGTTGGAATGGAAATCCGGTAACATATGGGAGTAAATGACGATCAGCAATTTGCTCCTAAATGCCAGAAAACAGATGAAAATGGTCGTCAGACAAGTTTGTTAAATGTTTGATCTAAACAATTTGTTCAAGCAACAGTTTTTGTCCATTTTCCGGTGTTTGGGAGCAAATTGCTGATTGTCATTTGCTTTCACACCTTACCAGATTTTCATTCCAACCAATCAACTGGTTGGATGGTTGGACAGAAAATCTTTACATGTGTATGCACCTTTAGTTAATGCTTCTACTGTGTTCCAAAATGTTGCCAATGAGATCTTCTGGAACTTGTTTTTGTCACGATCTGTGCAGTTTCTTTTCCCTGCCTGGGGTGTCGCTCTCTTCCCTGGTGTTTCAGCACTCTGGTCTGAGTATAAACTGAGCAATTAGTTGATGCAACAGCTGTGAGCTGCACCTTAACTTCCTATATAGACCAGCCACACAAGTTCCTTGCTGCCAGTTCATCAAGTCAAGTCTGCCTCAGTGTCTACACTCTGGATTATACTACCAGCTAGTATTCCATGTTTCCTGCTGTTACAGAACCTGGTCCCTGCTACCTGATATCCTCTTTGAGTCTCATGTGAGTTGTCTGGGACATTCATCTGCTTTGCCAGAGCTCCACTATCCAGGACTTGTCCAGTTATTAGTTCACCTGCTTGTCAAACTGCACTTACAATCTGGTACTGTGTTGTGTTGCTATTCAGTGTGTTTGCCAAGGCATATTCTTCAGAACTACTAGTGCCTACCAGATTCTCTGCACTGCTCTGCTGCATTCTAGATCAGAGCCTCCAATCATCTATTTTCACCTGTGCATTCTTGTTAATCAAGTTCCTAGTGTACCAACACTTTATAGTATATTCTGAACATTTCAGTCAACACTGCTATTTGTCAACCAGGACTTTGTGTATCCATATACTTCATCCAGCATTTGTCTTCATCCTAAACTCTGTTTCTATTCCCTGCATTATCCTGGACTGTATTACCATTTCATACCAGTTACTCAGAAATGCCTTTGTGAATATTATTACCTGTTTGCTTATCTTCCTGCTTAAATATTGCACCACCCTGTATGACAATAAATCTTACTAATTCATCAAAATCAAGCATTGTTTTCTGAAAGTATGATCATACATGGGAAACCCCACTTGAATCCTGACAGTTTTGTCACTGTAGTATATCTAGATGACATTCTCACAATTTCTGGAGACATTGACTCAAGGTTAGCATGTCAAGAAAGTCCTTTGGTGGCTTAGACAAAATAATCTGTTTAACAAACTAGAAAATGTGTGTTCGAGGTAAATTTTATTTCCTTCCTTGGGTATATCATCTCTGGTCCGACAATTCCTAGGCTTCTACAACTACTACCGCAAGTTTATACAGGGATAATCCACAGTGATTTCTCCAATCACAGCCCCCACCAGGAAAGCTCCAAATCCTGCCAAATGGACGGAGAAAGCCAAAGCTGTTTTCCAAAAACTCAAGCAAGCATTCTTCTTGGCACCTATTCTCAATCAACTTAAAGTTGCCCGTTCTTTTTTCCTTGAGGTGGATACCTCATCTCTCGGATAGCACCTGATGGTCAATTTCATCCTTGTAAAGTCTTCTCTTGGAAGTTCCTATCTGCTGAGAGAAAAGGGAAAAAGAACTGTTCCCTATGAAGCTAGTGCTCAAAGAATGGAGACATTTGTTGGAAGGAGCATGCTATCTGGTCAATATCTACATGGATAACAAAAATCTGCTTTATCTCATGTCAACCCAATACATGGAACCACAAGGCTGATCGCCCTTCAATACCCATGACTGAGGGTGAGAGTCCCTCAACTTAATAAAGACCTCCCATCCTTGATCCTCTGTATATGGCAGCAGTCACTCAATTCAGGAGCTGATACTTCTGGGCTACTGGTGGCCCACACTCTAGCAGGATGTGAAGCAGTTTGTTGCAGCCTGGTTCAAGAGCACTCAGCATAAGGTTCCCATACAATCTATTCCACCAGCAAGTCTGAGTACGACTTGGACCCACATGTCGATGGATTATATAATCAGGCTATCTCTCTCCAGTAAGTTTACCAGCAGATGGTAAACTTAGACACAATTGTTCATCAGACAAATCTTCTGCTTCCATGCGTGCCCAGTCGAGTTTGTGTCTAAACGCTGAGTCCAAATTTTGGCAGTCCCTTTGCAAAGCTCTCAAACAAGCTTAATTTCTCTTCAGCATTTCATCTGCAATCCAGTAGCCATACTGAGCAGGTTAGTCAGGTTCTGATGACTCTTCTACAGCTGTATATTTCATAATCGCAGGATGACTGGTCAGATCTGCTTCCATGGGTGGTATTTGCACATAATAATCATTATCACAAGCCCACTGCAACCACCACATTACACACAGTGGGCCTGATTCACTACTGAATGCAAATGCAATAGCGATTATGCACGCAGTTCCACTGCGATAGTATGCTAATCCATTGTGATTGCTATGCCGCCGCAGCACAACATAAGGACGACCACTTTACCTTTCACACATCCGTAATGTTTAGCAAGACTGTGAAACCATCAGTACAATCAAGTACCATCGCAGCCTCACGCACACTTGCACAAGTTCTGACCTTAATCAGAAATTGCTAACTTCATAGCACGCTATGAGTCCTTAGGCTGCGTACGCCATTGCAGTGGCTAATTTATACATGCTTCTGCAACGGCGTTCAAATGCACTGGCACGCCTGAATTTCACCGACCCCCCACCCCCTTTCACCACCCACGAACGGCACTACCTGTCAATCACTCTGAGTTGGGTCTGCATGCAGTCCCAAATGCAGTGGTCAGTTCGTGCATGCGCACTGCGATGAATACGCCTGTACTGTAATCAACAATCAGCCAATTGCGTGCGTAATCGCAGTTGCGATCGGTAATGAATCAGGCCTAGTGTTTGGACTGCATCCTATGGTACCTACATTTACTCCACTACCCTTAGCCTCTGTTCTGTCCTCTGAATCCTTCCTCCAAAACTTCACTATGATAAGAAGCAAAGAGCCATCCCTAGTCTACAACCTGGAGACAGAGGTGGACGTAGTTGCATTTGCAACTGCGATTCTGCATGCAGCAGGCTTATGAAAATATACCTTATATGACTTAGCCGATATCTTGTGCACAGAAACACCTACCTCCTCCATCTCACAGGTGCCACTTGCATGCAAAAAAATTAAACGTTAGGAACATTGTAGCACATCAAATGCACATAAAACATCTGAGCAACCCTATGCTGTCTCAGAAAGTTCATCTCACGTAAGATGTTGGGGCCTCTCAAGTGGAGTATGAATCCACAGAGGATCACTAGAGCATGCCCAGAAAATGGTCCCGGACCACCTGCATTTTTTTAACCACTCCCCATTAACTCCCTCAAACACTAGCTACCTGTCACTCACTTTGCGAATAAATTCTCCATGTCCATGTCACATTTGGGGTTTTGAGAACACAGTCGGGACCTGGGCTGAAGGGTCATAGTGGAATAGCAGTTGCTGAATCAGAGGTCTACTCATGGGATGAGACCCATGCTGTAAATGCCTGGTGCCTTCAAAGAGGTCAGTGACACCTAGAAGGCTCTCTGTCGTTCCCTGGAACCAATTGAATGGAACTCAACCCCTTACCCTCAATACATGGATAAGGAGTCGGAACCACTATTTGAGAACTCAGTGAATAGTACAGAGAGTAATACAGGTAATCGGTAGCCCACCTGGTAGCTGCTGGAAGATGCTACAAACCAATTATCAGAGCTGGGTCCCTGGAGCCTAAACCCTCAAAGAGGAATTCAGATCCAGCACCCAGTCCCCATCAAATGGAGTGAATGCTGGAGCAGAAACTCAGCAAGAACCCTAACACCCTAAGAGAGGACCCTCAGGGCAGGGGTATATTTATAATGGGTGCAGGGTGTGCGGTGCAAATGGATCCAGGGGGGGCACACCCTTCCACCCATATTATATAAAACTTACCTCTCTGTGGTTCGGCGTCGGGTCTCTCAGTGCTGCTCAAAATGGCGGAAAATGGCCGCCACGGCAATTTTTCCAGCATTCTGCACATGCGCTGTGAGCAAATCGACGGGAAAATGGTGGCCACACCATTTCTGCGGTGATCTGCGAATGCGCAGTAGACTCTGGGCACACTCTAATGCCCAGAGTCTACTGATTCTGCAGTGGCCGACTGTCGGCCGCTGGGGTGAGAAGGGGGGGCCCGTGACGGGTGATGCACACAGCCCCCTCTTGTCTAAAGATGCCGCTGCCTTAGGGAAACAACCACCATCAATAGAAGTGTGTAGAGAGACTCGGAGTAGGTCAGGAGCTAAGACGCTGAGAGGAAGCAATGTAATTTGCAGAGTCAACATGTAATCTGAAGTACATAGAAAGAACAGTCCACTTGAACCAGCAATGAGCAGGAGAGTTGTACTCAGAGGGCATGCTTGTAGTCAGAATCACTGTAGGCAGTAGACTTGGCACTTGAAAGCACTATGAAAGTACTTAGGATGCACAGGAGACTTCATACTACAATGCAGGCAGGAAATAGGAACAAGTCACTGGATGGACCTTACATGAACTGGATTAGGACCACAGGTAGCAGACATGGAACCTAATGATACTGAATTAGAACCTCTATACACTCCTTCCTATATCTTCTAATATCCTGCCTATACCTTCTAAGGATGACGCTAATTTGCGTATGCAGTTTATACAGTAAATAAAGACTCCAGACTTAGAACATGTGGTTCCAAAGCACAAAGTATTATTCAAGTAAAAGTACAGTCAGTTACACGCTATTGATCCAAACACAATTTGGCGCAAAGGAATTATGCAGACCCAAGTACAATATACATACGCAGCGCTTCCGGACCAGATGTAGGCATCAGCAAGAAACCCTCATCAATCAGCATTCAGCAAGAAGACTAAGACCCAGTGTTGGAGCACACATATTTATACCCCCCAGGAATAGACAAAACAATAGAGAAGTTTGTTGCTGATGCCATTGGTTCCCAAGGGAGATGCATCTGTTATAGAGCGTTTAACAGGCTGATTCAAATAGACACAACCCAGCCTCCAACAACTGGGGGTCTCTGGTTTCCCGCCTCATGCAACATCCTAACAGTTGTTCATATAATATACATTTTGTTGCTTGAAATCTCTGCGGTCCATAAGTTGAGAATGCATGATGCGATCTCCACACCGATAATATCGGAATTCTGTTGAAAGAGTACGCATCAGTACAATACCAAACACGGCTTACTTATCATGTATAAAACCTTAATTACCAAATAATCTTTATTTCACAGCATTTATTCTAAATGAACAAACTTAAATCTTATACTTTAAAGCTTATGGAACCTTGTATGTGAATATGGAAAGTGTGAGTATGCGGGGTTTGATATAAGGACGCTAGTTAACTTGGGACAGATGCGTGCGCATTTAGCTAATAAACAGCGTTTTCATTCAGGGTCTTATGCATTCGCTAATATGCAACTAGTTAACAGCGCAATTGTGCATATTAATGTGTATATGAGAAATGGTGAAAGATGCAATCGCATGGTGCTAATAGTAATATCGCCATATGTACTTAATTGTGAGCTTATCTAAAATGGTGCTTGGGCGGCCATTTGCAAAATGGCGTCTTGCGATCTCATTTCCAAGATGGCGTCTTGCGGCCAGTCGCAAGATGGCATCGCAGCGATCCAATTTTAAACTGATCTTGTCTCAGCCAATTATCCAGCTTCGACAGTCCACCCTTTGATAGCGAACAACATGCTATCACAATCTGCTTTTTAAATTTAATTTAGGCTTACATTTACATATTATTTAGTGTTATTATAGGATGGCACAAGGTGGTTCTTAATCCATCAATAATGTGTCTCTGAGTGGGGACATAAAACTACTATTATACGCACACCGCGGATCTTGGAAGATCATGTGAAAGGTGTGGGAATGCATCAGTCTTATAAAAGCAGTCTTGAAGGGGAATTTAGACTTTACATTATCTGAGGTGTTTTCAAAATAACATTTCAATAATAAATTCTATGCATGTCTAAATATGATACATTAAATGATGGTATTTCCTAGTTCAGGGTTGTAATGCAGTTCTATATTTACCTCGGTATTCATATTGTCATTACTGACCACCATCAGTTTCGTTCTTTCGTTTTACTCTATTTTTACACTTTTCACACTTCAACACAATAGGAACACACCGGACACATATGCCAATCATTATGATGACAATTAGTATAAGGATCAAGAATTTGCCTATGCTGGCGATCACTTCCTGGACCCATTCCCCTAGACCTGAGAACCATTTCACTGGGTTCAGCCATGAAACCCATCCTTCTATCTTCTCCCCTACTTCAGCCACTGAAGCATTATGGTTCTTACGAAACTCCCATTTTAGCTGCAGAATTTCATCCATCTTCCGGTCTATCACTTCCTTGGGGTCGCTGGTATCATTGGTGACATAGGTGCAACATTTTGCTCCAAATTGAGTGGCTAACGTTATGCAATACCCTCCAGTAACAGCAGTTAAATAATTCAACACTAGCCTCTGTTGCACCAGTTCTTTCTTGTATGCTTGCAATTCTCTCTCTGTATACCTGAATGTGTCATCGTACATCTCGGTGATATTATCTATCAATTTTGCAAGTTCCTGAATATATCTAAAGTTTAATGTACCCCGAGCAATCCTGGTGGGATCCAGTGTGATTAAAACTTGAAAGCCAGTTGTCTCACTAATTAACTGAGTGGCTTTATGCACGTCACCAGGTATCATATTTCTTTTGCCTCTGTGTTCATATAGCGTGTGAAGATATGGTGATGGTGTGTTGATGGTGTGTTTTTATGTATACCAAGTATTTCAACATGTGTGAGGGTCATAACTTCTGGGACTACCCTTCCCAGGTAACACAAACCTTCGGAACTCGGGGAGAGCCGCTTATACGCTTTTCTTCCACGTATAAAATATACATTATCAGGGAGAACATAAGGAATGGTATGCATCATTATCATTAAGCACATTTCCCTTGCAAACAATCCTATTTCTGGGTCTTCCATCTGGTTCATGCAAGTCTCTGGCTGTATTATTTTAGCACAATAACCATCTGGCACCTTACCAATAATTTCTTTGGTGGAACTCAATGTATACCGATACCTAAAATGTCTCCCACTAGATTGAATTGAGCGTAACAGATCATGTTTTATGGACTCATTATCAGCTCTTTGTGAGAAGGTCATTGTCTGATTATTCCCCATCACTTCCCAACTCCCGGGTTTATTGGGGTTGGTTATGTTTAAACACAAAAGTGATCTATCTACTTGGAATTGGTAGAGTTTGAAATGAGGTGGTTTGGATGAGAGGAATTTTCCATCCAATGTTTTCCCTTTTTGTAATTCTAAAATTTCCGTGATATTCAGCGGAAATGGCACCAACCCTACGTTATGCTGTCCCTGTGGCACATGTGAACACACCCAGCAATCAGTTTGATTTAACACTTTGCCTACCATGCTATGATAATCCTCTAAAGGATACCCACCCCAGTACGGGTTATATTTAGGTTTGCACCGTTGGATACAGTTCTCATCAACTAGGGACCCACAAAGCTCACAAATACAGGAATCTTCAGACGATAAACCTCCACACCGTCCCCGAGTATCCGGAATGACAGCTCTCTTAACAAAAACAGTACTAAGATTGGTCAGACACTTCCCTGATTGGCATTGCATTCCTCCTGACTCCACTCCATCAGCACTGCCATCAGCTCCCATTTCCTCAATCGGTCTCCCATCACAGAAACTGGATATTCCCGAACCGACCAGGATGGTGAACACTCTAAAAGAGAATATGAAAATGAACACAGCAGGCCCGTCCATTGTCACAACAAGACCTGCAAATTTCTCTTAGTTCAGGTATCTCACTACGACCTTTTCAATCCTCCTGGAACAAGCTCACGAGCGACAGGTCCACGCAATCAGCCTTGTCTCTGACTTGTTTCTCCACCAGTTGATTGACCTTTTTGCAGTGAGTGGAATGGACCCAGGTATCTCTCTCAGCCACCTTCAAAGATGTAGTACTTGTCAGCTGCACCTGGTACGGACCTTCCCACCGATCAGTCAAACAACCTGAACGCACGAAATTTCTGATCATAACATATTCTCCTGGTTCAACATCATGACAGTTAGTTTCAGGCATATCATGGGACAACAATTTCAGTTTCTGCTGCTGTTGCTTTAACTGCTTACTCATTGATATAAGATACTTTACAGTTACCTCGTTGTTACCCTTCAAGTCTTCCTTTGGACTTATAATCAAATGAGGTTGTCTACCAAACAGTATTTCAAATGGGGACAGATTTAGAGGTCTAAGAGTGGTCCTTATGCTATGTAGGACCAAAGGTAACTCTTCTGGCCATCCTAGTCCAGTCTCTGCCATAATTTTACTTAATTTATTTTTAATAGTCCCGTTCATCCTCTCTACCTTGGCACTGGCTTGCGGTCAGTAGGGGGTATGAAGTCGGCTATTAATACCCATCAGCTTACACATATTTTGAAAAACATCACCTGTGAAATGAGTACCCCTGTCACTCTCGATGATTTTAGGGATACTGTACCTGCATACAAATTCCTGAACTATTTTCTTGGCAGTAAACGCAGCAGTATTAGTGGCCGCTGGATAAGCCTCAACCCAATTAGAAAATACATCAGTGCACACTAATACATACTTAAGGTTCCTGCAGGGTGGTAATTGGATGAAATCAATTTGTATCACCTGGAAAGGTCCATCAGTCGGTGGAATGTTGGACAGTTCGGTAGGGATCGCTTTCCCTATGTTCTTCCTCAAGCAGGTCAGACAGGACAAACAATGCTATCTTTTCTGCTTGTGAAGAAAAACCAGGTGCGCACCAGTATGCTCTCACCAACTTGCACATACCTTGCTTTCACCATGTGCTGCCTCAGCCAGGCTGGGGTAATATGCCTTGGGGGCTACTGGTTTACCTTGTCCGTCCCTCCAGAGCCCGGAGGACTCTTGCCCACATCCCTTGGACTTCCAAATGGATTTTTCCTGAATTGAACACAAATTTTGCATCTCAATTAATTTCAGCATATCACTTGTTTGGAAAGACATCATTTTTTCAGTTGGGGAAAACAATTTTAACACTGCTGCCCATTTTGCAGCTTCATCTGCTCTGTTGTTGCCCAGTGACACCGGATCATCCTCACATGTATGGGCTTTACACTTAATTACTGCCACCGCTTTGGGCAGTTGGATTGCTTCTAAAAGATGTTTTATGTGTCGGGAATGTGCAACTGGTGTGCCTGCTGCTTTCATAAAATTTCTCAGACGCCATAGAGCCCCAAAATCGTGCACCACCCCGAACGCGTACCTCGAGTCAGTGTAAATGTTAGCAGATTTGCTTGCTGCCAGTTCACACGCTCTAGTTAGTGCTACTAACTCTGCCACCTGGGCTGAGTGAGGAGGACCAAGAGGTTTAGCTTCTATGATGTCTGTGTCATATACAACAGCATAACCTGTACATAATTCACCTGTGTCTGTTTGTGTATGACACTCCCATTCGTATAAAAAGTCACATCCACATTCTCTAAAGGTGTGTCATGTATGTCAGGTCTAGCAGTAAAGGTCTGATTCAGATATTTCATACAATCGTGCGTATCATTATGTCCGCTGAACTCACCTCCCGCCAGCAACTCGCCTCCTTCCACCTTTTCTACATCATGTTGTACATATGGTAAATATGTTGCTGGATTCAGCGTGCTGCAACATTTAACAGTGATGTTTGCAACTGCGATTAGAGCTAGTTCCCATTTGGTAAACCTAGCTGAAGAGATGTGTCTGGTTTGAGTTGAATTCAACAGAGCAGATACAGCATGGGAAGTGTAGACAATCATATCATGACCCAATACGTCCTCACTTTTACTCACCAATAGAGCGGTAGCTCCTACACTTCTCAAACAAGTGGGGAGTGATCTTGCCACAGTGTCCAATTGGGTACTGTAGTATGCTACAGGCCCACTGGCATCACCATGTTTTTGTGTAAGGACACCTGCAGCACAACCATCGACTTCTGTACAATACAAATCAAAAGGTTTTTCATAATCAGGTATTCCCACTGCAGGAGCTTTTGTCAGACTATCCTTAAGATTAAGGAAAGCCTGCTCTGATTCTTCTGTGTGTATGACATGATTGGGCTTTGAGGAATAGACTAATTCCAAGGCCAAAATAGAAAAACCTGGGATCCACATTCTACAGTATCCACACATTCCCAAGAAGGTATAAATTTGCTGTTGATTCTGCGGCAGTGTCATGTTCTGTATGGCCTGGATTCTATCATTTGTGAGATGTCTTAACCCCTGGGTTAGGCAGTGTCCCAAATATTTTACTCTGGATTGGCACGGCTGTAGTTTGTCCTGTATGCGAGAGATGAAGTAACAAAAGTTTAGTAGCATTCAAACATGACATAAACGAGTCAGGACATAGCAATAAATTGTATACATATTGAATTAGAACAGATCCATTGACAGGTTGAAAAGAAGGTAAACAGTCGTGCAATGCCTGGGAGAAGATACTGGGGCTGTCTATGAAACCTTGGGGTAACCGTGTCCATGTATATTGTACACCACTGTATGTAAATGCGAATAGATACTGACAGTCAGGGTGGAGAGGCACAGAGAAGAAAGCAGAGCAGAGGTCAATGACCGTGAATTGGGTTGCAATTGGTGGGATCTGCATCAGGATGACAGCTGGATTTGGCACTACAGGGAATTGGCTCTCTACTACCTTATTAACACCTCTAAGGTCTTGTACCAACCTATAACCCCTCCCACCACTCTTCTTCACTGGAAAAATGGGACTGTTGGCTACACTAGCTGTACGAACTAAAATTCCCTGCTGCAATAATCGCTCAATTATTGGAAAAACCCCTAATTCTACCTCCTGTTTTAGTGGGTACTGAGGAATTTTTGGAGCTTGCCTACCGCTTTTTAAATTTACCATTACAGGGCTTACATTTGCCATTAATCTAGTGTCCTGTCCGTCCTTAGTCCAAAGGGAATCTGGAATTTGGGACAACATTTCATCTACCTGAGATTGATTTTCATTTAAACTTGTAGAGTGATACATTATCCTTTGGGGAGTGTCCAACATATCCCGCACCTCGTGCGCAACTCTCTCTGGGATATCTAAAAATACACCATCAGGGGTGCAATATATAACACATCCCATCTTACATAACAAGTCTCTACCCAACAGGTTAGTAGGAGTCGCAGCAGCCAGAAGGAAAGAATGCCTGGTATGCAACAGCCCAATAGTAACCTCTGTGGACTTTGTTAAAGGATAATGTTCCACTTTACCTGTTACACCCATTGTTGGTACTGTCTCGTTGGTCACCTGTAAATTAACGGGAGATTTTATCACTGACCTGGTCGCCCCTGTGTCTACAAGAAAAGGATATTCAGTACCAGCTACATCAACCATCATGACCGGTTCTTCCCTAGTACTTTCCGTTAACCTGACTATCTGTAGACTACAGGTATGACCTGACCCCTAGCGTTGGCTACCATTCTCCAATAAAGCATTTACGGCCACAATTGGAGCTGGTGCCTGCTGGACATTTGCTGGTCTCTGTGCATATCCCTTATGGGGATGTCCAGGTCTTCCCTGATTTGGGGTTCCTACTCTTTTTACTGTACAGTTTCTACTTAAGTGTCCTGTTTGTTTACAATTAAAACATGTTCGTGGATCGGGTGAAGACACGTGTTGTTGTAAAGTTTGATCAGAGGGTAAAGGTGGTGCATATGGGTAAGGATAGGGAGGGTAAGGGTATTGTGGGGGATATGAGGTTTGTGAGTAGTATGGGACCTGTGGTTGTATAGGGTTAGTGGAATAGAACTGTGTTTGTTGTTGCGTGGGGATAGTGAGGGCATATAACTGTTCAGGTGTAAGTGTGTGTGCAGATGCGAGTGTATCTGTTGGCTGTGATGTTACCATCATTCCTTCCAGAGCTTGGATACTGACAGCCATTAGTTTTTCGCTCTGGGTCTCTCTCTTCTTTGAGATGTTTTTATCATGTTCTATGGCAGATTCTATGAGGGTATCTATTGTGAGTCCCCTCCAGCCAGGCTGTGAGGTCTGAACCCGAGTCTTTAAATTCTCTTTCAGACCATCCATGAGTACCGTGACTATCATTCCCCTGTGGTGAGTGCTATCTTTAATCTCTTCTAACCCAGTGTACTGGGTGATAGCCTGCAGAGCCCGGTCGCAATAATTTTCTGCAGATTCACTCTCCTTTTGCTTAATGGTGAAAATTTTGTTCCAGTTAACTACTACTGGAAAATATATACCCAATTGAGTTACAATGCGGGAAATGTGACCTTGGTTTACTTGGTCTGTTAAGGGAACGTCACCATCCAATACACAATCCGTGATAAATTTTGTCACGTCGGTATTGCGTGGTAGACAAGCCCTTAACACCACACGCCAATCTTTATTAGTTGGCTCATGAGAACTACCCAAATTTCTCAAAAATCTTTGACATTTGGCTAGTTCCTTTTTGGGATCGGGGAAATCATTTATGATGGAATTTAGGCCCTCATTCAGACCCGGACTCAAGTGGCCGTTCGTACGTTCGGCGTACGTTAAAAAAATATTTAAATTCAAGCACTCGCTCGTATTTTCGATCGCAGCCAAACATCCTCCCCAAACTCAAGCGACCCCTCCTCTAACTAACGAGCGTGCCAAATAGCGAGCGTACATCCCCGAAGTGGCTTGATGGGAACGCACGCACAAGTACTACCCGGAAGTGGGACTGTCAGATTTCGATTAACTGCTCGTTTATTCTGCCTACCTCCCTCAATCGTATCATGCCAATCAATATATCAATTAGCTTAATTGTTTTTTTGTTTTTTTTTAACACAATGCAATAAACTTTATTCTTGTCCGTGTTTGTGTTTACCCGCAGAATATGTACGGCTTAAACATTCGCTTTTATTTGTCAAAATACATGTTAGCCCCAATTAAACAATTGTTCTATTTGTTTTTCTAACCGCATATTTCCCGGAGTTAATTTCTTTATTTAAATTTGCTTACGCATGTCACTGCATCAAGCCTATCATAACTCTCAAGAGATTTCTGGCCCTGTCGAACACGTGACTCATACACTAACCAATAGAATTGGTCCTGTTAATTACCCAAATACATTAGCCAATCAAAAATTTTTTGGGCACTTTATTAAAAATGATTTTTAACAAATACACCATTGCCATCATGAGAGCCTCCGCATTCACCAGGCACGAGCTGCTGGTGCTAACGGAGGTGACGGATAGGCGGATCACCAGCCAGCCTCCACCCATCACCAACTGCGAAAAGCGTTCCTCATATGCGGAGGTACGGGCCCGCCTGCACTCCTTCGGCTCACGCCGCCAGATCGGGCAGCTGGAGCGCAGGTGGTCGGACCTGCAACGGCGGACGCCCCGCTTGCTGGCATGCTTTCGCATGCAGATCGCAGAAAGTAAGTTTTAGGGATTGTGGTTTTCATGTTTGTCTTTGTGGCCCTAACTGCGTGTGCATGTTTCCATGTAGGTCATACTTATTCATTGTACTCATATCTGCATGGCCATGTTTTCCATGTAGGTCATATTTATTCATTGTACTCATATCTGCATGGCCATGTTTTCCATGTAGGTCATATTTATTCATTGTACTCATATCTGCATGGCCATGTTTTCCATGTAGGTCATATTTGTTCATTGTACTCATATCTGCATGGCCATGTTTTCCATGTAGGTCATATTTATTCATTGTACTCATATCTGCATGGCCATGTTTTCC
This sequence comes from Taudactylus pleione, assembly GCA_031769625.1. Taxonomy (NCBI): domain Eukaryota; kingdom Metazoa; phylum Chordata; class Amphibia; order Anura; family Myobatrachidae; genus Taudactylus; species Taudactylus pleione. The sequence goes on from JAUIMM010000154.1 coordinate 9,278,319, forward strand.
ATGTAGGTCATATTTATTCATTGTACTCATATCTGCATGGCCATGTTTTCCATGTAGGTCATATTTATTCATTGTACTCATATCTGCATTGCCATGTTTTCCATGTAGGTCATATTTATTCATTGTACTCATATCTGCATGGCCATGTTTTCCATGTAGGTCATATTTATTCATTGTACTCATATCTGCATGGCCATGTTTTCCATGTAGGTCATATTTATTCATTGTACTCATATCAGCATGGCCATGTTTTCCATGTAGGTCATATTTATTCATTGTACTCATATCTGCATGGCCATGTTTTCCATGTAGGTCATATTTATTCATTGTACTCATATCTGCATGGCCATGTTTTCCATGTAGGTCATATTTATTCATTGTACTCATATCTGCATGGCCATTTTTTTGTTTTTTGGGATCAGAAAATGGTGTTTTTCTCGGATTTGTGTTGAAACTAACCACAATTTGTTTCACATCTTTTAGGGGCACAGCGAAGACTACGCCGTCATCGTCAGCGCAGACGGCACTCACGGCCACTCTCCCCCAGCCCCCAGCCAACTCTCCACAACCCCAAATTCCCCTATTCCCCACTCCTCCCCAGCCTTCCAAGACCCTCTGGGGGAAATTTCGGGGCTCCTTCCCCTCCGCCCCAATTCCCCCTCTCCTCCAACCACCCCTCTTCGAATTACCCCCTCCCCGGAATTGGAAATTACCCCGCCCAGATCGTTGGGGAATGGAGGCACCTCCGAGGAGGACGAGGGAGGGCCTTCTGGAGCTGCCGTTTTTTCTTCCGGTATGTTTTTGTTTTGGTTTCTTTTTCGCCACAAACTGTTTGTATGTAATCATGTGTTGTTCCCTTTTTTGGAGTTTTTTGCTAGACTTTTGGTGATTTTGCAGATTGCCTTTACCTGTTACTGCTGATTTCAACATACACATATCACACCTGTCGGAATTTGTTGATTGGCCTTGTATTTTTGGCCTACACCATTTTGGGTGGATGGGTTTTAATGGTGTAATTATGGTTAGTTTCTAAATATTTGTTTTTTTTATTTTTTGGTTTTGGCTTGTTTTTTAATGTGGTTTCATTATTGTTGTATTAATCCCCACACTTTTCTCACCCACAGAGGAACAGAGGCGTCGGGCTGAATTAGCCGCCTGTGTGGCCCGTATGCGGCACAATATAATCGGTCTGCTGGTGGTCCTTGACCATATGTCGGTCCTCCTTAGGGACTATTTTTTTTTGTTTTTTTGCCAAATTTAAATAAATTAATATTCAAAGTAACGTTCTGTCTCATTCGTTATTTCTAAATCAGAGATTGTTTACCCTGACATAAGTAGACTCTTCCTGCAAGGATTTGCAATTTTTGTCACTAAGATTGTGTGTTGTATTTTTATGTAAAACAGGCACAAGAAACACCTAACAGTAACAATCTCATTTCCCTTTTTTGGTGTAGTCACAATTAGATATTACTACATTTTACAGGTTCCTAGTTGGGGTGGAAGCTGCTTAGGCCAATATTACGAAGCCAACTGATTGTACAGGATTCCTTTGGGTGTTGGTTTGGACCCTGAAAACATATTACATTTTAGCTCAACTGGCGTCATTACTGGATTACCCCTTAGGCAAATGTAACGTGTGTGAACCTGGTTACACTTGCTTGTAACGTTCAAAAAAAGGTACAAAATTTCACTCTCAAAACATTTATTCACAACATAACTCAAAAATCAATGTGGTCACTCACAAACAAAACACACAGTGATAATCACAAATACAACACATACCAACAAAACAAAAAAAATACACAACAAATCAAGAACTGGTTGACGAAGGACCATGCCAATATGATTCCACAAATATGGCGTTGCAATATGGGTTCCATAATATATCCCCAAAATGTCCACATACAGGTTTTTTAAGGGTAGCAGGAAGTAGTCATCGTTGGAGTGCCAAAGATTATGTGAAAAAACAGAAGATGGAGAAAATAAAAAAAATTAATTAGATGTTCTCAAACAAACCGTACCACATTGGGTATAAACATTGTTGTTTTGACAATAATTACCTAAAAAATCTGGCCACCACATCATCGCGTATGGCCCCCCCACATACTGACCTCTGACCAACCTCGGGGGGGCCATCCTCAGGTAAGGCATCCTCTGGCTGCATTGGGACACCACTCCTTATTGGGATGTTGTGAAATATCCCACACAGGACCACAATTTTCGAAACCATATCCGGCAAATACATGAGCTCGCCACCAGAGCGGTGGAGGCATCTGAATCGGCCTTTTAAAAGGTCGATACAGCGCTCCACCACTTGCCTGGTGGCTGTAAGTGCGGAATTATACTCACTTTGTGGCCCTGGTGTGGGAGCCAAATAAGGAGTGAGCAGCCAGGGCGTGCAAGGGTAGCCACTGTCTCCTGTGAAAAAGAATAGACAACATTAGGATCACTCTGTATGAAGCTTAACATTGTTATGTACTAAAGGTCTCCACTTACCCAGAAGCCACGCATCACCAGCTTGTAGGTTGGTTAATTTGTGCCATATCCCTGATTGCCGGATGACGAAGGAGTCATGTGCACTTCCTGGTAATTTTGCATTCAAGGACAGGATCTGGAGGGAGGCATCACATACCACCATTACATTGAGGGAGTGATAGTGTTTCCGGTTTCTAAATATTGCCTCCAGCCGTGCTGGAGGCTGAAGTGGTATGTGAGTACCATCCACAACCCCTATGATGTGTGGGAAGCCAGCTATTTGGTAAAAATTGGCCTTGGCCACACTAAGGGCACCCATATCCAAAGGCATTTGAATAAAATGATGGAGGTGCTTGAAAAGTGCCTCCATCACTGCCTTCAGGATCCGGGAAAAGGAGGATTGTGAGATGCCCGCCACTATTCCCACCGTTGTTTGAAACGATCTTGAGGCACAGAAATGTAACACCGCCATAAATTGCGTAAGTGGTGGTATTGCTGTAGGACTGTCAATTTGCCGCTCAAGATCACTCTATTAATGAGAGAGTGTCTATGATGATTTTGGGAGGAAGACGGTAGCGTCTTAAAACCTCATCATCGGGCATTCCAAAAAGGGTGACACGTGTTCGAAATATCTGGGGCCTTACATGCCTACGATGCCTATGCCTGGGACGAGATTGAGGTTGGTCGGCTTCCGGGAGCATGGCCAGAACAATCCGACCCAGATCAACCTGAAATGGCAAGATTTGAATGTCAGGCTTTTTAACCCCCCCAAAAATAAAAATTTTAACTTAGCTTGAAGATACCATCCATTGATGCTTACATGCCGGGGTATTGTCATGATACGTGCAAACTGGAAATAATCACAACATAAATATACATCATTTTATGCTGGCCATTTCTGATTCCAAATTTTGAGCAAGACAAAACATAAAAGGGGAGAAACACACATTTGGGCAAAGAGCAAAACGACATTGCGCACACTACGTCAAATTGAGGCCAAATGTAAGCAACAAATGCTAAAGAGAAAACAGACCAGGGAAACAATGGACAACAATGGACAACAGTCTGGCGGTAAGTATTTCAGGCATTTTGACTCAATGATTAATTAGAAACATAATATTGTGCAAGTTGTGAAGTTGAGAATTCTCCAAATTTACACAAATAGGTGAGGAGGATGACATGAAGAGGCTGCTGGGCCCAGTATTCCGGGCAAAGCTGCCAAAAAGAAAAGGCAGCCACAATTCACAAGAAAGGAGATGGAGGTTTTGATTCAGAAGTGTGTGGACATCCTGCCACAGGCAGACAGGAATATGAGTGCAAGCCAGAAGTGGAGAATGTGGGAAGAGGTAGCCGTTGATGTCAATAGGGTGGGTGATTATGTCCATCTAGCCCGGGATGTCAAACGGCGGTAAGTAAACACTTGCCCCCCCTAAAACCAAAACCCATTTTAAACAAAAGGATAATGGTTCCAATTTCACCCACAGATGGGCCGACTTCAAATATCACCTGAAGCAAAAACTGTCGGACAGGGCTAGGCATGCAAGGGGGACAGGTGGGGGTCCCACCCCTGTGTCATTGGAATTGAATGATGTAGAAGAGCTGGCACAGGGGTGTGTACAGCCTGTGGAGGTGTTTGGCGTGTCCAACATGGATACGGACATGCAAGACTTTGCGGCTCCTCATGTTGTCCCAGGTAAATATTGTGATGTCACCAACTCTGAAATGTTATTGTGCCAATATGTAGATTCTAATGTGACTCTTTTCTCATTTTTCCAACAGAGACACAGGCGGATGAGTCTGCTCCAGAGGGGAGCCTTGGCCGCAGAATTTCTGCAGGCTCTGCAGGGGATGAACCAGTACATCCGGCTGAGGACCCTACAGAAGCCAGTCCTGGGCAATCCCCCTCGCAGGCAGTGTCCCTCCTCACAGAACTCAATTTTAAATCGGATTTCCATACGGAGATTCTGCAGAGGATGGACGCCAGTCTGGTACGGGTGGCTGAGGCCCTGGAGCAAAATGCTGCGGCCAACGTGACCATTGGTCAGGCCCTGGTGGAAAATACCAGGGCCAACATCCGCATCGCCAATGCCCTGGAGCAGCTCGTTCGCCAGCACATGGTGGAGCTGACCTCCCTTCCTGCCGGAACATCAGGATCCTCCACCTCTGGCACAACATCAGCCAATCCTCCAAATGTGCCTAGCCCTGGGCCTAGTCCAGAGGCCACAACATCTGCCTCTGGACAGGCCAGCCCGATGACATCCCGGACCCGGTCTGGCGCCCTCCCTCCCTCCCCCAGCCAAACGGCCGAAAAAACGGTGACAGCATTGGCTACTTTTCCCACACTCCTTCTGTGCTTGCCTCATATTCCTTTCTGGCCAAAACTTCCCTCTCCTTTCTTGTGAATTGTTTTTAATTTTTGCATTTACGTTTACCAACAATTTATTGTTTGCACAATTAATAAATATTGTGGAATGAACACTGCCAAAAATGTTTGTGTTAAATATGTGCATTAATTGTTTTTGGGATACCAATAAATTTACATCAAATGTACGACTTTGTATTCTGACATTATTGTCAAAATGGGTTACATTTAATCCGGGCCCACAAGCCAACAACGTTCAACCCAAAAAATTTTACATTTGAAAAAAAGGTCTCTTTAAGGAACGTTTAAAACATTACCTAAGGATGCAAATTCACCTTGCAAAAACAAAATGAGGCACAAAACCTAAACATGATGACATTATTGTTACAATAGTCCAAAAACAACACATTGCGGCCAAAATAAAGCCCCACAAATGTACGCTAATTGATTGTGTAATCCAGACATTAGCAGCTATGATTTCCACCTGCGTTCGGTTTTGTGCTATCCAAAAAAACTGCTTTCCAAACACATACCAAGCCAGTTTTCAATCCAACACTAATTGATTTTCTGACAAGCCGTGATTAATCGATGCAACATCGTGGAGTGCCGGGACGGAGGAGAAGGCCATCGCCAATGTGGTCGAGTTATCCAGACCCTAAGATGTGCAAGCATTTTGAAGGGAAAGAGGATCATCCAGTGACGTATGAGTTGGTACGAACACATTTGACGTTCGCATTTATTAATGTATGTATGCCCCAAAAACGCCTCGCCACGCCTGCGTTTTTCCATCTCCTCCCCCGTCAACACCCAAAAACGCCCTGTTATGTCAATTACATTTGACATGTCACTTCCTGTACGCTATTTGACGAACGAGACAAAAAAAGCTCGCAATCTGCCGTACGCACATGCGCAGTGTAACACTGATGCATGCGCGGTTTGTCAACATCGGAACGCAACGAGCGTACTGCTGTTAACGAACGGCTCTGAATCAGGGCCTTAGTTCTGCTCTTGTCCAGGGACAATGCATTACCACGTCCCTCGTGGGCACTACACCGTTCGCATCTGCATTTCCATTCGGAACAGTTATCGTCCGAATGGGATGCAGACCGGTAGCGCTGCAACCTTTGACCTGGTTACCTGGCTGAGGGTTTAATCTGCTGCTGCTACGTATGGTATTAACAACTTCCTCTACGGGTGCAGGGTGTGTTACCGATGAAGATGGCGGCACCACTCGTGATTGTGGTGATGCAGCATCTATCATTTGCACAGCATGGGAAATGGCAGACATTACAATAGGCTCATCATCCACATCAAAAACATTTTCTTTATGGTTGCTGAAGAGAGGGTACAAATTACTTGTTACATTTTTATGGGTATTTTTGGTAACTGTACTTGCACCTCCATCAACATAAGGTGGGGGAGGTGAGCGTGAACTGTCGGCAATACTCTACAATGCTACTTTGCCGTACGTGCACGCCATTTTGCGGCTCGCCCATATTGCAATTTAGCGTTGCGGATGTATTCTCTGGCAATGCGCTCGCGATGCTAGTTTGCGTCACTTGCACATTTTTAAGCCACGCATCCCCTTCATGCTGCCACAAATTTAAACATTCATAATATTTTACCTTTTTTTCTCGGGAGTGCATCAGACTGATGTGATCCCGGACATTATCTAATACATTTTTATCAAAACTACCAATTCTGGGAAACGATCTAACACTCTTCATCGTCATTTTAAACCATACGTCACAATACCTTATCGCATAAGTACCGTACTTAGTATGCATAATACGACGGGCCAATCCAATCGGCGCTTCCATTAGCAGCACATCATTGTGTAACATCTCTACTGTTTGCGCGGCTCCCATTCTGAGACAAATCCTACGCTTTTCAATAAAGATTTAAACTGGTGAAATACAATCAAGATACTTTCACTTACCTGTGGACGATTTAAACGGCAGCGCCCACACACCTGGATAAGATTTGAAAAAGGCAACTGCCACACCCGGATAAGATTTAGTAAGGCAACTTCCACACCTATGGAAGTTTAAGTCGGCTACTTCCACGCACCTCTCTACAACAAAGACAACATGTACACCTGCTACTGTAAATAGAACGGTAAGCTGCTTACCGAGCGACTAGCACTTAGCCCTTAACGGTCATACGGTACCTCTAACTGTAGGGAACAAGTTACCCCTACCAACAAATACTCACTGTTACACACTTTTTCCTGCGCAGAAAAATACATGTTAACCCAGATATTGATAACAATTGAAAATTGTAAACCTCAACGGCTTTATTTAAACACGTGGCAGCACAACCGTAAGTACGTATACGCTATTGGGCGACCAGTCGCATACACAATAATGTGACTACCACACAACCGTATGACAACTTTTTAGTTGTGTACGCAAAAGTGCATGTTTACTGTGCGCAAAACAGACTCAGCCACATGCTTAATACTGCGGCACCCCTTTAAATGTTAGGTTCTATCAACAAAGGAAAACAAACTTTTTCCTCTCTTGTCCCTGGATTCTAGTCAGCTTCCTTGGCTCACACGGAAATGGATAGCGATCTTTCAGCACAAAGTGGTTGCAGGTAAACCCTGCATGTGGCCACTCCACCCTTTGCTGAGATATCGATAACCGTATGTACCGTGTGAGTAGGTAAGTGACTTCACTACGATCCCCCAGCTAACGATACTGAATGAGAACCTCTATACACTCCTTCCTATACCTTCTAATATCCTGCCTATACCTTCTAAGGATGATGCTAATTTGCGTACGCAGTTTATACAGTAAATAAAGACTCCAGACTTAGAACATGTGGTTCCAAAGCACAAAGTATTATTCAAGTAAAAGTACAGTCAGTTTGGCATAAAGGAATTATACAGACCCAAGTACAGTATACATATGCAGCGCTTCCGGACCAGATGTAGGCATCAGCAAGAAACCCTCGTCAATCAGCATTCAGCAAGAAGACTAAGACCCAGTGTTGGAGCACACATATTTATACCCCCCAGGAATAGACAAAACAATAGAGAAGTTTTTTGCTGATGCCATTGGTTCCCAAGGGGGATGCATCTGTTACAGAGCATTTAACAGGCTGATTCAAATAGACACAACCCAGCCTCCAACAACTGGGGGTCTCTGGTTTCCCGCCTCATGCAACATCCTAACAGTTGTTCATATAATATACATTTTGTTGCTTGAAATCTCTGCGGTCCATAAGTTGAGAATGCATGATGCGATCTCCACACCGATAATACCGGAATTCTGTTGGAAGAGTACGCATCAGTACAATACCAAACACGGCTTACTATTCATGTATAAAACCTTAATTACCAAATAATCTTTATTTCACAGCATTTATACTAAATGAACAAACTTAAATCTTATACTTTAAAGCTTATGGAACCTTGTATGTGAATATGTAATGTGTGAGTATGCGGGGTTTGATATAAGGACGCTAGTCAACTTGGGACAGATGCATGTGCATTTAGCTAATAAACAGCGTTTTCATTCAGGGTCTTATGCATTCGCTAATATGCGACTAGTTAACAGCGCAATTGTGCGTATTAATGTGTATATGAGAAATGGTGAAAGATGCAATCGCATGGTGCTAATAGTAATATCGCCATATGTACTTAATTGTGAGTTTATCTAAAATGGCGCTTGGGCGGCCATTCGCAAAATGGCATCTTGCGATCTCATTTCCAAGATGGCGTCTTGCGGCCAGTCGCAAGATGGCGTCGCTGCGATCCAATTTTAAACTGATCCTGTCTCAGCCAATTATCCAGCTTCAACAAACCATATTGGACCTGGAGACTTGAACTGGACTGAGATCAGTGGTAACAGCCACTGAGTCTGAGTGGAACCGCAGACTTGAACCGAAATGGGAACAGAGGTATTGTAACAGCAGCTTAGCTGTAGTGTATAGTAACCAGCTGGAGTGGAACTGCAGGCTTGAACTGGACTGGAATCAGAGAGAGCAGTAGCCGACTGGTGTGGAACATTAGCCTTGAACCAGAATGGAACCGGAGAGGATTTCAGGCAGCTAGAGTGAGACCGTAGGCTTGAACCAGACTGGAACTGGAGAGAGCAGCAGCCTGCTGGAGTGGAACCCCAGGCTTGAACTGAAATGGGACTGGAGAGAGCAGCAGCCAGCCGAAGTGGGACCACATGCTTGAACCGGATTGGGATTGGAAGTATCAGTAGCCGAGCCATACTGGGACCGGGGCTTAAACACAGGCCGGTACAGTAGATACAAGCTGGAAGTAGCACTATGTTGCAGAGTGGATGGAATACTCGGAGGCAACAGCTTGCAGGAATCCAATAGCGTAGGTTCAGGCAATGGATCGGAGGTAGCACTTAATGGTGGTTGAAGTATAGGGCACTCTTGTCAGGTATAGCATGAAGTGGTCATGTGAGCACAGGTGACAGGCACAGACTGTATACTGGTGCTCACCTGATTAGAGCCAACATGACTGTGCACAAAACATTTTGGATTAAAGTGACAGCGCGCTGAAGCACCACCAGACAAGGTAAGGACGTCTGTCCCGGTTTTGTGATAGTCTGCCACAATAATCCATTGCCAGGGCTGTAGAGAGCTGGCCCAGGCCCAGGGGAAAGGAGCGCGACCGATTCACGCGAGGCATGGCCACACCCCCTTGGAAGAAAACCCTTTTTGCAACACTGCAAAGCGGCGCTGTGAGGAGGGGACGGGAGCGCTATGAGCCCCTTAGCCTGGTGCAAATTTAGGCAGAGGAGACTGCTGCTGTGAGCAGTCTCCCACTGCAGCCCAGCATACAGCAGGGCTGCTGACAGGTAATAGGGAGGGGAAGCGACATCGGGCCTGGGTCCCCGCGGTGCCCCTAGAGCAAGCCTGGGTAATTAGTACTTGCTCCCCGCCTTCTTGGCGCTCCTATCCATTGCCACACGTGGCCAGTGCGGCTTTGGTGCATTCACAGTAACAAAAAAATCACTTCACTACATCCGACATTGCAGCTGCAACATATACATATTTCCGCTAAGTTGCTCACACAAATTTGCAGCTGCGGCAGCATTAGTGTACATCTCTAAATCAGGTCCAGTGTATGGTTATCTTAATTTGAAATGGTTATTTACCTCATTTAAATAGAATTTTGATTTTTAAGATAATGTTTTACTAATTGTTAATTCTTCATTTTTTTATATATTCATATGCTGGATTATTATTTATAACTTTTTCATATGTGTTTAATTAAATTACTTATTGCTTTTTATGTGAATCTGTAGCAAATTACTCCCTCACACAACTGGTGACAATTAAGATGCTCAGAGCTTTCGGGAATTTTGTTATCTTATTCTGGAAGAATAAGCAAGTATGGCCTATTTTCACAGGTATTGAGCGATTATTACCTGTTATGCTAAGCCCTGCTTACATAGCTGATGCTGGTGATTAGGTAAATGGCTGTCACCTAGAGACAGTGGAGGCAACCATTTTGTGTGCTGCCCTAATACTGTGTGCATGAGATTGCAGTTACATACCTCCAACTGTCTCGGTTTAGGAAGGACAGTGCAGTCCTATTCACTGCTGCCCCCCATAGCACAGTTGAAGAGTGCAGCAATTAATGTTTTTTTTTTTTTAGGGGAATACAGGACAGCCTAGTGCTTGAGAAGTGCTAGGTTTCCGTCTCATGATGTTACCACACCTTCTCTCCTAAAAACAATGATCTGACATGTTGGGAGGAATGCAGTCTATCGACTCACTGGAACCAATGACACCACTGAGGCTCAGGTACAGTATGTGTATAGGCTCCATTTAATAAATATAGTACAGGCAAAGAGAATTGTTACCTTCACAATATGTTGGAGTACTTCATTCTGTAGGAGTATGCAGTCAGCAAGCTGGCGGACCTAATCCCGACAGCCAGCTTCCTGACTGCTTTATCCCGGCAAGGGTTAAATGACAGGTGTCTACATCTAGACACCTGTCATTTTACTGATGCCGGGAGACCGGCGTCCGACATCCCGGTCGAAGTGATGCCGGGCGCCGAGCGCGGCCAGCCGCGCGGGGGAGGGAGGGTTAGGAATAGGCAACCCCGGGGTGGACTTGGGGTTAAGCACCCCCCCCACCGTGGGACTTAGGTTTAGGCAGTGGGGAAGGGGGGTTGGGTTTAGGCTCTGGGGGGAAGGTTAGGGTTAGGCTCCCCTAAGCAGGGTTAGGGTTAGAGGAGGGAATTAGGTTAGTGAATACTTACCTTAGGGACGATCGGGATTTTCACCCATGTCGGGCAGCTGCTGGCAGGATTCCAACCGCCAGACACGTGTCCGGCGGTAAATCATACCGATTCCTCAGTAGGGACCTTGCCAAATTATGCCACAGTGTGATGCAATTCACTTAACTGCAGATTCACCAATCAGAGAAAATTATAATGCTGGGTATACACTATACAGTTAGCTGTCAGATATCTGTCCAATCTGGCTAGTTGTAATGAAAATCTGGTAATGTATGGGAGCAAATGACAATCGACCATTTGCTCACAAACACTGGAAAAGAAACAAAAATGGTTGTTCAGACAAACTGGTTAAAACACGAATTTAACGAATTTGAACAATTGTTTTGTGTCCATTTTCCAGTGTTTAAATTTTAAAACCATATGATCGACTGTCATTTGCTCCCATACATTACCAGATTTTCATTCTAACCAGCCAGACTGGACAGATATCTGACAGATAACTGTATAGTGTATGCCCAGCATTCGAATATGAAAGGATCCTCTGTGAGGCAGAAATACTCAGAAGAAGTTAAAATAAAAAAAAACATGTTAGAAAATAAACAAAAGAATTTTAGATTTCAAAAGAAAAATGGGTGAGATGATGCCATGGGCCAGAGTCGTAATAGGACACACTTTTGCCCTGTACCGGACCTCGCACCCTGAACACAGGGTTGGCGCTTCCATTAGGCAACTTTAGGCAGCTGCCTAAGGGCGCCGGGACATGAAGGGTGGCACGCTGAGGCTGCATTGGAGAGGGGGCAATGTGTTGCCTCTCCTGAGTGTTACTGCTGCTGGCTGAGAGATCCCCTGAAATCTGCCTACCCCAGCGGCAGGCTCCATCTACACCCGTCTCCCGCAGAAAGCAAAAAAAACCTCCAAACACCAGGAGAGCAGAAGCAAACTGCTGAAACTGGGTTCGGCGCCGGTGACGTCAGTGTGCCATGAGCCGGCCCACTCAGCTGCTCTGACCCCAGTCTACCCAGCTTCATGTTCTATGCTCGAGTCTGGCTGCTGGCCGGATCGGGACCAGCATCTTTCCCCCGTTGCTGCCTCCCGCCCTCAGAGGACAACTCCCTACTGCGGGACACCAAGCCTCCTCTCCCCCAAGGTAAGTTGCTGCTGTTCTGCACTTCTGCTCCCGTATTCTGCCAGGGCTCCCAGGCCCTTCAGCTGCTCTGCACTTCTCCTCTAGCGTTATGCCAGGGATTCCAGGTCTGCGAGCCAATTACAGCTCATGGATCTGTCAGGCTGGGATCCCTGGCAGAGCGCTGTAGGAGAAGTGCAGAGCAGCAGCAGCTTATCTCGGAGTAGCTTGGTGACTGTCTTTACCCTCCCCACACCTTCCCCACGGCCCACTGGCTCCTCCCCCCCCACTGTTGCCACCCGGATCGAGATCAGCATCTTTCCCCCGGCTTTGCCTCCTGCCCTCAAATCCCTCGGGGGCACCTGCTGTTTGCCGGGTAGTGGAGCCGGTGCCCTGCAATCGATACTACCTGTCTCCTGCCTACTATCTACTTGCCTGCCTACTACCTACATACCTATGTACCTGCCTACTCTTACTTACATACCATCTGCCTACATACTACCTACCTGCTATCTACCTAACTGTATACTTACCAACTGCCCACCTTCCTACTACCTACCTTACTACATATCCACAGTCTACTAGCTACTAGGACATTGACAGAATTTTCGTATTTTGGCCCCTATTCACCACCACAATGGCTTTGAAATGAAACAAACAAGATGTGCTTTAACTGCAGACTTTCAGATTTAATTTGAGGGTAATTACATCCAAATCAGGTGAACGGTGTAGGAATTACAATTGTTTCTATATGTGCCTCCCACTTTTTAAGGGGCCAAAAGTAATGGGACAAACTAAACAATCCTAAATCTAACTTTCACTTTTTAATACTTTGTTGCAAATCCTTTGCAGGCAATTACAGCCTGAAGTCTGGAACGCATAGACATCACCAGATGCTGGGTTTCATCCCTGGTGATGCTCTGCCAGGCCTCTACTGCAAATGTCTTCAGTTCCTGCTTGTTCTTAGGGCATTTTCCCTTCAGTTTTGTCTTCATCAAGTGAAATGCATGCTCAATCGGATTCAGGTCAGGGGATTGACTTGGCCATTGCATAACATTCCACTTTTTAGCCTTAAAAAACTCTTTGGTTGCTTTTGCAGTATGCTTCAGGTCATTGTCCATCTGCCCTGTGAAGCGTCGTCCAATGAGTTCTGAAGCATTTGACTGAATATGAGCATATAATATTGCCCGAAACACTTTAGAATTAATTCTGCTGCTTTTGTCAGCAGTCACATCATCAACAAATACAAGGGAACCAGTTCCATTGGCAGTCATACATGCCCACGCCATGACACTACCACCACCATGCTTCACTGATGAGGTGGTATGTTTTGGATCATGAGCAGTTCCTTTCCTTCTCCATACTCTTCTCTTCCCATCACTCTGGTACAAGGTGATCTTTGTCTCATCTGTCCATAAGATGTTGTTCCAGAACTGAAATGGCTTTTTTAGATGTTGTTTGGCAAACTTTAATCTGGTCTTCCTATTTTTGAGGTTCACCAATGGTTTACATCTTTTGGTGAACCCTCTATATTCACTCTTGTGAAGTCTTCTCTTGATTGTTGACTTTGACACATATACACCTACCTCCTGGAGAGTGTTCTTGATTTGGCCAACTGTTGTGAAGGGTTTTTCTTCACCAGGGAAATAATTCTTCTGTCATCCACCACAGTTGTTTTCCATGGTCTTCGGGGTCTTTTAGTGTTGCTGAGCTCTCCGGTGCGGTCTTTCTTTTTAAGAATGTTCCAAACAGTTGATTTGGCCACACCCAGGGCCGGATTATAGGGGGGGCGAAGGGGGCGGTCGTCCCACACATAGGGGGCCCCCACATACTGTACTCAGCCACCGGCAATAACTTAAAAAACGGAGCACAGCATTTAGCTGTCTCCACTACGCTCTTCGGCAACTCAGCTGTTTACTTACTGCAGCCGCCGAGGAGCTTCCCTGCAGTTACAGTCTCGTCAGGTTATGATGCCAAATCTCGCGAGACTGTGACTGGAGCCCAGGCTGCCTGCAGACTAGTGCGTGATCGAGGCAGAGCTGCTGACTCAGACGCCTAATGTGACTCTGCCTCAGCGTTTCACTTGGAGCAAAGAGCAGTAAGTCTGTGTGTATGTATAGAAATGTGTGTGTGTATGTATATACAGTGTACATATATATCTATCTATATGTATATATATATATACATACAGTGTAAGTGTATATATATATGTATATACACAGTATATATATATATATATACATATGTATTGCATGTGAATATATATTATATATTACATATACTTCATATGTATGTGTGTATATATATATATATATACTTCATTACTGCATATATATAGATATATATATATATTTAAATTTAATACTCCAGTTAATTATATATATATATATATTTATTTCATTACTGCATGTATATATATATATATATATTGTGACACAGTTAGGTTAGGGGGTCCCTCTCCTGGGTAGAGGACTCCTTCCTTACACACACACACAGCAGCAGGGAAGCAGCACACCAGTCTGGATGCAAGTACAAGCTGGTCGGCGCCAGTCTTTATTGTACAATGTCAGAAATAACATAAAGAAAACATAAACATAAATCCTAGCCCTGTCGGGGCACTAACTTCACAGGTAGTTCCCTCACTACCAGAACCTGCCAGGGCCTAATACCCTCGTCAGCAACAAAGGCACAGCACAACACTCACAGTTAGGTTTTCAAGTGTCTCTGAGCAAACTCCCTGTCTGCTCTCCCAGGTGAGACAATCAGCCCTCAACACACTAGGCTTATATTGGCCACTCTCAGGTGGAAACCCTAACAAGCCTGTTACCAGGCTAAGAGAACCAAAACCTGGAGTGGCCGTGGGTGGAGCCCTCCCTCTCCTCTCACCCACAACCCCCAGGTCCCAAACCGGCTTTTCAAAAAGCCGAGACTCAAGCCTGCTACACTGCAGACTTTCTCCTGGAGGTTTAAAACACATAAGACAGGAATCTGGGACAAATGTACCTGCCACAGACCACTTTACCAATGATCCTATCACATATCCCCTCCCTTTGTTTCGACCTGTGGGGTGGAACAACTGAAGCCCCCAAACAATGAACGCGTGACAATGCGTCAGCATTGGCCAGCTGGCTTCCTGGCCTGTGTTCCACTGAAAATTTAAAAGTTTGTAACGCCAAGAACCATCTCGTAATTCTCGCATTACTGTCTTTATTTTCGGACATCCACTTCAAAGGGGCATGGTCAGTGATCAATTTGAACTTTCTTCCAACCAAGTAGTACCTGAGAACCTCTAACGCCCACTTTATGGCCAACGCCTCCTTCTCCACTGTGGCATAGTTTCTCTCATGTACATTCAATTTTCTGCTTAGATAGAAAATAGGGTGTTCCTCACCCTCCTTGTTCTGGGACAGGACCGCTCCTATACCTACTTCTGATGCATCGGTTTGTACTATGAATTCCCTGTCAAAATTAGGAGTCATCAGGACTGGTTGGGAACACAACGCTACTTTCAACTCCTGAAAAGCTTTCTCCGCCTCAGGACTCCATTCTACCATGACTTTTTGTTTGCCTTTGGTCAGGTCAGTCAGTGGGACTGCCATGGTGGCAAAGTTGGGTATAAACCTCCTGTAGTACCCCGTAATTCCCAAGAAGGCTCTCACCTGCTTCTTATTCAGAGGCCATGGCCAGTTTTGTATGGCATCAACTTTATTGAGCTGAGGCTTTATCAGGCCTCTGCCAATGGTGTATCCCAGATATTTTACTTCCTCCATGCCTAGACAACACTTTTTTGGGTTGGCTGTCAAACCTGCCTTATAGATGGAGTCCAAAACTGCTTGTACCCTGGGTAAGTGAGACTGCCATTCAGGACTATGAATGACCACGTCATCCAGATAAGCAGCCGCATACCATCTATGGGGCCTTAGAATCCTGTCCATCATTCTTTGGAAGGTAGCAGGTGCCCCATGTAGCACGAAGGGCAACATCTTGTACTGAAACAAGCCCTCTGGCGCTGAAAAAGCTGTCTTTTGTTTGGCGCTCTCGGTTAACGGTACTTGCCAATACCCTTTGGTTAGGTCAAGAGTGGTTAAATACCTTGCCGTCCCTAGTCTCTCAATCAATTCGGGTAGGCATCGAATTTTGAAACACTGTTCAACTTTCGGAAGTCATTGCAGAAATGCACACTCCCGTCGGGCTTTGGAATCAACACAATGGGACTTGACCATTCACTATGTGATTCTTCAATAACCCCTAACTCTAGCATATTTTTAATTTCTTTCAACACCGATTCTCGTTGTGCTTCTGGCAACCTATAGGGCTTTAGATTAACTTTAACCCCTGGGTCAGTGATGATGTCATGTTTAATGACCGAGGTTTTCCCAGGTACGTCAGAGAACAGCACCCTATTTCTGATCAGAAACTCCTTGACCTCTTGTTGTTGAATTGCCGACAGGGTTTTTGCCACTGTCACTTCGGGAACTAAGGGCCCTGGATTTACTGGAGGGGC
Organism: Taudactylus pleione; assembly: GCA_031769625.1. Taxonomy (NCBI): domain Eukaryota; kingdom Metazoa; phylum Chordata; class Amphibia; order Anura; family Myobatrachidae; genus Taudactylus; species Taudactylus pleione. The sequence goes on from JAUIMM010000154.1 coordinate 9,295,003, forward strand.
TCGGACGGCCGACAGTGCCGTTCTATCTTTCCAGGGCTTTAACAGATTTATATGGTATATCTGTTCCGGCTTTCTTTTCCCTGGCTGGTAAACTTTGTAATTGACCTGCCCCACTCTTTCTAAGATTTCAAAGGGCCCTTGCCATTTAGCCAAAAGTTTATTTTCCACAGTGGGAAACAATACTAACACTCTGTCCCCAGGAGCAAAGCTGCGTAACCGAGCATTGCGGTTGTATACCCTCTGCTGTGCCTGTTGAGCCTGTTCCAGGTGCTCTCTCACTATCGGCACTACCGCAGCAATTCTCTCCTGCATTTGAGAAACATACTCAATCACGGTTTTGTAAGGACTAGACTGCCCCTCCCATGTCTCTTTGGCAATGTCTAGTAACCCCCTTGGGTGTCTCCCATACAACAAGTCGAAGGGTGAAAACCCGGTGGAGGACTGGGGAACTTCTCTTATGGCCAACAATAAATACGGCAATAAGTAATCCCAATCCCTACCATCCTTGTCGACCACTTTCCTAAGCATGTGTTTTAATGTCTTGTTAAACCTCTCGACCAGCCCATCGGTTTGGGGGTGATAAACCGAAGTTCTTAACTGTTCAATTTTGAACAGGCGACATAACTCTTTCATGACTTTTGACATAAACGGTGTACCCTGGTCAGTTAGTATCTCCTTGGGTATACCCAGCCTGCTAAAGACATGAACTAGCTCTCTGGCAATGGTCTTGGTTGACGTATTGCGCAACGGGATCGCTTCCGGGTACCTGGTAGCGTAATCCATTATGACCAGAATATACTGGTGTCCCCTGCAGACTTCATTAAGGGTCCAACCAAATCCATCGCTATTCTTTCAAACGGCACCTCTATAATAGGCAATGGAACTAGTGGACCCTTAAAATGTGGCCTGGGAGCATGATACTGACACTCAGGGCAAGATGCGCAAAAGTCAGACACCTCTTTATGAAGCCCGGGCCAGAAAAACCTCTGCATTATTCGCTCAGTGGTTTTCTCTACCCCTAGATGGCCTGCCGTTATATGACAATGGGCCAGATCCAACACTGTTCTTCTGTAGGCTTTGGGAACTATTAGTTGTTCCACAATATCTTCCCCCTTCTTAGTCACCTGATATAACAAATCCTGACACATTGCCATGTGGGGATAGGACAAAGTACTATCAGGGTCTACGGGTTTACCATCAACTACTTTTACATTCTCCCTGGCTTTTACCAAAGTAGGGTCATTCAACTGCTCCACGGCAAAGACCTCTCTTCTGACCTCTAAATCAGGCAGACGATCACTTGGCCCAACAACACTTCCCACCTCAATGGGAGGCACATCAGTTGGCGGGCCACCGTCACGTTCCGCATTCTCTAGTTCGTCAACCATAGTAGAAAAAGGGAATAACTCTGACTCAGAAGAAACTCCCTCCTCCACTACATCGACAACCTTCTCAAATGGATCGGGGTTGTTCACCTCTGGAACAAAACGGCTTTCCCACAACTTCCAGAAGTGAGCAAAGTCTCTCCCCAATATTGCATCGTACACCAGACCATGCACCAAACCCACAGAAACTATAGCAGAGCCACATGGTGTCTCGATGTTCACCTCGGCCGTAACATAATATCGAGTATCCCCATGTATGCAGGTCACACCAACAGTTTTCCCTGTATGCCTCAAGGGGTTCACCAGCTCAGCTTTTATAAGTGTCACCAAGCTACCAGAGTCTAACAGTGCCTCTACTCGGTTGCCATCTACAGTGAGTACACACATGTGCTTATCAGTCTCAGCCTGCCATTCAGCTGTACAGGCTGTCTGTGCAAAGAAAGACCCCCTGCTGTAGACATGAGCAGTATCACATTGCATAGGTTCAGTTGTAAGTGAACAATTATCGGCAATATGGCCGAAGCCACCACATCGGAAACACTGAGTCATATTAATGTCTAGTCGTTTACGGGGCAAGAACCTTCCTGGCCTGGCAGGCCTGTCTCCAGGTTCTACACCCTCAGTCTTAGGTACATTCCACCGCCCAGCACCCTTCTCCCCTGGAACAGTCTTACCAGTGTCTGTGGGAGTTCGCCGGTGCGCCATCGGGGCTTGGTGGGGCATACTCATCAGCTCCTAAGCCGCCACGTACCTCTCCACCAGCTCGACCAACTGGTCCGCGGACTTAGGGTCTGCATGGCTCACCCACTTGTGCAGAGTCACCGGTAATGATCGCAGGTACCGGTCCATCACGACCCTTTCCACAATCTGTGGTCCCATCAGCGTCTCGGGCTGTAGCCATTTTGAGGAGAGATGGACGAGGTCATGCATCTGTGAACGTGGAGGCTTGTCCCTATGGAACTCCCAGCGTTGGACCCATTGGGCACGAACAAAGGTGGTGACTCCCAAGCGAGTTAGAATCTCCTGTTTTAGTTTTTTATAGTCCTTGGCATCAGCCAGGCATAAGTCGAAATATGCTTTTTGTGGCTCCCCAGACAAAAAAGGTGCCACCAGACTTGCCCACTGCTCCTTGGGCCAACTCTCCCTTTCGGCCGTTCTTTCAAATGTGGCGAGATAGGCCTCCACATCATCGCCCGAAGTCATCTTTTGAAGGAAGTGACTGGCTCGTACGGAGTGAGTGGGGGGGGGGGGAGGACCAGTAGCAACATCTCTGGGCCGGGCGACCAGGTGCTGTACCACCTCTCTTATGGCCTGGCTGTTTTCCGCTAAGGCCTGGCGGGTTTCCTCAATGGAGACCTGTTGAAGTCTGTTAGTCTCCTGCTGAGCTGCTGTAGCTTCCTGCTGAGCCCTGGTAGATTCCTGCTGAGCTGCTGTAGCTTGGAGCAAGGCCTTAATAATGTCCTCCATTTTGTCCTGGGGTGTAGGTTGGAAGCTGAACCTTGCCTCTCTGAACATTGGCTGACGCCTCCTCTATGGGACTCCAAGGACACAGTGTTATTTCCACACTCACAAATTTGGTGTCTGTCCCTTTAATTTTTAAATGGAAAGTTTTCCTCTTGCTGCAACTTTAGTGTGTGTGGTTGCCCGCAATCTCCACCATATTGTGACACAGTTAGGTTAGGGGGTCCCTCTCCTGAGTAGAGGACTCCTTCCTTACACACACACACAGCAGCAGGGAAGCAGCACACCAGTCTGGATGCAAGTACAAGCTGGTCGGCGCCAGTCTTTATTGTACAATGTCAGAAATAACATAAAGAAAACATGAACATAAATCCTAGCCCTGTCGGGGCACTAACTGCACAGGTAGTTCCCTCACTACCAGAACCTGGCAGGGCCTAATACCCTCGCCAGCAACAAAGGCACAACACAACACTCACAGTTAGGTTTTCAAGTGTCTCTGAGCAAACTCCCTGTCTGCTCTCCCAGGTGAGACAATCAGCCCTCAACACACTAGGCTTATATTGGCCACTCTCAGGTGGAAACCCTAACAAGCCTGTTACCAGGCTAAGAGAACCAAAACCTGGAGTGGCCGTGGGTGGAGCCCTCCCTCTCCTCTCACCCACAACCCCCAGGTCCCAAACCGGCTTTTCAAAAAGCCGAGACTCAAGCCTGCTACACTGCAGACTTTCTCCTGGAGGTTTAAAACACATAAGACAGGAATCTGGGACAAATGTACCTGCCACAGACCACTTTACCAATGATCCTATCACAATATATATATATATATATATATTTGCACTTGAAACACCAGTTTATTGCATTTGCTTTAAAACGTAGTAGTGTAGACTGGGATTTTACGTTCAATATATATATATATATATATATATATATATACACAAAGATCATTTTATCGATCGGGGCCCCCACCAGTTTGTTGCCCAGGGGCCCCCACAGACCTTAATCCGGCCCTGGCCACACCTAATGATTTTGCTATCTCTCTGATGGGTTTGTTTTGATTTTTCAGCCTAATGATGTCTTGCTTCACTGATAGTGACTGCTCTTTGGATCTCATATTGAGAGTCAACAGCAACTGATTCCAAATGCAAATGTCACACCTAGAATCAACTCCAGACCTTTTACCTGCTTAATTGAAAATGAAAATAACGAGGGAATAGCCCACACCTGTCCATGAAATAGTTTTTGAGTTGATAGTCCCATTACTTTTGGCACCTTAAAAAGTGGGAGGCACATATAGAAACCGTTGTAATTCCTACACCGTTCACCTGATTTGGATGTAATTACCCTCAAATTAAATCTGAAAGTCTGCAGTTAAAGCAAATCTTGTTTGTTTCATTTCAAAGCCATTGTGGTGGTGAATAGAGGCCAAAATATGAAAATTCTGTCAATGTCCCAATATTTATGCATCTGACTGTACTTACCAACCACTTGCATACATACTACCTGTATGTGTATGTATGTATGTATGTATGTATGTATGTATGTGTGTGTGTGTATTAATGATACTGCCTTAGAACCTCTATACACTCCTGCCTATACCTTCTGATATCCTGCCTATACCTTCTGATATCCTGCCTATAAACCTCTAAGGATGACGCTATTATGCGTATGCAGTCATACAGTAAATAAAGACTCCAGACCTAGAACTTGTGGTTCCAAAGCACAAAGTATTATTCAAGTAAAAGTACAGTCAGTTACACGCTATGATCTAAGTACAATTTAATGCAAAGGAATTATACAGACCCAAGTACAGTTATACATACGCAGTGCTCTGGACCAGATGTAGGCATCAGCAAGAAACCCCCGTCAATCAGCATTCAGCACGAAGACTAGCAACCCAGGGTCAGAGCACACATATTTATACCCCCCAGAAATAAACAACACAATAGAGAAGTTTGTTGCTAATACCATTGATCCTAAAGGAGAGGGCATATGTTACAGGGCATCTAACAGGTTGGTTCAAATAGACACAGTCCAGCCTCTAACAAATGGTGGTCTCTGGTTTCCCACCTCATGCAAATCCTAACAGTTGGTCATATAATGTACATTTTGTTGCTTGAAGTGTCTGCGGTCCATAAGTTGAGAATGCATGTTGCGATCTCTACATCAATGTTACCGGAATACTGTTGTGAGAGTACGCATCAGTACAATACCAAACATGGCTTACTTATCACGTATAAAACCTTAGTTATGAAATAATCTTTATTTCATAGCAATTATAATAAATGTGCATACTTGAATCTTATACCTTAAAGCTTATGGAACCTTGTATGTGAATATGTAATGTGTGAGTATGTGGGGTTTGAAGTAAAGATGCTAATTAACTTGGGGCAGATGCGTGTGCATGACCTAGGCATTCGCTAATATGTGACTAGTTAACAGCGCAATTGTGCATATTAATGTGTGTATGAGAAATGGTGAAAGATGCAATCGCATGGTGCTAATAGTAATATCGCCACATGTACTAAAGTGTGAGTTTATCTAAAATGGCGCTTGGGCGGCCATTCGCAAAATGGCGTCTTGCGATCTCATTTCCAAGATGGCGTCTTGCGGCCAGTCGCAAGATGGCATCGCTGCGATCCAATTTTAAACTGATCTTGTCTCATCCAATTATCCAGCTTCGACAGTCCACCCTTTGATAGCGAACAACATGCTATCACAATCTGATTTTAAAAATATAATTTAGGCTTACATTTATATACTATTTAGTGTTATTATGGGATGGCACAAGGTAGTTCTTAATCCATCAATAATGTGTCTCTGAGTGGGGACATAAAACTACTATTATACACACACCGCGGATCTTGGAAGATCATGTGAAAGGTGTGGGGATACACCAGTCCTATAAAGGCAGTCTTGAAGGGGAATTTGAGGCTTTACATTATCTGAGGCATTTTAAATATAAAATTTCAATAATACATTAAATGATGGTATTTGCTAGTTCAGGATTGTAATGCAGTTCTGTATTTACCTCGGTATTCATACTGACCATCATCAAGATTTTGTTCTTTCGCTTTACTCTATTTTTAAATTTTCCACACTTCAACACATTGGGAACACACTGGACACATATGCCAATTTTTATGATGACAATCAGTATAAGGATTAAGAATTTGCCTATGCTGGCAATCACTTCCTGGACCCATTCCCCTAGACCTGAGAACCATTTCACTGGGTTCAGCCATGAAACCCATCCTTCTATCTTCTCCCTTACTTCAGCCACTGAAGCATTATGGTTCTTATGAAATTCCCATTTTAGCTGCAGAATTTCATCCATCTTCCGGTCTATCACTTCCTTGGGGTCGCTGGTATCATTGGTGACATAGGTGCAACATTTTACTCCAAATTGGGTGGCCAACGTTACGCAATACCCTCCAGTAACAGCAGTTAAATAATTTAACACTAGCCTGTGTTGCACCAGTTCTTTCTTGTACGCTTGCAATTCTCTCCCTGTATACCTGAATGTGTCATCGTACATCTCGGTGATATTATCTATCAATTTAGCAAGTTCCTGAATATATCTAAAGTTTAATGTACCCCGAGCGATCCTGGTGGGATCCAATGCGACTAAAACTTGAAAGCCAGTTGTCTCAATAATTAACTGAGTGGCTTTGTGCACGTCACCAGGTATCATATTTCTTTTGCCTCTGTGTTAATATTGCGTGTGAAGATATGGTGATGGTGTGTTTTTATGTATACCAAGCATTTCAACATGTGTGAGGGTCATAACTTCTGGGACTACCCTTCCCAGGTAACACAAACCTTCGGAACTCGGGGAGAGCCGCTTATACGCTTTTCTTCCACGTATAAAATATACATTATCAGGGAGAACATAAGGAATGGTATGCATCATTATCATTAAGCACATTTCCCTTGCAAACAATCCTATTTCTGGGTCTTCCATCTGGTTCATGCAAGTCTCTGGCTGTATTATTTTAGCACAATAACCATCTGGCACCTTACCAATAATTTCTTTGGTGGAACTCAATGTATACCGGTACCTAAAATGTCTCCCACTAGATTTAATTGAGCATAACAGATCATGGTTTATGGACTCATTATCAGCTCTTTGTGAGAAGGTCATCGTCTGATTATTCCCTGTCACTTCCCAACTCCCGGATTTATTGGGGTTGGTTATGTTTAAACACAAAAGTGATCTATCTACTTGGAATTGGTAGAGTTTGAAATGAGGTGGTTTGGATGAGAGGAATTTTCCATCCAATGTTTTCCCTTTTTGTAATTCTAAACTTTCCGTGATATTCAGCGGAAATGGCACCAACCCTACATTATGCTGTCCCTGTGGCACATGTGAATACACCCAGCAATCAGTTTGATTTAACACTTTGCCTACCATGCTATGATAATCCTCTAAAGGATACCCACCCCAGTACGGGTTATATTTAGGCTGGCACCGTTGGATACAGTTCTCATCAACTAGGGACCCACAAAGCTCACAAATACAGTAAACCTCCACACCATCCCCAAGTATCCGGAATAACGGCTCTCTTAACAATAACAGTACTAAGATTGGTCAGACACTCCCCTGATTGGCATCGCAGTCCTTCTGATTCCACTCCATCAGCACTGCCATCAACTCCCCTCTCCACAATCGATCCCCCTTCACAGATACCAGACATTCCCGAACTGGCCAGGATGGTGAACACTCTAAAAGAGAATATGAAAATGAACATAGCAGGCCCATCCATTGCTGAAAACAAGACCTGCAAATTTCTTTTAGTTCAGGTGTCTCACTACGACCTATTTCAATTCTCCCGGACCAAGCTCGCGAGCGACAGGTCCATGCTATCAGCCTTGTCTCCGACTTGTTTTTCCACCGGTTGATTGACCTTTTTGCAGTGAGTGGAATGGACCCAGGTATGTCTCTCAGCCACCTTCAAAGATGTAGTACTTGTCAGCAGCACCTAGTACGGACCTTCCCACCGGTCAAACAACCTGAACGCAAGAAATTTCTGATCTTAACATACTCTCCTGGTTCAACATCATGACAGTTAGTTTCAGGCATATCATTGGACAACAATTTCAGTTTCTGCTGCTGTTGCTTTAACTGCTTACTCATTGATATAAGATACTTTACAGTTACCTCATTGTTACCCTTCAAGTCTTCCTGTGGACTTATAATCAAATGAGGTTGTCTGCCGAACAGTATTTCAAATGGGGACAGATTTAGAGGGGGTCTAGGAGTGGTCCTTATGCTATGTAGGACCAAAGGTAACGCTTCTGGCCATCCTAGTCCAGTCTCTGCCATGATTTTACTGAACTTATTTTTAATAGTGCATCCTCTCTACCTTGGCACTAGCTTGCGCTCGGTAGGGGGTGTGAAGTCGACTATTAATACCCATCAGCTTACACATATTTTGAAAAACATCACCTGTGAAATGAGTACCCCTGTCACTCTCAATGATTTTAGGGATACCGTACCTGCATACAAATTCCTGAACTATTTTATTGGCAGTAAATGCCGCAGTATTAGTGGCCGCTGGGTAGGCCTCAACCCAATTAGAAAATACATCAGTGCACACTAATACATACTTAAGATTCCTGCAGGGTGGTAATTGGATGAAATCAATTTGTATCACCTGGAAAGGTCCGTCAGTCGGTGGAATGTGGGACGGTTCGGTAGGGATGGCTTTCCCTATGTTCTTCCTCAAGCAGGTCAGACAGGACAATGCTATCTTTTCTGCTTGTGAAGAAACACCTGGTGCGCACCAGTATGCTCTCACCAACTTGCACATACCTTGCTTTCCCAGATGAGTCAGACGTGTGCTGCCTCAGCCAGGCTGGGGTAATATGCCTTGGGGGCTACTGGCTTACCTTGTCCGTCCCTCCAGAGCTCGGAGGACTCTTGCCCACATCCCTTGGACTTCCAAATGGACTTTTCCTGGATTGAACACAAATTTTGCATCTCAATTAATTTCAGCATATCAATTGTTTGGAAAGACATAATTTTTTCAGTAGGAGAAAACATTTTTAACCCTGCTGCCAATTTTGCAACTTCATCTGCTCTGTTGTTGCCCAGTGACACTGGATCATCCTCACATGTATGGGCTTTACACTTGATTACTATTACCGCTTTGGGTAGTTGGATTGCTTCTAAAAGAAGTTTTATGTGTCGGGAATGTGCAACTGGTGTGCCTGCTGCTGTCATAAAATTTCTCAGATGCCATAGAGCCCCGAAATCATGTACCACCCCGAACGCGTACCTTGAGTCAGTGTAAATGTTAGCAGATGTGCCTGCTGCCAGTTCACACGCTCTAGTTAGTGTTACTAACTCTGCCACCTGGGCTGAGTGAGGAGGACCAAGAGGTTTAGCTTCTATGTCTGTGTCATTTACAACAGCATAACCTGTACATAATTCACCTGTGTCTGTTTGTCTATGACAACTCCCATCCATGTAAAAAGTCACATCTACATTCTCTAAAGGTGTGTCGTATATGTCAGGTCTAGCAGTAAAGGTCTGATTCAGATATTCCATACAATCTTGTGTATCATTATGTCAGCTGAACTCACCCCCCGACAGCAACTCGTCTCCTTCCACCCTTTGTACATCATGTTGTACATATGGTAAATATGTTGCTGGATTCAGCGTGCTGCAACGTTTAACAGAGACGTTTGCAGGTGCGATCAGAGTTAGTTCCTATTTGGTAAACCTAGCCGAAGAGATGTGTCTGGTTTGAGTAGAGTTCAGCAGAGCAGATACAGTGTGGGGAGTGTATGCAATCATATCATGACCCAATACTACGTCTTCACTTTTACTCACCAATAGAGAGGTAGCTGCTACACTTCTCAAACAGGTGGGGAGTGATCTCTCCACAGTGTCCAATTGGGTACTGTAGTATGCTAGGGCCTACTGGCATCACCATGTTTTTGTGTAAGGACACCTGCAGCACAACCATCGGCTTCTGTACAATACAAATTAAAAGGTTTTTCATAATCAGGTATTCCCAATGCAGGTGCTTTTGTCAGACTATCCTTAATATTAAGGAAAGCCTGCTCTGATTCCTCTGTGTGTATGATATGATCGGGCTTTGAGGAAGAGATTAAGTCCAGTAAAGGCAAGGCCAAAATAGAAAAACCTGGGATCCACATTCTACAGTATCCACACATTACCAAGAAGGTACAAATTTTCTGTTATTTCTGCAGCAGTGTCATGTTCTGTAAGGCCTGGATTCTATCATTTGTGAGATGTCTTAACCCCTGGGTTAGGCAGTGTCCCAAATATTTTACTCTTGATTGGCACGGCTGTAGTTTGTCCTTAGCCACCTTGTGTCCTGTATGCGAGAGATGAAGCAACAACAGTTTAGTATCATTCAAAGATGACATAAACGAATCAGAACATAGCAATAAATCGTCCACATATTAAATTAGAACAGATCCATTGTCAGGTTGAAAAGATTGTAAACAGTCGTGCAATGCCTGGGAAAAGATACTGGGGCTGTCTATGAAACCTTGGGGCAACCGTGTCCATGTATATTGTATACCTCTGTATGTAAATGCGAATAGGTACTGACAGTCAGGGTGGAGAGGCACAGAGAAGAAAGCAGAGCAGAGGTCAATGACCGTGAATGGGTTGCATTTGGTGGGATCTGCATCAGGATGACAGCTGGATTTGGCACTACGGGGAATTGGCTCTCTACTACCTTATTAACACCTCTAAGGTCTCGTACTAGCCTATAACCCCTCCCACCACTCTTTTTCACCGGGAAGATGGGACTGTTGGCTACAATAGCTGTACGGACTAAAATTCCCTGTTGCAATAATCGCTCAATTATTTGAAAAACCCTTAATTCTACCTCCTGTTTTAGTGGGTACTGGGGAATTTTTGGAGCTTGCCTACCGCTTTTTAAATTTACCATTACAAGGCTTATGTTTGCCATTAATCCAGTGTCCTGTCCATCCTTAGTCCAAAGGGCATCTGGAATTTGGGACAACATTTGATCTACCTGGGATGGATTTTCATTTAAACTGGTAGAGTGATACATTATCCTTTGGGGAGTGTCCAACATATCCCGCACCTCGTGCGCAACTCTCTCAGGGATATCTAAAAATACACCATCAGGGGTGCAATATATAACACATCCCATCTTATATAACAAGTCTCTACCCAGCAGGTTAGTAGGAGCTGCAGCAGCCAAAAGAAAAGAATGCCTGGTATGCAACGGCCCAATAGTAACCTCTGTGGACTTTGTTAAAGGATAATGTTCCACTTTACCTGTTACACCCATTGTTGGTACTGTCTCGTTGGTCACCTGTAAATTAACGGGAGATTTTATCACTGACCTGGTCGCCCCTGTGTCTAAAAGAAAAGGATATTCAGTACCAGCTACATCAACCATCATAACCGGTTCTTCCCTAGTACTTCCCGTTAACCTGACTATCTGTAGACTACAGGTATGACCTGACCCCTAGCGTTGGCTACCATTCTCGAATAAAGCATTAACGGCCACAATTGGAGCTGGTGCCTGCTGCACCGTTCGCATCTGCATTTCCATTCAGAACAGTTAATGTCCGAATGGGATGCAGACCGGTAGCACTGCTAACTTTGACCTTGTTACCTGGCTGGGGGTTTAATCTGTTGCTGCTACGTATGGTATTAACAACTTCCTCTACGGGTGCAGAGGGTGTTAGCACTTCCCTTGCTGTTACCGATGGAGATGGCGGCACCACTCGTGAATGTCGTGGCGTAACATCTATCATTTGTACAGCATGGGAAATGGCAGACATTACAATAGGCTCATCATCCACATCATGAACATTTTCTTTATAGTTGCTTAAGAGAGGGTACAAATTACTTGTTACATTTTTATGGGTATTTTTGATAACTGTACTTGCACCTCCATCCACATAAGGTGGGGGTGGTGCGCGTCACCTGCTGGCAATACCCTCCGCAATGCTACCTTGCTGCATGTGCGCGCCATTTTGCGGCTTGCCCGCATTGCAATTCAGCATCATGGATGTATTCTCTGGCCACGCATCCCCTTCATGCTGTCACAACTTTAAACATTCATAATATTTGACCTTTTTCTCTCGGGAGACTGATGTGATACCGGACATTATCTAATACATCTTTATCAAAACTACCAATTCTGGGAAACAGTCTAACACTCTTTATCGTCATTTTAAACCATACATCACAATACCTTATTGCATAAGTACCGTACTTAGTATGCATAATATGACGGGCCGATCCAAGCGGCGCTTCCATTAGCAGCACATCATTGTCTAACATCTCTATTGTTTGCGTGGCTCCCATTCTGAGACAACTACTACATTTTTCAATAAAGATTTAAACTGGTGAAAGACAATCAAGATACTTTCACTTACCTGCAAACGTCTTGGAAAAAGGGCGTATTCGCAAACCTTATGGAGGAATTCTAGACGCTTTTACTCACCTACGGAAGTAAAGGCCACTTCCGCTCAGCAATCCCTTTTTGACTACCTTTCAACTGCTAGGGCAGCAAAGTACCCTTTGTGTTCCAGTTGATTTCGTCCACTCTCCCACCAGCTCACAATCACAATCTAGCCAAGATCATGCGGTTCAATTATAGTGTTCAATTAAGCCTAAGAGATCACACACATTGATTACTGAACGCTATAATCACGCTGGGGGCCGAACCCTAACAAAAATAACAACCCATACACCTGCTTTGTGTAAAGTAGACGGTAAGCTGCTACCGAGTCACTAGGCCTACTCCTGCGCCTAGCACTTAAGGGTCCTACGATACCCTTAACATTTTGGTCCCATGTTACACCCTAAACAAACACTCACAGTTACTTTTTTCCTGCGCAGAAAAATACACGTTAACCCAGATATTGATAACAATTGAAAAGAAAGTAAACCTCAACGGCTTTGTTTAAACACGTGGCAGCACAAACGGAAGTACGTATACGCTATTGTGCGACCAGTCGCATACACAATAATGCGACTACCACACAACCATATGACAACCTTTAGCTGCGTACACAAAAGTGCATCTTTACTGTGCGCAAAACTGCGACTCAGCCGTGTGTTCAATACTGCGGCACCCCTTTAAATGTTAGGTTCTATCAACAAAGGAAAACAAACTTTTTCCTCTCTTGTCCCTGGATTCTAGTCAGCGTCCCTGGCTCACACGAAAATGGTTAGCGATCTCTCAGCACCGAGCGGTTGCAGGTAAACCCTGCATGTGGCCACCCCACCCTTTGGTGAGATATCGATAACCGTATGTGCCGTGTGAGTAGGTAAGTGACTTCACTACGAGCCCCCAACTAACAATACTGCCTTAGAACCTCTATACACTCCTGCCTATACCTTCTGATATCCTGCCTATACCTTCTGATAGCCTGCCTATAAACCTCTAAGGATGACGCTATTTTGCGCACGCAGTCATACAGTAAATAAAGACTGCAGACCTAGAACTTGTGGTTCCAAAGCACAAAGTATTATTCAAGTAAAAGCACAGTCAGTTACACGCTATGATCTAAGGGCCTGATTCAGAGCTGAACGCTCTGACCAGAGCGCTCGCTCTGACTCAGTGCCCTCCTACCTGAAAATGGAGCGGCCTCCTGGCCGCTCGCATAGCTGTGGGTGACCACCCACAGCATATGCGAGCGGCCAAAAAGATGGTCGTGATGGTCTTTGACCATCGCGACCATCGGGCTTGCGACGAGACCATGCTGTAGGGTCTCGATGCCGCAAGCCCAGGAGTGATTTTGGTTCTATCAGAGCCAAAATCACTCCCACTGACATCATTACTGATGTCAGTGGGGCCGGACTCAGACGGTAGGCGTTCCCATGGGAACGACTCCGTCTGGCCGCCATGAACCCGACACGCCCACCAAAGGGGGCGTGCTGTCAGTCACCTTTGACAGCATGCCCCCTTTGGTGCGAGATCCCGAGTGACGTATTTCTCGTCACTCGCCGGGTCTCGCGCATGCACACGACAGAGCTCCCTCCGTCGTGCGCATGCGCATTCTCACAACATCGACCCGCTTGCGAGCGAACTTTGCTCGCAAGCGGGTCTGAATGACCCCCTAAGTACAATTTAACACAAAGGAATTATACAGACCCAAGTATAGTTATACATACGCAGCACTCTGGACCAGATGTAGGTATCAGCAAGAAACCCCCGTCAATCAGCATTCAGCACGAAGACTAGCAACCCAGGGTCAGAGCACACATATTTATACCCCCCTGAAATAAACAACACAATAGAGCTGTTTGTTGCTAATACCATTGGTCCTAAAGGAGAGGGCATATGTTACAAGGCATCTAACAGATTGGTTCAAATAGACACAGTCCAGCCTCTAACAACTGGTGGTTTCTGGTTTCCCGCCTCATGCAAATCCTAACAGTTGGTCATATAATGTACATTTTGTTGCTTGAAGTCTCTGCGGTCCATAAGTTGAGAATGCATGTTGCGATCTCTACATCGATGTTACCGGAATACTGTTGAGAGAGTACGCATCAGTACAATACCAAACATGGCTTACTTATCACGTATAAAACCTTAGTTACGAAATAATCTTTATTTCATAGCAATTATAATAAATGTGCATACTTGAATCTTATACCTTAAAGCTTATGGAACCTTGTATGTGAATATGTAATGTGTGAGTATGTTGGGTTTGAAGTAAAGACGCTAGTTAACTTGGGGCAGATGCGTGTGCATGACCTAGGCATTCGCTAATAAGTGACTAGTTAACAGCGCAATTGTGCATATTAATGTGTGTATGAAAAATGGTGAAAGATGCAATCGCATGATGCTAATAGTAATATCGCCACATGTACTAAAGTGTGAGTTTATCTAAAATGGCGCTAGGGCGGCCATTCGCAAAATGGCATCTTGCGATCTCATTTCCAAGATGGCGTCTTGCGGCCAGTCGCAAGATGGCGTCGCTGCGATCCAATTTTAAACTGATCCTGTCTCAGCCAGTTATCCAACTTCGACAGTATATATATATATATATATATATATATATATATATATCGCACATATATATGGGAGGGCAGCAGGCCAAAATTTTCCTAGGGTGCCTAGAAGCCGTGCACCGGCCCTGCCTGAATGTGTTACATCACAATGTTGTGGACATGCAGAGGTGGCATGACTGGCAGCTCCTGTAAGTGCAGCGCCCGATCGGCTGCATATATTGTGCAGAGTGCCCATCTGGAGTATCAACAGAATACTCTGCCAGTGCTGAAGCAGCAATCCTGGTTGCAGGGTGCTGTTCCAGGCAACCTGCTAGCCAGGAGCAAAGGCCGATAGGTATATCTGTATCTTTCTACTTAGGGCATTTTTTTTAGTAGGACAATTTGCATAGCTGTTTTCATGTCAGTGGCCACAATAATCTGCCCTACCACAAAGTCAATGTGAATAAGTTCCAAGACTTCAAGTGACTTGGCAACAGAAAGAAAATTAGTGAATGTTTGAACACAATGAATAATTTCCCAATAAAAATAACACTTGTTGATATTAACATGGACCATAGGTAGTGCTCAACAGGGGCGTAAGTTCATACCAGGAGTCCAGAGGTGAGATAGTCATTGGTCCCTCCCCTCCCGCTCACATTCACAACCAACACCCCAGTCCCAGCAGCACTCAGACACACACTCTTCCCTAAAACACATTCACTACCAACACTCCAACAGCACCCAGTCACACATTCTCCTCCCCCTGCATTCACTTTCAACACCCAAGCAGCACCCAGTCATACACTCTCTTCTCCCCCTATATTCACATCCAACACTCCAGCAGCACCCCGGTTACACACTCTCACCCTCTCCCTCCTCCACATTCACTTCCAGCATGCCAGCAGCACTTAGTCACAAACTCCTCTTCTTCCACCCCATTCACTTCCAACATTTCAGTAGCACTCAGACACACACCCTGCTCCCTGCATTCGCGTCAAAAACCCTAGCAGCACCCAGGCACACCCACCCCCCTGCATTCACTATGAACACCTTAGCAACACCCAGACACACACTCTCCTCTGTATTCACTGTCAACACCCCAGCAGAACCCATGCACTCTCTCTCCCTGTATTCACTGCCAGCACTCATGCAGCACGAACACACACCTTTCCCCTGCATTTGCTGCAAACACCCCAGCAGCACTCAGACATATACTCTCTCCCATTCACTAATAACAACTTAGAAGCACCCAGGCACACTCTCCCCCCTGCATGCACTGTTACACTACAGCAGGACACATACACATTCTCACCATCCCCTGCATTCACTACTAATACCCTAGCAGCACCTAGACACACACTCTCTCCCACTGCATTCACTTCCAAATACACAGCAGCACTGTCAACACCCTAACATCACCCAGACACACACCCTCTTTCATCTACATTCACTATTAACACCTTAGAAATACCCAGAAATACACTTTCTCCCCTGCACTCAAGGTCAACACCCCCACAGAATCCACACACTCTCACTCACTGCCAAGACCACAGCAACACGACACACACCCTTCCCCTGCATTCACTGCAAACACCTCAATAGCATCCAGACACACATACTCCCCCATTCCCCCCCGCATCCACTGCTAATGACCCAGAAAGGGATGCAGTCGGGAAACCGGCTGACGTGATCCCGACAGCCGGCTTCCCGACTGCTGTATCCCGGCGTGGGTTAAATGACAGGCGTCTATATCTAGACGCCTGTCATTTTCCCAATGCCGGGAAACAGGCACCCCGCATCCCGATCAAAGTGATGCCGGGCACTGCGAGCGGACAGCAGCGGGGGGTAGGGTTAGGTTTAGGGCACCCGGGGGGGGACTTAGGGTTGGGCACCCCCCCGGGAGGGTTAGGCTAGGGGGAGGGAGGGTTAGGGTTAGGCACCCCCCGGGGGACTTAGGTTTAATCAGAGGGAAAGGGGGGGTTAGGGATAGGCACTTAGAGGGTGGATTAGGGTTAGGCACTTGGGTGGGAGGTTAGGGTTAGGCACCCCTAAGGAGGGTTAGGGTTAGGGGGGTTAGGTTAGGTTAGTTTTTGCTTACCTCAGAACGTTCAGGATTTCCAGTGCTGTCAGGCTGCCGCTGCCGGGATCTGTTCAGCTGTTGGGCTGTCGTTGCCAGGAATCGAACCATGTGGCCGGCATTATTTCATACCAATTCCCCTAGGAGCACCCAGACACACACTCACTCCCTGCATTCACTGCCAACACTACAGCAGCACCCAGACACACTCTCTCCATTCCCCGCATTCACTAGTAACACACAGACACACACCATCCCCCTGCATTCACTTACATCCTAGCAGCACCCACAGACACACTCCTTCCCCAATTAACTACCAACACCCTAACACACAAACACCACCTGTTACTTATCAGGGTCTTTCTTTCTTGCTATTTGTTTCTCCAACAGCAACTGTGGAGGAAGCCTGTCCTCTGTGCTTTAAGGGGGCGAAGAACCAACAAAAGAGGGAAGGGCCATGCACTTCAGCCTCTGCCCTGAGCCTATTATGTACATTGGTGCAGTATCATTGTTGGAGATCAATCCCTAGAGACCATACTCCAGGGTGGGAGCCCTGGGAGAGGGAGTACCGCTGCACATTCCTCCTGGCTTCTCTGCTTATTTCTGCTTTGAGAAGCAGAAAGCAGAACCTAAAGCAAGCATGTCAAACATTCAGCCTGCTGGCCACATGTGGCCTAGATAAACAATTTATACGGCCTGTCTGTGTGGGCCCAAATACATATATTATGTGGCCCAGCCTGTCCCCGTGTGGCCGCTCTTCTTTTCGCCCCCCTGCGCATATCTGCCGGCCTGGCTGCCACGATCTGAGCTGGTGGTTCCTCCAACCCATCAGCCATGCAGCCTGGCCCTTCCCTGCACAGAGAGTCACACACAGCAGCAGTCTGCCCTGCAGCGTGCACACTGACAGAAGTCAAGAAGAGGAGCCAGCGCTGGCCCACAAATTCTGACGGTGTCACAGAATAAGTCAGTCTGCCCAACTGGTGTAAGGGGGGGAGGGTTGGAGTTAAAGACATAGCTGAGGAATAGTGAGGCTTAGAGATTGGCTGGGGAATAGTGAAGCTGGGAGACAGTGGCTGGGGAATACTGAGACACAGGGGGGAGGGGGGCATAGCCTTGTTCAGTGCACATGTGTGTGGGGAGGTGAGCAGGGGGGCTCAATCAGAGTGTCTGGCTCTGAATCAGGCCCACTGTGTCCAAAGAGAAGTTTCAAATAGACCCCTGCCTGAGCAGTGTGACTAGCAGAAACATACACAGATCAGTGTGATCTATGTATGTTTCTGCTTTGTTATTGTGAATGAAATGCTTAAATGTTTTTTTTTTAAATTATGTGGGGCCCCCCAAAAAAAATTATAACCCACCCTGGGCTCCTGACCCAGTCCTGGTTCTATCACAAGCCGCCACACTGCGAACACTTCAGTGTTCACTGAATCTCCGCCTACCTCCTGTCCATCATTCTGTGGATCACTCCAGATTGGCTCCTGCATCTACTGTATATCCTGCTTGCGCTAACGCTGCTCCGATGCCGGTGATTTCGTGTTTCCAGTACTGGCCTTGTCTCCTGTTTTCCAGTTGAGCTCCAGTTTTCCTGCCTCCAATACTATATTGTTGTTCTGCTGATTGTATCATCCAGCGGGACAGTCCTGCATATTATTTACCTGCCGGTTGTGTCATCTAGGCGACATGGTACGCAAGTCTGTCCCTTTGCCGTTTGTGTCATCCAGGTGGCACAGGCTGCACTGCAGTGTCAGCTGCTTGTGTCAACCCAGCGGCACAGGCCGCACTGCAGTGTCAGCTGCTTGTGTCAACCCGGCGGCACAGGCCGCACTGCAGTGTCAGCTGCTTGTGTCAACCCAGCGGCACAGGCCGCACTACAGTGTCAGTTGTCTGTGTCATCTTGGCGGCACAGGCCGCACTACTGCGTCAGTTGCTTGTGTCACCACAGTGGCAAAGGCCGCACTCCAGTAACATCAGTGGGCTCCTACACCAGTGACTTTGCTTCTGTTATTCCCAGCTTCTGCCACATCTAGCCAAGTTGCTCTGGCTCTCAAGGCCGCTACACAGCCCAGTGGTTGCTTCATATTCTACAGCCCACTGGCTGCATCCGCCCAAGTTATACCAGCCCCCAAGGCTGCTACATGGCCCAGAGGCCACTTCATATGCTCCAGTACATGGGCTGCATCTAGCCAAGTTATCCCAGCCCTCAAGGCTGCCACACAGCCCAGAGGCCACTTCATATTCTTCAGTCCATGGGCTGCATCCTGCCAAGTTATACCAGCCCTCAAGGCTGCGGCACGGCCCAAAGGCCGCTTCAACATCTAAGGCCTTCAGACCCAACAAGCCAAGTCTTCCTCCAGCTCTCAAAGCTGTTGTACGGTTGCATCCAGCCAAGAATTCCATCCCTAAAGGCTGTAGCTGGACTATACTCAAGAGTCACACACGTGCCCTAACATTATTACCGGCCAGACATATTCTCTTTGGGTATAGTGATCTTCTATAATGGAGCCTGGTTAAAATCCTGCTCAAATTTTAGCTGCGCAGATACAGATTCTGATGCAGAAAGTTCAAGAACTTTCCCTCCAGGTTGAAGAAACCCGAGGCGCCTCAGTTCCCACTGTGTTAGAACCTAAGCTAAATCTGCCTGATCGGTTCTTAGGTAACTGAAAGGACTTCTTTAATTTCAAAGAGAGCTGCAAGCTCTATTTTAGGCTCCGACCTAGGTCTTTGGGTTCTGAAGCCCAACGAGTAGGGATAGTTATCTCTTTGTTACAGGGTGACCCGCAAACGTGGGCCTTTGGTCTTCCCTCAACTAGCCCTGCACTGCTGATGGTCGAGGCATTCTTTTCCACTTTAGGGCTCCTTTACGATGACCCAGATAAAACGCAATGGCAGAGGCTAGCCTCAGTTCTATGAAGCAGGAAAATAAGGCTGCTGAGGACTACTGCACAGAATTCCAGATGTGGGCATTCGATTCTGGCTGGAATGACCCAGCTTTGCAAAGCCAGTTTTGTTGTGGGCTGTCTGATGAGATTAAAGATATCTTAGTCCAGGATCCTGCTCCTAGTTCTCTGGATGACCTCATAAACCTGGTAATTCGCATCGACCGACGGCTCCGTTAATGTCGAGTGGATAAGAAATTGCCGTGTCTGCCTCCACGTTCTCTATTACGGTTAGCTCTGCCTGAGTCCAAGGAACCAATGCAACTTGGAGCGTTTTGTCTTTCGGCCGAAGAGAAACGGAGGAGACATGTATTGGGTCTGTGACTGTACTGCGGTGGTAAAGGACATATGGCTCAGCTTTGCCCACTGAAGTCGGGAAAAGGCAAGGTCTAGATGAGCTAAGGGAGGTACATCTAGGCCTTGCATCTATCTCCTCTGAAAATTCTGTCCTGATTTCCGCAGTCATCTCTCTCCCTCATGACCAAGTCTCCATTCCTGCATTCATTGATAGTGAAGCTGCAGTAAATTTCATGGACATAACCTTTTTCAAGCTTCCATTCATTTGCTGGACCCCTTCATTGACGTTTGCCATGGGAGCTCTGTATCGGGAGGAATTATCATTCCTACTTCTTCAGTGTTCGCTGGCTCCAGTTTTCCTGGGGTTACAATGGCTGAAGAGACACAACCCCGTGATCCATTGGCAAACTGGGGAAATTCTTGAGTGGGGATCGACTTGCTTCTCTGGATGTTTGTCTCATCCTGTTCATCTTGCTGCCACCATCTCAGCCGAGTCCTCATCCATTCCTGCTCCTTACCGTGATCTGGCCAAAACTTTTTCCAAAAAGAAGGCTGATGTTCTGCTGCCTCACCATTCCTTCGACTGCACCATCGATTTATTGCCCGGTGCCAGGCTTTCTAAGGGCAGACTATATGCATTATTTATCCCAGAAGATAAGGCCATGCAGATAAGGGATTCATTTGTCCTTCTAAATCCCCAGTGGGAGTGGAGTTTTTCTTTGTCCAGAAGAAGGATGAATCTCTCTGACCCTGCATTGACTTCCACGGACTGAACAAGATCACAGTCAAGAACGCTTGTCCCTTGCCACTCATCTCCATGCTCTTTGACCAATTGCGTGAGGCTTCTGTTAAATTTGTAAATACCTTTTAATACATTCCTGCCTATAAACCTCTAAGATTCACCTGCCTAGAACCTCTAAGACAAAACCTGCCTGTACCTTCTAAGATTCACCTGCCTAGAACCTCTAAGACAAAACCTGCCTGTACCTTCTAAAACCACAAGATGTCGCTATTTTGATTATACCATTAATGAAATACCAAGACAGTTGAATAGCGGTCCGAAGCGCTAAAGATTATTATTCAGGTAAAAGTACAGATGTTACAACGCTATGATCTAATAATGAGCGCAAATAAATTGTACAAACATTAGGTCATAAGGTACAGTTAAAATACATGAAACGGTTATTAAAGATCAAAATACTATGAGCAATATGAGAAAGAGAGAGAGAGAGAGAGAGAGAGAGAGAGAAAGAGACATATTAAAATACAATGAGAGATATATCAATGTCTGCTGAGAGCACATGTTCAAGATGGCTGGTGATGGAGTGTGTGTGTGTTTGTTTGTGTGTGAGGGGGGGTTGGGCCGAAGCACATGTTTTTCCTTTGTTTGCAAGCCTCATGATCCCTAGGCAAACTCCATCCTGCACCAAGCTGCAACTCCGCAAATCATCCATCAATGACCACAACCACAACAAAGACAATATACCTATCTGACCCACACAACACCACAACTGGGCAGAATCACAATTTCCCTTGTTCACCCCACATGGAGGCAAGCCATCTCCAACAAACCGCAGACAACATACCCATCTGACACACAACACCACACGGCAAAAACCCATGACCATTCAAAGCTGCCATCAATTCAACCTCCACGATACAACACTGACACCACCCTATGATCACATTCATGAGTATACAGCACACACAAAGCTCATCTCTCCAACCAGCATCAATCATTCACAAATGGGAAGGCAAACACAGAACACATGGCAAGGCCCCAACACAGAACACATGGCAGGGCCCCAACACAGAACACATGGCAGGGCCCCAACACAGAACACATGGCAGGCCCCAACACAGAACACATCAGAGGATCTCAATCAACCAGCATCAATCATTCACAAATATCACAACAATTCCACAATCAATCCCTTTCCTGCATGCTAACAACAGACTATTGTACCCTACTGTGTAGATGAAGAGTACAGATTAGATAACATATCATCCACTGTATGCTAACACAGACTCATGAATATCCTTAGAAAACTACAAACCACACACCATGCTAAGTTAATACCAGATTAACACCAAACATAGCTACAGACACCCAAATAGGCTAAATATTGCACATTTTATACTCAGCTATAACCCAGGGGAACTGAGATCCATATTCCGTTGTCTTGTGAGAGAGGAAACCTCTCTCTCCTCCAAAAATCTGCCAGTCTCTGCTAAGCTGTGTTTTCTCAGCTATGTGCATGCTATGTTCCCGCCCCCTTTTACCTGTGAGGTCATCAGAAAGGGAGTATCCTTTTGGGTTACCTGAGACTACTGTTTCTACTCTCAGCTAGCTAGCTCTATTGATTAGACTGGAATAACCAGTCCTTTGGAGAAATCTGTTACAGGGCATTTATTGGACAATTCCAAATGAATACAAAAGGTCTCCAACCTCCTTTTGTATCCCCCAACATGCAAATCTAAGCTGCTATGGAAAACAACATTTCAAATAGATATTCTCTCTAACATTCATATTTCATAGCCGCATGTTCTGATCTTCATATTGATGTCACCGGAATGCTGTGGAAACAGAGTCGATCAGTACGGTCCCACACACAGTTCAATTGTCATTTACTAAGCCATAGTTACAGAAAACATTTCTTTATATACTGACATTGCGTTTAAACCAAGTAATCTTAAACTGCAAATTGCAAAATGTGTTTATACAGTGAATTTAATCTCATACAGGAAGGAGGCTTCCAGCTGTGCTGTCGGAGCCTCCCTGTCTAGTCTGCCTGTGTTTGAGGAAGGCTGACTATGTACCTTTTGTTTACAAAATAGTGCTGTGAGATTTTATTTCTAAGATGGAGTCTTGGCCCTTTACAAGACAGCATTGCGCAGATTCCAATTGCAAACAGATTCTGTCTTCGCCAATTATCCGGTTTTGACACTTCCATATTTCCTAAGATTGATCTTAGAGGTGCATACAACCTCATCTGCATCAGAGAAGGAGACGAGTGGAAGACGGCATTTACCACCCATTTGGGACACTTTGAATATCTTGTCATGCCCTTTTGGCCTCTCCAATGCCCCAGTTATCTTTCAAGATTTCATTAATGAGGTGTTAAGGGATTACTTGGGGTCTTTGCAGTGGTCTATCTGGATAATATCCTCATCTACTCAAAGTCCATGGATGAACATCGGAGACATGTGAGGCAGGTCTTACAAAGGCTACTGAAGAACAATTTGTATGTGAAATTAGAGAAATGCGAGTTTGATGAAAAAGAGGTATCATTCCTGGGTGACATAATTTCCTTGCAAGGTGTCTCTATGGATCCTGACAAGGTGAAAGCCATCCTGGATTGGGAACAACCCGTTATGCTGAAAGCCATCCAGCAGTTCCTGGGTTTTGCGAACTATTATCGCAGGTTCGTGAAGTCATTCTCCTCTATAGTTTTGCCCATTGTAGAACTCGCCAAGAAGGGAGCCGAGGTCACTCGTTGGTCACCTGGGGCCATTCAAGCATTTAACACACTTAAGGCAGCTTTTGTGTCTGCTCCTGTTCCGCGGAATTTCAATCCAGAGTTTCCATTTATTGTCGAGGTGGATGCATCTGAAGTAGGAGTGGGCACTATCCTTTCGCAGAAGGATAGTAGTGATGGCAAGCTTCATCTATGTGCATTTTTTTCCATGAAATTTTACTCAGCAGAGAGGAATTATGACGTCGGCAACCGGGAACTCTTGGCCATTAAGTGGGCCTTTGAAGATTGTAGGCACTGGTTAGAGGAGGCTAACCATGTGGTGATGGGGCTTACAGATAACAAGAATCTGGCTTATATTGAGACGGTGAAGAGGTTGAATGTGAGGCAGGCTTGTTGGCCCTATTTTTCACATGATTCAATTTTGTCATCTCATTCTGACAAGGGTCTAAGAATATTAAGGCGGATGCGCTTTTCCCAAAGTTTCTCTATCAGTCTTCCTCCCAGAGCCTCAGAAGAGACCATCATTCCAACCTCTAGGATCCACTTTACCGTTACCAGGACTCTGGCGGATTCTCTCAGGACTTGTCAGCCCGAAGCACCTCTGGAGAAACCGTCGGGTGTGCTCTTCGTCCCTGAGAAACTTCGTAAGGATGTGTTGAAGGACTTCCATTGTTCCAAGGTGGTAGGTGATCCAGGCATCGCTAGAACTTTAGAACTTCTGTCTTGTTCTGTCTGGTGGCAGTCCATGTCTCGAGACACTTGTGAGTTTGTCCGGGCATGCAATGTCTGTTCTAGAAATAAGACCCTCCAAACCACTCCTCAAGGGCTCCTGTGTCCTCTGCCTACACCTGTTAAGGCATGGACCCATATTGCTATGGACTTTGTTGTAGATCTTCCAGTCTCTGCCAGTTGTTCTGTCATTTGGACCATTGTGGATCGCTTCTCCAAGATGGTACATTTTGTTCCTCTTGCCAAATTACCATCTGCAAAGGAACTGTCAGCACTCTTTCTATGACATGTCTTCAGGCTTCATGGTCTTCGGGTGTATCTGCAAGCAAATCACTACGTTAAAGTGTTACAGTCGCTATTAGTGTAACATAACATTTTGTGTGCAGGTACACCCGCACTGGCTCACAGAACATAGACATGCTGCATATCATTTTAATCAGCAGAAGCTTGTGCTATCAATTCGATCTGCTGTATGATTCAGATGCATTTGAAGGTAAAAAGTTGCATAAAAGATACTCGCACTACCGAGCCATGGCATGGTGTGACTAGATGGCCTGTTTAACGTGCAAGGAGGCTGGATGTATGAGGACCCATCTGTATTTGTATAAATAACAGAATTCACACACACCACCAAGTGATTTATTTTTAATCTAGTAGTGTAGATTTATAAACTAAAGAAGAAAAAAAAAAAATCCCCTTCCATGATTCGAACCCCGGACCCCCAAGGTGCAAGGAGAGCTGCACCTGTCATGTATGTGATGTGAAGTGTGCAAATTAAAGCAGGCAATGTGTACAATGTCAATAGCAAGCTCAGCATGCGGCAGCATTGAATAGAAGCGAATGATGGTGGGGGTGGTGGTGAAAGATACAATGAGCTCCATGGAGTTGAATACTAATTGTGTGATGGTGGGGGGAGGTGGTGAAAGAACTTGGGTAGCCATACACAGAGAGGAAGGGAGAAGGGAACTGCAAAGTAGTGTATTTTAAAACTATTGAACCTGACATGATCTCTCTTTATGAAAAACTTGCCCCCTGTTATGTGTACAATACAATGTCTACTATATAGCAGAAATGCCAAGTGGTGGGATGTCGAGAGAAATGTATTGAGTCTAAGGTCACAGGAGTGACTCGGTAGCGCCGAACGTCTTTTAAGCATCTTTTTACCCTAAAATGCATCTTATTAGCACAAGCAGCTTCTGCTTATTAAAATATGTAGCATGCCTATGTTCTGTGAGCCAGTACGGGTGTATCTGCAAGCAAATCACTACGTTAACATGTTACAGTCGCTGTAAGTGTAATGTAGCGTTTCGCGTGCAGATACACCCGCACTGGCTCACAGAATAGACATGCTACATATCATTTTAATCAGCAGAAGCTGCTTGTGCTATCGATTGACATTGCTGTGTGATTCAGACACATTTGAAGGTAAAAAGTTGCATAAAAGACACTCGCGCTACCGAGTCATGCCTTATTAGTACAGTACATGTAAACACATTCATCATGTCTCAGTGAAAGCTGTGCATGCCTGTGACCCCTGTCTGAGCCCATGAGACATATACAGTCAGGTGCATAAATATTGGAACATTGACAGAATTTTCATATTTTGGCCTCTATTCACCACCACAATGGCTTTTAAATGAAACAAACAAGATGTGCTTTAACTGCAGACTTTCAGATTTAATTTGAGGGTAATTACATCCAAATCAGGTGAACGGCGTAGGAATTACAACGGTTTCTATATGTGCCTCCCACTTTTTAAGGGGCCAAAAGTAATGGGACTATCAACTCAAAAGCTATTTCATGGACAGGTGTGGGCTATTCCCTCATTATTTCATTATCAATTAAGCAGGTAAAAGGTCTGGAGTTGATTCTAGGTGTGACATTTGCATTTTGGAATCAGTTGCTTTCAATTCTCAATATGAGATCCAAAGAGCTGTCACTATCAGAGAAGCAAGCCATCATTAGGCTGAAAAATCAAAACAAACCTATCAGAGATATAGCAAAAACATTAGATGTGGTCAAATCAATTGTTTGGAACATTCTTAAAAAGAAAGAACGCACCGGAGAGCTCAGCAACACCAAAAGACCAGGAAGACCACGGAAAACAACTGTGGTGGATGACAGAAGAATTATTTCCTTGGAGAAGAAAAACCCCTACACAACTGTTGGCCAAATCAAGAACACTCTCCAGGAGGTAGGTGTATATGTGTCAAAGTCAACAATCAAGAGAAGACTTCACAAGAGTGAATATAGAGGGTTCACTACAAGATGTAAACCATTGGGTAGCCACAAAAACAGGAAGACCTGATTAGAGTTTGCCAAACAACATCTAAAAAAGCCATTACAGTTCTGGAACAACATCCTATGGACAGATGAGACAAAGATCAACTTGTGCCAGAGTGATGGGAAGAGAAGAGTATGGAGAAGGAAAGGAACTGCTCATGATCCAAAACATACCACCTCATCAGTGAAGCATGGTGGTGGTAGTGTCATGGCGTGGGCATGTATGGCTGCCAATGGAACTGGTTCCTTTGTATTTATTGATGATGTGACTGCTAACAAAAGCAGCAGAATGAATTCTGAAGTGTTTCGGGCAATATTATATGCTCATATTCAGTCAAATGCTTCAGAACTCATTGGATGGCGCTTCACAGTGCAGATGGACAAAGACCCGAAGCATGCTGCAAAAGCAACCAAAGATTTTTTTAAGGCTAAAAAGTGGAATGTTATGCAATGGCCAAGTCAATCCCCTGACCTGAATCCGATTGAGCATGCATTTCACTTGATGAAGACAAAACTGAAGGGAAAATGCCCCAAGAACAAGCAGGAACTGAAGACATTTGCAGTAGAGGTCTGGCAGAGCATCACCAGGGATGAAACCCAGCTTCTGGTGATGTCTATGCGTTCCAGACTTCAGGCTGTAATTGCCTGCAAAGGGTTTGCAACAAAGTATTAAAAAGTGAAAGTTAGATTTAGGATTGTTTAGTTTGTCCCATTAATTTTGGCCCCTTAAAAAGTGAGAGGGACATATAGAAACCGTTGTAATTCCTACACC
Source organism: Taudactylus pleione (assembly GCA_031769625.1). NCBI lineage: Eukaryota > Metazoa > Chordata > Amphibia > Anura > Myobatrachidae > Taudactylus > Taudactylus pleione. The sequence continues at coordinate 9,322,387 of JAUIMM010000154.1, forward strand.
GTTCACCTGATTTGGTTGTAATTACCCTCAAATTAAATCTGAAAGTCTGCAGTTAAAGCACATCTTGTTTGTTTAATTTCAAAGCCATTGTGGTGGTGAATAGAGGCCAATATATGAAAATTCTGTCAATGGCCCTCATTCAGAGCTGCTCGCAATTAGCGCTCGCTCGTTCATAAAAAGGGGGTGGCTATTCAAATGAACCGTTCGCTCTTTGCGGTCTGTTGCCGCCTCCATGTCTGAACGAGCGAGCAAAACATACGCTCGTTTATTTGATAAAAATGCCCCCTGGCCGCTCGCATCATACGTCATGTCCGCTATTTATTAGATTAATCGAGTACATCGAACAGCGTATGAACTGCTCGCTATTCTTGTGGTTGGTTTTTTCAACCACAATATTGCGAGCAGTTCTGACTATAAAATAACCCAGTGACGTGGTGAATGACGCTGCTGTATTAATTATGCACACCCATAAAACGCCCGCTTTGACCTTTAAGCACGCCTGCGTTCGGATCTCCACTCCCCCTTTTCAAGCACCTTCCCCTGTTACCACCCACATACGCCTCATTCTGTCACTCAAATTAGCAGGCACTCGCTATATAGTGAACAAACGATTTTCGGCCGCACTGACTGGTTCGCGCATGCGTACTAAAAACCGTACGCATGCGCAGATGTGCAAATATCGCTCGGAACGAGCGTACTGCCGCTTACGAGCGGCTCTGAATGAGGGCCTATGGGCCTGATTCAGACCCACTCGCAAGCGGGCGAACGTACGTTAGGCGTACGTACAAAAATATTTAAATTCAAGGGCTCGCTCGTATTTTCGAACGCATCTAAAAATCCTCCCCAAACTCAGACGACCCCTCCTCTAACTAACGAGCATGCGAAATAGCGAGCGTACATCCCCGAAATGGCTTGAAGGGAACGCACGCACAAGTATAAACCGGAAGTGGCCTTGTCAGATGTCGATTACCTGCTCCTTTATTCTGCCTACCTCCATCAATCGTATCATGCCAATCAATGTATCAATTAGCTTTTTTTTTTTTTTTTTTTCAACACAATGCAAGAAACTTTACTCTTGTCCGTGTTTGTGTTTTCCTGCAGAATACGTACGGCTTAAACATTCGCTTTTATTGCTCAAAAAACATGTTACCCACAATTAAACAATTGTTCTATTGCTTTGGATCCCCGCATATTTCCCGGGGTTCATTTCTTTATTTAAATTTGCTTACGCATGTCACTGCATCAAGCCTATCATAACTCTCCAGAGATTTCTGGCCCTGTCGAACACATGACTCATACACTAACCAATAGAATTGCTCCTGTTAATTTCCCAAATACATTAGCCAATCAGAAATTTTTTGGCCACTTTATCAAAAATGATTTTTAAGAAAAACACCATTGCCATCATGAGAGCCTCCGCATTTACCAGGCGCGAGCTGCTGGTGCTAACGGAGGTGATGGATAGGCGTATCACCAGCCAGCCTCCACCCATCACCAACCGGCAGAAGCGTTCCGCATATGCGGAGGCACGGGCCCACCTGCGCTCCTTCGGCTCACGTCGCAACATCGGCCAGCTGGAGCGCAGGTGGTCGGACCTGCAACGGCGAACGCCCCGCTTGCTGGCATGCTTTCGCATGCAGATCTCAGCAAGTAAGTTTTATGTATTGTGGTTTTCATGTTTGTCTTTGTGGCCCAAACTGCGTGTGCATGTTTTCATGTCTGTCCTATTTATTCATTCTACTCATATCTGCATAGCCATGTTTTCCCTCTATTTCATAATTATTCATTCTACTCATATTTGCATGGCCATGTTTTCCCTCTATTTCATATTTATTCATTCTCCTCATATTTGCATGTTTTTTGTTGGTGGGGGGTGATTTTAATTTGTTTTTTGGCCAGGATTTGTGCTGAAACTAACCACAATTTGTTTTACATCTTTTAGGGGGACAGCCAAGACTACGCCGTCACCGTCCGGCCAGACGGCGGTCACGCCCACTCTCCCCAACCCCCAGCCAACACTCCACCCCCAATAATTCCCCTATTCCTCACTCCTCCCCAGCCTTCCAAGACCCTCTCCCGGAAATGTCGGGCCTCCTTCCCCTCCGTCCCACTTCCCCCTCTCCTCCAACCACCCCTCTTCCAATTACCCCCTCCCCGGAGTCCGTAATAACCCCGCCCCGATCTTTGGGGAATGGAGGCTCCTCCGAGGAGGACGATGGTGGGACTTCCGGAGCTGCCGTTTTGTCTACCGGTATGTTTTTCTTTAGCCTTTTTGTTAACCACAAACTGTTTGTATGTAATCATGTGTCGTTCCTTTATTCAGGGTTTTTGGGTAGACTTTTGGTGATTTAGCAGATTGCCTTTACCTGTTCCTGCTGATTTCAACATACACATATCACACCTGTGGGAATTTGTACATAGGCCTTGTATTTTTTGCAGCCCCCATTTCAGTGGGTTTTTTTTTTTTTTTAATGGTTTTTTGTTTTTTGTTTTTTTTTTGAGTGATTTCGTTGTGTTTTTGAAATTTTAATGTGGTTTCCCTATTGTTGTATTAATCCACACACTTTTCTCACCCACAGAGGAACAGAGGCGTCGGCAAGAAGTCCAAGACTGTGTGGGCCAGATGCGCCAACATATAATTGGGGTGCTCGTGGCCCTTGACCGTCTGTCTGGCATCCTTCGTCAGTAGTTTTATTTTTGGTTTTTCTTTTTCAAACTAAATTGTTTTTTTCGAACATACGTTCTGGCTCATTAGTTTTTTCAAAACCAAAGATTGTTTACCCTGACACAAGTAGACTGTTCCTGCAAGGATTTCCATTTTTTTAAAGTAAGATTGTGTTTTGTATTTGTATGTAAAACAGCCACAAGAAACACATAACAGTCACAATGTCATTTCCCTTTTTGGGTGTAGTGTCAATTAGATATTTCTACATTTTACAGGTTCCTAGTTGGTGTGCAAGCTGCTTAGGCCAATCTTACAAAGCCAAATGATTGTACAGGCTTCCTTTTGGTGTGGGTTTGGAACCTGAAAACATATTTCATTTTAGCTTAACTGGCGTCAGTACTGGATTACCCCTTAGTCAAATGTAACGTGTGTGAACCTGGTTACACTTGCTGGTAACGTCCAAAAAAAGGAAGAACATTTCACTCTACAAACATTTATTCACAACATAACTGATAAATCAAAGTGGTCACTCACAAAAAAAACACACAGTGAAAATCTCAAATACAACACATACCAAACAAAAACAAACCAAAAACAACAAATCAAGAACTGGTTGACGAAGGACCATGCCAACATGATTCCACAAACATGGCGTTGCGATATGGGTTCCAGAATATATTCCCAAAATGTCCAGATCCAGGTTTGGTAAGGGTAGCAGGAAGTAGTGAGCGTTGGAGTGCCAAAGATTATGTGAACAAACAGAAGATGGTGCAAAAAACAACAAAAAATTAGATGTTCGCAAACAAACCCAAACACATTAGGTATAAACACTGTTGTTTTGTGAAAACTTACCTAAAAAATCTGACCACCACATCATCGCGTATGGCCCCCCCACATACTGACCTCCGACCAACCTCGGGGGGGCCATCCTCAGGTAAGGCATCCTCTGGCTGCATTGGGACACCACTCCTTATGGCGATGTTGTGAAATATCCCACACAGGACCACAATTTTCGACACCATATCCGGCAAATACATGAGCTCGCCACCAGAGCGGTGGAGGCATCGGAATCGGCCTTTTAAAAGGCCGATACAGCACTCCACCACTTGCCTGGTGGCTGTAAGTGCGGAATTATATGCACTTTGTGGGCCTGGTGTGGGAGCCAAATAAGGAGTGAGCAGCCAGGACATGCGAGGATATCCACTGTCTCCTGTGAAAAAGAATAGACAACATCAGGAACACTGTGTATCAAGCTTAACATTGTTATGTACTAAAGGTCTCCACTTACCCAGAAGCCACGCATCACCAGCTTGTAGGTTGTTTAATTTGTGCCATATCCCTGATTGGCGGATGACGAAGGAGTCATGTGCACTTCCTGGTAATTTAGCATTCAGGGACAGGATCTGGAGGGAGGCATCACATACCACCATTACATTCAGGGAGTGATAGTGTTTCCTGTTTCGAAATATGGCCTCCAGCCATGCTGGAGGCTGAAGTGGTATGTGAGTACCATCCACAACCCCTATGATGTGTGGGAAGCCAGCTATTTGGTAAAAATTGGCCTTGGCCACACTAAGGGCACCCATATCCAAAGGCATTTGAATAAAATGATGGAGGTGCTTGAAAAGTGCCTCCATCACTGCCCTCAGGATCCGGGAAAAGGAGGATTGGGAGATGCCCGCCACTATTCCCACCGTTGTTTGAAACGATCCTGAGGCACAGAAATGTAACACCGCCATAAATTGCGTAAGTGGTGGTATTGCTGTTGGACTGTCAATTTGCCGCTCAAGATCACTTTCTATTAATGAGAGAGTGTCTATGATGATTTTGGGAGGTAGACGGTAGCGTCTTAAAACCTCATCATCGGGCATTCCAAAAAGGGTGACACGTGTTCGAAATATCTGGGGCCTTGCATGCCTACGATGCCTACGCCTGGGACGAGATTGAGGTTGGTCGGCTTCCGGGAGCATGGCCAGAACAATCCGCCCCAGATCTACCTGAAATTCAAAGATTTCAATGTAAGGCTTTTGACCCACCCCAAAAGTAAATTAAAACAACTTAGCTTGATGATACCATCCATTGCTGCTTACATGCCGGGGTATTGTCATGATACGTCCAAACTGAAATTAATCACAAAAATTATTTGACAAATTTCACTCTGTGCATTTTTGTTTCTAAATTTTGTGCTAGACCAAACTTAAAATATGCGAAACACACATTTGGCAAAACAGCAAAACGACATTGCACACAGTACATCAAAATGGGTTGAAATGTTTGCACAAAAAGCGAAAGGGCAACCTCAAAAAAGTTAAAATGATTAATAAGCATTTTAAAATGTGCTAATTAGTTCGCAAATACAAGTCACAATAGTAAGTAGTAAAAATGCGCTAATTAGTTCGCAAATACAAGTCACAATAGTAAGTAGTAAAAATGCGCTAATTAGTTCGCAAATACAAGTCACAATAGTAAGTAGTAAAAATGCGCTAATTAGTTCGCAAATACAAGATAAAAAATGGACTTACCAAGAGCAAATATATAAGAGTCCAAATCAAAAGGTCTTTGGGTCCGAAATTAATCAAAAACTAAAATAGATGAAATTATGGATCCAAAATTAAAAAAAAAGAAGAAACACAATGAAACAACAATTGATCAAAAGTTAGACTTCACAAAACTTACCAAATCAAGAAACGAGGTCAAAAAAATATAAACCAACAAAGAGAACGGAAAATAAAAACGCAAATCTACCAAAAAAAATAATCTCTAACCGCCAACTCCTTTATACGCAATCAATAAACTCCAGCCAAGGTAACCTCCAACAATCCAAAAACGCCACCTCGACTCGAGACACACCAAGCCATAAATAGTGTTTCGTTTCCCGCACAAATTAAGGAGGGATCATAGGAACGATCAATCAATGATGCGGCCGCAAAATAAGGATGCATGTATAAATACGTCACGAAAACACATTAAAATTCTGGTGTATTTCTTGTTTGGACCTCAGACATGGCGACAGACCAGGGAAACAATGCCCAAGAGTCAGGCGGTAAGTCTTTCATGCATTTTGTATCAATGATTAATTTGAAACATAAGATTGGGCAAGTTGTGATTTTGTGAAATCTGAATATTTACACAAATAGGTGAGGAGGATGACATGGAAGAGGCTGCTGGGCCCAGTATTCCGGCCAAAGCTGCCAAAAAAAACAGGCAGCCACATTTCACAAGAAAGGAGATGGAGGTTTTGATACAGAAGTGTGTGGACATCCTGCCACAGGCAGACAGGAATATGAGTCTAAGCCAGAAGGGGAGAATGTGGGAAGAGGTAGCCGTTGCTGTCAATAGGGTGGGTGATTATGTCCGTCTAGCCCGGGATGTCAAACGGCGGTAAGTAAACACTTGCCCCCCCTAAAAACAAACACCATTTTAAACCAAAGGATAATGGCTTCCATTTTTCCCACAGATGGGGCGACTTCAAATATCGCCTAAAGCAAAAACTTGCGGACAGGGCTAGGCATGCAAGGGGGACAGGTGGGGGTCCCACCCCTGTGTCATTGGAGTTGACGGATTTAGAAGAGCTGGCACAGGGGTGTGTGCAGCCTGTGGAGGTGTTTGGCATGTCCAACATGGATACGGACATGCCAGACTTTGCGGCTCCTCATGTTGTCCCAGGTAAATCTTTTGATGTCATCAACTCAGAAATGTTATTGTGCCAATATGTAGATTCTAATGTGAGGCTTTTCTCTTTTTTCCGAACAGAGACACAGGCGGATGAGTCTGCTCCAGAGGGGAGCCTTGGCCGGCGAATTTCTGCTGGCTCGGCAGGGGAGGAACCAGTACATCTGGCTGAGGACCCTGCAGAAGCCAGTCCAGGGCAATCCCCCTCGCAGGCAGTGTCCCTCCTCACAGAACTCAATTTCAAATCGGATTTCCATACGGAGATTCTGCAGAGGATGGGCGCCAGTCTGCTACGGGTGGCTGAGGCCCTGGAGCAAAATGCTGCGGCCAACGTGACCATTGGTCAGGCCCTGGCGGAAAATACCAGGGCCAACATCCGCATCGCCATTGCCCTGGAGCAGCTCGTTCGCCAGCACATGGTGGAGCCGACCTCCCTTCCTGCCGGAACATCAGGATCCTCCACCTCTGGCACAACATCAGCCAATCCTCCAAATGTGCCTAGCCCTGTGCCTAGTCCAGAGGCCACAACATCTGCCTCAGGACAGGCCAGCCCGATGACATCCCGGACCCGGTCTGGCGCCCTCCCTCCCCCATCCAAACGGGTGAAAAAACGGTGACAGCAATGGTGACTTTTCCCACAATCCTTCTGTGCTTGGCTCATATTCCTTTCTGGTCAAAACTTCCCTCTCCTTTCTTGTGAAATGTTTTTATTTTTTTGTTGTATGTTTATGTCAACAGTTATGTTGGGCCAATTTGTTTGATTTTGGAACATATCTTTGGCCAAAAAAGATGTCCCCAATATTTTATTTTTTATTTTTTTTGTTTGAGCAATAAATTGAAACAAAAAATTGGATTGTGAAATTATTGTACAAATGGGTTACATTTAATCCTGGACCAAAAGGCAAAAACTGGCCCAAAAAAAAAGAAAAAATGGGCTCTTTAAGGAACGTTTAAATATTCATATAATGAGGCAAATTCAAGAGGCACAAATAAAATGGTGCGAAAATTAAAACATGATGACATTATTGTTACAATAGGCCCTAACCACCAAATTGAGGGCAAAATAAACCCCCACAAATGTACGCAAATTGATTGTGTCATCCTGACATTAGCAGCTCTGAGTTCCACCTGCGTACGGTTTTGTGCTATCCGAAAAAACTGATTTCAAAACACATACCAAGCCGGTTCTCAATCCAACACTAATTGCTTTTCTGCCCTCCCGCGATTAATCGCAACAACATCGTGGAGTCCCGGGACGGAGGAGAAGGCCATCGCCAATGTGGTCGAGTAATCCAGACCCTAAGCTGTGCGAGCATTTTGAAGTGAAAGAGGATCATCCAGTGACGTATGAGTCGGTCCGAACACATTTTACGCTCGCATCTACTAATGTATGTACGCCCCAAAAACGCCTCGCCACGCCTGCATTTTTCCATCTCCACCCCCGTCAACACCCTAAAACGCCCTGTTCTGTCAATCACATTTGACATGTCACTTCCTGTATGCTATTTTAGGAACGAGTCAAAAAAAGCTCGCAATCTGCCGTACGCACATGTGCAGTGTAACACCGACGCATGCGCGGTTAGTCAACATCGGAACGCAACGAGCGTACTGCTGTTAACGAGCGGCTCTGAATGAGGGCCCATGTCCCAATATTTATGCACCTGACTGTATATATATATATATATATATATATATATATATATATATAAAATTTGTTTATAACAGTACAGGACTCACACACATACTGTACTGTTATTATTTAATACTTTATTACACATTCTTCTACAGCCCTGATTCTATGACCAAAATGCTATACTATAGTGTACCGAATCACAGCTTCTGTCAGTCAATCATCGGGCGGTGATACAGAAAATGCATTGGACCTCTGACGCATGTGCTGTGTAGTTTAGGAAAAGTGACACCTGGTGGACAAAAAGTTGCATTACATGATATGACTTTTTTCCAGTGCTACGCTACGTTCTGTTAAGAAACATTCTGTGTGGCGCGACTCAAGGCTACTGTGTGGTGCGAGATGCATGGCACGCTACATGGCTGTATGGAGCAACAAACTAGCTGGGCACATCTGTAAGTTGGGGCCTAAATTCATCAGCCCATTTCACATCATTGCCCAGGTTAATCTCTTAGCCTTTCGGCTGAAGTTACCAAGGACTCTGAGGATCAACAGTGCCTTTCATTGTTCCCTCCTGAAGCTGGTGTTTCTTTCTTCCAGGTTCTCTCCTAGGCATCCAATCAGGTCTCCACCAGTACGTGTCCAGGGGCACCAGCAGTTTATTGTGGAGAAGATCCTAGCCTCCAGAATATCTTGTGGATGTCTTCAATTTCTTGTCCACTGTAAGGGGTATGGTCCAAAGGAGCGTTAATGGGTTCCAAAAAGATCTTTACATGCTCCTACACTGCAGAGAAGATTCTTTGAGAACTTTCCAGACAAGCCAGGGTCTAGGGGTTCCTTAACCCCTCGTCAAGGGGTGGTACTGTCACAAGCCACCACACTGCGAACACTGTGTGAGGTGTACACAGGGCAAGTGTTCACTGAATCTCCACTTACCTCCTGTCCATCATTCTGTGGATAACTCCAGATTGGCTCCTGCATTTATATCCTGCTGGCACTAACGCTGCTCTGATGCCGATGATAGAGTAGTCGTGTTTCCGGTTCTGGCCTTGTCTCCTGTCTTCAGGTTGAGCTCCAGTTTTCCTGCCTCCAATATTATATTGTTGTTCCACAGTTTGTGTCCTCCAGGCGGCACAGTCCTGCACATTATTTACCTGCCAGTTGTGTCATCTAGGTGGCACGGTATGCAAGTATGTCCCTTTGCCGTTTGTGTCATCCAGGCGGCACAGCCCGCACTACAGTGACAGCTGCTTGTGTCAACCCTGCGGCACAGGCCGCACTTCAGCGTCAGCTGCTTGTGTCAACCCAGCGGCACAGGCCGCACTCCAGTAACATCAGTGCGCAGTCCTGTGCTTCTACACCAGTGACTTTGCTTCTGTTATTCCCAGCTTCAGCCGCATCTAGCAAGTTGCTCTGGCCCTCAAGGCCGCTACACAGCCCAGTGGTTGCTTCATATTCTACAGCCAACTGGCTGCATCTGGCCAAGTTATACCAGCCCCCAAGGCTGCTGCATGGCCCAGAGGCTGCTTCATATTCTCCAGCCCACGGGCTGCATCCAGTGAAGTTATACCAGCCCTCAAGGCTGCCGCACGGCCGAGAGGCCACTTCATATTCTGTAGCCCACTGGCTGCATTTAGCCAAGTTATCCCAGCCCTCAAGGCTGCTGCAAGGCGCAGAGGCTGCTTCATATTCTCCAGCCCACGGGCTGCATCCAGCCAAGTTAAACCAGCCCTCAAGGCTGCGGCACGGCCCAAAGGCTGCTTCATCGTCTACAACCTTCAGGCCCAACAAACCAAGTTTTGCTCCAGCTCTCAAAGCTGTTGTACGGCCGCATCTAGCCAAGAATTCCAGCCCTCAAGGCTGAAGCTGGACTATACTCAAAAGAGTCATGCACGTGCCCTAACAGGTTCTAAAAATATGGAGGACAAAAACGTGTAGGGTTCCCCCGTATTTTAGGAATCAGCATTGGGCTGCTGTACCAGTACTGGTTTTAATAATAGGGGTAAAAAATTGCATAGGGTTCCTCCTATTTTTTAAACCAGCACCGGGCTTATATCTGTACTGGGTGTAATGCCACAGCCAGGGTACCCTTTTGCCGGGTCACCCAGCCAAAGCATTATCATTCCAAGCCAGTCAGCCCAAGCCGGGGATCTCAGGGAAGATGAGGACCCCCAAATAAAGGGGTCACCCCTCTCCTGAGCGCCACAGACTTAAGATGAAGCCTGGGTCTCTTCCCCGCACCCCTGGGCAGTGGGTGCAGGGGTAATAGTGCTAAAAATAGAATTAAACTATTGTTTTTACAGTGGAACTACAGGTGCCAGCGTGTCTGCCCTTTGGCACTTGTGGAACTACAAGTGCCAGCAGGCGGCCGGCACCCATACTCCCACAGTAAAAAAAAAAGTTAAAAACCACAAGACACAATGTTATGAATCCCACTGCCTGCTCCATGTGAGACCCCTAGAACCCGGCTAGCGAGATCTTCACCAATAACAACCGCCCGTTGTTCCCTTAGAACTATGATACATTCACCGGTACTTAGGTGGCTGCCTGGACTTACGCTCAGGGTAGTAGAGGCTCCCACGGAGGTACAAGGGTATTCAAGAGATGAATGTACAGTTAGAGCTGATACAGGTAATGGTTCTGATGAGTTGGCAATTGTATCGATGATATGGCAATGATACCGATGGTGTGAAAAGTGTGCCGAAGGTGCTGTAATAGTGCCGATGTTGCAGGGATGGTGCCGATGTTGCGGCAATAGCCGTAAATAAACAGCCTAGGGTATGAAAATGGCTTTGAGAGCCGACTGTGCGGCAAGTGTGCCGATGTTGCGGCGATGGTGCCGATGTTGCGGCAATTGCCATGGATAAACAGCCTAGGGTATGATAATGGCTTTGAGAGCCGATGGTGCGGCAAGTGTGCTGATGTTGTGGTGATGGTGCCGATGTTGCGGCACGGGAGCTACTTGGAGCGTCTAAGAAGCCCAATGAAGAATGGTGGGAGCACGGGAGCTACTTGGTGCGGCTAGGAAGCCGTATGGTGAACATTGACAGCACAGGAGCTGCTAGATGCGGCTAGGAAGCTGTTTGGAGGACGATGGCAGTACGGTAGCTGCTTGGTGTCGGCTGGGAAGCCGAATGGAAGCAATATCATGGAGAGAACAAAAGCTGTCCATGCAGCTAAGCTGACACGCTATAGTCGGCACAGGTGCAAAAGTTCAGTGAGTATAAATAGGCTGCAGCACTTAATCAAGCTGCACCTGTGGATGAGACATCACTTCCTGAGGCATGCCGATCGCCTAGCAACACGTAACCACGTCCTGCCTGGGAAAGCTGTCAGAAAGGGTCAAGTCGTGACCGCGACTTGTAACACACACATACCGTAGATTGTACAATTTTGTTACACACCTACCACACTCACACATACTTACCTACTACCAAATGTTCGGTCCCCTTTTCCATTTACAAATCCAACGGATTACCTGTAAAAAAAAAGCCAATAATCTCTTACCTCCTGGTGTAGATTGTGTCCTTTTTTCCAGTATCATCCAATGCGTTTTGGCAAAACATTAAAACGAGTGTCAAGTTCCAGCTCGGACAAGTATAGGTATATGTGTTATCACATATACCTATACTACACAGAATGACAGAAGACGCTACTTTTTTGAAATTCTCACGGCCCACCAGCCAATCAGAGGCCACTCTACACGTACAGTATCGGCCGCTAATTGGCTGTGACCCACATGCCTGTCACTCTACAGCACGTGGGTCACAGCCAATCAGTGGTCACCTAGAATGGTGATATCAGTTGGTTGGGGGTTTAGTGCAAATGTACATTGAAGTTCTCTTTTTAGCAGTCTTGAAAAAATATATATCTGTTTATAGTTGCAGACTCTGTTTTAAATCTTAGCAGTGCAGTGTTCTAAGTGGGGATCTGTTTCTCTCCTGACTCATTATATAATTAGAAAGTGACTAGGCATGGGTGACTTGAAGTTGGGGCTTGCATTCTTTTTGTACCTGTAAATTGTCAGTGTGTATAAGCCACACGTCAATTTCCTTTTGTGCCAATGCAGGCTTACAGTTTTAGAAACCTATTTCCACTCATTCTTTTAATCAAAATTTATCAGAAGTTCGAATTCCAGGAAAAATAAACATTGAAAGTTAAAGGTTGGCAGAGGGAACAATTGGCACTCTCATATTAAACCAGGACAAATGGGAGACGTTTGACTGCAATTTATTGTAGAAATAAGTACTAAGAGCTCTATGTAAATTATATATTAAATAAAAAAATTTTATTTAAAGTCAAAGCCAGGTCACACATGCGATGGGCAAAACCACCAACACTGGCTGGTGAAGCGATGAGACTCCTCTCTCTGCTACAAGCCAACATCACTGTGCAGCATAAACCCAACAGACCCCATTTGAGTATACATAGGAGGTGACCATAGCTAAATTATTATTATAAGACATAAAATATCATTAAGTTTCAATCAGTGATGTTGTATTAGTCTACATGTCATAGTGTAATCATCTTACAATAGGGCACATGCACAGAAACTTATCAAAATAGTAAAAGTAGGACAGGTCTATGATCTTGGACTTATTGAAATTTTTATACAAGGCTGTCTTACAAAAACATACTAAAACAGAACATAACACTTAGGTAATACAAAAAAAATATTGAAGATTAATTTGCTAAACAAAAGTAAATATAAATCTTAACATCTCAATTTAGAGATTTGCACTGGGACATTCATTCCTAATACAACCTTTGTACGTTCATACATATAACATGTTGACTAGCTGCATACCAAGTTTAAAAAATACATAAATAAAATACATACTGTATAAATTATATATTCATCAATGCTTTGCTCATGCGTTCAAAAAAGGTGAACAAAGCATTGCACATAACAATGGTCTCCACTCCAAAGCATCATCTGTAAGAGAGAAGTTATTGTATGACACAGCGGACTTATTACAGCTGTGACTATGTTTTTGCTGCACCTCAACTTCATTTTTATGCTAATGCTGTAGCCAATGGAATTCATACAGAGATCAGTCGCATACCATTCACACCATCGAACAATGCACCATCCCTACAGAGGCGCAGAATCTCTGGCCGAACATGGCCGTCAAAATCAGTGTAGTGCTGAATTAGTCCCTAAGTTTAATATATGCCAACAAGAACAATAGAGTTCTTCTTAGAAAGGTTACATGCACATTAAAAGTTACAGGGGCCTGTTCTGCAATCAAAAGGGATAAGTAAGAGGGGGACACTTGCCTCTCTGAAGTGAGTATGGATTTGAAGAATATGAAATAAAAGACTGAATAGACTACTCACCTATCCAGTTCTGATAGCATGGCCAAAAGTAGCTGGTTTGTTACACGGTTACTTCACTCCCTGCACATAACATGGATGGGGTCTTTCTGAGCCCCTGTCCCCGCATGTGCTTTTTCATACATCCGGGCGGTATGATCGCACCCTGCAATGTGATCATGGGCATTAATATTCCGCCCAGATCGCATTGCAAATATGATCATTAATAAATGGGCCTCTGAAGCTGTTCAGAGACTTAGAGCAGAGAATTGCTTCTAGTAAGTAATAGAATAAATGTATATTAGGCAGAATACCGAGCACTAATATAAATGATCAACTGTCTATTTCATGAGAGCAGCACCCCAGTGTTTTTCCAGCACCATAGGCAGGGTAGGACTGGCCCACAGGTGTACAGGGGAAAACCCCGGTTGGCCCCACTTCCTGAAGGCCCCCCCTCTCTTCTAAGGGTCAGTAATTTGGTGGAGCAGGATCATGGATGAACTTGGATGCTTGGTTTGTTTCTATGGAAAGTACACCAAGATTAACCGTCCTGCCAATCAAAGTGTGTGGTCCTAGCACACCCTGCCCCATCTTTATAAAGGGCCCCTGCTCTTTGCATGTATTCTCTAATGGTTGGCCAAGTCCCTCTGTGGTGGCTGGCCACACCCCCTCTAGTGACTGGCCACACCCCTAAAGCTTGGGCCCCTACCACTGCATTCCCTGGTGGGCCTTTCATGTCCCAGCCCGACACTGACCATAGGTCCCTGGCACTACTCTGCTGTTGGTGTACACCATCTAGGCATTTTCTTTATTACTGCATCAGTGAGTGGAGGCTCCTGCAGATCCCCAGCAATGTAGATGCAGCTTGGATCTCCACCTGTTGGGACTGGTTCTTGAGGGACTCAGCTTTGATTTTTTGTCTTGGAGATCAGCACTGCCTGAGACTCAGATGGGTTTTCAATATGAAATGTAAACTTCGCCGTCTATGTGTGCGGAGCTTTTGCCGGCGAAAAAGTATCGCACGCGCCCCCGCTTATACCCATATTCAATATGAAATCGTCGAAAACGGCACCCGGCAAAAGTGAGATCAGCGAAAACTTCGCAGATTTTTGGGGAAATCACCCTAACACCCCCAAAAAGATGCTCTGACATGGGGGCTCACTCTGGATACCCCCGATTAGCCCTGCTGAAGGTTTTTGGGGTCTTTAAACGGGCTCGATAGCTGCTATTTTGGGGATTTGGGAAGGTGGTGAAGAATAGTATTTAGAAGTTTTTTTTGCAGAAAATAAGTAGTCCCAGCAAATTTTGGGTACTTGAAAAATCCACCTGCCGCAAACACCTGCAATGAAAAAAACACCTGGGGCATACTTGGGGACCCCCCTAGATTGTATTTCGCTAGTTTTTAACTTTGTACCCCCCATTTTTTTTTTTCACCCCAAAAATTAAAGTCATTTTATTCGGGTCTTCTGAGGTATTTTTTTGTAATTTTTTGACACAGTTTACCTTTGGGGCACTGTCTGAAGGTTGCAGGGTGGTTTACGAAATTTTGCACCCCAAAACCCCAATTCTGCACGTTTTTTTCGCCACCCATTCCTTGGTGATACTTTTTCGCAGGGTCGAATGCAATATACTTATCGCACCGGCGAAAAGTTTTCAAAATGAATACGGTGTAAAAGTAAAACTGGCGAAAATGACATAATCTGAACGAAAACATTGCAGAAATGGAGTTTTCACTCCATATTGAATACCCCTATCAGACTGTGACAGTACTTTAGGGGCTCGATTCCAAAGTCCACCCCTGGGCCTCTGCTTCAGATGCCTTGGTCATACGCAATTGACAAATGGTTTAGAGGGCTCTGTGCTTGAGAGATTACAGTCTAAAGTATCAACACATTTTCTCATTATGAGTCCATATATACTTAGGAATACTTACATTACCTTTAATTGGCATTGCCAGTGGTTGGATGGCCAAGGCAAGCAATGTAGGGAATAGGGTGCCATCTTGACACCTTACCCCAACTCGGTCATAGGAGAGCTGGAGAGTACAGCAACCTAAACCATCCTATGAGTGCAGGAACCCTACAGCATCTTTGCATTGCCTAGCATAAATGGATCCATCCCACTGAGTGAAATCTCATATTACTCTCCTGTCGGGTGTGATATGTATCAATGTTCAATTCCCGACAGCGGCTGCCCGACAAGGAGGAAATGCCGATGGTCCTAAAGGTAAGTATTGTCTGACCTAACCTAACCCCCTTAACCCTAACCCTCCCTTAGGGGTGCCTAACCCTAACCTCCCCCCCTGTGCCTAACCCTAACCCCCCCTCTGTGCCTAAACCTAACCCCCCCTTCCCTGCTGCCTAAACCTAAGTCCCCCCGAGGGGTGCCTAACCCTAACCCTCCCTCCCCCTAGCCTAACCCTAACCTCCCGGGGGGGTGCCTAACCCTAAGTCCCCCCTGGGAGCCCTAAACCTAACCCTCCCCCCCTGAGGCTGTCTGCTGCGGCGCCCGGTATCCGCTCGCTGGTCTCCAGACATCGTGGAAATGACAGGCGTCTAGATTTAGACACCTGTCATTCGTCCCTAGTCGGGATAAAGCAGTCTGGAAGCCGGCGGTCGGCATTTAGACTATCGGGTTCCAGACTACATCCCCTCATGTCAAGTGAAAATGCTATTAACTCACTGCATTTAAAAAAAAACTTTTTCATGATTATATGGAGATGGTATGTGTTTATGAATTCCCAGCGGTCCTGATAAATATGTGAAGGCCCCATACATGCGTTTGCAACTTTCTTAGCATAAAACACAATTGTCTCTATATAAGAATTGATAATTCTCTGGAACACGACAAACT
Organism: Taudactylus pleione; assembly: GCA_031769625.1. Taxonomy (NCBI): domain Eukaryota; kingdom Metazoa; phylum Chordata; class Amphibia; order Anura; family Myobatrachidae; genus Taudactylus; species Taudactylus pleione. The sequence continues at coordinate 9,338,523 of JAUIMM010000154.1, forward strand.
GACAGCGATGTAAGACAACCATACAAATGTCTTAAACTTTTCATCAAACCCTCTAATAATCCAAGTGAGCAGAATGAGTGCCCACATCATCGATTTTTTCCCCCACCATCATTTAGCATACAAAAATCTCCCACCTTTAATGCCATCCACCAGTTGTCCTCATGATTACCCAGTTCTGACCGCCACCATTCCTCTATAAACAATGAAATACCATGAAATACCATTGTTATACCAAATATCATATATGAGACCTCTGTGCTAAATTTAGTATAATGCAACAAATGAACATAAATTCTACTCCAACCAATCATTACCTTCTCTCCAATCCCCACACTGTATACTCCATCCCAACTAATCCATACTTTCATCCCAAGCAAGTGTCAATTTCTACAACCTATAACCACCCATCCACCATAATAGAAGATACCCCCTTTGAGTAGCCTGACTCCAAACACCTTGACTTGTACTGCTGGAGTGCAAACCTGCTGTTGAACCGGTTCATACTGTAACTTCAACAGGTGTAATAAATAAAATGACATCCCCTCAGCAACTACCCGCAATCTGGATGAGAAGAGTATTTCACAATCAGGGTTTGGGTTATGCTGTGGGAAAGGTGGGTTAGGGATAGGGGGAAGGTTAAGGGTTAGGATTAAGTTACTTACCTTCAAGTGTCGGGATTCTGACCGTCGGGATGCCGTTGTCTGTATTCTGACTGCCCGGCATCCCGACCCCCGGGATCCCATACCCAACCCAATCTGAGGTTCACATCCCTTTCTTTATAAGTATAATTTTTGATTTGACTGTGCTTGGTTCAGCAATCATCTGACCACTTTCCCGAGCTTCTGGCAGGCTCAGGACCACAGCTTGCAGCCTCTCAGCTCCCATGCTAGCGTTGGCTGTAATTTAGGCCGTCATTATCAGCAGTACAGTGCATTGCAGGGAAATCACTCACCTCGCCAACACACCCTGTATAAAAGTATGTGGATTAAATTTGTCCCCAATTCAGGATGTTGTTTGTGTTGAGCATGAAGAAATGGGTGCTACTCTGTGCTGGTCACCCATTTCAGTTAACTTCAATTTAATGGTGAATGAAAGATGATTGAGTTATTGATTGTTGATAAGCATTTAGTCTTGCACATACATTAATTTCTTTTCATAATGATAAAATACATGCTCAAGTTGTGGGCATTGCCATATGTACAGTCTAGAATAGATAATATTCTTCCCTTGTGAGTCTGTAACTGCATGTGGAGCCTCTAAGGAAAAAGGCTTGAATCCAGTTAGAATGTGTTTCTCTTCACTCCCCTGCCATGTGATGTCTCACATGCTAATGGAGCTGCAAGCTGAGCCTGCTGGCATTTAAAACATTTTAAAAAATAAACATTGACATATTTGTTTCCTTTATCTGGAGCTTTTGGCTTCACTGCAAAGTAGATACAATTTATTCTCCAGCAATTGGAGGAAGTTTCTCTTAGATCCTTGGGCTACTGCACTTTATTTAAGAACTTTACTAAACCTAACTCTACTCAATAGCAGTATATGGTGGGGTTCTACCATTCACTCTGTTTAATTATAGCCTAGGGTCTAATAGCAGAAGAAAACTGGCACAACAGCAGTCAGAACTAGCAGTACTTAAGTCATTGTAAGATGTCCCGGTTACAAGTGAATGATGGAACACCACTAACTAGAGTAAATGATGGGAGTTCCAGGTAAGTATTATTTTTTGGAAAGCGGGGAATTTAGTAAACAGATTGGAGCCAACTATGGTATATAGTTATATTCAGAAGAGCATAGCAAGGTTATTGGGACAATAGACCAGCATGGTCGGGTCCTCCTCAAAATATGTTATGGTGACCATGAGAGATGCGCCTAGTGCCTGCACAGGTTGTTACCTGCAGTATTGTTAAGGTGCGTATCTACTAGCAGATAGAGGAACGACAGTACGATTACAACAATGTAATCGTACAGTCGTTCCTCATTCTGTGCACTGCTTACACTGAATGATATGTCATTCAGAGCAGGCACCGTCCCTCATCCCCGAACATGCCCAATCTGTCGTTAGCGCGCATCGCTGGTCGTTTCCAACATTTTAGTGCTCATTTAAATTGCCTTAACCACTACACAAGAGTGGAACAACTGTACGATTACAACATTGTAATCATGCAATCGTTCTTCATCCTGTGCACCTTTTAAGGTGCGTATCCACTAGATGATTAAATTGAGAGATTAAATGATTACGACATCGTTATCGTTCAATCGCTCATTAATTGTTCATAAATCATGCATGAAAATGTCAAAGACGATCAGCAATGTGTGCTCTCGCTGGTTGTTATCTACATCAATCATCGCTGAACATGCAGGCCAACCTGCTGATAACATCAGGTTGTGCATGCTCGGGGATGAGGGAGGGTGCATGCACTGAATGACATATTGTTCAGTGTGGGCACATTATCCACTGCACAGGATGCAGAACGATTGCACGATTACAATGTTGTAATCGTACAGTCGTTCAACTCTCATTGTGTCTCTATTTGACTTTTGGGATAAAGGGCAGCTATCAACTGCAGGAGTATTCAGTATTATTGAGGAGTGGCCCAGCAACTTAAGAATGATAGTCCTTTTGCTCTTGGATACATGCAATAGTTCCCTAAGGTTTCATGGGATGAATTACAGTGTAACCCCAGCTTTTTAACTGTACAGGCATTCTACATAAATATTACAGGCAGAGCCATAACTAGGGGTGTGCGAACAGTGCCGCCACACAGAGCGCAAGGCTATGTGGGCGGAACAATCACCATCCCATGGCCCTAGCTTCTGGCTTGCAAGCCAGGATCATTGCTTCTGTGCCACCAGAACATTTTTTAGACTCTCCAGGCAGGCACCTTACAGTCTGTGTCACTGATTAGAGTGTCGTCAGGTTGCTTCAATCAGTGCTGTAGTTAATAATGGTGCCAGCCCCGCCCCCCATTTAACATAATGTCATCATGAAGCTGACGTCATAACGTCAGGCATTAAGGGGACGGCACAGGGCGCTATTTAGCCCTGTTATGCTGCCCATCCACTGGGTGATTTTGCCAGGCGATTGCATTATAACGACATCGTTATCGTGCAATCGTTTGCAAATCGTCCGCAAATTGGGCAGTAAAATGTGAAAAACGACTAGTGATGCACGTGCCCGCTGGTCGTTTTTAACATCCATCATCGCCCGAACATGATGGTCAACCAGACGACCGCCGTCAGGTTGCCATGTTTGGGGATGATTGATCTGCATACACTGAACATCTGAACGTCACCCATAGGGGGACGACGGCGCGATTATGATGCCGTAATTGTGCCGTCGTCCCCACATCTTGTAGTGGATGGGAAGCTTTATTGCGCTAATTACAGTATTTAATTGCAATGCCTGTCTCTCTTTATTGCCTGTGTATAAGAACCCAGATTGAACTAAATAAATTAATTACTTGTTGTGGTAAAAAATATATAAACTCTCCATAACTACATTATTTCGGGGTATATTTATCACAATCACATTTTTAATGTAGACGTGATCAATATTTTTCTCGTAAATTCTCAAGTAAAAATTAATTTCTTAATCCAAATTTAGTTTAATTCACAAAATTATTAGGAAGCTCTTCGCCTCCTAATAATTTTGCGAAGTAGTAGCCCATAGGCTACTATAGAATAATGCCATCTAATAGCTTCGAAGCCCCCATAGAAACCTATTTGGGCTTTGGCTGCTGTCAGAAAAGGAGGGACCGAAGCAGATATTGGAGATATGGAGATATCTGTTGCGGTCCTTCCTTCATAAATTTGGGGGATCCTTAATATTTGAGGGTGTCCCCCCAAAATCTGTGTATTTCAGGGAATATCCTGCAAATAATATTTAATAAATAGGCCTCTTAGAAAGTAATTATGTAAAATGAGAGTGGACGGATGACAAACTGCACACAGGGTTTGCTGTAATCCATAGGAAATATTCACTACAACCAATCAGAATCTTGAATAGAATTTACAAAATGCAGTCAAAGGTCTCATTGGTTGGTATGGGTTACTGTAAGAATTTCAAAAGATGCCCATATGGGCCTGATTCAGCAAGGATTGCAACTGCGATTACGCACACAATTGGCTGACTGTTGCGCTCTGCCCATGCGTATGCATCGCAGTGCGCGTACGTGAACACTCCACTGCAATCCGGACTGCAATCACAGTGGCTATGCAGACCCATCATAGAGTGATTGACAGGAAGTACAGTTTGGGGTTGGTGAAACGCAGGCGTGCCAGTGCGTTTGAACGTCATTGCAGGGGCGTGCATAAATTAGCCACTGTGATGCCCTTCACAGCTTGTGTATTCACTGCATGCGACGAGGTTAGCAATTCCTGAGTAAGGTCAGAGGGCCTGATTCAGACCCAGTCGCAAGCGCTGAGCGCTCGCAACCGGGTCGATGGTGGCCCACAGTGCATGCGCACGACGGAGCCGGCTCCATTGTGCGCATGCGCGAGACCCGGCTAGCAACGGGCAATCCGTCGCTCCGGGTCTCGCACCAAAGGGGGCAAGCTGTCGATGTTGAGTGACAGCTCATCCCCTTTGGTGGGTGGGGCCGGGGGGTGGCTGCCCAAACGGAAGCGTTCCCATGTGAACGCCTGCCATTTGGGGGCGGCCCCACTGACATCACAAGTGATGTCAGTGGAGAGATTCCGGCTCTGTTAGAGCCGAAATCTCTCTGGGGCTTGCGGTCACGAGACCCTACCACAAGGGTCTCGTTGCAAGCCCGATGGTCGCGATGGGCTTGACCATCACAACCATCAACCTGGCCACTCGCTATAGCTGTGGGTGGTCACCCACAGCTATGTGAGTGGCCAGGAGGCCGCACAGAAAAAAAAATGCCCTGATTCAGAGCGAGCGCTCTTTCAGAGTGTCCGGCTCTGAATCAGGGCCAGAGCTTGTGCAACTGTGCGTGAGGCTGCGATTGTACTCAATGTTACAGATGGTTTCGCAGTCTTGCTAAGTATTACGGATGTGTGTAAGGTAAGGTGGGCATCCTTATGTAGTGCTGTGACGGCATAGCATAGTGATCGCAGAGGATTAGCATATATTCGCAGTGAGACTGCGTGCGTAATCGCTATTGCAAACGCAGTTGCGATCCATACTGAATCAGGCCCTATATGTGTACCTGGTGAAACAGACAATATGCTTAATTTATTTCCTGTTTTAAATGGAACCCTTATTTATTCTCCTCCTTCAACATGACCCCTTCTGCATGGTACAAAATGCTTTGCTACCCAATTTCTTAATTAATTTACAATTGCAGTTAGAGAGTTCAATTAACAAGTTTAAATTACAATTTTAAACACAAATTAAATAGTTTAATTCATGTAATTGCAATACTATTCATGAGCAGAGCATTTTGGAAGGGTTTTTGGAGGAGGGTTATAGGAAGGTCTAATCAGGGCTGTCATGAGAAATCTCTAGGTGTAGGATGGCCGACAGTGGTTAACAACCATGGATGGTTTGCCACAAATGGTCAATGGTTTTGCCATCAATTGCAGAGATCAAATAGTCCCATTAATGGCTGAGAGGCAGCAATGCTTCCCCCTGCCCCCTTGGCACAGGTAGCATGAAGCATAGCCCCACCCCTGATTCACTGCTAAGCCTTGCCTCCTTCCCTAATTGGTCTACCACCTGCCCTTCCCCACAGCAGGGATGTACATTGATGGTATCCCTGCGCTGTCTCCCTACCTGGTTGCACTAGGACCCCAGACTAACGGTGGTGCGACCTCCAACCCTTGTCAGTTACTGCACACTGCACATTTTCAGCTCCATATTCCATAGAGGAAAGACATGCCCCTGAGAGTCTCCAAAATGGAGAGTTAGTGTTACTTAGGTCAGTGACCCTGTGTGTTCCATTATATCATCACTGCTATACAGGGCTTAAAGTGGTCCTGGAGAGGAGGTGAAACTCATCTCCTCTGTCGCTACTCTGAGAGGCCAGAACAACTGTGAAAACTCTTCTTCACACACACACATACACATACACACACTTGTGTATAGGAAACTTTAAAGTGAATGGCCAGGGGCCCCCAGAAGCTTTGGTGGCTATGACAGTGTGAAATAATTTATTTAGCACTCTTGGCATCAGCTGAGACTACAATGTTAGGTTACTTAAAAGGAAAAAAAAATGTTCTATGTCATCAGTGTAACTCTTAATAACTTTTTACCATGCCTCTGAGTTTTGGATTTCCCAGATACAAGTTTACACTATGTCACTTGAGTGCCCCATGTTTTTTGCAACCCCTATGTATCACCTTTGCTTGAGTCTTTTCTTACCTATATGTTGGTTTCTCTGCAATGAGGGACCTCTGAAGAAATTGAGCCTCCCCAGGCAGGCAGTGTCTTAAGCCGCTTCATTTCCCCTGCGTCTCACCAGCTTCATCCACTCTGCGTCTATCCAACGCCATCCCCCCACCATCTTCCTGTGTTTCACAAGCATCAGCCCTCCGTGCATCTCGCCAGCACCATCACTGTGTCTTCACTCCAATACCATCCCCCTGTGTCTATCCAGCTTATTTCCTTGTGTCCTTCCAGCAGTTCCCTGACCCTGCATCTCCCACCATCAGCTCCCTGCCCCTGTCTCCTCTCCCACCAGCAGCTTATACCCTCCAGTCCCTCGAGCAGCAGCTCCCTGCCCCTGTGTCTCCTCTCCCACCAGCATCTTATTCCCTCCCATATCCCTCTAGCAGCAGTTTGCTGCCCATGTGTCTCCTCTAGCACCAGCAACTTATCCCCCACGTGTCCCTCTAGCAGCAGCTCCCTGCCCCAGTGTCTCTTCTTCCACCAGCAGCTTATCCCCCCTGTGTCTCTCTAGCAGCAGCTAACCTTTGTGCCTGCATCTTAGTTTCTGCCGCCCTAGCCCCTGCTGCTCTTTGTGGCTCCTCAGTGCACTATGCAGTGGCGGAGATGGCATGATGTCACATACGCCACAGCTCACAGGAGCCACCAAATTCCGTCCAGTTCCGGCCCACTTTAACCCCTGCTGCTATACCACTACAGATATATGCAAGTGTGTGCATGCTCCACTGCCACCACTGTATGTATACACACAGTTATATGCTCCAGTTTGCTTGCACCCCACCTGTACTTCTCCATATGCTTCTGGCTGGATCTAGTACATGTATATGTGCATTGTGTACACACTGTACATACCTGCTGCAATAATCCGGTGTCATCCTGCAGACCTGTTCTGCCTGGTAAATAAACAAAATACCTGGTTTAATTATCTATCGTGTGGACTGATCTCCATAACACACCACTGGCACTATATCAACACCTACAGGATCTGCCAATATTCCCACTGTCAATGTTCCTACTTAGGAGATTATGATAGCACAGACCAATAGGAAGCTATTGGCCTGTGCAGTCACCTTCCAATTATAATTCATCTTGGATGGCACGGTGGATGGATGGATGAGGCATTTTACTAAAGCAAAAATATGCAAAAACAGGCTTTCTTAAGTCGCAGAACTGAAGCTCACAGAAAAGGCTATTTCTCTGTCACACCCTCATGCAGGGCTGGCACAATGCGGTCAGCCGGCCCTGCGCAGCAGGCAGGCACCCGGATGGAGAGCTGCTGCCACCACCGCCTTCTCCATTTGCCGGGCACCTGCTGAGATTTTGTTACCAGCAGGCACCCGGCTGTTCCTTCCCTGCAGTGGCAGCTGGAGGCTGGAGCTCACTCCTGAGCTCCGACTTCCAGCTCCCGCAGTGTGTGTAGGGAGAGACGTCACAACATTTCTTCCATAGTGCCTAGCGTGAGGAGCTGTCAGATGGTGGGGGATCGCAGGAGTGGGGCTTCAGGTAAGTACTGTGCTATGAGTCATTATGTTTAAGAGCCATTATTACTGTGGGCACTATGTGTAAGGGGTAATATTATTGTGGGCACTATGTGTAATGGAAATTATTACTGTGGGCCTTTTGGGTAAGGACCACTATTATTGTGGGCATTATGTGTAAGGGGCACTATTACTGTGGTAATTATGTGTAAGGGGCACTACTACTATGAGCTTTGTGTGTATAGGGGCACTATTACTATGGACATTATGTGTATAATGGGCTCTATTACTGTGGGCATTATGTGTAAGGGGCACCATTACTGTGGGCATTATGTATAATGGGCACTATTACTGTGGGCATTATGTGTAAGGGGCACTATTACTGTGGGCATTATGTGTATAAGGGACACTATTACTGTGGGCATTATGTGTAAGGGGTACTATTACTGTGGGCACTATGTGTAAGGGACACTGTGGGCATTATTTGTATAGGGACACTATTACTGTGGTCATTATGTGTATAGGTGAACTATTACTGTAGACACTATGTGTAAGGTGTATTATTACTGTGAGCATTATGTGTAAGGGACATTATTACTGTGAGCATATTGGGTAAGGGCCACTATTACTGTGGGCATTGTGTGTATAAGGGGCACTATTACTGTGGTATTTATGTGTATAAGGGGCACTATTACAGTGGGCAGTATGTGTAAGGGGCAGTATGTGTAAGGGGCATTATTACTGTGGGCATGTGTATAAGGGGCACTATTCCTGTGGGCATTATGTGTAAAAGGCACTATTACTGTGGTCATTATGTGTAGGGGTAGTAATGCTGTGGGCATTATGTATAAGGAAGGGGCACTACTACTGTAGACATTGTGTATCAGGGGCACTACTGTGTGTCATAACATGAATAAATGACACTACTATGCGGTATAATGTTAATCAGGGGCACTACATGAGGTCTAATGTGAATAAGATTGCGCTACTGTGTGGCGTAATTTGAATTGGGGGTACTATTATGTGGCCACTCCTCTTCCTTGTGAGACCACACCCCTTTTTATGGCAAAGGCGTACATTGTCTATTTATAGATGCAAATGTAAAGTTTGCAGGTGGGCGCCAAACACCCAAGCACAGGCCCTGCTCTCGTGATTCTGTTGTGAAATGCTGCAAACAGCATTTTCACTAATTGATCGCTATGATGTGACAAAAGAATTGCTCCCCATTCAGGTTTGCTGATCATCTCTAGAACAATCTCTTTAGAAATCAGAGAGTAACAGAATTCCAAAAACTCCCATTTGACTTTAACCTTAGGTTTCTATGCAGACTAATATCTCCCAGATTACATGGATCAGGCTGATGTCTCTGGATTGAGGAACTCTAAGGTCAAAAGGTAACAACATTCTGTTACTAATCTAAAAATAAACATTACTTTTATTTGTAAGACCTTATACCCAGCAGAAAAGTGCATATTCTTGAACTGTTAATGGAGTGTGTGGCGCTTTTAAAGCTTTTCTGAGTGGATGACCACATCTCGCATCAGCCATGTAAAACAGCAGGATAGGAAAGCAAGGGACTGAATTGGAATCAGCTGCGGATCTGGATGTAACATATACATCAACCAGTACATGAGGCAGCTGAGTATTGAGAACATAAACAATTCCTAGCAGACAAACCCAGAGGAAATGTTTTTCCTAAACAATATATAGCAGAAAATGAGTATACATTAAGAAGAGTTGTTTAGGATTGTATATACTATATTTGTAGCCAGCATTTTCAACACACAGCTAAAAAATACAGGATTGAAATGGAACATTGGCCCTCATTCAGAGCCGTACGCTCTGAGCAGAGCGCACGCTCTGAATGAGGGCCGGGCTCCATTTTCATGGAGCGTCCTCCTGGACGCTCGTATAGCTGTGGGTCACCACCCACAGGCTATACGAGCGTGCTTTGTGATGGCCGCGATGGTCGAGACCATCGCAACCATCGAAATTGCGAGCCGGAGCCTGCGGTTGAGGTTTTCAACCGCAAGCTCTGGAGTGATTTTGGCTCTATCAGAGCCAAAATCACTCCCACTGACATCACTAGTGATGTCAGTGGGCCGGCTTCTGACGGGAGGCGTTCCCGTGGGAACGCCCCCGTCAGGGAGGCACGCCCCCGGCACGCCCACCAAAGGGGGCGTGCTGTCAATCAACATTGACAGCACGCCCCCTTTGATCGGACACAACGAGCGAAGGACTTTCCTTCGCTCGTCGCGTCTGGCGCATGCGCACGACGGAGCTCCCTCCGTCGTGCGCCTGCTCAGTGCATAACATCGACCCACTTGCGAGCGGACAGCCGCTCGCGAGTGGGTCTGAATCAGGCCCATTGTCATTATAAGTAGTAATATAGATACACACATATTCCAGAATATACTGTATGTGGGGTCATAATCAGGGGCACCTAGAGGGAAGAGGGAGGGGGCAGTACTGATTACTCTTGTCCAGGCTTATTGGAGGGGCCCAGGTCAGCTGCTGAGGAGGACATTGTCCCCCTTTGCAGCGTAGCGCATTGCCAGGGCTGCCATCAGAAATTGTGGGGCCCAGGACTGACAAAACAGACAGGGCCCTCCTCCCCCGATGTTTCTGCAACTCCAGCCCCACAGTGTCTCTCCAATATCAGCCAGTCCCCCTTCTGTCTCTGCCAGCCAGCCTCCCCTTATGTATCTGCCAGCCAGCATCCACTTATGTCCAGGGGCGTAGAGAGCGCCGCCGGGCCCAGGTAAAGAGCTCGTCGCAAAGTAAGGGGGGGTCGCGATTGGTGTGATTGCTCCCCCCTTCAGGCATAGGAGATTGCTGTGGCTGCTGCTTAGCAGCCGCGAGCAATCTCCCACTGCATCGGCTGCTGCGTAGGAGGGAGGAAGGGACGGCGCCAGACCCGGGCCTCTCTGGAAGCCCGGGCAAATTGTACCTGCTCCCCCCATATCTCTGTGCCCCTGCTTATGTCTCTGCCAGCCAGCCCCCCCTAATGTCTCTGCCAGACTCCCCTTATGCCTCTGCCAGCCAGCCCCCCCTTATGTATCTGCCAGCCAGCCTCCACTTATGTCTCTGCCAGCCAGCCCCCCCTTATGTCTCTGCTAGCCAGCCCCCCTTATGCCTCTGCCAGCCCCCCTTATGTTCTGCCAGCCAGCACCCCCTTATGTATTTTCCAGCCAGCCCCCCTTATGTCACTGCCAGCCAGTCCCCGCAGGACATGACTCTTACCATCACTTTAGGTTGGAATGGACGCACCTGGCACACTGCGAGCCATTGCTCCTCCTCTCCCTTTCATCGGCATGACACATGTGCCTGCCCAGCTTGCAAAAAAAAATACAAATAATTTATTGCATGGCGGTGGCCATGGCAGTATAGAGCAGCGGGACCCCTGTCGCTTCAATTGCACGGTGATGGTGGTACTCTTTGTTGGTGAGTGGGTGGTAGGCATGGGACGGAGGGTGGGCATTGGAAACTAACGGGCCCCCCTTCTCTCTCTGTGTCCGGGCCCGGTTCTAGAGTTCCGGCAGTCGCCCCCTGATGGTGGACCTGCGCATAGCATATATATATATATATATATATATATATATATATATGCTATCTTTAGAGAGGGCGTGGCCACTACTCAGATTTGGCCATGCCCCCAGTACCCGCCCCGGCCCTGGTCATAATCCCATGTTAAAGTCAGCTGACTACCTAGATAGTATTCAATAACATGTATAGTTGGTACTGCTGGATGAGTCTTATGCTAAATAACTGAAAGGGCATTCACTTTTTATATTTTAAAAATTGAGGACTTCTAGAATTTAATTTCCCATTCAACTAGCAATAGAGTTCTTATAATAATTATACAGTTATATAAAGCAACAGATTAGTTACCAACAAAATAACAAATCCCAAAAATGTTACTTTTGTACTGTGAACATTATTTGTCATTAGGCCAGTTGGAGCATTATGCCTGTTCCTGAATATCTGGCCTGCTCACTGTAGTGGATGCCAGCAATGTAGTCTCAATGTAACTTTAACTAATATTTCTGCTTAGAATAGTTGTTTAGTAGAGTTATCTCAGGCAGTGTGATCAGACAGACATTTAAATATTGAACAACTTGTTTCAAAATCCTGTTGGAGTGTTTTCTAAGAAAACTGAAATATAACTAATATTGATACAGAGATTATTCCAACTGATTAACAATCTAAACTTTTCTGTATCTTTGGAATTTAAAGCTGGGTACACACTAATAAATATATCGCCCAATATATCTATAGTGCATCGCCGGGTGTGTACAGCGGATATGTCTGTGAATGACGTAGTTCACAGACATATCCGATCTGCTGTGCAGCACAGCAGATGGACGATATATCTAAACGATATATCGGTCATCTGCTGGTGTGTACGGACGACCCGCCGATCGCCCGTACACATGCTGCAACCCGGCAGTGATTGACACTTACCAATCATCAGATATGTTGGCGGGTCAGTGTGTACCCAGCTTAAGAACCATACAAATAGTTATAACAACAACACAATAACTCCTCAAATATAAGAAGATAGATTTCTATAACGCCAGGACCCAGTCCTCAACTGTATTCCGACAGGGGGGTTTAGACACAGAAAAGCATGTGCTAAAGGGAGGGGGCAGTTGAATGCTGTCTCTGGCTTTGGCTACATTCATCCCCGCATTGTCTCTACAATTCAAGCTAAATACAGCCGCAGTACTTACCTTCTTCTTCTGCCACTTCTTATCCAAGTATAAGAAGAGCAACAGTAAGGGCTGGGCAGAGCTGGCACGGGCCCAGGGAATGGGGGCATGGTCTAATAGAAAAAGAGAAAAACTTTTTTTACAGTGCCTCAAGGTGGCACTGTGAACTGGGGGGTGCTGTGGGCCCCTCAGCCCCGTGCAAATCCAGGGGGGGGGGGGGCGATCAGCGTGATCGTTCCCCCCACAGGAAAAGGAGACTGCAGCCAAGCACATAGCAGCATGTGCTGGGTTGCAGACATTTAGGAGGCCTGGGTAATCAGTACCCGCTCCCCCCCTCTCGGCGCCCCTGGCAACAGGCTAAGGGGGGGATTCAATTAGATGCAATAAAACAAAATGTGTTTTGGTGCGATATTTTGTCTATGCGTGCTCCCGTTTTTTCACATTATCCAATTACAAAAGACACGAAAATGCATTTGCATGACAACTGTACATGGAGTAACCTGCGAAAAGTACAGGTGGATTTGGGAATATCTGTCTGTACCCCTTAAAATAGGTAACTGCCATAGGTAATCAATTTGCAAGTGTATTAGTGGCACTAATAAAATTATTTGGGGTTCTTAAATTGTGTCAAATGGCTGTTATATGTATTTTTGTATAAGTGTGGAAAAATGATAACAAGCTATTTTTTTGGAGAAAAAAATTGCTGCAGTTAAATCAGGGGTACGTTAAAATGGGTGCAAGTATATTTTTGAGTCCAAAAAGTGCACTTTTAAACAATGATAAAAATATACCTGATACAGCCATCTGCAATGTTTAAACACATGTCCCATCCATGCAGTCCCCCAAAATATCAAGCCCACTACTTTAAACCCATTTTCCAACACTTGTTTCACTTCGAAAATAACATTTAATTGTTGGCCAAATTAAGCTAATTGAACAATTCATTTTGACTAATTTGTCATTACGGGGTTGTCTAGTCCCAAAATCTGTAAGCAAAAATAGGGATTTTGCACAACTATTAACCTGCTTTGAGATCATGAAAACAGTTTGCTGTTTTTTGTCTATGGAGAATTCGCACATGCGAAAACTTTGACAATAGGATTACACGATAAGCATTTTTGTTCACACATTCGAAAACCTAGTTGCAGCCTAGCCCTAACCCTAATTGCAGCCTAGCCCTAACCCTACTTGTAGTCTAAACCTAATTGCAGTCTAACTCTAACCCTAGTTTCAAGTATCGACATTCATAATGTTCACTTTTTGTACATGTCGACATTTTGTCAGTGTCAACATTGTGAATGTCATTGATAATAAAATGGTGTTTACTAATAAGAGCCTACCCCAGTGAAGAGAAAGAAGAAAAGGGATATCTTAATGTCCAATTTTACCTCTTGGATTACACATGGGTCCCAGCCAATGAGCGGCCGCTACATGTAAAGCGGTCGCTGATTGGCTAGCGGCCGTGGGAAATAACAGATGATTACGGTCATCTGTCATTTCGTGAGGTGCAAGTATTATGTCACAACATATACTTGCACCTGTTCGTATGGCTCGCGTAACTTGTTTTCTTATTTTGCCAAGTACGTGGATGCTACGGAGAGTGATGCCAGGATGGAGGTGAGTATGGGATCTTTTTTCCAGGTACACCCGTGGAATCTACATGGGAGAAGTGGACAGACCAGCTGGCACAGGTAAGTATGTGTGAGTGGGTTAGGTGTATGTAATAAAGTTTTACTGTATATAGTGTGTGTGTACTGTGGTTTTTTAACTATTTATTTTACAGTGGGGGTACGGGTGCTGGCCGCCTGCTGGCACTTGTAGTTCCAGAGATGTCAAAGGACAGGCTTGCTGGTTCCTGTAGTTCCATTGTAAAATACAATAGTTTTCAATTATTTTACACTTTATTACCCCCGTACCCACAGCCCAGGGCCTGGGGTTTTGGGAAAGGGGAACCCCTTTTTTAGGGGGGTCCCCACCTCCCCTGAGATCCCCAGCTTGGCCTAACCAGCTTGTGGTGCGAATGTTTTGGCCATGGATACCCGGCAATAGGGTCTCCTGGCTGTGGCATTACACACCGGTCGGTTTGGGTCCGTTGCTGGTTTTAAATATAGGGGGACCCTTACGCAATTTTTTCCCCCATATTTAAAACCAGCTCTGGCCCTGCAGCCAGGTGCTGGTTCCTTGATTACGGGGCAACCCTACTCATTTTGTACCCCATAATTTTTGAAACCAGGACTGGCTAACCAGTCCGGGGCTGGTTATGGCTTTATTTTTTTGGGGGGGGGACTCTACGTAATTTTTGAAAATAAAAAAACTATACATTAACTACACATCTACACATGCAGAAACATACACAAATCACAATGATCTGTGTATCTTTCTTGCAAACTTGCAGCTGAGGAGGTTGAGCGTTTCAAACTTCAAGTTATCTGCGAGTTTGCTCTAATCTAACCCGAGATTGAAATCTCGAATCTTCGTAAATTTACAAGCTGCATATTTTTCATGAAAAGTACTTCCAGGTTTGCCTGATGGTGAGAAGATTCAATTTTGCGATCTCACCCGAGTTTTACGAGTGAGATAAAAGAACTCTCTCCCAAAATCACCCGAGTTTGTCTTTAGTAAATTTGCGAGATGAAAAACATGCCTAAACTCACCCGAGATTGTTATCTCGACCAAACTCGAATCTTAGTAAATTTACCCCCTACAGTATTTAGGAACCAGAATTTTCTTTAGTGACTGGGACATTTAGGGGGTCATTCAGACCCACTTGCGTGCGTCAGTACGCTCGCAAGTGGGTCGATGGTCCCCACTGCGCATGCGCACGACGGAGAGAGCTCCGTCGTGCACATGCGCGAGACCTGGCGAGCGAAGGACTTTCCATCGCTCCGGGTCTCGCACCAAAGGGGGCGTGCTGTCGATGTTGATTGACAGCACGCCCCCTTTGGTGGGCGTGCCGGGGGCGTGCCTGCCAGACGGAGGCGTTCCCATGGGAACGCCTACCGTCTGAAGCCGGCCCCACTGATATCACTTATCAGTGGGAGTGATTTTGGCTCTGATAGAGCCAAAATCACTCCTGGCCTTGCGGCTGGGAAATCCGACCGCAGGGTTTCCCTCGCAAGTCCGATGGTCGCGATGGTCAAGACCATCGCGACCATCTTTTTGCACGCTCGTATATGCTGTGGGTGGTGACCCACAGCTACACGAGCGTCCAGGAGGACGCTCCATATTAATGGAGGAGGGCCCTGATTCAGATCGAGCGCTCTGGTCAGAGCGTCCGGCTCTGAATCAGGGCCTTAGTCAGTTTAGGGATGTAAATAGTAATTTAATAGAAGTTATGTTAAACAAAAGGTGCCTAGGGCAATAAGAGGGTAGAAATACATTTGAAGTGGGTACACACTAAGCGACCCCCTGTTGCAATGCCCGATGGTGCTTATGAATGACATATCGGGTGGTTGGTACACACCGCGTGATCCGGTAACCGCCTGCCCGATATGTTGTTCACCAGCACCATTGAACTTGCCGTCGTCGGCAGCTGGGTCGCTCTGTTGTCTGTGCATGCACGAACAACGGAATGACCCCAATGTTGGGCAGCGGGGGCACGCATTATGGGTACACACTATATAATGTGCCCAATATATAGGCCTAATCTGCAGGATCGGACAACATATCATCTAGTGTGTATCTGGCATTACAGTAAAAATATCTTTAGTGAATGTTCTGTTTATGTTTTGATATTTATACAGTTATAGCAGTTATTATTAATGATCTAAAATTATTAATAATATTAACTAAAATTATCTAATCTACTTTAGTGCATGTGACATTGTTTAATTTGAGCTTCACGGAGCACCATTGTTGAACTTGTTATGTTTGCAAACCTGGTTGTCATTTTACCTTATTTATAAGAAAAGATATTAAATACTCCAAATATCTATCTGCAAAGTTGATCCTATATAAAAGGAGTCCTCAGTTAAATAGATCCATCCACCTGGACTAAATATAACCTTGCCTGGTCAAGGTAAATAAAGTAACTTTTTGCATTATCTGTTGTGAACTTACTGGGTCTGAGGGATGGAAAGTCTTACCTCTTTGCTACTGAGTGGAAATAAGGAGGGAACAACATCTCTGCTAAAGACAGAGAGCCAGAGCGAGATTGCACCCCCCTTTGTCCCACCACAATCAAGTAAGACTGGACCTGTGAGTAGACCACATCAATGGTATCACAAACAGGATACCAATATAGGGCCTGATTCATTATCGCAACTGCAATTACGCACGAAATCGGCCAATTGTTGTGTTCTGCGCATACGTATGCATCGCAGTGCAAATGCGCGAAGAACCCACTGCGATCGGTACTGTAATCGCAGTGACTGCGCAGACCATCGTAGAGTGATTAAAGGAAGTGACCGTTTGGGGTTGGTGGTAAGGGGGGTGGTCGGCGAAAAGCAGGTGTGCCAGTGCATTTGAACGCCATTACAGGGGCATGCATAAATTAGCCACTGTGATACCAATTCCTGAGTAAGGTCAGACTTTGTGCAAATGTGCGTGAGGCAGCGATGGTACTCGATGTTACCAATGGTTTTGCAGTCTTGCTAAGTTTTATGGATGTGTGTAAGGTAAAGGGGGCGCCCTTATGTTAGGCTGCGACGGCATTATGATTGCAATCATTAGCATATTTTCACAGTGAGACTGCGTGCATAATCGCTGCTGCGATCGCAATAACGATCCATGCTAAATCAGGCCCAGAGTCCAAAGCAAGTTGTTTCCCTAGCACAGTCAAAAATAACCAAGCAGAATTAACAAGTCATTCCAGAAAGACTGGATGGACTGAATCGAGTAGATCCAACCATGGCTGAAGCTTCACCATTACTATCCATATTACTTTGGTTTCCTCATGGTTCCCAAGTGGGACAAATGTATTCTGTGAATTTAAAGCCAAAATACAGTTCATGTTTCAGTTATATCTGCTTAGTGATCAACAGAAATTGGAAATCCTCATTTTTAAGAAGAGGATCAGAGGAGGGAAACATGCTGTCACACAGAGGATTCATTGTGAACCACTACATTGTGAGTTCCCAAAAACAGGAAGAGACTCAAATGTAGAAAATACAGAGGATTTAAAGTTTTTTTTTATAAAACAACAAAAGAAGAAGAAATGAAGACATGTAGGGAGTACTAGAGAGATCTTCAATTTCTGATCCAAAATAAAATTAGCCTTTTGAACAAAGGTTCAAAGTTCTCACCTACCCAAGATCCAGATTATTTTCCAGTTATTTGTTGATCTTAATTTGTACATCAGAAGCTTGTGTAGGAAGAGGTATTTTGCTATGAAGAAAGCTAAAACCTAGAGATGTGTGATTCAGTTTTCCTGAAATATAAACTCACCTGAATTTAGGGGTTCCGACTCGAATTGAGTCCAAGTTTGGAATCACTTTGGGGTTGCGAGTCATACGAATCCCGGTTTGGTTCTGTAGTCAGTCCGGAAATCGGATTTAAAAACTGATCTCAGGTGTTGGATTGCATGTAAACAGATCCAAATAACATGATTTTAGCTGTTTTATCAATTTTTTTAATTGAGTTTTATCGATTTCTTTATAGATTTTTAAGGAATCCAAAACCGAACCGTGATTTTGCCAAAGCCAAAACACGATAATGAATTAGAACCAAAAGCAAAACACGGGGTCCACGCACATCTCTACTAAAAACAAAGATACATAAATCATTGTACTGGTTGACAAAGATTACGAGGGATTAGATATTCTTACCTTTCTACTTGATGAGAGTGTACAGCCCCTTATATCTGTTGATCTGTTGATTACACAAAATTCACAAAACATTTGACACTCCCCCGGGATGTCCTATTTTATGGTGTTGGGTCCCTCACGACTAATTTATCAAATTATGTGGATTATTTTTTAAAACCCCATGCTTCTACTCTGAGGTCCCGCATTACAAACTTCCTTAACTTGATTAGGGATATTAAATGGAAAACAAATTATCTATTTATGACATGCAATTTACAAGCATTATACTCTAATATTCTGCATAAAAAAGTATTGAAGCCATTCAGAATAGACTCCTTGCATACTGTATGTTGGGATCTCAGAGAGGCAGCATAATTTTATTCTTGACTCCTTTAATTTTATTTTAACATTTAATTATAGATTATTCAATCACATTTTCTATTTACAGATTCTTGTTTTGCCAACAATACATGGGTATCTTTGAGGACCAACATGTATGGGAGGGTGGAGGTGATGTCAGTGCTAGCCTTGTGTTCTCTGACTGTTACATAGATGGCCTGCACCTGCTTTACTTTTCTCACTCTTTTTAATTCAAATAACTTTAATCTATCCTTTACTAGTAATATAAGCAGGACTAACATTTCTTTCCTCGATATCACCCTGTTGAAGGTAATTATATTAATATGGAGGCATATAGAAAGGAGGTGGACACATACAATTTCCTGCATTATAATAGCTCACATCATAGACCTTGCGGGGCATGCTAAGATAGAAATGTCACAATTGCTCCGTAAAAGAGACCTTTGAATGTCAGGCTGAACCTTTATTAGGAGCATTTAGAGAATGTAACCAACCCGTGAATCTGTTAATGTCTAAGTTACAGGAGGCCAGTTCTTTTGATAGGTACTGTATTAGCAACTAATCCTAAAGATGAGATTTACAATCATTTTCACAATCGGAACAACATTCGTAACATTTCCTCAAACTCTGACTGCCCTTACCTCTCTGCTATGGTTTGAAAATAAGGAGGGAGCAACATCCCTGCTAAAGACAGAGAGTCAGAGCAAGAGTGGACCCCCCTTCATCCCACTAGTCAAGTAATAATGAACCTGTGAGTAGACCTATCACACTGAGGGCCTGATTCAGAGTTGGAAATAGAGAGAGAGACAGCACTTAACTGTGTACCTGTGCAAACCATGTTGCAATGCAAGGGGTGTAAATACATACATTTTTTTGCATGTAGTGTAAATACTGGCTGCTTTTGCATGTAGCCCACAAATACTGCACAGATTTATTATTACTCTACAATTTAGATGTCAGTTTGGACACGTCCCTCCCAAATCTAAATCAATCTGCACATTTTAAATCTGCCCCACCTGCAGTGCAGCATGGTTTCACCAAAATGGTCAGTTGAGAGAGAGATCTCTCTCTATTCCCAATTCTGTCATTCTTATCATTGCGACAATGTGCTAACACTGAAGTTAAAAGTCACATATGAAACTATCTATAACACTTAAGAGGATTTATATCTCCGCATATTTTTTATCACTATCAGAATGGTGAGTGGTTTTCAACTGACACCCCCAGACCCCACTGTTCAGGAAGTCCATCCAACAAAAAATGAGAGTTGTGGTAAAACGTACCTTAGTTAACTCTCTTTCTTCGAAGTCCATAGGGTCCACAGGGAGACCTTGGGGTGTAGGTGGTGGTTGAGGACTGGCCACCGAACACTTAAAGCTTTGCTCCCAGGATGCAACAGTCCTTCCCCTTATACCCCGCCCCCAAGCCAGAGGCACTTCAGTTCGTAACAAGCCCGGAGGAGGAGAGGAGAGAAGGAAGACTGGTACACACAAGAATCACATTCTCACACAGGAGATGGGAAACAGGTGACCAGGAAACATTGGCCCTCATTCAGAGGCGGTTGCAAGAAGCGATCGCGCTCTCTGAATGAGGGCGGCCACTTTATTTTTTAAGTGCGGCTTCCTGGTCGCTAGCTAAGCTGTGGGTTACCACCCACAGCTTTAGCCACCGACCAGGTTGATGGTCGCGATGGTCAAGACCATCGCGACCATCGGGGCTTGCGACGAGACCCAAAGACCCACAAGCCCCAGGGAGCTTCCTGCTCTGATCGAGCAGGAACCTCTCCACTGACATCACTGCTGTCAGTGCGGCCGCCCACAAAACGGCAGGCGTTCCCTTTTGTAGTAAGCTCCGGAGCGAAAGAATTTCTCGCTCCGGGGCTTGCGCACGCACAGTGCGACCGCTGCGCATGCGCAGGGCCTTAACATCGACCCAGTTGCGAGCATTCAGCACTTGCAATTGGGTCTGAATGAGACCCATTGTCCATAGAAGCCAGGTGCGTCAGGGTGGGTGCCCTGTGGACCCTATGGACTTCGAAGCAAGAGAGTTAATGAAGGAAAGTTTTACCATAACTCTCATCTTCTTCTTCAGGGCCATAGGGCTCCACAGGGAGACCTTGGTGATGTCCCAAAGCTGCTATTCAAAGGTGGGGATGCTCCTGAGCTGAGAGGGGAATACAGTGTCCAAATGAAGCATCCTGAGAGGCAAATGTATAGAAGGCATAGAACCTAAGAAGATCATGTGGCTGCCTTACAAAGCTGTTCAGCTGAGGTGCCACGGCCAACCCTTCTTGTGAAATCCATAGAGCACAAATAGGGAGTCTGTTTTCCTAGAGAACTGGTACGGTCCACGTAAATCCTGAGAGCATGGACCACATCCAAGGAGGCCTCACCTACAGAGAAGTCTGGTGATTAGAAGGCTAGGACTATGATTTACTCATTATATGGAAACAAATAACCAGTTTGGGAAGGAAACCAGGGTGAGTCCAAGGAACAACCCTGTCCTGATGGAAGACTGGAAATGGGGAGCGACATGAGAGCGCCCCTAAATCCAATACACTTTGGGCAGACGCCATAGCCAGAAGAAAAAGAGTCTTCGCTGTGAGCCACTTGAGATCCACAGATTCCAAAGGTTCAAATAGAGTACCCTGTAAGGCCTGAAGAACCACTGACAAATCCCACGGAGCCATATGAGGGACAAAGGGAGGTTTTATGTGGAGGACACCTTAAAGGAAGGTGTGGACATCAGGCAGTGAAGCAATTCTATGCTGGAACCAAATGGACAGAGCAGAGATGTGTACCTTCAGAGAAGTAAGGTGGAGTCCAAGATCCAATCCAGTTTGGAGGAAGGCCAGGACTCTAGAGACCCAAAACACATGAGGGTCATACTGTAGCTTCTGGCATCACACCATTGGAAGTAGGCATGCCACACTCTATGGTAAATCCCGGCAGAGGCCAGCTTATGTGCTCTGAGCATAGCCTGGACCACAGAGCAAGAAAACCCTTTAGACCTCAGGAGGGATGTCTCAAGAGCCACGCCATCAAAGACAGATGACCCAGGTCTGGGTGAAGACAGGGACCCTGAGACAACAGGTCCGGCCGCTGAGGTAGCAGGAATGGTGTGTCTATGGAGAGGCTCCAAAGATCTGAGTACCAACGCCGTCTGGGCCATGCTGGTGACACCAGCAGGACAGTGCCTCTGTCTTGTTTGAACTTCCGAAGAACTCGAGGAAGAAGGGAGACTGGAGGGTACGCCAGATGGAAGGCTGCCTCGGTGTCCCTTGTTCTGGACCCATACACTGGCAGTTTGTAATTGTGTCTGTAGGCCATGAGGTCCACCTCTGGTAGGCCTCATTTGTCCACTAGGAGTTGAAAAACTTCTGGGTGGAGAGACCATTCCCCGGCATGCATATCGTGATGGCTGGGGAAGTCCACTTCCCAGTTTAGAACTCCTGGAATGAACACTGTAAAGATGGCCAGGAGGTGACCTTCGGCCCATGGGAGAAAACATGACTGACTTCTAGTGCCTCCTTGGTCTTTGATGTAGGCCACTGGCATTGTCGGACTGCACTTGTAAAGGCTTGCCCTGAAGAATATCCTGAGCCAGAGTGAGGGCTTTGTAGATGGTTCCAATACATTGATTGGCAAGGTCGCCCCTGGAAGGAGTGTTGACCGGTCACTGTTCCCCTGCCTTGGAGACTAGCATCTGTTGTAAGGAGTACCCAATCCAGGGTCCAAAAGGGGCGACCTTTGGTTAAATGAAATGTCTGTAGCCACCAGGAGAGGGAGAGAGAACCATCATTTGAGCCTTGATCTGATGGGGCAACCCATTCCACCTGGACAGGATTAGCTGTTGCAGGCTCCTAGAGTGGAACTGGATACCATGGATCCTAGAACTTGCATTGCTGAGTGGACTGACACTCAGCGACTGCGTAGGAATCTGCGCACATGTATTTGCAGTGTGGAGATCTTGTCTGCTGTCAGCAAGATTCTGAGAATCCAAAAGAGCTCCCAGATGAACCTTCCTTTGTGAAGGATTCAGGGAGGATTTCTTCCAGTTGATTAACCAGCTGTGCTTTTGTAGGAAGTCAGTGGTTACCTGAAGATGGCGTTGAAGCACCTATGGGGAGCTTGCTATGAGCAAGAGGTTGTCCAGGTATGGTAGCAGCCGGACCCCCTGACTTAACAGGTGGGCCGCCATAATAGTTATAATTTTTGTAAACACCCGTGGAGCTGTAGACAGTCCGGGGGTAATGTTGAGGAGAGGGCACTATAGGTACATGTAGGTAAGCATCCTGAATATCCAGAGATACCATAAAGTCCCCAGGCTCCATAGCTAAGATAAAAGAGCATAGGGTTTCCATCCTGAACCTGGGTACCCTGATGAACTTGTTCAGGGATTTGAGGTTGAGAATAGGCCGATTAGACCGATTTGACTTCTGAACCAGAAAGAGAGTAGAATAACAACCGTTCCCTCACTGTGATAGTGGGACTGGAACTATAGCCCCTGCTTGCAGCAAGAACTGAATGGCTTTCTGGATGAGCAGGACCCTGTTCGGGTCTGATGGAGGCCCTGTGTAGAAAAATTGGTGGGGTGGCCATCTTAGAAATGAGAGGGCATACCCGTGGGAGACCACTTCTCTTACCAAAGTGTCTGTGAAGGTTGGACACCAGCACTGGTCAAGCTAAAGAAGTCAGCCTACTACTCTGGGGTCCCCCAGGGGAGGCCCGCCCTGTCAGGCTGAAGGCTTGTCCTCGGATTTTGAAGCAGGACGTCTGGTGATCCAGGTCTGCTTGGTCCTGGGTTTAGCGTCCCTAGTGAAAGCCGACTGCCTAGAAAAGGACTGACCCTTAGGCTTTCCTTGGGGATGACAGGACCTAAAGGATGTTGTCCTAGGTTTTGCGGTAGCTGCTGAAGGCAGAAAAGGCAGACTTTGATGCTGCTAATGTGGCTACAATCTTGTCTAAGTCTGGGCCAAACAAGATCTCCCCATTGTAAGGTAATGGTTCTAAGGCTTACTTAGAATCTGCATCCACTTTCCATGACCGCAGCCACAGAATGCGGCGGGCAGACACCACCGTGACCGAAGCTCTAGAAGCTAGGAGACTGGCATCCAAGGATGCTTATCCAATATATGAAGCTGCACCCCTTATGTGAGCTACATAAGACATCTGATCCCGAGAGGCGTCTGAGGGAAACGATTCTTCAAGGGCATCTGACCAGCTCTCAATTGCTTTAACCACCCATGCACTAGCCATGGTCCGGCGAGCAATGGCGCCTGAAATAGAGTACACAGATTTAAGGCCAGTTTCAATCATTCTATCCGTAGGGTCCTTTAGTAAGGAAACTGTAGGGATAGGTAATGTAGCACTTTTAATCAAATGCGTATCATGGTAATCCACCGCTGGGGGAGTCTCCCATCTTGCACAATGAGCTGCAGGAAAAGGATAACAAGAGATCAGGCATTTTTGGGTCTGAAACCTCTTACTAGGCATCTGCCAAGCATACTTGCCTACTTTTGAAAAAGCATTTCAGGGAGATTGTGAAAGCACCACCTAAGAGCGCGGTGGTAAAGTGTCCGTGTACTGCTACATCTAAGAGGCGTGTCAGAAAATGTACTTAAATTCAATGTAAATGAGCCCCAAAACAGTTACTGAGATCTACTTGTTGATGAAAACACACGGATACTTTTCAGAAACTTCATGTAGCCATAGGGATCATTGTCATTTATAACCATATTATACTAATGATCCCATTTGCAGGTATATATGTTTTTTTTTTTTTTTATACCAGCTACATAATGGGGGGAAGGTGCAATCAGGGAGATAGCTAGGCACTTCAGGGAGACAGGGAGATTGCTACTATTTCAGGGAGTCTCCCTGACAATCAGGGAGAGTTGGCAAGTATGCTGCCAAGTCCCTGCCATGTGCTCAACTAGTTGATCCGAGAAAGGAAACTCTGCTGAAGCCACTTTTTGTCGTTTAAATAGTGGGTGCTTTGATTTGGGGGCGGGCTCATCACCTTCTATTTGTAAGATAGATCTAACCACTCACACCAAAGCAGTTATATTAATTTTAGACTGAATCTCTGCTTCTTCCCTCGAAGGGGACTCAGTATTAGAGAGATCAGCATCTTCTACCTCCTCAGATGACACCTCAGAATCTGAGAGCTGCATAGACTGTGAAGATAACACAGGACGTTTAGTAGTCTTACTGGGTAGGGGCTTCTCACCTTGCAACATATTTTGAAAGGCTGTAGATGTAGCCGCCAGACTTTGTAATGAGCTAGAGAGTGTCTACCCATGGACGGGGCATAAGAGGTACCTGTATTGCTTGTACCTGTTGTGGCAACCCCATAGGGGGAATTACAGACAGGAATGCTAGGCGGCCCGTAATAGTGGCCAGCACCTGAAAAAATGAAGCCCAGGGGGGCTCCTGAGCTTGGGCTGGGGGGTCTGATGGGCCTGGTGGGGTATAACACTTAGCACATAGGCCATCCTGTATTAAATCCTCCTCATTTAAGCCTGCTTCACATAATTTGCATGAGAGCAGTATGGGTGCAGCTGCTTGCTTGCTACTTTTGCCTTTGCTAGACATAGCTGCAGAGTAGTATAGCACACAATATGGCACTGAGTACTATGCAACCACTAGATATGTGATATACAAGTGGGAATGCAATTTACTGATCCTGTCTTATGCTTGGGCAAGCTGCAGGAGCACACAGTACAAAATATGGCACAGTGCAGTAACTAACTATATGTGACAACCTTCATAAATACAAGAAATGTGAGGTACAGAAAACCCTGAATACACCTGTATGTTACGGCAAAGATGAGAAAAAAGGGAAAGATATATGATGACAGTATAGAGAGAATATAGAGACAGACAGCGCTAGCATAAGTCACATACAATGCAGAAATACATATAGCTGCAAAATGGCACTACAATCAACTACTCAGTCCTTAAAGGTTGGTAGGCTATAGTGCTACATAACCTGTCGCCAGGGAGAGGTATGTAGGGGGACCAGACCCCACCTTTCCCTGAGAGAGCTGTGGCTGAGCCTGTAGAAGATGGCCGCCGGAGACTTCTGAGGGGGCGTGGTAGGAGGAGGAGAGCAGCTCAGAGAAGCTAGACCTCAGAGGAATGGCACCCTGAGCTGAGGGGATGGGCCGCTGTAATAGGGAAAGCTGACCGATTGTTAACCACCGGGATGCTGGATTTCCGCTCCATATGTACCTTGGTGGTCTAGTGGATCATATGGTCGGAGCCAGTGTTCACCCTCAGCACCTCCGGTCTGTCCCCTGAGACCGGAGATAAGACTGCCCATCTGCGGGCAACCGCAAGCGGTGACCCGCTTACCTTTCCCCATAGAAACAGGGCTGCAGTCTGGGTCTGTCCGCAGGACCGGCTAGCAAGGTCCCCGGGATGCCCGCCGAGTGCACCAGGCGGAGCTGGCGTTGCGACACCCGGAGGAGTGATGGAATGACAGCACAGACGTCCCACGGACAGTCTGCTGCTGCCCGGTCAGAAGAATAAATGTAAAATAAAGAAAATCAAAATAAAAGCTTTTGGGCTGCTGAAGCAGCCCACTGTTATAATGGTGACCCGACTCCGGCTGGGCCCCGACGAAGCTGAAGTTCTTCTGGCTCGGGGCGGGGTATAGGGGGAAGGACTGTTGCATCCTTGGAGCAAAGCTTTAACTGTTCGGTGCCCGGTCCTCAACCACCACCTATACCCCTAGGTCTCATGGGTATCTCTGTCATTCACTCTAAGGTGAAAATATTTAAAGAATTGTGTAAAACTATTTTATATTAAATTTTTCTCAGTGCAGCAGCTAAGGTTCCCAATTCCTGAACAGCTGCAATAAGGCAACACTGGTGAAAGTAGTACTGTACAAGTGACTTCCACAGGGATAATTCTGTATACAATGTAATATACATTGGGTTTAAAAAAAACCAATCTATCACACACTTGATCTGTACATTTTGAGGCTTGTTATTTTTGGATGGGTGCCCCACAGCTGCTCTGCAGCAGTTCATCTGGCTAATTATATCTGCTGAAAACCCCAGAACAGTATGCCTTATATGCTGGAAGTCATATGCAATCCCTGCCACTTGCAGTTATTACATGTAACCGAAACCAGATTAATAAAAGGTGTGATGGAATAATAGACCCAGGCCCTGCTCAAAATTAGGCCAATTTGACGCAAAACAAACTATATTTCTGTATAAATAACATAATTGAATCATCTCAAATCAATGATTCCAGTAAATTAGC
Organism: Taudactylus pleione; assembly: GCA_031769625.1. Taxonomy (NCBI): domain Eukaryota; kingdom Metazoa; phylum Chordata; class Amphibia; order Anura; family Myobatrachidae; genus Taudactylus; species Taudactylus pleione. The sequence goes on from JAUIMM010000154.1 coordinate 9,365,442, forward strand.
CCCATTCCAGTTTATTTTTAACTAACAGCACATCTAATGACGCAGGTAACTTTGATCAAGCAACAATGAAGTATCTAAAAACATGATATACATTGATCCTATATGACCTGTAGCAGGGCCAGATTAAGAGAGGGGGGGCATGTGCAGACTCTTGCCGATGCTTGCACCAGGTATACTGGTACAGTGCTAGAGTTTACTGTGCATGTACAGATCTCTGAAAAATTGGTGCCCACACCATTTCCCAGGTGATTTCTGTGGCTCAGACGGACAGGTAAGTATTTTCTATGGGTGCAAGGTGTGCACTCTTTATAGACATGTAGGTGATTCTCTGGGCAAAGAGATGTGTTCTAGGAGCCTTAGGGGTCTATTTATCAAGCAGTGAAAAGTGTGGAGAAGTGGACCAGTGTTGAAGTTGCCCATAGCAACCAATCAGTTCCTACCTATTATTTTATAGACTGTACTTGATAAATGCTACTACTTCAAAGCTGATTGGTTGCTATGGGCAACTACTCCACTGATTCACTTCTCTACGCTTTTCACTGCTTGCCAAATAGATCCCTTAATGGTGCAGTTTGCAGAGGTGAATTTAAAACTAGCATTAGCCCTGGTATAGCTCTAACTATAGGCTTGAAATTAAGATACTTCCTTCTTACCTAATCACTTACTGAAATAGTAATGGTTCTTTCACATATCCAACTGAACATTTTTCTATTTCAGTTTTCATTGAAATACATTGTCAGCATCCTATATTTCACCACAGCCCCTTGCATCTCGCCACAGGCTTCTGCTTCTCACTCCTGCTTCTTACCACGGCCCCCTGCATCTCACCACAACTCCCTGCACCACACAACAGCCTTCTGCTTCTTACTACTGCTACCTGCATTTCACTACAGCATCCTATATTACATCACAGGCCCCCTGTTTCTCACTAATGCCACTGGTTCTTACCACAACCCCCTGCATCTAACCACAGGCATCTGCATCTAAACACAACCACCTGCTTCTCACTCCTGCCCCCTGCATCTCACCAGTGTCACCACAACACCCCTGCTTCTGCCCTGCAGCTAGCTGGAGTCCAGCCACTGGGATGTGCTGGGAAGCGCAGGAGGATCATGGATGAGAGATTTGTGTTGCAGCTTCCGTAAGCATTATCAGCAGCATGTCCCCAGGGGCTGGGGCACCTTTACATATTTCTGCAGCCTCCATGCGCACCCCTCCCCGGCTGCTGAACATGGCGATAGGCAATGTCCTCTTTCCACAATGTATCCTGTAATTTTTGGTCTCTTGTTGAGCTTCCACACCGTGGTGACCCTGTCCAAGAATAGCTCTGACTTCCATGGGTGGTGCCTCCTGTTCACTGAAGGCATGTGGCTGAGTGGGAACATCACGCTGGAGTGGGAGCACTTCACGGTGGAGGAGTGGTGGCCGGAGTCCGTCTGCAGGTTCAGCGTCGGGATAGTCATTGGAATCTGATGGTAGTGTCTTTACCATTTGCTGAGGCAGTCCAATGTTTGCCACCATTGAATGGATATAATTCGATGATGTTCTGATGGATGTTTGTTTTTTAAATTCCTGATAGCTATGCCTCCCCTGGTTCCTTCCTGGCTACTGTGTCTGCATCAGAGCATCTTCCTGGGTTTGTCTCTCATTCTCTGTCTGCCTTAGGCATGACCCTGCTCAGTCCTTGTCTCCCTCCCCTCTCTAGGCTGCTGCTAAGCAACAGGGCACATCGCTATCTCTGATTGGCTCTCACTGTCTCAGAGAGCCAATCAGGGTGCAGCACTCACCCCTGCAGCAGCAGTCAGTCACTCACATAGCACAACCGTTTTTTCCATGACTTGCTTCAGTAAAATCGTCACTGCTCGGCTAACTTTTGCCACAGATGAATGATTCATACACAATCTTTCCTTGACCAATACTGTATAGAATAGTGAAAACCCTATCAAAATCTGTCCAGTGGTTCAAGAGATTAGCCCAAATTAACAGACAGACCACATAACGAAGGACTTTCTTTTATATATAGAGAGATATACAATTAACCTCATATGGGAGACAGTTTGCAATAAAAATCAATAGCTTTTTCCTTCACTGGTTTCCATCCATTGTGCTGAAGCACAGATTTACAGAACAAGGAGGCATCATTTGCAAAGGAATATAATTGTTTCAGGATAAGGGGAGGAGGTGGGTGGAGTGAGGACAGTTCTTACTAAGTACAGAGTAGACATACTACAATACTGCATCTAGTTTTGCAGAGCAATGTAGAAATAGAATTTCATCTTGTAGAGCAAGATTATTGAAATGAGACAAAGTGAGTCTAAAGTGTTAGGAAAATGGTGCTCTCTTCAAATCCAGAGGAACCAAAAATTATCTGCCCAGCCTAGGGATAGCTTTTGTAATGACAAGGAAACTCCATGTTTGTAGTTTCATTATTGTGGAAAAGTTCAGACTGTCCAACTCTAGGCCTGGTTGAAGATTAAGGGACCCATTTATCAACGAGGTTTATCATATGCAACAAGTTTTAAAACTCATTGCATATGATAATAGTGCTCCAGCCAATCAGCTCCTAACTGTCATCTGTTTAAAAAATGACAGTTGGTAGCTGATTGGCTGGAGCACCATTTATCATATGCAACGAGTTTTAAAACTTGTTGTGTATGATAAACCTTGTTGATAAATGGGCCCCTAGGAGACACTTGGAAAGTAATCACAAATTGATCTCAGATAGCCAGTAATAATCAGCAAAAATATGTGCATTAAAAGTGTGCTGAATCCAAATCCAGAAGCACTAATATAAATTAAAACACATAATTTACTACAAGTTATACTTACAATCAAATACAGTTTTCAACTTCTTACAAAGTCAAAGCCATTAGCAGCGCTTCTCAAATGCTGATCCAGACACATTGAATCACAAATCAGCTGACCTTGGCTTTGCTTGTTAATTTATATAAAACCAAAAGGCACGCACCGGCAGCCATGTGTAACTAGACATTTTCTCGTTTAGCACAGCTGATGAATGGTTTGTGCCAGACGTGGCTTGGTTTCAAATGATGCCACATTCCACCATGTCTGGATGACTCAGCAATTTGGAAGTAGCAGCTATAAATGGACCAAGTGACCCGAAGACATTTACGTCAAGCAGCAGTGAAAGGGTCTGTCTCAGGCAATAGGGTTTGTTTATAAATGGATTTTCAAAAGTACTGTATTTAGAGAATACATATATTCTTTTTACATACTCTGATTGAAGTCTGCCCTTTTACTTAGGTCTAACAATGATTTAAGCTTGACAGAGTGAGAGACTGTCTCATGTGAGGAAAAAGTTAAGGCCCCCATACACGATGCGATGCACCGTGTAGGGCGACTGCCGATCCATTGGCAGACAGGTCGTACTGTCACCGCCGGCAATCATGCGTTCACCGCAGACCGCACGATATGCCGGCTCCTCCCTCGTCCATTTGAATGGGATCATACATTGCATCCCAAATCAGATGGCTCTGCAGGAAGACCTGGGGATGCGATGTACGACCCTGCGGGAGCGCGCAGCACGATATCAGGTACGATATCGTGCCCATACACGGCACGATATAACACTTAATTTTAGCCACAGAATAGAATGTACCAGCTCTGGGATCCAGTATCTGATCCCAGCGCTGGAACAGCGGCGCCAATGTGCAGACATGTGTCCCGCAGGGGACACATCTCAATCGGCAGAGGCACTGGCATGTAGCCAGCACAGAGCATCAGGTCCCGGCTGCACACTGCACAGTAAGCAGCACGCACTGGCCGCCAGCCAATCGCGGGGCTCGCCGGCGACCAGCCAATCGTAGGGCTCGCTGGTGGCCACCCAATCGTAGGGCTCGCTGGCGGCCAGCCAATCCCTGGGCTCGCTGGCGGCCAGCCAATCATGGGAATCGCTGGCAGCCAGCCAATGAGAAGCTGCCAAGTAGCTTCTCATTGGCTCACAGCGGCGTCTGATTAAACTGCAGTGCACTACTGCAGCCAGCAACCAAGAAGACCCGATGCTCCCGGCGGCTCCATTCCAGCTGCGCAAGTATGAGGCAACTAGAGAGAGGGGAGGGTGTGGGAGAGGGAATAGAGAGAGGGTCAGACAGATGGAAGCAGGCAGTTAGTATTGTAGGGGGTGAAAGAGAGAGGGAATCAGTTAGGAAGGTCAGGGTGTGAGAGAGGGGAGCAGGCAGGGAGAAGTGTGGGGGTGATAAGTACAATTGGGTGTTATTGAAGCAGGGGCCGAAGGGGGAGGAGGGTATTGGGAAATCAATCCCCGTACTCCATATCTCTATACCCCCACCTCTAAATTCCCACTTCAAGCACTGTTTTGGACCATATTGTGCAAGATGCCTGATGCCAGACACATGTTGCATACTTTTCCCTCAACTTTCATACAGTTTCTATTTCCTTCATTGTGCTACTTTTGCTCAATTCTGCATCTTTTTATTAGCAAATAGTGGGCCTAATTCAGACGCACTCGCAAGCGGCTGTCCGCTCGCAAGTGGGTTGATGTTGTGCACTGCGCATGCGCACGACGGCGGGAGCTCCGTCGTGCGCATGCGCCAGACGCGTCGAGCGAAGGACTTTCCTTCGCTCGTTGTGTCTGATCAAAGGGGGCGTGCTGTCGATGTTGATTGACAGCACGCCCCCTTTGGTGGGCGTGCCTCCCTGACGGGGGCGTTCCCAAGGGAACGCCTACCGTCAGAAGCCGGCCCACTGACATCACTAGTGATGTCAGTGAGAGTGATTTTGGCTCTGATAGAGCCAAAATCACTCCGGGCCTTGTGGTTGAAAACCTCAACCGCAGGCTCCGGCTCGCAGTGGCGATGGTCGCGATGGTCAAGACCTTCACGGCCATCAAACTGCACGCTCGTATAGGCTGTGGGTGGTGACCCACAGCTATACGAGCGTCCAGGAGGACGCTCCATAATTATGGAGGGCGGCCCTCATTCAGAGCGTGCGCTCTGCTCAGAGCGTACGGCTCTGAATGAGGGCCAGTGTACTAGGTACAGTACTTAGGGGTAACTTTACTAAGAAACGTGTTTGGGTGAGTTTAAACTCGAACAGGTTCCCACGAACACGCATGAGTTTTCCCAGACCAAATTCACAAATTTACCAAGAAGTGAGTTTTGCAAAATCGTGATTTTCGATGGTGAATGCACATGCGAGTTTTTGGCAAAACAGGTGCGAGAATGGATGTGTTTATAAACACGCACGAGAATGCATGCATCATCCTAGAAACTAGAGATGAGCGGGTCCGGTTCCCTGATAACCGGACCCACCCAAATTTCAGGGATCCGGGGCAATCCGAGCGCAGCTCGGATCTCCCAGCCTGCCCTGAATCCCTGACCCGAGGCAAAACCTCGCGACCCCTATGTCGAGTCGCAAGGTTTTGTTTTCAGCGGGCTTAACGCTGATTGGCTGAGAGAGACGTCTGTCACGGCTGTCAGCCAATCAGCGTTAAGCCCATTGAAGTCACTACACTGACACCGCCGGCACCTTCCACTGTCGACACCGCTGGCACCCCCACTGGGAGCATCCCCCGCTGCCGACACAACTGCTGCCGACACTCCTGCACCATCAGTGACCCCCACACTGCCGACACTGCCGACACTCGCACAGTGAGGACACCACCAGCACCCCTGCACTGCCGACACAGTCAGCAAACCTGCATGGAGGACACCGCTGGCACTCCTGCTCTGCCGACACCGCCGGCACCCTGCATTGAGAACACCCCTGCACCGCCGACACAGTCAGCAAACCTGCAATGAGGACACCGCTGGCACCTCCGCACTGCCGACACAGCTAACAAACCTGCACTAAAGACACCGCTGGCACCCCCACACTGCCGACACAGCCAGCAAACCTGCACTAAGACACCGGTGGCGCCCCTGCACTGCCGACACAGCCAGCAAACCTGCACTAAAGACACCGCTGGCACCCCCGCACTGCCGACACAGCCAGCAAACATGCACTAAGACACCGCTGGCACCCGTGCACTGCCGACACAACCAGCAAACCTGCACTAAAGACACCGCTGGCACCCCAGCACTGCCGACATCACCGGTACCCTTCACTGAGGACACTGCCAGTACCGCAGCAATGCCATTCCATGTACTGAGGACACCGTCAGCAACCCCGCTCTGCCGACACTGCTGTCACAGTAAGTGCACTATTGGTGTATCCGCATTCAGTATGGGATCCCAGCTGCCACATGACCGGCAGTTCGACTCCCGGCTGCGGCAGCTCGACAAAAGAGCAGAGCCCGGCAGCGTAAGCCCGACAGCGCTGGAAATCCTAAGGTAAGTATAAACTAACCTAACCAACCCCCCTAACCCTAACCCTCCTTAGGGTTAGGGTTACCCTGGTTAGGGCCTAACCATAACCTCCCCCCCAAGTGCCTAACCCTAACCTCCCCCATCATAGTGCCTAACCCTGACCCCCCCTTCCCCGCTGCCTAAACCTAAGTCCCACGGGGGGCCTAACCCTAAGTCCCCCCCAGGGTGCCTAACCCTAACCCTCCCTCCCCCTAGCCTAACCCTAACCCTCTAGATTTTAGACGCCTGTCATTTAACCCTAGGGATAGAGGATTCGGGAAGCCGACGTTCGGGATTGCGGCCGCCGGCTTCTTAAACGTATCCCGTGTATCCAACCCACACTGTATAACACACTGTATCCGTGTTGGAAATTAGAAACTGAACTGCCACATGTTAGTGCCGCCCACTGTGTCACTTAGCTTAGTCAGCCAGCTAGCTGGATGCAACCTTTTGGCCTCAACTAGATGAAGCAAATAATATTGTGAGGTGGTCAAAATTGATTGGAAATTACTGAAAATAAATGTTATTGAGGTTAATTATACTGTAAGAACAAAAACAGGCCCATTTTATGTGATTTTAGCTGTTTTTATGATTTTTAAAGAAAAATCCAGATCCAAAACCAAAACACTAAAACAAAACACGGAGGTGAGGTTTTGGCAAAACCAATCCAGATCCAAAACCAGGGTAGATCCAGATCCAAAACCAAAACACGGGGGTAGGCGCACATCTCTACTAGAAACATGTTCTGAATGAAGCAGTCACATCATGTACACACTGCCCAAGCACATAAAAATGCCACAAACAGCCACAACTTTGAGAGTATTGTTGGTTGGAGTTTGCAGAGGGACAATGAGGAGTGTATTTAGTGCAGGCTTGCCTACCCTCCCGATTTGGCCGGGAGCCTCACGATTTTCGGGTGCTGCTCCCGGCCCCCCGGAAAGGCAGGCAAGCCTCCCAGAAGTCTCTGACCCTCCCTACCTCCCCCTGAAACAAATAATAAATTACAAGTAACCAGAAAGTGAAACACAGCCTAGTTTGACTTGATCATACAAATGAAATATTTTGTTATAGTTCATCTGGAATATGTGTAAGACCTCGCCATCGACCAATGCGTTCAGGTTCAAATACCTCCTAAAAAAACGTGGCCTGAGCAGCCTTTGTTGTACCTGTATTACCTAATTTTCAACTCAGTTTCTTGCTCCTGGGTCCTTCCAGCCTTGTGGTAGAGCCTCTGAAATCCCAGCCACATACAGTGAATAGCACTGGTAGTATGTTCTTCCTTATTTGCCTCACACAAATCAATGCAGTTAATTTATCATCTTTAATAGGCATCATCATTGTGTTCCCACTAACTGAAACTTGAAGCACCTGTAAACACATGCAAACACTCACCTTGAGAGGTAGTCTATTTGAAAAGTCTATTTTGGTGAGAGTTTGGTAATTTGCCATGCGAGTTTAAAAACTCAATTCTTGGTAATTGCGTGCTGTATTGTTTCCTAAGTACTTGCGAGTTTGGCCAATGGCGTAGGTGGTCGTGTTTTGTAAATTTGTGTGAGTTTTAATGTTCATTTTCCGCGGAACCGGTATGAATGGCCACCGGACGAGAGCCCGGTGGTCAAAATCCCGACGCCCACATGCCGAACAGCACAGATCCCAACGGAGGTAAGTAAAGTACCTAAGCCTTCCCTCTCCCCCCTAACCCTAACCCTCCTTTAGGGGTGACTAACCCTAACCTCCACCCCCTAGTGGCTAACCCTAACCTCCCCCCAGGGGTGCCTAAACCTAACCTCCCCTTGCCACACCCTAAACCTAACCCTCCTGGGGGGTGCCTCACCCTAACCTCCCCCCGGGGGTGCCTAAGCCTGACCCCCCCTTCCCCTAGCCTAACCCTAACCTTCCCCAGGGGGTGCCTAACCCTAAGTCCCCCAGGGGATCCCTAATCCTAACCCCCCATCCCCGGCTACGTGGATACTTATCCACGGCATTGGACGATCGGTCCGGCGTCCTGTCAGGCTCCCAGCGTCGGGATTAACATAGGCGTCAGTATTTCAACGCCTATTTTAGATCCCTTGCTGGGATTACACTGTCGGGATTGTGACCGACAGTGTCATATAACTGCATCCCGTTTCCTGCAAGTTCACAAGTGTTTGCCCATAGTAAATTTTAGAGTCTGGAAAACAGGCTAAACTTGCCCAACATGATTCTTAGTAAATTTACCCCTTAGTATTAGTTTGTTTTATCACAAATTAATTGGTATAAAGTTTCAGTTTAAGCATGACGACGGTCACTTGTATTGGACCTGTCTTTTACATGTTTAACCTGGATTGTGTACTGTTCCCTTAACTTTGTCCTTTATTTTGTTACTTTTTCCTCAAATTTACTTCTTAGTTTCACTTATAGTGTACTAGGTACTTGGGATTAGTGTTTTGGCCCAGCAAATTAGCACAATAAACAGGGCTATTTGGCACAATTTGAGGATAGGTGCATGTGGATACATCTGTAGTATTTTGTGCTACTACTAGACTATGGGGTCTATTTACTAAGACCTGGAGAAGATAAAGTGAATGGAGAAAAAGTCCCAACCAATCAGCTGCTGTCATTTTCAAACATAGCCTGTAGCATGGATTGGCTGGGTCTTTATCTCCGTTCACTTTATCGCCATCCAAGGCTTAGTAAATAGACCCCTATGATACTACTATGCTGCATTACAGCCATGCTGTGATACTACTACTGTATGACTCAGTACTGGTAAGCTGATGCTGTAACACTGCCATGTTTTTGCTGAAATACTACTGTGCTGATGTGACAACTTAATATAGTGCCAGAGGGTCTGATTCAGTGTTGTACACAAAGCCGATGGTTTGCATGCAACACCGATTGTGAGAGATCAGGCTGTGGGTGCTGAAGCTTCCCGCAGCCTGGCCGGTGCCTGGTGACGCAAGAGGCCAGGAACCTGCATCCGCCAACGCAGACCCTGGTTTCGTCCCTCCTGGAAAACAGAGGCAACACATCCCCATTTCTGCAGAACGGGTCCTGAGCAGGCGCAGACCTATAACCATCTGAGATGTGCGTTCATCCTCAGATGACCGTACATCTCTGAATCGGCCCTTAAGCCTTTGGTAAATAAAGTGCAAATCTTATGGAAAATTGTAGTGCCCACCACAAAGAAGCAGGGATTGGTAGGAGGTTTGTTTCTAAATTTTTAATGGTGATAGTACCATTTACAGATCTATTAGAGACATTGGAAGGCAAATAATATGAAGTTGTCTCCTAAATGTGACTTCACTTTTTATTCAGTCCAACAATTGATTTGTAACAGATCAGTGTTGAAAGCTGTCCCATTGGCACCTGCATTCGGCATGTAGGATGCCTAGAGATCCATCTGGGATCTCCCTCTTTGTGATGTCACAAGTGCACAGAGGGGAGGGGGATAGAACATGAACGGGAATTGAACTCAATGATGTGAGGCAGTAATGCTAACCACTGCGCCAGTCGTGCTGTCTAATATTTCTTATGTCATTATTACATCTTTGCAAGTACCCCTGAATGTCTAAAATTTGTTACCATGCACTTGCTTATGTCAGTATAACTTTACCTACTTTAAATAACCAACATTCTATTCAATTAACCACCTTGCTGTCCACTCATTAGAACCATCACCCCACATCCAACTTTTCCTAGTACACACTAGCAGTTTTTTTATTCCTGTTACTGAAGATGAGGTCTTTATACTAATCTCTTCCTCATCCACAACACCCTGCCCCCTCAATCCCATTACCTCCCCTTTACCCACAATACTTTGCTTACACATAGATTAAATATTCAACCTATCTCTCTCCACTTGCATTCCTTCCATCTTCAAACATGCTCATCTCTCCTATCTTCAAAACTGTCCTTTCACCCTGCCCCACACTCCAGCTACTTAAGGTGCCTATACACTTAGCGATATTTTACATGATCTGCCCGATTCCGATGCATGGGAATGACAGATCATGTTAAATATGTCCTAATCGTGAGTCTCCACTCACTATCACGATGCCGATGCATGTCCCCGATGGTCATACATTTCATCTTCAGATCTGCCGTGCTGTAAGGCAGATCTGACAATCTGGGACACGATGCACTGGAAAAAGAAGGATGCACGATAGATCGTTTGGTACATTGGGCACATTTTTACACCAAATTGTGTGCGGGACTGCCGGGGAGCTCAAGGGAAATCGTACACGATTACAGATCGTGAGCACATCGCCAAGTGTGTAGGCATCTTTAGTTGGCTTTAGTCCAACTGCCTGACCACTTTCCCCCTGCTCACGTTTTTTATGACCCTCTACACTCAACTGAGTAAAGTGACTAAAATGACCAATGATCTAAAAATGTATAAATCAAATGATCATTCTCCCTATATCATCCTTGACCTCTCTGCCACTTTCAATACAGTTGACCACCCTCTTCTACTCAACTTTTTTGGGGTACCTTGCTTCTCGGACGTGAACCCCTTAATGTTAGGGACGCCAGTATAGAGGATCCTCTATACCTCTGAATACCTCTGAATCTCTATTATCATGTTGGATTTAAGTATTTTTTTTTTGTTGATATTGCTGCAGTGAGCTGGAGGAAATCTTTTTTTTTCTGTTACTCATCAACTTACACTTTCTTGGCTTTGCAGCACTATTCTTTCTACTTTTCAGGTGCTACTTTTTAGGACATTCCTTCAGTGTCTCAATGGGCTCGATTCAATTGACCGCAAATTAAATAGCGCCGCGAGGGAGCTCCTGGAGCTATTCAATTCAGCGCGCTGTTAAGGATTTCTTCTTACACCCCTCCAGGGGTGCGGGCAGAAATCCGACAAAGGTACAGGAGCAATGCTGTTTTCTGCCATTAGCATCAGGAAAAACAGCATCACACTGGGAAATTTAGTCGATGAATGCCCGGTCTCGCTATTAAACACCCTGTTTAAGGTGCGAGAGAATGGGCATTCCCTGTCCTAACTGCGTGCAGAATTGAATAGCTCACTCCAGGCGCTATTTAATTTGCGGTCAATTGAATCGAGCCCTATGAATGACACATCCTCTCCTCTGTCTTGGTAATTTAAGACTATGCTTTATTCCCTCTACTTTTCTTTTACCTTATCTCTTGTTGAACTACTATGTTCCTTTTGTCCTCCAATTCCCCCTCTATATATAGTATATATGACCCAAAAATCTTCTCCTATTTCCCCCATATCCAACTAACGCTCTAACATGCTCACCTTGATTTCTCATTGCTATCTAAAGCAGTGTTTCACAACTCCAATCCTCAGTGACCCCGAATAGGGCAAGTTTTCCAGATCCCCTAGTTGGTGTACAAGTGTATGCATTCAGCGGTGCCGAAGGGGGGAGGCAGATACTAAATATGCAGTCTTGTTGGAAGGGCCCGACGGGGGCCCAGATCCACACCCCTCAAGTATACTTACTTTGCTCCGGCAAACGAGTCCCTCCTCCTCTGTGGTGCCGATTTGACATATTCCCATGTATAACTGGGAAGATGGTGGTGCTGAGTAGGAGGGACCGTTGTCCGTAGTAAGGTAGGCGCTGATGTGGGGAGTTGTGATCACACTGATCCCCCCGGATCTGCCCACGGTTGAGGGATGAACAGAGCCCCCCTTTGCACCACACGGCACTTCTCGGTGTCACGTATACTATTTTATTCATATATTTCTTTGTAGGGGGCATGACCATGTCCCCAATTAGGCCACACTCACTATAGTGTCCAGGCCCGACACTGCTGTCTACGGCCCTGTATTTGCTACTGGCTGACACTTTTTTAAAAGATCCGCAGCTGGTGCTATTATTTCACTTGTGCTACTGAGATCTGTAAAACATGCACTATTAGATGTCCCTGAGGACTAGAGTTGTTGGGAAACACTTATCTAAAGCTCAACATGTCCAAATCAAAGCCTGTCATTTTTCCCCCCTCCTAGTGTGACTACCACTCCTTTAGATTCCCTCATGGTTGTTATCACAGTATACCCTGTTCTGCAAGCCCACTACTTTGGTGTCATCCACTATTGCTCCATCAGCTTTTCTCTTCACATCCGCATCCAGTCCCTAGCATTTGTCTTTTTATATCCTCAGTCACGAAAACCTTTATCTGTTCCCTCATTATCATCCAGTTTGCCTACTACAGCCGCCTGCTGTCCATCAATCAACTTTCCCCATTTTTACCCTCTACAGTTTAAAATGCTACAGGGAGATAGTAATTCCTTTCTCACTGCACCACTCTGCAAATCCCTAAACTGGCTCCCCATATCTTCCAGAAATCAATTCAAGCTACTCACATTCAAGGTACAAACTCCTCCCTTCATACATCTCTGATCTCATCACGATAGTCTCACAACTCTGCTCGCTTTCTTCAGTCTGCCTCTGACCTGGGCCTTTCCATCTCTTTGATAACCATCTATCACTCCCATCTCTAATACTTCTCCCATGCTGCTTTCCACTTATGGAACTCCATTACCTTGGCTAAACTTTCATGAGCATGAGCAGAGCAAAATCACACAGAATAAACTACACATATAGGCACAGTACTCACTTTGCATCAGCCACTTAGGGGTATATTTACTAAAGTGCGGGTTTTTAGAAGTGGAGTTGTTGCCCATAGCAACCAATCAGATTCCAGCTAGAAAGTTCTAGATAAATGATAAGTAGATTCTGATTGGTTGCTATGGGCAACAACTCCTCTTCTAAAACCAGCACTGTAGTAAATATACCCCTTAGTGTTTCCAAATGCAAAAATAATTCTAGTTTCTAGGCAAATGACATTTACGATACAACCACTACATCTGTAAATACTTTTTTTTTTTACAAATTCTACTCTTTTCGAATACAGGAATTTGTAAATCCCTCTGGAGTAGGTACTGATGTGCCAGCGAAAAAGTTAACTAATTTTCAATGCTGCAGACAGGAGCAGGGTCGGCAACAGAAGTCTTGGGGCCTGATACAATGATGTCTCTGTGGGACCCCATCCTCCGCCACATAGTGGGGGAGGGGGGCGTGTGTGTGTCGGACCTGCAGCCAGGAAGGTTCAAATAACTCAGCTGCCAGCATCAGCATTCTCAACCCCTGCAAGGGCCAGCCACTGGCTCTCCATCCCGGCAATGTTCACAGCAGCTCCGAGCATAGTAAGGAGGAGACACTCACATCGCCCGGCAGCAGCAGATCTGGGGCATGCTCAGAGATGGCAGCACTATAGCCCTGTTTGAAACTCAGGGACCCACTAAACCTTTGAGCCCGGGACAGGAATACTCTTTGTACCCCCCTATCGCCAGGCCTGGACAGGAGAGTAGCACAATCACTGGCAATACTGTACCTGCCAACAGAGCCGGCCCTAGACAATTTGGTGCCCTGGGCAAAATTTTGACTGGTGCCCTTAGCAGATTAATCCCACCACCAATCTTATACATATTTATATTAGGGGTGAGCGGGTTCGGATTTGTGAAATCCGAACCCCCCTGAGCCCCCCCGATCCGAGGCCGATCCGAGTCAGGCACGACTTTTCCCGCCTGACTCGGATCTGAAATCGAGGCAAAACGTCATCATCCCGCCTTCCGGGTCTCGCAGGTTTTGGATACTATATAAGGTACCCGCGTCTGCGCCATTTTCTCACTCGGCTGTGGACAGTGAAGAGGGAGGGTGGGAGTTAGGGCTGGCTGGGCTGTGTAGTGTAGTGTAGTGTACTGCAGTGTAGTGTTGTGCTGTGCTGTGCTGTGCTGTGCTGCGCTGTGCTGCTGTTGTCCATAGGGGCTGTGTCCACTCCTCCAAAGTCCATAGGGGCTGGCTGGACTGTGTTGTGCAGTCAGTTGTCCATAGGGGCTGTGTCCACTCCAAAGTCCTGTGCAGTGTCCCAGTCCTAAAGGGGTGCTGTAGTGTTGTCCAGGGGGTGCTCTGTCCATCAGGGGTGCTCCCCCCAAGTGCAAAAAAAAATATATTTTTTCTGTGTTTGTGAATTGTGTGTACAGTAGCCGCACGTGCATCAACAAAGTAGTGCCAAGCGTGAGCCTGTGTCATAAGTAAAGGGCCGGCTGGCTTGACCGTTAAAGAGTGCTGTAACCCCCAAAGTGCACTCCAAACAAAATAAAAAATATTTTCTGTGTTTGTGAATTGTGTACACTGTGGCTGCACGTGCATCAACAAAGGAGCAGCGCCAAGCGTACGCCTGTGTTCCATTAGTAAAGGGCTGGCTGGCTTGTCCGTTAAAGGGTGCTGTAACCCCCAAAGTACACTCCAAACAAAATAAAAAAATATTTTCTGTGTTTGTGAATTGTGTGCATTGTGGCTGCACGTGCATCAACAAAGGAGCAGCGCCAAGCGTGCGCCTGTGTCCCATAAGTAAAGGGCTGGCTGGCTTGTCTGTTAAAGGGTGCTGTAACCCCCAAAGTACACTCCAAACAAAAAAAAAAATATTTTCTGTGTTTGTGAATTGTGTGCACTGTGGCCGCACGTGCATCAACAAAGTAGTGCCAAGCGTGCGCCTGTGTCATAAGTAAAGGGCCGGCTGGCTTGACCGTTAAAGGGTGCTGTAACCCCCAAAGTGCACTCCAAACAAAATAAAAAATATTTTCTGTGTTTGTGAATTGTGTGCACTGTGGCTGCACGTGCATCAACAAAGGAGCAGCGCCAAGCGTGCGCTTGTGTCCCATTAGTAAAGGGCCGGCTGGCTTGTCCGTTAAAGGGTGCTGTAACCCCCAAAGTACACTCCAAACAAAATAAAAAAATATTTTCTGTGTTTGTGAATTGTGTGCACTGTGGCTGCACGTGCATCAACAAAGGAGCAGCGCCAAGCGTGCGCCTGTGTCCCATAAGTAAAAGGCCGGCTGGCTTGTCCATTAAAGGGTGTTGTAACCCCCAAAGTACACTCCAAACAAAATAAAAAAATATTTTCTGTGTTTGTGAATTGTGTGCACTGTGGCTGCACGTGCATCAACAAAGGAGAAGCGCCAAGCGTGCGCCTGTGTCCCATAAGTAAAGGGCCAGCTGGCTCATTTCTTAAAGGGTGGTGTAACTCACAAAGTGCACTAGTCTCCAACAAAAATAAAAAATTATTTTCTGTGTTTGTGTGCGCCTTAGCCGCACGTATATATCAATATAACATAAATGGAGAACCAAACTTTCTCCGTTAAAAATAAAATAGGGAAAGATCAAGAACCACTTCCTCCTAGTGCTGTTGCTGCTGCTGGGAGTTGTTCATCATCCCAGAGAGGAAGTAGGAACACCACTACTTTTACTAAACAATTGACCCTCCAACAGTCCTTAGCGAGGAGGATGAAGTACGACAGCAGTCATCCTGAAGCAAAACGTATAACTGAGACCTTGACTTTTATGTTGGTGTTAGAAGTGCGTCTGGTATCCGCCATTAGTGCAGTGGGAATTAGACAATTGATGGAGGTAGTGTGTCCCCGGTTCCAAATCCTGTCTAGATTCCATCTGCATCCTCAAAGCAGCAGCGACAAGCATGCGTCTGTCTGTTAAAGGGTGGTGTAACCCTCAAAGTGCGCTCCACAAAAATAAAAAATTCTTCTTTTTTTTTCTGTCTTTGTGAATTGTGTGGGCTGTAGCCGCACCTGCATACTCAAAGCAGCAGCGACAAGCATGCGTCTGTCTGTTAAAGGGTGGTGTAACCCTCAAAGTGCGCTCCACAAAAAATAAAAAAAAATTTTTTCTGTCTTTGTGAATTGTGTGCACTGTAGCTGCACGTGCATCAACAAAGGAGCAGCGCCAAGCGTGCGCCTGTGTCCCATAAGTCTGTTAAAGGGTGGTGTAACCCCCAAAGTGCTCCAAAAAATAAAAAACAATTTTTTTTCTGTGTTTGTGACTTGTGTGCGATGTAGCCGCACGTGCATCAACACAGTAGCAGTGCCAAGCGTGCGCCTGTGTCATAAGTCAAGGGCCGGTTTGGACATCTGGTCCGGACTGAAGGATGTGCCAACAATTTCTGACAAGTCTACTGTCACTGAATATGATACTGTCCTCAAAGCAGCAGCGACAAGCGTGCGTCTGTCTGTTAAAGGATGGTGTTACCCCCAAAGTGCGCTCCAACAAAATAAAATAATCTTCTTTTTTTCTGTGTTTGTGTGTGAAATGTATGCACAGTAGCCGCACCTGCATCCTCAAAGCAGCAGCGACAAGTGTGCATCTGTCTGTTAAAGGGTGGTGTAACCCTCAAAGTGCGCTCCACAAAAAATAAAAAATTCTTCTTTTTTTTCTGTCTTTGTGAATTGTGTGGGCTGTAGCCGCACCTGCATCCTCAAAGCAGCAGCAGCAAGCGTGCGTCTGTCTGTTAAAGGGTGGTGTAACCCTCAAAGTGCGCTCCACAAACAATAAAAAATTGTTCCTTTTTTTTCTGTCTTTGTGAATTGTGTGGGCTGTAGCCGCACCTGCATCCTCAAAGCAGCAGCGACAAGCGTGCGTTTGTCTGTTAAAGGGTGGTATAACCCTCAAAGTGCGCTCCACAAACAATAAAAAAATTCTTTTTTTTTCTGTCTTTGTGAATTGTGTGGGCTGTAGCCGTACCTGCATCCTCAAAGCAGCTGCGACAAGCATGCATCTGTCTGTTAAAGGGTGGTGTATCCCTTAAAGTGTGCTCCACAAACAATAAAAAAATTCTTCTTTTTTTTCTCTTTGTGAATTGTGTGGGCTGTAGCCGCACATGCATCCTCAAAGCAACAGCGACAAGCATGCGTCTGTCTGTTAAAGGATTACATCAGTGACAGCATCCAAGTAGGCATGTCAGACCTATACCTGTACTGGCAGGAAAAAGAGGCAATTTGGAGGCCCCTGTACAAACTGGCTCTATTTTACCTGAGTTGCCCCCCCTCCAGTGTGTACTCCAAAAGAGTGTTTAGTGCAGCCAGGAACCTTGTCAGTGAAAGGCGTAGGAGGTTGCTTCCACAAAATGTGGAGAAGTTGATGTTCATAAAAATTAATTATCAACTCTTCCAGGGAGACCAGCCTCCAGAACGTACAGAGGGACCTGTGGTTGTGGATTCCAGCGGGGACAAATTAATACTCTGTGAGGATGAGAATGTACACAACACTGAAGAGGGTGAGGAATCGGTGGATGAGGAGGATGAGGACGACATCTTGCCTCCGTAGAGCCAGTTTGTGCAGGGACAGATTAATTGCCAGCTTGTTTTGTGGGGGCCCAAACGAACCAATCATTTCAGCCACAGTCGTGTGGCAGACCCTGGCGCTGAAATGATTGGTTTGTTAAAGTGTGCATGTCCTGTTTATACAACATAAGGGTGGATGGGAGGGCCCAAGGACATTTCCATCTTGCACCTCTTTTTTTTCTTTGCATTATGTACTGTTTGGGACCTAGTTTTTCAAACTGCCATCCTGTCTGCCACTGCAGTGTCACTCCTAGATGGACCACGTGTTTGTGGCGCCCACTCGTGTCGCTTAGCATAGTCATCCAGCTACCTTGGTGCAACCTTTTGGACATAAAAACACTATTGTGAGGTGTGAGGTGTTCAGAATAGACTGGAAATGAGTGGAAATTAAGGTTATTGAGGTTAATAATAGCATAGGAGCAGAAAAACCCACAAATTCTGTGATTTTAGCTGTTTTTATGCTTTTAAAAAAAAAAAAAATACAGATCCAAAACACAAAACCCAGAACCCAAAACACGGAAGGGTGGTTTTGGCAAAACCAATCCAGATCCAAAACACGAAGAAATATCCAGATCCAAAACCAAAACACGAAAAGTGGCCGGTGCACACCCCTAATCTCTCTCTCTCTCTCTCTCTCTCTCTCTCTCTCTCTCTCTCTCTCTCTCTCTCTCTCTCTCTCTCTCTCTATATATATATATATATAATAAACAAAGTTCCATACCAAGCCCATCAGGAAAAAAACAGGTGGCACTCCTCAGTAGGTGCTGTCGACGTTTGGAGACCCATTGGTCTTTTCATCAGGACATGTTCTGATGAAAAGAGCAATGGGTCTTAAAACGTCAACATCACCTACAGTCAGGTGCATAAATATTGGGACATTGACAGAATTTCTATATTTTGTCCTCTATTCACCATCACAATGGCTTTGAAATGAAACAAACAAGATGTGCTTTAACTGCAGACTTTCAGATTTAATTTGAGGGTAATTACATCCAAATCAGGTGAACGGTGTAGGAATTACAACGGTTTCTATATGTGCCTCCCACTTTTTAAGGGGCCAAAAGTAATGGGACAAACTAAACAATCCTAAATCTAACTTTCACTTTTTAATACTTTGTTGCAAATCCTTTGCAGGCAATTACAGCCTGAAGTCTGGAATGCATAGACATCACCAGACGCTGGGTTTAATCCCTGGTGATACTCTGCCAGGCCTCTACTGCAAATGTCTTCAGTTCCTGCTTGTTCGTGTGGCATTTTCCCTTCAGTTTTGTCTTCATCAAGTGAAATGCATGCTCAATCGGATTCAGGTCAGGGATTGACTTTGCCATTGCATAACATTCCACTTTGTAGCCTTAAAAAACTCTGGTTGCTTCTGCAGTATGCTTCGGGTCATTGTCCATCTGCACTGTGAAGCGCCGTCCAATGAGTTCTGAAGCATTTCACTGAATATGAGCATATAATATTGCCTGAAACACTTCAGAATTCGTTCTGCTGCTTTTGTCAGCAGTCACATCATCAATAAATACAAGGGAACCAGTTCCATTGGCAGCCATACATGCCCACACCATGACACTACCACCACCATGCTTCACTGATGAGGTGGTATGTTTTGGATCATGAGCAGTTCCTTTCCTTCTCCATACTCTTCTCTTCCCATCACTCTGGTACAAGTTGATCTTTGTCTCATTTGTCCATAGGATGTTGTTCCAGAACTGTAATGGCTTTTTTAGATGTTGTTTGGCAAACTCTAATCTGGTCTTCCTGTTTTTGAGGCTCACCAATGGTTTACATCTTGTGGTGAACCCTCTATATCCACTCTTGTGAAGTTTTCTCTTGATTGTTGACTTTGACACATATACACCTACCTCCTGGAGAGTGTTCTTGATTTGGCCAACTGTTGTGAAGGGGTTTTTGTTCACCAGGGAAACAATTCTTCTGTCAACCACCATAGTTGTTTTCCGTGGTCTTCCGGGTCTTTTGGTGTTGCTGAGCTCTCCGGTGCGTTCTTTCTTTTTAAGAATGTTCCAAACATTTGATTTGGCCACACCTAATATTTTGCTATCTCTCTGATGGGTTTGTTTTGATTTTTCAGCCTAATGATGGCTTGCTTCCCTGATAGTGACAGCTCTTTGGATCTTATATTGAGAGTCGACAGCAACTGATTCCAAATGCAAATGTCACACCTAGAATCAACTCCAGACCTTTTACCTGCTTAATTGATAATGAAATAACGAGGGAATAGCCCACACCTGTCCATGAAATAGCTTTTGAGTTGATAGTCCCATTACTTTTAGCCCCTTAAAAAGTGGGAGGCACATATAGAAACCGTTGTAATTCCTACACCGTTCACCTGATTTGGATGTAATTACCCTCAAATTAAATCTGAAAGTCTGCAGTTAAAGCACATCTTGTTTATTTCATTTCAAAGCAATTGTGGTGGTGAACAGAGGCCAAAATATGAAAATTCTGTCAATGTCCCAATATTTATGCACCTGACTGTATGTGATCTGTGACAATATATCACTTTTTTACAATTACTGAGGAGTGGTGCCTGTTGTTTCCTGAGGGGCTGTTCAGCTCGGTATGGGAATTTGTTTATTATGCCTTACTTAGGAGGGCACCCTCGAGATTACCAATGAATTTATCCAGAGTGCCGGACTGAATGCCCTGGGGGCAATAATACAGTTTGGCCGCAATGCCTGATTGCTGTGCTGTTGCAGGTTTTATTTTTAACGTAATCTATGCTGCATGCAGCATAGTACAGCGTAACTTGCGCTGGGGGAACTAATACTATTTGGCCACCTTGCTTAGAGTTCGCAAGAAAGCATGGCGGAGCCGCACCTGTCTGGAGGGAGATTCTATGTATTTTTTTAGCATTTAGTCAATTAACAAAAGTAGCCCTCCTCAATTCCAGAGATAATCTGTGCTTTGTTTGATAAGTGGTAAAAAAATTCGGGAAAAAATCCATTTTGGGTAAATACTTTTTGAAGCTACAGTACTATAACACTTTATAACTATATGAGCTGGGAAGTCTTGGAGTGCATTAAACCTGCGAAGCAGCCAAACCACAATATAAGAGTATACACTTTCTAGGCATATAGATAATATAATAGAAAAGTAGCCCTTTCCTTCAAAGCATACATATCAAGGACGGAGATGTGGAAAGTTGTAAAAATCAGGACAACAGAGTCCCCTGTGTCCCTTATCCCCTGTCATTCAAGCCTCTAGCCCCCCTTATTCCAGCCTCCAGCCCATCATTCCAGCCTTTAGCCCCGTGTCATTCCAGCCTCCTCTGTCCCCTCCAGACCCCTGTCATTCCAGCATCCAGTCCTCTCTCCCCTCTAGCTCCCTGTCTTTCCAGCCCCCTCTGTCCCCTCCAGCCCCCTTTGATTCCAACCTCTAGCCACATGTCCCCTCCAGCCCCCTGAGTAACCACAACAGCCAACCCGCTCCCCGACCCCCTCCAATATACCTTTATTTTTGCAGCCAGACTGATCCTCTTCCTTTGAGGCAGGTCGGTGTTCTGCTGCTCCAGCCATGGAAGCTAGTTTTATGTGCTCTGCATGCTCCTCTCTTCGGCTCTTCATTATCTTCCTGAGCACAGAGAGTGGGAGCCGCGTGACGTCATCCCTGGAGAATCCCGGTACCACTCTGCACAGAGCAGCGGGGGAGGGAATCTGTTCTAAGCTTCATCTTATATTGAAAAGAGGGGGAGGGGCAGAGCGACAGAGCCTTGGGATGCCCCTAAACATTCTAATCACCCTAGGCATTTGCTTATAATACCTATGCCTAGGGCAGGCTCTGCCTATCAAGAGGGAGACCACAGACATGCCTGTACAGCAGATTGTGGAAGCTTCATGCTTCCAGCTTTACCTACCCATGTTGAAGATTCTACAGATGAGGTTATACTAAAATATGGCATGGTACCAGCTACATGGCAATTTAAAAGTCCTATATAGATACAAAACAAAAAAGACAGCTGCTGTGTGTTTCACCATTGCAAATTTGTACCATTTTGTTAAGATGTCAGCCTCTGCTTGCAAACAAGCTCATGTTAAGGTGTTAGCCTTTTTATATGGGAGGTTAGTACATTTGATTTTAACATAACGTGATGGTGCTTGAAGCACACATGTCAGTGTCAGATTTGCAAAATATTGGGATCATTAGTGCTGAGCTTTAATCTTAATTGTATTGATTCAAATATGAAGTTTTAACACCCCCAATTTGGTAGGATGTCAGAGCATGGATCGTACCTGCTTGTGACTGTATTGCCAGATGGATCAGGGCCGTTCCTCTTCTAGACTCCTCCTAGCACGGCAGCGTGACAGGGGACCCCACAGGAGCCATCGCAGAAACCAGACCAATATAAAGAAATGGGAAGTTTATTACTATGGATCACTTCTCCAATAGGACAATTCTAAATGAACATTAGAACATGCAATATTGTCGCAATACAAAAGGTACACATACAGGGCATACTTGCCGAAATTCAGCTCTCTCCTTCTGGGAGGGAGCTGAATGTCTGTGTGTAGTGGGGGGCGTGGCCAGGTATTTACGAGGCATTGGGGGTGGGGGCGGGGCCACGCAATTGCATCATCCTGGCCCCGCCCCCTCTTCACAATGCCAAAAATATTGCGTCATTGCCCCCCCACACTGCGGGGGTTTCTATGAGGTAGAGGGGGGGCAGGCAGCAGCCGGGAGGATTGCCTGCCTTTCCGGGGGGTCGGGAGCGGCACCTGATATTCGGGAGGCTCCTGACCAAATCGGGAGGGTAGGCAAGCCTGATACAGTGTATCACATTATTAAGCTTAGGTTCACTACATACTGTATACTTCTAATAAAACCTCACATGAACATATGAATGTCAACCTGCTCCCTCTATTGTGTTAGATGTAGTTAAACTAAATATAACAATTTGCGGTTGTAGCTGGCAGAATCTCTAATGGTTCAACTATAAAATCAATAGAAAGCACAAAGGACCTTATTCAGAGGCGGCCGTACGGTCTACGACCGCACGGCCGCCTCTATGTTTGGCCAGTGCGCATACGCACGAGGGAGCCGACTCCCTCGTGCGCATGCGTGAGACCCGCTACGATCGACAGCGCCAGTCGTAGCGGGTCTCTTTCCAAAGGGGGTGAGCTGTCGATGTTGATTGACAGCTCGCCCCGTTTGGAAGGTGGGTCGGGGGGTTAGCAGCCCAAACGGAGGTGTTCCCATGGGAACGCCTACCGTTTGGGGGAGGCCCCACTGACATCACTAGTGATGTCAGTGGAGAGCTTCTGGCTCTGATAGAGCCAGAAGCTCTCCGGGGCTTACGACAAGTGAGACCCTAGGGTCTCGTCGTAAGCCCCGATGGTCGCGATGGTCTCTGACCATAAACTGTTTTACTGAAATCCTATCCTCCCAAGATACTTCATACTATAAATACACCGATTTACCCAGCTGCTCTACATCGGATTTCAAATTTTAAATATACAGTAGGAATTAGAATAACTGAATTGTGTATACACTTTTTCAAACATATCCCAAATAATAAATGCTGTTATCAATAAACATCTGTATTTTTTATAAAAGGAGACCAAAATATTGAACTTTGTGGTTTGTGCTCTGCACATACAGGTGTAAGTGGGTTTTGTGTTAGTGTCAGAAGAGTAAATACAAAAGGTATAAGTAATATATATCTATTTGAACCCTCGATGTGTTTCTTTCTTTAGTGACTCCACCCAAACCTCTGATGATTGCAGACTCATCGAAGTGGACTTGGGAACATTTTGGTAAGTAAGTGATCTTTGTTCCTCCTGAATTACTTTTTATTTATTATTCAGCCTTTATCTCATAAGTCATCCTTTTCTACTGGCCTTCCAGTTTGCATTGTTTCATTACACAAATAGACAACAATTTCGAATAAGTAACCTATTTTATTTGACAGGAACTCTTCTCCTTCTAAGGTGATGAATTGCTTACAGGAAGCATGAAACATTGTTTACAACCAAAAGGTTACAAGTTAACTTACATGAGCACAAGATTGGTTTCACTTGATTCTAACAAATTTGCTAATTCATCACCGGGTTGCCTAGTTGTGTCAAATCATTTTTAAACATGCTTAAAAATCATGAGACATGGCTGTCGATCAGCCGACCAATGTTGAAGTGTGTTGCTAAGATCATAGCTGGTGACTGATATCCAGTCCTGGTAGCTCAGCACACCACATGCTGCAACTGTCAGTCAGGCACATGCCAGCATCAGTGGCACTGTCAGGCAGCCGGAGGGTTAACAGCTGCTGCAGCCATGTAGTGGCAGAGGTCCTGGGCGTGGTGGCGGGGCTAGATCTGATATATCCTAGTACCGTACGCTGATGTGGTAGGAGCTAGCATGGCGATGGGGCTGGATCCTGGAGGATTCAGGGCCTCATTCAGAGGCGGTCGGAGGATGCAAGTGGTCGCTCAGAAACTGGGTGGCCGCTTGCATCCTGACCGCCCGCCTCTGTTGCGGTCGTTAGAGCTGTGGGTGTTAACCCACAGCCTAACGACCGCTCCGGTGATGGTCGCGATGGTCAGAGACCATCGCGACCATCGGGGCTTACGACGAGACCCTAGGGTAGGGTCTCCCTTGTCGTAAGCCCCGAAGAGCTTCTGGCTCTGTCTGAGCCGGAAGCTCTCCACTGACATCACTAGTGATGTCAGTGGGGCCTCCCCCAAACGGTAGGCGTTCCCATGGGAACGCCTCCGTTTGGGCTGCCACCCCCCGGCCCGCCTTCCAAACGGGGCGAGCTGTCAATCAACATCGACAGCTCACCCCCTTTGGATCGAGACCCGCTATGACCGGCGTGGTCGGTCGTAGCGGGTCTCACTCATGCGCATGACGGCGCCGGCGCCGTCGTGCGCATGCCCTGTGGGGGGCCATCGACCCGGTCCGAGCGCATCGGCGCTAACGACCGGGTCTGAATGACCCCCTCAGACACTGTCAGCCATTACTGCAGAGTTCGGCTATAAGTTCAGCTGTGGTGGGTTTTCACTGCTGTCTTACGTGCATTATAGCGGCATGGCCCATTTGAAAAATGGCGCTACGAGCTACGATTGGCTGGCTTGTGTTGCTATTTTTTAATTCAAGATGACTGCAGTGAGCCAATCACGACTCACCGCATCATTGCCTGGCCCCCTTGGGATGGCTGATAATAGCCATCGCTGGGCAGTGGATGGGAAATCCATTGGCGTGGAAGGAGCAGAGAAGAGCTCCTGAAAAAAGAACATGCTGGAAGTGCTGAGGCCAAGCAAAGGAGTTTAAACAGGCCGTCGACCACCAGGTGAAGATATGTTCAATAAAGTATTAAAACATTTGGAGTCCTGTCTTATTTTAATATTTCCTTTACAGGCAGACTACAGACATGAATGGGTCCTTAATGTCTGGGCATGCTGGCACTTCCATCATGCCGGAGCAGGCTTGCTGGTAGCTGTGGTCTGCTTGAAAAGAACAATTTTAATTCTTTCAATACTATTGCACCCATCGCCACCAGGTTCCTTGAGAGGTGAATCATTTTATTTTTGGGGTCTCCACTTTCCAAGGAATTCCAGCCTTGGGCTGACCAGTTAGGGGCTGGTTAATGTGATAGCATGCTATGTGTCCCCCTACTATGGCTATACACCCTGGCTGGTTCAACCTGGTACTGGTTATTGGAAAATAGGGAGAACCCAAAATTGTTTTTAAAACCTATTTTCCATAGCTAGACCATTCTCATAGGTCCGGGGAGATTTAAATTTTTTTTGACAATTAATGTTTTAGTCTCTTTAAAAAACATCATAAAGCAGGAACATAACGTTCATGGGTGCATGAGGAGCTGTTGCTAGGGGTTGTACAGTGACACAATCCTTTCAGCAGACTGTTGCAGTAGATGCAGATTTGTGGTCTGCTGAAAAATTGGACAAGTGTGTAGGCATAGATTGGTTGAAGAACCTGTGACCAGATCTGCAGTAGGATTGCATAAACAGTTCATCTCGAGTTGGATTTCCTGAGGATTGGACAAGTGTGTACCAAGGTTTAGTATAGTGCTCACAGGTACCTGGCTGTTTGTCCTTTGATTGACAGCTTTAAGGTGCCTAGCCTGTGAGATCCCACTCTTCCTCTGCTGTAGGCTGTGTCAGGAACATGTAGTTGTTTACTGCCCCTATGCAAAATATACTGTAATGACCCTTGTAGCCAGTGAGCATTTCATTTCCTTCCTCAGGACAATGCACTATAGTCTATAAACTCTATCTCCTCTTATAAAGTAACTATCTTAGCTCAGCGGACAGGTAGTTGTATTTTAAGTAGGGGTGTGCACATGGGCATTGGGATAGGGGGGGCAATGGGCGGCTCATCCCCCTCCAAACACTTAAAAGAAGAAGCGGCCGTGGACGGTCAGGGGCTGTGCTTTATAGCAATAGACTGCACGGCCCCTGCACTGCATGGAGAAGGATGTGTAAAGTGCAGTCTTTAAGTTAAATTACATTACACCTCCATCTCCGTGCCCTCCAACATAAAATTGTTCCGACGCCCCTGGGTGTGCAGTAAATTATGGGGCTCAAATCCCTCTGACTAGTCTCTTTTGTCTGCAGACTTTGTGTTGTGAAGTATGCAATCGTGAGTGTAAAATGCTGAGGCAGACACAGACTTTGTGACTGGTACCTTCTTCCTTTCACAGGTCCTCCCTGTCTCCCCCGACTCAGACTCCATCAGGTTCAGTCCCTCTAAGGGTTTCCTCTCTCTGCCTCTTTACTAGCAGCCAGTCCCTCAGACA
Organism: Taudactylus pleione; assembly: GCA_031769625.1. Lineage (NCBI taxonomy): Eukaryota > Metazoa > Chordata > Amphibia > Anura > Myobatrachidae > Taudactylus > Taudactylus pleione. Next base: position 9,391,687 of record JAUIMM010000154.1, read on the forward strand.
CAGAGGTGAGTCTCACATTACAGGTGCATCCTCTGTGTTCCACCATTACCTCAGCCTTCTGCCCACACTCTGGCAGCCGTTTCAACATGTTTCTAGGTTCCTCTTCCTGGTGAGCACCAGCCATGTCCCTCATATGTTTCTGTTACTGCTGTGGGTTTTACCAGCGCTGGAGCCATGGCGACTACACTGTCGTGTAGAGCACCAGCCAGAAATTAGCGTCAATGAGTCGCTGGCCACAATTGAGGCACAGTGGAGTGGAGAGAGGGCCCCAGAGCTGCCCCTCCACTCTGCCTTCCACCTGACAAGGACCCCAGGGTTGCTTCTCCACTCTGGCTGCCGCCTGACTAGAACCCTAGGGCTGCCTTTAAACTATGCCTGCCATCTGACTAGGACCTCAGGGCTGCCCTTCCACTCTGCCTGCCACCTGACTAGGACCCCAGAGCTGCCCCTCCATTCTGCCTGCCGCCCAATGAGGACCCCTCCCCCACTCTGCCTTAATCAAACCATTAGCTTTAAGTTATTATTGTGGAAGATATTTTACCAATGACTAAATTAATGTTGTTGTCATCATAGAGGAAAGCTAAAAGTGTCTGTCAATTGATATATTAAATTAAATATTAAAACATTTAACTATTACTATACTCCATTTTCAATAGCACCCTGTACTATACAGGCTGTACTTTGTTCCATTGCTTTCAGTCTACCCTGTGGGATTCATTACAACACCCTGAAGCTGTATTATCTTTATTCTATATACTGATAGACACCCCACATATGAAGCAAGGTTCTGGTAACCCAGTACCTCCTGAGGTTTGCAGGTATCAACTGTCTTACCTTTATATAGACCCACTTAGAGCTACAATATAAACATTGACTCACACAAATAACATTTATTTTTGCAAGTAAACAGCGCATAAAAAATGTTTTCAGATGCTATAAAAATATAAATAGAATATAAGTCTACTAAATAATGTCCAACATGGACAAAGTGCATAAAAGGAATTAGCTGGGGTCAGTAATAATATATCTGCTTCAGATATTGTCTCAATGAATATTAAATATTGAAAACAACCATGTAAATAAGCCCTGGAGTTTTGCTCTGAAATGCCTGAAATCTACTTCTACTTTAATGGTTTAACACTGAGCTTTATGTGTTTGATGTTCTTCTGGTGGTGCACATCCTGCAACACCACTGTTACTCTAAGATGCATTACAATCCATAGCTAGAATAAGCGGGCATATATACATATTAATAGCCTAGTGGCAGTATTCCTAATTAGGCTAATAATAACAATTATAATTATATACTATATATATATATATTCATTCATTCTCTGCATATAATGATACTAATTAGTAGAGATGTGTGGTATGGTTTTCCTGAAATACGAACACACCTGAAGTTAGGGGTTCCGAGTTGAATCGAGTCCCAGTTCGGAACCACTTTGGGGTTCCGAGTCTGAGTCCCGGTTCGGTTCTATTGTCAGTTTGAACTCAGATGTAAAAACCGAACTTGGGTATTGGATTGCACGTAAACAGGTCCAAATTATATGATTTTAGCTGTATTATCAATTTTTTTTTAAATCGATTTTTATAGAATCCAAAACCATACCAAAACCAAATCCGAACCAAAACACTTGAGGGTGGTTTTGCCAAAACCAAAACTTGATGATGAATTAGAACCAAAACACGGGGGTCTGTGCATATCTCTAATAACTAGAGAAGCACATAACAGTTATACTGGAAATTAGCCTCCTAAACTGTTGTTAAGGTGACCATGTCAACCACACACAGTGCAAGCAGACATTTTGATAAAGCAACCAATATATCAATATATTTACTCTAAACTAGTGACATCATGTAGGCATGAGGCACAAAGTGGCTTGATAGACAGAATATTGGATACAGTCAACAAACCGGCTGCTTCTACTGTGTGTAGGTGACTGGTACACTTTGATATGATGAACATTTTTTGATATCACATTAAAGTTTATCCTAATCATTTGTCTGGTAAATTCCTCTGATACCACTCAAGCCAGATTAAAAGTCCAAACGTTCTCTTGATTAAGGAGTCCATGATTTTACAAAAACATATTTTCTTCTCTTACTGGAGTCACTTGTATATGATAAGTAGATAGGGTAGAAATGCCTCCAGTGGAGGAAGTAGGAATTATACCCTCTCTTGCTGCTTTATCAAGCTTGACAGGAAGCTAATTAGCAGTGAGGCAGGCTGTATGACATCATACTCTGCGAATACATGGCACACGTTGTCCGAAGGATCTGATGGGTTCTTTGCCACAAAGCCAAAAATCCTATAGTAAGAAAGAAATAAAAGTGTTACTTCTCAGGTAGAATTTGGGATAACTGACCTTATTAACACTGCAATGAAAGGCCCAGCCCATGAACAGAAGGATAGAGGGGAGGGTGGTTGGGGCGATATGTAGAGGCACAAATAGAGGGAGAAGAAGACAGGAGAGGTATAAGAGAAAAGAACACACACTTGCTTACTTGGAAGGTTCAAATGGCAAGCGAGAGGAAGGAGAAGTAGAAAAGATGTGAGAGACTTTGATTTGTATGTGCAAATAATATTTGCAGGCTATCTCCCTGGTTTCAGGGGGTACCCACAAATATTAAGAATCCCCAGTATGTAATAAGTAGATACAGCAGTTGATATCTCCAATATCTGGTCTGATCCCTCCATTTCCGACAGCAGAAACAGCCCCCATAGAGAGGAATACTAGGCTGTCGGATTTACCAAGCTCTTGCGTTAGCGGCTGTAGCCTATTGCCTACACTCCACAGAAAATACCGGGAGAGCGTTCCGTAGAAATCCTCCCTGGCAATGGCAGTGGGACGGCTTCATTCAGAGCCCCAATCCCTGTATTTGTATTTTAATACTTCTTTGCAAATTTTTAATTTCCTTTTGCCATGAATAGTGGCAAAAATAAATTATAATTATCTGGCTTTTTGGTGGTAATAAATCCACAGTTGAAGCTCAAAATCAGATAACTGATTTTTTTTGTTATAATATATTAAATTGTTTTATGTTTTACCCTACATGTACATAAAGAAACTACCATTGTCTGACTATGTGTCATACAGTAATGTTTCAACTAGTTTTGTCTGTATAATGGCTTACCTTGAAGATTTGCAATGTTTCTGCCACCTGGAAAATAACATATAAGTACATAAGAAAGATGCAGCAAAGGTTTTCTGATATTGCCGTGTAGAAGAAACACATAAATAAGCTCTGTATTATTCTACACTTTGATTTAAGATTCCACATTTTAGACCATTTTAGATTTTCTGAAAATCTCTACGCAATAGTTTAACCTCCATAGAACTAGCAATGTGAAGAGGGACATGCCCTTCATTTTTTCTAGGTAACTTAGGTAAGTAATCACAAAATTGTTTTGAACCTAAGTTACAAACAGATTTGTGTTACACACCTGCTCCACCTCTATGCGTGAGCTGCTGTACACAGTGATGAGGATCTCCAGACTATGTCAAGTCTTTAGGTGGTATAACAGCTTGTTCACATTCTTTCCCTCCAGCTATCCTTTGTTTTATGCAGCATTATGGGGTGGAAATCAGGACTACACCCTTACCTTGTCCTAGCAAGTTCTACAGATCATAACCAGCAACTGCTTACATGAACATTCTAATAATAAGTAATAGACTTGTATATAACCTTCTACCTTCTATTGCTGCATACATCCCTGATAATTGTCACTACTGGTCATTTAATAGTGTAATTATCTGTATTTTTAATATTCTACAGAACAAATACTTCTCTCTTACTCCTCTTCTCATTTCATTATTTGCTTTTTCCATTCGTTAAAGTTCATTCATTATAATAATGATAAACAAAACTCCCTCCCAGCCTTTTATGTATGATTGTTTTTAATTGTTCTTTTTTTTTGGCAGAGATGCACAATTTGTGTATTAACGAAGTAAGGTCCTGCAAGATGAGATCATCCATTAGGCCATTTATAGGCAACATCCGGTACTCCAGCTGCTGTGAAACCACATATCCCAGCATGCCCTAGCAGGAAAACTGTGATAGAGCATGCTGTGATGTGTAGTTTTATAGCAGCTGGAATGCCACGTTGCCTACCCCTATATTAGGCATACCAAATCTGCTGCCTAGGGCAACGTGAGAACTGAGTGGCTTGTGTTACTGTAACCAGTTTTTATATGTTGTTTTTTTGCCAAACAGCGACTTGACAGGGTGGCCTCAAACCAGTGTTTTGCCAAGGGCCCCACGGGGTCCCAAAACTATGCCACATTGGCATTTGTCTCCAGCTAAAATATATGGTTGAGCAACATTGATTTTTCCTTCTGCTCTATGGAATCAGGGCTATTTTACTCCAGGTAGAATAATACTTACTTTAAACTGATTTGCCAAGTTAGGTAGGTGTCTAGTTAAAAAGTTGAAATTCATTCAGTCCAAAAGTTCATTGTCTTTAAATAGCAGGTAAACAGATCACTATTAGAGACTGATTTATGCCAAAGACTGTGTATTATTGAGCTATATAATAAGTATAACCTGAAATAACTGGTGTTATTGTGTAACTAAATCTGTATGGCATACAGTCTGGAGTACATTTGTCAGGAATACTGTCTGTACAATTGTTTATTAACATTTGACATTGATACAAGGAACACGTGACCTCACAGAGAGTCACGATTGCTGCTATGTACAGAGAGTTCCCAGTGTTCGATTGGCTGTGCTTTCATACATTCAGTTGATGCAACAAAATGCAGATTGAACTGTGTGAATGTTGTTTCTCAGTTATATCACTGGCTCCTAAGCTAACTGCCCCTCACTGAATATAAGCAATAGGTGCATAGGCAAATGCAGGGGGGTTTCCATCTGCCTGGATACCCCCTCACCAGCACACACCATGACCACAATAGAAATATAATACAATGTTACTAGTGCTGCATGCTGTTTTCAGTATCACAAATGAAATCATTAGCACCAACTGTAGATCTTTTAAAATGTGTCAGCCAGTAATAAATATACCTGTGCACCAATTAGGAGATGTGGAAAACATGCACTGTTAGGGGTGCACTGCTATAGACCATCAATAGGGTTAATAATTAATACTGTATAATTATACACTATCCAGTACATAAGGAGACCGATATGTACATATATGTCCAGGGAAGTACTAAGTTCTTCTGCTGCTCCCTCAAACTCCCGGACTTGCTCCAATGCTCTGGAATGATGCCCACATCTGAAAAAAAACATTCTGCTCACACAGGATGGACCTTCTGCCGCATCTAATGGCTCACTGTGATCGCAGGTCCTATATATGCTGGAATTATGACACACAATATACTTTGTATGTAACATATTAAAGCTGGATAAGTGCTAATTATGCCCTCTTCATGGACAGGCCACACTCACTCTAAAATTAAGCATTTGGAACCCCCCTCTAGAAATCCTGCGTTTGCCACTGGGGTGCACATTTAACCATCCTGCAAGTTATTTCATTAGACAATAAATTACTTCATATAATTTCTATTTCCATGTATGTTTTCCTGCCGTACATGAAATATGTTATCAGAGACCACTTACTTTCTAAGCTCAGGATCTACACTGCAGAAGCTGAGGGACGAGACAGGATAGTAACGTCTAAAAAATACTCTGTTGAAAGACAAAAGAAGAAAGAGGTCAGTCTGGCCGATCACAATCAATGTGATTCCATCACGGAGACATGTTTGAGGAATGAATACTTACTTGCGTTGTACGTCAGTCAGAGTGACACCTTGTTCATTGGCTTTGAAGTTGACAATGGTTGGCACAGTGAGGTCGGCCCGTTCAAAAGTAGCAGTCACAGATTTCTGGATGGCATTGGATCCGGTTAGGGTCTCTGTGCTGACCGAGTTCAGATAAAAGACGTTGCATGCTGTAGAGGGATACAAAAGCCCGGTCACTTTTGTTTCCGAGGCTAGGAGTGACTTGTTGTAGAACTGTCACTGTTTTTATGGCTTTCTCATTGTGGTTTTTCATCTACAACGTGCTCACTCCTAAAGCTGTAGCCATTTATAAAATCATCTGATAATTATATGTATATTTTATGACGTTTACTTTTTCCCATTTGTCCTTATTTATTATTTATAAGTGACATGTTGAACTGCAAAATTAAATAACATTACCCAGAAATTTGCATAATTGAATATGAGTGTCATAATTGTATATTATGCCCAAGGATAATAATCTCCTTATAACATGTAATTCCTAGTAACATATGTTGACAATATATATTTTACTTTCATAGTCTACATTTGGGACCTTTAACTCACCAGCAGAAGTCTTGAGCTCCAAAACAGCATCTGGAACAGAATCAGGGCTGCTGTCACAATCAGTATAAACTGTATAGGAAAAAATATATATTTTTATTTATTAAGCTTTTTCTTCATCCTTTCAACATTAAACATTATAAAGGCCTGATTCTGAGATGGATGCAGATGTATTTACTCTTGCGTCTGTTGCAGGAGTCACCCACTTTCAGTATCTCTGCACACTGTAATACCACCAGTGTCTCTTTAAATGCCACCATTGGTGCACCATCGCTACCACCATCGTCAATTGCACCAGCCGTATGGCCGGTGCAGTTCCTCTGTTTTGCTCTGGCCTCCTATGGATGTGGCTGTGCGTCTTGAACGCAGTCACTTGCATTGACACACCCATTACACACCCATGAGATAGACAATTTTTGTATGCACTACTAGCCACCTCCCAGTCACCACCAAGGAACACCCATCACTTTTCTACCCCTTTTCCGATATCATCTGTGCCCATCGCAACAACACCATTGAGCATACCCTCTGAGTAACGCATGCGCAGTTGCAAAAAAATTGCTCAACTACGGGAGCATCGGGCATTTTATGTGACTCAGAATCAGGCCCTGAGGATCAAGGGACAAAAATTAGATACAAGATACATACTACATGCTATTTGTGAAATCTTGTAGCTAAAATATATATATTTTCCCTTTTCTGTCTCTGTGATAGCAGCTGCGGTTAGTAGGAAGTTCTATATGATAAACTTATAATAAACAAGTCTTGTTATTACATAATCATCATCAGGGGCAGAACTAGATATTCAAAGGCCCCATAGCAAAAGTTTGTAAGGGATCCTATGTACCACCCAATGGTAAAAAATTTATATAACACATGTAACTTTGACAAGGAAGATGGGCCCCCCTCAGCTCTGGGCCCCATGGCAGCTGCACCATTTACACCTATGGTAGTTACGCCCATGATCATCATACAGTATTATTGTTATAATCATCCATTAGTAAAGCCCTTCCTTTGCTTGTGTATTATATATATATTTTGTCACAGAATTTCTAGGTACCTTGTTATGTCTAAAATTATAACAGCGACTATATTACAGATGAAGAAAAGTATATTGCAGTGACCAGCTTATCATTTAACAATATGTACATTTTTTCATGAGTCAAATATCCCAATCTCTTCACAGCTAAACTAATCAGAATTCTGTCACCAGATGGCATCGGTTCTCCACTTAGTGATTTGCCATACTGTACTGTTTACTGCAATGCATTCCATTCCATTTGTATATTATGTTTTGTACTATAGCTATTTATTGTAGCATTGCACTGATTCTGTGCACTTGTGCAGAGCTGACACTGCCTAAGCTATCTGGAAAAAAGCTATCTGGATAGTCAGAAAAAATACATTGATCTGAGAATAGATCTCTTTGTTTCAGTAGCTATGAACTCACACCAAGCAACCTGACCATACAGGATGTAACTTCTATACATTTGTCTTATTTTTACTACAATTGCAGCATTAAGCTATCTGCAAATGAAAATCATGACAGATGGTGAAATGCTTTTTTTTTTGCCAGAATGTCTAAAAATTCTTAAAACTATCTGTATGTCTTGCAATTATTGTTTCATTGTTGTCATAGAGCTGTGCTTGTGGAAAGGAAAATCATATCCTGCAGTAATAAAGGGTCTACAGGATAAGAAAGAGGATTAAAAGAGAAAACAACTTGACCATTTGGTAGGAGAAGTAAGCTTAGAGAACATTATAGCCAAACGTCACTAATTATTAATAAATCAAAGAATGTATGCAGATGGATTAAAAGTAAATCAGCCAAGGTTTTGTGTCCATAAACTATCATTTATACATACCTGTATCTGGGATAAGCAGCTTGCATGGTAAAGATAATGGGGTAATAGTATGCTGATAGACCAGGGCAGATAGACTACCTGTAATAGAGTATAATGTATGATCAGAGATATACACTACATAAATGTGTATGTATGTAACAACTAGACTTAAAATATATGTATACAACAACTAGACTGCAGTCACACTCACCAAAATGCGGCTCTTCTGCAGCACCTTTTAGATGGACGCCCTTTGCAGATGATTCAATTAAGAAATGTCGTACAAGTTCATTTGTCGTGTTACCTGTGGAAACAGCAATAATTGTATTGGAATTCCACTCAATGATCTGATACCTGTATAGTATGTTATTGTTTAATCTGCATTTCATGTATGTTCATTAATTTCAGAGCACCCTCATCACCCACGTACAGCGTAGGTAGCCACTTTGTGACCGTTACTAATTTCCATGAGTATGCAGCCTATCCATTCACTAATAACAAGTGACATCAAACAGGCACTATATGCACAGAAATGCTGCCTACACTGTATGTACAGGACTGTCTCAATTTACTTAGGCTTGGAACGCTCAGATGCGTCTTTCGGCCAATAGATTTAGAGGCATATTCAATTGCCGGTGAAAAGTCCCGGACTTTTTGCCTGGTGTACTTTCCGCCTACATCGCTTGTTTGAGCTCCGGAAAAGTTTTGCGCGCGTCCCCGCTTCCCTTCCTATTTAATTGCAAAGGACGAAAAACGGGACCCGGCGAAACTTGGACAGGCGGAAAGTTCTGTCAAAAACAGGAAGAACAGCCTGAAATCCCCCTAAAGATGCACTGACATGGGGGATCACTATGGGTACCCCAGAATAGCCCCGCTGAAGGTATTTGGGGTACCAAACTGATTTAATGAGCAATTCGCAGTTTCACTGTGCTCTCAATAGGTCCGTATTAGTGTCTTTGCATAAGTGGTAAAAAATAGCATTTATAAGTTTTTTTGGGAGAAATTAAGTAGTCCCAGCAAATTTGGGGTACATGAAAATTTGGGGTAGCCTATTTTAAAGTTGTTAAAATTAAGTTTTAAAAATCATACAAAATCCACCTGCCGCAAGCACCTACAAACTTAAATACACCTGGGGCATACTTGGGAGACTCCCTGCAAGTCTATTTCGCTAGTTTTTAAGTGTGTCCCCCAACTTAGTTTTTTTATCGCCCAAAAAACGAAAGTACTTTTTTTGGGGTGTTCTGAGGTCTTTTTTTTATTTTTTATGCAGATTACCTTTGGGGGACTGTTTAAGGCTGCAGGGGGGTTCCCGCAACGTTGCACCCCAAAACCCCTAAACAGCACTTTTTTCCGCCTATCTGAATGCATTGACTTTCCGCTTAGATGAAACGTCATTGCAATTGAATTAGGCGGAAAGTCTCCAACTGGCGAAATGATGTCATCGGCGCAAACTTTCTGCTGATCACGGTTTTCAGCTGCAATTGAATAAGGCCCATAAATTGGCAATTTTAATTAATACAAAATCGGTTGTGTTTTGTATTGAATGGATTTGCACTTTTAAATCCAGTAGTCAAAACCATCAAAGATGCAGAGGCTTTGAAAAGCGCTGCATAGTAAATATCTCTCTTAATATTCTTTAGGGTTAATAAAAATACAGTACAACTAATTTTGTAAGTAAAAATAAACAAATAAACTACATTGTTCCAACTGCATACAATTTATTTAATTTATTTATAGATGAATATGCTCTCCTCATTTCACATATATAACACAATTTCTAAGTTGAACATAAAACATATATTTTATAATATTAAAGCAGACAACAAGTAAGCAAACCATCATTGTATGGATATATGTAGCATCTGAGCGGAGCAAGGAGGGTATACTGACTCTGGGTGCTATATATTGTAAGTTTGAAATAGTAAAGGGGTCTATTTACTAATCTGTGTTAGGAGATAAAGTGAACGGTGATAAGGTACCAGCCAATCAGCTCCTAATTGCCATGTCACAGGCTGTGTTTGAAAAATGGCAGTTAGGAGCTGATTGGCTGGCACCTTATCACCGTTCACTTTATCTCCTAATACAGCTTAGTAAATAGACCCCTAAATCTGTTGAACCCTCCTGGATCTTGCACCATAAGATAAGTGCTGTAACTTCATCAGAATATATAGAAAAAACTTTTCCAATTCTGAGATGTGAGTGAGGTGAGTCATTGTGAGTCAGGCACTCTGCTGCAATCTACTCTTGGCAAAGTCCTTTTTTATTATCACCATCCCAGATTCCCAGTGACTAATGTTATCTTAAAGTACCTGTAACATTCACTTCCAGTCACTTTTCTATTCATGCAAAAGACAAAAAACCCTTTGTACATAATCGAAAGTGACAAACTATAAGAAACTACACTGTTCACGTTAGGTAGAGTATGTTACTTACAAGCAAGCCAGCAGCATAGATGCAAGATGACTACAGTCATTGGGATCGATTCTATTCTGCATGAAGTGAATAGTGCCGGGAATCAGCTCCCGAAGCTATTCAATACACCGTGCTACTAAGCCCGACTAAGGATTTCTTCTCGTACCCCTCCGGGGATGCGAGCAGGAATCCGACAAAAGTCCATGCGCGAGGCTGTTTTAAGCCCTTCGCGCCTGGAAAATAGCATCGCGTCTGGAAGTTATGTCGGGGAATTCCCCTTCTCGCAGCTTAAACAGGGTGTTTAGTCGCAAGAACGGGCATTCTCCAACTAAACACTGCGCAGAATTGAATAGCTCCAGAAGCTATCTCCCGGTGCTATTTACATTGCGGGCAATTGAATCGAGCCCATTGAGAGCAACAAAGAATTAATATAGAGGCCACTTTTAATTAGGCAACTACAGTAATTACATAGAACATAAGAGCTTTGGGTACATTTACTTCTTCTATTATTCACAAAAAATAAATTCGTTAATGTAACATAAAATATATATTTGTGATAATTAATGTATACCTGTTATCTGCATACAATGGAAACAGCAGCCACCCTGTGTCTGATCACTAAGCTCAGACAGATCACATTGTATAAGACCTTCATTCTGCACCAAAGAGATCTCCGTCATGTCCACTAGCCTTGTGATGCCACTGCTGCTTCTTCAGCTACTTTTTGTAAATATTACATCATCTCACAAAATGGCTGCCACCACTGTGTGTGTGTTACTGATACAGTTTGAGACAGTATACAAACCTGTTTTTGATGGCATTCCTGGGACCTTCATGGCCAACCCAAAGGATCCACGGTAAGACGTGCTGTCTCGAATAATGAATGTTCCAGGCACTTTGTCCTTCAGGAACTCAATGGCTGTGTTTAAATTAAGAAATGCCTATTTAATTAACTCATACTGAAAATCAACATTGTTAATATTTTTATTTTATTAATTAATGCCAACAAAATGCCATCTTTTCATCAGTCTTTCCAGAAAAGTGTACACATAAACAGTTTATTTAAATATGTATTTTGTATTTAGGAGGTCTCAGAAGTTTGTGGTAAAATTTGTAATCATGGGCATTATGGGGCTAATGCATTTACTGTCTCTCCAATAATAATATAAATGCAGCATGTTACTCTTTCTCTAAACAACTCTGATCATTCCACAAATAGGGGACAAAGGAATATAGTTGTCAGTCACTGAGAGCACTTATGCCCATACCACCTGAATTCAGCATTCGAAAATTGAAACAAACTATGCACTACTCCCAAACCACCTAGGCTGTCCTCGGTGCTATGCACATGACCACAAGTCAGTTTGAACATATCTATAGCCAAATAGGCCACACAGCTTACTACATAGTTGACCATGCACAACCAACATTAACAAAAATAAAAACAAAACAAGAGACTGTTGGGAAATATGCATGTTACTATTATAATTTATTAGCACACCATCCCAAATAACTTATCTTAATTCCTAAACAAAGGAACAAATGTAAATTCAGGAGAGTCAACGAGTGTGAGTTACAGCTGGGACATTGTATTTAAATTTTATACCATGTTTGGTAATGATTATTTAAATCACAAACTTATGTGAGCAGTAAAGACATGCCCTCCTATTTAAGTTTATACTGCTTGCACCCACAGCGAGGCTTAAACTTAAGTAGTGCTGTCAATCCCATATTTTCCTTTATTGAGGGCTACAGTAATGCGAATAAATAATGTATATATAGTATATATAAAGGATAATATAAAAGTAATAGTAAAAACAGACACCCTGGTCACTCATTACTGTAGCCACTCTTTCCATTTGACAGAAGAAGGTTGGTGTCAAATCATAATGCATCATAGGTAGGATGATTCTAGACAATGATCAAGATGATACCACACCAGGATTGAATCTCTGACTGTGGGTTATTTCAGCGTACAGACTGGCTCGCTGTGTCTCGCTGATTTATGGGTGTGGTAGCACCAGTGAATTATCACAAAATATAAAAATAGCCTTTGTGGTCAGCATAGGAAACTGTCCTTTCTCCCTGCCTGCAAAATTTTGAGCATAGATTTTTTGTCATGTTTAGAATCATGTTAAGTTATTGAGGAAAGATGTATACACATTTTACACTTGTTTTGTGGTAAATTTAACATTTTCAAATATCACATCTTTGTCTAGAATTTTGTAGAAATACTGTCTATCTATTGCTATTTAATATCAGAGACTTGTGCAGGGCCGTTTCTAGGGGCGGGCGACCCGTGCAATCGCATGGGGCGCGCCGCCTCTGAAACAGCCTGTGAATTCCTGGGCGCCCGGCGGAGCAGTTACCAGCCGGAGACCCAGGTCTTAGCGGGCGGCACAGTAGAAGGCTCTCCAAGCCCTCCCAGGGACTCCTCCGCACTGTGTGATTGTCACGGCGTGTGACATCATCACACAAGCACCACCACACCACCGCAGCCAAACTGCTCAGCTCCGTGAAGGCGGCTATCCGGGATACAGTGACAGGGGCTGTGCTAGTGTGCTGTCCTCGCTCTGATCAAGTAAGACCTGCTGGCTGCTGCTAATCATGGACGGCCAGGGTGTGCAGCCTTATATTGCCCTGCAGCCTTATATTGTTTAATTTGTGATCATATATCCCACCCAATCACGTGTGTGTGTATGTAATGTGTATGTGTAATATATATATATATATATACACATATATATATATATATATATATATATATATATATAATTTGTATTTGCAAATGGATATTTTCTGACTCTCCTTGTTCCTACATTGCCATTATATTCCAAACACTTTCGCCTATCTGTGACTCTGGTGTGTGCTGTTGGTCTCAAATTCAACTATATATATATATATATATATATTACAGTCACTGTGGGCGGCAGTGTCCCGTGGGTGGGGAGATGTGTGTCCCCGCCGAATAGACGCCTGGCATCTATTCTCCCTGTCAGCAGCGCTTGGGGGCTGCCCGGCGTGTCTGTAAGTGCCAGGCACGGCCCCAAGAGTCACGAAAAAGGGACGCGTCTTATAGACACGCCCCATTTTCAATGGCCACGCCCTCTTTTCGGGCACGCGCGCCTTCGGCGTGCGCACAGAAGTACCCTCTCTAGCTCCGGCGCCGTGCCTGCCACAGTGTATTTTATGTGGACCTGGCTTATATTCTTTCGAGACCACGCTCCCTTACTGTGATACCACACCCCCTCACAATGACACCACGCCCACTCCACAATATTACTGCTTCTTGGGGGGGGGGGGGGGGGGGCGCATTTTGACTACTCTCACTGGGAGCCTCAGACCCTAGAAACTGCCCTGGACTTGTGCAGGATCCAGAGTAACTCTTAGATGTTTTTCTTTGTTGAAGCAGAAGCCATATTTTCACAAAGTGTATAGATGATTTTACCTTGTTCTCGTGTGACGTTGGCTTTAAACCAGTGCTTGGAAGTGTCCATCACAAACTTCATGCCAGACTGCCCCTCTTTTATATTACCTAAGTAAGAAAAAAAATAAAAACATATGACATTGTTATTGTACTTTTTAAATCTCTCTATAAGATGATGAATGACCTAGTAGGTCAATAACATGTATAATAATATATAATAGTGTAATGCAATAAGTAACCCAGCTTCACTAGTGCATTACCATATTAGCAATAGTATAGAGAGTCACTCACTTTCTGAGCAAGTTGGAATAGAGGATTCAGAGTAGGTTTTGCTGAAGCTGGAGGAACTTTTTCTTCTAAGTCCACCCAGGAGCTGCCTTGAAGATTTGGGGGATCTGTCTCCATTTTCCAGGCACCCATTGACCAGAAGGATGGGGATGTCCATAATAGAATTGTTGACAGATGGGGGGCAACTGTTGGCATGGCCATCTGTAGGAGTACGAGGAAACGTCTTGGACTGGTGGTTAAAACTGCCATTGTGATCAAAGTGATGTCTCGATGTGGTAGGTGACATGAAAGCAGGGCTGTGTAGATTGGAAAATGAGCCAAGTGAGCCAAATGGGCTATCTGATAATCTTGAAGGAAATTGGTGACCATCACAATCATCATACTGGAGAGACTGGGTGCTGTAAAATAGACAGGATATAAAATTTCATGGTGGAACCTAAATCATCATAAAATATGAAACATGACAATAGGACATAACTAGATGAGCAAATTGTTGTTCTTCAGCTGTTTGAGATAAATCTGACAGAATTATATGACATCCTGCCACAGAGACAAAAACAAAATGCAAAAAAAGTATTTTACAATTCCATACTTGATTAAACATAATTTAAATCTATGAAAAAGAGAACAATAGCCTTGAGAAAAGTAAGTACCGTATTTGTGAAAGTACAAATATTGGTAAAAAGTGTTGGTGCACTTGCCTTCCCAGAATGTAACTGGTGTCTGACCCAGGGCTAGTGGACATAAAGGAAACCTCGTTGTTGCAGAATGAAGGTCTTATGTCACGTGAGCTGTCTGAGCCAAGTGATGTGGATATTATGGAATTGTATTGTCTTGACCTCTGAAGTGGAATAGCAATGGCTTCATTGGTTTGGTACAAACTTGCAGCAGATGGACATTGATGACGATCTTGGTGCCCACTGACATATGATTGAGACTCACTGAAAATAAGGCTACCATTGGGCGTACAGTTCTGTGTTCCCCGAGCAATCAGGATGCCTTCAGCTTTTGGGGTGGGACATGAAGATCGTTGAATGTTCTCCTGACAAACCACTCTTGTAGAATTCACCCTGGTACATTTCATCTCTGGGAAAAGAGAAATAGTAAATTTATTTCTGAACAGTATGCAATGTTTTCCTTCCTGGATTTATGAATTACATTATATGAGTTTCATAAGGGACTAATTGATTAAAAATAATTATATTTATTGTATTAATTGAAAATAATCAAACCTCACTAACCAGACATTTTCATTCATTGTATAATTTGCACTATGCTGATGCTGATAAAAAGTAATTGGTGAGGCTTTAGGACATCATTTGCACTTCACTGTCCCACTTGCCAGAGTACTTGAACAGTTTGTTTTTGCTTTTTGTACAGAAATCACAGTTTACAGCCTGTAGCCAAATTGTTGTATCAATCCCACATGCAATGTGCAGTCATATGTCTGAGAATATGAATTTTCCTTAGTGTACTGAACATCTAAGAACATGCTGGTACCTGTAAAGAGGTGTGATCATATCTAGGCAACAAAATGCTTTTAACCAAAATAAAGACTAGACTATTAACACAACCTACTTCAAAAGGACGTTTAAGAGGCCATTTTAAAACTGAATGACTCTTGCTAGATAGCATACAGTATAATGTAGGCTCCGGGCTTAGAAAGTGTGAATCCCTACCCTGACTATAGTGTATTAGACAGCTTTATTATTTGCTAGTTATCACCCTGGAAAACTAGTAAGAGGGCCTAGACCACTCTGAGAAGGAGCCATTTGATAGCATAATTGCTGCGACCATCTAACCAGGTGCTGGCATATCGGGCGGGATGTAGTAAGTTTGCAGTGTACATGCCACCAGTCACCGCAACTTTACTAATCGCATATGTACTAACATACAGTATGCGATTAGTATCGCAAAGGACAGCTCATGCGATAAGAGCTGCCCTTTGCAAAGCAGCCAACGCTGGGTGAGGGGGTCTCCGTGGGACTCCGCCACCTCCGAGCCCTGGGAACTTCCTGCTGGTGACTTATGCAGAAGTCCCGGGCTCCTCCTCCTCCTCCTCCCTGCACCCGGAAGAAGACTACGGGGGGAAGGGGGCAGAGGACCCAGGAGGAGCACGGGCTGGCATGCAGGACACTCAGATGAGTGGGGGACAGTGCTGAACGATTGTGGGGCAGCGAGGCTTCTATAGGGTAACGCCAGGTTTTTCTGGCGTTACCTTCTGCACCGATAAAAGGGTGGCCGGGGCTTAGTACATATTGAAATGCGGTAAAAACCCTGAAAACAAGGTTTTCACCGCATTTTTCCTTTACTAACACACAGACTTAACACATTCTAAGTACTTTAGGGAGATACCTATAGAAAAGTAAGTTTATAAACACTGGCAGCTATAACAAGAAAATGTGGGGATGACAGAGGGTGGAGCACATCTTTCTTCTATGATGACGGAGGCACACACTAAGGGCAGAAATGGTGTCCATTGCTGGACCTCCCTATTCATTTGTGATTAAAGCAGCATTTTCACCAACGAAAGTTTTACTTTAAATAGAAATTTCTGTACCATTTTAAGCATGCTTATAATAATTCTTCTAACCAATAACCTACATTTCATTATCTCCTTTTCAAAATCTTTGTGGAGAAAAAACAAGTATGGCTGCCAAATACAGGCTGGCTATCAGTAGGTCATGTGAGAGCAGTGGTGGTGGCGGCAAGAATGTCACAGTTAAAACAGAGCTCAGAGGGGCATTCCATAGAGTCTCTGTCCCCTATATCATATGCGGTGTTACTGTGTTTGCCAGGGTAGTCACCTAACTCTGTGGAAGATCTGTTGAATCAATTATTAAAAGCAGCTCGAAGAAAGAAAGAAAAGGTAATTACTAGGGATGTTCAGGCTCGGATAGGTTCGAGTTTGCACGCTGAGTTCGGATTTTTCCCTCCAAAAAAACGGAACTCAGAAAGAGGCAAAACGTCATCTTGCATGGACAAACATCATCATTCCTGGACAAAATGATGTTTGTCCATGCAAGATGACGTTTTGCCTCGTTCTGAGTTCCGTTTTTTTGGAGGGAAAAATCCGAACTCAGCATGCAAACTCGAACCTATCCGAGCCTGCACATCCCTAGTAATTACAAAGCTGTTTTTATAGCCTGCCACAATGATTTATGTTAAAAAGAACACATCCCTTGCTTAAAGTGCCTTCAATATAGAATGCAAAACAGCAATATATATTTAGTTATGAGAGCCTCAATTTATATTTTATTGCATGGAAAATTTTGGATTTTTAGCTTACATGGCTCGATTTCTACATAGACATTGATGAATTTTTTTTCAGAAAGCCATACAATTCAGTTTGTAATGTTTTTATTGCATAACTTCCAAAGCTGGCACAGTTTTATCTAAACACTTTCAAGTACGCAGCCCCATGACACTAATCTCACACTGTCTTATTGTATATGCTTCCTGTGACATCATGGACCACTCCTGCTCCTGCGAGCATGAACATGAATCAAATATGACGGTTCTCTTGTGGAACTTACCGTAAGACAAATATTTCTTAGTTAATAGCTTAAGCTGCCTCACTGGGCCGGTCTGATTTCATCAGAAAATGCAAGCCTTCCAGGCATCACATTTCATGATGAACAGAAACATAACAAGTCAGTACTGTGTTTTAGTTCACTTTATCTGCCAGGCCCTCAGGTGGCTGTATAATTTGTTTGTTGAGTCTGGCTGTAGTTATACAACATGTAACATTACCATAGCCACAGGACCCTGTATAATTCTGTGGTGGCATCTCACTGGAGGTTGGAGAACACACCTACATTTGGCAGAAATGCTCATTTTATTTTGTGCTCTTGTTTCTGAAAAAATGCATATATTTTCCCAAAGGTTTTGGGCCATCTGAGATGGGATTCCAACATCTTTGTGCGTCTTACCTGTGATCGTTATAAGAGTATAATCAGTGTATGCAAATATTTACAGGAACTCTCCTATTTTCCACATTAAATGTACTTGACCACTTAAGATAAATTAAGTGTCCACTAAACAATATTTATATGAAAAACTCTGTCCGTCTCTCTCTCTCTATCTCACTCCTTTCCTTGGGCCACAGATATTTAATTAAACCAAAGTCCGAGGTGCAATATGTATAATGAAATCAACTGAGCCATTAATATGAGAGAAAAAACATGGTGATATCTATCTGTTAAATAAGGACCAGGTGATACAGATGAATATTACAGGATATACAATATACCTGAATCCAAGGTCATAGAAAGCACTGCATGTTGTTAAAGTTGAAAAAAAATCAAACAATTCATACCAGGCTAAAAAGAAAGGGTATGGGAAAAAGAGGCACCTGCTCAATAAAATATTATGTACTATAAATTTGTAGAAAATCAATAATGCAAACAATCTAAGTAACTTACATTCTGAGAATTAGCTTAAGAAACAGAGATTAAGTATAGTACTTATTTATTTACTTTATTTTGTGCTTCACTTACCTGGAGGACTTGTGGTCTTCACAGTCCCTTGCTTACATGGCTCACTGCTTTTTGCCGTTATCTCAGAGTTAAGAGGCAAAGGTTGGAAAGTTGGATCCAGCTGCAAGATGAGCTGGTTCAGGTTTTCTATGGATATGTCCAGTGATGGAGATAAAGGATCTCCTCCAATGCAAGCCCCAGGTACTGATCCATTCATTATATTGTGCGGATTACCACCAACATTCTCTGGCAAAGGCTGGTGAGTATTCATAGGGTTGTGAGGCTCTACACACTTGTATAATGAACTGGAGTTTGGGTGTTTTTGACCACTGTAAAGAGCTGTATCAGCCAAACTATTGCCACATATTTGTGATGTCATATGTCCCACACATCTGTCTGAAGTGAAGTAAGAGCATTTGGTAGTCATTGGGATGCCTCTTGGCTGAATGACTTGTCTGAAACCTCCTCCTTCCTCTTTGGGTGCCATACAAACTGACTGTCCCACGCGTAACACATGGTTGGGTATTACATGGGACATAGTGGGTTTTTATTAATTTGTTAACTTGGAAAGAAGAGTCCTAAAAGGAAAGAGTGAAAAATAGTTTAGGCAAATGTGTACTGTAAGAGGAGATAACTCTCTAAGGTCAATTAGAGACCAAGGCACAGACCAGCAAACCCAGTTCTGTATACATTTATAATTATACAAGATGACTATTCATTGCATCATTGCTCATTAAACCAAGATCCATTACACCAGGGGAAAATTAAGATTTCAAGGAGAGGGATTCAAATCATATAGGGGCTGGTTCAGACTTGCACTCGAGTTGGCTGCAATTGTATTCACACTGCAGAGTTTCACGCATCTATAGTTGCGGCTGCACTGCCCCTCTCCACCCACTTGTGGAACTAGTCTTCATCACTATCCGCACACATTTCCATTATCCCTATCCCTGGTGCAAAAGATCTGCCCGAAATCAGATGCAGCTCTGCGTACGTTCAACTCAGCATAGCCCACAACTCTTCCTAAATGACACCACCCTCAGAACACTACAGCATGAGTGATCCCTGTGTACAAGACTTTACCATTTGTACAAGACTATACCATCTACATTTATCTCAGCAAACTCTGAGACACAATTTAAATAATTTGACTGTATCAATTCTAAGCAACAGCGGCATCACTATTTTCATTCGACTGTTTTTATTGCCGCATATTACCATCCACTTATAGTTGCTACATATGTTGGTTCTTAATGCAATGTTTCTACATCTATTTTAATTGATTTATTTATACCTGGTGATCTGCTATACTATGTGAGCTATACCATATAAGTATCTTATTTGAAGATTTTATTATCTCTTTTGTACTTCAACGGGTGACTCAATACATGCTACCCTCTTGTTTCATTGTTAGACATTGTTTCTACGTGCCTACATCTCATATTCCAAATGTCGGTTCCTAGATATATTGAATTTTCACATTATCCACTTTTAGATTCTTTCGATTTTATTATTAATAATATTTTTATATTTTGCTTATTGCAACATTAAATATGAACATATTTTTTATTTACTATCAATTATTATGTGTGCTTATTTTACATATCATTAGCGCTCCCACATTTACCATTTTCCTTAGTCTCTTCAACCTTTTTTTGGGGCCTGCCTATCCCCTCAGTGGTGAGCTGCATACTTGTTTGTACTCTCTCAGTTCTTCCTGGAGCGCCCAATTTTTTGTTTGTCTAGTGCGGTTAATTGCAAGAGCCATCCGTAAAATGGAGTTTCACAGATACCCTATTGATACAGAGAAAACTCAAGGGTAAATATAGGTGTTTTGGAATAAATTTATGGCCTATGTACCATTGTGGCTTTCTTGGAAAAAAAATAAAATTTTTCAGATACTGTATTAGGTACACTGCCATCATTAATCACTAGAGAGAGTTGCTATGCTTACATCATTGAGCTCCCAACTCCCCACATGTATAAAATGTAAACTTTTGAATTAAGTAAGAATGATGTCTACACAATACTTGCTGACTTTGGCAACAGAAGGTCCAAGGAGTGGAGGTGGCAGGTGGGTGAGTGGGATCAGGGCCATAAGTAGGGTAGTGCGGCAGGTACCACCTCAAGGAATGCAGGATGCCCTGGGGTGGAACTGGCCACCACCACAATCTCTATTTGTCAGGTGCCCACTTGTCACTTGCGGTGCACCCAGCTTCTTCTATGCAGTCTGGAGCTCCGCCTCCCAGACAGATCTCTGGCCCAATGGCAGCAGCTGGGTAGTGGGGCAGAAGCCAATAGTGATGGGGGAGGGCAGGGCAAGGGCTGACTGGAGAAGTGGGAGCAGGACAGAAGAGGAGGACACTATCGGCTTCACAGCGCAGGTAACTGTCTCTCCATGCCAGCATGTCCCCCCTCTCGAACAGCAGTACCTTCAATATCACACCCAACCACCCACCGAACAGCAGCACATATAGTATTCCCATCCCCCACCCTGCGATCACCCCCCGATCCCTGAAGAGCAGAACCTTTAGTATTTTCATGTGTGCGCCTCTTTCTCACGATCGCAGAGTTAAGATCTTTAAATAAGCACTGCATGTTTTCATTTAAAAATAATAGGAGCCCCACTCATATTATGGGAGCCCACTCATATTATGGGAGCCACAATCATATTATGGGAGCCACAATCATATTATGGGAGCCACAATCATATTATGGGAGCCACAATCATATTATGGGAGCCACAATCATATTATGAGAGCCACACTCATTATGAGAGCCACACTCATTATGAGAGCCACACTCATTATGAGAGCCACACTCATTATGAGAGCCACACTCATTATGAGAGCCACACTCATTATGAGAGCCACACTCATTATGAGAGCCACACTCATTATGAGAGCCACACTCATTATGAGAGCCACACTCATTATGAGAGCCACACTCATAATTTGGCAGCCCCACTTAAATTATGGAGCCCCACTCATATTACCATATTCAGCAAGGTGTCCCCCTACACTTCCTTTCACAGAGGTGTGGCCAGAGGTGCCAGCCAGCAGCAAAGTGCCCTGAGAAATTATATTAAAGTGATTTCAACCACAGAAGTTCTTGCTTTACATATTCCTGCGATACCAACTGCTTTTGGATTTTTTTTTTATGTTTTGTACTTATTTTTACCAAATACACACAAAACAAAACAAAATACAAACACAAAGCAAACAAAATACCAAATGAGGCCATAAAATGATTGCAAAGAACGATTATTTCTAACAGTCAAAACAATTAGCATGAGTTCAAGAATGACATATAACATGAAGCTCCCCTACGTATTTTACTGTTTATGGTTTTGGAGACAGGTAGAGTGGTAAAACATATGTTATGTATATTATTCAAATACAGGACACAGACATAAGATACTCCTTTGGCTTTGAAGTTTTTGGTCATTTGTTTAGAATGTCTTGATTGTCTTCTATTATCAGGTTTAGTGCTATGACACAAACTACCTTGAGATGCACTTAGTGGAGCTACCATGTGTATTTACACAAGCAGCATGGTCCTGAAACATATACCAATTAGTTCCCATGTACACTGTAATGTATGTCTATATAGTAATAACAGTAAAAAATAATGGTGAATTATTTTTTCTAAGAGATGCTGGGGCCATCTATAGGATCACATAAAGCTCTCCAGATCAGTTATGCCTCTCTCTTTTTGTTATCTTTCATTTCATTATTGATGTGATGTATTGTATCTTTGTAACAGATCAGTCATCAACTGACTGAATACTGTTTTCTTCAACTACAACCTGATAATATGATTTGGGGGTTCACAGCAAAGGTGATATATAGCTCCCTAGTAACGGTAAGACAGGACATCTTGCAAGGCCCCCGAAAAATATCTTGACTGCTGCTTATTATATAGTATAAATACTTTTTAACCTTCCAATCGAAGACTTATCTTTCTAAAGCCACATTATCATCCACAGATACATAAATCAATGTAAGTTAAACAACACAAAACTTTAGGAATAAAAGATGTCCACTGTTTATTTTATTTATATTTTCGTAAGAAGGACTATGACAAGCAGGTACATATCAGTATCATTACAGCTGCAAGTATGATAATACATGGAATTGTTACTTAGCGGAAAAGGTTCATGAACTAGAAAACAAATTCAAGAATGATTTACATTTTCGCTGTTACCTAATAATAATAATAATACATTTTATTTACATAACTTATTTCTACAAAAGGACTCAAGGTGCTTTACAGAAATATTAATAGTATTTTTGTATAGCTGCAAATTAAGCAAATTTAAAAAGTGCACGTAAATGACATTAACCATTAATACTGTGATATAGAAAAAGAACATACTGTACCTCCTTTGTATTGTGCTTGTTAATCAGGAGCTGCCTTTAGCTTAGCTGGGAAACTGTGTCTTGCATGTTGGTTATATCTACATGTATATATAGACAGAACAGATACACCCTTAATGTAACTCTTGCACTGCTGAGAACACAAGAGGCGAGATCAGCACTTCTGTGTGACAGCCTGGCTGGAAAGATTAGTGTTAATTTGGCTTCCCACACAGAGTGCGTGTTCCCTGTGCTTTTAGGCGAGAAGACACACACTAGTTACGCCCCTCTGATGACGGGGAAGGGAGAGTAAAGGTGTGTAACAACTCTATTTGATGCTTACGTCAGATTCATCTGTAGTGGAGATGACCAAAACAGCAAACATGGAAACCAAACATTATATATCATATTTTATTAGTCTTAAGTGCTTTATGGCATATGTAAGTTAGGGTACTAAACTTGGTTTAATTAGATTTGTATCAGAAATTTATAGGTGATGGAAATCCATCTTTTATAACAGATATCAAGGGTTCCTCTTTGGTGATCTAGGGGCATATGTATCAAAGCTTGATGTGAGATAAAATTGTGAAATATATATCACCAACCAATCAGCTCCAAACTATCATTTCTTAAATACAAAATGTAAGTTAGAAGCTGATTGGTTGGTGATATATAGTTCACAATTTTATCTCGCATCAAGCTTTGATACATATGCCCCTTAAAATGCTGATTCTATTATGTGTGAAATTCAGACATTATCGTAATGTTATGTTCTGTAGTGTATGGCTGTCAGTAGTAGTCACATGTACTATTGTCTAGCACATTAGTGTGATTGTGTTATATGCAGATTTGAAATGACTGTTGTAAATATAAAGGTGCTAGAAGTTACTGCGTTATAGGAATTTTTTTTACATGTCTTTAAACTTAGAATTGATTTCTAATATCCTTCTGATTTCTAATAGGTAGTAAATGTTTTTCTGGACTTTTAGTACTGGAGCAATATATTACAGCAGAAATGCAGGCTATAGCATATATATCTAGACCTTTATGAGAATGGCAGGGTCATAACAACAACCCCTGCATCTGGCTAGCAGGGTGCCTGGAACGGCACGCTGCAGCCAATGTCACTGCTGCAGCACCGCAGGATATGCACTAGCAGATATGCACTGCCGGATATGCCCTGCCGGATATGCCCTGCCGGATATGCACTAGCAGATATGCCCTGCCGGATATGCACTAGCAGATATGCCTTTTCAACACCCAGGTGCATCCTGTGCTGCTTTTCTTCCCATCCTGTGCTGCTTTTCTGGCGACCCCGTCCCCTCAGCATGACGTCATGATGTCATACGGTTGGGGACCTTGGATTGCATAGGGGGCACCGTAAAGCCCGGTTACAGTGCTAAAGAATGGCGATGTAGTCCAATTTATCATGCTCGATAAAGCATAGCTTTTCAACGTTTGGTCCCAATAGCTATCTCCATCTATAGATGGTGTTAGCCATTGTAGCCTATAGTGAAAATAAGGAAAAAATTGGCGCAATCTGCCTACAGTTTAAATACGTAAAAATAGCTGAATTGGTGAGAGATATAGTATCAATCGATATAAACGACAGATAAAATATAATCAAATATGTATAGTGAAATACATTAAAAAGTGCAGTGGCAGATGATGGTACAAATGCTTTTAATATTAAATCAACATAAAAATGGTACAAGTCTCATGATGCTATGATCATGAGGAAGTTCATGAGTTAACTGTATGTAAAAGTTCTGGTAATCCAATGATGTTGGAATGCGAGTTATTGAGTCCAATAAGTAAAAAGGTGCACATAAACCTCGGTCAAGGATAAAAAATGATGAACGTGGAAAGCACATAAAGTAGTGATGTTGCAACCTAACCTGCAGGTGGCTGGGGCCGTACCTGGTGTCCAGAACGTATAATCACCCAGCTCACAGGTGGTATCCCTTGTAGTCCCGTATAATATGAGCAGCTTGGTGCAATCCTGTGGGAAGGGTTCCTTTGTATCCTGTGTCCTGTTTCACACAGATACCTGTGTAACTACTGTTTTCCGGGAACGGTACAGGCAAAATAAAAAGTGAGAATTTACATAACTTAGGTTACCCATTGGATTACCCATTCCATTTTTATTTCATTTTACACATTTCTCGTTTACAACAGAATTTTTACATTTTCTTTCTTAGCACATGTCATCTCCAGGAAGTGTATGATTATTCAGTAACATTGAGAGCCATCGTAGCTGCTCGCAGCACTTGAGGTAGACCCTACTCCACCACAAGTACTGCGATCACTGCAGGCTGAAATACAACCAGATGACATATACAATGACGCCTCCATGCTAATTATGCACGCCCATGAAACACCGTTAGAACACACAGGCACGCCTGTGTTCACACATCCACTCCCCCGTTTTCACAGACCATCCCCTGACACCACCCGCAAACGGCACTATCTGTCACTCAAATTAGCGCTCAGTTTGAGTACTTCGAGCACCCGATTCCCTATCACTAAGACTGGGTTGCAAATGCACACTGCGGCTTATACGCATACACAGAATGTGAAAATCGGCCAGCTACGAGCGAACACCGCGTTGCGTCCGGGTCTGAATTGGGCCCCCTGTTCCAACCTCGGGGCCAGACCCGGAATTTAGGTATAAAAGCAGTATAAGTGATGCAGGAGGTGTCCTGAGCCTCTGACTAGTTTCACTACTATATTGAAGCTTTATCAAAGAGTCTTACAGTACTGTATAATTGCAGCTATAGGGCAGTATTTAATTTGAGGCGAAAAGTCGTTATTGGCGATAATTTATCGCCAATGATGTCATTTTCGCCTAATTCACTTATCCCCATATTCAATTACATTGACTTTTCGCCGGTGCGAAAAGTCAATGTAAAAAAATGGGGATAATTTTTCGCCAGCCTTTAGCTGACGAAAAAAAGTGCAGAATTGAGGTTTAGGGGTGCAGGTTTAAAAAAAATAGCCTGCACCCCTGGGAATGGCCCCTAAAAATGATCTGTGTCAAAAAAAACCAAACAAATAAGTTAAATTTTGGGGTAAAAAAAAATTATGGGGAACAAAGTTTTAACCTAACGAAATTAATTCAGGGGGGGGGGGTTCCCAAGTATGCGGAAGGTGTTTTAAAGAATGCAGGTAGTAGCGGCAGGTGCATTTTTGAAGAAATTTAAACATGCACTTTAGGGGCTTAAAAATAGGTTTGCACCCATTTTCATGTAACCCAAATTTGATGCACCTAGTTTTATTTTGTAAAAAAACCCCATAAGTGCTCTTCTTCACCCCTTCTTCCCAGGCGGAAAAAAACACACCTTCCGCAGGCCAAGACGGGGGTACCCATAGTGATCCCTCATGTCAGGACATCATTAGAGGGGTCCCTTGATGATTTCCCCGAAAATTCACTATTTTTTTCCGATACTTACTTTTCCGCTGGGTCCCTTTTTCACTCCTTTCTAATTGAATGCAGGGATAAAGCGGGCACGTGCCCAATACTTTATCCCTTCAAAACCTCCGAAGTGGAGCGAAAAGTCCAGCACGGACTTTTCGCTCCAATATTGAATACGGGCCTTAGACTTGAATAAGAACAGTGGGACTTTACTTGCCAATACAACGGAGCTGCTATTGACCTTATACAGTATCCTTCTTTATATATAGTTATTAGGATCATTTTTATATTTTATATTTATATACACATGTACTTTATATTCATTCCTAACTGGTTAGGTATTATATTTTTTAATAATAATATAATATACTAATGAATAAATGTTTCGTATTGTATCACATTTCAAGTATCTTGACTGCACTTTCTACCATGTCTAAATAAGAACACATTACCTTTATATGTTTTATATGGTAAATGTGACAGTTATACATAGAGCATTTTCATAATGAGCCATGTGGCGGAAGTGACAACACTACACTCTAAACAGGAGTTATATTTTACTGGAGAGACATCACTATTTGCAAGCAATGAGATCACTACTCAATATAAGGTGATATTGTACAGGATATTTTACATATTTTCACGTCACCTGTGTATTAAACTGTAGTACATTAGTGTGACTATGTCATTTACAGTAAGGGGGAGCTGTGACAGTAATATAACATAGACATGTGACTGTCATATACAGTAAGGGAGACCTGTGACTGTAATATAATATAACATAGTAGTGTGACTGTGTCATATGCAGTAAGAGAGACCTGTGCTGGATTATACAAAGTTACAGTCGGGGTCATGTAGTAAGAAACTGCAAAGTGCATTCAGTAACCCATAGTGAATAGATAGCTTGTATGTTTGATTGATCTAGTGTATGTTAAACAATGAAAACAAATGTAATTAATTACTATGATACACTGCACATTAGAAGTGTTATACATTAAGCCTGTTACATTGATATGATTATATTTTACCATAGTATTCCTGTGCAGTGTATAGGTGGCATGACATGTCACTTTAATTAAATGTATATTTCCTAACTTTAACAACCTTTACATCTGTGAAACTCAAATAGCCTATTGCTGGTGAATGCAAACCAATCAATCAATCAATCAATCAATCAATCAATCAATCACTTGTTTGGTTGAGATGCAGGAAGGTCTTTCACTGTTCCAAAATTGCAACCAGCAGGATATTACATGTAGGTTTTCACAAAAAAGGATGAGCGTCACTTGTCCTCCACAGCAAAGGAGTTATGGGTGTCATCAATGACAGAGCTAGGAGAGATTCTAAACAAACTGGCTTCCAAAGTCTTCAAATTGTGCCTTTCTCCATCCATTACTAATGCTGGGCATACACTATACAATTATCTGTCAGATATCTGTCTAATCTGGCTGGTTGGAATGAAAATCTGGTAATGTATGGGAATAAATGACAATCGACCATTGGCTCACAAACACTGGAAAATGGACAAAATGGTCGTTCAGACAAATTGGTTAAAACACACAAATTTAACCCATTAGAACAATTGTTTTTTTTGTCCGTTTTCCAGTATTTAAGACCATATGATCGACTGTCATTTGCTCCCATACATGACCCCTTGAAAACGCCCCTACAGCGGTTGGAGGGGTGAAACACGTTAGATGATCCCCAGTTGCTGTTTATATTAACAGCCAAACATTGCCTTTTAAGCTACCTGATTCACTGGAGACGGAGAGCCAACTCATTCTATGATCTAGTACAAGCCGCTGGAGTACTCTCCCGCTGACAGGAGAGGTCTGCGATACACTACACACCTAGGAGAGCAGTGTGACAGCCGCGGAAGTCAGCCTTGAGCTGATCGGAGACATCATACCTCTGGAGAGGGACTCTGGCTGTGAGCTGCTCTATATTCGCCCTTGGCGACCGCTGGATACCGACTGCATACGGCAAGTACAGGTGACTGCTCAGTACTGACTGCATGTGGCATATGCCCTTGATGACGGCTTGACACCGGCTGTATGCGACTAATCCAGGTAGGAAATACAGCAGCACTATAAAACACTCCTGATTGGAACTGTGGGTCTGATTCAGAGCCGGACGCTATTTGCGCTCGCTCGTTCAGAAAAAGAGGGTGGCTATTTAAATTAAACGTTCGCTCTTTGCGGTCTGTTGACGCCTCTAGGTCTGAACGAGCGAACAAAACATGCGGACGTTTTTTTGTAAAAAACGCCCCCTGGCCACTCGCATCATACGTCATGTCCGCTATTTATTAGATTAATCGAGTACATCGAACGGCATCTGAACTGCTCGCTATTCTTGTGGTTGTTTTTTCCTACCGCAATCATGCGAGCAGTTCTGGCTAAAAGACACCCAACTGACGTGGTCGATTACGCTGCTTTCTTAATTATGCACCCCCATTAAACGCCCGTTTTGACCGTTTGGCATGCCTGCGTTCGGATCTCCACTCCCCGTTTTCAAGCACCTTCCCCTGTTACCTCCCACAAACGCCTCATTCTGTCACTCAAAATAGCAGGCATTCGCTATATTGCGAGCACACGATTTCTGACAGCACTGACTGGTTCGCACATGCGTACTGAAACCCATACGTATGCGCAGATGTGTGAACATCGCTCGGAACGAACGAGCGGCCACTTACGAGCGGCTCTGAATGAGACCCTGTATCATTACTCCTCGGGAGAGGGATATAAAACTCATTTGTCAAAAGTGCCATGATCATATGTGACAGCCCAAAGTTGAGCTGCGGCATTATCTACCTTGGGAGAGGGACTCCGTTTACCTGCACTGGACTTAATTATCTGGACTGATTTTTCAGCATCAATTCCAATAGATTCCAGTTCTTTAACATAACCAGTGACTTTTTTCTGTGAATCAGTATTTCTTTTGTATAATAGGCCAGGGCCGTTGAGAGCATGGCCGGGCCCGGGTAATTGAGGGGGCGTGGCCTAATCGCGGGAGGCGTGGCCACACCCCCTTGAAAAAAGAAAAAATTATCACTTTTGCAGCGCCGCTGAAAGACCCCCAGCCCGGTGCTAAGCAGGGGGGGGCACGATCAGTGTGATTGCTCCCCCCCACAGCCATAGGAGACTGCTCTGGCTGCTGCAGCCGCCGCGAGCAGTCTCACATAGCAGCCCAGCACAAGCTGTGTGCTGGGCTGCTGTGAGGGAGGGGGGAGGAGACGCCAGACCCGGGGCCTGCTGGGCCCCTCTAGCAAGCCCGGGTAAACTGTACCCGCTCCTGCCCCCTCTCGGCGCCCATGTAATAGGCTGGCAGGATATGTGCATATATAATTGCTTCTATATCACCTATAAAGGGACAAGTGATTGTTGATTTTAATTATATTCTGATTCTACCTAGTAGACAATAGATGATATAGGTAGCTACAAGTAATTACATTGTATGTTGCAATTTTTAAGTGGAAAGTTATTTGGAGAAATAATATTGAATATATATTATAATTAAATGTGTATATTTTTAAGATCGAGTTCTGACTGATTTTTTTCTGCCATCTCGTAATAATCATATAGTAAATTGTTGTTGTTTCAGATTGGACAGTGGGCCTGATTCAGACCCACTTGCGAGCGCTGAGCGCTCGCAAGCGGGTCAATGTTGCCCAAGTGCGCATGCACATGACGGAGGCGGCTCCGTCGTGCGCATGCGCGAGACCCGAATAATGACGGCCAAGCCGTCGTTAAGGGTCTCGCACCAAAGGGGGCGTGCTGTCGATGGTGATTGACAGCACGCCCCCTTTGGTGGGCGTGCCGGGGACGTGGCTGCCCAGACGGAGGCGTACCCATGGGAACGCCTACCGTCTGGGGCCAGCCCCACTGACATCACTAGTGATGTCAGTCGGAGTGCTTTTGGCTCTGATAGAGCAAAAAGCACTCCGGGGCTTGCGGCATTGAGACCCTACCACAATTTATTTTGTTTATTTATTTATTAACAGTTTCTTATATAGCGCAGCATATTCCGTTGCGCTTTACAATTGTCAACATTGATAGAACAAAACTGGGTAATAACAGACAGATATATAGGTAGGAAGGCCCTGCTCGCAAGCTTACAATCTATAGGGAAATAGGCAGTAATACACAAGGATAGGTGCTATATATTGCATCTTGGTCCAGCCACAATGCACAGTTTCTTGGTTGGCTGCATGATCCAGTCACACAGGAATGTCGGCCAAATGTCATGAGGATGTCAGAGAAAGACGATGTGTGAGGTTGTGTGTGGACTGTAAAAGGGGATGTAATTAGATATGGAAACTATGAAGGTTGTGTGGGCGGTTCTGGGATCTGATAAGCTTGCCTGAAGAGGTGAGTTTTCAGGGATCGCTTGAAGGATTGGAGACTATAGGAAAGTCGTATTGTGCATGGTAAGGCATTCCATAGAGTGGGTGCAGCCCGAAGAAAGTCCAGTAACCGTGAGTGGGAGCAAGTAATGCATAGGGATGGGAGACGCAGATCTTGTGCTGAGCGGAGAGGTCGGGTAGGGCGATATTTTGAGATGAGTGAAGAGATGTATGTTGGTGTGGTTTGGTTAATAGCCTTATGTGTAAGTAAGAGTATTTTGTATTGAATACGGTAGAAAACCGGCAACCAATGTAGGGACTGACAGAGCAGGGCAGCAGACGAGGAACGTTTGGCAAGGAAGATAAGCCTTGCAGCTGCATTCATAATTGATTGTAATGGCGATAGCCTGTTTTTGGGAAGACCAGTAAGGAGACTATTGCAATAGTCAAGGCGGGAAATAATAAGTGCATGGATTAGAGTTTTTGCAGTGTCTTGTGTGAGATATGGTCGAATTTTGGATATGTTTTTTAGATGTATGTAACATGATTTAGAGACAGATTGAATGTGGGGAACAAAGGACAGTTCAGAGTCAAGGATGACACCAAGGCAGCGAGCTTGTGGGGCAGGGTGGATTGTCGACTTATCTACTGTGATAGAGAGATCAGGTTGGTAACTGTTGTTGGCTGGTGGAAATATAATTAATTCTGTTTTAGAAATATTAAGTTTCAGGTGGCGAGATGACATCCAAGATGAAATGGCAGAAAGACATTCAGTGACACGGACCAGTACAGTTGGTGATAAATCTGGGGAAGATAGGTAGATTTGAGTATCATCCGCATACAGATGGTACTGAAATCCAAAAGAGCTGATTAGTTTGCCAAGAGAGGAGGTATAGATTGAGAATAACAGAGGCCCTAACACAGAGCCTTGAGGTACTCCAACTGATAGAGGTAGCGAAGAGGAGGCAGAATCAGAAAAACGAACAGTGAAAGAGCGATCAGATAGGTAGGAAGAGAACCAAGAAAGAGCAGTGTCCTTAAAACCCAGGGATTGTAGTGTTTGTATGAGAAGAGAGTGGTCAACAGTGCCAAAAGAGAGATCTAGAAGAATTAGGAGTGAGTAATGGCCTTTAGCCTTGGCAGTGACCAGATCATTTACTACCTTAGTCAGTGCTGTCTCTGTGGAGTGTTGGGAACGGAAGCCGGACTGAAGTGGGTCCAATAGGTTGTGTGAGTTAAGAAAGTGTGTGAGGCGGGTGTAGACAAGTCTCTCAAGTAGCTTGGAGGGGCATGGGAGCTGGGAGATAGGACGGTAATTTGAGAGAGTGTGGGGGTCAGAGTTTTGTTTTTTCAGAATAGGAGTAATCACTGCATGCTTGAACAGTGATGGAAAGATGCCAGTAGAGAGAGAGAGATTACAGATTTTAGTTAGGGTTGGGATAAGCACAGGAGACAGAGCTTTACTGATTTGTGAGGGTATAGGATCTAGAGGAGAGGTAATAGAGTAGGAGGATGAGAAGAGGGAAGATACTTCATCTTCATTTGTGAGATCAAATGAAGAGAATGTGCCAGAGGATACAGGTAGCGAATTGAGCAGGTCACTAGCTGAGGAAGAGCCTACCATTTCATTTCGGATCTCATCAATCTTGTCCCTAAAATAGGAAGCAAAATCTTGTGCACAGATAGTAGCAGGTGGTTTGGGTGAGGGAGGGGTAAGAAGCAGTTTAAATGTATTAAAAAGTCGCTTGGAGTTAGAGGCTTGAGCAGAGATAAAAGATTGGAAATATGTTTGTTTGGCAGTGTCCAGAGCAGTACGATAAGAGTTGTAGATAGTCTTATATGTGAGGAAGTCACTTGGAGTATGAGACTTTCGCCACTGACGTTCTACTTTACGTGAGAGTTTTTGTAGATGCCTTGTAAAGTTAGAATGCCACGGTTGACGTCTAAGTTTACGTGGTGTGTGATGGGTAGCTGGAGCGACTTCATTGAGGGCTTTTTCTAGAATCTGGTTTAGGTGTGATGCAGCAGTCTCAGGAGAAGTGAATGTAGAAATTGGTGAGAGTTGTTGTTGTAGAGAGGTAGATAGTTGATGAAAGTTAATAGCATTAATATTTCTGCGGGTTTTAGGAGGTTTGGTTGATTTCACTGACGTTGAGGTTGATGTAATTGAGGAGAGTGTGCAGGTGATAAGGTTGTGATCTGAGAGAGGGAGAGGAGCATTAGTGAAATCAGAGATTGAGCATAGTCGGGTGAATACAAGATCAAGGCAGTGGCCCTCCTTATGAGTAGCAGAGTCAGTCCATTGGGAGAGGCCAAGAGAGGAGGTTAGAGAGAGTAGTTTGGAGGCATGAGGAGATTGTGGACTGTCAATGGGGATATTGAAATCACCCATAATGATGGTGAAGATGTCAGAGGATAGGAAGTGAGGGAGCCAGGCAGAAAAATGTTCTAGAAATTGTTGAGATGGCCCAGGTGGGCGATAGATAACAGCAACTCGCAGAGAGAAAGGGGTGAAAGTCCTGATAGAATGTACTTCAAATTATGTAAACGTGAGTGAAGGTACCTGTGGGAGAACTGTGTATGTAAAAGATTGGGAGTGTAATAGTCCTACCCCACCTCCTTTACAATTACCAGGCCTGGAGGTGTGCGAGAAGTGTAGGTTACCATATGAAAGTGCAGCAGGGGAGACAGTGTCTGATTGCATGAGCCATGTTTCTGTTATCGCCAGAAGGTTGAGGTTAGTTGAAATAAAGAGGTCATGGATGGATGTTAGTTTGTTGCAGACAGAGCGTGCGTTCCATAAGGCACATTTTAGTGACTTGGAGGGTGAGGGGAGGCACGCAGTGTTTATAAGGTTAGCTGGATTTATAGCTCGTTGTGGGTGTGGCATGTGTGTTGGGCCTGGATTTGGTGATATGTCACCAGCTAATAGAAGCAGAAGGAGAGAGATATAAATATATTGGCGGGATTTGTATGATAGATGTTTTTGGCGACAGGTTGTGGATGTCATTGTCAATGTGTATAGATAAGATAAAAGCTCATGTGTGTTTGTAAGAGGAGAATGGATTAATGAGGCAGCAATATGTACAGAAGGATGAGCTGCAGGGAGAGTAAAAGATATAGTAGCCTTAGAGATGATTCCATGTAGTGAGATAAGAAATAGAAGTTTTTGATACATTATGTTTTTTTATATTAGTCCAATCTAAATTGTTAAGTAATGGGTTTGTAATTACCTGGTATTAGATGTTGTTCAATGTTTTTCAACTTCTTTTTTAACTGTTCAGAAAGCACACTTGATTTTAACCACACTTAATGCATAACCACACCAAGCTGCCCTAGGACTGAATGTTCAGAAATAGTATGGCTGATTAAGACACTAGCCTCATCTGAGCCAATTGGTCAGTTGATTGAAATGCAAATTGATTAGTGGACATACATTGCTCTAAGTTTAAGAAAACAGGCAGTATGACACTATAAACTATGCTTCAGTGATCCCCATCCAAACACAGGTAATGACTATTGCTAGCAAGTCATAAAAGATTCCCATATATTTAAACAAAACCAATTACAGACTAGGGGTGTGCACCGGCCACTTTTCGTGTTTTGTGTTTTGGTTTTGGATCTGGATCTTTCTTCGTGTTTTGGATCTGGATTGGTTTTGCCAAAACCACCCTTCCGTGTTTTGGGTTCTGGGTTTTGTGTTTTGGATCTGTATTTTTTTGAAAAAAAGCATAAAAACAGCTAAAATCACAGAATTTGTAGGTTTTTCTGCTCCTATGCTATTATTAACCTCAATAACCTTAATTTCCACTCATTTCCAGTCTATTCTGAACACCTCACACCTCACAATAGTGTTTTTATGTCCAAAAGGTTGCACCGAGGTAGCTGGATGACTATGCTAAGCGACACGAGTGGGCGGCACAAACACGTGACCCATCTAGGAGTGACACTGCAGTGGCAGGCAGGATGGCAGTTAGAAAAACTAGGCCCCAAACTGTACATAATGCAAAGAAAAAAAGAGGTGCAAGATGGAATTGTCCTTGGGCCCTCCCACCCACCCTTATGTTGTATAAACAGGACATGCACACTTTAACAAATCAATCATTTCAGCGCCAGGGTCTGCCACACAACTGTGGCTGAAATGATTGGTTCGTTTGGGCCCCCACAAAACAAGCTGGCAATTAATGTGTCCCTGCACAAACTGGCTCTACGGAGGCAAGATGTCATCCTCATCCTCCTCATCCACCGATTCCTCACCCTCTTCAGTGTGTACATCCTCATCCTCACAAAGTATTAACTCGTCCCCACTTGAATCCACCACCACAGGTCCCTCTGTACCTTCTGGAGGCTGGTCTCCCTGGAAGAGCTGATAATTCATTTTGATGAACATCATCTTCTCCACATTCTGTGGAAGCAACCTCCTACGCCTTTCGCTGACAAGGTTCCCGGCTGCACTAAACACTCTTTCGGAGTACACACTGGAGGGGGGGCAACTCAGGTGAAATAGAGCCAGCTTGTACAGGGGCCTCCAAATTGCCTCTTTTTCCTGCCAGTACAGGTATGGACTGTCTGACATGCCTACTTGGATGCTGTCACCGATGTAATCCTCCACCATTCTGTCAATGGTGACAGTATCATATGCAGTGACAGTAGACATGTCAGAAATTGTTGCCAGGTCCTTCAGTCCGGACCAGATGTCCAAACTTGGTCCTGCCTGCCCTGCATCACCGCCAGCGGGTTGCTTAGGATACCTAAGTTTTTTCCTGGCAGCCCCAGTTGCGGGAGAAAATGAAGAAGGAGCCGTTGACGTGTCACGTTCCGCTTCAGCTGACAGTGTGTTCACCAGCAGGTCTTTGCACCTCTGCAGGCTTGTGTCGGCCGGAAAGAGAGACACCACATAGGCTTTAAACCTAGGATCGAGCACGGTGGCCAAAATGTAGTGGTCTGATTTCAACAGATTGACCACCCTGGAATCCTGGCAAAGCGAATGAAGGGCTTCATCCACAAGTCCCACATGCCGAGCGGAATCGCTCCGTCTTAGCTCCTCCTTCACTTTCTCCAGCTGCTTCTGCAAAAGCCTGATGAGGGGAATGACCTGACTCAAGCTGGCAGTGTCTGAACTGACTTCACGTGTGGCAAGTTCGAAGGGCTGAAGAACCTTGCACAACACGGAAATCATTCTCCACTGCGCTTGAGTCAGGTGCATACCCCCTCCTTTGCCTATGTCATAGGTGGATGTATAGGCTTGTATGGCCTTTTGCTGCTCCTCCATCCTCTGAAGCATATAGAGGGTTGAGTTCCACCGCGTCACAACCTCTTGCTTCAGGTGATGGCGGGGCAGGTTCAAGAGTGTTTGCTGGCGCTCCAGTCTTCGGCACGCAGTCGCTGAATGGCGAAAGTGGCCAGAAATTTTTCGGGCCACCCAAAGCGTCTCCTGCACGCCCCTGTCGCTTTTCAGAAAATTCTGCACCACCAAGTTTATTGTGTGAGCAAAACATGGGACGTGCTGGAATTTGCCCAGATGTAATGCCCGCACAATATTGGTGGCGTTGTCAGATATCACAAATCCCCAGGAGAGTCTAAGTGGGGTAAGCCACTGGGCGATGATTTCCCTCAGTTTCTCTAAGAGGTTGTCGGCGGTGTGCCTCTTACTGAAACCGGTGATACACAGCGTAGCCTGCCTTGTAACGAGCTGGCGTTTCTGAGATGCTGCTACTGGTGACGCTGCTGCTGTTGCTGCGTAAGGTGATACATCTACCCAGTGGGCTGTCACAGTCATATAGTCCTTAGTCTGCCCTGTTCCACTTGTCCACATGTCCGTGGTTAAGTGGACATTGTGTACAACGGCATTTTTCAGGACACTGAGGACACTTTTTCTGACGTTTCTGTACAGTCTCGGTATCGCCTGCCTAGTGAAGTGGAATCTAGACGGGATTTGGAACCGGGGACACACTACCTCCATCAATTGTCTAAATCCCACTGCACTAATGGCGCATACCGGACGCACGTCTAACACCAACATAGCAGTCAAGGCCTCAGTTATACGTTTTGCTTCAGGATGACTGCTGTCGTACTTCATCCTCCTCGCTAAGGACTGTTGGAGGGTCAATTGTTTAGTAAAAGTAGTGGTGTTCCTACTTCCTCTCTGGGATGATGAACGACTCCCAGCAGCAGCAGCAACAGCAGCAGCGGCAGCAGTAGGCGTAGCAATGCAGGATCCTCCGGAGGAATCCCGGATAGGAGAGTCAGTCATGCCAGTGATATGGCCTGCAGGACTACTTCCGATCCTGACTAAGGAGGAAATTGACGAGGAGGGAGTTGACGGTGTGGTTTGCAGGCGCTTGGATACAACAGGACAACGGGATTTAGGTGTCCCTGGACTGCTTACGGTCTGAGCCAAAGTTTCTGAACTTGACAGTAACTTTTTATGAACGCGCTGCAGGTGCCGTATAAGGGAGGATGTTCCTAGGTGGTTGACGTCCCTACCCCTACTTATTTCACCTTTACATATGGTACATATGGCAAGACAGTTGTTGTCCGGATTTGGATAGAAATATTGCCAGACCAAAGAGGTGGAATGTTTGGTCTTCTGCCCAGGCATGACCGTGATGGGCTTTTTCATCCCACGGACAACAACTGTCTCCCCCGGAGCCTGATTTAAACAAACCACATCACCATCAGAATCCTCCTCGCCAACTTCCTCCTCAGCGCCAGCTACACCAGTATCCTCATCCTGTTGTACTTCAACAGTGACATCTTCAATTTGCATATCAGCAAGTGGACTGTGGGTGCTCCTTTCAGCACTTGCAGGGGGCGTGCAAATGGTGGAAAGAGCCACCTCTTCCCGTCCAGTGCTGGGAAGGTCAGGCATCG
Organism: Taudactylus pleione; assembly: GCA_031769625.1. Lineage (NCBI taxonomy): Eukaryota > Metazoa > Chordata > Amphibia > Anura > Myobatrachidae > Taudactylus > Taudactylus pleione. Next base: position 9,429,435 of record JAUIMM010000154.1, read on the forward strand.
CAACCACCACCACACTTGGACTCTCTTTGGGGATTTGTGATATCTTCTTAGAAAGCACAGTTCTTCGCTGTGCTTTTGCCAGCTTAACTCTTTTGATTTTTTTAGTGGGAGGAGTGCTTCCATCGTCATGTGAAGCTGAACCACTAGTCATGAACATACTAGGGATCGACCTTAGCCGTTCCTTGCCACTCCGTGTCGTAAATGGCATATTGGCAAGTTTACGTTTCTCTTCAGCTGATTTAAATGTCTTTTTCAAGGTCATTTTCCTGAACTTTGCCATTTGGGATTGTATGTGCCCTCTACTATGACATTGGGCATCGGCCTTGGCAGACGACGTTGATGGCATGTTATCGTCTATGTCATGACTAGTGGCAGCAGCTTCAGCACTAGGAGGAAGTGGTTCTTGATCTTTCTCTATTTTATTTTTATCGGAGAAAGTTTGGTCCTCCATTTGTTATATCGATTTGATATATACGTGCGGCTAAACACAGAAAATAAATTTTTTTTTGGTTCGGACTGGAGTGTACTTTGTGGGTTACAGCACCCTTTAACGGTCAAGCCAGCCGGCCCTTTACTTATGACACAGGCGCACTCTTGGCACTACTTTGTTGATGCAAGTGCGGCTACTGCGCACACAATTCACAAACACAGAAAATAATTTTTTTTTGGTTTGGACTGGAGTGTACTTTGGGGGTTACAGCACCCTTTAACGGTCAAGCCAGCCGGCCCTTTACTTATGACACAGGCGCACGCTTGGCACTACTTTGTTGATGCACGTGCGGCTACTGCGCACACAATTCACAAACACAGAAAATAATTTTTTTTTTGGTTTGGACTGGAGTGTACTTTCGGGGGTTACAGCACCCTTAACGGTCAAGCCAGCCGGCCCTTTACTTATGACACAGGCGCACGCTTGGCACTACTTTGTTGATGCACGTGCGGCTACTGCGCACACAATTCACAAACACAGAAAATAATTTTTTTTTTGGTTTGGACTGGAGTGTACTTTCGGGGGTTACAGCACCCTTAACGGTCAAGCCAGCCGGCCCTTTACTTATGACACAGGCGAACGCTTGACACTACTTTGTTGATGCACGTGCGGCTACTGCGCACACAATTCACAAACACAGAAAATAATTTTTTTTTGGTTTGGACTGGAGTGTACTTTCAGGGGTTACAGCACCCTTTAACGGTCAAGCCAGCCGGCCCTTTACTTATGACACAGGCGCACGCTTGGCACTACTTTGTTGATGCACGTGCGGCTACTGCGCACACAATTCACAAACACAGAAAATAATTTTTTTTTGGTTTGGACTGGAGTGTACTTTCGGGGGTTACAGCACCCTTTAACGGTCAAGCCAGCCGGCCCTTTACTTATGACACAGGGGCACTCTTGGCACTACTTTGTTGATGCACGTGCGGCTACTGCGCACACAATTCACAAACACAGAAAATAATTTTTTTTAGGTTTGGACTGGAGTGTACTTTCGGGGGTTACAGCACCCTTAACGGTCAAGCCAGCCGGCCCTTTACTTATGACACAGGCGCACGCTTGGCACTACTTTGTTGATGCACGTGCGGCTACTGCGCACACAATTAACAAACACAGAAAATAATTTTTTTTTGGTTTGGACTGGAGTGTACTTTCGGGGGTTACAGCACCCTTTAACGGTCAAGCCAGCCGGCCCTTTACTTATGACACAGGCGCACGCTTGGCACTACTTTGTTGATGCACGTGCGGCTACTGCGCACACAATTCACAAACACAGAAAATAATTTTTTTTTAGGTTTGGACTGGAGTGTACTTTCGGGGGTTACAGCACCCTTAACGGTCAAGCCAGCCGGCCCTTTACTTATGACACAGGCGCACGCTTGGCACTACTTTGTTGATGCACGTGCGGCTACTGCGCACACAATTCACAAACACAGAAAATAATTTTTTTTTTGGTTTGGACTGGAGTGTACTTTCGGGGGTTACAGCACCCTTAACGGTCAAGCCAGCCGGCCCTTTACTTATGACACAGGCGCACGCTTGGCACTACTTTGTTGATGCACGTGCGGCTACTGCGCACACAATTCACAAACACAGAAAATATATTATTTTTTTAGCACTTGGGGGGAGCACCCCTGATGGACAGAGCACCCCCTGGACAACACTACAGCACCCCTTTAGGACTGGGACACTGCACAGGACTTTGGAACTGACTGCACAACACAGTCCAGCCAGCCCCTATGGACTTTGAAGTAGTGGACACAGCCCCTATTAACAACAGCAGCACAGCACAACACAGCCAGCCCCTATGGACTTTGAAGTAGTGGACAACAGCAGCACTACACTACACTACACTACACAGCACTAACTCCCACCCTCCCTCTTCACTGTCCACAGCCGAGTGAGAAAATGGCGCCGACGCGGGTACCTTATATAGGATCCAAAACCCGCGAGACTCGGAAGGCGGGATGATGACGTTTTGCCTCGATGTCAGATCCGAGTCAGGCGGGAAAAGTCGAGCCTGACTCGGATCGGACTCGGATCGGGGGGGCTCGGGGGGGTTCGGATTATACACATACTTTAAATACCCAGCTAATTTTGCATTAGTGCAAATATAGATTAGGAGTTGTGGTTTGCAGGATGGCAAGGAATATCACATACATTGCCTATACAGCTGCTGGTGCATCTGGGTTAATGCAGATTCTGGCACTTGTAGTACTCAGCAAGGAATATCACATACATTGCCTATACAGCTGCTGGTGCATGGGGGTTAATGCAGATTCTGGCACTTGTAATACTCAGCAAGGAATATCACATACATTGCCTATACAGCTGCTGGTGCATGGGGGTTAATGCAGATTCTGGCACTTGTAGTACTCAGCAAGGAATATCACATACATTGCCTATACAGCTGCTGGTGCATGGGGGTTAATGCAGATTCTGGCACTTGTAGTACCCAGCAAGGAATATCACATACCTGGGATGAAAAGAGACAGATGATAAGTCCATATTCAGTGAGATTCATGCAGGATAACTAATTGTTTCTTTTTTAACTGTTCAGAAAGCACACTTGATTTTAACCACACTTAATGCATAACCACACCAAGCTGCCCTCATCAAGCTGCCCTAGGACCACAAGGGTCACGTCGCAAGCCCGATGGTCACGATGGTCTTGACCATCACGACCATCATTTTGACCGCTCGCTATAGCTGTGGGTGGTCACCCACAGCTATGCGAGCGGCCAGGTGGCCGCTGCAAAAAGTAGAAGGGACGGCCCTGATTCAGAGCGAGCGCCCAGCAAAAAATAGAGATTAAGTGATGGATGGGGATAATTTTGGAAGGGTGAATATATTTATAGTTGACGGATTTAAATACAATAAATACAACAGTTGCACACAGGATGCAGTCATAATGTCAACATGTACAATGTCGACACCACAATGTTGACAGTTATGATGTCGACATTGAACATGTTGGCATCTGCAGAATGCAGGCACCAGATGGTTAGGGTTAGGCTACAAGAGGGTTAGGGTTAAAGTTAGGAACTAGTAGGAGGTTTAGGCTGTGGGAGCGGAAGTTAGGCACTAGGGGGGAGGTTTAGGCTGTGGGAGTGGAGGTTAGGCACTATGGGGGACGGTTAGGCTGTGGGAGCGGAGGTTAGGCACTAGGGGGAGGGTTAGGCTGTGGGAGCGGAGGTTAGGCACTAGGGAAAGGGTTAGACTGTGGGAGTGGAGGTTAGGCACTAGGGGGGAGGGTTAGGTGTGGGAGTGGAGGTTAGGCACTAGGGGGAGGGTTAGGCTGTGGGAGCAGAGGTTAGGCACTAGGGGGAGGGTTAGGCTGTGGGAGCGGAGGTTAGGCACTAGGGGGAGGGTTAGGCTGTGGGAGCGGAGGTTAGGCACTAGGGGGGAGGGTTAGGGTGTGGGAGCAGAGGTTAGGCATTGGGGGGAGGGTTAGACTGTGGGAGCAGAGGTTAGGCACTAGGGGAGAGGATTAAGCTTTGGGAGCGAAGGTTAGGCACTAGGGGGGAGGGTTAGGCATTGGGGGGAGGGTTAGGCTGTGAGAGTGGAGGTTAGGCATTGGGGGGAGGGTTAGGCTGTGAGAGCAGAGGTTAGGCACTAGGGAGAGGGTTGGGGATATATTTACTGCCAGAAGTGCTGCACAATAAGCCGGAAGTCATCCAGATGTCACCGTCAGACCTGGAAGACACTGCAGGGACCACTGAACCAACAGATCACCAGGAACATTTTGTCAACATTCTAATCATGTCGACATTTCATAATTTTTACAAAAGCAGTGGGGGATGTGATTCTATGGGTTTTAAACAGTATGAGTCTTTCCTTACTTCTTCCTTATGCCTTCCATATACCTTTCATCTAATTTGTTTCATATCTGCCCACTTCTATCTCATGTCTTGTCAACACCCATTCAACGCTGCTCAACAACTTCACAAAAAAAGAAGATAGGCATTATCAGATGGCAAGGCGTGGGGAGGTTTGAAATTGCAAACCAGTGATGGCAAGCTTATAGCACTCGGCGTGGCATTATAGCTTAATTTCTGACTTTGGTTGGAGTTCTGCACATATAAGCTGGGTCTATTGGTGTAAGCAGGGGCGGATTGGCCCTTATCTTTTGTATAAAAAATCCTGGTGGGCCAAATTGGTTTGTGGGGCCACTTCTCAATTGTGGCCAAGCCCCCCGCTCATGTCACCCAGCTTTTTTTTATTTGTATTTTTTATTAGCATGACAGGCAGCCCGACTGCCTGTTACTGTGATATGCCCGCGGCCTGTCTGAGCCTCTATCATGAGAAGAGGCTGTCCTATTAAAACCCCACGCAGAACACCTGCTGCCGCGCTGCGTCAGACGCCGCAACCCCAGCGAGAAGTGCACTGGTGCAGGTCTGCGGGTGGTGGCTGGTGTGGGGTAAGTCGTGGGGCCGGGGGCCACCCAGGCAGTCAGCCCAATTGTCTCCTCTCCACTCTGTCCCCTCTCGAGGCTGTGAAGTTAAAGTTTAACTTCACAGCCTGCGTAGGGGGCAGAGTGGAGAGGAGACAATCAGGCTGGCTGCAGTGCCTGGTAGACAATCCAGGATTCAGGAATACCTGGGCTGGGGGTTTATTTAAAAATCATAAGATTCCCAGCCGGGGAAGCCAGCCCACAATGTAGTGAGGACAATGGGGCTCGGCTGGGTGCCTGGGAGACTCGGACACTACCATGGGCACTGTGACCTGCAGCATGCAGGGCTCACTGTGTCAGGTGATATGACAAGTCAGACTGATAGGGGATGGAGTCTGGAGAGATTACACTGCTCATCTGTATCAGGGAGGGATATCTGGGGTGGGGGCCCTGAGGGATTCATGATGATCAAAGAGGGGGGCCAGGGGGGGTTATTCTGTACTAAGAAGAGATAGTCTGTCTGTGGGGGAGGGTCAGAGGGAGTTATTTCTGCTAAGGGGAGATGATGATCTGTCTGAGGGGCGGTTAGGCTATTCTGTGCCTGTCTGAGGGGAAGGGAGATGATCTGTCTGAGGGGGAGGGGTTCTGCTGTACTAGGGGAAGATGATCTGTCTAGGGGGAGGTGGGTCTGCTGTACTAGGGGGAGATGATCTGTCTGTGGATCGGGGTCATTTTGTGCTAGGATCAATTTATAATGATGATCTGTCTGAGGGGGAAGGGGCTATTCTGTGCTAGGGGAGAGAATGATCTGTCTGAGTGGGAGGGGGTCTGCTGTACTAGGGGAAGTTGATGATCTGTCTGAGGGGGAGGAGGGTCTACTGTACTAGGGGGAGATGATGATCTGTCTGTGGATCATGGTCATTTTGTGCTAGGGAGAGATGAGGATTTGTCTGTGGGGGAGGGGGGCTATTCTGTGCCAGGGCAGGAGGATGGGGCTAGGGAGACACAGGACGATGGAGCTGGGGAGATGCAGGATGATGGCATTGGGGAGACACAGAAGGATGGTGCTAGAGAGAAGCAGGGGGTGGCACTGGAGAGACACATAGGGGGGATGGGCGGGAGACACACCAAGGCAATGGTGCTGGAGACACACAGAGAGGACTGTAGGACCACTGGTGCTATTAGAAGAAAAGACTGGGGGACAGTAAGCATCAGTAATGGTGCATACACACGGTCAGATTTTTCCTTCAATCGTTCAGTCGTTCATATCTGAAGGAAAATCTGACATATCTGACATGCCTGAACGATGGACGATCAACGATGCGCGTTCCCGTTTGTCAGATAACGATATCTGACATCTGATGTGTTTGCAGTCAGACTTGGACGATTCCATTCATTTTAATGCAGTCAAAAATCGTTCAATCGTTCAAATCGTTCAAAACTTTGGTAAAATCGTTCAAATCATTCAAATCGTTCAATCGTTCATCTGACAAGTCTGACAAATCTGACCGTGTGCATGCTCCATAAGACAACAATTCTAATGAAACCATATTACTGATACAAATGGTACCAAATGAGCAAATATATTTTCTCAATATAAAATTGTTTGATATGGGAAACTCACAATTTGTCTTGCCCCAAAACTTCTGTTACAATATATTATCCGGTTGAACCTCTGTTGCATGATGATGACATTTATCGCTACACAAACAGATGGCTTCCAGACCATGCAATCTCTTGCATGAATAGTGAATACCAACTCTAGGATCAATTTTTCAGAGGTTCCCCTGTTGCAGAGAAATCATATAGGTAAAAAAATACTCATTCACATGCTTGCTGTGCTTATTCACTGGAGAGAGGGACTGTGGGCATACCCATCAACTCCTGGAGCGGTGGCCATACCCCCAGCATGGCTAAAGTGGGGGGAATGGCTTGCGGGCATGGCATTTCACATTAGGCCACACCCCTTCCCACGAGGCTACACCCACTTTTTCGGCCACGTGAATTATCTATGGAGAAGGCAGGCAGTTGTTCCCTGGGTCTTTTTTTTCCTTTCTGTCCCAGAAAATGCATAATACTATGCTGCAATGTTAATTTTGATCTATTTTGAGTACAGTTGGCGAAATGAAACTCACAGACTGCCAAGTATTCCTTTAATGATGAGTTCATACTATCTCGAGGTGGTAACATGTATCAGTGACAGGAGAGGAGGAGCCTCAGCAGTAGGGAACTATCCAATATTACAACAGGTGATGAAAATCACAGTTCCAGCATGCCCGAGGAGCCAGGCAACAGCATCATTTTGGCATATGAAGTGGGAAAGAAGATGGAGACTTTGGGTCTCATTCAGAACCGGTCGCAAGCACCGATGTGCTCGCAACCAGGTTGATAGTTAGCCCTGTGCACGCGCAGCGGCCACTCTGCGCGTGCGCAAGCCCCGGAGCGAGAGAGAAACTCTCACTCCGGAGCTCTCTACAAAAGGGGCGGCTGTCGATGTTGATCGACAGCTCGCCCCATTTTGTAGGCGGGACAGGGGGGTGGTTTCCAAAACGGAGGCGTTCTTTAAGGAACGCCTACCGTTTTGTGGGCGGCCTCACTAACATCATCAGTGATGTCAGTGGGGAGTTTCCTGCTCTTTCAGAGCAGGAAGCTCCCTGGGGCTCGCAGCTGCCAAGACCCAACCTTAGGGTCTTGTCGCAAGCCCCGATGGTCGCTATGGTGTTCACCATCGCGACCATCAACCTGGTCAGTCGTTAAACTGTGGGTGGTTACCCACAGCTTACCTAACGACCAGGAGGCCGCACTTCAAAAATGAAGCGGCCGTCCTCATTCAGAACGAGCGCTCGTTTCTTGCGAGTGCCTCTGAATGAGGGCCTTTATCCTTCCAAAGGCAAATATTCAGTAAAAAGAGTAAATGTACTGCTATTTCCCACATACTGGCCCAAATGTAATAGGGTGCAGGTTTTATGTCCGGTACAAATGTGGACATTCTTGCAAATTTGGAAGATGTGAGTTTGTACCAAAACTCTCAAATGTAATGAGGTGCGAGTTTTAGAGTCGATGTTTGACTCACATGCGCTCCTTGTAATGGGACTTTCATTACAAGGTGCGAGTTACACAGAAGCCTTCACAGATCCGTGAGATCTGTGAAGGTTTCTGTGTTAAAAATACCTATTAAAATTTAAAAAATGAAATGACGTGGGGTCCCCCCCCTGAAACACAACCAGCATACCTTACTCACCTACCCCTTGTTCCGGTCCTCTTCTGTCCATGTAAGCATCCACGTCTTCATAAGGATGTACCATCCTCTAAGGATGGTACCTTGCGAATGAGGGCTCAGCAGCTGCATTTCCCATAGAAATGTATTAGCTGAGTGTTCATTGGCTGAGAGCAGTGAGCCACCGCCTCTTTCTCAGTCAGTAGGACAGGGACGGTGCCGCCCACAGGGCCTTGTGCTCTGTGCGGGCTACATGTCGCACATCCCTAGTTAAGGCCCTGCAGAAAATTTCCATGCGGATACATTGTCGCCGTCCAGTTCCAGCCCTGAAATGCTCATTTCATGCAAAGCAAGTACCGTCGAAAGGTCTCTCCGACTTCGGATCAAATGGAGATAGGCAGAAATGTGTCAATTCACTTCTGCGCTTTCACTGTATGCCAACACTCGCTACTTACTTCTATGAAAACATGCATTGGGCACAGAATCAGCCCCATAGACCCCAATGTGTTTAGGCGAAACGATACGGGTATATTTATAGCAAGTATTCAATTTTCAATATGACTATATGTTCCACTGTGACCTTTTTTAATGGCTTCAAATTTACAAGATCTATGGATTATGTAGCCTTTCATTTATTTTTATATTTTAACATTTTATCAGGCTATGTTTGTGGTAATGCTTATTTGGATTATAATCATGTGGTTTATAGTGATTCCCAAATTAGCTTCATCCTCCGATATATATATTATTTATTATTATTTATTACCAGTTATTTATACAGCGCACACATATTCCGCAGCACTTTACAGAGAATATTTGGCCATTCACATCAGTCCCTGCCCCAGTGGAGCTTACAATCTATATTCCCTATCACATGCGCACAGGACGTAGAGAGAGCCTGGCCAGGCCCAGGTAAATGAGGGGGCATGGCCTAATCGCGGGAGGCATGGCCACGCCCCCTTGAAAAAAAACAAAAAACAAATCACTTTGTAAGCCCCCCAGCCCGGCGCTAAGCAGGGGGGGGGCGCGATCAGTGCGATTGCTCCCCCCCACAGCCATAGGAGACTGCTCCGGCTGCTGCTGTCTAATCTTGCTTAAATAGCCACTGGTATATATTGCTCAACAACCTACATCTAGCACCAAGGAGCGCTGTGTTTGATTTAATTTCCTTGCGGCCGGCGGTTCAAATTCCGACAGCAGAAGCCCGGCAGAGGTGAAGATCCCAAATGCTAAATAGGGTAAGTACTGCTAACCCTACTCCCTACCCCAACCCTAACCCTCCCTTAGGGGTGTCTAACCCTAACCTCCCCCCCAAGTGCCTAACCCTGACCCCTCTCTAAGTGCCTAAACCTAACCCCCCCTTCCCCGCAACCTAAACCTAAGTCTCTCGGGGGGTGCTTAACCCTAACCCCCCCTTCCCCTAGCCTATCCCTAACCCTCCCGGGGGGGTGCCTAACCCTAAGTCCCCCCAGGAGCTCTAAAACCTAACCCTTCCCCCTGCGGCAGTCCGCGCCTGGCACCCGGCTTACCTTCATTTTGTTTGCCAGGCATCGGTCTTCTGGCGTAGGTCTAATTACAGGCATTGAGTTTTCGACGCCTGTATTTAGTACCTTGCCGGTATTTCACAGTCGGGAAGCCGGCGGTCGGCATTTAGACCGTCGGCTTCCTGACTACATCCCCCACCAACTATTAGGAACCCATCCATCTCTCCATTCATTGGTGACACTTTCTACTGCACAAAACTGCTATTTGGACCAAACCGTGCCCAAGGGACTACTATCCATGCGACAGCTCTGTAAGCTTTGCTAATTAAGACCCTGCATTCTATTTGGACACTGGAACTGGTAAACATAGCTATATGGGAGTGCACATTCCTATTCACTATAGGAGATATTTTGGACTTGGAAATTACATGGGACAATTGCTCCAGATTTGTTTATGAACTGCGATCTCAGCAGTACATGGTGGATCATATTGTGACATTTTATTGTGGTTTACTGTGTATTCAGATACCACCAAGAACTGCGCATATATATGCATATTTTAATATTTAGTATTTATTTGTCTGTATGATTAAAATGTATGCTTATTATACATGTTGATTGCATTTACCTTATTTTGAGCGTTGCATTGTTTTTCCACGATTGGGGTTGTGTCTGGAATGTCAACAATTCAAGACATATACAGTATGTTTGTTTAAAATAGTACTTTCGTCTTGGTGCAAGACATAATAATGAAAGCAAAAAAAATTATAAAATAATTTGACATCCATTGAGCTAAAGGTCTGTAAAATGCTAACACAATTCTAACAGTCTACAATAAAATAAGTTTCATAGTAAAGGCCTACGTGCCTATAATATGAGAAGAAAAGTGTTTGTCACACATATGCTCTAGCTAAACAGATTATGTAATAGTCTCTAAAGTAGAGATACTTTACAGTACATTATAGTATCCTGGGGGTAACCTAGAAACAGTGTATACAATAACAGTGTGACACATACAGCTTTTATGACACAACAGGGACATCAGCACTATATAGATTACAGTTGATAATAGCAACCCACATAACAAGCCATTTTCCGGTATACTACTTAACCAGACATGAACTGTTTTCAGGGATTTTGGTGTTTAACTTGCTTCTATTTTTACAATTCAAATCTTTACAGCATTTTCAAGATGATTAAGTGCATAAAAATAACTTAACCTACGTGGAGTTTGGAGAGTACCACATCATTAGATTTCCTCTCAGGGGAGTGGGCTTGTGTATGCAAATGCAAGCAATGCACTTTCATTTAAAAACTGTTCAGCAATAGTACTTGGCTAGGGGATGTAGTTAAGCGACCGGCAGCCGCAAGGCCGCTGACAATCCCGACACCGGAAGGTCGGCTAGGGATTTATTAAAAAAATAAAGAAATTAAATCCTACACAGATAAAAAATAAAATGACAAAACAAACTCTATCCTGCGCAGTACTCACCAAATATGCAGCAAGTAGGATTCAATAGAAAGAGTAACACTTCTACTCAATTACAATATATATGTATATATATATATATATATATATATATATATATAAAAAGGAAATTAAATCCAACACAGCGCTCCTTGGTGCTAGACTGTCTAATCCTACTTAAATAGCCACTGGTATATATTGCTCAACAATCTACATCTAGCACCAAGGAGCGCTGTGTTGGATTTCTTTCCTAAGTGTTACTCTTTCTATTGTATCCTACTTGCTGCATATTCGGTGCGCATTGCGCCGGAAAAGGTTTGTTTTGTCATTTTATTTTTTATCTGAACGGCTAGGGATTTATGACAGGCGGTAAGATACCGACGCATGTCATAATCCCGACACCGGAATGCAGAACGACACAGGCCCGAACGAGGTAAGTACGGGCGCCCATCCTCTTAGCCACGGGGGAAGGAGAGTTAGGTTTAGGGCACCCCAGGGGGACTTAGGGTTAGGCCGCCCCCAGGGAAGGTTGGGGTTAGGTTTGGGGAAGTGGGGGTTAGGGTTAGGCACCCCTCGGGGGAAGGTTAGGGTTAGGCACCCTCCCCCGGGAGGGTTAGGTTTAGGGTGCGGGGAAGGGGGCTTAGGTGTAGGCACTAATGAGGGGAGGTTAGGATTAGGCACTAGGGGGGAGGTTAGGCACCCCTAAAGGAGGGCTAGGGGGGAGGGTTAGTTGTACTTACCTCCGCTATCAGGATAACCGCCCTTCGGCCAGCCGCTGCCGGCTATACAATCCCATTCCCTTGGCTACTGTTTCTTCTCTTAGAATGTCTGGGAATAAGGTGTCTCAACAACAGAGTGGATACTCCTGCTCGCTGCTACCAAACAGGGCACCTTGGGAATTGAACTCCATTGTGGGAACCTGAAAAATGACAGCATACCAGCATAAGCCAGTGGCATAGGCAGGGAAAGAGAGTGACTGCTACCACTACTGAGGAGATGGGGGGGTAGGGGGGGTTGTCGGTGTGTCTCTCAGATTGCCCAATATTATACTGATATCTTGGGGGCTGAGCAGACAGGCACTACATAGATCTACAATATATGAGGTTGCGAGTTCAAGTACCGGGTATGACAAGGCTGGGAAATGTGTGTCTTAAATACAGATGGAATGTAACTGAATGACAAATTCCACACAATTACTGATAACTCACAAGTGTATGAATATGGTATAGGAGGTTTGGTATTCAAATCTCTTACTTGGAGTGTTTGGAGAGTAAGTGACAGGGTCAGATGGGAATCGGTATGCAATGCCGGCTGTTGGGATGCCTCCTGTGAAAATACTGACAGCGGCATCTTGCTGGTTGGTATTCCGACAGGGGTCAGGAAAGTATACTTACCTTTCCCCCTTCTCCCACTAACTCTAACCCTCCCTTCTTGTAGCCTACCCTTAACCCTCTCCGTTAGTGCCTAAACCTAAGTCTCCCCCCTTCGTGCCTAAATCAAACCCTCCCCCTTAGTGCCAAACCCTAACCTTCCAGTGGTGCCTAGCCCTCCCCCCTAGGGGTGCCTAACCTCCCACCCAAAACCTAATGCTAACCCCGCTATACTACCTAAACCTAACCCTCTCCCGCAGCTAACAGCTAAGGGCACCCTGGACTTACCTAATTCGGGCTGGCGTTCTTCTGGATTCTGGCGTTGGCATTAAGATAGGCGTCGATATTTAGATGCCTATCTTAAGTCCCTGGTCGGGAGCCACCAGTCTCATAACTACATCCCGGACCGATGTACTAAGCTGTGGAAAATGATAAATAGGAGACTGATAAACTATCAACCAATCAGCTCCTAACTGTCAGTTTCCAAACACAGACTGTAAGATGACAGTTAGGAGCCGAGTGGCTGGTAGTTTATCACTCTCCAATTTACCATTTTCCAGAGCTTAGTACATCTCCCCCTAAGTGAGCTAGAAATGCGTGCGTATATAGGGGGAAAATGCAGGATTTGCAAGGGGGAGGGGAAGGTTCCCTATATATTAGGGGTGAGCGGGTTCGGATTTCTGAAATCCGAACCCCCCCGAGCCCCCCCGATCCGAGTCCGATCCGAATCAGGCTCGACTTTTCCCGCCTGACTCGGATCTGAAATCGAGGCAAAACGTCATCATCCCGCCTTCCGAGTCTCGCGGGTTTTGGATCCTATATAAGGTACCCACGTCGGCGCCATTTTCTCACTCGGCTGTGGACAGTGAAGAGGGAGGGTGGGAGTTAGGGCTGTGTAGTGTAGTGTAGTGCTGCTGTTGTCCACTACTTCAAAGTCCATAGGGGCTGGCTGTGTTGTGCTGTGCTGCTGTTGTTAATAGGGGCTGTGTCCACTACTTCAAAGTCCATAGGGGCTGGCTGGCCTGTGTTGTGCAGTCAGTTCTCCATAGGGGCTGTGTCCACTCCAAAGTCCTGTGCAGTGTCCCAGTCCTAAAGAGGTGCTGTAGTGTTGTCCAGGGGGTGCTCTGTCCATCAGGGGTGCTCCCCCCAAGTGCTAAAAAAATAATATATTTTCTGTGTTTGTGAATTGTGTGTGCAGTAGCCGCACGTGCATCAACAAAGTAGTGCCAAGCGTGCGCCTGTGTCATAAGTAAAGGGCCGGCTGGCTTGACCGTTAAAGGGTGCTGTAACCCCCGAAAGTACACTCCAGTCCAAACCAAAAAAAATTTATTTTCTGTGTTTGTGAATTGTGTGCGCAGTAGCCGCACGTGCATCAACAAAGTAGTGCCAAGCGTGCGCCTGTGTCATAAGTAAAGGGCCGGCTGGCTTGACCGTTAAGGGTGCTGTAACCCCCGAAAGTACACTCCAGTCCAAACCAAAAAAAAAATTATTTTCTGTGTTTGTGAATTGTGTGCGCAGTAGCCGCACGTGCATCAACAAAGTAGTGCCAAGCGTGCGCCTGTGTCATAAGTAAAGGGCCGGCTGGCTTGACCGTTAAGGGTGCTGTAACCCCCGAAAGTACACTCCAGTCCAAACCAAAAAAAAAATTATTTTCTGTGTTTGTGAATTGTGTGCGCAGTAGCCGCACGTGCATCAACAAAGTAGTGCCAAGCGTGCGCCTGTGTCATAAGTAAAGGGCCGGCTGGCTTGACCGTTAAGGGTGCTGTAACCCCCGAAAGTACACTCCAGTCCAAACCAAAAAAAAAATTATTTTCTGTGTTTGTGAATTGTGTGCGCAGTAGCCGCACGTGCATCAACAAAGTAGTGCCAAGCGTGCGCCTGTGTCATAAGTAAAGGGCCGGCTGGCTTGACCGTTAAAGGGTGCTGTAACCCCCAAAGTACACTCCAGTCCAAACCAAAAAAAAATTTATTTTCTGTGTTTGTGAATTGTGTGCGCAGTAGCCGCACGTGCATCAACAAAGTAGTGCCAAGCGTGCGCCTGTGTCATAAGTAAAGGGCCGGCTGGCTTGACCGTTAAAGGGTGCTGTAACCCCCAAAGTACACTCCAGTCCAAACCAAAAAAAATTTTATTTTCTGTGTTTGTGAATTGTGTGCGCAGTAGCCGCACGTGCATCAACAAAGTAGTGCCAAGCGTGCGCCTGTGTCATAAGTAAAGGGCCGGCTGGCTTGACCGTTAAAGGGTGCTGTAACCCCCGAAAGTACACTCCAGTCCAAACCAAAAAAAAAATTATTTTCTGTGTTTGTGAATTGTGTGCGCAGTAGCCGCACGTGCATCAACAAAGTAGTGCCAAGCGTGCGCCTGTGTCATAAGTAAAGGGCCGGCTGGCTTGACCGTTAAAGGGTTCTGTAACCCCCAAAGTACACTCCAAACCAAAAAAAAATATATTTTCTGTGTTTGTGACTTGTGTGCACTGTGGCTGCACGTGCATCAACAAAGGAGCAGCGCCAAGCGTGCGCCTGTGTCCCATAAGTAAAGAGCCGGCTGGCTCATTTCTTAAAGGGTGGTGTAACCCACAAAGTGCACTACTCTCCAGCAAAAATAAAAAAATATTTTCTGTGTTTGTGTGCGCTTTAGCCGCACGTATATATATCAATATAACATAAATGGAGGACCAAACTTTCTCTGATAAAAATAAAATAGGGAAAGATCAAGAACCACTTCCTACTAGTGCTGTTGCTGCTGCTGGGAGTTGTTCATCATCCCAGAGAGGAAGTAGGAACATCACTACTTTTACTAAACAATTGACCCTCCAACAGTCCCTAGCGATGAGGATGAAGTACGACAGCAGTCATCCTGAAGCAAAACGTATAACTGAGGCCTTGACTGCTATGTTGGTGTTAGACGTGCGTCCGGTATCCGACATTAGTGCAGTGGGATTTAGACAATTGATGGAGGTAGTGTGTCCTCGGTTCCAAATCCCGTCTAGATTCCACCTGCATCCTCAAAGCAGCAGCGACAAGCGTGCGTCTGTCTGTTAAAGGGTGGTGACACCCTCAAAGTGTGCTACACAAACAATTAAAATATTGTTCTTTTTTTTTCTGTCTTTGTGAAATGTGTGGGCTGTAGCCGCACCTGCATCCTTAAAGCAGCAGCGACAAGCGTGCGTCTGTCTGTTAAAGGGTGGTGACACCCTCAAAGTGTGCTACACAAACAATTAAAATATTGTTCTTTTTTTTTCTGTCTTTGTGAATTGTGTGGGCTGTAGCCGCACTTGCATCCTCAAAGCAGCAGCGACAAGCGTGCGTCTGTCTGTTAAAGGGTGTTGTAACTCTCAAAGTGCTCCAAAAAATCAAAAAAATTTTTTTAATGTGTTTGTGACTTGTGTGCGATGTAGCCACACTTGCATCCTCAAAGCAGCAGCGACAAGCATGCGTCTGTCTGTTAAAGGGTGGTGACACCCTCAAAGTGTGCTACACAAACAATAAAAATATTCTTCTTCTTTTTTCTGTCTTTGTGAATTGTGTGGGCTGTAGCCGCACCTGCATGCTTAAAGCAGCAGCGACAAGCGTGCGTCTGTCTGTTAAAGGGTGGTGTAACTCACGAAGTGCTCCAAAAAATAAAAAACTATTTTTTTAATGTGTTTGTGACTTGTGTGCGATGTAGCCGCACTTGCATCCTCAAAGCAGCAGCGACAAGCGTGCGTCTGTCTGTTAAAGGGTGGTGACACCCTCAAAGTGTGCTACACAAACAATAAAAATATTCTTCTTTTTTCTGTCTTTGTGAATTGTGTGGGCTGTAGTCGCACCTGCATCCTTAAAGCAGCAGCGACAAGCGTGCGTCTGTCTGTTAAAGGGTGGTGACACCCTCAAAGTGTGCTACACAAACAATTAAAATATTGTTCTTTTTTCTGTCTTTGTGAATTGTGTGGGCTGTAGCCGCACCTGCATCCTTAAAGCAGCTGCGACAAGCGTGCGTCTGTCTGTTAAAGGGTGGTGACACCCTCAAAGTGTGCTACACAAACAATTAAAATATTGTTCTTTTTTTTTCGGTCTTTGTGAAATGTGTGGGCTGTAGCCGCACCTGCATCCTTAAAGCAGCAGCGACAAGCGTGCGTCTGTCTGTTAAAGGGTGGTGACACCCTCAAAGTGTGCTACACAAACAATAAAAATATTCTTCTTCTTTTATCTGTCTATGTGAATTGTGTGGGCTGTAGCCGCACCTGCATCCTTAAAGCAGCAGCGACAAGCGTGCGTCTGTCTGTTAAAGGGTGGTGACACCCTCAAAGTGTTCTACACAAACAATTAAAATATTGTTCTTTTTTTTCGGTCTTTGTGAAATGTGTGGGCTGTAGCCGCACCTGCATCCTTAAAGCAGCAGCGACAAGCGTGCGTCTGTCTGTTAAAGGGTGGTGTAACTCTCAAAGTGCTCCAAAAAATAAAAAACTATTTTTTTTATGTGTTTGTGACTTGTGTGCGATGTAGCCGCACTTGCATCCTCAAAGCAGCAGCGACAAGCGTGCGTCTGTCTGTTAAAGGGTGGTGACACCCTCAAAGTGTGCTACACAAACAATAAAAATATTCTTTTTTTTTCGGTCTTTGTGAAATGTGTGGGCTGTAGCCGCACCTGCATCCTTAAAGCAGCAGCGACAAGCGTGCGTCTGTCTGTTAAAGGGTGGTGACACCCTCAAAGTGTGCTACACAAAGAATAAAAATATTCTTCTTCTTTTTTCTGTCTTTGTGAATTGTGTGGGCTGTAGCCGCACTTGCATCCTCAAAGCAGCAGCGACAAGCGTGCGTCTGTCTGTTAGAGGGTGGTGTAACCCTCAAAGTGTGCTCCACAAACAATAAAAATATTCTTTTTTTTTTTCTGTCTTTGTGAATTGTGTGGGCTGTAGCCGCACTTGAATCCTCAAAGCAGCAGCGACAAGCGTGCGTCTGTCTGTTAAAGGATTACATCGGTGACAGCATCCAAGTAGGCATGTCAGACAGTCCGTACCTGTACTGGCAGGAAAAAGAAGCAATTTGGAGGTCCCTGTACAAACTGGCTCTATTTTACCTTGCCCCCCCTCCAGTGTGTACTCCGAAAGAGTGTTTAGTGCAGCCGGGAACCTTGTTAGCGAAAGGCGTAGGAGGTTGCTTCCACAAAATGTGGAGAAGATGATGTTCATAAAATGAATGATCAACTCTTCCAGGGAGACCAGCCTCCAGAACGTACAGAGGGACCTGTGGTTCCAGCAGGGACAAATTAATACTCTGTGAGGATGAGGATGTACATAACACTGAAGAGGGTGAGGAATCTGTGGATGAGGAGGATGAGGACGACTTCTTGCCTCCGTAGAGCCAGTTTGTGCAGGGACAGATTAATTGCCAGCTTGTTTTGTGGGGGCCCAAACGAACCAATCATTTCAGCCACAGTTGTGTGGCAGACCCTGGCGCTGAAATGATTGGTTTGTTAAAGTGTGCATGTCCTGTTTATACAACATAAGGGTGGGTGGGAGGGCCCAAGGACAATTCCATCTTGCACCTCTTTTTTTTCTTTGCATTATGTACAGTTTGGGGCCTAGTTTTTCAATGCCATCCTGTCTGCCACTGCAGTTTCACGCCTAGATGGGTCACGTGTTTTGCCGCCCACTCGTGTCGCTTAGCATAGTCATCCAGCTACCTCGGTGCAACCTTTTGGACATAAAAACACTATTGTGAGGTGTGAGGTATTCAGAATAGACTGGAAATGAGTGGAAATTAAGGTTATTGAGGTTAATAATAGCATAGGAGCAGAAAAACCTACAAATTCTGTGATTTTAGCTGTTTTTATGCTTTTTTTCAAAAAAATACAGATCCAAAACACAAAACCCAGAACCCAAAACACGGAAGGGTGGTTTTGGCAAAACCAATCCAGATCCAAAACACGAAGAAAGATCCAGATCCAAAACCAAAACACAAAACACGAAAAGTGGCCGGTGCACACCCCTACTATATATATGTTCTATATCTATCTATGTACGTTTATTTAATATATAGCACATATATGGAAGCCCCCCCCTTAATTTCGAAATGAACAAGTGTAACGGAAACATGACATTTCCATTCTTCTCTGAATTGCTCTCCCGCACACACTTCGATCTTCTGCTGCGTTATGCATATGATGTGATGATGTCACATGCACTAGCATATGATGTCACACGTATGGACATAGGAGCCGGGATGTGCCCAAAAAAGAAAAAATAAGAGGTGCAAGCTGGCTGTGCCTGTTTGTTGCGCACAGTGAACTTTATATTTAACAGATATAATTTTTAGGTGCCTGTGGGGAGGAGGGGGGAGAAGGAGGGAGAGTGCTTATATTAAATACAGTCAGTGGCTGAGGGGGAATTGTCTGACAGGGGGCTGAAGAGATAAGTGTCTGGAGTGAAAGGGGCTGAAGAGAAAGGGTGCTGGAGTGAGAAGGGGCTGGAGTGACATGGGGCAGGAGGCTGGAAAGACAGGAGGCTGGAGAGACACAGGGCGGAGAAGGCTGTAGGGGGCAGGAGATGACCTGGGGCATAAGTTTGTTGAACCTCTGTTATATGATGATGACTTTGGTTATATATTTACACAAACAGGCATCTTTCGCACCATGTGATCTCCAAATAGTGGATACCGACTGATGACTGTCTGCCCAAAGAGGAACAATGTTTTGTAGAGGTTCCCCATTGCAGAAAAACCACCATATATTGTAGTTAAAGTGTATTTTTATTGAGTACACACAAAACTTTGCATTTTTTTTAGTGGAATTACTTTAGTGAATTGGAATAAATCTATCTGTCTATGGCCAGTGGCGTACTGGGCCAGGGGGCAGGGCGCCATCTGCCGCCTGGGCCGTTACAATGTTAGTATTCTACGGCCGCCTGGCTGTGGGAGTACTGTCAGGCATTCGCAGATGATGCTTCAGATCCGACACGCGGCTGCTGAGCTACGCTGCTAGAGAGTTCTGAGACTAGTTACAGAGGCTAATAAAAAATGGCTGCCCCAATACCAAGCTACAAAGAACTGGCCGTTGTCGACCAATGGGGAGCCATGTTTCCTTTCCCAGGAACCCAAGAGGCTGGAAAGTGGAAAAAGGAGGTGTGGCTTATCAGGGAGTATGTCAGGAAAGAGGAGCTGAAAAAGAAGTTTGATGGGACCCAGGGAGGAGAGAGACAGAGAGGGCAGAGGTGAGGAGTGATCCAGAGAGGTGGCGAAACCTGCTTCCTGTCTTCTCTACCCTTTTAAAACCAGGTAAGTGGAGGGTGGAGCTTATATACAGTATCTATCTATCTATCTATCTATCTATCTATCTATCTATCTATCTATCTATCTATCTCTTTTCTCTCTCTCTCTATCTATCTATTAATTATATCAAGTTTACAAATTATATGTGTCAGTGTGACATAAACGTTCCAAAGGGGGTTTGTTGTTTTGTTCTTTATAATGTCAATTGTCGATATTTAATTCAGTGCGATGCTGAACATCGCATTGAATAGCTTCGGGAGCTCCCTCCCGGGGATATTCAACATCGCTTTGAATTGAATTCCCCTGCGTCTGTGTGGACTTAATGTGTCTGTATGTATGTACATATTTGTGTTCCCACTAGGTTGGTACTTTTAGCAGGACACTACGTCCTGCCTGTTTTGTTAACTGTGAAATGCACCCTTCTCAGGGTCAAACACACACACTGTGGGACGGAGCTTTAGGGGAAGGTGGAACAAAGGGCAGCTGCTCAACCCAGTCCCCAGGAGACGCACACAACAGATGGTATTTATTTATAGCTCTTTGTCATAACAATTTTACCCTCATAAACATCATTTGCTATTTAAACCACACGCACATTATGGAAACCATGCAGCCAGTATTGTTGTCACGCCCATTTTTACATTACATTCGCTAGTAGAAAAACTGGGCCACTTGCTTGTGTCTCCCCCCGAGGCTGAAGGTTGCCAGCCAGCCCCTGTTATGGCCCATACTGCTCCTAATGGTTATTTCCCTTTAACTTAACCACACTTGCTGGACATGCCTCCTTGCTGACACACTTGGGGAGGTGCCATAGCACACACGTGCTCCAGGCGCCCTGGCCACACACTACACCTCTGCCTATACTAGTGTGTAGGGGAACAATTCTTACACTAATCAGGGGCACCGCTAGAGATATCTTAGGCTACTCCACGGTATATGCCTTCTTGAATAGGGGGAAGCAGTGGAAAGTCCTGGGCTTTGTGAAACTGGACTTTTCATTGCTGCATATATAGACCCGCGTGTGCCAACTGTTTAAGAATTTTTCAAGTTAAAGTAACAGGAATATTTTATTTATTACCAGTTATTTATATAGCACACACATATTCCGCATCGCTTTACAGAGAGAATATTTGGCCATTCACATCAAGGACCTCATTCAGAGTCGGTCGAAGCAGCCACACGGTCGTACGGGAAAAGGGGCCGGATATTCAAATGATTCCCTCGCAAGTTGCGTCCCTAAGTTCGGATCGGTAGCTGGCCGACCAAGGGGAGGAAGCGGCCGGAATTAAAAAAAATACGCCCCCTTTTCGTACGCATTGCACGTCATCTCCAGGCATATAAGGATTAATCGAGACCATCGGCAACCATCGAAACTGGTCGTAGAGCTTAAGGTTGACCATACCCTCTCTTAAGCTCTACGATCATGTCAGTGTAAAAACCTCCCATGTCACATGTGCCATGACGCTACTTTGTTAATTATGCACTCCCATAAAACGCTGTTAGCATAATTAGGCATGCCTGCGTTCGGATCTCCACTCCCCCGTTTTCAAGCACCTTCCCCTGTTACCACCCACAAACGCCTCAATCTGTCACTCAAACTACCGACCTGGCTGTGTTCAAGGAGAGAGAAATTTCTGATCGTAGCAGCTAGTTTGCGCATGCGCATTGCGAACTTTACGCATGCGCAATATAGCGAACATCGGTGGCGTACGACCGTGCGGCCGCTTCGACCGACTCTGAATGAGGTCCCAAGTCCCTGCCCCAGTGGAACTTACAATCTATATTCCCTAACACATGCTCACACGCAGTGGCGGTTCTAGGGGTGGGCCAACAGGGACGTCGCCCGAGAGGGCGCCACTGAGTCCCTAGAAGGTAAAATAAAAAAAATCCCATAATAACAAAAAAAACAGCGCCGGTCTCCCCCGCGTTGCCAGGCGCCTGCTGATATTTGTTATCCCGCATAGAGCACTATGGGAGGGACATCATGACGTCTCTCCCATAGATCCGTGGAGCCGGAGCTCACTCCAGAGCTCCGGCTCCAGCAGAGAGCACTATGGGAGGGACATCATGACGTCTCTCCCATAGATCCGTGGTGGAGCCGTGGTCAGACCGGACAGCAGCGGACGCAGGAGCGGGGCCTAAGGTAAGTATAGTGTTTGTATTTTTTATTTCTCAGAAGGGAGGCATGGGGGCATTACTACTGGGGGCATGTCTATAAGGGGGCATTACTACTGGGGGCATGTCTATAAGGGAGCATTACTACT
Source organism: Taudactylus pleione (assembly GCA_031769625.1). Classification (NCBI taxonomy): domain Eukaryota; kingdom Metazoa; phylum Chordata; class Amphibia; order Anura; family Myobatrachidae; genus Taudactylus; species Taudactylus pleione. Next base: position 9,451,370 of record JAUIMM010000154.1, read on the forward strand.
GGGGACATGTCTATAAGGGGCATTACTACAGGGGCATGTCTATAAGGGGGCATTACTACTGGGGGCATGTATATAATGGGTATTACTACTGGGGGCATTTCTATAAGGGGCATTACTACAGGGGGCCTTACTACTGGGGCCATGTCTATAGGGGGGCATTACTACTGGGGGCATGTCTATAAGGGGGCATTACTACTGGGGGCATGTCTATAAGGGGCATTACTACTGGGGGCATGTCTATAGGGGGGTATTACTACTGGGAAAAGGTCTATAATGGGGCATTTCTACTGGGGCATGTCTATAAGGGGGCATTACTACTGGGGGTATGTCTATAAGGGGACATTGCTACTGGGGGCATGTCTATAAGGGGGCTTTACTACTGGGGACATGTCTATAAGGGGGCATTCCTACTGGGGGCACTACTATAGGGGGCACTAATGGGGGCATCCAACTTTAGGCACTACTATAGTGGGCATTCCTACTGTGGGCACTACTATAGGGGGCATTATTACTGGGGCACTACTAATGTGGGCACTACTATAGGGGGCACTACTACTGTGGGCATTGTATTAGGGGCACTACTACTCAGTACTGTGGGCCTTGTGTATAAGGGGCACTAATTTGGGCATTGTGTAAAAGGCACTGTGTGTCATAACATGAATAAGGGACTAATGTGTGGCGTAATTTGAATTGGGGATACTGTATTGTAAAGGGCATTACTGCATGTGGCATAATGTGTTATACAGGGCATTACTGCATGTGGCATAATGTATTATACAGGGCATTACTGCGTGTGGCATAATGTGTTATAAAGGCCATTACTGCGTGTGGCATAATGTGTTATACAGGGCATTACTGCGTGTGGCATAATGTGTTTATAAAAGGCAGTACTGCATGTGGCATAATGTATTTATAAAGGGCATTACTGTGTAAGGCGCATTACTGCACATGGCAAATATTCGCCACGAGGGGAGAGCTTGGGGGAAGCCCAGCACCTTCATAAGTGCTGGGCACGCCCCACAGTGTGATGAATTGGGGGTGTTCCGCAAGGACACGCCCCCTTTCCGGAAGCACGCGTGCTTTCAGCGCGTGCAGAGGAACGTCATCTACAAAAAGTTGTTTCTTGTTATTTTTTTTTATTTATTTATTTTTTTTGGGTGGGGGAGCAACTGTGAACTGTAGCCCTGAGCTCCACAATGTCTAGAACTGGCCCTGCTCACACGCATATACACTAGGTGTCATTTTTGTTGGTAGCCATTTAACATACCAGAATATTTTTGGAGTGTGGGAGGAAACCGGAGTACCCGGAGGAAACCCACGCAAACACAGGGAGAATATACAAATTCGGCACAGTTAGGGCCAAAGTGGGTATCGAACCCACAACCTCAGTGCTGTGAGACAGTAACGCTAACCATTACACCGTCTGTGCTGTTGAAACCAAGGGCCTGATTCACAGGAGAACGCAGTGTCCATGTTTGCACAGTTGAGCAATTATTTTCTACTGCGCATGTGGAAAAAGTACTGAAAATCACTATGGCGCTTGTGTACCGCTGAGTGTATGCAGAAATCTCTGTTGCATATGCGCACGTTCCTATTTGAGCTGTCCGAGGCGGAACGAAAATAAAGGTTGTCTTATGGGCAAGTTAGGAGAGTGTCCCGGGCGTGTCAGTGAACGCTGTTGTGTGGGAATGATTGAGTCCACCTGTGGATTTGAACTGCCCATGGACATTGAAAGTGGGTATCTGAGGGCTTGAAATGCACTGCGCTCACAAGTACACAAGAGGAAGGCTGAAACTTGCATTTACATACTATCGGTTACCGCAAATTCAAATTCCAGATAAATCGCAACTGCGCATGCATTAGCATACACCTCGGAATCAGGCCCTAAATTAGGAAAATGTACTTTTACATTGTACGCACGAAAAAATCAGAATGTTGGCCCACTTGCACAGTCATACGCATTTTACGGTGCTCCCATCCCCTAGCCGTACACCTGGGTTATTACTAGTCATCATCATCACTGTGCGCTTGTACCAGTGGTCGGGGAACAGGGGTAAATTACCCCACATGGGGTAAAACTGAAATTCCTGGGGGTAATGGATGCAGGGTTGGAGGAGCATGTGAACAGAGTGCACCGCTGTACCCGACGCCAGTGACCTCCTGCCCGGCGCCGCAGGGAGGCTTTAAGCCGGACGCCCACTGAGATGTTATTACCAGCGGGCGCCCGGCTCCTCCCTGCAGCGCCGCGTTAGCCGGAGGCTGGAGTTCTCTTCTGAACTCCAGCTTCCAGCTCTACCCATGCGCACTATGGGAGAGACGTCATGACGTCTCTCCCATAGTTCCGAGGAGCAGCCCGGCGGACAGGATGGCGGCGGAGGCAGGAGCGGGGATTAAGGTAAGTGTTTTTTTTTTTTGCACAATCGGCACTACAGGGGTATAACTATGGGGGCACTGTTACAGGGGAATAACTTTGGGGGCACTGCTACTGGAGCATAACTATGGGGGCACTGCTACAGGGGCATAACTATGGGGGCACTGCTACAGGGGCATAACTGTGGGGGCACTGCTACAGGGGCATAACTGTGGGGGCACTGCTACAGGGGCATAACTATGGGGGCACTGCTACAGGGGCATAACTATGAGGGCACTTCTACAGGGGCATAACTGTGGGGGCACTGCTACAGGGGCATAACTGTGGGGGCACTGCTACAGGGGCATAACTATGGGGGCACTGCTACAGGGGCATAACTATGGGGGCACTGCTACAGGGGCATAACTATGAGGGCACTGCTACAGGGGCATAACTGGGGGCACTGCTACAGGGGCATAACTATGGGGGCATTGCTACTGGAGCATAACTATTGGGGGCACTGCTACAGGGACATAACTATGGGGCATAACTGTGGGGGCACTGATACAGGGGCATAACTGTGGGGGCACTGCTACAGGGGCATAACTATGGGGCATAACTATGAGGGCACTGCTACAGGGGCATAACTGGGGCGCTGCTACAGGGGCATAACTATGAGAGCACTGCTACAGGGGCATAACTATTAGGGCACTACTGCAGGGGCATAACTATGGGTCACTGCTACAGGGGCATAACTATGGGGCACTGCTACAGGGGCATAACTATGGAGGCACTGCTACAGGGGCATAACGATGAGGGCACTGCTACAGGGGCATAACTATGAGGGCACTACTACAGGGGCATAACTATGGGGGCACTGCTACAGGGGCATAATGATGGGGGCACTGCTACAGGAGCATAACTATTATGGCACTACTACAGGGGCATTATATGGGGGCACTACTACAGGGGCATTATATGGGGGCACTGCTACAGGAGCATAACTATGGGGGCACTACTACAGGGGCATTATATGGGGGCACTACTATAGGATTTCCTTCCTTTCAAATCAAGGGGGTAACGTCGGCGTATCTAAATATATATTGGGGTAAAAGGAAAAAAAGTTCCCTGACCCCTGGCTTGTACCATCCTATACTAGTTACAAAAATATGATCAACTCAGCACTGAGCCCAAATTGAAAAAAATGGGCGGGTCTGTAAATGCAATGTGTGTTAGGAATCTGTATGTTTGAATTAGCTGCAGTACCTCTGTTTTACCAAAGGTGCTGCTCTTGTGTATCTTGGACTATTACAAATAACCTGTAGAAATTAATCTCCTTCCCTTGTTTGCTTAATGGGCCCCATCCAATTGCGATGGATTGCCGCTATCCTGCGATGCTGCAACCCGGCATCGCAGGATCGCAGAAATCCAACATGTTGCATTTCGTCGATTTGACGATCGCGATCAAAAAATCATCGCAATCATTAAGTAGGGGACATTTAACATGGCAAATGTCCGCGATCCGGCGATGGATCACAGAACATCGAAGGTGGGAGGCCGGCATGTCCACCTGGAAAGGCCGACATTTTCCATCGCAACGCCGGATCGCGACAAACAGTCTGCGATGGATTGTGCGATGCAGGGTTGTGATCGGAAATGCAGGAATGCGATCGGAAATTTCCGACCGCCCATCGGAAATTTCCGATCGCCCACCATCGATGTTCAGCGATCCGTTGACGCAGGGCCGGTGCTAGGCTTTGCTGCGCCCAGCGAAGTCCTGTGTTGCCGCCCCTTCCCTCCTCCACTCCCTCCCCCTGAAGTTACATAGTAACGATAGCACCGGGAGGGTGGGCCTTTCCAGCGCCCTCCGGATACAGTGGCGCTCCAGGCGACGGACCGGTTTACCCGTGCCTGGAGTCGCTACTGCGTTGCTGGATCGCTGACATTTGATATGTTAAATGTCCCTGATTTGACGATCGCGACCATTTTTTGATCGCGATCGTCAAATTGCCGCAATCAAACATTTTAGATTTCTGCGATCATGCGATGCCGGATTGCAGGATCACGGAAATCGCTTGCAGATGTATGGGGCCCATTACTTGCACCTGTTTCACTGATTTATAATTCCTGGGAAAACATTAATGACCTGCAAGGGGAGAGAATATAAAGTCAGTGAAACGGGTGCAAGTAAGCAGACAAGGAGATTAATGCAGGTCATTAATGTTTTCCCAGGAATTATGTCTGCAGTATTGCAGCCAGGGGCAAACACAGACTTTGCAAGGGGGGCTTCCATATATGTGCTATAAATATTGTATTGCTGCACCTCTAGCCTGAGGGTTCAACTATTCCTTCCCACTGTGTGTTTGTGCTTAAATAAACATCAAATTACTCACTTTCTTCCTAATACCTAGATGAATCACTACAAACACCCAGTTAGCCATAACAGTATGCACTTTACCAGTCACAAATTGTGTTAGTGCACAAGCAGAATGACACGAATCATGCTGTCATGTTCCCTGCACTTGTCTCCGCTCTAGGATCTCATGGAGAGCAAGAATATTAGCAAGTATGTCACACAGAGGGGAGAAATGTAAATGAGTTAGGAGGATCTAAAGGTGCCCATATATCTGCGACTGATCGTCGCGATGCAGGGATGCGATTGGAAATTTCGCCGGATCGCTGACATATGACATGTTAAATGTCCCTGATTTGACGATCGCTATCATTTTTTGATCGTGATCGTCAAATCGCCAAAATCCAACATGTACACCTTGACAAAGGGGCGCTGTGGTTTACAAGCTATATGTAAACGCAAACTCCCGGAGTGCTGCTGTTTTTTCTACTATATATATATATATATATATATATATATATATATATATATAAATATATATATTTACTGTATACATTCAAATGGGATCATTAGTATAATTTCCCTGCAATTGGTTATAAGGCACAATGGGGGTCATTCAGACCCACTCGCGAGCGGCAGTACGCTCGCAAGTGGGTTGATGTTCCCCACTGCGCATGCGCACGACGGAGGGAGCTCCGTCGTGCGCATGCGCGAGACCCGGCGAGCGAAGGACTTTCCTTCGCTCGGAGTGTCTCACCAAAGGGGGCGTGCTGTCGATGGTGAGTGACAGCACGCCCCCTTTGGTGGGCGTGCCGGGGGCGTGCCTGCCAGACGGAGGCGTTCCCATGGGAACGCCTACCGTCTGAAGGCGGCCCCACTGACATCACTAGTGATGTCAGTGGGAGTGATTTTGGCTCTGATAGAGCCAAAATCACTCCAGGGCTTGCGGTTGAGAAACCCGACCACAGGGTTTCACTCGCAAGTCCGATGGTCGCGATGGTCAAGACCATCACGACCATCTTGTTGGACGCTCGTATATGCTGTGGGTGGTGACCCACAGCTATACGAGCGTCCATGAGGACGCTCCATTTTAATGGAGGTGGGCCCTGATTCAGAGCGAGCGCTCTGGTCAGAGCGTTCCGCTCTGAATCAGGGCCTATGATTCCTATGGCTACATGCAATTTCCTAAAAGTATTAGCAGCCAGATCGGCATGACAGAGGGGCGTGGTCAGCTCAAGGAGGCAGGGTCCGCCAGGCTGTGAGTATTTGTGGGCGGAGCCATGCGATCGCGTCATTGTGTCACCGCCCCCGCTACACAATGCCCATATTACAGGCATCGTAATGCAGGGAGCGGGGCCAAAATGACATGATTCAGAGTGAATCGCGGCACCGCCCCCCCCGTGCTGCGGGGGATTCAGATGTAATTGCGGGGGGATAGGAGGGGGGGCGGCAGCCGGGAGGATTGCCTGCTTTCCCGGGAGGTTGGGAGCGGCACACGATTTTCGGGAGGGTAGGCAAGTATGGTACTGTAGCAGCACACATATTAACACACATTACCAACACATTAACGCAAGCTCATAGGTGCTACTTTCACAATCTCCCTGAAATGCTTTTTCAAAAGTAGGCAAGTATGTTGTACACCATTTTGCAATGCACTGGAGAAACGTGATATAATTTTGAAAATTGTGTCTATGTTATTTCTTACTCTTTTCGAGTAATTCGTAGGTACTTTACAGGTGTGTGGTATAGGGGTGAGCGGGTTCGGATTTCTGAAATCCGAACCCCCCCGAGCCTCCCGATCCGAGTCCGATCCGAGTCAGGCTCGACTTTTCCCGCCTGACTCGGATCTGAAATCGAGGCAAAACGTCATCATCCCGCCTTCCGAGTCTCGCGGGTTTTGGATCCTATATAAGGTACCCGCGTCGGCGCCATTTTCTCACTCGGCTGTGGACAGTGAAGAGGGAGGGTGGGAGTTAGGGCTGTGTAGTGTAGTGTAGTGTAGTGCTGCTGTTGTCCACTACATCAAAGTCCATAGGGGCTGGCTGTGTTGTGCTGTGCTGCTGTTGTTAATAGGGGCTGTGTCCACTACTTCAAAGTCCATAGGGGCTGGCTGGACTGTGTTGTGCAGTCAGTTCTCCATAGGGGCTGTGTCCACTCCAAAGTCCTGTGCAGTGTCCCAGTCCTAAAGGAGTGCTGTAGTGTTGTCCAGGGGGTGCTCTGTCCATCAGGGGTGCTCCCCCCAAGTGCTAAAAAAATAATATATTTTCTGTGTTTGTGAATTGTGTGCGCAGTAGCCGCACGTGCATCAACAAAGTAGTGCCAAGCGTGCGCCTGTGTCATAAGTAAAGGGCCGGCTGGCTTGACCGTTAAAGGGTGCTGTAACCCCCGAAAGTACACTCCAGTCCAAACCAAAAAAAAATTATTTTCTGTGTTTGTGAATTGTGTGCGCAGTAGCCGCACGTGCATCAACAAAGTAGTGCCAAGCGTGCGCCTGTGTCATAAGTAAAGGGCCGGCTGGCTTGACCGTTAAGGGTGCTGTAACCCCCGAAAGTACACTCCAGTCCAAACCAAAAAAAAAATTATTTTCTGTGTTTGTGAATTGTGTGCGCAGTAGCCGCACGTGCATCAACAAAGTAGTGCCAAGCGTGCGCCTGTGTCATAAGTAAAGGGCCGGCTGGCTTGACCGTTAAGGGTGCTGTAACCCCCGAAAGTACACTCCAGTCCAAACCAAAAAAAAAATTATTTTCTGTGTTTGTGAATTGTGTGCGCAGTAGCCGCACGTGCATCAACAAAGTAGTGCCAAGCGTGCGCCTGTGTCATAAGTAAAGGGCCGGCTGGCTTGACCGTTAAGGGTGCTGTAACCCCCGAAAGTACACTCCAGTCCAAACCAAAAAAAAAATTATTTTCTGTGTTTGTGAATTGTGTGCGCAGTAGCCGCACGTGCATCAACAAAGTAGTGCCAAGCGTGCGCCTGTGTCATAAGTAAAGGGCCGGCTGGCTTGACCGTTAGAGGGTGCTGTAACCCCCAAAGTACACTCCAGTCCAAACCAAAAAAAAAATTATTTTCTGTGTTTGTGAATTGTGTGCGCAGTAGCCGCACGTGCATCAACAAAGTAGTGCCAAACGTGCGCCTGTGTCATAAGTAAAGGGCCGGCTGGCTTGACCGTTAAGGGTGCTGTAACCCCCGAAAGTACACTCCAGTCCAAACCAAAAAAAAAATTATTTTCTGTGTTTGTGAATTGTGTGCGCAGTAGCCGCACGTGCATCAACAAAGTAGTGCCAAGCATGCGCCTGTGTCATAAGTAAAGGGCCGGCTGGCTTGACCGTTAAGGGTGCTGTAACCCCCAAAAGTACACTCCAGTCCAAACCAAAAAAAAAATTATTTTCTGTGTTTGTGAATTGTGTGCGCAGTAGCCGCACGTGCATCAACAAAGTAGTGCCAAGCGTGCGCCTGTGTCATAAGTAAAGGGCCGGCTGGCTTGACCGTTAAAGGGTGCTGTAACCCCCAAAGTACACTCCAGTCCAAACCAAAAAAAAAATTATTTTCTGTGTTTGTGAATTGTGTGCGCAGTAGCCGCACGTGCATCAACAAAGTAGTGCCAAGCGTGCGCCTGTGTCATAAGTAAAGGGCCGGCTGGCTTGACCGTTAAAGGGTGCTGTAACCCCCGAAAGTACACTCCAGTCCAAACCAAAAAAAAATTATTTTCTGTGTTTGTGAATTGTGTGCGCAGTAGCCGCACGTGCATCAACAAAGTAGTGCCAAGCGTGCGCCTGTGTCATAAGTAAAGGGCCGGCTGGCTTGACCGTTAAAGGGTGCTGTAACCCCCAAAGTACACTCCAGTCCAAACCAAAAAAAAAATTATTTTCTGTGTTTGTGAATTGTGTGCGCAGTAGCAGCACGTGCATCAACAAAGTAGTGCCAAGCGTGCGCCTGTGTCATAAGTAAAGGGCCGGCTGGCTTGACCGTTAAGGGTGCTGTAACCCCCGAAAGTACACTCCAGTCCAAACCAAAAAAAAAATTATTTTCTGTGTTTGTGAATTGTGTGCGCAGTAGCCGCACGTGCATCAACAAAGTAGTGCCAAGCGTGCGCCTGTGTCATAAGTAAAGGGCCGGCTGGCTTGACCGTTAAGGGTGCTGTAACCCCCGAAAGTACACTCCAGTCCAAACCAAAAAAAAAATTATTTTCTGTGTTTGTGAATTGTGTGCGCAGTAGCCGCACGTGCATCAACAAAGTAGTGCCAAGCGTGCGCCTGTGTCATAAGTAAAGGGCCGGCTGGCTTGACCATTAAAGGGTGCTGTAACCCCCAAAGTACACTCCAGTCCAAACCAAAAAAAAAAATATTTTCTGTGTTTGTGAATTGTGTGCGCAGTAGCCGCACGTGCATCAACAAAGTAGTGCCAAGCGTGCGCCTGTGTCAGAAGTAAAGGGCCGGCTGGCTTGACCGTTAAGGGTGCTGTAACCCCCAAAAGTACACTCCAGTCCAAACCAAAAAAAAAATTATTTTCTGTGTTTGTGAATTGTGTGCGCAGTAGCCGCACGTGCATCAACAAAGTAGTGCCAAGCGTGCGCCTGTGTCATAAGTAAAGGGCCGGCTGGCTTGACCGTTAAGGGTGCTGTAACCCCCGAAAGTACACTCCAGTCCAAACCAAAAAAAAAATTATTTTCTGTGTTTGTGAATTGTGTGCGCAGTAGCCGCACGTGCATCAACAAAGTAGTGCCAAGCGTGCGCCTGTGTCATAAGTAAAGGGCCGGCTGGCTTGACCGTTAAGGGTGCTGTAACCCCCGAAAGTACACTCCAGTCCAAACCAAAAAAAAAATTATTTTCTGTGTTTGTGAATTGTGTGCGCAGTAGCCGCACGTGCATCAACAAAGTAGTGCCAAGCGTGCGCCTGTGTCATAAGTAAAGGGCCGGCTGGCTTGACCGTTAAGGGTGCTGTAACCCCCGAAAGTACACTCCAGTCCAAACCAAAAAAAAAATTATTTTCTGTGTTTGTGAATTGTGTGCGCAGTAGCCGCACGTGCATCAACAAAGTAGTGCCAAGCGTGCACCTGTGTCATAAGTAAAGGGCCGGCTGGCTTGACCGTTAAGGGTGCTGTAACCCCCGAAAGTACACTCCAGTCCAAACCAAAAAAAAATTACTTTCTGTGTTTGTGAATTGTGTGCGCAGTAGCCGCACGTGCATCAACAAAGTAGTGCCAAGCGTGCGCCTGTGTCATAAGTAAAGGGCCGGCTGGCTTGACCGTTAAAGGGTGCTGTAACCCCCAAAGTACACTCCAGTCAAAACCAAAAAAAAAATTATTTTCTGTGTTTGTGAATTGTGTGCGCAGTAGACGCACGTGCATCAACAAAGTAGTGCCAAGCGTGCGCCTGTGTCATAAGTAAAGGGCCGGCTGGCTTGACCGTTAAGGGTGCTGTAACCCCCGAGAGTACACTCCAGTCCAAACCAAAAAAAAAATTATTTTCTGTGTTTGTGAATTGTGTGCGCAGTAGACGCACGTGCATCAACAAAGTAGTGCCAAGCGTGCGCCTGTGTCATAAGTAAAGGGCCGGCTGGCTTGACCGTTAAGGGTGCTGTAACCCCCGAGAGTACACTCCAGTCCAAACCAAAAAAAAAATTATTTTCTGTGTTTGTGAATTGTGTGCGCAGTAGCCGCACGTGCATCAACAAAGTAGTGCCAAGCGTGCGCCTGTGTCATAAGTAAAGGGCCGGCTGGCTTGACCGTTAAGGGTGCTGTAACCCCCGAAAGTACACTCCAGTCCAAACCAAAAAAAAAATTATTTTCTGTGTTTGTGAATTGTGTGCGCAATAGCCGCACGTGCATCAACAAAGTAGTGCCAAGCGTGCGCCTGTGTCATAAGTAAAGGGCCGGCTGGCTTGACCGTTAAAGGGTGCTGTAACCCCCAAAGTACACTCCAGTCCAAACCAAAAAAAAAATTATTTTCTGTGTTTGTGAATTGTGTGCGCAGTAGCCGCACGTGCATCAACAAAGTAGTGCCAAGCGTGCGCCTGTGTCATAAGTAAAGGGCCAGCTGGCTTGACCGTTAAAGGGTGCTGTAACCCCCAAAGTACACTCCAGTCCAAACCAAAAAAAAAATTATTTTCTGTGTTTGTGAATTGTGTGCGCAGTAGCCGCACGTGCATCAACAAAGTAGTGCCAAGCGTGTGCCTGTGTCATAAGTAAAGGGCCGGCTGGCTTGACCGTTAAGGGTGCTGTAACCCCCGAAAGTACACTCCAGTCCAAACCAAAAAAAAAAATATTTTCTGTGTTTGTGAATTGTGTGCGCAGTAGCCGCACGTGCATCAACAAAGTAGTGCCAAGCGTGCGCCTGTGTCATAAGTAAAGGGCCGGCTGGCTTGACCGTTAAGGGTGCTGTAACCCCCGAAAGTACACTCCAGTCCAAACCAAAAAAAAAATTATTTTCTGTGTTTGTGAATTGTGTGCGCAGTAGCCGCACGTGCATCAACAAAGTAGTGCCAAGCGTGCGCCTGTGTCATAAGTAAAGGGCCGGCTGGCTTGACCGTTAAGGGTGCTGTAACCCCCGAAAGTACACTCCAGTCCAAACCAAAAAAAAAATTATTTTCTGTGTTTGTGAATTGTGTGCGCAGTAGCCGCACGTGCATCAACAAAGTAGTGCCAAGCGTGCACCTGTGTCATAAGTAAAGGGCCGGCTGGCTTGACCGTTAAGGGTGCTGTAACCCCCGAAAGTACACTCCAGTCCAAACCAAAAAAAAAAATATTTTCTGTGTTTGTGAATTGTGTGCGCAGTAGCCGCACGTGCATCAACAAAGTAGTGCCAAGCGTGCGCCTGTGTCATAAGTAAAGGGCCAGCTGGCTTGACCGTTAAAGGGTGCTGTAACCCCCAAAGTACACTCCAGTCCAAACCAAAAAAAAAATTATTTTCTGTGTTTGTGAATTGTGTGCGCAGTAGCCGCACGTGCATCAACAAAGTAGTGCCAAGCGTGCGCCTGTGTCATAAGTAAAGGGCCAGCTGGCTTGACCGTTAAAGGGTGCTGTAACCCCCGAAAGTACACTCCAGTCCAAACCAAAAAAAAAATTATTTTCTGTGTTTGTGAATTGTGTGCGCAGTAGCCGCACGTGCATCAACAAAGTAGTGCCAAGCGTGCGCCTGTGTCATAAGTAAAGGGCCGGCTGGCTTGACCGTTAAGGGTGCTGTAACCCCCGAGAGTACACTCCAGTCCAAACCAAAAAAAATATTATTTTCTGTGTTTGTGAATTGTGTGCGCAGTAGCCGCACGTGCATCAACAAAGTAGTGCCAAGCGTGCGCCTGTGTCATAAGTAAAGGGCCGGCTGGCTTGACCGTTAAGGGTGCTGTAACCCCCGAAAGTACACTCCAGTCCAAACCAAAAAAAAAATTATTTTCTGTGTTTGTGAATTGTGTGCGCAGTAGCCGCACGTGCATCAACAAAGTAGTGCCAAGCGTGCGCCTGTGTCATAAGTAAAGGGCCGGCTGGCTTGACCGTTAAAGGGTGCTGTAACCCCCAAAGTACACTCCAGTCCAAACCAAAAAAAAAATTATTTTCTGTGTTTGTGAATTGTGTGCGCAGTAGCCGCACGTGCATCAACAAAGTAGTGCCAAGCGTGCGCCTGTGTCATAAGTAAAGGGCCGGCTGGCTTGACCGTTAAGGGTGCTGTAACCCCCGAGAGTACACTCCAGTCCAAACCAAAAAAAATATTATTTTCTGTGTTTGTGAATTGTGTGCGCAGTAGCCGCACGTGCATCAACAAAGTAGTGCCAAGCGTGCGCCTGTGTCATAAGTAAAGGGCCGGCTGGCTTGACCGTTAAGGGTGCTGTAACCCCCGAAAGTACACTCCAGTCCAAACCAAAAAAAAAATTATTTTCTGTGTTTGTGAATTGTGTGCGCAGTAGCCGCACGTGCATCAACAAAGTAGTGCCAAGCGTGCGCCTGTGTCATAAGTAAAGGGCCGGCTGGCTTGACCGTTAAGGGTGCTGTAACCCCCGAAAGTACACTCCAGTCCAAACCAAAAAAAAAATTATTTTCTGTGTTTGTGAATTGTGTGCGCAGTAGCCGCACGTGCATCAACAAAGTAGTGCCAAGCGTGCGCCTGTGTCATAAGTAAAGGGCCGGCTGGCTTGACCGTTAAGGGTGCTGTAACCCCCGAAAGTACACTCCAGTCCAAACCAAAAAAAAAATGATTTTCTGTGTTTGTGAATTGTGTGCGCAGTAGCCGCACGTGCATCAACAAAGTAGTGCCAAGCGTGCGCCTGTGTCATAAGTAAAGGGCCGGCTGGCTTGACCGTTAAGGGTGCTGTAACCCCCGAAAGTACACTCCAGTCCAAACCAAAAAAAAAATTATTTTCTGTGTTTGTGAATTGTGTGCGCAGTAGCCGCACGTGCATCAACAAAGTAGTGCCAAGCGTGCGCCTGTGTCATAAGTAAAGGGCCGGCTGGCTTGACCGTTAAGGGTGCTGTAACCCCCGAGAGTACACTCCAGTCCAAACCAAAAAAAAAATAATTTTCTGTGTTTGTGAATTGTGTGCGCAGTAGCCGCACGTGCATCAACAAAGTAGTGCCAAGCGTGCGCCTGTGTCATAAGTAAAGGGCCAGCTGGCTTGACCGTTAAGGGTGCTGTAACCCCCAAAAGTACACTCCAGTCCAAACCAAAAAAAAATCTATTTTCTGTGTTTGTGAATTGTGTGCGCAGTAGCCGCACGTGCATCAACAAAGTAGTGCCAAGCATGCACCTGTGTCATAAGTAAAGGGCGGGCTGGCTTGACCGTTAAGGGTGCTGTAACCCCCGAAAATACACTCCAGTCCAAACCAAAAAAAAAATTATTTTCTGTGTTTGTGAATTGTGTGCGCAGTAGCCGCACGTGCATCAACAAAGTAGTGCCAAGCGTGCGCCTGTGTCATAAGTAAAGGGCCGGCTGGCTTGACCGTTAAAGGGTGCTGTAACCCCCAAAGTACACTCCAGTCCAAACCAAAAAAAAAATTATTTTCTGTGTTTGTGAATTGTGTGCGCAGTAGCCGCACGTGCATCAACAAAGTAGTGCCAAGCGCGCGCCTGTGTCATAAGTAAAGGGCCGACTGGCTTGACCGTTAAAGGGTGCTGTAACCCCCGAAAGTACACTCCAGTCCAAACCAAAAAAAAATTATTTTCTGTGTTTGTGAATTGTGTGCGCAGTAGCCGCACGTGCATCAACAAAGTAGTGCCAAGCGTGCGCCTGTGTCATAAGTAAAGGGCCGGCTGGCTTGACCGTTAAAGGGTGCTGTAACCCCCGAAAGTACACTCCAGTCCAAACCAAAAAAAAAATTATTTTCTGTGTTTGTGAATTGTGTGCGCAGTAGCCGCACGTGCATCAACAAAGTAGTGCCAAGCGTGCACCTGTGTCATAAGTAAAGGGCCGGCTGGCTTGACCGTTAAGGGTGCTGTAACCCCCGAAAGTACACTCCAGTCCAAACCAAAAAAAAAATTATTTTCTGTGTTTGTGAATTGTGTGCGCAGTAGCCGCACGTGCATCAACAAAGTAGTGCCAAGCGTGCGCCTGTGTCATAAGTAAAGGGCCGGCTGGCTTGACCGTTAAAGGGTGCTGTAACCCCCAAAGTACACTCCAGTCCAAACCAAAAAAAAATTTATTTTCTGTGTTTGTGAATTGTGTGCGCAGTAGCCGCACGTGCATCAACAAAGTAGTGCCAAACGTGCGCCTGTGTCATAAGTAAAGGGCCGGCTGGCTTGACCGTTAAGGGTGCTGTAACCCCCGAAAGTACACTCCAGTCCAAACCAACAAAAAAAATATTTTCTGTTTGTGAATTGTGTGCGCAGTAGCCGCACGTGCATCAACAAAGTAGTGCCAAGCGTGCGCCTGTGTCATAAGTAAAGGGCCGGCTGGCTTGACCGTTAAAGGGTGCTGTAACCCCCAAAGTACACTCCAGTCCAAACCAAAAAAAAAATTATTTTCTGTGTTTGTGAATTGTGTGTGCAGTAGCCGCACGTGCATCAACAAAGTAGTGCCAAGCGTGCGCCTGTGTCATAAGTAAAGGGCCGGCTGGCTTGACCGTTAAGGGTGCTGTAACCCCCGAGAGTACACTCCAGTCCAAACCAAAAAAAAAATTATTTTCTGTGTTTGTGAATTGTGTGCGCAGTAGCCGCACGTGCATCAACAAAGTAGTGCCAATCGTGCGCCTGTGTCATAAGTAAAGGGCCGGCTGGCTTGACCGTTAAGGGTGCTGTAACCCCCGAAAGTACACTCCAGTCCAAACCCAAAAAAAAATTATTTTCTGTGTTTGTGAATTGTGTGCGCAATAGCCGCACGTGCATCAACAAAGTAGTGCCAAGCGTGCGCCTGTGTCATAAGTAAAGGGCCGGCTGGCTTGACCGTTAAAGGGTGCTGTAACCCCCAAAGTACACTCCAGTCCAAACCAAAAAAAAAATTATTTTCTGTGTTTGTGAATTGTGTGCGCAGTAGCTGCACGTGCATCAACAAAGTAGTGCCAAGCGTGCGCCTGTGTCATAAGTAAAGGGCCAGCTGGCTTGACCGTTAAAGGGTGCTGTAACCCCCAAAGTACACTCCAGTCCAAACCAAAAAAAAAATTATTTTCTGTGTTTGTGAATTGTGTGCGCAGTAGCCGCACGTGCATCAACAAAGTAGTGCCAAGCGTGCGCCTGTGTCATAAGTAAAGGGCCGGCTGGCTTGACCGTTAAGGGTGCTGTAACCCCCGAAAGTACACTCCAGTCCAAACCAAAAAAAAAATTATTTTCTGTGTTTGTGAATTGTGTGCGCAGTAGCCGCACGTGCATCAACAAAGTAGTGCCAAGCGTGCGCCTGTGTCATAAGTAAAGGGCCGGCTGGCTTGACCGTTAAGGGTGCTGTAACCCCCGAAAGTACACTCCAGTCCAAACCAAAAAAATAATTATTTTCTGTGTTTGTGAATTGTGTGCGCAGTAGCCGCACGTGCATCAACAAAGTAGTGCCAAGCGCGCGCCTGTGTCATAAGTAAAGGGCCGGCTGGCTTGACCGTTAAAGGGTGCTGTAACCCCCAAAGTACACTCCAGTCCAAACCAAAAAAAAAATTATTTTCTGTGTTTGTGAATTGTGTGCGCAGTAGCCACACGTGCATCAACAAAGTAGTGCCAAGCGTGCGCCTGTGTCATAAGTAAAGGGCCGGCTGGCTTGACCGTTAAGGGTGCTGTAACCTATGAAAGTACACTCCAGTCCAAACCAAAAAAAAAATTATTTTCTGTGTTTGTGAATTGTGTGCGCAGTAGCCGCACGTGCATCAACAAAGTAGTGCCAAGCGTGCGCCTGTGTCATAAGTAAAGGGCCGGCTGGCTTGACCGTTAAGGGTGCTGTAACCCCCGAAAGTACACTCCAGTCCAAACCAAAAAAAAAATTATTTTCTGTGTTTGTGAATTGTGTGCGCAGTAGCCGCACGTGCATCAACAAAGTAGTGCCAAGCGTGCACCTGTGTCATAAGTAAAGGGCCGGCTGGCTTGACCGTTAAGGGTGCTGTAACCCCCGAAAGTACACTCCAGTCCAAACCAAAAAAAAAATTATTTTCTGTGTTTGTGAATTGTGTGCGCAGTAGCCGCACATGTTTCAACAAAGTAGTGCCAAGCGTGCGCCTGTGTCATAAGTAAAGGGCCGGCTGGCTTGACCGTTAA
This sequence comes from Taudactylus pleione, assembly GCA_031769625.1. Lineage (NCBI taxonomy): Eukaryota > Metazoa > Chordata > Amphibia > Anura > Myobatrachidae > Taudactylus > Taudactylus pleione. Next base: position 9,467,722 of record JAUIMM010000154.1, read on the forward strand.
AGGGTGCTGTAACCCCCAAAGTACACTCCAGTCCAAACCAAAAAAAAAATTATTTTCTGTGTTTGTGAATTGTGTGCGCAGTAGCCGCACGTGCATCAACAAAGTAGTGCCAAGCGTGCGCCTGTGTCATAAGTAAAGGGCCGGCTGGCTTGACCGTTAAAGGGTGCTGTAACCCCCGAAAGTACACTCCAGTCCAAACCAAAAAAAATTTATTTTCTGTGTTTGTGAATTGTGTGCGCAGTAGCCGCACGTGCATCAACAAAGTAGTGCCAAGCGTGCGCCTGTGTCATAAGTAAAGGGCCGGCTGGCTTGACCGTTAAGGGTGCTGTAACCCCCGAGAGTACACTCCAGTCCAAACCAAAAAAAAAATTATTTTCTGTGTTTGTGAATTGTGTGCGCAGTAGCCGCACGTGCATCAACAAAGTAGTGCCAAGCGTGCGCCTGTGTCATAAGTAAAGGGCCGGCTGGCTTGACCGTTAAGGGTGCTGTAACCCCCGAAAGTACACTCCAGTCCAAACCAAAAAAAAAATTATTTTCTGTGTTTGTGAATTGTGTGCGCAGTAGCCGCACGTGCATCAACAAAGTAGTGCCAAGCGTGCGCCTGTGTCATAAGTAAAGGGCCGGCTGGCTTGACCATTAAAGGGTGCTGTAACCCCCAAAGTACACTCCAGTCCAAACCAAAAAAAAAATTATTTTCTGTGTTTGTGAATTGTGTGCGCAGTAGCCGCACGTGCATCAACAAAGTAGTGCCAAGCGTGCGCCTGTGTCATAAGTAAAGGGCCGGCTGGCTTGACCGTTAAAGGGTGCTGTAACCCCCGAAAGTACACTCCAGTCCAAACCCCCAAAAAAATATTTTCTGTGTTTGTGAATTGTGTGCGCAGTAGCCGCACGTGCATCAACAAAGTAGTGCCAAGCGTGCGCCTGTGTCATAAGTAAAGGGCCGGCTGGCTTGACCGTTAAGGGTGCTGTAACCCCCGAGAGTACACTCCAGTCCAAACCAAAAAAAAAATTATTTTCTGTGTTTGTGAATTGCGTGCGCAGTAGCCGCACGTGCATCAACAAAGTAGTGCCAAGCGTGCGCCTGTGTCATAAGTAAAGGGCCGGCTGGCTTGACCGTTAAGGGTGCTGTAACCCCCGAAAGTACACTCCAGTCCAAACCAAAAAAAAAATTATTTTCTGTGTTTGTGAATTGTGTGCGCAGTAGCCGCACGTGCATCAACAAAGTAGTGCCAAGCTTGCGCCTGTGTCATAAGTAAAGGGCCGGCTGGCTTGACCGTTAAAGGGTGCTGTAACCCCCAAAGTACACTCCAGTCCAAACCAAAAAAAAATTATTTTCTGTGTTTGTGAATTGTGTGCGCAGTAGCCGCACGTGCATCAACAAAGTAGTGCCAAGAGTGCGCCTGTGTCATAAGTAAAGGGCCGGCTGGCTTGACCGTTAAAGGGTGCTGTAACCCCCAAAGTACACTCCAGTCCAAACTAAAAAAAAAATTATTTTCTGTGTTTAGCCGCACGTATATATCAAATCGATATAACATAAATGGTGGACCAAACTTTCTCCGATAAAAATAAAATAGAGAAAGATCAAGAACCACTTCCTCCTAGTGCTGAAGCTGCTGCCACTAGTCATGACATAAACGATAACATGCCATCAACGTCGTCTGCCAAGGCCGATGCCCAATGTCATAGTAGAGGGCACATACAATCCCAAATGGCAAAGTTCAGGAAAATGACCTTGAAAAAGACATTTAAATCAGCTGAAGAGAAACGTAAACTTGCCAATATGCCATTTACGACACGGAGTGGCAAGGAACGGCTAAGGTCGATCCCTAGTATGTTCATGACTAGTGGTTCAGCTTCACATGACGATGGAAGCCCTCCTCCCACTAAAAAAATCAAAAGCGTTAAGCTTGCAAAAGCACAGCGAAGAACTGTGCTTTCTAAGAAGATATCACAAATCCCCAAGGAGAGTCCAAGTGTGGTGGTGGTTGCGATGCCTGACCTTCCCAGCACTGGACGGGAAGAGGTGGCTCTTTCCACCATTTGCACGCCCCCTGCAAGTGCTGAAAGTAGCACCCACAGTCCACTTGCTGATATGCAAATTGAAGATGTCACTGTTGAAGTACAACAGGATGAGGATACTGGTGTAGCTGGCGCTGAGGAGGAAGTTGGCGAGGAGGATTCTGATGGTGATGTGGTTTGTTTAAATCAGGCTCCGGGGGAGACAGTTGTTGTCCGTGGGATGAAAAAGCCCATCACGGTCATGCCTGGGCAGAAGACCAAACATTCCACCTCTTTGGTCTGGCAATATTTCTATCCAAATCCGGACAACAACTGTCTTGCCATATATACCATATGTAAAGGTGAAATAAGTAGGGGTAGGGACGTCAACCACCTAGGAACATCCTCCCTTATACGGCACCTGCAGCGCGTTCATAAAAAGTTACTGTCAAGTTCAGAAACTTTGGCTAAGACCGTAAGCAGTCCAGGGACACCTAAATCCCGTTGTCCTGTTGTATCCAAGCGCCTGCAAACCACACCGTCAACTCCCTCCTCGTCAATTTCCTCCTTAGTCAGGATCGGAAGTAGTCCTGCAGGCCATGTCACTGGCATGACTGACTCTCCTATCCGGGATTCCTCTGGAGGATCCTGCATTGCTACGCCTACTGCTGCCGCTGCTGCTGTTGCTGCTGCTGGGAGTCGTTCATCATCCCAGAGAGGAAGTAGGAACACCACTACTTTTACTAAACAATTGACCCTCCAACAGTCCTTAGCGAGGAGGATGAAGTACGACAGCAGTCATCCTGAAGCAAAACGTATAACTTGACTGCTATGTTGGTGTTAGACGTGCGTCCGGTATCCGCCATTAGTGCAGTGGGATTTAGACAATTGATGGAGGTAGTGTGTCCCCGGTTCCAAATCCCGTCTAGATTCCACTTCACTAGGCAGGCGATACCGAGACTGTACAGAAACGTCAGAAAAAGTGTCCTCAGTGTCCTGAAAAATGCCGTTGTACACAATGTCCACTTAACCACGGACATGTGGACAAGTGGAACAGGGCAGACTAAGGACTATATGACTGTGACAGCCCACTGGGTAGATGTATCACCTTACGCAGCAACAGCAGCAGCGTCACCAGTAGCAGCATCTCAGAAACGCCAGCTCGTTACAAGGCAGGCTACGCTGTGTATCACCGGTTTCAGTAAGAGGCACACCGCCGACAACCTCTTAAAGAAACTGAGGGAAATCATCGCCCAGTGGCTTACCCCACTTAGACTCTCCTGGGGATTTGTGATATCTGACAACACCACCAATATTGTGCGGGCATTACATCTGGGCAAATTCCAGCACGTCCCATGTTTTGCTCACACAATAAACTTGGTGGTGCAGAATTTTCTGAAAAGCGACAGGGGCGTGCAGGAGACGCTTTGGGTGGCCCGAAAAATTTCTGGCCACTTTCGCCATTCAGCGACTGCGTGCCGAAGACTGGAGCGCCAGCAAACACTCTTGAACCTGCCCCGCCATCACCTGAAGCAAGAGGTTGTGACGCGGTGGAACTCAACCCTCTATATGCTTCAGAGGATGGAGGAGCAGCAAAAGGCCATACAAGCCTATACATCCACCTATGACATAGGCAAAGGAGGGGGTATGCACCTGACTCAAGCGCAGTGGAGAATGATTTCCGTGTTGTGCAAGGTTCTCCAGCCCTTCGAACTTGCCACACGTGAAGTCAGTTCAGACACAGCCAGCTTGAGTCAGGTCATTCCCCTCATCAGGCTTTTGCAGAAGCAGCTGGAGAAAGTGAAGGAGGAGCTAAGACGGAGCGATTCCGCTCGGCATGTGGGACTTGTGGATGAAGCCCTTCATTCGCTTTGCCAGGATTCCAGGGTGGTCAATCTGTTGAAATCAGACCACTACATTTTGGCCACCGTGCTTGATCCTAGGTTTAAAGCCTATGTGGTGTCTCTCTTTCCGGCCGACACAAGCCTGCAGAGGTGCAAAGACCTGCTGGTGAACACACTGTCAGCTGAAGCGGAACGTGACACGTCAACGGCTCCTTCTTCATTTTCTCCCGCAACTGGGGCTGCCAGGAAAAAACTTAGGTATCCTAAGCAACCCGCTGGCGGTGATGCAGGGCAGGCAGGACCAAGTTTGGACATCTGGTCCGGACTGAAGGACCTGGCAACAATTTCTGACATGTCTACTGTCACTGCATATGATACTGTCACCATTGACAGAATGGTGGAGGATTACATCGGTGACAGCATCCAAGTAGGCATGTCAGACAGTCCATACCTGTACTGGCAGGAAAAAGAGGCAATTTGGAGGCCCCTGTACAAGCTGGCTCTATTTTACCTGAGTTGCCCCCCCTCCAGTGTGTACTCCGAAAGAGTGTTTAGTGCAGCCGGGAACCTTGTCAGCGAAAGGCGTAGGAGGTTGCTTCCACAGAATGTGGAGAAGATGATGTTCATCAAAATGAATTATCAGCTCTTCCAGGGAGACCAGCCTCCAGAAGGTACAGAGGGACCTGTGGTGGTGGATTCAAGTGGGGACGAGTTAATACTTTGTGAGGATGAGGATGTACACACTGAAGAGGGTGAGGAATCGGTGGATGAGGAGGATGAGGATGACATCTTGCCTCCGTAGAGCCAGTTTGTGCAGGGACACATTAATTGCCAGCTTGTTTTGTAGGGGCCCAAACGAACCAATCATTTCAGCCACAGTTGTGTGGCAGACCCTGGCGCTGAAATGATTGATTTGTTAAAGTGTGCATGTCCTGTTTATACAACATAAGGGTGGGTGGGAGGGCCCAAGGACAATTCCATCTTGCACTTCTTTTTTTTCTTTGCATTATGTACAGTTTGGGGCCTAGTTTTTCTAACTGCCATCCTGTCTGCCACTGCAGTGTCACTCCTAGATGGGTCACGTGTTTGTGCCGCCCACTCGTGTCGCTTAGCATAGTCATCCAGCTACCTCGGTGCAACCTTTTGGACATGAAAACACTATTGTGAGGTGTGAGGTGTTCAGTATAGACTGGAAATGAGTGGAAATTAAGGTTATTGAGGTTAATAATAGCATAGGAGCAGAGAAACCAACAAATTCTGTGATTTTAGCTGTTTTTATGCTTTTTAAAAAAAAAATACAGATCCAAAACACAAAACCCAGAACCCAAAACACGGAAGTGTGGTTTTGGCAAAACCAATCCAGATCCAAAACACGAAGAAAGATCCAGATCCAAAACCAAAACACAAAACACGAAAAGTGGCCGGTGCACACCCCTAGTGTGGTATAGTTTGTCGACATTCAATAATGTCGACATGAGAATGCGTAATGTCAACATGCTTGATGTGTCGAAATTGACCTCATCGACATTCATCACGTCCCTAGTGGTAACTTATCTGGTACAGTGGGCCTGGCAGCTCCAGCGGTGTCTTTTGGGTCCGGTGGTGACGTCTTGAGGACATTCGGCAGATCCTAAGCCACTTCGGATGAGTTTCGCTAACCCTGACCCCTAACCCTTCCCCTAGTGCCTAACCCTATTCTCCTCACCTACAGCCTAACCCGTAGCCTAGTGCCTAACGATCCCCTCCCATAGCCTAACCCTAACCTCCTCTCCTGCAGCCACTCCACGTCACTTGGTTGTCTTTTAGCCTGAACTGCTTGCAGTGATTGCGGTAGGAAAAACCTACCACAAGCGCTGCGAGCAGTTCAGATGCCTTTCGATGTACCCGATTAATCAAATAAATACCGGAGATGACGTGTGATGCGAACGGCAAAGGGGCGTCTTTACAAAATAGCAAGCGCATTTTTCGTTCGCTCGCTCAGACATAGAGGCGTCAACAAACCGATATGAGCGAGCGCACAATTTCAATAGCCGGACCCTTTTTTTGAACGACCGTCCGCAAATAGCGTCCGGGTCTGAATCAGGCCCTCTGTCCATTATAATAGAACCTCTGGGCTGAAAATGTTGGAAATCCAGGGGCCCCTGTTTGGCAGAGTACCCCAGCCTCCACAGTCCACAGGGTTGAAAAGCATCCCAGAGTTGTTGAATGGAGGGCTGACAGCCTCTGAAAGTGGTAACATTTTTTTACACCCTCCTGGGGTCGGTTTAGACTGTTGCTTGAGGATTAAGCAGGACCAGTGCAAGGTTTCTCTGTGCCCTAGGCAACATTTTAGCCTACAGTTCCTTCTCCAACTAATACCCATGTTCCAGCACATCACATGGCTGTAGTATCACACACACAGTCAGTAGTAGTATGTAATAAAATACTATTGTATTATATTTAGTGACTGATTATCACTGATAATTTATCAGTCCACTTCAGCTTCCAGACTCTGATAGAACGCAGAGAGCGCAAGATCACATGGAAATTGTCACACACAGGAGTCTTCCCATATTACCTAACAGAGACAGAAACACATAGCATTGCATAGTAAAAAAAGAGGAAGGGGGATGGGTTGGTTGGTTTATATCACACTGGTGCAAACTCTATATGGCATGTGATCCACATAAAACAATTCAGCATTAACAGAAGAACTATAGTGCAATTCACCCAGGTGAATACATTCATAGGTCCAGAATATATCACAGTAATCACCCGTAATAGTCGTTGTATGGAATGAACAATCTTGAAACACTTTTTCATGTAATTCAAAATTATTACAGATGGACACAGCACCATGGACACATACCTCCTTTATTTAAAACCAGAAGATGTGTCTGCCTGCTTCCCTCTCTCATAAAAAATGGGAACGGAAGAATACACAAACAAACAGACCAGTAAAGCAGAAATATTTTGCTAATAAAAGTCAATTTATAAAATAATGCACTCACATGATGAAAACAGGTTAAAGCATGTATGGAAACCCACTTGTTCCTCAGTGATAAAAGTACTCCTACCAGGTGACAAAGATGGTACCAGCCCAGCAAGATCGGCAAAGTCCCGGAAAGTACTGAGCCCGCCCCTGGTGATATCAGAAGATGACACAGATGCAGCCCGCACAGGGCCGGTGCAAGGTGTCTGGGCACCCTGGGCCAAGATTGACCTTACCACCCCTGCTCCCCACAGCAAACGCGCAAGGGGGGGTTAGGTTTAGGTACGTCCTAGGGGGTTAGGACCCACCAGGGAAGGTTAGGGGTGGGAGAGGGGGGGTTAGCATTAGGTACCACTGGATGGTTAGGTTTAGGGTGTGGGGAGGGGGGGTTAGGTTTAGGCACCTGGAGTCAGTGTAGGCAGGACAGGTAGCGGAGGCTGTCAGCTGATTAGACCAGCAGCCGCACCAGTGCAGTGTACAAGACAGATGTCTCGCTTTCAAAGACATCCTTCTTTTTTGTTTGGTAGACTCAGCGGCGCCCTCCAGGGCCTAAAGTTGCCTAATGGTAGCGCCGGCACTGAGCCCGCAGGTGTCCACAAATAGCCAAGCTTAAAACGTTTCAAACAGGGATGAGCGGTTTTGGTTCCCTGAGAACCGAACCCATCCGTACTTTGGGGATCCGAGTCGTCTCAGGTTTTCCCGCCTGACTCAGATCTGAAAATGAGGCAAACATTATCATCCCGCTGTCGGATTCTCGTGGGTTTTGGATTCTATAAAGGTCCCACGATCGCAGCCATTTATCATTCCGGCTGTGGAGAGTGAAGAGGGAGGGAGCTGCGAGCTGTGCTGTACTGCTGTGTATAGGGACTGGCTACAGTTATGTTGCTTAAGGGCTGGCTGTTGTCCATATAGGGGCTGGCAGGCTGTTGTTGTGACTGTCCATCCATAGGGGCTGGCTGTCTGTTGTCCATATACAGGGACTGGCTGGCTGTTGTCCTGTCCATAGGGGCTGGCTGTTGTCCATAGGGGCTGGCTGTTCTGCTGTGTTGTCCAGGGGGTGCTCTGCCCATAAGGGGCGCTCTTCACCCCCAGTGTGAAAATAATTTCTGTGCTTGTTAGCCACACTTGTCAGCAACGTAGGTGCACAGGGGTGCTGTGTTGTTGTCTGTCAAGGGGCTGCTGCCTCTTTCAGGGGTACTCTTCACCCACCCCAAGAGTGAAAAATAAACAAAAAAACATTTTTTCCTGTGCTTCTTAGCCACACTTGTCAGCAACATAGGTGCACAGGGGTGCTGTGTTGCTGTCTGTTAAGGGGCTGCTGCCTCTTTCAGGGGTACTCTTCACCCACCTCCAGTGTGAAAAAAAAACAAAACTACTTTTTCTGTGCGTGTTAGCCACACTTGTCAGCAACATAGGTGTGCAGGGGTGCTGTGCTGCTGTCTGTCAAGGGGCTGCTGTCTCTTTCAGGGGTGCTCTTCACCCCCAGTGTGAAAAAAACCAAACAAACATTTTTTTCTGTGCGTGTTAGCCACACCTGTCATCAACGTAGGTGTGCTGTGTTGCCTGTGTCATTTATCAAGAGGCTACTGCCTCGTTCGGGTGTTCTCCCTCCAAAGTTCCCCCCCAAAAAATTAATTCAATCAGTCAATCTTTTTTGTGTGTGTGTGTTTGTATATGTCATGGGTGCTGCCTGTGTTGTTTAACAAGAGACTGCTTCCTCGTTCGGGTGCTCTACCTCCCAAGTGCCAAAAAAAATTAATTCAATCAATCAGTCAGTCAATCAATGTTTTTTTTTTCACTGTTAGCCATGGCATCACAATTGCCTCTGCTGAGATTTGCATAAACATTTTCAAAGGTGAAAATAGAGGATATGGTTAAAAAATGGAATAAAGCAGCTAAAACTGTGTTCTCTGATTATAGTGTCCCTACTCCCTACCCATGGCCCCTCTATCTGACTTTCAGTGATATATACACAAAAAGAAGAAATACAAGTGCACAACTCCAAATTAACCGATTATATATAAATAAATACATTTGGTAGTAAATAGAGGTTTTTGGCATAATCTTGGCCAAGGTTATGGGCCTACCCACCACATACGGGTAACCTCTGTAGGGTAGGTCCCTAACATACTAGGGTTCAAATCCAGAGTGCAGGACACCCCCAAACTAGCCCAGCTAAGCCACCCCAAGGCACCGCTCTAATAAGAAAAGTGAAGTGTAAAGGAAATAGTTAAGAGCAGCATGTATTGTTTATTTATATATAATCAGTTAATTTGGAGTTGTGCACTTGTATTTCTATCCCCCAGGGAGCCCGACACCCGGCTTACTGATCAAAGGTAAGCTGGACGCCGGGCGTGGACAGCCGCGGGAATGGGGGGGGATAGGTTAGGGGCCCCCGGGGGGGACTTAGGGTTAGGCACCCCCCAGGAGGTTAGGGTTAGGCTAGGGGAAAGGGAGGTTAGGGTTAGGCACCCCCCCGGGAGACTAATGCTGGCCATACACGGTAAGATTTTCTGTCCAACCATCTAGTTGGTTGGTTGGAATGAAAATCTGGTAACGTATGGGAGTAACTGATGACCAGCAATTTGCTACTAAATGCCATAAAATAGATTAAAATGTTTGTTTGGGAGCAAATTGCTGATTGTCATTTGCTTTCATACGTTACCAGATTTTCATTCCAACCAACCAACTAGTTGGATGGTTGGACAGAAAATCGTACCGTGTATGGCCAGCATTAGGTTTAGGCACTTGCGGGGGAGGTTAGGGTTAGGCATCCCTAAGGGAGGGTTAGGGTTAGGGGGGAATTAGATTACTTTTACTTCAACGAAGGACGATCGGATTTCCTCCTGTGTCGGGCTGCCGCTGTTGGGATTAGAACTGTATTAGAATCGTATGTATTCCTGGGCCAGCACATCTAGCTCCCTCCGAAGCACATTGGCCAAGCATTCCTGTGGCACATCTGAAATGAAACCCAAAAATTATTGTTTTTGTTTTTTTCTTTTTTAAACATTAACAATCTTAACTGTAGAGACCATCACCCAACCAATGTTTGCTATGATAAACCCAGCACTGCAAGCTATGTGACAGTGCTGCCTTTGTAAAAGCAGCAGGTGATTTCAGACACTGTCTACACAATTTACCTGATAGCAATACTCACATTTGAAAAGTGGCCTGCAGCCTGCTGTGGCTTTTTAAAAAATGTTCAAAGTAACAGGCTTGTAGAGTGAAATGTCTCCCTTCAGCATACCTGTTGAAATGTAATTGTTGCAAAGACAAACGTGCTTTGAATATGTGTGGCAATGTTTTTTTGGTCTTGCATGTACCTTCAGCCGCAGGTCCTTCCTGGGATGGTTCTTGGGATGAAGCAGCCCAGTTTGAGCCTCCAGAAGATGACTCAGGGGAAGCTGGTCCAGGGGAGGAGTGTTGGGAATGGGATGGTTCTGGGGAGCATAGGCAAAACTGTGGGGTAGCCTGGGGGTGCACAGGACCACCCATTAGCCCAGTTTGCTTAAAAAAAAAGGCCACAGGGCGAGCTGCTGCGCATGCCCAGCAGCAGTTCTTCCCACAAGCAGTAAAGCAAAGGAGCAGCAGGTAAGCTGTTGGTGACTGCAGGGAGGGGGGTGAAGTCACAGTGGTGAGGGAGGAGGGGGGATTGGAGCTGTGCACAGTGCTGAGGGGGGAGGGGGCATTGGAGCTGTGCACAGTGCTGAGGGGGGATTGGAGCTGGTCACAGTGCTGTGGGGGGAGGGGGGATTGGGGCTGTGCACACTGCTGAGGGGGGAGGGGGGATTGGAGTTGTGCAAAGTGCTGAGGGGGGAAGAGGGGTTTGGAGCTGTGCACAGTGCTGAGGGGGGATTTCAGCTGTGCACAGTGCTGAGTGGGGAGGGGGGATTGGAGCTGTGCACAGTGCTGAGGGGGGGGGGAGATTGGAGCTGGCACAGTGCTGAGGGGGGAAGGGGGGATTGGAGCTGTGCACAGTGCTGAGGGGGGAGGAGGGATTGGAGCTGTGCACAGTGTTGATGGGGGGATTGGAGCTGACTGCACAGGGGCTGGGGAAGAAGGTTGTAGCTAACTGCACAGGGCTGGGGGAATTGGAGCTGACTGAACAGGGCTGAGGGGGGAGTGGGGGATTGGAGCTTACTGCACAGTAGACTAGGGGTATGGTTGGAGCTGACTGCACAGGGCTGTGGTGGATTGGAGCTGACTGCACACAGAGCTGGGGCTGGAGAAATGGGGCTGAGAGATGCACACTGGGGCAGAGTGATGCACACTGGGACTGAGAGGTGCAGACTGGGGTCGGGGGAATGGGGCAGAGAGATGCACACTGGGGCTGGTGGAATAAGGCTGAGAGCCACAGGTGGGCCTGAGGATGGAGAGACTCAGGGGCTCCTGGGGATGGAGAGAGGACAAGGGGGCCTGAGACAGAGAGACATGGAGGCCTGGACCTACAGTAAATAGACACAGAGAGCCTGGAGAACCACAGAGGGGCCTGGGGATGCAGACATTAGGGGGTCTGGAGTAACACTGGGGAGCCTGGAGAGACAGAAAAGTTTGATCAGAGAAATTCACATTTTTCCTGCACAAAAACTTCTGTTACTACAGTATATATTATTTGGTTATGATGATGACATGGGTTATATTTCTACGTAAACAGGCATCTTCCAGACAATTTGATCTCCAACATGAATAGTGAATACCGGCTGAAGACACTGCCCAGTGAGGCTCAAATTCCTCAGAGGTTCCCCGTTGCAGAGAAACCACCATATAGGTAAGAAAAGACTTTAAACTGACTGGGGTCTCAAAAACCCGCCTATGGGTGACACCAAGGTGACAGAAGCTGATTGCTGTACTGTAGTATTAAATGCAGCACTCGGCTCCTGACAGTGTGAGGGAGCCGGCACTGCACAGTGTTCACCCGTACTTCTTCCACACACCAGACCACTGGGGTTCGGGCTGTGAGGCCATTCCCCCTTCTCAAGTGACCACCCCCCTGGTCACGAGGACATGCCCCCTTGGTGAAGAATGCACTGCTGTTTTTTTCCTGACATGGTGCTAAAACTGGGACCACCCATTACCAGATCTCTAGTTTCACCTATGCTGGGGAGCTAGGGGAGAAATGACTGGAGTGGTGTGCAGGGGAGGTAGGGGAGGGAAAACTGGAGTGTTGTGGAGGGGAGGAAAGGCTGGGGCGTTGTGGAGGGGAGGTAGGGGAGGAAAGACTGGAGCGTTGTGGAGGGGAGGTAGGGGAGGAAAGACTGGAGTGGTGTGCAGGGGAGGTAGGGGAGGAAAGACTGGAGCGTTGTGGAGGGGAGTTAGGGGAGGAAAGATTGGAGCATTGTGGAGGGAAGGTAGGGGTGGAAAGACTGGAGCGGTGTGAAGGGGAGGTAGGGGAGGAAAGACTGGAGCGTTGTGGAGGGGAAGTCAGGGAGGAAAGACTGGAGCGTTGTGGAGGGGAGGTAGGGGAGGAAAGACTGGAGCATTGTGGAGGGGAGGTAGGGGAGGAAAGACTGGAGTGGTGTGCAGGGGAGGTAGGGGAGGAAAGACTGGAGCGTTGTGGAGGGGAGGTAGGGGAGGAAAGACTGGAGTGGTGTGCAGGGGAGGTAGGGGAGGAAAGACTGGAGCATTGTGGAGGGGAGGTAGGGGAGGAAAAACTGGAGCATTGTGGAGGGGAGGTAGGGGAGGAAAGACTGGAGCATTGTGGAGGGGAGGTAGGGGAGGAAAGGCTGGAGTGGTGTGCAGGGGAAGTAGGGGAGGAAAGACTGGAGCATTGTGGAGGGGAGGTAGGGGAGGAAAGACTGGAGCGTTGTGGAAGGGAGGTAGGGGAGGAAAGACTGGAGTGTTGTGGAGGGGAGGTAGGGGAGGAAAGACTGGAGCGTTGTGGAGGGGAGTTAGGGGAGGAAAGACTGGAGGGTTGTGGAGGGGAGGTAGGGGAGGAATGTTGGGAAGAGGAGGGTGGCCGCCAAACACGCCCTCTTCTAGCTCATCTGTGTTGTCTTAAAAGATAATGCATATGAAATTTGTAATGAATTTTGAGTAGCAACAACATTCCAAAAATAAAATATCTTCACTTTAAATGTGTGTGTGTATCTATGTATATCTCTCTTTCTAATTTAATATATCTATAAATATAGATCTCTATATATAGAGAGATTTTTTTTGGTCTGGCATTTTTTTACACATTCAATAAATATTGACAATTTTAAAAACACTTTTAAAAACACTTGAAGAACGTAAGAAAACACACACACACGCAGGCACACACACACACGCTTTATTTAAACAAATATGCACATGAAATATAAAGAGACACTTTTATCCAATAAAATGGCAGCAGACATTAAATATAAAAATTACCAAATGTCTGCAGGCAGAAATTATACAAAATGGCTGCCGAGCCATATATTTTAAAACAAAATAAAATAATAAAATGTGCATACTCAGGCATACTCATTGCAAGTTAACTTACGTTGCAAATTAATTGCCCACAAGCGGGCCAGAAGTTCGGGTGTTCGACGCTTGAGGTCGGACCATCTCCTTTATAATTGTACATTAGTGCTTCTGCACCCTATGCGGCGCAGCCTGCGCAGCACCGCGTAGGCAAGTAGCTTCTACCTATTGGTCACATATGGGGCCACGGGCCCCAGGCGCCGTCCATAACATTAGTTAGTATCCGTAGCTCCCTGTGTGTGAAGTTTGTGGCTCTGATGATGGCAATGACAAATATTACAGTGTGCATACTTTATACAAACTATGGTGCGAGCTAATTGGCTGTCCCCACAACACAGGACAGTAGTTATTGTTAGATTCTATTTCAACATAACTCCATGTGTAAGTACAGTCATCATACAGCAGGTGTCTTACCTAGTCCCACAGCTGGCGTTTGCCTGTGCATTCTGTACACTCCTACCACTCCACAGTTCCTCGAGAATGTGACTGTAACTTGGAAGGGTGGTTTTATAGGTGTGTGTTAATGACGGTTGGGCGTATGTGGACTGCGTATGTGGGTCGCACTGTAATACCCGGATACGCACATGCCTATAAATAGCAAAACTTGCCTCTTGGACTTTTGCAGTCAAGGAGGATTAGTCCTGTAGTTTGGCTGACTGCTTTCAGGATATACACGATTTTCTGGACGAATTTGGAATGGGACTATTAGATGAAAATCTACCTGAGGACACACTTGCAGATGTGGATGTTGAAAGTGTGCCCGTGCCAACACCAGATGGTCCTCCTCCACCTCCTACAAACGCATCACCTCCAAATGTGTCTGCCCCAAGAGGAGATGAGGATTCTTCATCTTCAGATGGCAGGATACAAGGTCAAAGTATTGCTTGTACGGTAACGGATACCTTTAATCAAGAGGCACTATCCAGATTTTATACTGGGCAACAAGTTCCAGTTGAAGCTCGTGGAAAGGTCTGGGTGGAAATAACCAAGAAGATCAATCTTATGCACTCCACTCAATATGAAGTTTCTTACATTATAAAAAGGAAATTTTATTTAAAATGTGCATTTCCTTTTAAAATGGAATCTGAAAAATTTTATTATTTATTTTTAAATACAAAAGAGCAAAGATTGATTTTCTTGGAATATTTCCCCCCAGATCTTTCCACGAAATTTATGGAACTTTTGCCCAAAGATGAGATCTGGTTAATGCCTCTGGAAACCATACAAGGAATACTTTGACCTTGTATCTTGCCATCGGAATGGGTATGATATACCGCCGGCCGATTCCCGTCAGCGGCAGCCCGACAGGAGCAGAGTTAGAAGCAGCGGAAGCCCGACAGCGCTGGAAATCCCAATCGTGGATAGGTAAGTATAGACTAACCTAACCTAACCCCCCCTAACCCTAACCCTTCTTAGGGGTGCCTAACCCTAATCGCCCCTCTAAGTGCCTAACCCTAACCACCCCCTTCCCCGCTGCCTAAACCTAAGTCCCCCGGGGGCGTGCCTAACCCTAAGTCCCCCCCGGGGGTGCCTAACCCTAACCCTCCCCCTAGCCAAACCCTAGCCCTCCCGGGGGGTGCCTAACCCTAAGTCACCCCCGGGAGCCCTAAACCTAACCCTCCCCCCCGTGGCTGTCTGCTCACGGCGCCCGGCATCACTACGATCGTGATGCCGGGCGCCAGTTTCCCGGCGTCGGGGAAATGCAGACGTCTACATCTAGACGCCCGGCATTTCACCCATGCCGGGATAAGACAGTCGGGAAGCCGGCTGCCGGTATTTAGGCAGTCGGCTTCCCGATTGCTTCCCCTTGCCATCATATGTGGCCGACATACAGTATTTGGAGGTGAGTTATGATTTGTAGGAGGTGAAGGAGGGACATTTGGTGATGGCACAAAAGTCACATCCCACATTTGCAAGTGTGAACCCATTCCAAATTCGTCAAGAAAATCGTGTATATTACATTATTCACTTTTTTTGCTTCTGTATTGTTATTTTCTATTTTTATTATTTTTTTTGGTTAACCCATAATTTACAGTCAAATTGCTTGTTAAAAGTAAAAAAACAGTATTTTTACATTTCAAACAAAGGCCCTCATTCAGACCCACTCGCAAGCGGGCGCACGTACGTTAGGCGTACGTTAAATTCAATGGCTCGCTCATATTTTCGTTCGCATCTAAAATTCCTCCCTAAACTCAGGCGACCCCTCCTCTAACTAACGAGCGTGCGAAATAGCGAGCGTACATCCCCGAAATGGCTTGAAGGGAACGCACGCACAAGTGAAACCGGAAGTGGCCTTGTCAGATGTCGATTACCTGCTCCTTTATTCTGCCTACCTCCCTCAATCGTATCATGACAATCAATGTATCAATTAGCTTAATTGTTTTTTTTTTTTCAACACAATGCAAGAAACTTTACTCTTGTCCGTGTTTGTGTTTACCCGCAGAATACGTACGGATGGAACATTCGCTTTTATTGTTCAAAAAACATGTGAACCACAATTAAACAATTGTTCTATTGGTGTGGATCCCCGCATATTTTCGGGGTTCATTTCTTTATTTAAATTTGCAAACGCATGTCACTGCATCAAGCCTATCATAACTCTCCAGAGATTTCTGGCCCTGTTGAACACATGACTCATACACTAACCAATAAAATTTCTCCTGTTAATTTCCAAAATACATTAGCCAATCAGAAATTTTTTGCACACTTTATCAAAAATGTTTTGTATGAAAAACTCCATTGCCATCATGAGAGCCTCCGCATTCACCAGGCGCGAGCTGCTGGTGCTTACGGAGGTGATGGATCGCCGTATCACCAGCCAGCCTCCACCCATCACCAACCGGCAGAAGCGCTCCGCGTATGCGGAGGCACGGTCCCGCCTGCGGTCCTTGGGTTCACGCCGCAACATCGGGCAGCTGGAGCGCAGGTGGTCAGACCTGCAACGGCGAACGCCCCGCTTGCTGGCATGCTTTCGCATGCAGATCCTGGAAAGTAAGTGTTATGTATTGTGGTTTTCATGTTTGTGTTTGTGGGGCAAACTGCGTGTGCATGTTTTCCTGTCTGTCCTATTTATTATTTGTCCTCATATCTGCGTGTGCATGTTTTCCTGTCTGTCCTATTTATTATTTGTCCTCATATCTGCGTGTGCATGTTTTCCTGTCTGTCCTATTTATTATTTGTCCTCATATCTGCGTGTGCATGTTTTCCTGTCTGTCCTATTTATTATTTGTCCTCATATCTGCGTGTGCTTGTTTTCCCTCTATTTCTGTTTTTTTCATTCTACTCCTATTTGCATGTTTTTTGTTGGTGTTTTTTTTTTTTTTATTTGGGCCCCGGATTTGCCCAGAAACTAACCTCAATTTGTTTTACATATTTTAGGAGGACAGCCAAGACTACGCCGTCACCGTCCGGCCAGACGGCGTTCCCGGCCACTATCCCCAACCCCCAGCCAACACTCCACCCCAAATATTTCCCCTATACCCCACTCCTCCCCAGCCTTCCAAGACCCTCTCCCGGAACTGTCGGGCCTCCTTCCCCTCCGTCCCACTTCCCCCTCTCCTCCACCCACCCCTCTTCCAATTACCCCCTCCCCGGAGTCTGTCATTACCCCTCCCCGTTCTTTGGGGAATGAAGGCTCCTCCGAGGAGGAACATGGAGGGACTTCCGGAGCTCCCGTTTTGGCTCCCGGTATGTTTTTCTTTCACATTTTTTTTAACCACAAACTGTTTGTATGTAATCATGTGTCGTGCCTTTATTCGTGCTTGTTTGGTTTACTTTTGGTGATTTAGCAGTTTGCCTTTACCTCTTCCTGCTGATTTCAACATACACATATCACACCTGTGGGAATTTGTACATAGGCCTTGTATTTTTGGCAGCACCCCCTTTTTGTTTTTTTTTGTTTTTTTTAGGTTTAGGAGTGATTTCGTTGTGTTTTTGTTTTTTTAATATGGATTCCCTATTGTTTTATTAATCCACACACTTTTCTCACCCACAGAGGAACAGAGGCGTCGACAAGAGGTGGACGCATGTGTTGGCCAGATGCGCCAACATGTCATTGGCATTCTTGTGGGCCTTGAACGGCTGTCTGGCATCCTTCGCCAGTAGTTTTTTTTGTTTATTTTCGTTTTCTAAATAAATTTTTTAGTTCTAATATACGTTCTGGCTCCTTCTTTTTTTCCAAAACAAAAATAGTTTTCCCTGACATAAGTAGACTGTTCCTGCAAGGATTTCCCTTTTTTAAAAGTTAGATTGTGTTTTGTATTTGTATGTTAAACAGCCACAAGAAACACATAACAGTAACAATGTCATTTCCCTTTTTGGGTGTAGTGTCAATTAGATATTTCTACATTTTACAGGTTCCTAGTTGGTGTGCAAGCTGCTTAGGCCAATCTTCAAAATCCCAAGGTTTGGACAGGCTTCCTTTTGGTGTGGGTTGGGAACCTGAAAACATATTTCAGTTTACATCAACTGGTGTCAGTACTGGATTACCCCTCAGTCAAATGTAAGGTGTGTTAACCTGGTTACACTTGCTGTTAACGTCCAAAAAAAGGAAGACCATTTCACTCTCCAAACATTTATTCACAACATAAATGAGAAATCAAAGTGGTCACTCCCAAAAAAAAAAACCAGTGATAATCTCAAATACAACACATACAAATAAAATATTTAAATAAAAAAAACAATCAAGAACTGGTTGACGAAGGACCATGCCAACATGATTCCACAAACATGGCGTTGCGATATGGGTTCCAGAATATATGCCCAAAATCACCAGATCCAGGTTTGGTAAGGGTAGCAGGAAGTAGTGAGCGTTGGAGTGGCAAAGATTTTGTGAACAAACAGAAGATGGTGAAAAAAATAAAAATAAATTAGATGTTCGCAAACAAACACAAACACATTAGGTATAAACACTGTAGTTTGGGTCAAACTTACCTAAAAAATCTGGCCACCACATCATCGCGTATGGCCCCCCCACATACTGACCTCCGACCAACCTCGGGGGGGCCATCCTCAGGTAAGGCATCCTCTGGCTGCATTGGGACACCACTCCTTATGGCGATGTTGTGAAATATCCCACACAGGACCACAATTTTCGACACCATATCCGGCAAATACATGAGCTCGCCACCAGAGCGGTGGAGGCATCTGAATCGGCCTTTTAAAAGGCCGATACAGCGCTCCACCACTTGCCTGGTGGCTGTAAGTGCGGAATTATACTCACTTTGTGGGCCTGGTGTGGGAGCCAAATAAGGAGTGAGCAGCCAGGACATGCAAGGGTATCCACTGTCTCCTGTGAAAAATAAGAGACAACATCAGGAACACTGTGTATCAAGCTTAACATTGTCATATACTAAAGGTCTCCACTTACCCAGAAGCCACGCATCACCAGCTTGTAGGTTGGTTAATTTCTGCCATATCCCTGATTGCCGGATGACGAAGGAGTCATGTGCACTTCCTGGTAATTTAGCATTCAGGGACAGGATCTGGAGGGAGGCATCACATACCACCATTACATTCAGGGAGTGATAGTGTTTCCTGTTTCTAAATATTGCCTCCAGCCGTGCTGGAGGCTGAAGTGGTATGTGAGTACCATCCACAACCCCTATGATGTGTGGGAAGCCAGCTATTTGGTAAAAATTGGCCTTGGCCACACTAAGGGCACCCATATCCAAAGGCATTTGAATAAAATGATGGAGGTGCTTGAAAAGTGCCTCCATCACTGCCCTCAGGATCCGGGAAAAGGAGGATTGGGAGATGCCCGCCACTATTCCCACCGTTGTTTGAAACGATCCTGAGGCACAGAAATGTAACACCGCCATAAATTGCGTCAGTGGTGGTATTGCTGTTGGACTGTCCATTTGCCGCTCAAGATCACTTTCTATTAATGAGAGAGTGTCTATGATGATTTTGGGAGGTAGACGGTAGCGTCTTAAAACCTCATCAACGGGCATTCCAAAAAAGGGTGACACGTGTTCGAAATATCTGGGGCCTTGCATGCCTACGATGCCTACGCCTGGGATGAGATTGAGGTTGGTCGGCTTCCGGGAGCATGGCCAGAACAATCCGCCCCAGATCAACCTGAAATTCAAAGATTTCAAAGTAAGGCTTTTGACCCACCCCAAAACTATATTAAAACAACTTAGCTTGATGATACCATCCATTGCTGCTTACATGCCGGGGTATTGTCATGATACGTCCAAACTGAAAATAAACACCAAAATTACTTGACACATTTCACTCTGTGCATTTTTGATTATAAATTTTGTGCTAGACCAAAGTTAAAATATGCCAAACACCCATTTAGCAAAACCGCAAAGCGACATTTAACACAGTACATTAAAACGGGTCGAAATGTTGGCTCAAAAAGCGAAAGATAAACCACCAAAAAGTTAGAATGATTATTAAGCTGTTTAAAATGCGCTAATTAGTTCGCTAATACAAGTCACAAGAGTAACTACTAAAAATGCGCTAATTAGTTCGCTAATACAAGTCACAAGAGTAACTACTAAAAATGCGCTAATTAGTTCGCTAATACAAGTCACAAGAGTAACTACTAAAAATGCGCTAATTAGTTTGCTAATACAAGTCACAAGAGTAACTACTAAAAATGCGCTAATTAGTTTGCAAATACAAGATAAAAAATGGACTTACCAAGAGCAAATATCTAAGATGCAAAATCAAAAGGTCTTTGGGGTCGAAAATAAACAAAATCTAAAATAGAAGAAATTAGGGATCCAAAAATTACAAAATATACGAAACACAATGAAACAACAATTGAACAAAAGTTAGACTTCACAAAACTTACCAAATCAAGAAACGAGGTCCCAAAAATATAAACCAACAAAGATAACGGAAAAAAAAACGCAAATCTAACCAACAAACGAATCTCCAACCTCCAACTCCTTTCTACGCAATCAATAAACTCCAGCCAAGATAACCTCCAACAATCCAAAAACGCCACCTCGACTTGAGACACACCAAGCCATAAATAGTGTTTCGTTTCCCGCACAAATTAAGGAGGGATCATAGGGCCGCACAATCAATGATGCGGCCGCAAAATAAGGACGCATGTATAAATACGTCACGAAAACACATTCAAATTCTGGTGTATTTCTTGTTTGGACCTCAAACATGGCGACAGACCAGGGAAAAAATGGCCAAGAGTCAGGCGGTAAGTCTTTCATGCATTTTCTATCAACGATTAATTTGAAACATAAGATTAGGCAAGTTGTGATTTTGTGAATTCTGTAAATTTACACAAATAGGTGAGGAGGATGACATGGAAGAGGCTGCCGGGCCCAGTATTCCGGCCAAAGCGGCCAAAAAAAAAAGGCAGCCACATTTCACAAGAAAGGAGATGGAGGTTTTGATCCAGAAGTGTGTGGACATCCTGCCACAGGCAGACAGGAATATGAGTCTAAGCCAGAAGTGGAGAATGTGGGAAGAGGTAGCCGTTGCTGTCAATAGAGTGGGTGATTATGTCCGTCTAGCCCGGGATGTCAAACGGCGGTAAGTAAACCCTTGCCCCCCCTAAAAACAAACCCCATTTTAAACCAAAGAATAATGGCTTCCATTTTTCCCCACAGATGGGGCGACTTCAAATATCGCCTAAAGCAAAAACTCGCGGACAGGGCTAGGCATGCAAGGGGGACAGGTGGGGGTCCCACCCCTGTGTCATTGGAGTTGACGGATTTAGAAGAGCTGGCACAGGGGTGTGTGCAGCCTGTGGAGGTGTTTGGCGTGTCCAACATGGATACGGACATGCCAGACTTTGCGGCTCCTCATGTTGGCCCAGGTAAGTATTGTGATGTCACCAACTCTGAAATGCTATTGTGCCAATATGTAGATTCTAATGTGACTCTTTTCTCATTTTTCCAACAGAGACACAGGCGGATGAGTCTGCTCCAGAGGGAAGCCTTGGCCGCAGAATTTCTGCTGGCTCTGCAGGGGAGGAACCAGTACATCCGGCTGAGGACCCTGCAGAAGCCAGTCCAGGGTGTGCCCCCTCGCAGGCAGTGGGCCTCCTCACAGAACTCAATTTCAAATCAGATTTCCATACGGAGATTCTGCAGAGGATGGACGCCAGTCTGATACGGGTGGCTGAGGCCCTGGAGCAAAATGCTGCGGCCAACGTGACCATTGGTCAGGCCCTGGCGGAAAATACCAGGGCCAACATCCGCATCGCCGATGCCCTGGAGCAGCTCGTTCGCCAGCACATGGTGGAGCCGACCTCCCTTCCTGCCGGAACATCAGGATCTTCCACCTCTGGCACAACATCAGCCAATCCTCCAAATGTGCCTAGCCCTGTGCCTAGTCCAGAGGCCACAACATCTGCCTCTGGACAGGCCAGCCCGATGGCATCCCGGACACGGTCTGGCGCCCACCCTCCCCCATCCAAACGGGCGAAAAAACGGTGACAGCAATGGCGACTTTTCCCACACTCCTTCTGTGCTTGGCTCATATTCCTTTCTGGTCAAAACTTCCCTCTCCTTTCTTGTGAAATGTTTTTAATTTATTTTTGTACGTTTATGTTAGCAGTTATTGATTATTTATTTTTGAGAAAAAGTATCTTTGCCAGAAAAAAAGAAAACAAAATATTATGGCAATTGGTTTGTGTTTAAACAATAAATTTATGATAAAAATCTGACATTGTATTGTGACATTATTGTACAAATGGGTTACATTTAATCATGGCCCTAAAGGCAAAAAAGGACACAAAAAACCATTTCATTTGTAAAAAAAAAAAGGCCTCTTGAAGGAACGTTTAAAAAATCACATAACGATGCAAATTCCACATTAAAAAAAAAAAGGGGAGCTAATTAAAACATGATGACATTATTGTCACAATAGGCCATAAACAAGAAATTGAGGCCAAAAAAACCCCCCAAAAATGTACGCCAATTGATTGTGTAATCCTGACATTAGCAGGTATGATTTCCACCTGCGTACGGTTTTGTGCTATCCCAATAAACTGCTTTCCAAACACATACCAAGCCGGTTTTCAATACAACACTAATTGCTTTTGTGACCACCCGCGATTAATCGCTGCAACATCATGGAGTCCCGGGACGGAGGAGAAGGCCATCGCCAATGTGGTCGAGTAATCCAGACCCTAAACTGTGCGAGCATTTTGAAGGGAAAGAGGATGTTCCAGTGACATATGTGACGGTCCGAAAACATTTGACGTTCGCATCTGCTAATGTATGTACGCCCCAAAAACGCCTCGCCACGCCTGCGTTTTTCCATCTCCACCCCCGTCAACACCCAAAAACGCCCTGTTCTGTCAATCACATTTGACATGTCACTTCCTGTACGCTATTTTAGGAACGAGAGAAAAAAAGCTCGCAATCTGCCGTACGCACATGCGCAGTGTAACACCGACGCATGCGCGGTTAGTCAACATCGGAACGCAACGAGCGTACTGTTGGTAACGTGCGGCTCTGAATGAGGGCCAAAGTCTGTGAGTTGTATTTTTAATATGCATTTTAAATTAAATTTATAACAAAATAAAAGGGCTTCTACAGCTGCTGTGGAACTACCCATCCAAGCATGGGCTGGCACAGTATTGCTTTTAAGGCATGTAATTACTCTGGAATGGCATGCTGGGATGTGCAGTTCCACAGCAGCATGAACTGAGCACAATAAAAATAAAAAAACTAGAGACAACTATTTCTGAGTTTTCAATTTTACACTTGAATTACACAATTTTGAATGCATTTTTTTTTTAAATAAACATGATGTAAATTGTTAGGGCACTAAAATGTATTTGGTACCTGTAAACACATCACAATGATAAACAATCATAGTACTTAAATTGAAATATAATTGGATTGGGCGAAAATACACATCTAGACAGCAATCATTCAATGCAATGAGCAGCACCTGCTACTCTACTATGTGTGCATGCAACCATCGGTAACAACGAGGACCATCGACTGCAATCACAGTGCTTGAAGTAGACCCTAGGCTACCGCAAGCACTGCAAGTGCTGCAGAGAAAAAAAGAGCCAGGTGATGTGTACAGTGACGCTCCAGTTTAATTATGGACGCCTTTAAGTTGGTGAAAAACGCCCAGCCACGCCTGTGCTAGTGCAAGCACACCCCGTTTACACAGATCTGCCCCAGCCACCACCCACTGATGCCCCGTTCTGTCACTCAAACTACCGCTCTGGAAGTGTGCTTGAAAGCGATCGTTTCCCCATCGCAGTGATGGCTTCGTGCACTGCGACGGATGCGCAGTTTCTCAACAATCGGGCGGCTGCATGCGATCGCAGCCTAGTGAACAGGTCATTATTTGCCTTTTCACCATCTCCAACACTTTCTGTAACTCACTTTGCCAGCCAAGAATTCCAGCACACAACCTCTCTTCTAACCTCACAAGAAGGAAAGAGAAAGGTAACTCCTTTGTTTGGGGCACACTGTGTCCCAAAAATAATAAAAATTAACTTTTATTTAAAAAAATTAAAAAATAAAACTCAGATACATCATGTTAATGATTAAACTCGATCAAGGAAGTATAACAGTATTTTATATATATAGTCAGCAATAAGGGACGTCTAAGTGCTTAGTGCAAAAAATATATATATGTCCCTTAAAGATATATATCCTAGTCATTAAATAACTGTAGCGACATTAAATTTGATGGATAGTTAATAAATTGATAATACATATAGGCCCTCATTCAGAGCCACTCGCTAGCGGCAGTACGCTCGTTCCGAGCGATGTTCGCACATCTGCGCATGCGTACGGTTTTTAGTACGCATGCGCGAACCAGTCAGTGCGGCCGAAAATCATTTGTACGCAATATAGCGAGTGCCTGCTATTTTGAGTGACAGAATGAGGCGTATGTGGGTGGTAACAGGGGAAGGTGCTTGAAAACGGGGAGTGGAGATCCGTTCGCAGGCGTGCTTAAAGGTCAAAACGGGCGTTTTAAGGGAGTGCATAATTAATACAGCAGCGTCATTGACCACGTCACTTGTTTTTTTTTAACTCAGAACTGCTCGCAAAATAGCGGTTGAAAACACCAACCACAAGAATAGCGAGCAGTTCATACGCTGTACGATGTACTCGATTAATCTAATAAATAGCGGACATGACGTATGGTGCGTGCGGCCAGGGGGCGTTTTTATCAAATAAACGAGCGTATGTTTTGCTCGCTCATTCAGACTTAGAGGTGTGAACAGACTGCAATTTGCGAACTGATCATTTGAATAGCCACCCCTTGTTTTTGAACGAACGACCGCAAATAGCGAACGGCTCTGAATCAGGCCCATAGTCACACAAAAAATACATACATTAGCAGCAGGGAAAGTTAAAGTGCTAGTGCAATTAAAAAATATCAAGAGAACACAGTCAGTAACGTGTGTGTGCAAATATGAGCAATAAATAAAGCAATACTGAGCAATTAATTAGTAACTTGCTAATCAAATATAATCAAACAGAAAGTAGGTGTTAACATGCAAAGTAAGCAGCGAAAAATATCAAAAGTGCTAGTGCAATTGAAAGAGATCCTTAGGTGGATATCAGGAAAATGCAATAAACATATATGTGCACAAATCAGCAATGACTATTGTCATACCACCCAATATTGATTTCACTGGTGAACCAAATGCAGAGTTTACACTTTTGCACAGTGCATCTCCTAACTATAACTACTGGACAGGCCTGCTCCAGGTATATATAAATCTGGATGGAAAATCAGTTATGAGTGGCATAGGGCCTTCACCCAAGTTATCTCACTAGATTTACACATGTAGAAGGAGATTTCTTCACTTCAACAAGGGTCAACCCAGGAGAACACCTGTCTGTCTCATCAGACATGCAGTAGGTAATATACAAATATAATATATATACAGGGAACAAGCCACAATAATGTGATAAGAGTGAGTAAATAAAGGCGCAGTCATCGTCGGCAAAGGGGGAATTGTATAAAACAGTAACAGGAATTTTCTGTGCAAAGTGATTAATCACAATTAACTATATGCATGCTACCACTAACTGGCTTAAGCTGTACAGCTGTGTCCTGCTACATGTTTGCTGCGTACGCAGCAAATCGCTCTATGCATGGTGCGAGGCGTGCCCGCGAGCGGATACGTGCACTGCATTCGCACCCGCGCCACCATAGGAATGCATTATGCGATCGCAGTGCACGCCATAGCTTATGCTGCTGCGTGTAATCGCATGGCGCGATGTGTGCGCACATTTGTAGCGCGATCAACAAAGATGTAGCAGGACATATCTGTACTAAGGCTAAAATGCAGCCAAAACTCTGGAAAAGGCCAGAGGGAGTACAGTATGGACAGAAATAAGTTCCGAAATGTTTATTATTAATGTAACCCCCTTTTACTCTGTAAAAGACCACCAGGTTACATACTCCCATGTAATCTATTTTACACTCTTAACCTGACATTAAGCAGTGAACCTATCTAGATCAGTGCCTCCACCCAAGTATCGGTAGTCAGTCAGGGCCTACTTGGGAAAACCCTATTATGTAAATGTAAGAATAAGTATTAATAATTTGAATAATACAGGTAAGTAGACTTGCAGTTTAATATAGATGATTATCATCTTTAAATCATATACAAGCTATAACAATTAATAATTACCTACATTACCATACACTAGAGATGAGCTCAGAGAGTCGTACAAAAATTACATATGATCCTGTACTAGTAATATAAATACAATTACATCATTGTTTTATTGTTATTGGCTCTTATATTTTACATGTGACATTAACTCAGTAAATAGAAAAATTCATATAGTTGCTAATATTATCTGGAATTAATTGCAGGAATTATTATATTTCTAGAAATGAAATTACTGAGGTGCTGCCATATACTCCAGGATATACATCAAACAAAGTAACAAAGGGAAAAGTAGAGTATTTTATTCAGGTGCACTTATATTAAGTTGACATTGAGCATTTAATTATGCAGTTAAAGGTTATTAATCTTTATTGAAATAATTAAAATAATACTATGTAGGGCTACCAATAAGGCAAAATATAGAAAAATATAGTCAAAAAGTCTAGATATAAAGAAAGAATAAGAAGGTGTGTTTGATGAGCTCAGAGAACCGAGCCCACCCGAACTTCGGGGATCCGAGACACAGCTCGGATCTCCCCGGATCCCTATTCGAGGCAAAACCTCGAGATCCCGCTGTCGGATCTCGAGGTTTTGCCTCGAGTGGACATTTTCAAAGTCCCATTGAATTCAATGGGCTTGCCGCTGATTGGCTGAGAGAACCATCTGTCACAGCTCTCAGCCAATAAGCGCTTGCCCATAGACTTCAATGGGCACAAAAAAGGAAGGAAGATGCCGCCTATCCCTCCGCACTAACAACGTTACCCCCCCGCATTGCTGATACTGCCAGCACCCTGCACTGCTGCCCCCGTATTGAGGACACCATCAGCACCCTCACACTGCTGGCACCCACTCACTGAGGACACTGCCGGCACCCCCACACTGCCGACATGGCTGGCACCCCCGCACTGAGGACACCGTCACCACCCACGCAGTGCCAACAGCACTGGCACTGTGCACTGAGGACACTGCCAACCCTCATACTAAGAACACCGTCAACACCTCCACACTGCCTGCACCCACGCACTGCCAACACTGCCATCACCCCCGCACTGAGGACACCGTTGGCACCCCTGCACTGCCGGCACCGCCAACACCTCCACACTGAAGACACCGCTGGCACCCCTGCACTGCTTACACCACCAGCACCCCCGCACTGAGGACACCGCTGGCACCCCCTTTCTGCCAACTCTGCTGGCACCCTGCACTGAGGACACTGCCTCCCACATACTGAAGACACCGTCAGCACCCCTTACTGCTGACATCCCTGCACTGCGACACTGCCAGCACCCCCACACTGAGGACACTGCTGGCACTCCTGCACTGCCAACACCACAAGCACCCCCTCATTGAGGATAACGCTGGCACCCATGCATTGCCAGCACCACCAGCACCCCGAACTGAGGACACCACTGGCACCCCCGCTCTACTAATACTGCCGGCACCCTGCACTGAGGACACTGCCAGCACCTCAGCACTGCTGCACCCCGTATGGAGGACACCGTCAGCAAACCCCTGCACTGCCACACTGAGGCACCACCTACACCCCCACACTGCCGACACCACCAGTGCACGCGCACTGAGTACGCTACTGGCATTCTCGCACTGAGGATACCACCAGCATCCCCGCACTGCCGACACTGCTATCACAGTAAGTGCACTATAGTAACCGCCCTCTATCTGACCTGCACTGTATCCAACCGGCACTGTACCTTGCACTGTACAGTATCTGACCCGCACTGTTATGTAGAATAACTGCTATTTACTTCTCTGCAGTATAGAAGATTAAATAGTTTCTATCAGCCATGTTTGAATCCACTGAGTCTCACTTTGAATGTTCTGGCTTTTGGAGCCTCATCTTTATGATTTATCCTCCTTGCAGGGGCGTATTTATAATGGGTGCACGATGTGCAGTGCACACCCTGCACCCAAAGTATACTTACCTCTCCAGAGTCCCACGTCAGCGCCGTTGTCTGCGCTGTAAAAATGGCTGGAAAATGGCCACCACGGACATTTTCTCGTTATTTTGCATGCGCAGTACAGGTAAAATGGCCACTGCGGCCATTTTCCTGGTGACCTGCGCATGCACTATAGTCTAGTGCCCAGAGTCTATAAGTGCAGCGCTGGCTGCGCACAACCGGACTGAGAGGAGGGGGCCCATGATGGAGACTGCAGATGAGCCCCTTCCTCTCTAGAAACACCCTTGCCTTCTTGCTAGTGGTTATGATAGCCTGGATGTGCTGGAGTCAGATTTTGGGCCTTATTCAGAAAGGATCACAACTGCGACTACGCCCGCAATTGGACGATTTTTGCGTTCTGCGCATGCGTATGCATAGCAGTGCGCGACCCAGCCACTGCGATCAGGACAGCGGTCGCTGTCACTACGCAGACCCATCACAGAGTGATTGACAGGAAGTACCATTTGGGGGTGGTCGGTGAAACACAGGCGCGCCAGTGCATTTGAATAGTGTTGCATGGGCGTGCATAAATTAAACACTGCGATGCCGTACGCAGCTTGTGTACTGACTGCGTGCGATGAGGTTAGCAACTCCTGAGTAAAGTCTGACCTTGTGCAAGTGCGCATGAGGCTGCGATGGTACTCGATGTTACCGATGGTTTCGCAGTCTTTCTAAGTATTACGGATGTGTATAAGATAAGATGGGCGTCCTTATGTTGTGCTGTGACAGCATAGCGATCACAGTGGATTAGCATACTATCACAGTGAGGCTGCGTGCGTAATCACTATTGCGATCACAGTTGTGATCCATACTGAATGAGGCCCTTTGTCCACAGTCTGCGGATGTCTGGCTGTAGTTGCAATGTTTGACATGCTATCTGTTTCCACTGAGTCTGCTGAGCAACATTGTTACTTATCGACTGTACAACGTACAGTAGCTAGATAGTACTGTTGTTATGGGCTGAAATATTACTTGAGACTCAGCGGCACTGTGCTATTCTAAAATATATATTTAAATACTACGTACAATAGCAGAAATACTATTTTCAATGGATAAATAGTTTCCCTGAGAGTATTTGTAATAGTTAACGGAACTATATAGGACTTAAATGAATTTAGACTACAAGAATGATTTTTTGGGGAGCGCCTATTTTTTCAATTTAATGTAGTCCACTTTTCAATTAATTTATTGTTTTTGTGAGTAGAATTCCTGTTATATTTAATTTTTTTTGACACTTTTTCAATTTGTATATCTTTCCTAGATATAATAAATACTTTCCTGAGTACACCCAATAATATTTTCATATATCATATACAATTTTAAAAACAGTTTAATTGTCAATAAAACAACAACAAACTTTTCTCAGATAATACCAAATTCATAATTCACCATTTCATAACAGACGTTTTTACTTAACAAAGGTTTTTCTTATGTTGTTGCCTTCACATGGGCTAGCTTGTTATCAACCAATCAAGTTCCTTTTGAACTACAGTATCACTTAACGCGTTTCGGTGATATACTTCTTCAGGGGTGTTATTATTTGACTTTCTTAGTCTACTAGTTCCTTAAATTAGGTTTACTTCATGACGATTCTTTCTGACTTTCCCTCTATATGGACAACGTATACTTTAAAACTTCAACTCCCAAATGGAAATTTAGTAGTGCAGCTTTTTTCCACTTCTGTCTCCCTCCTTCCCTCTGTGCAGGTTGTTTTGCACTATAAAGAAAAGACCTGGTGAGTGAATCCTGCTAATTGCAAATGTGTGAATATGGATTTGGTGCACACCGTAGACCAATGAATTGTCACCCCAGGCATAGCTTGTGGGTCTGCTACAGAGTGTGCTGGCTGCTGCTAGTGTATATATCTGTGACTTGCTGTTCCAGTTATTTATAGGTGCTGATATGGATTAATTGTTGTTAACAAAGCAGAATAGGACTGTCTTTGACTTCCTCCCCCAACTCCCTTCTAAGGCTGCTATCCACCTTCTCGTGAGATCCTGTCAGCTAGGTACTAAATAAGTGCAGGGCATGTATTTGCCGCGATCATAACTACTACTACATTCAAATAGGGGTCCACTTTATTAATGAATACGTTTAATGATACTTGTCAATAATACCCAGTCAATAAGGGCTAATACTAACCAATATTTGACATACACTCTATGTTATTAATAAATGTATATGTGTACTAGCCGCTTATGCTTATTCACTGACCACCTTTATCACACATACCTGTTATTGGTAAGGAGTTTCTACATGATATCACACTCAGAGGCAATATGGTGGTAGAACCAACTCTAGGGCTGTGATTAATGGGAGATAATAAATAATACAGTATGGAATATGGATATAGTATCTGTTGTAGTAAATAATATAATTTAATTAAGGTACCTATTAATAGAGAGGGGACCACTCAGCAATAGAGATATTTATGCACTCAATCTACTCAGGAGAGATATTTATAAGGACTATCACACCACGATTAATAGTCTATTGTGAAGAACACATTTTAATAATTATATATTTGAGTTTTCTCTCTCTTTTTTTGATTTTCATATTATTTCTAATATATTTAGCTTAATTTATTTTAAACGATTGAATAAAAGGTATGTTTTAACACTGTAGGGCCACTAGATGGTTTTGTATAAGATTAATCCGTGACTGCCCTGCTAGAGGAATACTTTGCTTCTTTACACTTTTTCATTGTGATCCACCTGCTGTCAGCAATAAGCATCCACTGCTCCTCCGCTGACAGCCACCGCTGATGCTTCCTCTTCAGCTCCACGCCCCTACGCCTGGGAGCTAACCATGGCCGCAATGCCCAGGACACAGGAAGGTGGGCACTCGAGGAGGGGAACACCAGACTGATGGAAATGGGTGCCGCCAGCTCTATTTATACCCCTTGCTCCCCTGGCCACACGACCCCTACTCTGGCCGCGAGCCCCTTTCCTTCCCGCCTAGTGCTCACGCTATCTGCCTCACGCTGGCCTATACTTTAAGATGGGACTCTCCTACCTTTACCTATAACTCGTGCCACTGTTTGCTGGCTTTTACCCCAAACCAATGTGTTGACACAGCATATACATACATATGTACAAGACAAAGTCAAATTCCATGACGTCTCTATATGCACATACAGTACATATAATGAACCATCATACATCTCAATATTACGTCTAAAAATACAATATATATTTTTAGATTTTACCTCAGCCCTGTGTACACATGAATGAATGTACATACTGTACACCCACACACAAATTTACTTTTGGTAACATATATCACACATTTCCACATCTTCCTATTGGTAGATACTTGGATCACCACTTAAACCACATTCCTATCTATATATAATATATTTCTTTAACCCTTAACCAGGGTTACACTAATTAATTATTAGTCACTGTTGTCTGTATTTGTCTGATTCGTGTCAGGACCCAGGGGCCTAGTTCAAGCTGAGTGAAAATTGAAACTTGGAGGTTCAATGATACTTCTGCTCATCTGGTGTACCCAGGGACAGAGTAGCACTGGGAATAGGGAATGACCCTGGAACCAGAGACTGGACTGAAATAGGGACTTGAACCGGTCGTGACAAATTCAACCTCAGCACCTGAACCCAAGGAGATGCTGGCACCCACTACTAGAACTATCCTGGAATCACAAACTCAGAACTTAATACTGAGACTAAAAGTGAGCAAATCAGACCTGTGCATCCGAGTATACACAGATCCGGACCCAACTCACCAACACAGAAATGGATCGGGAAACTGAGACTCAGCTCTATCCCCAGCTACCAGATGACCGGAACTCAGAGACCAAACTCCTACACCTAAGGTGTGCTAACAGGAGGACCGGCATGAGGGTAAGTAGTGAGACAGGGCTAGATGGAGGCAGAGAACAGCTGAGGAGGAATGCTGAATGGTGAAGCAAAGTCCTTGCTGAGGGAGAATACCAAAATGGAATGAGGGCTCCTTTCACCAACAGCAACAGCAGCAGGTGGACTTGCTGTAGCACCAGTGGAGTCCCAGGAGTGAGCGCAGGATGCTTACATGAAGGCAATAATATTTGCAGATAACAGGAGCGCTTGCTGATGCATACAAGTACTTGCAGGTGACAGGAGTGCTAGCAGGTGTGCACAGGTACACATTTCTCTGCTCCTGCACTTGTCACTGAATATATAATTACAGTCACCTGTGTTAAAAACTCTCTTCTCTTCAGTTAGTCCTGTAACTCAAGTGACTGCAATCATAAATAAAGTGTGAAGTCCAGGAGCAGATCACATTTTACCTGGTGGTAGGGGTCATGCTGGAGTGTCTTTACGTAGGACACAATCATATCTCCCAACATTTTGGATCCTGCAGTCAGGACCCCTGCGCATGCCAAAAGATGCATGCGGCCAAAAGGGTGCGTGCTCCTTTCGGCGTGAGTCTTGTTGCCACTAGGCCATGCACCCTAGGTGGTGCATTTTTGGGGGCATGTCCGAAGTCATGCTCCCACTTCAAATCATGCTGTGGGCAAGCCCAGCATTCTGTCAGCTGCTGCGCTGCCCCCAGACCTCTCCCTGCACTAAATGGATGCTGCGCGCATGCGCAGGTGCTCTCTGCTTAGCTGAGCTGCAGCAGTGCCTGAGTGTCCCCAACCTCCCGACTGCCTGCAGGACGCTACGGCCAGCGGAATAGTGCCCAAAAAATGGGACTGCCCTGCTGGAGTCAAGACAGTTGGAAGATATGCACAATGTTTTAGGTAACTGAAAGATCATAGACAGGGCCGTAGCTAGGGTAGTGCTGTCGGTGCCATCGCACAGGGCACCACAGGTCAGGGGGCGCTGTTTGGGCCTGTCAAATTTCTGTTTATTATCATTCTCACTTGTAGCTCCCTCTAATTTCAGCCCCAGCATCTCCTGGCCTCCCCTATCTCTTCCCTGGCCCTTCCCCATGAGTACATTCCCCTTTTTTGGGTGCATTATGAGAAATGAGGGGGGCGCCAATGCTCTCTCTGGCACAGGGCACCAAAAAGTCTAGCTACGGCTCTGATCATAGATGATCATACATGTTAATTGTTATATATGGTGTGCAAAATGGAATCGGTATGTAATGCCGGCGGCTGTTTAGCAGCTGGATCAAATACCGACAGCAGCAGCCCGATGGGTCGGAATCCCAACTGCATCAGGTAAGTACTCTAACTCTAACCCCCTCCCTACCCTAACCCTCCCTTAGTGATGCCTAACCTCCCCCCTAGTGCCAAACCCTAACCTCCCCCCTAGTGCCTAACCCTAACCTCCCCCCATTAGTGCCTAAACCTAACCCCTCTCCCCCCTCCCTGCACCCTAACCCTCCCAGGGGCGGCTAATCTTAACCCCCCTAGTGGTGCCTAACTCTAACCCTCCTGGGGGTGCTTAACCCTAAGCCCCCCCTGGGGTCCCTAAACTTAACCCTCCCCCCCAGGGCCATCTCTTCCATTGGGTTTGTTGGGCCGTGGCTGAAGGACCCAAAGCTTGTAGGGACCCGCCAACCCACCCCTCTGCAGCCGCGGCCAGTTGGCAAATTTGTGCTAATTTTATAAGCCGGCCGCCGGTGCACTGTTTTCTGATCTTACCTGACCCAACCCAATCCCTCCCCCACCCCATCCCGGTGACGAGTACTCACCTCCCAGTCAAGTCCCAGTTTCACTTCATCCGCCGGCTTCAGACCAGTCAGACAGAGTCTCTCTGCATGTGTGGGAGGTCTGATGGGCATGCAGGAGGGTTTAATTTTATTGACCATTTAAATTTTTTTCCTGTGAACGAGTGGGTAGGGGTCCCAGTGCATTGCTTTGCCCAGTGCCCACACTGCTGTTAAGACAACACTTCTCCACTCTTTTCATTGCTTCATACATCTACCTCAAAATACAGCATAGTTCACCATGCAATATACATAATACAGTATAGTGACTCTCAGAAGTGGGTTTCCAATTTAATCCCAGTAATGTATTACCCCATTCTGTTGCTGCATTATCCTTGTTGCAGACTGAATTATCCTTTATAGTGTATAGAAATACAGGGTTTCTTGGGTGTGTGTGCACATGTATATCTGCGTGTATTGCTATAAGAAGTAGGGGTGTGCACCGGCCACTTTTCGTGTTTTGTGTTTTGGTTTTGGATCTGGATCTTTCTTCGTGTTTTGGATCTGGATTGGTTTTGCCAAAACCACCCTTCCGTGTTTTGGGTTCTGGGTTTTGTGTTTTGGATCTGTATTTTTTTGAAAAAAAGCATAAAAACAGCTAAAATCACAGAATTTGTAGGTTTTTCTGCTCCTATGCTATTATTAACCTCAATAACCTTAATTTCCACTCATTTCCAGTCTATTCTGAATACCTCACACCTCACAATAGTGTTTTTATGTCCAAAAGGTTGCACCGAGGTAGCTGGATGACTATGCTAAGCGACACGAGTGGGCGGCACAAACACGTGACCCATCTAGGCGTGAAACTGCAGTGGCAGACAGGATGGCATTGAAAAACTAGGCCCCAAACTGTACATAATGCAAAGAAAAAAAAGAGGTGCAAGATGGAATTGTCCTTGGGCCCTCCCACCCACCCTTATGTTGTATAAACAGGACATGCACACTTTAACAAACCAATCATTTCAGCGCCAGGGTCTGCCACACAACTGTGGCTGAAATGATTGGTTCGTTTGGGCCCCCACAAAACAAGCTGGCAATTAATGTGTCCCTGCACAAACTGGCTCTACGGAGGCAAGAAGTCGTCCTCATCCTCCTCATCCACAGATTCCTCACCCTCTTCAGTGTTATGTACATCCTCATCCTCACAGAGTATTAATTTGTCCCCGCTGGAATCCACAACCACAGGTCCCTCTGTACGTTCTGGAGGCTGGTCTCCCTGGAAGAGTTGATAATTCATTTTTATGAACATCAACTTCTTCACATTTTGTGGAAGCAACCTCCTACGCCTTTCACTGACAAGGTTCCTGGCTGCACTAAACACTCTTTTGGAGTACACACTGGAGGGGGGGCAACTCAGGTAAAATAGAGCCAGTTTGTACAGGGACCTCCAAATTGCTTCTTTTTCCTGCCAGTACAGGTACGGACTGTCTGACATGCCTACTTGGATGCTGTCACCGATGTAATCCTTTAACAGACAGACGCTCGCTTGTCGCTGCTGCTTTGAGGATTCAAGTGCGGCTACAGCCCACACAATTCACAAAGACAGAAAAAAAAAAGAATATTTTTATTGTTTGTGGAGCACACTTTGAGGGTTACACCACCCTCTAACAGACAGACGCACGCTTGTCGCTGCTGCTTTGAGGATGCAAGTGCGGCTACAGCCCACACAATTCACAAAGACAGAAAAAAGAAGAAGAATATTTTTATTCTTTGTGTAGCACACTTTGAGGGTGTCACCACCCTTTAACAGACAGACGCACGCTTGTCGCTGCTGCTTTAAGGATGCAGGTGCGGCTACAGCCCACACATTTCACAAAGACCGAAAAAAAAAGAATATTTTAATTGTTTGTGTAGCACACTTTGAGGGTGTCACCACCCTTTAACAGACAGACGCACGCTTGTCGCTGCTGCTTTAAGGATGCAGGTGCGGCTACAGCCCACACATTTCACAAAGACCGAAAAAAAAAGAAGAATATTTTTATTGTTTGTGTAGCACACTTTGAGGGTGTCACCACCCTTTAACAGACAGACGCACGCTTGTCGCTGCTGCTTTAAGGATGCAGGTGCGGCTACAGCCCACACATTTCACAAAGACAGAAAAAAAAAGAACAATATTTTAATTGTTTGTGTAGCACACTTTGAGGGTGTCACCACCCTTTAACAGACAGATGCATGCTTGTCGCTGCTGCTTTGAGGATGCAGGTGGAATCTAGACGGGATTTGGAACCGAGGACACACTACCTCCATCAATTGTCTAAATCCCACTGCACTAATGTCGGATACCGGACGCACGTCTAACACCAACATAGCAGTCAAGGCCTCAGTTATACGTTTTGCTTCAGGATGACTGCTGTCGTACTTCATCCTCATCGCTAGGGACTGTTGGAGGGTCAATTGTTTAGTAAAAGTAGTGATGTTCCTACTTCCTCTCTGGGATGATGAACAACTCCCAGCAGCAGCAACAGCACTAGTAGGAAGTGGTTCTTGATCTTTCCCTATTTTATTTTTATCAGAGAAAGTTTGGTCCTCCATTTATGTTATATTGATATATATACGTGCGGCTAAAGCGCACACAAACACAGAAAATATTTTTTTATTTTTGCTGGAGAGTAGTGCACTTTGTGGGTTACACCACCCTTTAAGAAATGAGCCAGCCGGCTCTTTACTTATGGGACACAGGCGCACGCTTGGCGCTGCTCCTTTGTTGATGCACGTGCAGCCACAGTGCACACAAGTCACAAACACAGAAAATATATATTTTTTTGGTTTGGAGTGTACTTTCGGGGGTTACAGCACCCTTTAATGGTCAAGCCAGCCGGCCCTTTACTTATGACACAGGCGCACGCTTGGCACTACTTTGTTGATGCACGTGCAGCTACTGCGCACACAATTCACAAACACAGAAAATAATTTTTTTTTTGGTTTGGACTGGAGTGTACTTTCAGGGGTTACAGCACCCTTTAACGGTCAAGCCAGCTGGCCCTTTACTTATGACACAGGCGCACGCTTGGCACTACTTTGTTGATGCACATGCGGCTACTGCGCACACAATTCACAAACACAGAAAATAATTTTTTTTTTGGTTTGGACTGGAGTGTACTTTGGGGGTTACAGCACCCTTTAACGGTCAAGCCAGCCGGCCCTTTACTTATGACACAGGCGCACGCTTGGCACTACTTTGTTGATGCACGTGCGGCTACTGCGCACACAATTCACAAACACAGAAAATAATTTTTTTTTTGGTTTGGACTGGAGTGTTCTTTCAGGGGTTACAGCACCCTTAACGGTCAAGCCAGCCGGCCCTTTACTTATGACACAGGCGCACGCTTGGCACTACTTTGTTGATGCACGTGCGGCTACTGCGCACACAATTCACAAACACAGAAAATAATTTTTTTTTTGGTTTGGACTGGAGTGTACTTTCGGGGGTTACAGCACCCTTAACGGTCAAGCCAGCCGGCCCTTTACTTATGACACAGGCGCACGCTTGGCACTACTTTGTTGATGCACGTGCGGCTACTGCGCACACAATTCACAAACACAGAAAATAATTTTTTTTTGGTTTGGACTGGAGTGTACTTTCGGGGGTTACAGCACCCTTTAACGGTCAAGCCAGCCGGCCCTTTACTTATGACACAGGCGCACGCTTGGCACTACTTTGTTGATGCACGTGCGGCTACTGCGCACACAATTCACAAACACAGAAAATATATTATTTTTTTAGCACTTGGGGGGAGCACCCCTGATGGACAGAGCACCCCCTGGACAACACTACAGCACCTCTTTAGGACTGGGACACTGCACAGGACTTTGGAGTGGACACAGCCCCTATGGAGAACTGACTGCACAACACAGTCCAGCCAGCCCCTATGGACTTATAGGATCCAAAACCCGCGAGACTCGGAAGGCGGGATGATGACGTTTTGCCTCGATTTCAGATCCGAGTCAGGCGGGAAAAGTCGAGCCTGATTCGGATCGGACTCGGATCGGGGGGGCTCGGGGGGGTTCGGATTTCAGAAATCCGAACCCGCTCACCCCTAATAAGAAGGATATAGTGGGTGTGAATAATCAGTTTTCCACTTTGTGAATGTGTGTCTAAGGAGGTTATGTAATAGTTTCTGAGATTACAGAACTGGTGTGATTTTGGTGAGTTTGCAGCTAAATTTAAAGCGGCTTTGAGTTATAATTCACAACTGATTGCACACACACTTTTCTTACTTGTCATTTCCATTTAGACTACTGCAGGAAAGAGCATTTTCCTTGGATTCATAAAGCAGCAAACAGATGTGTTTTTTATTATTATTACATTGTACAGTAAAGATGTGTCCACATACATCTCACCTCCACACGCTACAAGTCGCATTAAACATAATGCGTGTGC
Source organism: Taudactylus pleione (assembly GCA_031769625.1). Taxonomy (NCBI): domain Eukaryota; kingdom Metazoa; phylum Chordata; class Amphibia; order Anura; family Myobatrachidae; genus Taudactylus; species Taudactylus pleione. Next base: position 9,505,564 of record JAUIMM010000154.1, read on the forward strand.
GTCGTGCGACTCAGTAGAGCTGAGCATCTCTTTGTGCAACTTTTAGAACATCAAATGCATCTTATTTGCAGAAGCAGTTTCTGCTGATTAAAATGATATGCGGCATGCCTATATTCTGTGTGCTACTGCGGGTGTATCTGCATGTAAAATGCTACGTTCCAGTGTCAGCGGCTGTGATACTGTAACGTAGCATTTTGCATGCAGATACACCCGCAGTCGCACACAGAATATAGGCATGCTGCATATCATTTTAATCAGCATAAGCTGCTTGTGCGACCTATTCACACCACTTTGCATTTGGCTGTAAAAAGTCGCAAGAATAGACACTCAGCACTACCGATGCACGCCATGGCATGGCGCGACTAAAAGGGCTGTTTAATGCACAAGGAAGTAAGACATATCTGGACACATCTGTATAATGAAAAAGTTTTAACACTGTCAATACACTAGTTTGGCTATATGACACTTTATCACATTGTATCATGAATGAATAGGGTAGTGCGTCTTTCACATTTATAAAAGTAAGCAGTAGAACTACTGTTGTGTTTTCCCGTTTTAAGGGTTGTATTAAAGGGGTGTTTTTGGATTTCTCTCCATCAGTAGTACTAGACAAGTATAATGGAGGAAATCCAAAATAGACTGTGTTTATGAAAGGTTTACTTTTTGGCAGGGCAAATTTGTCTAGATGATCTTCAAGTTTAATCACCCTGTCTGGTGGCAGCCTGCTGTTGATCTATTTTCCCAATTATGAAATCTTTGTGTTTGTTCCCTCTGTTTTATCAGACTCTGATACAGATATCTAGTGAGAATAGTATTTCCTGGCATTTAACTGTATCCGCTTGACTGACCAAATATGAATCATAATAATGTACAATAGTTTTACAATTTGTCCACACCTCCAGGCACCAATGTAGAAAGCATATGATTTAAAAAAAAAAAAAGAGGCAGAGGAAACAGAAGAGCCCAAGGGCAAATATTCATAATGAAATAACATTTTTCAAACTTAAAATCAGGAAATAGAAAGATTTCTGGTTGAAGAGTGAGAAGCCTGTACTGCATGTTGACTCTACAACGAGTTTTGCCATTAAGGCCTTTGGTCCTGATTCAAAGCTGGACGCTCTGACAGAGCGCTCGCTCTGAATCAGGGCCGTCCCTCCTCCTTTTTGGAGCGGCCTCCTGGCCGCTCGCATAGCTGTGGATGACCACCCACAGCTATAGCGAGCGGCCAAAATGTTGGTCGCGATGGTCAAGACCATCGCGACCATCGGGCTTGCGACGAGACCCTGCGGTAGGGTCTCGCTGCCGCAAGCCCTGGAGTGCTTTTGGCTCTATCAGAGCCAAAAGCACTCCCACTGACATCACTAGTGATGTCAGTGGGGCCGGCCCCAGATGGTAGGCGTTCCCATGGGAACGCTTCCATCTGGGCTGCCACGCCCCCGGCACGCCGACCAAAGGGGGCGTGCTGTCAATCACCATCGACAGCACGCCCCCTTTGGTGTGAGACCCATAACGACGGCTTGGCCGTCGTTATTCGGGTCTCGCGCATGCGCACGATGGAGCCACCTCCGTCGTGCGCATTCGCACTTGGGCAACATCGACCCGCTTGCGAGCGCTCGCGAGCGGGTCTGAATCAGGCCCTTTATTCGAAACAGTCACAATTTTGAGTTCTCTTTCGTAAAAGAGATACTGAACAAAGGAAATTGTTAACCAACCCCACCTCTGGATAGGAGTAATGTTGGCCAATTACTGCATGTGCAGCCGACAGGAGCAGGGGAGGAGATGACTGCTCTATAGCTGGAGCATCTCCATACAGTCAAGTGGATGGGACAGGTCTGAAAATCAAATTGAACAATCCAGACCAATTTTCAGCTGTTTTCAGGCTGTGAACAATCATTGGGCCTCATTCAGAGATGGACTTATATGCAGAGACGCACACAAGTGAAAAGTGCGTGGCATGCATGAGGCTGGACTCTTGGGAGTCCAAGAATATCCTCTGTAATTCTGAGAGAGTAGGTAAGTATGCTACACCTTGAGCAGTGGTCTTTGTTTTTAATGAAGGCGTGCTTGTATTTTTATCAATGGTGGAGTACATTGTACACACTAACACCACCACATGCCATTACCAACTAAACTACAAATCCCTTCACTATAATTTGCGAATTCTGGGTCTGATTTAGCAGTGCATGCCAGTGCACTGCTGAACGCATATTCCCAATGTTTGGGAATCTGCGAAGGCGCCAGACCCGTTCGGCGCATATGCAGAACAGGTCTGTGAGTCCGCTAGCAATCTGTCAGCAGACTGTCAGTGACTGACAGTCTGCTGCCGTTTGGGGGCGTGGAGGGGGCGGCCACAGCCTCCGTTACCCGAAACGGAGGCATGTTGCCGCAGTTAAGGGGGGGAGGGAAGAGGCCAGGATCTCTATTGGGTGATGGAGATTTACTGGCCTCTTCCTCTAAACTGCGGCGGTCGGCTGCGGGACGCTTCCGGGACCTGGCTCCTGTTCAGCATTGTAAAACAGTGACATCATCATCACGCATGAACGTGATGATGCAGCACAACAAATAGATGTTAGTGACCCATCACCAAGGAAACCGGAGAAACAATAAACTGTAGGACAATAATAATAAATACACCATACCATCACTAGTCACACTTTACATCATGCATGAGACTTCAGGGAAGTTAAAGAGATAGACTCTCTATAAAGGATCATCAAATAGTAGATGTGATCTAGACTGCAGTGTTATGCCGGGTATGATCGGACGATATATCGGGCACATCGTCTAGTGTGTACCCATAATGTCACTGATGATGCACGCTCCTGCACGGCATGCAGGTCCAATGGGCGACATTGTCAGCGAGGGCCATGCTGCTGAATACAGCATGGCCCGCGCTCTCGTGCAGTCGCTCCAAGCATCGGCAAGTGTGTATGCACTTGCCGATGCCGGCACCCTTTCAGGACGTATCAATAGCAAAGCCGATACACACGAGACATTGTCTAGTGTGTTCTGGCCTTTAGTTTCTCTTACACTGATACATTATGATCCCACTTGGAACATTGCACAATTATCAGCTGGTATCTCTGTATATTAGGTGACATTTGTGGATGTTCAAGGTATTTTCGTTCACCAAGTAAACAAGAGTGTTTGCATACTTTGCCAGAATAATTAAGCCTGTTTTTGATTTGTTTTTTCATTTATTGTGAACTCAAATTACCTTTTGGTGGCAGTGCTTTGAGTCTAAATACCAGTTTTCTGGATTTGAATCTACTGGTATTCAAAACACAGTCTGCAGTGACATTAAAGGCTCACTGTGTGCAGGGATCTTGTTGTAAACTACTCATACCCAGCATACTTACTGACTTTGGACTTAAACACTTTGGGAGGTGCGAGAACGTGGTTCTGTGATTTCACCATTGTACCCCCCCTCACTCTCGCTATAGAAAGTCGTGATTTGTGGCATTGTACAGTGGGGGCAGGACCATAATAGCACAACTCAATGCAAACTTCGTCATCAAGCTCCCAGACTGCCCACTTCCTGGGCAGGGTGGCCTACTCATTTGGGAGCCCAGGAGAGTCCCACAAAATGCAGGACTCTCCTGGACATTACAGGATAGTAGGTAAGTATACTTACTAGTATATGCAGTATTTATCTCTTAATTGCATTATCATCACAAAGCTCCTTGAAGCCATACCGGAAATGCTAGCGACTGAATTATACCTGCACATTTAATGCCCCACAAACAGGAACTTACTCTCCCCCATGCTTTTGAGTATTGCACAGTCCACAACAGCCAACTTCTGACTACCCAGTGACCCGCCACACTATTAGAAAGTTGTCAGTCAGGGTGATCCATCAGAGTTTGCCAGTGTAAGGATATCTGCTTTGCATTGGCTGATTTCCTATTATTTCGAAAGAGGGGAGAGCTTTGAAAAGAAAGGGGAGAGGTTATTGGCCATCTTGTGAAAAGGGATGTGAGAAGAGTGGTGCGAAGGATGTAGCAGAGATATAGGGGTCTGCACCAGGAAAAAATGAAAGAAGACATGAGAAAGAGAAAGATAGAAACAGAACAAGAATTATGAAGCGCTATAAGATAACAGACACCAACCTTGTGGTTCAGAAGTAACAGCTCCTTGAATGTACATCGCCGCTTTCCCATGTTCTGAGGAGTGGTTGGCTGTAAGGCCGATAATCTGAAGGTTGCATAGTAGTCTCTGTAACCAGGAGCTGCCAAGTAAATAATAATAGTTACACAGGTTTATAGTTGTGGTGAATTTACTGAACTAAAGCTAAGAGTATCAAGCATTATCGCTAAATATGTGTCTGGGCCTTTTAGATTCAATGAGGTCACTTTGTTAAAATATACCTTATTGTCCTGATTTAAGGATGGAAGTTTAGCCCACAGGTGTAACATTGTGCTTTGTTTTACTGCAGATTAAAGAATATTTTCTATTTATTTCACTGTATAAAGTATATTTTCTATTTATTTCACAAACACCTGAATAATGATCCCAGTTGTATAATGTATGAGTGCTAATAAAGGGCAGAAGGTGAGTCACTCACTTCCAGAACCATGCAGGTTTGTATCACATACAGGAAGGAAGCAGCAAAAGCAGGAGGCATTAGGTAATGGACACATTCCTGACATTTCGTTCCACTGAGATCTTCATGAAAGTTACCGTATTGTTACAGTTCTCCATGTGACAGGGCAGATCATGTGTCAGAGAGAAGTAATAAGAACTGAATCAGCTGTGATTATGCAATACTGAAATGATACATAGATTCAGAATATAATTACAAAACATCTGCCTTCCAAATGGGCATATCACATACTGTATGTCTACAGGTTATCATATTACTCTATATAAATTATTCCTATAACTCCTTGTCTCCTTCTATTACTACAAGTTACTTCTTCTTGCTGTAGGACTCCTCACGTAGGGCCTGACGCTATGTACACACCTTGCCGATGTTCACGTAGTTGAGCGATTATTTGTTACTGTGCAAAATATTCTGAAATTTCCTATGACAAATGCATTACCCTGAGTGCACAAATGTGCTGTTGCATACGGAGCCGCTGGTGTCAGGACTGGTGAGTGAAAACCATGGGCATTTCTGTCAGGTGACTGGGAGGTGGCCTGAAGTGAACATGACTGAGAGTGTCGCGGGCATGTCATTGAAAGCTGCTATATTCTTATATGCAGAGCAGCAGCAATGGAGGCCATGTTCAGATGGCAACACTGCACCTGCCATGGGGCTGGTGCAAGTGTTGATGGTGCACGGATGGTGGATAGTTCAGAACCATCGGTGGTGTTGCAGTGTACAGAGACATTAAAAGTGGGCGCTCAGGGCTTGCACATTCCGGCGCATGCAGTACACAAGGGTACTGCTGAAACTACTGTAGCATTTGCATATTATCACCGCCATGGCTATGTAAAAAGATGTGGCGGTGACTACGTGCACCTCTGAATAAGGTCAATAGTATTTCATATAACTTCTCTTCATACTTCTAGTTCATATAATTTCCCACCACAACTCTACATATATAGATCCTCTTATTACATGATATAACCTCTCCCTATAACTCCTCCTATTACTCCATGTAACCTTTTCCTATAGCTCCTCCTATTACATCATATAACCTCTCCTTATAACTCCTCCATTCACTTCATGTAGCCTCTCCCTGTAACTCCTCCTATTACTCCATGTAACCTTTTCCTTTAAATCCTCTTATTATATCATATAATCTCTCCCTATAACTCATCCTTATCACTTCATGTAACTTTGCCCTATATCTTCTCCTACTGTATTGACATATAACCTCTCGCTGTAACTCCTATTACTCCCCGTAATCTCTACATATAGCTCCTCCTATTACACCATAAACCACTCCCTATAATTTCTCCTATCACTTCATGTAACCTGTCCCTATAGATCATCCTATTACACTATATAATCTATCACTATATTTTCTCCTATTATCCCATGTAACCTCCTCCTATAACTCCTATTACTACTTCATACCACCATAACTCTTTATATTATTTTTATAACATCTCTCTGAAACTTTTTTTTACTCCATATAACTCCCATATAACCTCCTCCTATTACTCCTTGTCAGGGCCATTGAGAGCCTAGCCCTGGTAATGGAGGGGGCGTGGCCTAATCGTGGGAGGCATGGCCACGCCCCCTTGAAAAAAACCGCAACGCTGCGAACCGGGGAGGGGGGCGCTGTAAGCCCCACAGCCCGGTGCTAAGCAGGGGGGGTGCGATCAGTGTGAGGAGCAGTCTCACACAGCAGCCCACCACAAGCTTTGTGCTCAACTACTGTGAGGGAGGCCCCGGGCCCCCGCCGGGCCCCTCTAGCAAGACCGGGCCCAGGTAAACTGTACCTGCTCCCCCCTCCTCTCGGCACCCATGCTCCTTGTAACCTCTATTAAAGTAAAATAATTGTGAGGTCTGACCAGCTTATTTAAGATGGGTACACACTTGTCCTGTCTTCGGGAGATCCAACCCCTGACTGACCGGTCTGCCCAATATTGGACAGGTGTGTACCCCCTGCCGACTGGCCCACACACTCAATCCTGGTTGCCTCTCAGATCTCATGGTTTTTAATCATGCTTAAAAACCAGGAGACCCGACTGCCGAACAGGCGACCGTTTTTGTAGTATGTAGGCTGCGGAGACTGGAGCTGACGACCGATCTCCGGTCCTGGCAGCCCAACAAACCATCAGCGTGGCGGCGGTGCGGGAGATTGGAGGTGGCAGCGGAACTGCTGCAGGATGGGGCGGCGGTGGTGGCAGGACTGCTGCAGGACGTGGAGGCGGTGGCGGCGGCGGGAGCAGGACATTGCAAGAGGTGGCAGCGGGAAATGGCGTTTTGGCACCATTTTTTAAATTCAAAATGGCCACAGAGAGCCAATCGCCCCGTCCCCTTTATGCTGACTTATAAAAGCAAGCAACGGTGGAGGAGCGGTGAAGAGCTCCTGAAGATAGAACACGCCGGGGAAGTCCTGGATGGGTGGCGGCCATGTAAAAGAGCTTAAAGGCAGCGGTCCCCCAGATGAAGACGCCGTGGAGGTATTGGGGGAGGCGGTAGCCATGTAAAAGAGCTTAAAGACCGCCAGCTCCTGGGTGAACGTGCATAAAAATAAATTATTAAAAGATTCAGTGTTTTGTTCTTATTTTAATATTTCTTTTACAGTGGTACTATAGGAACCAGTAGGCCCTTAATTCCCCTACTGCTGGTACTTGTGGTCCTCCAAGTACCAGCATGCAGGAGGAGGAGAGTGTGTGCCTGGGCGCTGCCTGCTGGGCATTGGAAGTGAATGTAGAGGGAGGAGAGTGCATGACTGGGGTGGGGGCTGGGGGGCTGGGGTGGTGGAAGTAAATGCAGGAGGAGGAGAGTGTATGACTGGATGCTGCTGGGTTGTTGGTAGTGAATATGGTTTAGTGGTACTGTGGGTGAGCTCTGCTGGGCCTGTGGTAGTGAATGCAAGCTTAGGGTGGGAGCACCAACAACTATCTCGCCTCCGGGCTCCTGGTATAAACTAACGCCCCTGGCTGTTTGGTATTGTACTTCATTCAAAATTAATATTTGACAACCAACACTTTTATAGTCAAATGACAGTTATGTGTAGTGCCTGAAACTTTTAACTCTTCTGGTATTGTCTCAAGTGCTTACTCATAGCCATGATGTACATGGCAGTCATTTTGTTATTACAGTTCAAGGTTGTCTGTCCAAAACAAAAATATCTCCAATGGTGACAGGTTTAGTTGTGGTCTAGGAGTGTTTCTGATATTGTGTAATACTAATGACACAACTTCTTGCCATGCTAACCCTGTATCAGCCATCACCTTACTCAACTTATCTTTTTATAACCCAATTAGAAAACAAATTCACCCAAACCAATACATTTTTTAAATTCTTACATTAATGTTATTGAAGTTGATTTTGTATTACCTGGGATGGGCCCTATGTATGAGGAATGTTAGATGGGTCAGTTGCTATTGCTTTCCCCTTGTTCATTCTCAAAGGCATGAAGCAGCTTAAGAAGAGAAGCCGGGTGCACACCTGTATGCTCTTAACAGTCTACACATACATTCCTTACCCATATGAGTCAAACCGTGTGCTGCCTCTGCCAGGCATGAATATATACCCTGCGAGCTACTGACCTACCTTGTTTTTCCAGAGTTCTGTAGACTCTTGGCCACATCCCTTCAACTTACAGGTGATTCTTTCCTTTGATGAACACAAATCTTTCATGACAATCAATTTCTGTATAGTGTGAGTCTCAAAAGACAATAAATTTGTTGTCTTTAATTCTGGCAACTGAGCTATAGATGAGGCTGTCGCTCTCTTTACAGCCTCAGCAGCCCTCTTGTTTCCTAATAAAACTTGAAAATATGTAAGTGCTTGGCATTCTGTATGGCCATAAATAGTCTTTGTATGGTTTGCAAATGCACTATTGGTGTTCCAGTTGCTGTCATAAAAAAATCTCTAACAAGCCATAGGGCCACAACATCGTAAAAAGAGAAAAAGATAAAATAAATTCTACACTTTCTGAAAGTGAGTCATATATGCCAGGTCTAGCTGTAAAAGTCTCATTAAAATGCTCCATACAGTATCACATATCTGTGTAACTGTTAAATCCTCCCAATACACCCTTTATATCGGAATCGGTATGAATCACCGCGGGACCTAAGCCCGGCGGATGAAATACTGATGCCGGAAGGCCGTCAGCTGAAGATCCCGACTAAGGTAAGTAATACCCCTAACCATCCCCTTCCCCCCCCTAAACCTCCCTTAGGGGTGCCTAGCCCTAACCTCCCCCCTAGTACCTTACCCTAACCTCCCCCCAGCGGTGCCTAAACCTAACCACCCCTCCCCGCAACCTAAACCTAACCCTCCCTTAGGGGTGCCTAGCCCTAACCTCCCCCCTAGTGCCTTACCCTAACCTCCCCCCAACAGTGCCTAAACCTAACCCCCCCTCCCCGTACCCTAAACCTAACCCCCTCTTCCCCTAGCCTAAACCTAACCCTCCCTTAGGAGTGCCTAAACCTAACCCCCCTTCCCCGCACTCTAAACCTAACTCCCAAAGGGGTGCCTAAACCTAACCTCCCCTCGGTGGTGCCTGACCCTAACCCCCTGCTTCCCCTAGCCTAAACCTAACTCCCCCTCCCCGTACCCTAAACCTAACTCCCGAAGGGGTGCCTAAACCTAACCTCCCCTCGGTGGTGCCTGGCCCTAACCCCCCCTTCCCCTAGCCTAAACCTAACCCTCCTGGCGGAGTGTCTAACTCTAAGTTCCCCCGGGAGTCCCTAATCCTAACCCTCCCACCCCCTACGATCGGTATGCCGGACGTTGGGATTACAGCGTGGGGCTGATGATAGGCGTCAGTATTTAGATGCCTATCAGTACCATGCCAGGATTTCACAGTCAGGAAGCCGGTGGCCGGCATTTCGACCGCTGGTTTCCTGACTACGTCCCTTTATAACTATATGTGGCACATTTGGTAAATAAGTAACAGGAGCATGTTACACCTTTCGATGGTTATTACTGAAGCCATAAGGACCAATCCCCATCTTGTGGTCATTTGCGCCAATAACACTGCATGCGGTGCATATAACATTATATATAACTTTTCATGTGTTTATGTATTTCCTACATACTGTCTGGTGTGAGGTGTCTCGTGCCCTGGGTCAGACAATGTACAGTCATAAGCGTATTCCTAATGGGTGCAGGGTGCACACCCATAGTATACTTATCTTGTGCCAGCAAACGAGTTTCTCCTTCTCCATGGTGCCATCTTCCCAGTGACATCTTTGAGAAGATGGCATCGCGCAGTGAAAGCAAAGACTCTGGCACTGCTCCAAATATAAGAAATATCACTGGGAAGATGGCGTCACGGAGAAGGATGGACCCATTTGCCGGCATAAGGTAAGATGCGGGACTTGGGGGGCACTTCTGCTCAGAGGAGGGAGACTGCTGCATACGGGCCACCTGTAGTATTAATACGCCCCTGTACCAAGTATTTTACTTTTGTCTAACATGCCTGTAACTAACCCTTACTAAATCTATGTTCTGTTTATGAAAGATGACACAAGAATTGTTTTAGTGTCAGATAAAGGAGACAATTATGAATCAGAACACAAAATAAATCATCCACATTTTGTATAAGGACAGATCCACTGCTAGGTTGAAATTGCAAACAGTCACATGAGACTTTTTTTTTAATTACTTGAGCTGTCCATGTGGATGTTCTTTTTACGTGTAGGTGTACCCCTCTAAAGGTAAAAGTAAAGAGGTTCCGAGAGTCAGGAAGAAGAGTTACAGAGAAGAAAGCAGAGCAGAGGTTAATGCCAGTGAAATGTAAATAAGAAAAATAAAAAAGAAGACAGAAATGTCCCTTGGTTGGCGCACAACCAAGGGACATTTCTGTCTTCTTTTTTATTTTTCTTCCATGTTGTATCTTGTCCTTGACAGCACGCCCCAGATGACGCATCAATATTGAATTTGTTACTCTTTACATTGGGGTTTCACACTTATTTTTAAATAAATATTTACTGGTGCAGAAGCTTTCCCCAGATTCCTTTCCTTCTATTCTAAATGTAAAGAAGATGAAGAAATTTGCATTAAGATGACAGCTAGATTTGGCACTATGGGTAATTGACTCTAAAATATTTAATTTACCCCCATTAGGTCCTACACTAAATGTATTATTATGGATGCAACATTTAACCATCAATCCAGTGTCCTGTCAATATTTAGTCCATAGTGAACCGGGTATTTAAGATAAAAAAAATTCTAGCCTTGATGGAGTAATGTCTATAGCAGATGTATCATTATCCTTTGGGGAACTTCTAACATATCCTGCACTTAATGTGCATACAGATGTGTCCTCATACACTGGGTTCAGTCATGCCAAACAGCCCCTCTCGGAGCGCCAGGTCTCGGGTTACACGGCTGTGCTGACCATCTTTCTAGCTCAAAATGTGTGTCTTCACATATTAAAGCAATTGGAAGTGTCATAAGTACTCTACTAGATTACACTGGCCAATTAGATGTGCAACATCTGTGTGTGAATGAGTCTGAATCTATATACGAAGTCATATGATGCAGCAACCGCGGCTTTTTCTCATGCCAAGTTTCATTTTCCTTAATCTGCGGTTTTAATACTAATTCCTGTGCAGTTAAAGTCACAGGGCCTGATTCAGAGCTGGACGCTCTGACCAGAGCGCTCGCTCTGAATCAGGGCCGGCCTAGCTTAAAATGGAGGGGCCTCCTGGCCGCTCGCATAGCTGTGGATGACCACCCACAGCTTATCCGAGCGACCAAGAAGATGGTCGCGATGGTCAAGACCATCGCGACCATCAGGCTTGCGACGAGACCCTGCGGTAGGGTCTCGCTGCCGCAAGCCCAGGAGTGCTTTTGGCTCTATCTGAGCCAAAAACACTCCCACTGACATCACTAGTGTCACTAGTGATGTCAGTGGGGCCGGACCCAGACGGTAGGCGTTCCCATGGGAACGCCTCCGTCTGGGCAGCCATGCCCCCGGCACGCCCACCAAAGGGGGTGTGCTGTCACTCACCATCGACAGCACGCCCCCTTTGGTGCGAGACCCCGAGCGATGGCTTCCCCGTCGCTCGCCGGGTCTCGCGCTTGCGCACGACGGAGGCGCCTCCGTCATGCGCATGCGCATTTGGGTAACATCGCTCACACGAGCATACAGCGCGTGTGAGCGGGTCTGAATGAGACCCACAGTCCAGTGTCTCCAGGGACATGCAGTTAGGGTAGGCAAGAGAAGGCAGAGCCGCCCCTGTCATTCTCCTGAGATTTGATATAAAACTGATTATAATAGTACAAAGAAGATATTTGTAACTTACAAACATCTTTGTTTACTTTAATCATTTTATAGTTAACAGTCACCAGCTTTGTGGAGATCCCTGGGACTGCAGGGAGATGAGAGATGAGGCAGGAAGAGCTCAGCTTCGCTTCTGTATAGTCAGACACTGCTTGCAGAGCTGGGGGCGGAGCCTCACCACGGGCAGTAAGCTGCACAGAAAGAGAGCTAATAGAGGCATGTCCGGAGTATGGGGTGTGCGTGCCTTGAGCACTGATGGACACCTTGGGTCCATAAAGGGAGGTGCAAAAAGGCATGGAAGGCCAAGATACTAGCTGAAATCTATCAGCAATTAGAAAGCAATCCTGCCCCTTGTCAGTGCAAATTAATATAAACTGGTTCAGTCCCAACTGATGGCCTATAAAAAGGTGTCTCATTACCAAGGTGACACAAAAGAAACATCTCGTGTTGGGTAAAAGCAAAGAACTCTCTCAAGACCTTTGCAACCTTATTGTTGCAAAACATACTGATGGCATTGGTTACAGAAAGATTTCTAAACTTCTGAATGTTCCAGTGAGCACTGTTGGGGCCATAATCGAGAAGTGGAAAGAATATAATTTCACCATAAACTGGCCACAACCAGGTGCTCCTCGCAAGAAGAGTTGTCCAAGAGCCAAGGGCCACTTGTGGAGAGCTTCAGAAAGACCTGGAATTAGCAGGTACAATTGTTTCACAGAAAACAATAAGTAATGCACTCAACCGCCATGGCCTGTATGCACGCTCACCACGCAAGACTCCATTGCTGAAGAAAAAGCATGTTGAAAGAAAAAGCATGTTGAAGCTTGTTTGAAGTTTGCTGCACAACATTTGGACAAGCCTGTGAAATACTGGGAGACTATAGTCTGGTCGGATGAGACCAAAATTGAACTCTTTGGATGCCTTGAGAATACACACCATGTTTGGAGGAGAAATGTCACTGCACATCACCCCAAAAACACCATACCAACAGTGAAGTTTGGAGGTGGGAACATCATGGTGTGGGGCTGTTTTTCAGCATATGGTACTAGCATACTTCATATAAATGAAGGAAGGATGAATGGAATAATGTACCGAGACATTCTTGATAAAAATCTGCTGCCATCTACCAGGATGCTGAAGATGAAACGAGGGTGGACATTTCACAAAGACAATGATCCCAAACACACAGCCAATTGGTTTCAGAGAAAGAATGGCCCAGCCAATCACCTGACTTCAATCCAATTGAAAATCTATGGAAAGAACTAAAGATCAGAGTTCATAGGAGAGGCCCACAGAATCTTCAAGATTTGAAGACTGTCTGTGTGGAAGTATGGGCCAAAATTACACCTGAGCAATGCATGTGACTAGTTTCTACATACAGGAGGCGTCTTGAAGCTGTCATTACCAACAAAGGCTTTAATACGAAGTATTAAATAAATTTCAGTAAGCGTGTTCAATACTTTTTCCCTATGTCATTTCACTTTATTACACATAACTTAATTTACGGACATCTATGGTTGATTTATTTGCATGTGTGGATTGCTTGGGTTGTTGCTGACATTTTGGGAAAATTTGCAATAGCCCCATTACAAATATATTTACTGAGAAAAATGCTGATGTGTTCAATACTTATTTTACCCGCTGTAGGTATATACAGTATATATATACATACACATACAGTATATAGCTCTATATTGCACAGTTTGCAATAAAAATTTCAAAAGGTTCCTTTAACCTATATTTTTGTCCAAGAAATAGATGGTGCACATGACAGTGAAGTAAAACCGGTATTGTGGAGTTTCTCCGGTAATTGTTAATGTCAGAGCTGAAAGCATGTAATTTTAACCTATATTTTTGTCCAAGAAATAGATGGTGCACATGACAGTGAAGTAAAGCCGGTATTGTGGAGTTTCTCCGGTAATTGTTAATGTCAGAGCTGAAAGCATGTAATTTTACACTGCAATCTCTAGCAGTCCATTACTATAACACGTACTGTAGGCTGCAATATACATTTACGGTGTGCTATAAAGTTTTACTAACTTAAGCTGGGTACACACCTTTGCGATCCTCGGCTAGTCAGGTTAAATTCTTCTGATCAGCCGAGCAATTTGCACCCAGCTTGACCTCCTGTAAGCCCCATAAAAGTGAAATGGCTGCTGGAGCTCCTCCCATGGGCCTTTGTGAACGGTAGTGGATAGATCCCCTTCAGTATTTGTACCCTGACGTCATCAGTTACTGTCCAACATCATTCCCTAATATCCATATCCATAGAGGGGCATATAAATACTGTGCCCAAAGCGTGGCGAACGAAATGATCCCGCGAACGGATAACTTTGTTCTTTTGGTGGCCTTTATGGGCATGGAACCACACTTCCACCATCACTCCATGTTACTTCCAGGAGCCCAGGACCAGCAGGCTGCACTGACTGACAGCTGCATTCTCATCTTTTGCTTCACAGTCAGCCTGGCAGAGTAATTTTTATAAAAATCTAGTTTTGACAAAGTAGCTGAGCATTTATGTGTGAGGGGTGCTGAGCTGAATGCTATGAGGGGTACTATGTGCGCTGGCCGGGTGAGGGGTGATAGTTGTTGTTGGCTCAGCTGCTGCTGTGATCTGTGCTGTTGGGTGAGGGGTTCTGTGCTGGGTAAGGGGTGGTGAAATCCTGTGCTGAGAGAAGGGTGCTAACTTGTTGTGCTGGGAGAGAGGTGCTGACATTCTGTGCTGGAAGTGGCATGCTGGGTGAGGGGTGCTGACATGCTGTGCTGGGTGAGGGGTGCTGACATGCTGTGCTGGGAGAGTGGTGCTGACATGCTGTGCTGGAAGTGGGGTGCTGGATGAGGGGCGTTAACATTCTGTGCTGGGAGTGGGGTGCTGGGCAAGGGGTGCTGACATGCTGTGCTGGGAGTGGGGTGCTGGGTGAGGGACGCTGACTTTGTCATGCTGCGTACTTGCCTACTCTCCCGGACATCGCGGGAGGCTCCCGATTTTTCGGGTAACCCTTCGCACCCCCAAAAGAGTAGGCAAATCGATCTGCATACGTAGTTGCATTAGAGATCGCTGCTGAATCAGGCCCTAAGTCTCTTTATTTCTGTGCTTCTTCTGTTGATAAATCACCACTGCCTATTGGTGTTTTTTTATATCCATGAAGGACAAAGATATCCTATTGACTTTTAATACTAGTATTTTCATATTCTATACTGATATTATGCAGGGTATTATGATGTGGAACCATATAACAGTGCTTGCTATTTTAGAAGTTGTACCTTTTATCTCCATCAAGTCAGCACAGCTAGCTGCAAATGTTTTTCTTCAGGACCACTCCCACTTCTTCTGGCTTTAAAATGACCTGTTCAGTGTCCCTTCCCAAAAAAAGACTTATGGGACCTATCCATTAACAGATCTTTCTCTACGTTGAAAGACAAAAGATTTATCCCTTGAAAATTCTTGGGGCTGCGTACATGACAGATTTTTGCAAACGACGAATGACGAACGATATTGCATGACATCATTCGGGGAGTGGATTTTTATTTATGTTTCTATTAATTTTTATTAAAAATATTGTTAGTCATTTACCGCTTATAAACTGACAGATATTTCTAATGTCTGGTTGTGATAAGCGATTAAACCTAGCAATGGAGCGATAACAACGGTCGTTATCGCTCCATCGCTTGGTAATCGCCCGCAAATTGGGCTGTAAAAGGTTAAAAACGACCAGCGATGCGCATGCCCGCTGGACGTTTTTAACATCAATCATCGCCGGAACATGACGGTCAACCTGACGACCGCCGTCAGGTTGCCATGTTCGGGGATGATTGATCTGCATACACTGAACGTCTGAATGTTCAGTATATGCACTTCACCCCGCGGGAGACGATGGCGTCGTAATCGTGCCGACGTCCCCGCATCGTGTAATGGATGGGCAGCTTTGGAGAGACGAAAGACACAATTTGTTGGCCGCGGGAGTGCACATCTGTCATCGTTCAGGGCCTATCCATGACAGATAAATTGAACGACTGAACGATATATCGTTCATCGTTCAAATTTATCTGCTAATGGATAGGCCCCTTAACAGAGATGGGTTCCAGTGAGCTCACTGAAGTGATCATAACAAATGGTTGATTCCCAGTGTCCAGCTGAACTAGGAAACGCTCCTGCAATTGATGAATACAATAATCTGATCACTCTGTTTGAGGCTTTCAGCTAACTCAGATAACTCAGTCACCTGGGATTCCAGGGGGAAATTTTTTTTCCTTGTCTTGCAGGAACTTCTGTTTTTTACGATGCTCTCCCTGTAACACTTTCAGCTCTCCTCAGAGAGCAGATCTTCCAGCTCTCTCCTTACCACACAAATCTACCCTTGCAGATCTTTATTTTATTTTGTTAACTGAATGTTGTGCAACTATACTTTATCCAAGTTTTACCCTTGATACACTACTTCCTGTAGCAGAGTTGTAAACCATTTAATATGGTACAACCATATACCTGCTATGTGTTCTATTATTTCTGCCTAGTGCATTACATCATTCAGTCTGTTCCTTAAAAGAACCAAAGTACACTAGAAAAGTATATATCAGGCGCCCACTACATAAATTTTGTAAAACAGCTATATAGCAGCTCTCAAAAGGGGTGTTTGGGAGCACCCCACAAAACAAGGAATGAACAAATAAATATAGTGTCGAAGCCGGATAATTGGCTGAGACAGGATCAGTTTAAAATTAAATCTGCACAACGCCATTTTGCGAATGGCAATGAGACTCCATTTTGGGACTGGCCGCCCAGTGCCATTTTAGTGAATCTCGCCCATTATAAGTACATAAGGCGACGCTATTATTTAGCGTCGTGCGATTCCCACGCAATAGAAAGAAGTTAAAAGTCCTCATCATATAAATACAGACAGTCACTAAAACATATAAAATGATTAACCCTTTAAAACACGTAACATGGTGTACTCCACAAACACGTAGTTGCACAATGCTAACTAGCGTCTTTTCCCAAAACCCCAATACTTACACACTGCACACTTACATTAAAGGTTCCCTACCATTAAAGTGTAATATTCAAGGTTTATTCAGTATTATTAATGTTGTGAAATAAATGTAATTTGATATCCAAGGTTTAGTACATGGTAAGCAGACCGTGTTTGGTGTTGTACTGATCCACTGTGTCTTTGCAGATTTCCAGTACCATCGGTGAGAAGATCGCAACATGTGTCTGCAAACTATGGACCATAGAGAGTTAAACATTGAGCTGTTGGAGACTGGATTGTGTCCATACGAATTGACCTATGAACTGTACTGTAACAGAAGAACCAGGAAGAAGAACCAATGGAATCATGCCAAACTGTTCTATTGTATTGCCTATCTCTGCTAGAGTATATATGTGGGCTCTCTAAACGTGGATGCCAGTCTGCTTGCTTTGCTGTTGACAGAGGTTTCTACTTTGATGCCGGGATCTGGGTCCAGAGCGCGTGCATATGTAACAACTGTACCTAGGGTCTGTATCATTTATTTGTGCTAATTGTATTTAGAGCACAGCATGTAACCATATGTTTTTATATTGAATAATAACTTTTTGTGCTTTGGAACCACACTCAAAGTCTGAAAGCATTTATTTCTTGTGCGACTCATAACGCTAAATAGCGACAATTTTAGAAGGTATAGACAGGCAGGAATCGATAGTTGGGGGCTCGCAGTGAAATCACGCTACCGGTCACTTGGTAACACTCGGTCAGCGATCTCTCAGCAAAAGGGTGGAGGCGCCATAGCAGGAGAACGCATTGTGCCTTCGAAAATCTGCTACCACTTTGTTGCTGAGAGTCCGCTAACCATTATTGTGGCTTAAGGAGCGCTGATTAAGAATCCAGGGACAAGGGAGGAAAAAGTTTCAATTTCGGTTATTCTCATTCATCTTCGTGAGACCCTACACAGTAACCTCATTATCATATTTTCACATGAGGCTGCCTGTTTGAGCAGTATCTCAAAGGGGGGGCAAATAAAGGAAAAGACAGTCTGGGATAATCTTAGTGTTGTTACCCATCACCTTACAGATGTTCTTGGAAACGTCACCTGTAAAATAAGTCTCTCTATCATTTTTAATAATTCTAGGGATATAGGACCTTATTCAGAGGTGGCCGTACGGTCTACAGCCGCCTCGATGTTTTGCCAGTGCGCATGCGCATGAGGGAGCCGGCTCGCTACCACTAACAGTGCTGGTCGTAGCGGGTCTCTTTCCAAAGGGGGCGAGCTTTCGATGTTGATTGACAGCTCGCCCCGTTTGGAAGGCGGCCCGGGGGGGTGGCAGCCCAAACGGAGGCGTTTCACATGGGAACACCTGCCATTTGGGGGAGGCCCCACTGACATCACTAGTGATGTCAGTGGAGAGCTTCCGGCTCAAACAGAGCCAGAAGCTCTCTGGGGCTTACGACAAGTGAGACCCTACCCTAGGGTCTCTTCGTAAGCCCCGATGGTCGCGATGGTCTCTGACCATCGCGACCATCACCTGAGTGGTCGTTAGAGCTGTGGGTGTTAACCCACAGCCTAACGACCGCAACAGAGGTGGGCGGTCAGGATGCAAGTGGCCGCCCAGTTTCTGAGCGACCGCTTGCATCCTCCGACCACCTCTGAATGAGGCCCATAGTATCTGCATACAGTTTCCTGCAATTAAATCTTGTTATTAATAGCTACTGCTCTAAATAATGTCTGGGCCACTGGGTTGGATAGTATTCTGAGTAGTCGACCTCAACCTGGCATGGCTGCTGTTTATCCTTAGCAACCTTGTGTCCAATGAGTGGGAGATAAAGCAAAACAGTTTAATATCATTTAAACATGACCCAAAATACAACAATAAATCGTCCACATTTTACATTAGAACAGATCCATTGATAGGTTGAAAAGATTGTTAACAGTCATATAAGGCCTGGGAGAAGATACTTGGGTTACCTATGAACCCATGGGAAACTCGTGTTCCTGTGTGGTGTTCTTCACTTTGCAGTTCTTACTTACGTGTCCCACTTGGTGACAGTTAAAACATATTTTTGAACGGGTTGGATGAAAGGATTGTTGTGGGAGTTGAGCAAGAGGAAAAAAATGGTGGGTATGGGTAAGGATGTGAAGGATAAGGGTATTGTGGGAGGTATGAAGTTTGTAGGTAATATGAGGCCTGTGGTTGTGTATGATATGTGGGGTAAGGATGTGTTTGCTGTGGTGGGGGATTGGTGAGGACGTGTAATTGTTCAGGTGCAGGTGTGTGTGTGGGTGCAGGTGTGTCGGTTGGCTGTGATGTTATTGTCATTCCTTCCAGAGCTTGGATACTGACAGCCATTCGTTTTTCGCTCTGGGTCTCTCTCTTCTTTGTGATATTTTTATCATGTTCTATGGCAGACTCTATGAGGTTATCTATTGTGAGTCACCTCCAACCAGGTTGTGAGGTCTGAACCCAAGTCTTTAAGTCATCTTTCAGACCGTCCATGAGTACCGTGACTATCATTCACCTGTGGTGAGTGCTATCTTTAATATCTTCTATCCCAGTGTACTGGGTGATAGCCTGCAGAGCCCGGTCGCAATAATCTTCTGCAGTTTCACTCTCCTTTTGCTTGATTGTGAAAATTTTGTTCCAGTTAACTACTACTGGAAAATATATACCCAATTGAGTTACAATGCGGGAAATGTTACCTTGATTTACTTGGTCTGTTAAGGGAACGTCACCATCCAATACACAATCCGTGATAAATTTTGTCACGTCGGTATTGCGTGGCAGACAGGCCCTTAACACCACACGCCAATCTTTATTAGTTGGTTCATGAGAACTACCCAAATTTCTCAAAAATCTTTGACATTTGGCTAGTTCCTTTTTGGGATCGGGGAAATCATTTATGATGGAATTTAGTTCTGCTCTTGTCCAGGGACAATGCATTACTACTTCCCTCGTGGGCACTACACCGTTTGCATCTGCATTTCCATTCGGAACAGTTATCGTCCGAATGGGATGCAGACCGGTAGCGTTGCTACCTCTGACCTGGTTACCTAGCTGGGGGTTTAATATGCTGCTGCTACGTATGGTATTAACAACTTCCTCTACGGGTGCAGAGTGTGTTAACACTTCCCTTGCTGTTACCGATGGAGATGGCGGCACCACCCGTGATTGTGGTGATGCAGCATCTATCATTTGCACAGCATGGGAAATGGCAGACATTACAATAGGCTCATCATCCACATCATAAACATTTTCCTTATGGTTGCTTAAGAGAGGGTACAAATTGCTTGTTACATTTTTATTGGTATTTTTGGTAACTGTACTTGCACCTCCATCCACATAAGGTGGGGGAGGTGAGCGTGAACTGCTAGCAATACTCTCCGCAACACTACCTTGCCGCACGTTCGAGCCATTTTGTGGCTCGCCCGTATTGCAATTCAGCGTCGCGGATGTATTTTCTGGCAATGCGCTCGCAACGCTAGTTTGCGTCGCTTGCACATTTTTAAGCCACGCATCCCCTTCATGCTGCCACAATTTTAAACATTCACAATATTTGACCTTTTTCTCTCGGGAGCGCATCAAACTGATGTGATCCCGGACATTATCTAATACATCCTTATCAAAACTACCAATTCTGGGAAACGGTCTAACACTCTTCCTCGTCATATTAAACCATAAATCACAATACCTTATTGCATAAGTACCGTACTTAGTGTGCATAATACGACGGGCCGATCCGATCAGCGCCTCCATTAGCAGCACATCATTGTCTAACATCTCTACTGTTTGCATGGCTCCCATTCTGAGACAAAATCCTATGCTTTTCAATACAGATTTAAACTGGTGAAAGACAATCAAGATACTTTCACTTACCTGTGGACGATTTAAGTCGGCGGCGCCCACACACCTGGATAAGATTTGAAAAAGGCAACTTCCACACCCGGATAAGATTTAGTAAGGCAACTTCCACACCTATGGGAGTTTATATGTTGGCCACTCCCACGCACCTCTCTACAACAAAGACAACATGTACACCTGCTACTGTGTATAGAACGGTAAAGCTACTTACCGAGCACCTAACCCTTAAGGCTCATACGATACCCTTAAGTTTGTCCAACAAATATTCACTGTTACACACTTTTTTCCTGCGCAGAAAAATAAATGTTAACCCAGATATTGGTAACAATTGAAAAAGGTAAACCTCAATGGCTTTGTTAAAACACGTAGCAGCAGAACCGGAAGTGAGTATACGCTATTGTGCGACCAGCCGCATACACAATAATGCGACTACCACACAACCGTATAATGACTTTTTAGCTGCGTATGCAAAAATGCGTTTTTACTGCATGCAAAACTGCGACTCAACCGCGTACTCAATACTGCGGCACCCCTTCTAAACGTTAGGTTCTATCAACAAAGGAAAACAGACTTTTTCCTTTCTTGTCCCTGGATTCTAGTCAGCTTCCTTTGCTCACACGAAAATGGATAGCGATCTCTTAGCACAAAGCGGTTACAGGAAAACCCTGCATGTGGCCACTCCACCCTTTGCTGAGATATAGATAGCCGTATGTGCCGTGTGAGTAGGTAAGTGACCTCACTACTACGAGCCCCCAATTAACGATACTGGATCAGAACCTCTATATACCCCTGCCTATACCTTCTAAAATCCTACCTCTAAACCTCTAAGAATGACGCTAATTTGCATACGCAGTCATACAGTAAATAGAGACTCCAGACTTAGAACATGTGGTTCCAAAGCACAAAGAAATTTTCATGTAAAAGTACAGTCAGTTACATGCTACTGATCCAGACACAATTAGACGCAAAGGAAATATACAGACCCAAGTACAGTATACATACGCAGCGCTTCCGGACCCGATGATAGGCATCAGCAAGAGACCCCTCGTCATTCAGCATTCAGCACGAAGACTAAGAACCCAGCGTTTGAGCACACATATTTATACCCCCCCCAGAATAGACAGGACAATAGAGAAGTTTGTTGCTGATGTCATTGGTTCCCAGGGGAGAAGCATTTGTTACAGAGCATTTAACAGGCTGGTTCAAATAGACTGCCTCTAACAGCTGGGGGTCTTTCCCCCCTGCCCTCATGCTGCATCCTAACAGTTGTTCATGAAATATACATTTTGTTGCTTGTAGTCTTTGCGGTCCATAAGTTGAGAATGCATGATGCGATCTTCACACCGATAGTACCAGAATTCTGTTGAAAAGAGTACACATTAGTACAAAACCAAACACGACTTTCCTCGTATATATAAAACCTTAGTTATCATATATCTTTATTTCTCAGCATTTAAACTAACTGAACCAACTTAAATCATATACTTTAAAGCTTATTAAACGTTACGTGTGAATATGTAATGTGTGAGTATTCGGGGTTTGATATAAGGACGCTAGTTAACTTGGGGCAGATGCATGCACATAAAGCTAATAAAACAGCGGTTTCATACAAAGTCCTATGCATTCGCTAATATGCGACTAGTTAACAGCGCAATCGTGCGTATTAATGTGTGCATGAGAAATGGTGAAAAGATGCAATCGCATGTTGCTAATAGTATTATTGGCACTTAGGTGGCCATTCGCAAAATGGCATCTTGCGATCTCATTTCCTAAAATGGCGTCTTGCGGCCAGTCGCAAGATGGCGTCGCTGCGATCCAATTTTTAACAGATCTTGTCTCAGCCAATTATCAGCTTCGACAGTATCTTGACTTTCTTTCACCAGTCTAAATCTCTGTTGAAAAGCTTAGGGTTCTCCCAGAATGGGAGCCAAGCAAACGGTAGAGATGTTAGATGATGTGCTGCTGTTGGAAGCACCACTTGGGATGGGATGGCATATTATGCATACTAGGTACGGTGCTTATGCAACTAGGTACTGTGATGTATGGTTTAAAATGACGATGAAGAGTGTTAGACCTTTCCCCAGAATTGGCAGCTTTGATAAGGAGGTATTGAACAATGTCTGAGATAGCATCTGTAAGGTGCATTCTCGAATGAAAAAGATAAAATATAATGAGTGTTTAAAGTTGTGGCAGCATTAGGGGGATGCGTGGCTTAAAGGTGTGCACACAACACAAACTAGAGCCACGAGCATGTTACAGAACAGTGCACATGCAGCGCTAAACTGCTGTGTGTGCGCGCCATGAAATAGCACACATGTGCAGCGAAATAGCATTGCGAAAGGTATTGCTAGTGGTTCATGCGCACCACCACCCTATGCGGATGGGGGTGCAGGTACAGTCGTTGTAAAAACCCATAAAAATGTAACAAGTAACTTGTACCCTCTCTTGAGTAATCACAAAGAAAATGTTTATGATGCGGATGATGAACCTGTTGTTATGTCTGCCATTTTCCATTCTGTACACATGTTAGATGCTCCATCACAACAGGCACAAGTAGTGGCTCCATCTTCATCAGTGATAGTATAGGAAGTGTTAACATCCATTGCACCCGTAGAGGAAGTTGTTAACCACATATGTAGCAGAAGTAGACTAAATCCCCAGCCAGGTAACAAGGTCAAAAGTAGCAGTATGGCCGGACTGCATCCCATCCGGACAATAACTGTTCCGAATGGGAATGTGGATGCGAACGGTGTAGTGCCCACAAGGAAGGTAGCAATGCATTGTCCTTGGACAAGAGCGGAGTTAAATTCCACCTAGGAACCGGGTTTTTCTTCTCAAGTGGAAAATAGAGCAATGTCCTGTCTGACCTGCTTGAGGAAATTAATTGGGAAAACGATCCCTACTTAACCACCCCACATTCCTCCGACTGATGGACTTTTTCAGGTAATACAAATTGATTTAATCCAATTACCATCCTGCAGGATTCTCAAGTATGTATTAGTGTGCACTGATGTGTTTTCTAATTGGGTTGAGGCATACCCACTAATACTGCTGCGTTTACTGCAAAGAAAATTGTTCAGGAGTTTGTATGCAGATACAGTATCCCTAGAATTATTGAGAGTGATAGGGGTACTCATCTCACAGGTGACGTTTTCCAAAATATGTGTAAGCTGATGGGTATTAACAGTCGACTTCATACCCCCTACTGACCGCAATCCAGTGCCAAGGTAGAGAGGATGAATGGGACTATTAACAACAAATTAAGTAAAATCATGTCAGAAACTGGACTGGGTTGGCCGGAATCACTACCACTTGTCCTTCATAGTATCAGGACAACTCCTAGACCCCCTCTCAATCTGCCCCCGCAGGAAGATTTGAAAGGTAACAACGAGGTAACTGTAAGGTATCTTTTAACAATGAGTAAACAGTTAAAACAGCAACAGCAGAAACTGAAATTGTTGTCACATGATATGCCTGAAACAAACTGTCATGATGTTGAACTGGGAGAATTTGTTATGATCAGAAATTTCTTACGTTCAGGTTGTTTGACTGATCGGTGGGAAGGTCCATATCAGGTGTTGCTGACGAGTACAATTTCATTGAAGGTGGCAGAGAGAGATACCTGGGTCCATTCCACTCACTGTAAGAAGGTCAACCAACCGGTGGAGAAACAAGGCGGAATCGAGACAGATAACATAGACCTGTCAATTGCAAGTCTGTTCCGGGAAGGTTAAAGGTTACAGTGAGATACCTGAGCTAAAGAAATTTGTAGATCCTTGTTTTCAGCAATGGATTGGTCTGCTGTGGTTATCTTTGTGTTTTCTCCCAGAGTCCTTATTATTTTGGGTTGTTTCGGGATCTCTGGTTTCTGTGATGGAGGACAGAGGACGGAGAGGGGAGCTGATGGTGATATCAATGGAGTGGAGTCAGGAAAAGGAGCAATACAGTCACAAGGGCAGTATCTGACCAAACCCAGTACAGTAATTGTTAAGAGATCTGCTATTCTGGATACTCAGAGACAGTGTGAAGCTCTATCGTTTGAGGATTATTGTATGTGTGAGTTCTGTGGGTCCGTAGTCAATGAGAGATGCATCCAACAGTGCCAACGTAAGTATAACCAGTATTGGGGTGGGTATCCTTTAGAGGATTATCATACCATGGTGGGCAAAATTTAGAACCAGACCAACTGTTGGGTGTGCTCTCACATGCCCCAAGGACAGCATAATGTAGGATTAGTGCCATTCCCATTAAATGTCTCTGAAATTTAGAATTACAAAAAGGGAAAACACTGGATGGAAAATTTCTTAACACCAAACCACCCCATTTTAAAATCCACCAGTACCAGGTAGATAAAACACTTTTATGTTTAAACATCACCAACTCCAATAAACCAGGAAGTTGGGAGGTGTCTGGGAATAACCAGACAATGACCTTCTCACTAAGAGCTGATCGTGAGCCTATGTATTATGAACTGTTAAGCACAATTAGGTCAGGTGGAAGACACTTCCGGTATAAATATACACTAAGTAACACCAAAGAAATGGTTGGCAGAATACCAGAAGGGTACTGTGCTAGGGTTATACAACCAGAAACATGTATTAGCCAGATGGGATAATCTGAGATAGGATCATTTGTGAGGGAAATGTGTTGGATGATCATGATGCATTCTATTCCTTATGTTCTCCCCGATGATGTATATTTTATATGTGGAAGGAAAGCGTATAAGTGGCTCTCTCCAAGTTCTGAAGGTTTGTGTCACTTGGGAAGAGTAGTTCCAGAAGTTATGACCCTTACACATGGTGAAATGCTTGGTATTCATAAAAACACACCATCACCATATCTTCACACACAGTATGAACACAGAGACAAAAGAAATATGATACCTGGTGACGTGCATAAAGCCACACAGTTAATTAGTGAGACAACTGGCTTTCAAATTTTGGTAGCATTTTATCCCACCAGGATCACTCGGGGTACACAAAATTTTAGATTTATCCAAGATCTTGCTAAATTAATAGATAATATCACTGAGATGTATGATGACACCTTCAGGTATACAGGTAAGGAGTTGCAAGCTTACAAGAAAGAACTCGTGCAACATAGATTAGTGTTAAATTATTTAACAGCTGTCACTGGAGGGTATTGCATAACTTTGGCCACCCAATTTAGTGTAAAATGTTGCACTTACATTACAAACGATACCAGCGATCCCAAGGAGGTGATAGACCGGAAGATGGATGAAATTCTGCAGCTGAAATGGGTATTTCGAAAGAACCATAATGCTTCAGTGGCTGAAGTAGAGGAAAAGTTAGAGGAATGGGTTTCTTAGTTGAACCCAGTGAAATGATTCTCAGGTCTAGGAGAGTGGGTCCAGGAAATGAATGCGAGTATAGGTAAACTCCTGATCCTCATACTCGTTGTCATCATAGTAATTTGCTTATTTGTCAGGTGTGTTCCTACTGTGTTTAAATGTGGAAAATGTAAAGATAAGGTGAACTGAAAGAATGAAATTATGATGGTGGTCAGTAGTAACAATATGAATACTGAGGTAAATGTAGGACTGCATTACAACCCTGAACTAGAAGGTACCATCATATGATGTATAAGACTTAGACATGCATAAAATGTGTTATTAAAATTTTATTTTAAAACATCTTAAATAATGTAAGTCCCTATTTCCCCTCAAGACTTCCTTTATAGGATTGGCGCATCCCCACATCTTTCCCCCGATCTTCCAAGATCCGCAGTGTGCGTATAAGGGTAGTTTTATGTCCCCTCCTAGAGACACATTATTGATGGATTAAGACCACCTTGTGCCGTCCCATAATATAACATTAAATAATATGTCATAATGTAAGCCTAAATTAATTTTAAAATCAGAGTATGATAGCATGTTGTTTGCTATCAAAGGGTGGAGTGTCGAAGCCAGATTATTGGCTGAGACAGGATCGGTTTAAAATTAAATCTGCATGACGCCATTTTGCGAATGGCGATGAGACGCCATTTTGCGACTGGCTGCCCAGCGCCATTTTAGTGAATCTTGCCCATTATAAGTACATACGGCAATGCTATTATTTAGCATTGTGCGATTCCCACACAATATAAAGAAGTTAAAAGTCCTCACCATATAAATACAGTCACTAAAACATATAAAATGATTAACCCTGCAAAACATGTACCATGGTGTACACCACAAACACGTAGTCGCACAACGCTAACTAGCATCTTTTCCCAAAATTCCAATACTTACACACTTACATAAAAGATTCCCTAGCATTAAAGTGTAATATTCAAGGTTTATTCAGTATTATTAATGTTGTGAAATAAATGTAATTTGATATCCAAGGTTTAGTACATGGTAAGCAGACCGTGTTTGGTATTGTACTGATCCACTGTGTCTTTGCAGATTTCCAGTACCATCGGTGAGAAGATCGCAACATGTGTCTGCAAACTATGGACCATAGAGAGTTAAACATTAAAATGTACTCTGTAATGTAACCAGCTTACATTTATTATGCAGCGGGAAACAGGACACAAAGAGCTGTTGGAGGCTGGATTGTGTCCATACGAATTGACCTATGAACTGTACTGTAACAGAAGAACCAGGAAGAAGAACCAATGGAATCATGCCAAACTGTTCTATTGTATTGCCTATCTCTGCTAGAGTATATATGTGGGATCTCTAAACCTGGATGCCAGTCTGCTTGCTTTGCTGCTTATTTGCGCTAATTGTATTTAGATCACAGCATGTAACCATCTGTTTTTATATTGAATAATAACTTTTTGTGCTTTGGAACCACACTCAAAGTCTGAAAGCATTTATTTCTCGTGCGACTCATAACGCTAAATAGCGACAATTTTAGAAGGTATAGACAGGCAGGAATCGATAATAGAAAAATAGAGAGCGCTTATGCATAGAAAATGTAAATATTTTAATAAAACATGAAATGACAATTTAATATCAATCAATCATATGACAGCTTACAATGAAGATGGCCAATAAAGCGCATAAAAATGTACTAGAAAATACTAAAAAATACCATATACCAGCTATAAAAAATAGTCAATAAAAAATTAATAATTGTCTGTGTAATTCAGCAGTACGCTTCCGTGAGTGTGTGTATGTTCCAATCTTTTTATCACCGATAATTATAATGTGCTCCTGTATGACATAGATCCAAAGAAGGAAGATGCACAGTGGGAATCCGATAATCCGTAGGGAAAAAATAGTAGTTCCTTGAATTGATTATTATTAGTCACCGGCTAGCCTGCAGAAATAAAAAAGTTAAAACACAGAAAGTGCGCAGTAAACCTATAGAAGCAGCTGCTGGTGTCACATCTTTTATCAGAACATTTTAATATTAAACCTGCAAAATGTGAAGGTCATATCAAACGGTTTCTGGGAATACAACAAGTAAAAGCTAATTGGAGAAATAAAAGTATAGAGAAAATATTAGCTCAAAAAGAAATGAAGTGGATATTTGAATTAAACTCATTGAAACCCATGGGACACAATGTTGATTTTGAACTGAAATGGTTTTTAGACTTATTTATTTATCTGGTTTTAATTCTTAATTTTATCTATTTTACATTTTTTAATAAACGTGAGGTTTCTCGTCATGGAAAACCTCTCCTCTGGCATTGGGTAAGACTGTGGGAATTCTAAGTACGGCAATAGTTTAAAAGGTTGGAGGAGAGGAGAGTACTGCGCTGAATAAAAGATTGTGAAACATCATTCTACAAACAGTCCCACAATATGATCTAAACGTTTGCCCAAAACAAAAATGGCCATTGTCTAGATTATTAGATGCCATGGGAGCGTATGAGGAAGCAAATGGAAATCCATGACCTTTGGACATCCTGTGTAATACTTCTTACTAGAAACCATTAGATGGCAACGGTAACCGGATAAGACGTTATGAACAACACGCGTCACTTCCGGTTACCATCCCGCGTGGACCGCATGTGGAACGTGGAAGTCAGCAGGAAGCGGTAAAGAAATGGATCAACAGTAGGGGTATTTAAACCCCCATCGTTAAGAGGTATGTCACCCGTTCTTGAAAAAGGTTTTGAACCGAAACGCATTGTACGGAGGACATACCAGTGGACTGCAACTCCCCACTAGACCTGTGGTTGAAATACGTTTTCTACGGTGGTGCCGAGCTTTTCAGCCTGGGACCATTTGCTTCTTTCCAGCTAGCACTCCGCAGCACCACCAAGGGGTGAGAGAATATTATCCAGTGATGGATATTGAATGCACTATGTCACTTTCTTGCACTGAGATTCCAGTTGGGAATACATTGCACCATGTCACTTTAATATACATTTTATAAGGACTATTGTTTTATTCTATGTGTTTATCATTGCTCGCGAAAAAGGACATTTGTCTCTTTTTTATATCATCTGATCCCTATTAGATCATTGTACTTGTTGTTATTTGCACTATCAATGTGTCTTTTACAATAAAAAAAAATTTCAATATTTTAATATACTTATATGTCATACATCCTTCCCATTTTAGCGCTGGTATCCACATCCATATTATGAGCCTGCAGAAATATGTAACCAATGCTAGTGATGGTAACAACACATCAAAGGAAACTGCTGCAGAATGATAGAGAGTTCCACTCGTCACCACTTACTCACCGGCTTACTACAAGAAATCAGCCCGGTACTAATGGCGGTGACAGCACATCGGAGGAGTCTGCTGGGAAATAATAAGGAGTTCCACTCGTCACCACTTAATTACCGGCTTACTCACAGTATCAGCCCGGCTAAGGTAAACAGGGTCACACATCCAAAGATAACAGCATTAGCTGTTAATCCCGACTCCACTTGTGCTGCGGTCTCTGTATTGTCCAGAAATCAATATCCCCTGGATTCGATGTATCCTCCAGTGCATCTGGATGGCCATTGCAGTAAATTAACTGGGGCAATTGGTTTTCTCTGTCATATCTTTCATCTTTTTGTTCATACTATTTTCTTTTCTAATCATCCCAAGTGGTGCAGAAGCCTAAAAATCTCCCAGTATCTTTTCACCCTGCATAAGGGTGCTCCCATCTTTGGGTACTGCACCAGTAGATGTAGATATTAATATTTCCTCACCTACACTCCCCTCTCTATTATCTTCTGGATGTTTCAAGGTTAGTTTGTAACCCTTTGTCCTTCTCCTTCTTTCTGTTACTACTCCACTTTCTGAACCCTTCCAGAATTGACACAATCATGTCCTCAATGTCTATCTGTCTCTCGCCCAGTGAACTCTACTTCTGTGCTCCAGCTCCCCCGATTGTTGCTGCAAGAGCATGAAGTCCAAACTCTTCCTTATTCTTTTTATTCTTCTACATGATAGTAAATTTGTGGAAGAGGTGTACTGCTTAACTGTAAATAATAATTGCTGACAATTGTATGGTAACAGGTTCTGAGTACTGTATGTCTTTGGATCCCAGCAGCATCTCCAAATGTAACCCTTGTTTCCTAATAATGAAGGTCTACCATCGGTTAACTGATGGTTTCTATATATGAAATATTAATAGGGCCTCCACACACACCTTTCTAGAATGGCGAATGTATGAAAATATCTAACTAGGGCAGTGGTGTCAAACTCGGGCCCTTCAGCTGCACTGGAACTACACATCCCAGCATGCAGTGCCAGAGTTTTGCTATTAGGGCATGCTAAAACTATGGCAGGGCATACTGGGATATGTAGTGCCATAGCAGCTGGAGGGCCAGAGTTTGACACCACTGAACTAGGGGTTGTCTGAGAAACCTGTCTACCTAGTTTACCTATTATTACTAACCTTCTGAAATAGATGCCTGTCCCAGTCACAGCAAGCATACAATTAAATAGACAACAAATCTGGTTGAGATCTGAAATCTTGTTAATACAGGATAAAAGTGTTATGACAATATTTCATTTGACAAGAAACCATACATTTACAAATATACTACTTCTAAACTGGATTATGGATTGTAACAATTTTATAGACTCCTAATGAATCTCTACCTTCCCCTAAGAACATGGTTGGCAATAACCTCTCCATCTATATTGCCTATAAATCAATGGATCTACCCTTTACCATAAACCTTCAACTCTAATCCTGAACATTTACATACATATATATATAATCAATACGCAAGAATATATGTACAGTATCACAGTTCACAAATATTTTTTTTCCAGAACTTAGAGTGTGATATCCCACAGTTGCAATTTGTGTATCACTTCACATTGTCTCCATTGCAGCTATAGAAATCTCAGGAGTCTCAGATTACAGGAGAGATAAGTACAAAGTCATGGAAGGAGAGTTGGGGATTTGAAAAAGTACAGAAAAAAACAAAAGAGAGACCATGATGGGAAGATGTGTTATCAGATAGCAAGAGAAATTATACACAGTAGTGTGGACACAAGAAATAAGAAGTGAGAGAGACAAGCTGCATGTGAAACACTGTGTGTTCAGAGAGCAAAGTTGCATTAAAGAAATTGCTGAGACTTGCAGTGCCACAGTCAGACCATGCATTTCAGTAAAAAGGAAAGCACCAGTCATCCCAGATTGCCCTGAACAGGAGAGAAAGCTTTTGCCTGAAAGCTGCACTGATTTGGTGATAGAAACTCATTCCTTATGTGCACTCACCAGCCATAATTTTTCTGCTATACATTGCTCCTAATATGTATAACAGTGCTAAACATGCCCAGGTAAAATGTGTATCGTCACCCAACACTTCCGTGTTCTAGTGCTGCGTACACAATGCCCAGCTGCTTTGGACATTGTTAATCCCCTGGACTAGTGATCTCTTACACATGGGACGAGGTACCATCTTCTTTTTTAATTTCTTCACATATCCTCTCATTGAACTCTCTGAGAAAAGTTGCATCTGAGCTGATTACTATATATTATTTATCATTCTTGAAATACTATGTACTTATCCTAATTTCCTTTATGATTCTATTATCACTTCTGTGGAAGCACAACAAATAGTGAAAGTGGAGATTATTTCCTATACAGAAATAATTCAATTATGCTGTCCAACATAAATTGGCATAATACAAGGCTAAAGTATTGTGATCTAGCCTTGAAAGGTTTCTTGGTATTAAACCTTAATTCAATTAAGATGCCAACCTATAGTTTATTTCATCTTACTGAGCTTTTTATAAGCTTCATTATTGTTTAAATAATGTTTTTAAGGAGGTAACTATAGTAAAGTGGTAATGGTTGTGTCTGTACATAGAAATGTTTTTGTAGAAATGTACTCCTTGGGACTGTGTATGAACGGGAAGCAGTCGGGAAGCCGACGGACGGAATCCCCGACCGCTGGCTTCCCAACTGTCTAATCCCGGCAAGGGTTAAACGACAGGCATCGAAGTCCTGACGCCTGTCATTTTATCTATGCCGGGAACCCGATACCCGGCTTGCCAGGCGCGGGGCGCAGATAGTTGCGGGGGGGAGGGCTAGGTTTAGGGCTCCCGGGGGGACTTAGGGTTAGGCACCCATCCGGGAGGTTAGGGTTAGGCTAGGGGAAGGGGGGGTTAGGGTTAGGCACCCCCGGGGGGAGGTTAGGGTTAGCCCCCCCCGGGGGGACTTAGTTTTAGGCAGCGAGGAAGGGGGTTTAGGTTTAGTCACTTAGAGGGGAGATTAGGGTTAGGCACTTGGGGGGGAGGTTAGGGTTAGGCACCCCTAAGGGAGGGTTAGGGCTAGGGGGTAGAATAGGGTTAGGAAATACTTATCTTGGACGATCGGGTGGCTGGCGGTAAATCATACCGAACCCATTTGAACTATGGAGACAAAACAATTTTTTTTCTGAATTTATGTCTGTTTGTCTGTTCATTCCGGCATCATGCAAAACTAAAAGATGAATTTGGAATGCGTTTTCAATATTGTATAGCTTAGTCACCTAGAAAGAAACTGAGGTATGTGTTATCTCAATGTGATATCAGGGAGAGGAGCAATTAATGAAAAAACAGATCCATGCAGTGAGGAGGCTCCTCAAGCCAAGAATGACTAGATGTATATAAATATAATTTTTTGGGGACAAATATATTTTAGGGACTGTTTATGAACTATGGAGGCAAAAAATGTTTTATCGGAATTTGCACAGGCTCCTCAAGTCCAAAATGAGTATATGTATATAAATATATATATATATATACACACACACACACAATATAAATACATATATTGCACACCCCGAACGCAAAACAGTTATATGTGTATGCACATCTAAATATTTAGATCTTAATACCTTAAGATTTATTTCGAAGGAAAATCCAACTATATTTTAAGCACTAATCAGGCAACTTATCTTGACTCATGAAGTTGCAGTATACATTTCAATCCAACAGGTGGTACACCAAGACAAATACTATATATCATAGAGTCGCTGCTCATGTTACATGCAACCTTTCAGTGTCAGTGTAGGTAAAGTGACTTGCTCATGAGTTAGTAACCCCAAGCATCTTTTTGTGTTAATCCATGAAGGAAAAACTGCAAATATTGTTTGCAAAGACATTTTGTGATCAATGTCTAAAATAATAAATATACATCACAATATTAGGTGCTATTACTGTGTTTGTAAAACACTAGTATTTATAATATATGCCTCTTTATCATTAGTATATGTTATGCATATCTATTTTTACGTCTAGTTGTTTTATCCTTAAATACATTAAAATTTATGTTTTATTTATGACTATATCACACAATTGAGACAGTGCACCCACAAGGAGTATTTCTTGGATTCGCTTCTTGTTAATCTCCCCGTTATATGCATACATTCAAGTAAAGCAGGGGCATTTCTAGAGAGGAGGGGGCCCGTGTGCAGTCTCTGACACGGGCCCCCTCCTCTCTGCCCGGCAGCCGACAGCGCACTGAGCTGTACGCGGCCAGCGCCGGAGTTATAGACTCTGGGCACTAGAGTGCGCCCAGAGTCTATAGACTGTGTGCAGGTCACCGGGAAAATGGCCACGGCGACCATTTTCCCTGTACTGCGCATACGCAAACGATGGGAAAATGGCCACCGCGGCCATTATCCAGTCATTTCTTCAGCACCGGACCCCTCCGCCGACGTGGGACTCCGGAGAGGTAAGTAACCTTATGGGTGCAGGGTGTGTGTTGCGGTGCCCCCTGTGCCCCGCACACTTTTTGACCCATTATAGATACGCCCCTGAAGTAAAGGCTCCAACTGTGTACCCAATGATTCCCAAAACAACCTGGATTGACAGTATAAAGCTACTATATTAGTTATGTTACATTACATTGTGTTCTGGACTTTGCCTGAGGGACTGCTCACCTATTTAAGGAGAACCTTCATTGAACTAAATCATATTGAGAGTGTACAGGAATCTATGTGACTATATTGGTCCATGCTTAAGTAACACAATATAATATAATATATAATATAATTGTGAATTGCTAAGTGAATATGATTGTGAATTGCTAAGTAGAGATGATTGAGGACTATTAAGTAGGAATTACCTTGAGAACAATTGGTACATAATATGCATCTGTGAAGAGTTGGTTAAAGTGTATTTGCTGTATAGTCACTGAGGGAATATTCAGTAGGACGCACCACGAAAGCGTATGGTATATTGCATTAGTGAATCCTATATTTAATGTGATTTAAGAAATACGTGTGATCTGTTCCTTTATTTTGTCTTTATTTACAGTCACAAAGAATAATTCAGGCACTGTAAGGAGCACCGCTGTGCTCCAAATTCTGGCAAATAATTATCTGGAAAGTAAACACTTTAACCATTTTTTTAGCTACTTTTTTCAAGTTGGAAAAATACTGTTTGGCTACAGCTTAATTCCCAATACAGTTGCCTATCCTTACTGTGAAGCATCTACGGTTACACACCCATCCCATGCAACTATACATATTGTTTCTTTCTGCCCGCCAACTATGAGTTGCTGCACAATTATCGCTGCCTGAATTTCCAAACCACAATAACCAGCATTAGCCAATACACAAGTTGTGATATGTAAAGTCTTTATTGTTTAGTCAGAGACAATCCCAAATTTGCATCTATTATACATTCCTGAGTCTATGATTTTCAATTGTTTTTGTAATTATGTAACTATTGCTTTCATGTTCTACTTTTATAATTACTGTTTGGTGCCTGGGGGAAAAAATACTTCCAAACAGAGTGATGATCTGATGTGATATGGGGTAGAAGAAATAATAATCAACCTATTGTGTTTGTCTATTTTCATTCAGCGTTATTCATTAAATTAAAGGGTGCTCTTACAGCTAAAGATCAAATTGTTTACACATGTAAGGTGTTTTAAAAGGTTACTGTTCTGTTTGTAAAGAAAATGGCTCATTGGTCAAGTTGGATGTATTACGTTTTCATATAAAGACACATTTAACAGTACAAAGTTACTGCATCAGTTTGACAGAAGCTTCACATCACTACTTTGTAACCCTGGCGTGACCATGATCCTTCAACAATCTTTCAGTCAGTGGCTTCTGTAAACATTGCACCATTCCCAACTGAAAATCAGGAATAATTACATCATGCCTGTGAGCTGCCCAAACTACATACATCGAATTCAAGACAAGGTGGTATATTTACTCGGGAGTGGGTTATCAACGCTGCAGATCATCGGCGGCTTTGACCGATAGTTTTAAAACGGAAATAGAAACTTCCTAATGGTTAATGTGTGTCTTATGTATAAATTAAGTGTCAGGGTTATTCATCATTCCTGTAACTCAGGAGATATCACTTATATCGGATTTGGTATGATATCCCGAAATACTAACACTGGAATCCTGATGAGGTGGGATCTTGACAGGAGAAGGTAAGTAGTCTAACCCTACCCCTGTCCCCCCTTAACCCTAACCCTCCCTTGGTGGTGCCTAACCCTAACACTCCTGAGGGGGTGCCTTACCCTAAGTCTCTGGGGGGTGCCTAAACCTAACCCCCCTGCCCACACCCTAAACTTACCCCTCCCGGGGGGTACCTAACCCTAACCTCCTCCCGACAATGCCTAACTCCCCCTCTCTGCAGCCTAACCCTAACAATCCCAAGGGGGTGCCTAACCCCAAGTCCTCCCGAGTGTGCCTAAACCTAACCCCCTGCCTGCCTGCCTGCAGCTACTACTTACTTCTCCTCGGTGTCCTTACAATCGGGATGCCGGCTGCTGGGATTCTGGAGTCGGCATCCGTAGTGCTGTCGGTATTCCGTTGCTGGTCTTTCTTAGTGATCAGGATTCCTGTGCCGGGATTTCGGCATCCATCATCCCGATCGTCGGGATATTAACCGCATCCCCTTATATCTCCTAGTTACAATTTTCCACTGATAATTTCTACACATGTAGAATTATGAAATTCATAAAGGTCCGAAAATGCCTTTTTTTTAAACTTGATTGTGAAACTGTAAGCCATCCTGAGATGGCGTACAATCCCCCAAATGTCTTCACAAGTTGCTGTTTAGATGGCAACTTGGGTAACAGAGTAATCCATTCAGATCCCTCCCTCATTTGTGCTATTGTGCTGCAGCATGGAGCTCCTCCTTTGTCCATCCTCCCCGCTCCTGGCAAACACAGAACCTCCCACTTGCTGCATGACACTGCCTTTTGCCCTCCTCAACCCCATCTCTTACCACTGGTACTTGTAAGTGCTTGCCCATTTGGACAAGAGTTTTATTTATATGTATTTTCATAAGTGTTATGATGGATTATATTGTAACATGGGGTAATGAAATTAGGAATCCAGACAGGTGGGTACTCGGTAAAGCAGTGTCTTTTATTGGCACCAGACACTGCACTTTAGCATACGTGAGTTCAGGTCTGCACACATACAGGCACATAACATAAAATAAACGAACAAACATAAAAGTCTTAGCACTCCTTGTGCTAATCAGTCAACAGTGGCTTGCAGCCACAATTGGGGCATGCTCTCCCAGCATAGCCCTTTGGACCCTGGCACTACAACAGTGTGTCCCTACTTCCTGGCTGCTACTCAGCATCAGGGCAATGAGCATCAGGTGTGTGAGAGTTTTAAACCCTTCCTGTGCTCCAGTGATTATTCCAGCTAGGTCTGTGTAAATGTGAAAACCTGGAATTCCACACCACCACTGCTAATGCAGAACGCACACGTTTCACTCCAGCCTCCCTGGGAGGGAGCTGATTCCACCAGATTGTGGGTAATTCAGGTGAGAGACAATTCTTCTCACCACAATATATATATTTATACTCCAGCAGCCTACTTCTATGCACCATTGTGCTTTCAAGTCCTGCACTGTAGCAAAGCACAAAGGTGTACTTTCTGTTAAATAAAGCTTTGCTGGAAGCTCTAACATCGCTCCAGACAGTCCCTCGATGCTGCACCTGTGTACACTGAATACATGCTGCACACTGACTTCTGTCTTCTTGTCGACCAGGTACTGCGCATGCACTGCTTGTAAAAAAGCAGACAGTTATTCTCGGGAGACAAAGCTGCAGGTAAAAACTATCTCACTTCCGAAAAGCTGTCTCCGCAAAAAGAGCAGCTTTTTGGAATTGAAGTTTTAGTGGAAAGATTGATGAATGGCACATTGGCATACTGGCTAGATGCTCTGCGCATGTCGGAAACTAGGACGCATGTCGGAAACTAGGAACCTGCACATGCACAGTGGCAACCGGTGCCTACCCTGCAGAGAGCGATGAGAGGGACGGTTACCGCAATGACTCGACTGTCAGGTGAGTGATATGCAGCGAGTGCACCATTGGTGCACAGCAATGCCCAGCATTTCCCTATACTGTACGTTCCTGGCTGCAACTGGATATCCTTGCATCCTGTACCTGCAGCATACTGTTAACCCTGTATTATCTTGTACATGCTTCTACCTATTAATAAACCATTCCCTGGTTAAGTTTATCTGTAGTGTGTTCTGTAGTGTGTACTGACCTTCATCGCATAACACTACCACCATAGGATCTGCCAATAGAAATATTATTACTGTAATTCTGTCTGGCTAGCCCTCTGGAGGCATAGACAAAGCACTGACAATTGAAAGATCACTTATTGGGCTGGCCATGCTTGCAACATACTTTCCAGATCAGTCTTCCCTCTCATGATTCCCAAGGGTTTCCTGTGTGCATGTGCATGAAGTATTTAAAATGAGAAATCTGCTGGCAGATGTAATGAATAATGATTTATTTAGCATACACGGGCAAAATCAGGAAACAGGAAATGGTCAGGTTTGAACAGAGCAATAACTGAAATAATACTTGAATATGCAAATGCTAGGAATATACAGATAGACAATTACTGGAAATGTTCTGTTTGCTGATGCAGATAAACAGTCACTGGGAATAAGTTCTGAATATGGATAATAACATGCAGTTCTTGTAAGAAGGTATACTGGCTGGACCGAATGGAACCGGACTGGATACACACAGCAGAGCTACAGTAAATTCAAAAGTCCAAGGTCGCAATGCATAAGTAGGTATTGAATCTTGCAGACTGAAGTTGTGAGGCAGATGTGGTAAATATACAAGGTCCAGAATAACTGATATGCAGTGATAAGCCAAGTCCTGGTAAGCTGATGAAATGCAAATAATGCTGAAGTTGTATAATAACATCCCTGACAACTTACACAGGAAAGCACAAGGGGAAACTTGGTTGCAGGGAGCCAGGATCCAAAGCAGCAGACAGACAGACAGACAGACAGACAGACAGACAGACAGACAATCAGACAGACAGACAGACAGAGACTATCTTGGAAACTGGTAACGTAGAGAACAGTCATGATGGATGACCTGATGTTCTGGCACGGAGTACAAAACAGAGCAGAGATAATTAGCCAGTACCCAGGTGCAACCTGCAAGTGCCTAGAGATCAACATTGACCATCGATGATTCATAATCATTGATGGTTTATGGCTGATATTAAATGCTTTTACTATCAATGGGGACTAACCAGATGGTTTCCCTCCATCGATGGCACAGCATAACCAAATGTTTTTTTTTTTTTTTACAAGTTGCCGGGACATGGAAGATAGCTCTGCCCCTGACACCTGCAAAGCCCCGCCTTCAGGTTCTGATTGGCCCACAGGCCAGTTAGTCAAAGAACAGGGATGACCATCGGTTGGTGAAACCATGGATGGTCATCCATTGCATAGTTGGTAACAATGGATGGCCACTTGCTACAGTATATCACTATCAATGGTAACCCAATTGATAGTCATCCCTACAGCTGCCTGATTAGGTAATCATGCTGAAGGTTACAAATTAGTCATGGTGGACTGTGCTAGACAGACCTCCAGCAGAGATCGACACCAGGGACAAAGAGGAGGATTGTGACATTCCCTCAGGGTGGCTACAGCACTTTCCAATATGTAATACTAATAGATACAGTACATGGAGACAGTTTAAACACAGCATACCTAATATCAGAGCCATAACAAGGGCTCTGAGCGCCGTCTGCTGGCCCCACCCCTTTTGTGCATGATGTGGTGCATAAGGGGACAATGATGCCAGCACCCAGAGCTGCAGCAGTGCCTGGAGCATCTTCAAGATGCTC
Organism: Taudactylus pleione; assembly: GCA_031769625.1. Lineage (NCBI taxonomy): Eukaryota > Metazoa > Chordata > Amphibia > Anura > Myobatrachidae > Taudactylus > Taudactylus pleione. The sequence goes on from JAUIMM010000154.1 coordinate 9,544,756, forward strand.
CAGACAGTTGTAATTATGCCAGGGTACCTGCCTGTAGTGTCCAAAGGATGCTACAAACAGCACTGCTGCAGCAATGCTGGCTGCTGGGCACCATTCCAGAGGGAATACATACAATTGACCAGCGGTCGGAATGCCAGAGGTCAGAAGACAGACCTCGATGTTCAGGATCCTGACAGGATCTGGTAAGTAGCCTAACAATCCCTCTCTCCCCCCCTTAATCCTCCCCCCAGTGGTGCCTAACCCTAACCTACCCCACGTGGTGCCTAACCCTAACCACCCCTCTCCACAGCCTAACCCCCCCAGGTCAGTGCCTAACCCTAACCCACTCCAGGAGGTCCCTAAACCTAACCTCCCCATCCCTGGCCTAACCCTAACCTGCATGCTTACCATCGGGATGCCGGCGGTCGGGATGCCAATGTCGGCATTCTAACTGACATTGGGGTTCCAACGTCGGTATATTGATGTCCGGCAATCCCGCCCGCCGGCATACTGACGGCATTCTATTCCAGGTACTCTGCAGCCAGAAGCTGGGGCTGTGGGGTGGCAATGGTGCAGCCCACAGAGCCCTGCACACAGTGCGGCTGCACCGGTCTCACACCCCTGCCTAATATATTTGCATAGAAAACAGAATAACTTGTTTTGTTAAAAGGAGGGTCATGCAGACTATACCTTTATTTGACCATGATGGGTACCTACCTGTCCTTGGATACAGAAGGGATACAAAGTGTCTTGTAAATAGTCCATTAAAATGGGGAATGTGGTGCCACACTAGAATGGCAAATGTAACCCCACAAATTTCAACATGGTACCACTAGGTAATTATTTACTTTAGCTTATGACTGCATGATATTAAATTGTCAGGTTTCTTGATTACTGAAATTACTGCCAAAAGAGTATTCTGAGAATATATAGTATATAATGACCCAAGTTGGGAATCATTTTAATGGGACTCTTCTGGCTATTATTATTATCATTAATTTATATTATGCTATTATTAGAGATGAGTGGTTCGGTTTTGCTGCGATTGCATCTTTATGTTTATGCCGCAGCTGATGGGATTCATACAGAGACGCCCACCGGCTGCTATGCTAATCTGACGCTGTGCACACTGAGGTACACCATGGAATATGCACTAGCTCTTTGGAGGCACAGAATCTATATCTGAACATGGCCAATGGAATCAGTGCAACTGCAGCAAGAGACATGCCTGTGTCCTGCACGCCACCTCCCCTCTGTTACTACCCAGACAAACCCACTGAAATTGCCTATCTCTGCTTCTAAATTCAACTCTGATGCATGCTTAGACTGGAAACATTGGTCACTAGCATGCGGCATCAATACTGCATGCACCACTGAATCAAGCCTTCCATGTCTATGTCCAATACTGGCCATTTGTGCTCATCCTGTAGCTTTTCAGACTGGAGAGGGTTCTGTTTCACTAATCTCTGACAATCATTACTCTATAATGTTATCATGACTGAAGAGCTGGGGTCATTTTGGTTCACTCACTGGATTAATACCTTACAACAATGTTTGTCTTCTTGCAACTCTAACAAGTTAATCAGTAATCTTAGCAAATCATACAAGCTATCCTATTTGGTACACAATGCTCTTATTTGTTGTACTTACAAAGAAACCTCACCATTCTAATTAGTAAAAATAAAATACATCTTTTAATAAACCAGAGAACAATTTGCTAATTTTTTCCTCACACTTTTTTATACCCATTATATCAGTCTCTGATCCTATATTATATTACTCGTATATCAGGATATCCTTCTCGCCATCTGTTTTGCATATCACTAAAGAAATAAATAAAATAATGTGTAATATCAATAAAATATAATTCTAATATTGTTTATAGGATGACTTATGAGTGTTTTAATTACTTAAGTCCTCCCTAGATGAATAATTCTTTGTTAAATATGAAGAAAATGAGAGCAGCTATTATACCAAATTCCATCTCGATTCTGTTTTACCAAAACAGCAATTCCTCGTCTGTACCAGGAGGTTTAAAAAAAACACATTCTTGGCCTAGAAAATGCCATTGTACCCACTATCCACATGTATATGTGGACAAGTGAATCTGGTGACAGTGACAGCCCACTGGGTGGGTGTATTGCCTTCACCAGCAGCAGCAGTATCTAACACACAATGCCAGCTCATTCCCAGACAGGCTACTTTCTGTATCACTGACTTCACTAAGAGGCATATGGGTGTCAACCTGTTAGAAAATCTCAGGGATGTCATAGCAATAGCTTATACCACTAGGACTCTCCTCAGGATTTGTAACAATAAGTAACATTGTGAGAGCATTACAACTGGGTGAATCTGAACACATCCCATGTTTTGCGCACACAATAAACTTAGTGGTTCAGAATTAAAAAAAAAAATAAAGTGGCGTGCAGGAAGGAAATGCTGTCGGTGCCCCAAAAATTTCTGGACATTTTCAACATTCAGCAACCGCATGTAGAAGATTGCAGTGGCTGCAAAAACAGTTCCATTTGCCATGAAACCAACTGAAGCAAGTGGTTATAACCAGGTAGAATTTGACCCTTTATATGCTTCAGCAAATGGAGGAACAGCAAAAAGCCATCCACACCTATACAATAAGCCATGACAAGGGAGAGGAGGGGGAATGTACCTTAGTCCAGCACTGAAAACATTTTCCAGTTTATGCAAGCTACTGAAACTATTTGAAATAGTAACCAATGAAGTGAGTTCAGACACTGCCAGCCTTAATTAAACTATTGGAAAAGCAGCTAGAGAAACTGAAGAAGAAGTATGTTGGACTTGTAAATCAAGGCCCTCATTCAGAGCCGGACGCAATTAGCGCTCATTCGTCCTGAAAATAGGGGTGGCTATTCAAATGAACCGTTCGCTGGTTGCGGTCTGTTCACGCCTCTAGGTCTGAAAGAGCGAACAAAACTTGTGCTCGTTTTTTGGGGAACTACGCCCCCTGGCCGCCCGCATCCTACGTCATGTCTGCTATTTATTAGATTCATCGAGTACAAGCTTGTTTTTCCAGTTGCCCTTTGTAGGTTAACAAAAACATTGCCATCTGTTCTTAGCTCCTGAGTTATAACTTGAATTGACGCTGACCACAAAAATGGTGTCTTGCGATCTAATTTCCAAAATGGAGTCTTGCGGCCATTCGCAAGATGGCGTCGCCGCGATTAAATTTTAAACTGAACTTGTCTCAGCCAATTATTCAGCTTCGACAGTCCACCCTTTGATAGCAAACAACATGCTATCACAATCTGCTATAAAAAATTATTTTGGGCTTACATTCACATATTATTTAGTGTTATCATGGGATGGCACAAGGTGGTTCTTAATCCATCAACAATGTGTCTCTAGGCGGGGGCATAAAACTACTATTATACGCACACCGCGGATCTTGGGAGATCATGTGACAGATGTGGGGATGCACCAGTCTTATAACAGTAGTTTTGAAGGGGAATTTGAGACTTTACATTGTCTGGGTGTTCTATAAATAACATTTCAATAATATCTTCTATGCATGTCTAAATATTATACATTTAAAATGATGGTACTTCCTAGCTCAGGGTTGTAGTGCAGTTCTGTATCTACCTCGGTATACATATTATCATTTCTGACCACCATCATAGTTTCATTCCTTCGTTTCACTCTGTTTTCACATTTTCCACACTTCAACACAATAGGAACACACCGGGCGCATATGCCAATTACTATGATGACAATCAGTATAAGGATCAAGAATTTGCCTACGCTGGCGACCACTTCCTGGACCCACTCTCCTAGACCCGAGAACCATTTCACTGGGTTCAGCCATGACACCCATCCTTCTATCTTTTCCCCTGCTTCAGCCACTGATACGTTATGGTTCTTACGAAATTCCCACTTTAGCTGCAGAATCTCATCCATCTTCTGGTCTATCACCTCCTTAGGGTCGCTGGTATCATTGGTGACATAAGTGCAACACTTTACTCCAAATTGGGTGGCTAACGTTACGCAATACCCTCCAGTAACAGCAGTTAAATAATTCAACACTAGCCTGTGTTGCACTAGTTCTTTCTTGTACGCTTGCAATTCTCTCCCTGTGTACCTGAATGTGTCATCGTACATCTCGGTGATATTATCTATTAATTTAGCAAGTTCCTGGATATATCTAAAATTTAATGTACCCTTAGCAATCCTGGTGGGATCCAGGGCGACTAAAACTTGGAAACCAGTTGTCTCACTGATTAACTGAGCGGCTTTATGCATATCACCAGGTATCATATTTCTCTTGCCTCTGTTCATATTGTGTGTGAAGATATGGTGACAGTGTGTTTTTATTTATACCCAGCATTTCAACATGTGTGAGGGTCATAACTTTTGGAAGTATTTTTCCCAAATAACATAACAATTACAATACTAAAATTGGTCAGAAACTCCCCTGATTGGCATTGCACTCCTCCTGACTCCACTCCATCAGCTCCGCCATCAGCTCACATCTCCTTTATCGGTCCCCCATCACAGACACTGAGTATCCCCAAACAGATCATCATGACAAAAACTCTGGAAAGAAAAAGAACTAGGATGACCACAGCAGACCACTCCATTGCTGGAAGCACTGATCTACACATTTCTTTAGCTCAGATATCTCACCGTCACCTTTTTAATCCTTCCGGCACAAGCTCGCAATCGACAGGTCCACGATATCGGCCTTGTCTCTGCCTTGTATCTCCACCGGTTGGTTAACCTCCCTATAGTGAGTGGAATTGACCCACGTATCTTCCCCGGCCACCCTTTGAGGATGCTGTATCGTCAGATACGGACCTTTCCACCAATCAGTCAAACAACCTGAGCTAAAAATTTTTTGGATCATAACAAATTCTTCCAGATTTTGACATCATGACAGTTTGCATTAGACATGTTAGTTAATAACACTTTCAATTTCGGTTATTCTCATTCATCTTCGTGAGACCCTGCACAGTAACCTCATTATCATATTTTCACATGAGGCTGCCTGTTTGTACAGTATCTCAAAGGGGGGGCAAATAAAGGAAAAGACAATCTGGGATAATCTCAGTGTTGTTACCCATCATCTTACACATGTTCTTGGAAACGTCACCTATAAAATAAGTCCCCCTATCATTTTTAATAATTCTAGGGATATAGTATCTGCATACAGGTTCCTGCAATTAAATTTTGTTATTAATAGCTACTGCTCTAAATAATGCCTGTGCCACTGGGTTGGATAGTATTCCGAGTAGTCGACCTCAGCCTGGCATGGCTGCAGTTTATCCTTAGCAACCTTGTGTCCTATGAGTGGGAGATAAAGCAAAACAGTTTAATATCATTTAAACATGACCCAAAATACAACAATAAATTGTCCACATTTTTCATTAGAACAGATCCATTGATAGGTTGAAAAGATTGTAAACAGTCATATAAGGCCTGGGAGAAGATACTGGGGTTACCTATGAACCAATGGGAAACTCGTGTTCCTGTGTGGTGTTCTTCACTTTGCAGTACTTACTTATGTGTCCCACTTAGTGACAGTTAAAACATAATTTTGAACGGGGTGGATGAAAAGATTGTTGTGGGATTTGAGCAAGAGGGAAAGGTGGTGGGTATGGGTAAGGATAGGGAGGGTAAGGATATTGTGGGGGATATGAGTATGGGACCTGTGGTTGTGTATGATATGTGGGGTAAGGATGTGTTTGCTGTGGTGTGGGATTGGTTAGGACGTGTAATTGTTCAGGTGCAGGTGTGTGTGTGGGTGCAGGTGTGTCGGTTGGCTGTGATGTTAACGTCATTCTCTCCAGAGCTTGTATACTGACAGCCATTAATTTTTCGCTCTGGGTCTCCCTCTTTTTTTGAGATGTTTTTGTCATGTTCTATGGCAGACTATGAGGTTATCTATTGTAAGTCCCCGCCAGCCAGGCTGTGAGGTCTGAACCCGAGTCTTTAAATCGTCTTTCAGACCGTCCATGAGTACCGTGACTATCATTCCCCTGTGGTGAGTGCTATCTTTAATATCTTCTATCCCAGTGTACTGGGTGATAGCCTGCAGAGCCCGGTCGCAATATTCTTCTGCAGTTTCACTCTCTTTTTGTTTGATTGTGAAGATTTTGTTACAGTTAACTACTACTGGAAAATATACACCCAATTGAGTCACAATGCGGGAAATGTTACCTTGGTTTACTTGGTCTGTTAAGGGAACGTCACCATCCAATACACAGTCCGTGATAAATTTTGTCACATCGGTATTGTGTGGCAGGCAGGCCCTTAACACCACACGCCAATCTTTATTAGTGGGCTCATGAGAACTACCCAAATTTCTCAAAAATCTTTGACATTTGGCTAGTTCCTTTTTGAGATTGGGGAAATCATTTATGATGGAATTCAGTTCTGCTCTTGTCCATGGACAATGCATTACTACTTCCCTCGTGGGCACTACACCGTTTGCATCTGCATTTCCATTTGGAACAGTTATTGTCCGAATGGGATGCAGACCGGCAGCGTTGCTACCTTTGACCTTGTTACCTGGCTGGGGGTTTAATCTGCTGCTGCTACGTATGGTATTAACAACTTCCTCAATGGGTGCCGAGTGTATTAACACTTCCCTTGCTGTTACCGATGGAGATGGCGGCACCACCCGTGATTGTGGTGATGCAGCATCTATCATTTGTACAGCATGGGAAATGGCAGACATTACAATAGGCTCATCTTCTACATCATAAACATTTTCTTTATGGTTACTTAAGAGGGGGTACAAATTACTTGTTACATTTTTATTGGTATTTTTGGTAACCGTACTTGCACCTCCATCCACATAAGGTGGGGGAGGTGAGCGTGAACTGCGGGCAATACTCTCCACGACGCCACTTTGCCGCCCGTGCGCGACAATTTGCGGCTCGCCCGTATTGCAACTCAGCGTCGCGGATGTATTTTCTGGCAATGCGTTCGCAACGCTAGTTTGCGTCGTTTGCACATTTTTAAGCCAAGCATCCCCTTCATGCTGCCATATTTTTAAACATTCAAAATACTTAATCTTTTTCTCTCGGGATCGCACCATACTGATGTGATCCTGGACATTATCTAACACATTTTTGCAAAAATAACAATTCTGGGAAACGGTCTAACACTCTTTCTCGTCATATTAAACCATATATCACAATACCTTATTGCATAAGTACCGTACTTAGTATGCATAATACGACGGGCTGATCCAATTGGAGCCTCCATTAGCAGCACATCATTGCTTAACATTTCTACCGTTTGCGTGGCTCCTATTTTGAGACAACTCCTACGCTTTTCAATAAAAATTTAAACTGGTGAAAGACAATCAAGATACTTTCACTTACCTGTGAACGATTTAAGTCGGCGGCGCCCACACACCTGGATAAGATTTCGTAAGGCCACTTCCACACCTAGATAAGTTTTGAAACAGGCAACTTCCAGACCCGGATAAGCTTTAGTAAGGTAACTTCCAAACCTATGAGAGTTTGTATGTCGGCCACTCTCATGCACCTCTATACAACAAAGACAACATGTACACCTGCTACTGTGTTTAGAACGGTAAAGCTGCTTACCGAGCGACTAGGCTAACCCTTGCACCTAGCCCTTAAGGATCATATGGTACCCTTAACTTTAGGGAATAAATTACCCCTACCAACAATACACACACTGTTACACACTTTTTCTCTGCGCAGAAAATAAATGTTTAACCCAGATATTGGTAGATAGAAAAAATGTAAACCTCAATGGCTTTGTTCAAACACGTGGCAGCAGAACCGGAAATGCGTATACGCTTATTGTGCGACCGGCCGCATACACAATTATGCGACTACCACACAAGCGTATAATTACTTTTTAACTGCGTACGCAAAAATGCGTGTCAGCCGCATACTCAATACTGCGGCACCCCTCTAAAGGTAAGGTTCTATCAACAGAGAAAAAAAAACTTTTTTTTTCCTCTCTTGTCCCTGGATTCTGATCAGCGCTTCCTCTACACAATAACCGGCAGTACGCTCTCAGCAACACTGTGGTAATGAAAGATTAATGCGTCTCTCAAAAGGCGCCTCCACCCTTTTGCTGAGAGAGAACTGACCGAGTGTTATCGTGTAACAGATAGTGTGATAAACCGATGAGCCCCCACTGTAGAATTTGTAAATAAACCTTTTAATATATTCCTCCTTATAAACCTCTAAGATTCACCTGCCTAGAACCTCTAAGACAAAACCCTGCCTAAAACCTCTAAACAGAACGCTAATTGCGTACGCAGTTTAACCGCAAATAAAGACAGGAGTGGAATCTGTGTTTCCAACGCACAAGTATTATTCAGGTAAAAGTACAGTCAGTTACACGCAATCTATACATACTCAAGTTAGGTGTAAAAGGAAATACAGACCCAGGAACTTCCTGCTGGTCTCATTGGTTCCCAGAGGAGAAGCATATGTAACGACACATTTAACAGGTTGTTTCAAATAGACTTTCCCTGCCTCTAACAGCCGGAGTCTTTCTGGTAATGCCTCCTGTAACATTCCATCAACTAAACATTTTGTTGCTTGTAAGTTCTGCGATCCGTAACTTGAGTTTGCATGATGCGATCTCTCCACCGATAACACAGGGATTCTGTAAAAAGCGTACGCATCAGAACGAAACCAAACACACCTTGCTTATCATGTATAATACCTTAGATATCAAAAACCTCTATTTCTTAGCATTTAAACTAACTTAACCAACTTGAATCATACAATTTGATGCTAATGGAACCTTGTGTGCGAATATGTAGTGTGTGAGTATTCGGGGTTTGATATAAGGACGCTAGTTATTAATGGGTGAGATTTAAGTGCATAATCTCTCATACACGAAGTGAACATCCAGCAGTGTGGATGGCTGAGGGTTGTAGTTCTACATGCCCTCTGTCAGCAGGCCCCCACCTGTTGTGTGTTCAAAGGAAAACAAAATCTCTTTTGTTCTCACAGACTCTTGTGTGAAATGCAAATGTATTACCACTTCAAGGTGTGGAATTTGGGGCCATCCTGTCTAGGATTCAGACAAATCCAATTGTGTAGATATTATATTACAATTGCCACAACTATACTTTATCTGCATCCAGGGATTCCCAATTTGTATGTAAAAATACCCATTGTCTCTTCTTATTTACTTTTACTCAGAAAGCTTGTTTTTCCAGTTGCCCTTGGTAGGTTAACAAAAACATTGCCATCTGTTCTTAGCTCCTGAGTTATAACTTGAATTGACGCTGACCACAAAAATGGTGTCTTGCGATCTAATTTCCAAAATGGAGTCTTGCGGCCATTCGCAAGATGGCGTCGCCGCGATTAAATTTTAAACTGTTCTTGTCTCAGCCAATTATTCAGCTTCGACAGCTGAGTCTCCACCTACCTCCTGTCTATCATCCTGGAATCAGTCCGGATTCGCGCTTCTGTTTCTGGCTTTGTTTCCTGTCTACCAGTTGAGCTCCAGTGCTCCTGCCTCTTATATTGTTGTGCTGCCGTTTATGTCATCTAAGCAGCACAGTGTTGCATATCATCTACCTGCCGTTTTTATCATCCAGGCAGCACGGTCCACAAATATGTCCTCTGCCGCTCGTGTCATCCAGGCGGCACAGAAAGTACTCTGAGTCCAGAGTACGAACTGCAGAGTCTGCTGCTTGTGTCAACCCGGCGGCACAGGCCGCACTACAGTGTCAGTTGCTTGTGTCAACCCGGCGGCACAGGCCGCACTACAGCGTCAACTGCTTGTGTCAACCCGACAGCACAGGCCGCACTACAGTGTCAGCTGCTTGTGTCAACCTGGTGGCACAGGCCGTACTCCAGTGACATTTGTGCGCAAATCTGCGCTCCAACACAGTGACTTTGTTTCAGTAATACCCGGCTGCTGCAGCAACAAGCAAATAAACAAAGTCAAGTAACAAGCCCAGTTATACCAGCCCTCAAGGCTGCTGCACGACCCAAAGGCCGCTTCATACTCTACGGCCCACTGGCCACAACAAGCCAAGTTATACCAGCCCTCAAGGCTGCTGCACGGCCCAAAGGCAGCTTCATAATCTACAGACTTCAGGCCCATCTAGCCTAGATATCTACCAGCTCTCAAAGCTGCTGTACGGCCGCATCCAGCCAAGAATTAGCCGCCCTCAAGGCGGTTGTTAGACATTACCCTCTATAGTCACACCCATGGCATAACAGTATGGATATGAAGTGTTGGGGATAAGGTGAGTAGTTCTGCACTAGGTATAGGTTTAGAAAAATCTTTCAATATGATTACCCCAATTTATTAATCATGATCTACACTACATCTTACTATTGCGGGGGTGTTGCAAAAGACAATAAATTAGCACCAATACAAAAATGGAAGAAAGAAAGGATTGTCTTTTTTTGGCGCATTTACTAGTATTATAAAATAGAACTTTTGTTGAATATATTTAAAATTGAAAATGCCTCTTCAGTGAAATATTAAAATGGTCAAACATATAACATTCATGCGAAATATAAATAATAAAGTTTGATAATGTGATTAAAATATACCCACCTCATTGTCCATTTTTTTTTTGTGTTGTGATATTGCTCAATTCTGATGTTTATTATATCTTCTGGGATATAATGTCCCCAATATTGGTATGTGCACATTCATTAGATATCAGGGGTGGATACATTTTTAGTAATGTGGTGTCACAGTCTAGTATCGGACTAAAAATACACCACAAATATCTGCATATTCAAAATATATATGAAATCTTAATTTTACCATTAACCAATATCCTTATATGATGGGTTGATTCAGAATGTATCATTCATGGAAACAGTATTATTACACTATATTCTGGGTCATTTATGCCAGGATACAATACGTAGATGTCAAAAAATAATTTTTATACAGTACTATGCCTAGGCACATTATCCTTGTTAGTAGTCCATGCTACAATATAGATTTCATGCAGAGTTAGGTATATAGAATTAAGATTATAAATCATAGATTAGGCTAATTGTGGTAGATTCACCAGTGTATTATTTAGTTATGTTCTGGTTTATTTATACCATTAGCCTGATGATCTTTGTAGTACCTCTGCATAACAGAATAAGTTATTTAGCTGTTAAAATGTATACAGCATTTGAATATTCATATTGAATTAGATATATAGGTAGTATGTTAGGACTAAAAATGTAAATTCTCCAGTGTTATCAATCCATTGATGTGTGTTGAAAAATATAAATGTAATCACCCTTATTTTGCAGCATATCCTGCAGATCAAATAATCTGGGTGAATTTTGTATGAGAGTAACAAATGAGTGGTAGTTTATTTATTTTCCCCTTATAAATATAATCCCTTCCCTATCAATAAGGGACTTAAGGTCTGATTCAGCAAGGATCACAACTGCAAATGCAATAGCGATTATGCACGCAGTTTCACTGCGATAGTATGCTAATCCATTGCAATCGCTATGCCGTTGCAGCACAACATAAGGACGCCCACTTTACCTTACACATATGCGTAATGTTTAGCAAGACTGCAAAACCATCGGTACAATCGAGTACCATCGCAGCTTCACGCGCACTTGCACAAGCTCTGACCTTACTCAGAAATTGCTAACTTCATCGCACGCTGCATACGGCATTGCAGTGGATAATCTATGTGCGCCCATGCAACGTCGTTCAAACTCACTGACTCACCTGCGTTTCGCTGACCACCCCCCAGTCACCACCCACAAGATGCACTTCCTGTCAATCTGCGATGGGTCTGCGTAGTCACTGTGGTCGCAGTCCCGATCTCAGTGTGCAGTTCGCGTAAGTGCACTGCAATGCATACTCATGCGCAGAACGCAACAATTGTCCGATTGTGTACATAATCGCAGTTTCGATCAGTAGTGAATCAGGCCCGTATATATGCTATTCAGGCTGGCCATATTAAAAAAAAACTCCTCATTGCTCCTGAGGGTATAGTGATGTAACCACTCGAGACAATGTTGCAATAATATGGAACTTTGGGCTCTATTTATTAACATTATATTTACTAAAATAAAGTGAAAAAGGGTGTTTTCACACCCTTTTCACATTATTTTAATTTCACCTACAATTACTAAAGGGCAATTGGAGTAGAATTCGTAAACTTCTACTCCGACCCCTAAGTATCACTTACTTTTAGTAAGCAGATCGCATTTCCCATAATTGTAATGGGAAATGTGTTCCGACCAGAGTTACTAAAAATAAAATGTGAAAAAATACTGGGGGGCAGGGCTTGGCGATGGGGGGGGCTTAGCGCAGGAGGGGTAGCAGCGGCGGCCGGTCGGCACATGCGCAGGGCACTTGTCACGATATTTTTTGTCAAAAATACCGTGATTGGTGTGCGGAGGGGATTCGCAGGGACAGAGCTTTCTCGCAAGCAAGGGATTTGTAGTAAATCCCTGTGATATTGCCTGAATTTGCAATGCAAAGTCACTCGGTAATATCACACTACAGCATTACCAATGCGGATTGTAGTAAATAGAGCCCTATGTCACCATGGACACCACTCTTGCGGCTATGGTTAGAGAATGGTAAGTTTGTAGATATTATGAATATGCCTGCAAGCCGTGGATCTGAATGCTTATCTCTTATCAGCCCAGCTAATGAGCATCATAATATTGTGCTATAAAGAGCTGTTACTGCAGGATGTGTTTAATACTGGAGCTCTCCTAATTTGTTACCTAAATGTTAAATATAGTAATAATTTAAACCACATTCAGTGATTAAATTTCTCTTCACTGCTCTATAACTTAACTTGATCCATCTCTCATTATTTAAGTAACATACTGCTTGGATCATGGTTTCATATATCACACCCTTTATCCTCATCACACATTTCATTAATTTGTGAGTTGTTTGTTAATTTTCATGGTAATAGCAACATTAGCTCCAGTATTGCCGTGATCTTTCAGATATACACACACTGCCACGATGTACATTCAGTCCCTTATCTCCTATATACAGAATAAAGTGCATAGTGTTATTGTAAATTCACAACATATTTCAATTAGAGCGGGTGAACCACCCCCGACGTACGTTTTGCTGTATGAAAAAGTTATAAATTATAAATGTCCTCTTTGTATTATTCTAATATTTTTTTTATAATCAAGACTCTGCACTCTGACAGGAAGTATGACAGGGGAGGCTGTGCCCCTGCATGTCCCTGCCTTTCATAGATCTCCAAATACTGCAAGACTTCTCCCCAGCTAAGGAATCCCCTATCAAACTCTCCCCAAACCTTCAAATCTTTAAACAGTCTCTGAAAAACACTTCCTTGGTACAGCCTACTCTAATCACTATTGTAACAATCTCCACTTTTCCTAGGTCCCTTGCTACACTTTGTCTTCACATTTGCATTAATTTGTCTCTTTTTGTCTTCTTCGGTTATCTTTCTTTTCTGTATACTCGTTGTTATCGTGCAATCGCCTGCAAATAGGGCATGTAAATGGCTAAAACGGCCAGCGAAACGCGTGCCCGCTGGTCGTTTTTGCCATCTATCACCGCCTGTATCTACTGGTCAACCTGACGATCCCGTCAGGTGCAGCATGTACAGGGATGATGGATGTGCCTGGACTGAACGAGAGAACGTTCAGTCTAGGCACATCACTAGACATACAAACGACAGCACGATTGCAATGTCGTAATCATGCTCTTGTTTGTATGTCTATAAGTGGATACGCACCTTTACAGCAGAAGAATTGTATGATGATTATCTTAGGAGGAGTACACAGCTCAGTAAGGTGCTTGAATGTTATATTGCATTATTTTGTTTGTCCTACATCTTTACAATACTTTCAGAACCGTTATGTACTGCAGCGGAGTTTCTGCCCTCAAAAGAACTGAATTGGTTCTTTGGATCACGGCACAAGAAGAAATGCAGGGAGGATTCTGGCGTCCCAATCTACTAGCGAGGAACATAAAGTATGAAAGAAGGAGTGCACTCTGGGCCAGCTTGTTGGTCTTATGAGAGATAGGGTAATGTAATAATGTTCTTGATAGTTTGGAGAGAACTATTCAGTACTTAGGACCTCATTCAGACCCACTCGCAAGCACCTATGTGCTCGCAAGCAGGTCGATGGTGAAGCGCTGCGCACGCGCAGTGGATGCAGTGCGCGTGCGCAAGCCCCGGAGCGAGTGACAAATTCACTCGCTCTGGGGCTCGCTACAAAAGGGGCGGCTGTCGATCGACAGCTCGCCCCGTTTTGTAGGCGGGGAGTGGGGGTGGCCGGACAAACGGAGGTGTTCCTGAAGGAACGCCTGCCGTTTGTAGGCGGCCCTACTGACATCAGCAGTGATGTCAGTAGGTAGCATCCTGCTCTGTTAGTCCCCCCGAAGTCCCCCCATCACATAGGGCCACTCTTACCGAGAGAGTGGTCCTTTGCGGCGTTCTTCTTGCATAAAGGCATTGCTAATACCGGCATGCAACCGAAGGATGGCGGGATGAATCGCATCCTGAGTGCGATGCATCATGCATCTCTCCCTTCATCTGTAGCGACATGCTAAATATCGACAGGGTTGATGTCAACATGCTAAAATGGTGCATGTCGACATTAGGACCATGACGACATTCTCATATTGACATGATGAATGTGGACATTATGAATTTCAGCAAAACATTCTGAACCCAGAAAGGATAAATCTACAAATGCTTTGAAGGTGAATAGTTGGAGACATTTGTTGTAGCCTAGAGAGTATATGCTCCATGCAGCTGACCTTCCTGGTCACACAGTCAGCCCACGACTAATTGTAAAACCAAAAAATGCATTTTTGTATGTATCCCAATGGAAGATGGAATATATCAAAGCAATATGCCCTATAATTCACATCTAAAGTAGGTCACACTCTGAGACTAAATGCCTGATTCTGAGCTGCATGTAAAGCTGTTGCAATTCTGTCTGAGTCGGCTGCATCTATACGACTGCACTGCCGCCATTCCTACACACCAGAGCAGCCATTATCAATATTTTCTGCATTTGCACTAGTCCCATTCTCAGGGGTAAATTACTAAGATTCGTTTTGGTCCAGATTTGTCCCATTTTTCATCTCGGATAGGACCGATCAAAAATGGCCGTTTTTTCACTTTAAAAATCGGGAATTTACCATGCTCCCGGTTTTGAATGGATCATTTTGTTTTGATAGTATATTTGATCGATCCTGTCAGTGTTGAAGCCCCGATTTGCCTGCCCGACTTTCTCTCCCCAACAAGCAGCCTGCACATATCAGTGAAATATGTGTCAGCTGCTTGTTTGTTTTTTATATGTTAAGGGTTAATTTTTTAGAGAAGGCTGGAATGAATGAAAAGTACTTCCGATTTGAGCCGATGGTGAATTCATTTCTAGTGATAAAAACGGCCAAATTTGCGGCATTAAATCACTCGGTTTCAACCCCAAAAGATTAAATAAAATCACCCGAGTTTAATGATAGTAAATTCCCGATAAGCAAAAAAAGTGATATTTTCACGCGAGATAGCAATCTCGGACCAACACGAATCTTAGTAAATTTACGCCTTAGTGTAGAAGATCCAATTAAAAGTGGAAGGACCTCTGCATATGCTCATCACTGAATAACCCGTAAGGTCTACATGCAACTGACACACCCTTGGGGTGCTTCTTCTATGTGTGAACGCCCCATTGCCAAACATTACATTCAGCCATAAATGAAAAGTTACCGAGATGTGTACGATTCTGAATCACACGTAAATGCTCTAAGTTGTAAATGTAGAATATGAGGCAGAGGAGATTCGTCCACATTAAGAATTATGCGCAACTCTGAATCAGGCCCTAAGTCCATAAAAATAGTACTAGTCAAGCTTCTTCCTATATTATAATATTCAGGGGTATAGCTAAGACTTTGTGGGCCCCATAGCAACATTTTTAAGGGGCCCCAAATGCAATAAGAGAGAAGGAAAATTGTGTTTACCTGCCATCTTTATGTTCAGATATGCAGTGTCAAACACGGTCTTGTCTTTGTTCACCGATGGTACTTTAGATCTGCAGCTAAAATCCTTGGGGAAGGGCAAAGGTAAAGTTGGGGATGGCGGTGGTTGTACAGAAAGAGGTGGGGAGGGAGGCTCAGAGGCACACATTGAGAGGGTGGTCAGAGGCACACATTGAGAGGGTGGTCAGAGGCACACATTGAGAGGGTGGTCAGAGGCACACATTGAGAGGGTGGTCAGAGGCATAGTTTAAAATGGGGATCAGAGGCACACATGGGAGGTGGCAAGAGGCACCCATGGGAAGGTAGGTCAGAGGCCCCCATAGGGAGGGAGGTCAGAGGCTCACATAGAGAGGTAGGTCAGAGGCCGCCATAGAGAGGTAGGTCAGAGGTTCCCATAGAGAGGTAGGTCAGAGGCACTGTATGGCAGGGGGTAAGAGGAACACTATGGGAGTGATCTCACACTGTGGTGCAGGGGTGGGAGTGCATAGCTGTGTATACTGGCTTTTGCTGATAACCGGAGAGAATTGTGGCAGGCTACCTTTCACACTCTGGGGGAGATGTACTAAGCTTTGAAAAGTGATAAAGTGGAGAGTGATAAAGTACCAACAAATTAGCTCTAAACTGTCATTTTTCAAACACTGGGCCTGATTCAGACCTGCTCGCGAGCGCATAGCACTCGCAAGCAGGTCGATGGCCGGGCAGTGCGCACGTGCGGCGTACGCACTGCGCGTGCGTGAGCCCCGTAGCAAGTGAATTTTCACTCGCTGCGGGACTCACTACAAGATGGGGCGGCTGTCGATTGTGTTTGACAGCTTGCCCCGTTTTGTAGTTGTGCAGGGGGGGTGGCTGGACAAACGGAGGCGTTCCTGAAGGAACGTCTGCCGTTTGTGGGCGGCCCTACTGAAATCACCAGTGATGTCAGTAGTGAACTTCCTGCTCTATTAGAGCAGGAAGTTCACTGGGTCTTGCGGTGGACGAGACCACTGGGTCTTGGGGTTTCGTCGCAAGCCCGATGGTCGCGATAATTGTGACCATCGCCAGGCCACCCGCTAAAGCTGTGGGTGGTCACCCACAGCTTAGCGAGCGGTCTGGAGGCCGGTTAAAAAAAAACGAGCGCCTCTGAATTAGGGCCACAGCCTGTAAAGTGACAGTTAGGATCTGATTGGTTGGTACTTTATCACCCTCCACTTTATCACTTTTCAAGGTTTATTACATCTCCCAGCGCTGGACAATCGTACACTGAGCCCCTAGCATTTTAATTTAAATTGGATTGTACTAAAATATCATTCATCTAGTTTTTGAAGCAAATGTTGATTTTAAACAAACCTAGTGTGTAATTGGGGCTATTAACTATTTTATGATAAGCTGAGTGGTTTTGTGGTGATTAACCCTGAATCACACAAGTCATACAGGCTTAGGTGAGTACTGTATATTGCATTCATTAAAACTGTTTACACCCATAAAAATACAGGTCTAAACGTTACTGTTGCTTATTAATATGTGACATTTTGAGCCTAGAAAGCTGCAAGTTTAGCTAAAACACTTTGAATATACAAATTGCTGAATCCTAAATATAAAAGAAGGAAAAGCTTCAAAATGTCTGAGGTTATTTACTGGCTATGAAGAGAGTATTCAGGGCCTGATTCATTACGGATCGCAACTGCGATGACGCACGCAATCGGCCGATTGTTGTGATCTGCACTTGCATCACAGTGCGCGAACCAGCCACTGTGATCGGGACTACGCAGACCCAGAGTGATTGACAGGAAGTGCCGTGTGTTGGTGGTGAAGGGGGGGGTTAGGGTGGTTAGCAAAATGCAGGCATGCCAGTGCGTCCGAATGCCATTGCAGGGGCATGCATAAATTATCCACTGCAATGCCATGCGCAGTGCGTGCACTGAGGTTAGCAATTTCTGAGTAAGGTCTGACCTTGTGCAAGTGTGCGTGAGGCTCCGATTGTACATTAATGTTACCAATGGTTTTGCAGTCTTGCTAAACATTACAGATGTGTGTAAGGTAAGGTAGACGTCCTTACATAGTGCTGTAATGTCATAGCGATCGCAATGAATTGGCATATCTTTGCAGCCAGACTACGTTCATAATCGCAGCCGTGATCCGTAATGAATCAGGCCCTCAGTGTATGTCAGCTGTCCACGATCTGTTGTCACATACTGTACTAATCCTAAACATGCTTATTAAACACTAGTGAGTCCTACAGACATGTCCAGCTTTGAAACTATTAAGAGGGTGATTCATTATTTTTTACTTGCATTTAATGCATAGTATAGCTTAAGGTGCCTCCCTGTGCAAACTACACAGTCTTATTTTCTAGGAAGTATCAGATTTACTTACTTCGAACCCCTCCCAAGTCTGCGGCTTCTCGACACCTTACTGGCAATGCCACTCCTTGTAATTCCAGCATGTTTGGTCACTAACACCTATTTAACTCATATCCAGAGAAGACTAATACACATTTCAATCAGTGTGCAGACTGCATGCAATTACCTCACATTCCTGAGATATCTGCACAGCAGTCATAAAGGAGAAAAGTGTCTGCACAGATTTTTATTTTATCCCAAATCTTGACAGCATCTGAGATATCATTTTGATTGTTCTGGACAAAACATATTTCTTTTCTACACAATGGCATAACTAGGGTTTTTGGAGCACAGGGCAAGATAAAAAATGGCGCCCCTGCACTTTGTGTGTGTGGCATAGGAGCGTGCCAAAAAAGTGGCCGTGGCCACGTGCCACAAGGGGCATGGCACTGAAAAATGGGGGCGTGTCAACATGTTTCTTGTCACTCATTTTCATTCCATATGCACCTTAATGCCCCCAGTAGTAGTGCCCCTTATGCAATGCCCCCTGTAGTAGTTCCCCTTAGGCAGTGCTTCCAGTAGGGCTCCTTATACAGTGCCCCCAGTAGTGCCCATTATACAGTGACTCTTATACAATGCTCCTTATACAGTACCCACAGTAGTGCCCCTTATACAGTGCTCCCAGTAGAGCCCCTTATACAGTGCCTTTAGTAGTGCCCCTTATACAGTGCCCCTTATACAGTGCCCCCAGTATTAGTTCCCCTTATGCAGTACCCCCAGTAGTGCCTCTTATAAAGTTCCCCCAGTAGTGTCCCTTACACAGTGCCCCCAATAGTGTCCCTTATACAGTGCACCTTATGCAGTGCCTCCAGTTTGCTCCTTATACAGTGCCCATTATACAGTGCCCCTTATACAATGCCTACAGTGCCCACAGTAGTGCTCCTTATGCAGTGTCTCCAGTAGTGCCACTTATACAATGCTCCTTATACAGTGCCCCTTATGCAGTGACCCCAGTAGTGCCCCTTATACAGTGCCCATTATGCAGTACCTTCAGTAGTACCCCTTATGCAATGCCCCTTATACAGTGCCTCTTATGCAGTGCCCCCTGTAGTGCCCCTTATACAGTGCCCCCAGTAGTGCTCTTTATGCAGTGCCCCTAGTAGTGCCCCTTATACAGTGCCCCTAGTAGTGCCCCTTATACAGTGCCTTCAGTAGTGCCCCTTATACAGTGCCTCCAGTAGTGCCCCTTATACAGTGCTCCCAGTAGTGCCCCTTATACAGTGCTCCCAGTAGTGCCCCTTATACAGTGCTCCCAGTAGTGCCCCTTATAGAATGCCTTTATACAGTGCCCCCAGTAGTGCCCCTTATACAGTGTCCCCAGTAATGCCCCTTACATATAAAATACACAGACACACACAACACAAAAACACAATACTTACCCGAAACCCGCTCTTGCGACCACTGCTGTCTGCTCTTTCCGCTCGGCACTATGGGAGAGACATCATGACGTCTTTCCCTTCACTCACTGTGGGAGACCCCAGTAGTGCCCCTTATGCAGTGCCCCTTACATATAAAACACATAGCACAAACCACAATACTTACTTGAATCCCTGCTCCTGCACCCACCGACGTCCGCTTCTCCCGCTTGGCACTATGGGAGAGACGTCATGACATTTCTTCCTTCACCCACTGCGGGAGCCGGAAGACGGAGCTCATGAGTGAGCTCCAGTCTGGCTCCGGCCCTGGGTACAGCAGCCAATGAGAGTCTGTATGACTCATATCCATATTGCAGCAGAGCTGGTGATTTCTAGGACCCACCATGGCACAGCAGGAGGCCTGTCCTCCGATATGCATTACTGTGCATGCAATGGTGTGTCTTTCCTCTGCAGTGTTCCAAGAGACTGGAAGGACCCTCTGAGACTCCTAGCCATTAGAGCCATACAGAGCTCTACAGAGTACCACTGTAGTGGGCGGGTCCTCGGCGTATGCTAGGCGCCGGACGTGGGACCTGGATCTCAGGGTACCCAGCTTCCATCTGGCCCCGCAGCAGAGGTCGGGGCAGAAAGCAGGTTCAATAAGGGGTCTTGATCCATGGGGATCCAGTCTCTCCCGGACTGCCCGGCTAAGAGCGGCGGCAGGCACAGGGACAGTGGAGAGGATTCAAGCCCTACCAATCTCTGCACAGTGAGCCCAGTCTGGCTCTGTCCACCCCAGCAGGCCTTGCATATGAGGGACTACTACTGTGGGCATTGTATGGTGGACACTACTACTACTGTGGGCATTGCATAGGGAGCACTACTATTGTGGGTATGGTGTAGGAAGCACTACTACTGTGGGCACTGTATGGGGGGCACTACTACTGTGGGCACTGTGTGGGGGGCACCACTACTGTGGGCATTGCATAAGGGGCACCACTACTGTGGGCATTGAATAAGGGACACTACTGTGGTCATTATGTGTAAGGGGACACTACTATATGGTATAATGTGAATCAGAGGCACTATGGCCCTCATTCAGAGTCGATCGCTAGATACAAGCGGTCGCTCTGAATGAGGGCGGCCGCTTGTGGTGTGAAGTGCGGCCTCCTGGTCGCTAGAGCTGTGGGTTACCACCCACAGCTCTAGCAAGCGACCAGGTTTATGGTTGCGATGGTCAGGACCATTGTGACCATCGGGGCTTGCGACGAGACAAGGTTGGGTCTCGGCAAGCGGAAGCCCCAGGGAGATTCCTGCTCTGATCGAGCAGGAAGCTCCCCACTGACATCATTGCTGATGTCAGTGGGACCGCCCCCAAATGGCAAGCCTTCCGTCGGGACGCCTCTATTTGGCCGACCACCCCCTCTGCCCACCTCCCAAACGGGGTGAGCTGTCAACCACCATCGACAGCTCACGCCCTTTGGTGTGAGACCCGTAGCGATGGAGCACCCGTCGCTAGCCGGGTCTCGCGCATGCGCACGTCGGAGCCGGCTCCGGCGTGCGCATGCCCAGTGGGCAAACATCGACCCGGTTGCGAGTGCCCAGCGCTTGCGACCGGGTCTGAATAAGGCCCTATGGGCCTCATTCAGAGGCGGTCGGAGGATGCAAGTGGTCGCTCAGAAACTGGGCGGCCGCTTGCATCCTGACCGCCCGCCTCTGTTTCGGTCGTTAGGCTGTGGGTTTACACCCACAGCTCTAACGACCGCTAGGGTGATGGTCGCGATGGTCAGAGACCATCGCGACCATCGGGGCTTACGACGAGACCCTAGGGTAGGGTCTCACTTGTCGTAAGCCCCGGAGAGCTTCTGGCTCTGTCAGAGCCTGAAGCTCTCCACTCACATCACTAGTGATGTCAGTGGGGCCTCCCCCAAACGGCAGGCGTTCCCATGGGAACGCCTCAGTTTGGGCTGCCACCCCCCCGGCCCACCTTCCAAATGGGGTGAGCTGTCAATCAACATCGACAGCTCGCCCCCTTTGGAAAGAGACCCGCTACGACCGGCGCTGTCAGTCGTAGCGGGTCTCACGCATGCGCACGAAGCAGCCGGCTCCCTCGTGCGCATGCGCACTGGACAAACATCGAGGCAGCCGTGCGGTCGTAGACCGTAAGGCCGCCTCTGAATGAAGGCCTATGTGTGGTGTAATGTGAATAAGATTGTGCTACTGTGTGGCATTATTTGAATTGTGGGTACTATTGTGTGGCCATGCCCCTTTCTTGTGAGACCATGCCCTTTTTATCTGTGCACACTGGTCCTTTAGAAAAAATGGGAGGGAGGTGTAAAATGTATAATTTGCAGGGAGACACCGAACACCCTAGCACAGACCCTACATCTACCAAGTTATGGACATGGGGCCTGATTCAGAGCCGCTCGTAAGCGGCCGCTCGTTCATTCCGAGCGATGTTTGTCCAACTGCGCATGCGTACGGATCGTAATACGCATGCACGAACCAGTCAGTGCGGCCGAAAATCGTTTGTTTGCTAAATAGCGAATGCCTGCTAATATGAGTGACAGGAGGAGGCGTATGTGGGTGGTAACAGGGGAAGGTGCTTGAAAACGGGGAGTGGAGATCAGAACGCAGGCGTGCTTAAAGGTCAAAACGGGCGTTTTATGGGTGTGTATAATTAATACAGCAGCGTCACTGACCACATCACTGGGTTATTTTATAGTCAGAACTGCTCGCAAATTTGTGGTAGGAAAAAGCAACCACAAGAATAGCGAGCAGTTCATACGCTGGTCGATGTACTCGATTAATCTAGTAAATAGCGGACATGATGTAGGATGCAAGCGGCCAGGGGGCATAGTTATCCAAGAAACGACCGCAAGTTTTGTTCGCTCGTTCAGACATAGAGGCGTGAACAGACTGCAAAGAGCGAACGGTTCATTTGAATAGCCACCCCTTTTTTCTGAACGATCGAGCGCTAATTGCGTCCGGCTCTGAATCAGGCCCATGGTTCACATGTTGATCACATGGTCACACTCAGAGGTCATGTAAATACTTGATACATATTTGCTGACTCTCTCTGAATGACAGGGAGACTCCCTGACTCCCTGAAGAGTTTAGCAGTATCCCTAATGCAACACAGTGATGACGTCTTCACTTTCCACCAACCACTGAGATAACACTGGAGAAGAATAAGGAGGATTTATTTTATTAGAAAATGGCCACTCTCCAGCACACTGATAGACTTCAGCTGGAATGAAGTCCAAGGTTTAACCAAAGGATAAAACGTGTTGGAAAGTGTCCTGGACCCTTACTCTCTCAATGCTGGTTTCAGATAAGCAGTTTTATCGTTTTTTATGATGTTTTATCTTTTTTTCTTCTTTTGTTTATATTTATTGTAAAATGATTACTCTACATCAGCTCTATTACATGCAAGTTTACTTTGTGAACCTATGAGGCAACATATGGGTCTACATTAATCATAGATAGATAGATAGATAGATAGATAGATAGATAGATAGATAGATAGATAGATAGATAGATAGATAGATAGATAGTGCTTCACACTGCTGTGAAAGGTTTTTTTTAAAGGTATAGTTTTGGTATGCAATTTATAGAATATATTTACTAGGGATGTGCGCCGACCCCCGTGTTTTGGTTTTGTTTTAGGTTTTGGATCTGTATCTTCTTCGTGTTTTGGATCTGGATCTGGTTTTGCAAAACCACCCTTGTATGTTTTGGTTTAGGATCTGGATCTTTTTTTTAAAAATTGATAAAAACAGGTAAAACCACATCATTTGGACTTGTTTTTGTTCCTACAGTATTATTAACCATAATAACATTTATTCCCAGTCACTTGCAGTCAATTTTGACCACCTCATAATATTGATTTTTTTCATCTAGGTTAGGCCTAGGGCCAAAATGTTGCATCCAGCTAGCTGGCTGACTAAACTAAGCGACAGCAGTGGGCGGCACTAACATGTGGCCATTTTAAAAAAATGAAAGGGGCATACAGGAGATGCTGAGAGTGTGACCATTACAATTTCTGGACAGTCATAAACAATCAAATTCAAAATGTCAGGCAGCAATGCCCCAAACAGCACATAATGCACACACAGAAAAAAAAATACACTTTTTATTTTTTTTGTCCAGAACTTTGGGCCCGGAGCCCTGACCAAGGCAGCAGCGATTGACGACACAGGCAGCAAATGCTGCACAGCTTTTTTTCACACTGCAATTTAGCTTTCAGTTTGGAAACACTCCTCCCAAATCAGTCTCTGCACATTTTAAATCTGCCCCACCTGCAGTGCAGCATGGTTTTACCTAGATGATCAGTTACTTGTTCTATCTTAAGCTTGCCATACACTTGACCAACTTTCATCCAACCAGTTGGTTGGTTGGAATGTAAATCTGGTAATGAATTAGCAGATTTAACCAATTTGTGATTGTCATTTGCTCCCATAAATTACCAGATTTTCGTTCCAACCAACCAACTAGTTGGATGGTTGGATGAAATTTGGTCTAGTGCAGTGGTTCTTAAACTCGGGCCTCAGGACCCCAAACAGTTCCTGTTTTCCAGGTTACCCAGCAGGTGCACAGGTGAATTCATTACTCACTGAGACATTTTAAA
Source organism: Taudactylus pleione (assembly GCA_031769625.1). Taxonomy (NCBI): domain Eukaryota; kingdom Metazoa; phylum Chordata; class Amphibia; order Anura; family Myobatrachidae; genus Taudactylus; species Taudactylus pleione. Next base: position 9,569,058 of record JAUIMM010000154.1, read on the forward strand.
AGATCCACAGGTGGAGTTAATTATTTCACTTGTGATTCTGTGAGGAGACCTGGAAAACATGCACTGTTTGGGGTCCTGAGGAGCAAGCAAGCAGATTTTCTCATGGTCTCAATTCCAAAAAGACAGTTTATCTAGACTTGAATTTACTATAATTTATAGACTCATTCCTTCAACAAAATGTTTGGTCATCTACAGGGCACTACTGACTTCCTCTTAGCCCTAGAGGAAATGCCAGAACTGCCACCTGATACCTTACCAGCTACACTATATGTGGTAAGCTTATACACTGATGCCTAGGTGTATGTAAGCCTATGTATACCACATTTACAAGGAGGAACAGCTGTCCATAAATTCCTCACAAATAATATAGACTATTCAGGCCCAAATCTGGACTTTTGGCTAATATTGTTAGAGCTGGTACTAACTTCTAAGTAGAAAGTATTTTGTGCTTGTAGGGGAATATTACCTGCAATGGAAAGGCACCATAATGGGAGCGGCCATGGCACCGGCTTACTCGAATATTTTCATGCGACTTAGAAACTTAACATCTGCTCTCCCACCATTATGGCTCCAACATTATATTCTATTAATGCTATATCGATGACATTTCCTGATTTGACAATACCGCTCTACAACTTGAACTCCATTAATAACAAGCAGTGCCTAGTAAAACGGACTTTGAACTACAACAGTCACATGATCCATGTTTATCAACATCAAAGTATCCATCAGAGACTTGAAGATTACTACATGAAAAATGCAGACATTAATTTCAACATCCATAGATCTTAAAGACACCAATTGAACTTTTATTAGAAAAAGCAAGCTGGGGTACTAGCTCTGGGTCACATTTTCCAATTATTACAAAAGTCCAACCACAAGTCTGGAGTTTTCAATAAATCAGTAAAAAATCTGTGGCCGCTTATCACCACTGATGAGTCACTCTCTTCACTACATCAAACAAAGCCACTCCTCACCTACTAGAGGGGTCCAAACATGAAATCTTTGTTGGTCCACTTATTATGGAATACAGAGGAAGGAACCTTTCCTATGAAGAATTCAATCATTAAACAATGTGGCTGTTATAGGTGTATCAAGTGCACCACCTGCAAATCCATGATCACAGGAGAATATATCAGACTGTGGAAGGTTAGCGAAAGCTCGTTAGCCAACACTCACCACTTTCCCACGGCAGAGTCCTGGAGTCTTCGTTCCCGAATTACCACTTGGCCTATAATCCGGATCCTCTTCACCGATTAAGTATCGGGTTCAAACTAGGGGTGAGCGGGTTCGGATTTCTGAAATCCGAACCCCCCCGAGCCCCCCCGATCCGAGTCCGATCCGAATCAGGCTCGACTTTTCCCGCCTGACTCGGATCTGAAATCGAGGCAAAACGTCATCATCCCGCCTTCCGAGTCTCGCGGGTTTTGGATCCTATATAAGGTACCCGCGTCGGCGCCATTTTCTCACTCGGCTGTGGACAGTGAAGAGGGAGGGTGGGAGTTAGGGCTGTGTAGTGTAGTGTAGTGCTGCTGTTGTCCACTACTTCAAAGTCCTTAGGGGCTGGCTGTGTTGTGCTGTGCTGCTGTTGTTAATAGGGGCTGTGTCCACTACTTCAAAGTCCATAGGGGCTGGCTGGACTGTGTTGTGCAGTCAGTTCTCCATAGGGGCTGTGTCCACTCCAAAGTCCTGTGCAGTGTCCCAGTCCTAAAGGGGTGCTGTAGTGTTGTCCAGGGGGTGCTCTGTCCATCAGGGGTGCTCCCCCCAAGTGCTAAAAAAATAATATATTTTCTGTGTTTGTGAATTGTGTGCGCAGTAGCCGCACGTGCATCAACAAAGTAGTGCCAAGCGTGCGCCTGTGTCATAAGTAAAGGGCCGGCTGGCTTGACCGTTAAGGGTGCTGTAACCCCCGAAAGTACACTCCAGTCCAAACCAAAAAAAAAATTATTTTCTGTGTTTGTGAATTGTGTGCGCAGTAGCCGCATGTGCATCAACAAAGTAGTGCCAAGCGTGCGCCTGTGTCATAAGTAAAGGGCCGGCTGGCTTGACCGTTAAAGGGTGCTGTAACCCCCAAAGTACACTCCAGTCCAAACCAAAAAAAAATTATTTTCTGTGTTTGTGAATTGTGTGCGCAGTAGCCGCACGTGCATCAACAAAGTAGTGCCAAGCGTGCGCCTGTGTCATAAGTAAAGGGCCGGCTGGCTTGACCGTTAAGGGTGCTGTAACCCCCGAAAGTACACTCCAGTCCAAACCAAAAAAAAAATTATTTTCTGTGTTTGTGAATTGTGTGCGCAGTAGCCGCACGTGCATCAACAAAGTAGTGCCAAGCGTGCACCTGTGTCATAAGTAAAGGGCCGGCTGGCTTGACCGTTAAAGGGTGCTGTAACCCCCGAAAGTACACTCCAAACCAAAAAAATATATATTTTCTGTGTTTGTGACTTGTGTGCACTGTGGCTGCACGTGCATCAACAAAGGAGCAGCGCCAAGCGTGCGCCTGTGTCCCATAAGTAAAGAGCCGGCTGGCTCATTTCTTAAAGGGTGGTGTAACCCACAAAGTGCACTACTCTCCAGCAAAAATAAAAAATATTTTCTGTGTTTGTGTGCGCTTTAGCCGCACGTATATATATCAATATAACATAAATGGAGGACCAAACTTTCTCCGATAAAAATAAAATAGGGAAAGATCAAGAACCACTTCCTCCTAGTGCTGTTGCTGCTGCTGGGAGTTGTTCATCATCCCAGAGAGGAAGTAGGAACATCACTACTTTTACTAAACAATTGACCCTCCAACAGTCCCTAGCGATGAGGATGAAGTACGACAGCAGTCATCCTGAAGCAAAATGTATAACTGAGGCCTTGACTGCTATGTTGGTGTTAGACGTGCGTCCGGTATCCGACATTAGTGCAGTGGGATTTAGACAATTGATGGAGGTAGTGTGTCCTCGGTTCCAAATCCCGTCTAGATTCCACCTGCATCCTCAAAGCAGCAGCGACAAGCGTGCGTCTGTCTGTTAAAGGGTGGTGACACCCTCAAAGTGTGCTACACAAACAATAAAAAAATTCTTCTTCTTTTTCTGTCTTTGTGAATTGTGTGGGCTGTAGCCGCACCTGCATCCTTAAAGCAGCAGCGACAAGCGTGCGTCTGTCTGTTAAAGGGTGGTGACACCCTCAAAGTGTGCTACACAAACAATAAAAATATTCTTCTTCTTTTTTCTGTCTATGTGAATTGTGTGGGCTGTAGCCGCACCTGCATCCTTAAAGCAGCAGCGACAAGCGTGCGTCTGTCTGTTAAAGGGTGGTGACACCTCAAAGTGTTCTACACAAACAATTAAAATATTGTTCTTTTTTTTCGGTCTTTGTGAAATGTGTTGGCTGTAGCCGCACCTGCATCCTTAAAGCAGCAGCGACAAGCGTGCGTCTGTCTGTTAATGGGTGGTGTAACTCTCAAAGTGCTCCAAAAAATAAAAAACTATTTTTTTAATGTGTTTGTGACTTGTGTGCGATGTAGCCGCACTTGCATCCTCAAAGCAGCAGCGACAAGCGTGCGTCTGTCTGTTAAAGGGTGGTGTAACCCTCAAAGTGTGCTCCACAAACAATAAAAATATTCTTTTTTTTTTTCTGTCTTTGTGAATTGTGTGGGCTGTAGCCGCACTTGAATCCTCAAAGCAGCAGCGACAAGCGTGTGCGTCTGTCTGTTAAAGGATTACATCGGTGACAGCATCCAAGTAGGCATGTCAGACAGTCCGTACCTGTACTGGCAGGAAAAAGAAGCAGAGTTGCCCCCCCTCCAGTGTGTACTCCGAAAGAGTGTTTAGTGCAGCCGGGAACCTTGTCAGCGAAAGGCGTAGGAGGTTGCTTCCACAAAATGTGGAGAAGATGATGTTCATAAAATGAATTATCAACTCTTCCAGGGAGACCAGCCTCCAGAACGTACAGAGGGACCTGTGGTTCCAGCAGGGATGAATTAATATTCTGTGAGGATGAGGATGTACACACTGAAGAGGGTGAGGAATCGGTGGATGAGGAGGATGAGGATGACATCTTGCCTCCGTAGAGCCAGTTTGTGCAGGGACAGATAAATTGCCAGCTTGTTTTGTGGGGGCCCAAACGAACCAATCATTTCAGCCACAGTTGTGTGGCAGACCCTGGCGCTGAAATGATTGGTTTGTTAAAGTGTGCATGTCCTGTTTATACAACATAAGGGTGGGTGGGAGGGCCCAAGGACAATTCCATCTTGCACCTCTTTTTTTTCTTTGCATTATGTACAGTTTGGGGCCTAGTTTTTCAATGCCATCCTGTCTGCCACTGCAGTGTCACACCTAGGTGGGTCACGTGTTTGTGCCGCCCACTCGTGTCGCTTAGCATAGTCATCCAGCTACCTCGGTGCAACCTTTTGGACATAAAAACACTATTGTGAGGTGTGAGGTATTCAGAATAGACTGGAAATGAGTGGAAATTAAGGTTATTGAGGTTAATAATAGCATAGGAGCAGAAAAACCTACAAATTCTGTGATTTTAGCTGTTTTTATGCTTTTTTTCAAAAAAATACAGATCCAAAACACAAAACCCAGAACCCAAAACACGGAAGGGTGGTTTTGGCAAAACCAATCCAGATCCAAAACACGAAGAAAGATCCAGATCCAAAACCAAAACACAAAACACGAAAAGTGGCCGGTGCACACCCCTAGTTCAAACAAGCCTGAAGCTGTAAGAGAATGGGGTAATCAATAATATTCCTCCTGTCCCTGATGACACTATAAACGTTAGGGATGATCGCGACCTTCACCGGTTGGGTGAATGGTCATTATTGGCACGAAGCCTCAGCTACCCAGTTTTCACCTATACAGTGATCACATACTCAGGTGTACTTTGGATCTCCCACCATTGTGCGAGATCCCCTAACCGGTGCTCATGGAGAGAACAGACAGAGAAAGAGAAAATATAGAATGTTTGGATCTCCCACCGTTTTAAGAGATCCCCTATCTGATGCTCAGGTGAAGGACAGACAGACACTGAGAGATACTCACACTAGACCACTTGTTACCTTGATGAGTTGTCCACCAGCCCCTAAGAATCAAAACAAAACAATCCCCCTTCCTTCACAGACGAATCACACATACAATGCTGTACCAACTGGGTTATCTGATTGTATGCCCGAAAGCATGAACTTTACTTCCAGAAACTAGGTGTGCAGGTAAGATACGTTTCTCCACAAACTCTCTGCTATAGTAACGAGAAGATTCAATGCAACCAACAAATAAACATTCTTTTACACACTACATAAACTAGGCTTAGTGATAATACACAAAATATGCTAATGTCTGCAAAGATCACCCAAGCATAAGTACGCCCACTGCTGCCTGTGTACGACAACGCATACCTGCGTACATATTGGTAACATCGCCGCAGTTCGGTGGCCATCTTGGCCTTGCGGCTGGTCTGATCTGCCGTAGCCTTGGGAGCTCTTTAGACATGCAGAGCTGAGGGTAATTTATGCAGTGGCTAATTTATGCACGCCCATGTAATGGCGTTTAACCGGGGAGACACACCTGCATTTCTCAGACCACACCCTGTCACCACCCCCAAACTCTGACAACCTGTCACTCACTCTGCAATGGATTCCTATGTGCATCCATGATCTCAGTGAAATCACTACGCACACACAGTGTGGCTTATACACATGCGCAATGGCAAATAATCAGTCAATTGCGTGCGTAAGCGCCTTTGCGTCCGTCTCTGAATAAGGCCCTCTGTACAGTATTTACACTATCTGATCACTATTGCTCTCTGCCACTCTGCATTTACTGTACTGTTCACTCAGTTAACTATTTATGTGTTGGTTAGCTCTGGCTATTATGTGCTTTTGTTGCCTAAATACAGTCAAATTTGGTATTATTCTTTCAATGGTGACTGCCTTTATCTCAAAAAGTAACAATAATTGGAAAAACCAATCATCAGTATAGTGATTCCTTCGTGGGTGAAGGTGACTGCCTTTATACCAGGCTTGCCTACCCTCCCGATTTGGTCGGGAGCCTCCAGAATATCGGGTGCCGGTCCCGACCCCCCGGAAAGACAGACAAGCCTCCCGGCTGCCGCCTACCCCCCCAGACTACTAGTAAACCCCCCCTGCTGCTGGGGGACCTAATGACGCGATTTGCGCGGAGTCGCGTAATCGTGGCTCCGCCCCCTGCTTCACAATGCCTTTTTTACGGCATTGTGAAAAGGGGGCGGCATCATAGCCCGGCCACACCTCCCACAGAATGCAGGCAGGGAGCTAAATATCGGCAAGTATGCTTTATACATTTACAATATCTTGTTTCTGTTATACTGTACTATCTATTTTTATTTCACTCTCTCACGAGCAGGGACCTCTTCCCTCATGTGCTTCTCTTTACATTTTCTTCTACTCTCTACTCCCCATTAGGGCACCTAACACGGGACTGCCAGCTCCCGGCAGCTTATTGTGTGAGTGCTTTAATCACTATTTCAGCAATGTATATAAGTTGTGTCCTTGTCCTGCACTGTAATGTACTATAAGTTACTTGTTTCTTGTTTCACCTATTAGTTCTATGTACTATGTAAGGCGCTGCGGAACACTTGTAGCGCCATATAAATAAAGGATAATAATAATAATTGTTTGTATAATTGATGATGCAGGTACTAAATTGATTACATCATTACAATACTAAACTAATTAAGTGGAGACTATTTGTATCTGATGTGGCCTGTTACTAATGGTAGCTTACTATGGTAGCTTGAGAAAGAGCACTTGGCTGCCCGAAATGTCACTGTATATTTCAAATGCTGTAAATAAACACTTTAGTGTTTGATTCACAACTTGGAGTGTCATTTTCCAGCTCTTGGTGCATCTACTATATATCTACTATATTACTCCTATACGTCTCGTGCTCTCTCTGGTGCCCAGGGTTCAGAGGAGCATATGTCCTTCAATCAGGCTTTAATACATCATTCTTGGACCCCTCGTCTTCATTCACATGAGACTGTAGATGTACTATGCCTTTGAGCGTGATAAAGTGGAGAGAGATAAAGAGCCAATCAATCAGCTCCTGCACTTTAAAGTATGTGTTTGAAAAATGACAGTTAGGAGCTGATTGGTTGGTACTTTATCTCTTTCCACTTTATCTCTATCCAAGGCTTAGTACATCAACCTGAATCACTAAAGCATGTCAGCAGCAAGGAATGCTCTTGTACCTGACCTTCTCCTCTGGCGGTGCGGGGACTGGGGAGAATCCAGTTAAGCACCATCTACTCTGACCCCCCTGAGGGTGACACCCAGGTGCGGCCCGAACCCCCCCATCCACCCAGCCAACTCAATCTCACTGTCTCCTGCAGCAAACCAAGCCACTGCCCATATGGTCTATCAGCTGCCCACTGTGAATGTGCCCTCTCCATTTTTGGTCCATGAAATCAAGTGTGGGTGCATAACAGTAGCCTTGTGACAAATCAAAAGAGCCTTTGTGCTGTGGTTTTGCACTTTTATGGCTCACTTATTTGGTATATTAAGATAGCAATAGGTGTTCACTGCCACCTGCTGGCCAAATATTACAGTGCAGCTGCTCTCTTTACCGATGAAGAGATAAGATGGTATATAATTATAAAATACTACCTGGTCACATGTAGCTAGTGATAATCCAAACAAACAATTTAGATACTTTGTTCAGAGAGACTTTATTAGTGATTTAGGCCAACCGGTCAGCTACTGTAGGTGTCTTATTAGTTTCACCCTTTAGAATGTTTCCTCAGAGGTTATTGGAACCTCTTGTATGAGGCATGCACTTTCATATAGGCTTTGTCCAAAAAATTTAAAATTTCATCACATATGACTGAATTATCAATTAACATTCTTCCCATTCGTTCATACATTTTTAGAGAATAAAACTGCTTTCAAGAGAGAATAACATCTGGGGCCAAAAGTAATAGGGTGAGAGTTTAGAAAATGTGAGTTTAGCAGTAATCTCTCACATTGGTCTAGTTTTATTTGCAAAATAGGAAAACATCTGGATGAGAGTTTAAATCGTGAGAGTTTGTTTGAGTCTGAAAACATGCGAGTTTTCATATTCTCAGACTTTATTACAATGGCAGAGTTTAAAAAATGTGACAGTTTACTGTTAAAACTCTCACCCTATTACATTTGGCCCATGATATTGTTTCATATGAAAAATAAACATACTGCATTTTTGTATCCGGACCTGTTGCCCATTCTGCATAACTTGCATTTGGATACCTATTTGGACTCTTTTGCGTTTGGATATACAACTTTCTTGTTGGTAGATCTTTCTGGCTCTGTGGTCCCTGTGTCAGGCATACCATAGAGTATGCAAAATATCCAAAATATGACCCCCTTCCACCGCTCTTTAAAATCTTAGAACAATAAAACAATATCCCATATCTTAAGGTGAATCTTGTGCCCAAGCCATACTGGAAAGGAACACTAGCATTAGTTACTATGAACACTCTCACCTTGCTATGCTCAATGAAGTGGCAATCATTCAATGCAGATAGCAAAATCAGCTTTATGCCTAGGCGCATGGTGTTATGGAAGAAGATGCCTAGGCGCATGGGGTTATGGAAGAAGATGCTAAGCCCATGGGGATATGGAAGAAGATACCTAGGCATATGGGGTTATGGAAGAAGAGGTCGTTGTTTGCACAGGCAGAGAAGAAGGTAGAGTCTTTGTTTTGTGTCACAGTGAAGATTTTAGGGTTATTCCTTGTTGCATGGAGGGGCACATTTACATCCTGCAAAATGAATTAAAATTTGCACCAGAGTTAGAGTCTCATCTTATATGTTTAATGTAATTATATGGGTATATGTTGCACCCTGCAATCCTGATGCACTTCAATCAATATAATAAAGTGTTTCATATACACATAATTTATAATAAACACAGACTGTATGTCCCCTCACTCTCATGATTCATTTAAACTATAATTAAACGTTAAACAGAGCAGTAAATTAAGAGAAAATATAAATGTGTGGTACTAGGAGGTTGGACTTTTGATGTGATGATTAAATTTTTGCATCTGTGTGCATCTTTGTTCATCTGCAGCAGTTTTCCCTGTTTCCCACTCCTGTCAAACAGTGCATGTTTTCCAGGGCTCCTCACAGGCACAGCTCTGCATGTGAAGGCATCTGATCAGAGTGAAGTTACTCATCTTTGCATATCTCCAAGCGATTGTGAGTTGAATGGATCTAGGTCATTACTCTCTACTAACTTTGCAAAGTGAGAACTGTCTCGTGAGAGTGTCATGGGTTCTGTCCTATTCTGAGGCGTAAGCCGATGGCAGGAGTATTTCAGACTGATCTCCGGCATCTAGCATGTGATAGGTGTCAGTCCCTGTAACAGGGTTCAGTGTACATGTGCGGTCACAGGCCCTGCTACTGTGTGCATATAGATGGTGTGTGCATTGGGGCACAGCGGCGGCCTTGAGCGTGGTGACGGGGCTGGATCCTAGGGTATCCAGTCCTTTCCAGCTAGTTATGCAGAGTTCACCAGCAGCCGTGGGTCTAGAGGTGGGGCATTCCCAGGGCTGCCCCACATGCAGATCTGGTGGCTCTCTGGATCGCAAATCCAAGAGGGCCACAAAGAGCTAATACCAGCTCACCAAGTCATTGGCAGACCCCCTGGCTTATATTAACCAGAACGAGGTAACTGGAGAGAGTTCAGCGTGGGAGAGGGAGAGAAGCAAGAAGACACCAGAAATCCTGGAGGCCATTACTAAGAGCTATAAAAAGGCCACCGCCCACCTGGGGAAGGCAAAAGAGCTGACACCGGCCGGAAGTGGTGTCATGGAAGACACCAGAAGCACTGAGGCAGCAGTAGACCAGGCTGCAGACCACCAGGCTGCAGACATTAGGCCCGTGGACATTGTCAGGCATTAGAACTATAGGCAGACATTAGGTCCATATGGCAGAAGGGGCAGTATCCAATAGCCCTGGTTATTACAACCAATATGTAGGCACAGTGAAAATGTCGAGAGTCATAATAAAATGACACAGCTGCACCTGACAGCCGGCATTTTTCATGCCTCTGAGATTCAGTGGTTTAGACACTTCAGCGCAAGAGCAGCTATATATATATTTATATATATATATATATATATATATATATATATATACATACACACACATATATACATATAAATATATATATTTTTTATATATTTTTTTTTTTTTGGGGGGGTTCCAACTTTCCAAGGGATTCCAGACCTGGGCTGCATATGATCTGCCTCCATGTCACAATAGTGACAATAGTGTTAGAAAAAGAACCTATTTGAGGGAGAAACAAAAACTGCAACTTTGCTTATGTCTACGACACGAGACGTACAATGTTCAGAATTATTTCCTTGTAAAATAGCACCATCTGGTGGCTACAGATGAGTAATGATTCAATAGCTAAAAACAAAAGTTTTGGAAAGGCAGTTCCATTTTGAGGGGACTGTCCCCAGCCCATGTATCTGGACTTTTATCCCCAGATTTATGGACAGTTAAGAGATATATTCAACTGAGTTATGTCACTGCACTACTGCTTGTACAAGGACAAGTGTGACCAGCTTTGAAGGAGTGCTGGTTGCAGAGGGGAATGAATGTTCTACCTCACTGTATCAGTAAGCGACTGCAGCCCCCACATTTCTCTGGTGTGCAAAAAAACAACAGCTGGAGACAGGACAGACGAGTGATATTAATTGTTATGAGGCTGATGGGCAGGTCTCTTACACTGATGCACAGATGCCTGAAATGGCTTTTAAAACCAGAGGAGCATCAGGACTCCTAAAAGGGGTAGCGCCATCTTATAGAGTGGAGGTGGATAGAAAAGCAGCTCGAGAGGAAGGTGACAGTAGTAGAGAATAAACTGTTCTTTTAGGCTGAGAAATCCTGAGAGAGAAAGAGTTGTTGCAGTGAGAGAATGAAGTGGACTGACAAGTTGCAGGGCCCTGCACCAGCCCTATGGTACTGTAGGTACAGTTCTTCGTCCGTGTAAGATCTCCTATGTAAGCAGTCAAGTGTCTATGTACGCAAATATTTTCAACGAAAATGACCATAAGGCGTGCGCTAAGACCGCCCTGTCACCACCCGGAAATGCTACCTACATTTTCAATACATGTCTCCCTGTGTGCGCTGCAAATACAACTCTGAATTTGTATGGACACAGTCAAATTTGCGTACAGCTTGGAATCAGGCTGACTAAAGCTGGGTACAAACCTTACAGATATATCTGCAGATGATGGTTGTTCATGCACATCTTTTCTTCTGGCTGGGGATCCCCTCCCCCGGCCTCTGCTGCAAGTGTACGGGTGGGCAGCAGACCGCCCGTACACACTGCATGATGGACAGATATATTGGACATCGGCTGTGCAGCACAGTCGACGCGATATGTCTGTGAACGACGTTGTTCACAGACATATCGCTGGTACACACTGGCTGACGGGCATCCAATATATTGGCTGATCAATTGATTGGCCAATATATCTGCCAGTGTGTACCCAGCATAACACTAGCCAAGAGTCACACTACTCGTGTGAAGCTGATACATGCAGCTGCAGCCATATTGTGAGAACACTGTACCAAAGGTGAGTTAATATGGAGTGTACCTTGCACCTTATTTCAGATGGAATCCAGTTTTGCGGTAGACATTTACCATGTTGACATTTAAGTTCCTAGTGGCAAGATGGAGAGAGTAATATCAAGAATTGTGTATCCGTATTGAGGACCACAACATTTCAAAGACCTAAGCAGTGTCAGGTATATTAATAAAACAAACAGAAAGGAACTAATTGGGGACAATTACTTGTATAAAAAAAATAAACTTTATTCAAATTAATCATACACTCTGACAACACACATAACAGATTCCTGTGGAGGTCATAGGAAAGCCTTGTCAGGGCATAAAACAAAAAAAATCCACTTCTTATGTATGGAATCATATCTACCCTAATCCAGACAACAATTGTCAAGCCATCTGTACCCATTGTAAAGCCAGAGTAAATAGAGGTAGGGACCTTAACCATCTAGGAACTTCCTCCCTGTAACGTTATCTACAGCGCATCCATCAAAGTGTTTGCAAAATTCAGAAACTTTGGCTAAAAAAGTAACAAGCAGTGCAGCTTCAGCTAGCTCCCTTCTATCTGCTAGATCCAAGCACTTGCCATCTTCACCAACAATATCCTCAATCATGATCGAAAGTAGCCCTGCATTGAATTTGATAAGGTTAACTCAATCCTCCCTTCTCCTAGATTCCTCAGAAGAATCCTTGAGCGCTACGCATGCTGCTGCTGCTGCTGCTGGCAGTGGATCTTCATCCCAGAAGGGGACCAGGAAGACTACTAGTAGTAGTTAAAAAAACAATTGACTGTTAAACAATCCTTTGCAAGGGGGAGCAAGTATGACAGCAGTCACCCAGTTGCACAGCGAGTCACTGACACCATAACATCTATGCTGGTATTAGATGTGCGTCCGATATCCGCCATTAGTGCAGTGGGTCTTATACAGTTAATTGAGGTCCTGTGTCCCGCTACATTTAAAAAAAAAAAAATGACAGGGCCATGCAGGAGATGCTCTCTGTGGCCCACAAAATATCTGGACATTTTCGCCATTCAGCAGGTGCATGTAGAAGATTGCAGCACCTGCAAGAAATGTTGAATTTGCCCTGTCAACAGCTGGAGCAAGAGGTAGTTACAAGGTGGAACTCCATCCTGTATATGCTTTAGCAGATGGAGGAACAGCAAAAAGCCATCCAAAGCTAGACACACGAAGTATGACATAGGAAGAGGAGGGGGAATGTACCTTACTCAAGCTCGGTGGAAAATACTTTCCGTGTTGTGTAAAGTGAGTTCAGACACTGCCAGCTTGAGTGGGGTAATTCCCCTAATTAGACTGTTGGAAAAGCAGCTTGAGAAAATGAAAGAGCAGCTGAAACAAAGCGTTTCTGCTAAGAATGTCGGACTTGTAGATCAAGTTCTTTATTCGCTGCGCCAGGATCCAAGAGTTATCAGGCTTTTCCAATCGGATCAATATATTTTGGTGACCATGCATAAACTAGGTTTAAGGCATATGTTGTGTCTTTCTTCTCAACAGCACAGATCTGAAGGGATGCAAAGATCTGTTGGTAAGCAAATTTTCAGCTCAAGCTGAACGTGACGCAGCGATGGCTCCTCCTTCAGTTTCTCCAGTAAATGCGGCTGCCAGGAAAAAAAAAAAACTCAGCTTTTCCAAAAGACCCACTGGTGATGCAGATGAGTCAAGTTTTGACATCTGGTCGGGTCTAAAAGAATGGCCTACCATTAATGAGACCTCTACCGTGACTCCATCTGATATAGTCACCATTCAAAGAATGGTTGATGACTATTTTAATAATAGCATCCAAAAAGGCATGTCAGACAGTCCATTTGACTACTGGCAGGAAAAAAGGCAATTTGGAGGCCCTTGCACAAACTGGCTTCGCTTTACTTGAGCTGCCCACCCTCCAGTATGTACTTAGAAAGAGTTTTCAGCACAGCCGGGACCTTGTCAGCAATTGGCGTAGGCAGCTACTTCCTCAAAATGTGGAAAAGATTATGTTCATCAAAATGAACTACAAATTCCACGAGGAAGACCTTTACCGCCAATTGCGTCCAAAAAAATACAGAGGCACCTGAGGCTGTAATGATGGATTCCAGCGGGGACTAATTAATATTGTGTGAAGATGATGTACACACTGATGAGGGTGAGGAATCAGATGATGATGGCGACAACATTTTGCTTCTGAAAAAACAGTTTGTGCATGGAGAGATCATTGCCAGGAATGTCAGCTTCCCGTTGGTAGCTTGTTTTGTGTGGGCCGAAACAAACCAATCACTTCAGCCACAATTACCAGTCCCCGTCACTGAAGTGATTGGTTTGTTAAACTATGCATGTCCTGTTTAATATATACAACATAAGGGTTGGTGGAAGGGCCTAGGGACAATTCCATCTTGCATCTCTTTTCTTTTCATTATGTGCTGTTTGGGGTATTGCTGCCTGACATTTTTAATTTCATAGTTTATTAAACTGCCATCCTGTCTGCCACTGCAGTGCCATTCTCTTTCCTAGATGTAACATGTTGGAAGTTGAACTTACACAGCTGCTGCAAACTTTGACATGCGATTGCTGAATACCGAAAATGTCCGTAAAAGTTTAAGGCCACAGACAGCATCTCCTGCATACCCCTTACATTTAAAAAAATATTCTGAACTACCAAGTTGATTTTGTGGGCAAAACATGAGTCATATTGTTCACCCATGCTCTCTCCTCCTGTCTCATAAATTTGCTTCAGAATCAAAAAATGTATTTAAATTTACTACCAATCAATCCATCATTTCCTTGCCTTCAACTACATACATACTCCATCTCCGTCAGGCCTCTTGATTAATGAAAACATATGTTTCCTTATGTGAGATGTTGGAAGTTGAACTGCCAAGTGTTGGTGCCATCCACTGCTGCTGCTTAGCTTAGTCAGCCAGCTAGGTGCAAATTTTGGGCCTAAACTGTATGAAAACAATAATTGTGAGCTGTGAGGTAGTCTGGAAACAAGTATAAATTAATGTTATTGAAGTTAATAATACTGTAAACACGGAAGGGCGGTGTTGGCAAAACCGAATCCAGATCCAAACCACGAAGGAGATACAGATCCAAAACAAGGTGGTTAGTGCACATCCCTACCTTACACACATCCGTAATACTTAGCAAGACTGCAAAACCATCGGTAACATCGGAGCCTCACACACACACTTGTACAAGGTCTGACCTTACTCAGAAATTGCTAAAGTTCCTGTACACAGTGAGAGCTCAGGCTGCGTATGGCATCACAGTGGACAATTTATGCATGCTCTGCAACGGTGTTCAAACGCACTGGTACCTCCTACAAATGGTACTTCCTGTCAATCAGTCTGCGTGCGATGGGTCTGTGTAGTCTCTGTGATCGCAGTCCAGACACTGATGAAAAAACTGTGTGGAATATCTCTGTACATGTGATCTCTAGTAAGTGGCACAGCACAGCCACACAATTGGAGCCACCTGACAGGTTAGCAGATCTCCTTATTTTAGCTGTGCTATAGAAACAGTTCCCTGCTAATCATGATAGTGAGGAGTATTAAGAAGTGAGTATAGCAGCACTGTGCCCAATATGCGTTTGGTCCAGCTCTCACCACCCGCTAAGTGCGGTCCACTCAGTCCAGTTCTCACCTCCCACCAAGCACGGTGCACTCTTTCCGGTTCTCACTCTCCGCTGGGCACCGCAATATGGGCAGGTGTGTAATGACATGCTCTGTGTCTCCAAGACCAGCTCCCCACTGGTTGCTCTGCAGCACAAACAAAGGTGTCTGAGTGTATATTTCTCTGGATGAAGGGAAGCAAATCTCCAGAGTAATCCAAGGCTGTGAGAGCCACATCCAATTATAGAGGCAATGTTTAAGCTGGGTACACACCTAAAGATTTTCTGTCCAACCATACAACTAGTTGATTGGTTGGAATGAAAATCTGGTAAGGTATGAAAGTAAATGACAATCAGCAATTTGCTCCCAAACGCCGGAAAATGGACAAAAACTGTTGTTTGAACAAATTGTTTAGACCATTTGTCGTCAAATGTTTCTGACGACCATTTTTATCTGTTTTCTGGCATTTAGGAGCAAATTGCTGATCATCATTTACTCCCATATGTTACCAGGTTTTCATTCCAACCAATCAATTAGTTGGATGGTTGGACAGAAAATCTTTACGTGTGTACCCAGCTTTAGAATGGAATTCTGAAGTCCATAATATGCTTAAAAACACCCTTGATGCATTTCTTCCCTCTCACAGGGTTTTTTCAAAAGCCAAAGATACATCACGGTTCAAGTAGATGGCAAATCGCCAACAAACTAAGTATATACACATCTGTTACATATCATCAATCAATACCAACAACCAGTTTCTGGGAATCCTTCTGCTCATTATTAACCACTTAAATACTTCAGTATTGTGTGCCAGCAATCACTTACCACACCATTTCTGAACTGTCGCCTAGTGTATATTTATATATATATATTGTCGACGTCAAATAATTGAGTATGATCATTTTCAATTATTTTCTGACGATCTAGTCATCTGTTGTCTGATAAAGGGTAAATCGGACGCTACTTTGCATCGGCGCAATCCAATGCGCAAAACTGCGAACCCACCACACACATACACTGATTCACATAATGCACACACAATAGACTTATATGCTTACGCATAGATGCTCGTATGTGTAACCACATGTGTACACATAGACACCCACGTGCATCCTCACATACATACATATGAACATTTCCTACACCAATGCACAGATGCACATATGCGAACGCATATGTATATAATGGTTCCTATTTACAATAAATTATTAAAGGTCTTTTTAACAAGTAATTATGATGTAATGTTTACGTAAATAAGATCTACGGTTTAGAACATAGTAGACATGTCATGTTTGGTATTATATTAAATCACTGTTCATTTGTGTATTGGTTCTATCGGCAGGGAGATCGCATCATGAGTCCGCAAATTATGAACTATAGAGCGTAATTGGTTAGCATGTTAACATTTTTGTATGTAGTGTCTGTAGCCAGTTTAACCAGTTCTTCGGCGGGAAACTACACAAAGCAACGGTTGAAGAACTAGGACATACCCCTGATGACACCGTATGAACTAACCAATGACCAGGATGACCAGAAGCAAGGACCTATCCCAGCTTGTCTCTATTGTTCTATCTGTGACCTATAAGGTATAAAGGCTAGTGCTCTGGGCAGCATAAGGGAGTAATTTTCCCTTCTTTGGTGACCGCAGGCTTCAGGATTGATGACTGAGAACTGGAACCAGAACGCTAGCGTATGTATCGGCTGTACCTTGTATTTTACTTGCTTTTTGCGCTAATTGTTTAGATCACAGCGCGTTATACTTTTTCTTGTAAAATATAACTTTTTGTGCTTTGGGACCACAATTGGATTGGAAAGCAATTATTTCAATTTAGCGTCTTTAAGCGCTAAATAACGACATTTAGGTATAGCGATTAAGGGGTATCCATAGATGGTGGCTCGCAGTTGATATCACGTTACCGGAAGTTGCACAATAGCGTTAGGATCTCGGTTCCTCAACAAAGGGTGGAAGGTGCCATAAGCAGGTAAGAACGCACTGTGTTCAAAGCCTGTTACCATTTAGTGTTGTGAAACCGATGTCCGTTATTGTGTGATTTTAAGGAGCGCTGATTAGGGACCTGGGGACAAGAGAAAAAAGTTTGTTTGTTTTATTGTCATTTTGGCGCTAAAGTGCGATTTGCACAATAGCGTATACGTATCTCCTATACTGCTGCCACGTGTTTAAACAATCGTTTTGATAGACAGTCTTGTTTTATGCATAGCGATTACTTAGTAAAACCTCTAAATTGCACTGCTAGAGTTGGGTAAAAGTTTTTCTGCACAGAAAACAAAGGTATATTAAAGTGAACGTGTGTTTGTGATGTGAAAAGGTTATAGAGGAAACTCGGTAGGTGTCTGATGAGGCAAACTGCTACCAGGCCAGTATACAAAGCAGGTATATTGTGGTATGAAAAACCAGCGGTAGTTTTCCGGTCCAACACCCAATAGTAATCACAAAGTCCATTGATCAGTTAGGTTCTCTGGGGCAATGCGATCAGACCGCACAGTTGCGTAAACTGTGATTGTGACTTGGGTAGTTGTGTATGTGCCACATGGGAGCGCGCACACATTGCAAGGTAGCGCTACCAAAAGTAAAGGGGATGGCGCATGCGCACCTCCACTGCCCTATGCGGTTGAAGGTGAAGGTACAGCTGGTGCCAAAAATAATAAAAATGGAACAAGTAATTTGTACCCTGTACTAAGTATTTATAAAGAAAATGTGTATGTAGAAGAATGAACCCACAGTAATATCAGCCTTTTCACATACTGTTAATCTGTTAGAAGCACTACAGAAACAAGTAAAGGAAGTGACCCCCCAGTTGTAGCAGAAGAGGAGATTGCCGGGGGTAGTGGAGTTTGTTGCAGTAAGAAACTGAACCTCCAGAGTACCGAAACCATAAGCCCTGTAGTTAACCCTGAACATAGCAATGTAGCAGGTATACATCCGGTCTGTACAATAACTATTCCCCATGGGAAACCAGATAGAGAGGGTGTAGTTCCCATGAGGGATGTAACAATGCATTGTCCCTGGATGAGAGCAGAGTTACATTCCATAATGCCAGACTTTCCCAATCATAGAAAAGAGTAAGCTAAGTGTCAGAAATTTGTTAAGGACTTAGGTAATGCTCATGAGCCAACAAATAAAGATTGGCGAGTGGTGTTAAGGGCATGTCTTCATCCCAATACCGATGTGAAAAAGTTTATCACAGCTTGTGTATTGGATGAAGATGTACCCTTAACTGACGAGGATAATCAGGCTAACATTCAACGTATAGTCACACAATTGACCGTATATTTTCCAGTGATAGTTAACTGGAGCAAGATCTTCACTATCAAACAAAAAGATAGTGAATCTGCAGCAGACTATTTCACCAGGGCGCTGCAGATGATATCTCAGTACAATAGGATAGAAAATATAAAGGGTGATATACACCACAGGGAGGTAGCTGTAACGGTACTCATGAATGAGCTCAAAGACACTCTAAAAACCAGGGTGCAAACCTCTCCAGCCTAACTGGAGAGGAATTACTGTAGATGCTCTTAGAGAGGCAGCAATAGACCATGATAAGAACATACTTAGGAAAAAAGAGACACAAAGCAAAAGGTTAATGGCTGTGAGCATTCAGGCTTTAGAGGGTTCATATACACAGCCACAAAACACATATTTCCCTGCACAATTACAAGATCTCAACACATATCAACCCGCACAGCCACGAAACACATACCAAACATGAAGGTGTTATAATTGTGATAAAACAGAACACTGGTTTGATGGCAAATGTATCTCCTGTAATGGTAAATTTAAAAGGTGGTAGGCAAGCTCCAAAAATCCCTCAGTACCCGTTAAAACCAAAGGTAGAGTTAGGGGTTTATCCCATAATTGAGAGGTTGTTACAACAGGGGATTTTAATTCGTACAGCTAGCCCAGCCAATAGTCCAATTTTTCCAGTGAAGAAGGCTGGGGTGAGGGGCTATAGATTAGTACAGGACTGTAGGGGTGTAAACAAAGTAGTTGAGAGCCAATTCCCCGTAGTGCCCAATCCAGCTGTTATCCTCATGCAGATCCCATCATCTGCAACCCACTTCACTGTCATTGATCTATGTTCTGCCTTCTTCTCTGTCCCTCTGCACCCTGACTGTCAATATCTCTTTGCATTCACTTACAGAGGGATACAATATACATGGACACGATTGCCCCAGGGTTTCATAGATAGCCCCAGTATTTTCTCTCAAGCCTTACACGACTGTTTGCAATCTTTTCAGCCAGCCAATGGATCTGTTCTAATTCAATATGTAGACGATTTGTTGTTGTGCTCTGATTCATTTATGTCATGTTTAAATGATACTAAACTGTTGTTGCTTAATCTCTCACAAACAGGGCACAAGGTTGCAAAGGACAAATTACAGCCATGCTAGGCTAAGGTTAAATACTTGGGACACTGTCTAACCCAGGGGCTGTGACATTTGACGACTGACAGAATAAAGCCATACAGACCGTGACATTGCCGCAAAACCAGCAGCAAATCCGTACCTTCTTGGGCATGTGTGGATACTGCAGAACGTGGATCCCAGGTTTTTCTATTTTGGCATTACCATTACAGGACTTAGGACCTCATTCAGAGTCGGTCGAATCGGCCGCACGGTCGTAAGCCACCGATGTTCACTATACTGCGCATGCGTAAAGTTCGCAATGCACGTGTGCAAACTAGCCTCTACGATCAGAAATTTCTCTCTCCTTGAACACAGCCAGGTCGGTAGTTTGAGTGAAAGATTGAGGCGTTTGTGGGTGGTAACAGGGGAAGGTGCTTGAAAATGGGGGAGTGGAGATCAGAACGCAGGCGTGCCTAATTATGCGAACGGTGTTTTATGGGAGTGCATACGGTTTATGGGAGTGCATAATTAACAAAGTAGCGTCATGGCACATGTGACATGGGAGGTTTTTACACTGACATGATCATAGAGCTTAAGAGAGGGTATGGTCAACCTTAAGCTCTACGACCAGTTCCGATGGTTCCCGATGGTCTCGTAATAATCCTTATATGCCCGGAGATGACGTGTAATGCGTACGAGAAGGGGGCATATTTTTTTGAATTCCGGCCGCTTCCTCCCCTTGGTCGGCCAGCTACCGATCCGAACTTAGGGACGCAACTTGCGAGGGAATCATTTGCATATCCGGCCCCTTTTCCCGTATGACCGTGCGGCCGCTTTGACCGACTCTGAATGAGGTCCTTAGTCTCATCCTCAAAACCCGACCATGTCACACACACTGAGGAAACAGAGCAGGCTTTCCTTAACCTTAAGGACAGCCTGATGAAAGCACCTGCATTGGGAATACCAGATTATGAAAAACCTTTTGATTTATATTGTATGGAGGCTGATGGCTGCGCTGCAGGTGTCCTCACACAAAAACATGGTGATGCTAGCAGACCCGTAGCATACTACAGTGCACAATTGGACACTGTGGCAAGATCACTCCCAACATATTTAAGAAGTATAGCAGCAACCGCTCTTCTGGTCAATAAGAGTGAGGATGTAGTACTAGGTCATGATATGATTGTATACACACCACATGCTGTATCTGCTTTGCTGAATTCTGCCCAAACCAGACATGTTTCTTCAGCTAGGTTCACGAAATGGGAACTAGCTCTAATGGCACCTGCAAATATCACCATTAAGCGGTGCAATACGTTAAACCCCACAACGTACTTACCATATGTGCCTCAGGATGCACAAAGGGTGGAGAGAGGTGAGTCGCTGGTTGAAGTAAGTTTTGCAGGTATACTGATACACATGATTGTATGGCGTATTTGAATCAGACCTTTACTGCAAGACCTGACATACGTGATACACCATTAGAAAATGTAGGTGTGACAGTTTACACAGATGGGAGTTGTCATAGACAAACTGGCACAGGAGAATTATGCACAGGTTATGCTGTTGTAGATGACAAGGATGTTGTAGAAGCTGAACCACTTGGTCCACCTCACTCAGCACAGGTGGCTGAACTTGTGGCATTAAGGATAGCGTGTGAGCTGGCAGTAGGTAAGTCAACTAAAATCTACACTGACTGTAGGTATGCCTTCGGGGTAGTACACAATTTTGGGGCTCTTTGGCATCTGAGAAATTTTATGACATCAGCAGACACACCAGTTGCACACTCACACCACATAAAAGGACTCTTAACAGCGATCCAGCTACCAAAGGCAGTAGCTGTCATCAAATGTAAAGCCCACACATGTGAAGAAGACCCGGTGTCATTGGGCAATAACAGAGCAGATGAAGCTGTCAAGTGGGCAGCAGGGTTGCGCCTTAATTTAATAACTGATAAAGTCATGGTCTTCCAGACAATAGACATGCAGAAATTAATTGAGATGCAAAATTTGTGTTCCCTACAGGAGAAGGTGGTCTGGAAATCGAAGGGATGTGGTCAGGAATCCTCTAGACTCTGGAGAGATGGACAAGGTAGGCCAGTTGCTCCCAAGGCATATTACCCAACCCTGGCTGAGGCAGCGCATGGTTTGACTCACCTAGGAAAAGAAGGTATGTGCAAGTTAGTCAGAGCATACTGGTGTGCACCTGGATTTTCTTCTCAGGCTGAAAAGAAGGCAATGTCCTGTTTGACTTGCTTGAAAAAAAATGTCGGGAAGACAATCCCTACTGAACTATCCCATATGCCTCCGACAGATGGTCCTTTTCAGGTAATACAAATTGATTTCATCCAATTACCACCCTGCAGGAATCTCAAGTATGTATTAGTTTGTACTGATGTATTTTCTAATTGGGTTGAGGCATATCCAGCTGCCACTAATAATGCTGTTTTTACTGCTAAAAAGATTGTTCAGGAATATGTATGCAGATACGGTATCCCTAGAATCATAGAAAGTGATAGGGGTACTCATTTCACTGGAGATGTTTTCCAAAACATGTGTAAGCTTATGGGTATTAATAGTAGACTTCACACCCCCTACCGACGCAAGCCAGCGCCAAGGTGGAGAGGGTAAATGGTACTATTAAGAACAAGCTGAGTAAGATCATGGCTGAAACTGGATTAGGATGGCCAGAAGCCTTACCGCTAGTCCTCCATAGCATCAGGACCACTCCTAGACCTACTCTTAATCTGTCCCCCTTTGAGATACTGTTTGGGAAACAACCTCATTTGATTATAAGTCCACAGGATGATTTAAAGAGTAATAACAAGGTTACTGTGAAATATCTTATAAAAATGAGTAAACAGCTGAAACAGCAGTATCAGAAACTGAAAATGTTGTTACCTGATATGCCAGAAACAAACTGTCATGATGTTGAACCTGGAGAATATGTTATGATCCGAAATTTCTTACGTTCAGGTTGTTTGACAGATCGGTGGGAAGGTCCATATCAAGTGTTGTTGACGAGTACAACTTCCTTGAAAGTGGCAGAGAGAGATACCTGGGTCCATTCCACTCACTGCAGAAAGGTCAACCACCCGGTGTAGATACAAGGCGGAGTCAAGACAGATAATGTGGACCTGTCGATTGTGAGCCTGTTCCGGGAGAGCTAGAAACTGCAGTGGAACACCTGGGCTAGAGGAATTTGCAGACCACTGTTCCAGCAATGGAGTGGCGGGCTGGGGTTGAGTTTCTGTTTCCTTCCAGGGTTCTCATCATCCTTGTTTGATTTCCTGTTTCTGTGACGGAGGACAGATGATGAAGAGTGAAGCTAATGGTGATGTCGATGGAGCGGGGTCGGGAGAAGGAGCAATAAAACTATCAGGGTGGTATTTGGTCAAACTCAGTACAGTAATTGTTATGAGATCTGTTATCTTAGAAACTTGGAGTCAGTGTGAAGGGTTATTGGCTGAGGAATACTGTATGTGTGCAACCTGTGGATCCCTAATTGATGAAAAGTGCATCCAACTATGCCAGTCCAAGAGTAATCTGCATTTCGGCTAGCATCCTTTAGAGGATTACCATTCCTTAGTGGGTAAGGTCTTAAACCAGACTGAATGTTGGGTGTGCACTCACATGCCTCAGGGACAACATAATGTAGGTTTAGTACCATTCCCATTAAATGTCTCGGAGGTTCTTGGATTACAAAAGGGGAAAACCCTGGATGGGAAATTCAGTATGTCCAAACCTCCAAATTTTAAGCTCCATCCATATCAAGTAGATAGATCTCTCTTATGTTTAAACATCACCAATTTCAACAAACCAGGAAGTTGGGAGGTGACCGGGAACAACCAGACAATGACCTTTTCATACAGAGCTGATAAAGAACCACTAGATGGTAAACTTGTATGCAATATTACTACCAGTGGGAGATACACGTAGTCCCATCAAGGAAATGGTTGGCAGAGTACCAGTAGGGTACTGTGCAGATACTATGCAACCGGAGACATGTATCAGTCAAATGGGATATGATCCTTTGTCAGAGAAGTGTGTTTAATGGTAGTGATGTATTCTATCCCTTATGTACTCCCAGACGATGTGTATTTTATATGTGGAAGGAAAGCGTACAAGTGGCTCACTCCGAGTTCTGAAGGCTTATGTTATCTGGGAAGGTTACCTCCAGAGGTTATGACTCTTACACATGGTGAAATGCTGGGTATTCATAAAAACACACCATTACCATATATTCATACGCAGTATGAACACCGTGACAGAAGAAACATGATACCTGGTGAAGTACATACAGCCACGCAGTTAATTAGCAAAACAACTGGCTTCCAAATTTTGGTAGCATTGGATCCCACCAGGATCACTCGGGGTACTTTAAATTTTAGATACATCCACCTTGCTAAATTAATAGATAATATCACCGAGATGTATGATGGCACGTTCAGGTACACATGTAAGGAGCTACAAGCCTATAAGAAAGAACTTGTGCAACATAGACTAGTGTTAAACTATTTAACAGCTGTTACTGGTGGATACTGTGTGACTCTGGCCACCCAAATTGGTGTCAAATGTTGCACGTACATCACCAATAATACTAGTGATCCCAAGGAGGTGATAGACCAGAAGATGGATGAGATTCTGCAGCTGAAATGGGAATTTCGAAAGAACCATAATACCTCATTGACTGAGGTGGAGGAAAAGGTAGAAGAGTGGCTCTCATGGTTGAACCCTGTAAAATGGTTCTCTGGTCTAGGAGAGTGGGCACAGGAAATGGTTACTACATAGGTAAACTACTTATCCTTATACTTGTTGTCATCTTAGTAATTGGTATATGTGTCAGGTGTGTCTTAGCTGTGTTGCTGTGTTGAAGTGTGGAAAATGTACCACTAAGGTGAATAGTAAAAATTAAGGCCCTCATTCAGAGCCGCACGCTATTTGCGGTCGTTCGTTTAAAAACAAGGGGTGGCTATTTAAATGATCCGTACGCACATTGCAGTGTGTTCACACCTCTAAGTCTGAACGAACGAGCAAAACATACGCTCGTTTATTTGTTAAAAACGCCCCCTGGCCGCACGCATCCTACGTCATGTCCGCTATTTATTAGATTAATCGAGTACATCGACCAGCGTATGAACTGCTCGCTATTCTTGTGGTTGGTGTTTGCTACCACAAATTTGCGTGCAGTTCTGGCTATAAAATAACCCAGTGACGTGGTCAATGACGCTGCTGTTTTAAATATACACACCCATAAAACGCCCGTTTTGACCTTTAAGCACGCCTGCGTTCGGATCTCCACTCCCCATTTTCAAGCACCTTCCCCTGTTACCACCCACATACGCCTCATTCTGTCACTCAAAATAGCAGGCACTCGCTATATAGCGTACAAAGGATTTTCGGCCGCACTGACTGGTTCGCGCATGCGTACTAAAAAGCGTACGCATGCGCAGATGTGCAAACATCGCTCGGAACGAGCGTACTGCCGCTAACGAGCGGCTCTGAATGAGGGCCTAAATCTTGATGGCGGTGGATGGTGGTGATGTGGATACAAAGGTTGATAAAGAACTGCATTACAATCCTAACATTGAATGTGCCTACAGATAATAATATGCTAATAGACTAAGTCATGTATAA
Organism: Taudactylus pleione; assembly: GCA_031769625.1. Lineage (NCBI taxonomy): Eukaryota > Metazoa > Chordata > Amphibia > Anura > Myobatrachidae > Taudactylus > Taudactylus pleione. The sequence goes on from JAUIMM010000154.1 coordinate 9,594,250, forward strand.
TAATAATTATTTTAAATGTTCCATTAAACATCCTAGATAATGTAGACATATAGGTTCAATGAGATCCACATCTTACCCATAGTCCCGTATAGATCCACTGAGTGCGTATAAGGGTTGTTCTACCCTCTTGAAATGCATTATTAACGGTTCAATGTCCGACTTGTGTCACACTGTTTAGAACATTGAATAATACATTATTATGCATGACTGGAAAGGTTAAGATCAGAATGTGATAGTTTTATGTTTGCTATCAAATTGTGGCTGCCGACGTCAAATAATTGAGTATGATCATTTGCAATTATTTTCTGATGGTCTAGTTGTCTGTTGTCTGATAAAGGGTAAATCGTACGCTACTTTGCGTCGGCGCAATCCAATTCGCTAAACTGCGAACCCACCACACACATACACTGATTCACATAACGCACACACAATAGACATATCCTTACACATAGACGCTCGTATGTGTAGCCACCTGTGTACACATAGACGCCCACGTGCGTCCTCACATACATACATATGAACATTTCCTACATTAATGCACAGACGCACATATGCGAACGCATATGTATATAATGGTTCCTATTTACAATAAATTATTAAAGGTCTTTTTAACAAGTAATTATGATGTAATGTGTACGTAAATAAGATATAAGGTTTAGAACATAGTAGACATGTCATGTTTGGTATTATATTAAATCACTGTTCATTTGCAGATCTCCGTTTCTATCAGCAAGGAGATCGCATCATGCGTCCGCAAGTTATGAACTATAGAGAGTTATTGGTTAGCATGTTAAGTATTTTTGTATGTAGTGTCTGTAGCCAGTTTAACCAGTTCTTCGGCGGGAAACTACACAAAGCAACGGTTGAAGAACTAGGACATACCCCTGAAGACACTGTATGGACTAACCAATGACCAGGATGACCAGGAGCAAGGACCAATGGAATTATGCCAGCTTGTCTCTATTGTTCTATCTGTGACCTGTAAGGTATAAAGGCTAGTGCTCTGGGTAGCATAAGGGAGTCATTTTCCCTTCTTTAATGACCGCAGGCTTCAGGATTGATGACTGAGAACTGGAACCAGAGCGCTAGCGTATGTATCGGCTGTACCTTGTATTTTACTTGCTTTTTGCGCTAATTGTTTAGATCACAGCGCGTTATACTTTTTCTTGTAAAATATAACTTTTTGTGCTTTGGAACCACAATTTTTTATTGGAAAGCAATTATTTCAATTTAGCGACTTGAAGCGCTAAATAGCGACATTTAAGTATAGCGATTAAGGGGTATCCATTATATATATATATAACTAACATTTATATTAGTAAACTATTCAATTGCCACATCATTCCTAATGCTGGGCATACACTATACAATTATCTGTCAGTTATCTGTCCAATCTGACTGGTTGAAATTAAAATCTGGTAATGTATGGGAGCAAATGACAATCAACTATTTGCTCACTAACACTGGAAAACAGACAAAAATGGTTGTTCAGACAAATTGGTTATAACACACGAATTTAACCAATTTGAACATTTTTTTTTGTCCTTTTTTCAGTGTTTAAATCCATATGATCGACTGTCATTTGATCCCATACATTACCAGGTTTTCATTCCAACCAGCAAGATTGGACAGATATCTGACAGAAAATTGTATAGTGGATGCCCAGCTTTATGCTGGGCATGCACTATACAATTATCTCCTAGTGTACATGTATGTATAAAATTCATATTATTTATTCAAATCCTTGAATGATGCATTCACTTGTATTAAAAATTATAAATTAATTCATAACATTCTTCAAAAATCCATTTCCACTGTCTCATTCAAGCCTTCTGGAAACATTGGCCCCCATTTATTAACGAGTTTTATCACCAAAACGAGTGATAAATTTCACTGTGTAAGATAAATGGTGCTCCAGCCAATCAGCTCCCAACTGTCTTTTTTCTAACAGTTGACAGTTGGGAGCTGATTGGCTGGAGCACCATTTATCTTACAAAGTGAAATATATCACTCATTTTGTACATAATGTATGTATCCAAAAAGCCTCATGGATACAAAGTTTTCAAACCTTTTGGGTCTCTTGCATGGACCAAACTAAAGTGCATAGACACACTATGCTTCTCATATCCATTAAGTTATTAGGGTACAAATATCAATACAAAACGTTCATACAATAACGTTAATCATATATATGCAATGTATATGCAGAAAGGTACAACATGACATGTAATTGCCAAAATACTTGTGAACATATGAAAGCAGACATATTAGAACAGATAGAAGTATTCAACCATTCTAATATCTAGACTCGATGGAAGAACGTTTATGAGACCAGTACTCACTCCACTCAAACCAGCGGATTAGGGGATTAGATGACGAAGATGAGTATTGGCAGCCTGCACTTTGAAATTCACAGTGGGCCTGCACCTTAGTTTCTATTGTATCCAAAGTCGGGACTATCCCCGTATGCCAATGATGGGCAATTAATAATTTGGTAGTTATAAGAATATGACCTATAATGTAACAGTCATTATTAGAAAAGTGTCTAAAGAAATATGAAAAATAGCCACATGTGGATTAGGGGGCACTGTGACGTTAAAAACCTTAGATATAAGACCAAATACTAAGACCAAAGACCAGATATAGCTGGGCATGACCAGAATATGTGAATCAGATAACCCTCTTGACCACAATTACGCCAACAAAGATTTGACACTAATGGCCAAATTCTATGAAGTTTAGCAGGGGTTAGATATAATCTATGTAAGAGTTTATAATAATGTTCCACATGAGTGATACATTTTGAGAGTTGAAAACACGTACAAAATATCTGATTCCAGTTCTCCTCTGTAATTTGGCATGCTAGGTCTAAGTTCCATTGAGCTAATGAAGGTAATTTCGCTGGGTTCTGCAAAGTTAACAATAAGGCATAGCACCACGATATTCCTCCCTTAAAACTAGCTTTAACTAATTTAGCATAAATATAGCTAGGAACAGTAAATACTGAATGTGTATCCGGTGTGCAAATGAATAGCCAGTGACAGAGCTGAAGATATTTATAAAAATCCTTATCTGAGATGGAGAATCTCTCCTGTATTTGAGTAAAGGGAAGCAACACTCCATCTATGGTAATCTCCCATAATGAGAACACTCCCTTTTCAATCCATACGTTGAGGTAAATATCAGGAATGAGGCAGGCAATACCTGCCAGAGAGAGATCAGTCATAGGGAAAGATAGATCATCCACCTTGGACATTGCCAGACTCCAAGCTTTACGAGTGTGAGCTACAGCTGTTGGGATGGGAAGTTTATAGGGCTTACTAGATATTGACACCCATAAGATATCAGTCATGGGAAACGGGGCCAACCTATGTCGTTCTAGCACAACCCATGGCTTCGGACTAATTCTAACAAACCACTCTCCAATCTGAGAAAAAAGGCTTGCCCATTGATAATATTGCAGGTCGGGGAATGCCAGCCCTCCCTCCAATTTTGGGAGAGACATAATTTTTCGTGCTAAACGTGGTTTCTTATTTTTCTATACGTATTTGGTGAAAATCGCATAGAATTTGTTAAGTAAAGAATTAGGTAGGAGGACAGGTATAGTCCTAAACAAATATAAGATCTTAGGGAGGAGCACCATTTTAAGAGCTGCAAAACATCCCATCCAAGATACCTCTTGCATCATCCAACCTTGTAAAGTCGCTCAGTAAGGGGAAATAATTACACGGGACCAGGTGTGATTTGTATTTCCAGGTAAGGCTCCTATCTTGCCAATAGTAAGAGTACAGGTATCGTAATGCTAAAACAAGGTCAGGGGATGTGTTTATCGGGAGGGCCTCTGTTTTGGATGTGTTCAATTTGTAATAAGATACTTTCGCATAATCTTCTAATATTATATGTAACTGTTGCAAACTAGAGATAGGATCTAAGAGGATATCATCCGCGAAGAGGCAAATTTTATAATCCAAACCATATAATTTAGGTCCTCGTATATCTTTCTTAGCTCTAATAGTTTCGGCAAAGGGTTCTATAGCCACGGCGAAAATCAATGCGGATAAGGGGCACCCTTGACGAGTGCCATAATATATAGGGAGGGTTGAAGAAAGCATACAGTTTACCATAACTCTAGCAGGAGTAAAGGGCCAGAATGGAAGACAGGGCTTTACCGAAAAACCCAAATTGCTTTAGCACTGTTGTTAATTATCCCCAATGAAGCCTATCAAAGGCCTTCTCCGCATCCAGTGATAACAATAGCAAAGGTTCATCAAAAAATGGAGAAGGACTCAATCACACTGATAACACGCCTGGTGTTGTCTGGTGCCTGTCTACCACAGACGAATCCTACCTGGTCCTGATGGATAAGAGAGGGAAGCCATGGACTCAATCTATTAGAAATTAGTTTAGGGTAAATTTTATTGTCAGTGTTCAAAAGCACAATTGGCCGGTAATTAGAAATCATCGCTGGGTTCTTCCCTGGTTTAGGAAAAGCCACTATTCGGGCTTCCAATATTTCTTTAGGGAAAGACCCAAGTTCGGAGGTTTAATTAAAAAGATGGATTAAGACCGGGGTCAAAACATCCTTAAATTCTTTATAGAACTTATTTATATATCCATAAGGACCAGAGGCCTTACTCAATGGCAGAGAGTCAATAACCATTCCCAATTCCTGCTCCGTCCATGGTCTACCCATGGTCTACCCAGAAAGTGGACAGAGTCTTCATTCAGTGTAGGAAAATGCACACTGGATAAAGAACTAGCAATACTTTCATATGTGGGCTGTGGGCCTTGGGGATAACCAGAGAGATTATAAAGATTAGAGTCTCTTGTTAATTCTTAAAAAAACTAGGGGCCAATATATATCACTACCAGGATTAGCCGGGAAATGTTCCTATAGCACGGCTTAAACAAGGAGATCTGCTAACCTGTTAGGTGGCTCCAAGTTGTGTGGCTGTGCCACTTACTAGAGATCACATGTACTTATTCTTGCAGAGACACCTCACACAGTTTTTTCATTGGTGTCTGGATTGGTGAATATAACACCTTTCATCATTTAATAGAGATATACATTATCCAAGTGCTGTTTGGGAGCTATTCACATACCATTGATAAAATTCATATGTTGCAATGTATTGAGACAATTGTTGTAGTATATATGCATAAATGTGTGTTTTATATATGATATTAGACTTATTTTATTTTCTAACTGCAGTTCAGTTTTCTATGTAATAAATTGACAATTAATATCAGCTTCTGGGAATCCTGAGTGTTTATACTGGCGCAGACACATTGTATCTTTTGCTAAATACAGTCAGGTCCATAAATATTGGGACATTTCATATTTTGGCCTCTATTCACCACCACAATGGCTTTGAAATGAAACAAACAAGATGTGATTTAACTACAGACTTTCAGATTTAATTTAAGGGTAATTACATCCAAATCAGGTGAACGGTGTAGGAATTACAACAGTTTCTATATGTGCCTCCCACTTTTTAAGGGGCCAAAAGTAATGGGACAAACTAAACAATCCTAAATCTAACTTTCACTTTTTAATACTTTGTTGCAAATCCTTTGCAGGCAATTACATCCTGAAGTCTGGAACGCATAGACATCACCAGACGCTGGGTTTCATCCCTGGTGATGCTCTGCCAGGCCTCTACTGCAAATGTCTTCAGTTCCCACTCGTTCTTGGGGCATTTTCCCTTCAGTTTTGTCTTCATCAAGTGAAATGCATGCTCAATCAGATTCAGGTCAGGGGATTGACTTGGCCATTGCATAACATTCCACTTTTTAGCCTTAAAAAACTCTTTGGTTGCTTTTGCAGTATGCTTCGGGTCATTGTCCATCTGCACTGTGAAGCGCCGTCCAATGAGTTCTGAAGCATTTGACTGAATATGAGCATATAATATTGCCCAAAACACTTCAGAATTCATTCTGCTGCTTTTGTCAGCAGTCACATCATCAATAAATACAAGGGAACCAGTTCCATTGGCAGCCATACATGCCCACGCCATGACACTACCACCACCATGCTTCACTGATGAGGTGGTAAGTTTTGGATCATGAGCAGTTCCTTTCCTTCTCCTTACTCTTCTCTTCCCATCACTCTGGTACAAGTTGATCTTTGTCTCATCTGTCCATAGGATGTTGTTCCAGAACTGTAATGGCTTTTTTAGATTTTGTTTGGCAAACTCTAATCAGGTCTTCCTGTTTTTGTGGCTCACCAATGGTTTGCATCCTGTGGTGAACCCTCTATATTCACTCTTGTGAAGTTTTCTCTTGATTGTTGACTTTGACACATATACATCTACCTCCTGGAGAGTGTTCTTGATTTGGCCAACTGTTGTGAAGGGGTTTTTCTTCACCAGGGAAATAATTCTTCTGTCATCCACCACAGTTGTTTTCCATGGTCTTCCGGGTCTTTTGGTGTTGCTGAGCTCTCCGGTGCATTCTTTCTTTTTAAGAATGTTCCAAACAGTTGATTTGGCCACACCTAATGTTTTTGCTATCTCTCTGATGGGTTTGTTTTGATTTTTCAGCCTAATGATGGCTTGCTTCACTGATAGTGACAGTTGTTTGGATCTCATATTGAGAGTCGACATCAACTGATTCCAAATGCAAATGTCACACCTAGAATCAACTCCAGACCTTTTATCTGCTTAATTTATAATGAAATAACAAGGGAATAGCCCACACCTATCCATGAAATAGCTTTTGAGTTGATAGTCCCATTACTTTTGGCCCCTTAAAAAGTGGGAGGCACATATTGAAACCGTTGTAATTCCTACACCGTTCACCCGATTTGGATGTAATTACCCTCAAATTAAATCTGAAAGTCTGCAGGTAAAGCACATCTTGTTTGTTTCATTTCAAAACCATTGTGGTGGTGAATAGAGGCCAAAATATGAAAATTCTGTCAATGTCCCAATATTTATGGACCTGACTGTATATAGGCCTGTATCTGCTGTCGACTTCTGTGTAATATGTACTGGGTATGATATCCTCCAATGAGAGTACAGGGAATAAGGGAAGGCAGTAGTGAAGTACCCCACTCCCTATTCTATGGGGTAAAGTTACTAAAGTGAGAGTTTTTAGAAGTGGAGATGTTGCACATAGCAACCAATCATATTCTAGATATTATCTTCTAGAAGGTGCTAGTTAAATGTAGAATCTGATTGGTTGCTATGGGCAAAATCTCCACTTATAAAAACCCTCACTTTAGTAAACTTACCCCAGCTCTATGGTAAATAGAGAACATCAGCAACAGGATACCTGCACCATGGATTATTTTCCCACTTAACCCTTTCTTTGTTATCTTCCTTTCAAGTGAAAAGAGACTTGGGGCCAAATGTAATAGGGTGAGAGTTTAGAAAATGTGAGAGTTTAGCAGTAAACTCACATTGGTCGAGTTTTATCTTCAATATAGGAAAACATCTGAATGTGAGTTTAAATCGTGAGAGTTTTTTTTAACCTAATACCATGTGAGTTTGCATGTTCTCAGACTCTGTTACATTGGTCGAGTTTTAAAAGAGAGATTACTGCTAAACATTTTCTAAACTCTCACCCGATTACATTTGGCCCTTAGCATTATTAATTTTCTATATTTATGCTTATAAATGAAATTGCAGCTAATATAAAACATTTTTTTTTATGGGGGGGGGGGGTCTGAGTACAAAGATTATGCTATATGTAATATGCAAGCTATTATCTCTTTATTAAGGGCCTGATTCAGAGATGGACGCAATGGTGATTATGTATGCAAATTGAGCGATTGTTTGCCATTCCGCATGCATATAAGCTACACTGCGCGTGCGCAGCGATCGCACTGTGATTACGGACGCATGGAGGAATCCATTGCAAAGTCAAGCTAGTGCCAGCGTTTGGGGGTGGTAATGGGGAGTGGTCAGAAAAACGCAGGCGAGCCTGTCCGTTTAAATGCCGTTACATGGGCGTGCATAAATCAGCCACTGCAAGTGCATACGCAGCATGAGCCCTCTGCGTGAGAGGAGAGCTTCCGAGTCTGCGGTTGGTCAGACCTGCCGCAAAGGCAAGATGGCTGCCGAAGTGCGTTGATGGTACCGATATTTAGGTCACGTCGTCACACGCAGGTAAGAAGGCAGCAGTGGGCATCTTTATGCTCAGGTGATCTTTGCAAACATTAGCATATTTTCGCAGCTGTGTTGCGTATGAAAACGCTGCTGCGATCGAATTAGCGTCCATCTCTGAATCAGGCCCTATGTTTCAATTATATTTTCTTATATTTTCTTAACCGCTATAAATCTGCTAATATAACGTGGATAACACGTCACTACAAAATTGTCAAAAGCCCATGTGATGTGGGTAGACTAATCAATCGTATATCACTTGATGCACATGTCTCTACATATCCCAAGTTTAATGCTTGCTCACCTTTTGAATTACTTTCAGTGGCAAACGCAGGGTTTCTAGAGGGGGGTTTCCAAATGCTTGATTTTACCGCGAGCGTGATCAGTCCACGAAGAGGGCATAACTAGCGCATAAGCAGCTTTAATATGCGTCATACAAAGTGTATTGTGTCATAATTCAGCGTATACAGGACCAGCGATCACAGTAAGCAATTAAATGCAGCAGTAGGGCCATTCTGCCTGAGCTGAATGTTTTTATGTCACGTGTGGGCACCATTCCAAAAGTCCAGGAGTCTGGGAGCAGCAGAAGAACCTAGCACTGCCCTGGACATATATGTACATATTGGTCTACTTGTGCACTGGATATTGTATTATTATACAGTATTAATAATTAACCCTATTGATGGTCTGTAGCAGTCCACCCATAACTGTGCATGTTTTCCAGATCTCCTAGTTGGAACACAGGTGTATTTATTGCTGACTGACCCATGTTAAGAAATCCAGAGGAGGTGCTAATTATTTAATTTGTGATACTGAGAACATGCAACACTAGTAACATTCTATTATATTACTATTTCTATTGTGGTGATGGTGTGGGCTGGGGAGGGGGGTTTCCAGATAACCGTAAACCCCCTTGTGTTTGCCTATGACAGCCGTGACAGACGGTTCTCTCAGCCAATAAGCATTAAGCCCATTGAATTTAATGGGACTTTCTAAAATGGGCGCTCGAGGCAAAACCTCAAGACCCGACAGCGGTCCGGGGTAGGCAGGGAGATCCCCGAAATTCGGGTGGGGCCCAGTTCCAAGAGAACTGGTCCCGCTCATCTCTAATATTTATAGTAAATACTGCTGGTGTATGCATGATAATGTACCAGATCAATAACAGCAATGCAATGTACAAAATACACCATAGTCCTGTGCAGTAAAGTAATTCAAGTGCACAGTCTGGAGCCTGATCCCTAGAAGAGGGGGTGGGCCCCCAAGCAGAGGGGCTCACGGGGGGTTTCCCCTGAACCCCTGTGGGCCAGTCCGACCTTGGCAGTGCTATAGCACTTTATACAGACAGGAGACACAACACCCTATTATCACATGATGATTATTATCTTTTATTTGTTGGGCGTCACAAGGTATATGGCTATGCAGCACTGTACAAGAAATATACATTAAAAAAAAGCAAATACAATGCCCAACGGTGAGAACAAAGCATATATACAAAAGCTTTTTTTGAAAAATCTCCTGGACTGGAGTGAAACGCTTCGAAAGGGTAAAAATTAGAAGTGATTATTATTGCTGCTTCACTGTTCCTATTTGAGTGCCACACGCTTTACAAGGCTTTACTACTCAGACTGTGTTCAGCATTCAAACAGCACAAGGATAACAAAGCGGGAAGAGGCCAATTGGAGGTGATCACCCATGGCTATCTGTTAAGAATTTTACGCTGCAACACAGTGGGAGGAGACCAAACGGAGGTGAGCACACACTGGGGGGGTATTCAATTTGGATGCGAAAAGTCAGTTTCAATTATCCCCGTATTCAATTACAAAGACTTTTCGTCGGTTCGAAAAGTCTTTGTAAAAAAACGGGGATAAGTTTTCACCATGTTTTACCTGGCGAAAAAAAGTGCAGAATTGGGGTTTAGGGGTGCAGGCTTAAAAACAATAGCCTGCACCCCTGGGAATAGCCCCTAAAAAGAAAAAAAGTAAAAAAAAAAAATAGGGACACCCCAAAAAAATTATTTTAAGTTTGGGGTAAAAAATAAATACATTGGGGAACAGTGTTTAAAAATAGCACAATAGGTTCAGGGGTATTCTGTAAGCATGCGGCAGGTGTTTTCTAGAATAGGCTATTAGCGTCAGGTGCATTTTTGCAGAATTTAAAAAAAATTAGTTTAGGGACTTAAAAATATGCTAGTACCCTTAATCATGTACCCCAAATTTGATGAGACCACTTTTAAAAACGAAAAAAATAAGCTAAGTGCTCTTCTGCATCACTTATTTAATGTCAGAAAAAAAACACCTGCCGCGGCTATTTAAAAATGCAGAACACATTCTGCAGGGGTAAACGGGGGTACCCACAGTGACCCCCCCCCCATGTCTGGACATCATTAGGGGGTTCCCAGGATTAATTCCCAAAAATTCCCCTATTTTTCCCGATACTTACCTTTCCGCAGGCTCCTGTTTTCGCCAGCTCCAAATTAAAGTGGGCACGCGCCCGATACTTTATCCCCAGAAAAGCTCCCTAATTGAATACGGCCCACTGTGTCTAAGCAGCTATCTGTAACTACTGCACGCCGTGAGCCCTGTTACTTTTAGTATGATTATTTAGCAGTGAAAGAGATTTGGCTGTAAATTATTTGAGCTAGTAATAGAGTTAATATGGTGCACTTGGTCTACAAGCTCCCATAGGGGACTATTTAGCATTGTTAGCAGTGTGATCTGACAATTATCATAAGTTATCACTGCATATCATGGAAATAAGAAACAACATTTTGGTGTAAACTTTTTATCAGAACAGTGCCTCAGATAAAAGCCAGCTCTGGCAAAGAGTAAGTACTAAAGTGTTAGCTTATACAGAACCAAATCAACAACAGGGCAGGCAGGCAGGTGGTTGCCCATGGGCCCCAGACAATGGGGGCATATCCCACATAGCTACATTACCTGTTTGGGGTAAACTGTGGTATAATGTAAACAGGGGTTTCTGCATAATGTGAACTGGGGGCACTACAGTGTGTTTAACACCTTGGTGGTGCTGGTGGTATTTACACATTATACTTTTCAATAACATTACCAGCATATGATATCATATTGACAATTTTATTGGTAGAGGCCCCCACAAGTTAGTTGCCCTGCATAACAGTGCACTGCGACCTGGTAACTGGAAGTGGCTCACCCCTATCTCTTTCTTGTATATAGCCCATTCTATTGTCCGTGGTAGTTTAGTTTTATTCCAGAACTTTATGCTTACACTTGGACTCTATCATGATCTGTTACTCCAAGATGAAAGATTTTTTAAAGCAAAATTATGTACAGCTATGTATTACACAGTCATATAGGGGCATATTTACTACAATCCACATTTAAAATTCAGTTGTAATGTGAAATTTTCACTTTCATTCGCATTGAATGTTTTGAAAATCCTTTGCAGGGACAAAACTTGCAAGAAAGCTCTGTCTCTGTGAATGAACTCGGACCAATTCTCCCTGCATTTTTCAGAAAAATACAGTGAGAATGTGTCTACGCATGCACCCCCCAACCTCCTGTCTCCTCTTCTGTCCCTCCTGCCCCCATTCCCGCTCCCTCTGTCTCAGCCCCCCTGCCCCTGATGTAGAAAAGAAATAACATAAAACTTAACTGCACTGGACGGCAGATCGGTAATCTTCTCTCTATGACCCAATCAGCTGATGTGTGCAGTTCGGCCAGCACTATATTGCATCTCAGCTGACTGCAGAAATCAGCTGATCAGGTCAGACATAGAGGAGATCACTAATCAGCTGTCTGGTGCAGGTAAGTTTTTTTTTTTTTTCTATTCCTACACCTCTGTAGTCAGCCTGTGCACTATTTAGACACACAGGCTGATGACAAGCACTGGCTCCAGATGTCAGGCAGAGCAGCAAAGAAGGAGTCGGGAACCCTGCATAACGCCATCTGAAGATAACGTTATTATCGCAGGGTTGCCTCCGGTATTTATTTACATCTGAAAATTTGTAAATTTGAAGCGGATCGCAGTTCCCATTAAGTATGGTAAATGTCATCTGCTTACTAAAAAAACAAAAATGCAAAGTTAAGGGCATGGAGGAGAATTTAGCGAATTCTCCTCCAAAAGCCCTTTCGTACATTTAAGTGATACTAAACTAATGTGGAAAGTAGAAATAATATTGAAAAATACGCCTGATAGCGTGGCAAAGATGAGAATGTAATATTATGTTACAGGATAGCTTGAGCTATGGAAAAGAAAAACTGGTATCACTCAACAGTCACATTTTGATGCTTAATCTAAACACAATAACATAAAGTACCAGAAAAACAAATAAACATTATACATGAAGAAGAAGAATAAGTAGAATATTTTAACAGACGTTATTATGTAGTATAAGGCAATATGTCCATGAATTCTGCATATATGCTGTATGAGTGCACTATTAGCATTACTGGGACAAGCTCATGACTAGATTCATGCATAACCTATACACTATCTGGCTGCCCTATCAGCTCGACACAGAACATTTCCATAGCTTCTGATTACAAAACATAGCAACTGTTTGTGGTCAAGTGTACTGCTTCTACCACTTAAGCACAATGGAAAATGAATGTGTTCAGTGCTATTCATGTCTCTCAAGTTTTACTGGATACTTAATAGCTGCCTTACAGTATCTGCCTCCTTTTCTTACCAGGTCAAACAGATGCAACCATAAAGTCTTGTGTGTTATGTAAGATCACCAGCGAGGCAGTACATATTTATTTTTCAATGTCAAGGATTTCTACATATTCGTTGTGGAATTTCCATGGTTTTTTCTTAAAGTTCCTCTTTCCAATGCTTTCTTGTCCATCTGAGTACAATAGCTTATTCAAAAAAAGTGTCAAAACCATGTCAGGATTTAAAAGCATATCAACACGAATTTATAACATAACTTTTATAACAGTCAAAGTAAGTAAGAATTATTCAGATATTAGGGGAGATGTACTAAGCTGTGGAGAGTGATAAAGTACCAACCAATCAGCTCCTGTCAGTTTACAGGCTGTTTTTGAAAATGTCAGTTAGGAGCTGATTGGTTTATCACTCTCCACTTTATCACTCTCCAAGGTTCAGTACATCTCCCCGCATTATCTTTCAGTTACAATTTAGTAATAACAGAAGGCTGCTTGGGGAATTTGTCTTGTGTAGTTTGTAGGGACTGATGAGATACCAGTCAGTGGTGAATTCCAAATATCACAAATGAGTCAGACAAAAGAGATTAGACAGTTTGTGTGACTCCTTGACTATGACATACTGAGTATCAGATAACTATAAAGTTAGATTTATTGTTCAACTGTCACGATTTGCAGAGCAAATATCATGCTTTAGAAGCTTTAAAGGTAATCCTTGTGCTAAATTCTGTATAGCTAGCTATATACATTTTCTTGTTTTATTCCTTATAATATGTGCAGAGAACATTTTCTTTATATGCCACTCATAATCGCTATATATACAATTTTCCAGCATTATATAGAGATTCAGCTAAAAAAATGTTTTTTTTTGTGTTCCTGGATGAGAAGTAGTCATGGAGAAAAGGTGGTAGTGGTCTCTGTGTCCATTGCAAAAGATCCTCTTTTGCTTGGTTTGGATGTTGACCATTCAGTAAACTTCTCCTGGCTGAGGCAGCCCAAATCCTTGAAGAATTTGCACAGGTCATTCCTGAACTTGACTCCAATGATAGCATAAAGGAATGGGTTGAGGCAACAACGAAAACACGCTAGGCTATAGGCTACGTCATCAGCAATGTCTATATTCTTGCTTATCTGGCAGTCAGTGTTGTTATGAAAGGTCTTCACTAACATGATGCTGTTGTAAGGAAGTTGAAAGGCTACAAATACAATGACAATAGCGATGATGACCTTGATAGCTTTGTACTTTTCATAGTTACGTGCGTGGAGCAGTGTCATGATTATCATGATGTAACAAAAGGACATGATGATCAAGGGTAGAAGGAATCCAAAAACCATCTGGGAGATCTTGAGCTTTGCGTTAAGACTTCCCAGGTTAGTAGAGAATATGGAGCACGTCTCAATTTCATCTTCTAGTTTTACGCCACTATAGACCAGCTCAGGAACAGACAAGAAAAAAGCAACAACCCAAATGCTAACACTGGAGAGTTTGCTGATCAAAATAGTCTTGGACCTGTGACGATGAGCAGAAGGGGCCTGGACAATAGCAAAGTATCTCTCAATGCTCACGCACATAAGCAAGAACATCCCACTGAAGAAACTCATTTTGTAAAGGCAGTATATGATCTTACACATTTCATTACCAAAAAGCCAGTATTTCCTTGCGCTGACTGCCCAAAAAGGCAGGGTGAAGAGGAAGACAATGTCTGCTATGGCCAAATTCAACATGTAATAATCTGTCCCGGTTTTTAGTCTTTTAAAGTAAATGTACCTTAGCATTACTAGGCCGTTTCCTGCCAGTCCTATTAAGCAAATGATGGCATACATTATTGGTAGAAAGGTGGAACGGAAGTCACGGACATCTTTTTTTTGACACTGTTGTTGGTATAACTCATAATCCACTGTGGTCATGTTGTTATCATCATCATCATCATCATCATCATCATCTTCAAGCAAAGTGGTGACATTTTTCTCTCCGTTACATAACTGTTATGGAGAATAAATGAGAAATGTTAGACTTTATTATGTTTATAAACAAAGGACATGACAGGCTTGTAAAGTAGTGTACATAAAAACTAAATACCTCTGATACTTGGGAATTTATTAATACGTGAAGAAATATCTTGTGAAGGTAAAACAATTGGAAAAATGTGTTACTGCAGCTACCAAATTGTGGCTTACACTTAATATAGAAATCAACCAAGTGATCTGGCAATCATCTGAAGATGAAGATTGGCAGGTTGTTCCAAAGCCAGGGGCACAGCTAGGATGGGAGGTTGGGGAGTAGATGGGTCACGTGCCCCTGCTGACGGAGGTAGGGGGGGCACTAATGCTGCAGCCAGAGATGGCAATTGCACATCAATAGTTAGCAACCATTGATAGTTTGCCATTGATGATGGATGGTTTTGCTACCAATGGCAGAGATTCGTTCTCTGCCATCTATTTTTTTTTATCTTCCACAGGGTTGGGGGTATAGAGCTGAGCTATGCCCCCGAGGGGGCCTGTATAGCTCTGCCCCCTTCCCTGATTGCCTTGCTGCCCATGTCATCTGCCTCCCTTTGATGAACATCCCAACTGGGGAGTGAGGGTGAGCACTAAATAGGATGGGTTGCCAGCATCTGCTTATACCTTCCCAGGAGCCATGCATTGCAGCAGTAGTCTGTATGGCCCCTCTCCCCTGTCTCTGCATCGTCCCTCCTCCTCACTGACAGCAGCCTTGGCGGGACCTACCTGGCATGCTGCTACTTCCTGAACTCTGTGTGCTGCAACTTATGATATCTCCAACAGGTAAGCTAGGGTATAAGGTAAAGGTGGCCAATAAGTGGCCCCCCAGCTGTTGTAGAACTATACATCCAAGCATGCCCTGCTACAGTTTTGCTATATGGCCATACTAAAACTGCTGCAAGGCATGCTGGGATGTGTAGTTCAACAACAGCTGGAGGGCCACTTATTTCCCACCCATGTAATAAGAGGTGGTGGAGGTAGGCATAACTAATGGTAGTAATAGTAAGAAAAAGGAGGTAATGCCAAGCTGAGTCTTTGCCCTGGATGACTGAAAGTTTAGCTTCACCCACGACCAGAGCTTTTCTGATGTTGTGTCGGACAAGCTAATGTATGTGTCACTCTCTTTCAGCATATCAGTGAAGAGTTAGCATATGCACTTGTTAACATAATTTATTTTGCACATATTTGCTATTCTCTAAATGTGGCATATGATAACACCTAAGCCACATCCTGTCTCACCTGGAGTGAAAGGACAGGAAGCCACAGATTCATATTGAGAACTTTAAGACTATTTGACTCAACAGGTGCAACCAAGTCTTTATAATAAATGATAACCGGAGCTCAAGTCCACAGACAATGGGAGGGATTAATTAAGCAGTTATGGGTATTTTTAATGCCATGTCTTTTGCTTTTCTTATTTTACACTATAAAATGTCATAGCACGAAATAATGTAACTATTAGGTAAAGTAGTCTTCAGCAGCCCAGTTTATGGATCCAATTCTCGGTGCTTAGGGGCTAGGTGAAGGCAATCCTCTCGCTATGTCTGGTCCCAATGGTGATTTATACATTTAAAACCACCAGGATTGAATTAGTTACCTCAAGTTCCTCATGTTGACCAGATGAAGCAACTTTGGGAGCTGGGCTTAGAGAGAGAGAGGTCTGCATGAATCTGACCTTGTGAAGAGGGATATTGTCTCCATAAAGTAAGCATTAGATGCACTCTACTAGGAAGGTCAAATAGACCCTTTGGAGATCTCTGAATAGGAAAAACTACATAAACATATATGTATAAAAATGAATCCCCCCTTCCCAACTATATTATTAAATAACATATACCCAGAAATAAAGAACAGAGAGCTAAGCATGGTAAAAATGGTCACAGCTTTATTTCATTTGGATAAGAATTTGATGTGGTGGTAAGAACAGCACTTATAGAATGTATTTGATAAATGATAGGTAGAAGCTGATAGGTTGCTATGGGCAACTTCTCCACTTCTCTTTTTTAAAAGGTTTGATACATCTTTCCCGCAATATGATATACAGCGTGTTAAGATTGCAGGTGCCTTATTTACATTGTTTTCCGAGAACTGCCTCACATATAACATATTTTTGGGATTCGGCCTAGCTCAGCTCTATATTGGTAGTTATTATGTGCTTTTGCTTCATGTTCAGCTAATTCTTACTTGCTGGAATTAACTTAATAAGAAGCAACCATAACATTAATAACCAATGTCAGCTCATGACTATGGGCCTAAATCAGAGATGTAAGTAATTTCAATATTTCTGTACATCTATGATGTGTGCAGATCTGCTCACTGCACGTATCTATTTCTGTGATGTCACTCGCAGTTCCCCAAAAGCCGCAGCATGATTGACTTGCTGCTGGCGTTTGGGGGTGGCGATAAGCAGTGTTCCAGAAAATAGGGGGTTGTCGACTCCCAGGATATGTTGTCTGTTTTTGTGATTAATTGTTCTATCGTCAAATTTATTGTAAGAGACCAGACTATTCAGATCTGGGACTAGAAGATGCTAATATTTGACAGTTAACAGTGGGCTATATGTAAAGAGACTAGATAGGTATATATTTTATCATTTACTGTAAGTATGCATTATACCAATAATCATTAGAGGTAATAATTAGCATTTTATGTATAGATATTTAGGTTTCATAATATCAAATTATTCTGATGAACACACAAATTCTTTGTTGTTTTAAATTCATAACAATTGGATGTGTATTAATGTCTAATTGTATTGGTATTTTATTTATTAATCCATTATATGTCATGCTTTTGTGTAGAATGATAATAGGTGGATAACGCCACATAACTATTATGCCTGGTTAAATGATTATAAGCACCCTACAAAAAGGACCATTTCCCATTGAAAGCCACCTTGAGGACTTCAACATTTGAAAAAGTTTAACCAAGATGAAATGTGTCAGGGGTCCCCTTGAATCTGGACTGCAATACATTGACATCCGGGGTCTACACAAACCTGATCTTCCTTGAAGTGGCCACAAGGAGATAACAGTATTAACTGCTAGTTTCTGATTCAGCTTAACCTGTTTTTATTATTGTTAATGTGAGTGAGGGGTAAATTAACTAAAGTGAGAGTTTTTAGAAGTGGCATTGTTGCCTATAGCAACCAATCAGATTCTACTTAACATTAGAAAATAATAGCTAGAATCTGATTGTAGCTATGGGTAACATCTCCACTTCTAAAAACTCTCACTTTAGTAAATATACCCCTGAGAGTCTTATCTCCATTTTATGTGATGAAAACGTTTCATACAGTATTATGCAAAATTTATGTGATATCTATTATTTGGAAGATGGTGAAGACTTCACAATAGCTTCATTTACATACTGCAAAATCCTGGGAAAGTGAATTCAGATAAACACTTTATTTAATTTGATATAACACCAAACACACTATTATGATATATTTCACTTATTGAATGTTTTATACATACTGCACTATAATATGTACAGCTATAATTAAGTTATATCAATTTCAAATAGTACATATTGTAACAATTATAATACCATATGTAACTAGTTTGGTTTTATTCTATGAAATTTCAACTGAGTGAAATTGTTGTAGGATCTGTGTGGTTAAGGCGTTGTCTCAGGTACAGTAACTGTTGTAGAAGGGTTGTTCATTTTGGATATAATAGAATGGTTATGTATCAGCAGAAGACTGACAGATAGTGAATCCGAGATATAAAGTAGGTGAGAAGAAAAGATAGAAAGTAAAGGGAGTGGTTGTGGGTTTGGCAGAGAATCATGGTTATGTTACAGCAGCCAGAGGTTTGTGGCAAATAGTCCTGAAATAAGTAAACAGAGCTGCCTATAGATCTTATCTTACAGCCTCCCATGAGTGAGTACTCACCTGCACTGCAGCAAGCACAAGGACAACCTGCAGCACATCTGGAAATGAGAGGAAAAGTCAGTTCATGATTTGTACTATGACACTGTACAGAACCATTTACTTTATGTAGATGTGCATTTACCATGAAGAAAAATATTTTCATATTTTCAAACAAAAGAAATAGTTGGATATGGAGATATTCAGAGTTGCAGGATGTCCTTTTTAGAATTTATTTATTTAACATTGCTGTCATCAGTTATATATTGTATGAACTGGCTGCTACATGTATGTCTGTAGTAGTAGGGTGTACTGATTTACAGGGAATAATCTCCTAAACATGTACTATCCTAATCATACACTGACCACTTAGGAGAGACTATGCTGCACACACAGGGCCTGATTCAGACTTGGGAATAGAGAGAAATATCTCTCTCAACTGTGAACATGAACAAACCATATTACAATGCAAGGGGTGTAAATACATAAAACATTTTTACATGTGGGGTAAATACTGGCTGCTTTTGCATGTAGCCTACAAATAGTGCACAGCTTTATTACTACTCTAGAATTTAGATGTCAGTTTGGAAACACTCCTCCCAAATCTAAATCTCTCTGCACATTTTAAATCTGGCTCTGAATCAGGGCCTCTATTCCCAAGTCTGAATCAGGCCCACAGTCTATAAGGGTGTGATAGTGTGGTCCAATAAGAAGCTTTTGATCAGTGCAGTCACTTAACCCAATATTGACCCCATTGCAGCTGGGAGCATTTGCTCTTTGACAGAGGTCAGACAGTCTGACATCATATGAATAAACCAGTTGCACTCTGATGCCCTGCCAGGCTGTCACCGTACTGCAGAGCTTAGAGCCTGATTCAGAGCCGGACGCTCTGACCAGAGCGCTCGCTCTGAATCAGGGCCCTCCTACCTAAACTTGGAGCGGCCTCCTGGCCGCTCGCATAGCTGTGGGTGACCACCCACAGCATATGCGAGCGGCCAAAAAGATGGTTTTGGATGGTCAAGACCATCGCGACCATCAGGCTTGCGATGAGACCCTGCGGTAGGGTCTCGTTGCCGCAAGCCCTGGAGTGATTTTGGCTCTATCAGAGCCAAAATCACTCCCATTGACATCACTAGTGATGTCAGTGGGGCCGGACCCAGACGGTAGGCGTTCCCATGGGAATGCCTCCGTCTGGCAGGCACGCCCCCGGCACGCCCACCAAAGGGGGCGTGCTGTCAATCAACATCGACAACACGCACCCTTTGGTATGAGACCCCGAGCGACGGCTTACCCGTCACTCGCCGGGTCTCGCGCATGCGCATGACTGAGCTCCTTCCATCGTGCGCATGCGCACTTGGGCACCATCGACCCGCTTGCGAGCGTACAGCGCTCGCGAGCGGGTCTGAATCAGGCCCTTAGTTTTAGAGTCTTGTCTTATAAAACTAGAGTGCTGATTCAGAGTCACACGTTGCTGCGACCGCTATAGCTTCTTTTGCTGTAGTTGCATCTGAGACTTTATGCTAAATGCTAGTATCAGTCCATCCTCTGGCTTACAAACATGCATCTGACTGTACAAGGACTAACACCCACTAACACCACCATCGGATTCACCATCAAAACTTGCACATGCCCTATGCTGGTTGCTGATTCTCCATCAGAGTATGGTCTCCAATGTAAGTGATTATGTGGTTCAGCTTACAACCATTTAATTGACACGCCAGCGACACACCCATAAGACTGTACATCACTATCTGTCTGAATAGCCACCTCCCGGTCACTACCCAGGAACGGCCAACACATTTCCCACACATTTCTGAGACTGTGCAACTGTGATGTGCACATACCAGGGGACGGCATTGCGTGCAACTCGGTATCAAGCACTTGGGGGGGGATTAAATTCCTCTGCATCTGGGGCAGCACATTGTCTGCCAGCATCACATGTTTCCCTCATACCTTACAGAGGTGCGAAGGAAAAGTTGCGATGTTGGCATTACCGTAACTGGCCAATATATGCCCAGCTGGGCATCATGGCTATGCTGTTGTGGAGGGGAAGCACTGCCAGAGATGGCATTGACAAATGTAATAGAGTTAAGAAGTGAGTGTAAAAAAAAATTGTCATAGAGGTGTGTGTGAGGGAGAACGTGGTACAAGAGAGGGGCATGCCTTGCCTAGACAGCACCTATTATACATCCTCTTCTGATTTATTATGGATCACTATTGCAATCGCAGCTGTGATTACGCACGCAGACCCGCTGCAAAAATATGCTAATGTTTGCAATCGCTATGCCGTCGCAGACCAACATAAAGACACTCACTTACCCTTACTCACATCTGTAATACCTTGCAAGTTTGCAAAAACTTCGGTACCATCATGTAGCATCGGAGCCTCACACACAATTACACATGGTCAGACCTTACTCAAAATTGCTACCCTTCCTGTACGCAGTGAGAACTCAAGCTGCGTTTGCCATTGCAGTGGCTAATTTATGCACGTCCCTGTAACGGGGGTATAAACGCACTGGCACACCTGCCACCCCCCCGTCAAAACCTCCAAATGCTCACTTCCTGTCAATCACTCTGTGATGGGTCTGTGTGGTCTCTGCAATCCACACACTTCGATGCATTTGCAGTATGTAACAATCATCATCTGTGTACGCGATCGCAATAGCGATCTGTAATGAGTCAGGCCCTGTGTACGCAGGGTAACTGATTTCTGATTGGTATCACAGTACCTACTTCCAAACAGAAATTCATTGGAAAGGCTCATAATTTGACCTTAACCTCACTTTACTTTACCACTTTCTGTTTCAAAAAGTCACTTTTTCCGTGAACCAAACCACTGTCACAAATTACAAAATAGAAGTGAAAAACAAAGTTCTTTTTCCCCATGAATTGCATTCTAGAAGATAAGTCATTGTAAAAAGTCCCTTTCAGCTGCAGTCAGTTGACATAATGCAGTAAATGAATGCTTGTTTGTTTCATTATATCACTGCCAGTGAAGACAATAGTGACACAAAGTATGAAAAACTGTTCAACAAATAAAATTAGCTGCAGACTGTGGACCTGATTCATTACCGATCACAACTGCGATTACGCACGCAGATGGCCGATTGTTGCTTTCTGCGCATAAGTATGCATTGCAATGCGCATGCGCGAAGGGCTCACTGCGATCACAGGGCCTGATTCAGCAAGGAACGCAGTTGCAAAGAGGCACGCAATTGGTTGATTGCTGCATTCTGCGCATGCATCGCAGTGCGCGTGTGCGAACTAGCAATTGCGATGGAAACTGCGTTTGCAGAGGCTACGCAGACCCAGAGCAGAGTGATTGAAAGAAAGTATCGTTTGTGGGTGGCGATGGGAGGTGGTCGGGCGAACGCAGGCGTGTCAGTGCGTTGAAACGGCATTGCAGGGGCGTGCTTAAATTAGCCACTGCAACACCATACGCAGTTTGAGGCCTCATAGCGTGAGATGAAGTTAGCAATTCCTCAGTGAGGTCTGACCTGCCTTAACTGTGCTTATGAGTCCGATGTTACTCGATGTTACTGATTGTTTTGCTATGTTGCCCAAGTGTATGGATGTGAGTAAGGGGAAGTGGGCGTCCTCATGTTAGCCTGAGATTGCAATGCGAATGCAAACATTTACATATCCCCGCTGATATTAGCAACTGCATTGCGTGCGTATAAGCAGAATTGCGATCCTTGCTGAATCAGGCCCACACTGCGAGCGCAGACACTACGCAGACCCATCACAAACCCATCGCAGAGTGATTTACATGAATTGAGTGTTTGGGGGTTTTGACGGCTGGGTATGGTCGGCCAAACACAGGCGTGTCAGTGAGTTTGAACACTGTTATAGGGGCATGCATATATTAGCCTTTGCAATGGTATACACAGCATGAGCTCCCACTGCGTGCGACAAAGTTAGCAATTTCTGAGAAAGGTCAGACCTTGTGCAACTGTGCGTGATGGTATTTGATGTTACAGATGTTACAGATTGTTTTGCTATTTTGCTAAGTATTACGGATGTGAGTAAGGCGATGTGGGCGTCCTTATGTTGCGCTGCGATTGCAAACATTAGCATATTTTTGCAGTGGACCTGTGTGCGTAATCAGGCCCTGTATGTAAACCTGCATCTTTATGCTAATGCCACGATCAATGGACTTCTTACAGAGATGCCCACTGGCTTCAGTGCTAATCCAAAGCTGTGCGTTTTAAGTTGCACCATCGGAGATAGCACCAGCCCTATGGAGGAGATTGTCCATCCGCACATGGCCACTGGTGTCAGTGCAACTGCGGCAAAAAACACAGTTGCTGACTGTGACATCCCCACATCTGGCTAGCCTTCCCCCCTCGTTATCACCTAGACACTCCAACTGAAAATGCCTCTCCCTGTGTCCGATTTTGTTTTGAGTCCATTAGGACCATGCCTACTTGCCTATTCTCCAACAACCAGGAGGCTCCCAAAAATCAGGTGGTGCTCCTGGCCGCCCAGAAGAGTGGGTAAGTCTCCCGACCAGCTGTCACCCGCCTGCAGCCCCCAGCACTACTCGCCAAGGTTCACTTTTCCCCTTAGCCGCCCACGTATACAATAGAAGTTCAGGATGAGTCAATGATGCAATTCAGTGCAATTCGCGTCATCATGGCCCCGCCCCCTGCTGCACAATGCCAGTAATCTCAACATTGTATAGCAGGGCAGGGCCACTATTACGCAATCGCACAGTCAAGTCCCCCACTACACCCCCAAACTTGCATCATGCCCCTCGCCACGTTCCCTGATGTGCCGAAGCTGGCTGCCTCCTCCTGGAAGGGACAGCCAGATTGTCTGCAACTATGATTAGGATGCATGTATAGTACGACTCGGATGCATGCACAGACTGAATGCATCGGCTGCTTGTGGCATCAACACTGCGTATACCTCTAAACCTAGGCCCCTAATCTCCCTGAGCAGATTGGTATTTCTATATCTTGCTGTATACAAGCTAGATGACCACATACAAAATAAAGATTTCATGGTGGTGAGTTGCCAGGGGCAGAGATTGTGCGTTTAGTGGGCTTTCCAGCTTCCTGGTTTTTAGGGCTGTTCAGGGATGGTGTAGATTGAGGGTTGCCCCATATTTACTATGAGATGACTTTTGCATCATACAGGTGCATCTCACATAGCAAAGACTATAAATACCAATAAATACCAAATGTAATAAAACTTTCTAATGTGCAATTACAAATAATATGATATACTGTATGAAATAAAGACATTCCCAATGTTCCCTTGCTCTTATTATTCAGATATAAATAGAGCTCAAACAAGCAATATTTTTGGAGTAAATTTCTACTATTCTGAAGCACAAATGGTAAAAAAATACTGCAAATTGCAAACAGAAGTGGATGCACAACTATGCTCTCCATGTGCAAATAGATGCCTCTGTGCAATATGAAATGTACTGTACATCTGAATATACTGCATTTAGTAAATCAACATTACTTTAAGCAAATGTCAAATGGTTGCTATGTCTTATTGCACTTTGAAAATAAATGTCCCACTGTTTGGAGAAGGATTTTAAATGTTGCTAAAACTGGGAGAATGGAGAATGTAAAGCTGGGTACACACTGGTGATATTGGGACAATTTGCTGTTTCATATTGACAAATAACCTCAGTGTGTACGCTCAATATGCGCGTGCCCACGGTTACTAGCGACGTCATCAGGTTTGACATGCTGCACATCAAATCTGACGATATCACATTTATTATTTATTTATTTATACCAGTTATTTATATAGCGCACACATATTCCGCAGCGCTTTACAGAGAATATCTTACCATTCACATCTGTCCCTACCCCAGTGGAGCTTACAATCTATGGCCCTGATTCAGAGCCGGTCGCTATTTGCGGTCGTTCATTCAAAAAAAAGGGGTGGCTATTCAAATGAACCGTTCGCTCTTTGAGGTCTGTTCACGCCTCTAGGTCTGAACGAGCGAACAAAACTTGCGGTCGTTTTTTGGGAAACTACGCCCCCTGGCCGCTCGCATCCTACGTCATGCCCGCTATTTATTAGATTAATCGAGTACATCGACCAGGGTATGAACTGCTCGCTATTCTTGGGGCTGGTGTTTGCTACCACAATTTTGCGAGCAGTTCTGGCTATAAAATAACCCAGTGACGTGGTCAATGACGCTGCTGTTTTACATATGCACACCCATAAAACGCCCGTTTTGACCTTTAAGCACGCCTGCGTTCTGATCTCCACTCCCCGTTTTCAAGCACCTTCCCCCGTTACCACGCCTCTTTCTGTCACTCAAATTATCAGGCATTCGCTATTTTGCGAGCACATGAATTTCGACCGCACTGACTGGTTCGCGCATGCGTATAACGGTCCGTACGCATGCGCAGTTGGGCAAACATCGCTCGGAGCGAACGAGCGGCCGCTTACCAGCGGCTCTGAATCAGGCCCTATATTCCCTACCACATGCTTGCAAACATACACACTATGGTCAAGTTTGTGGGAAGCCAATTAACCTACCAGTATATTTTTGTAGTGTGGGAGGAAACCGGAGTACCCGGAGGAAACCCATGCAAGCACAGTGAGAATATTGAAACTCCACACAGGACCATAGTGGGAATAGAACCCATGACCTCAGTGCTGTGAAGCAGTAACGCTAACCATTACACCGTCTGTGCTGCCCTAATGTATGTTAATAAATGTATGTTAATAAAGGACGGAACAATATTTTGTTCCGTCCTCCTATTGTGTATACTCAACATTTGCTGGTCGCACCAGTGTGTACCCAGCTTAAGAAGCAGGAGCTGCTATTACATGCAGCAACTGCTTAAATTGTGTTTATTAACATACGTGCAAACATGTAAAATACATCAGTACTTTATACTACTGCAAGGCAGACTACTTAAAGCAAATGACTTGTAGTCATGATTACTGCAACATACAAATGTCCTATGTTACTAAGGGCCTGATTCAGAGGTGGACGCAGTTGCATTTGCAATTTTGGACACAGCGTACTTGCAAAAATATACTAATGACTCAGCTGCTGTATTGTGTACCGAGATGCCAAACGCCTCCGCCTCAGAACCGTTGCTTACGTTCAAAAGATGTAACATCGGTCACGCCATTGGTAACATCAGTCGCACCATCGAACTTCGGAGCAACCCTATTCTGTCTCAGCATGTCCATTTCAACTAAGTCCAACTGCGACTTGCAGGCCCCGAAAATGGTGGCAACATGCCTAAGTTTTTGTAGCCACCCCCATTACCTCCGCCCAAATGTTCACTACCTCTCACTCACTTTGGGGTCTATTTACTAAACCTTGGATGGAGATACAGTGAACATAGATAAAGCCCTAACCAATCAGCTTCTAACTGCCATGTCACAGGCTGTGTTTCAAAAATGACAGTTAGGAGCTGAATGGTTGGGACTTTATCTCCGTTCACTTTATCTCCATCCAAGACTAGACCCCTTTGTCTCTAATCAATCGGTGCTGTGATGCATGCGTAGTGGCAAATAAAACAATCTCCACTGTGTCCGACATAAACATTTCGTCCACCTCTTAATCAGGCCCCGAATAGCCCCCTACACTGAGTACAATTGAATTCACAACGTTTGCCTTGTTTACCGGCTACTAACTTAAAAGTCATATTCCCTACCTAGATAACCTCTCCCCATTTTTCTTGGAAACAGAATATATGATGTTTAGTATTGTAGACGCTCTTATGTCAGTCAGACACAGAAAAAAAGTTTATGCTATGTTTGTATTTTATGTGGTGAGTGTCTATACATGCATATAGCTAGCTATAAATATAAACCAATGTCATTTCCTAAGCCAAAAGATCTTACAGATACAATATGTATTTATATACATGTGGCAACTGTCTTTTATGTATCTTATATGTGTAACCTGTAGTTGATTTAAGCAAAATACATTAACACTTTTATGTAAGGTATAAACAGTCGCATATGTCACTTTACAATGGCAAATATTAAATTATAAAGACAGATATGGCTTGATACTTTCAGTAGATTCAAAACAAATTTAATTCTGTGTAATCATTTCACAATAAATCTGGTGTCTTTCCCAGCTTTGTTAGACAAGGATTTATTAGTTGGCCATATTTTATATTTTGGATTGTGGATAATTGGACATTTTGTATTATTTAGTATACTATTCATTGTTTCCATTTTTTGTATCTTGCTTGTTTTATTCTAGGATACAAGCAATTTTTAACTTTTACATTTTATAAATATTTTCAAGATGAATATTTACTACTGTATACTATTGTATAACACAATTGCATGCAGTAATTGTTCTTACTTTTTAAGCACTAGTTATTTGTGATTGCGTACAACTAAACCGATCCGTGAATGCTAACAAAGGGATTAGCGGAGGTACGAGTAGAACTAGAAGATTGAATACCAGCTGGTTAATGACACAAAAATTTTACAAATTTATGTACTTTAAAATAAAAAAACACACAATTTGTACTGTGTATGTGTTGTTTAATAGTCCAGCATAATTAATAATAAGGTATGTTTTCAGTGTAGTCCCATAAATAAATTAAAGTCCCTGCATCTGGTCTACACTTTGTGCTGTCTGGTATATTAAGGTCAGGGACTTACCACATCTTGGCAGCAGCAGCAGCATGGTGACTGTGATGAGTTATGCTGTATGCTGGAAGAGATCCTGTGTGAGTTCTAGAATCAATGAGTATGAGTTCATACCCCTGTAGACAGTATATGCAAACAATCATACAGTAGTGAGACCTCCCCTGCTTCCTGAATTTCTGCATGGTATATACAGTAGGTCTGGATATGTGAGACTGTCCTATATACAGAGCTCATAGCTTAGTACAAAGGAATTTCTCTACACAAATTTTCATTAATTTACAAACTGGAAACTGTGCAGATGTGCAGAGCGGATCAGTGTCTCTGTGTATGACAAGCAAATACATGGGAGCGCACCCACTTAGGGGGAGAACTTTCTATAAAATGATAGGTAAAATCTGTTTAGTTCTTATGGGCAACTTCTCTGCTTGTCTTCTTTAAGGTACATATGGTACATATGCTAATTTTCCCCCATATCTGTTCTAGGAATGCAGCGGGAAGAGCTTTGGTACCATGCCCATCCATATTCCCCATTACCAGGACAACCAGAACATCCCTAGCAATGAAAGTCAAAGGATTATTGTATAGAGTTGAAAATTGTCAGCATACAAACAACAACAACAACAACAACAACAATAAACCTTGCATTTGGCAATAGTTTTGGGGATGTAAAGATAATGATGGTGCTGTAAGTTTAAAACCCCCAAATTTTGGGTAGGAGTTACATCTATTTTGCTTGTTTGTTTGTTTTTTTACCCTCCTATCACCCTGATTTTCCAGGTGTCTTCGGATAGTAGATTGGTAAGCAGTCCTTAAAGAATGGTCAGCAGCAGAGAACAGATTTGGTTCGGCTGGGATCTGTTCTTAAAGAATAGTAAGTAGTCAAATGCACTGGTATGCCTTTTTACAGCAGTGCTTCTCAAACTCTGGGCCTGATTCAGACCCGGTCGCAACCGGGTCGATGGTGGCCCAGAGCGCATGCGCACAATGGAGCCGGCTCCGTCAAGCGCGAGACCCGGATAGCGACGGGCAATCCGTCGCTCCGGGTCTCACACCAAAGGGGGCGTGCTGTCGATGTTGAGTGACAGCACGCCCCCTTTGGTGGGCGGGCCGTGGGGTGGCTGCCCAGATGGAGGCGTTCCCATGAGAACGCCTACCGTCTGGGGGCGGCCCCACTGACATCACAAGTGATGTCAGTGGGAGAGCTTTCGGCTCTGTTTGAGCCGAAATCTCTCTGGGGCTTGCAGCCACGAGACCCTACCACAAGGGTCTCATCGCAAGCCCGATGGTCGCGATGGTCTTGACCATCGCGACCATCATCATGGCCGCTCACTGTAGCTGTGGGAGGTAACCCACAGCAATGCGAGCGGCCAGGAGGCCATTCTAAAATAAAAAAAAAAGGCCCTGATTCAGAGCGAGCGCTCTGTCAGAGGGTCCGGCTCTGAATCAGGGCCTCTGCCCTCAAGAGGCACTTAAGGCCTCCATACATCTGCAATGTATTAGGCTAATTCCCCAATTCCCAGGTTAGGGCATCGGTGAAATCCAAAATGTTGGATTTCACTGATTTCCCAATCACAATCAAAATATGATCGTCATCATCAGATCCGGCCCTAACCAATTTGATGCCCTAGGCAAGAATTTGGCTGTCGCCACCTAGCACCACCGCATCTGACCCAGCACTCCTCTCCCAGCAGCCTAGATTACAGCAGCAGCTAGCAACACCCATCACCCCTCACCAATAGCAATCCTCATCCACATAGGTGTAATTAGACATTTTGGTGCCCTGTGCCAGCAAGAGCATTGGCACCCCTACACCCCATATTGTAAAATAGGGAGAGCATGCACCAAAAAGGGGCCTGGGAACATAATAGTACCTCCTATTCAAATTATACCACACAGTAGTAAAACCTTATTCATATTACGTCACAGGATAGTATCCTTTATTCACATTACGTCACACATTGGTGTCCCTTATTCAGTGGCAGATGCAGGATTTCTAGAGGGGGGTTTCCAAATGTTTGATTTTAGAGTGAGTGTGGCCAGTCCATGAAGAGGGCAGAATTAGTACTTATCCAGCTTTAATATGCATCATACAATGTGTATTGTGTGTCATATTTCCAGCATATAGAGGATCACAGTAAGTCATTTGATACGGCGGTAAGCCATCCTGCCTGAGCTGGGTGTTTTTATTTTAGATGTGAGCACCATTCCAGAGCATTGGAGAAAGTCCGGGAGCTGGGAGGAGCAGCAGAAGAACCTAGCACTGCCCTGGACATATAGGTACATATTGGGCTCTATAGCAGTGGATCCCTAACAGTGCAAGTTTTCCAGATCTCCTAGTTGGTGCACAGGTTATTCATTACTGGCTGAAACATGTTAAAAGATCCACAGGTGGTGCTAATTATTTCATTTGTGAAACTGCGAAGAACATGTAGCACTAGTAAAATTCTATTATATTACTATTTCTACTGTGGTCATGGTATTTGCTGGGGAGGGGGGTTTCCAGGCAGACGGACCCCCCCCCTGCGTTTGCCTATGCCTTATTCACATTACACAATACGTAGTACAATAAAAGTACTCATTTGCGCTCCACACTACAAAAAGGCAGCTTAAAACAAGTGTAAGTAACTCTCACCAATTACCATTGATAAATGCAAGCTATAAAACAGTTCAAAGCGCTCTTTTTCGGTACAGTGCCTGATGACGGTTTGTGATTAAAACCGAAACGTTGCAAGTATGTGCTGATCTGTGTTTTGTACTACAAGTCCCAGAGTGCCTTCCCTGCGGTTGGATTATTGATTTTTTTTAGGTTGTTGCAACTGGGCCAGCTCTTCAAGAAGGGAGTCCCACAGATCCTAAAAGCTTGGCTGAAATTAATTTTGCAATAAGGGCCATATTTGGGTCATTCCAAGTTCAGCATACAATCCTTATATGCCATCACGGCTATTACGTTGACACTGAGGAGGAACAAGGTAATTTCATTTTATTGGACTAAATATTTCAACAGGAACATTTTTGGATTCCAATTGAAGGACTTAATATCTTCAGAAAAGTGACTATTTTTAACCTTTTTTGATTATATACTCAAGATTTTAAATGTATTACCTTGGGACTACTCATTCGTATACTCTACCGAAAAAGAGCGCTTTGAACTGTTTTATAGCTTAGTATAGATACGTAGTGTCCCTTATTCACATTACGCCACACAATAGTTCCCCTTTACCATGCGCATCAGCCCTCCTCCAGCGGCTTTTGTTGCTGCTTGCTGCCTCCAATGTTCCTGCTCCTGCTGCTGCCCTATCGGAGCTGAGCCAAGAGCTCTGATCGCGGTAGAACAGCCAGAGCAGAGCCGGGGCCATCTGCCCATCCCGTACTGCCCATTATCAAGCTGAGCTGGTCCTCCTAGGCCAGGGGTAGCCAACCTCGGTCCTCGTGAGCTGCCAACAGTTCACGTTTTCCAGACCACCTAGCGGGTGCACAGTTGTATTCATTACTAACTAACACATTTGAAAAGGTCCACTGGTGGAGCCAATTATATCACTTGTGATTCTGTGAGGAGACCTACAAAACATACACCGTTGGTAGCTCTTGAGGACCAGGGTTGGCTACCACTGCCCTAGGCATTATAAATGCATTACGCATTTGCTTAGTTTGTATATGCCTAGGGCCGGCTCCGGTCATCAGCAAATAGGGGATTTTTTACATGAAGAATTTCACTGATTCCCAGGCGGGTCAGCGATCATCATTGGCTGATAATCGGTAATTACGACCAGCAGATGTATGGGGCCCTTAACTGTTCAGATTTTAAGGATATCCATGCTGGAGCACAAATGGTTAAATCGAAATGTCTGAAGTACTAATTAAGTCACTTGTGCTCAAGAATAGATATCCTTAAAACCTGGAATGTCAGTGTGTCTTGAGGATAGAGTTTGAGAAGTACTGCTTTACAGATTGATAAGCAGCAGAAAGCAGACATAGCTGACCTATGGTGACTTATAGTAACATATTTCTACACTTTTACCTGAACTTCAACCAAGTTATACTACTAGAACCTATAGTGTTGTCATCTCTCCAGCCTATTATTCAGTATGTTTCAGAAAGTTTGGACTAAAACCATTGTCAGTTCTGCGAGAAAGACAGACAACAAATATAAGAGGTGTTCAATTAGACCCTGAAAAGTCATTTTCGCATGTTTCAATTATCCCCGTATTCAATTTCAACTTTTTTTGCCGGGTCGAAAAGTCTTTGTAAAAAAACGGGAATAATTTTTCAATTACCTTTAGCAGATGAAAGAAAGTGCAGAATTGAGGTTTAGGGGTGCAGGCTTAAAAAAAATAGCCTCCACCCTTGGGAATACCCCCTTAGAATGAAATGTGCAAAAAAAAGTATTAAAAAAAAAACGGGACACCCCAAAAAAATTATTTAAAATTTTAGGGTAAAAAAAAAAAGGGGGAACAGTGTTTAAAAAAAGCAAAATAGCTTCAGGGGTATTCTGTAAGTATGTGGCAGATGTTTTCTAGAATAGGCTATTAGCGGCCTTTAAAAAAATTAGTTTAGGGACTTAAAAATATGCTAGTATCCATTTTCAGGTACCCCAAAGTTGATGGGACCACTTTTACAAACGAAAAAAAAACCGAAGTGCTCTTCTGCATCACTTTTTCAAAGTCAGGAAAAAAACACCTACCGCGGCTAATTAAAAACCTGAATTTCTTTTGCAGGCAAAAACGGGGGTACCCATAGTGATCCCCCAGGTCTGGACATCTTTAGGGGGGTCCTACAATTATTTCCAGAAAATTCCCGTATTTTTCGCCAATCAAAGTTTCGCCTGTTCCCGATTTCGCCTACGTTTGAATTGAATACGGGGAATAGTGGGCACGCGTGCAATACTTTTCTGCCTGGAAAACAGGCGAAGGAGGCAAAAAGTCCAGCAAGCGAAAAGTCTGGACTTTTCGCCTCAAATTGAATGCGGGCCATAGTGTGTTGTAGGTAACACTGTGTGCTTCTTCCAGAGAAGGGGAAATGTCTAGCCCAACCAATTGTACAATAGGAAAAATAAAAGGGAAAATTACAACAGGAATTAAAAAAATTATAATAATAAATTTTTTTATTTTTATACTTATCATTTTTATTAGAAGATGAAATTCATAAATGTGAACATTTTAAATGGATAATTGTTACTGATAAAAAATCCAATTATGCAGTATCATAGTGGTTGTAACCCATGTATCTGCATCCATGTGATAGGGAATATAGATTCTAGGCTCCACTAGGGCAGGAACTGATGTGAATGACTGAAATATTCTCTGTAAACTGCTGTAAAAGGTGGGCACTATATAAATAACTGCTCATAATTAAATAAATCTTTACTGACATAATTGACATCAGGATCTAGCTCAGTCCTTGTGACATTTAAGAATTTAATATGCATCCTTAAAGCCTATTAAATGCACTTTGATGCTTATAGGAGCATGGACCTGTGCAGACATAGTTAACAATTGTTCCCTTTGATTAGCATTGCTCTGCATCAATTTCCACATGTCATAGATTTCAATGGAATTGCTCATTAAGTAAATAGCACACTATGCTGCAGTAAGTTTTTAGATGGGGTAATTAGTGGGGATGTAGTCAGCATGCCTTCACACGGCATGCCGACGGACTATATCCCGGCTCCAGAATGCCGAAGAGGGGGGGGGGGGCGGGTTAGAGTTAGGTTTAAGCACTAAGGGGAGGGTTAAGGTTAGGCACTAAGGGGGGAGGTTTAGGCACAGGGGTGGGGAAGGTTAGGTTCAGGCACTCGGGGGGGTAAGGGTTAGGTACCAAAGAGGGAAGGTTAGGGTAGGGAGACGGTGAGGTTAGCATACTGACCAACAAATGTCGGTATGTTATCCCTGTCGGGATCCCGGTGTCTGGATTTTGCCCGCTGAGATCCCGACTGTCGGCATTACATACCCAACCCAATTAGTGCTCTGTTTAAGCAATGGCACAGAAAGTTTTGTCTGTACCCTTAACTAGCTATTTTTTTTTTTCAACACCTGTGTATGAGCTCTAATGGAGCATACACATGGTCAGATTTGTCAGATTTGTCAGATTTGTTAGATCTGTCAGATGAACAATTTGAACGATTTTACCAAAGATTTGAACGATTTGAACGATTGAACGATTTTTGACTGCATTAAAATGAATGGAATCGTCCAATGTCAGATATCGTTATCTGACCATCGGGAACGTGCATCGTTCAAATCGTTCATCTGACAGATCTGACAGATATGTCAGATATGTCAGATTTTCCTTCAGATATGAGCGATTGAACGATTTTTTAAATCGTTATCATTCAGATCTGAAGAAAAATCTGACTGTGTGTATGCACCATAACATTACTGGTATCTTGCAAGTATGGCTAAGACCATGATAATACTACATTTGTTCTATCTTATCTCAAAATAAAGACCAATAAGTGCTAAAACAATGGAAACAGTAGTAAGAAATTGTTTCTCAATGATCTATTTACTCATCCAAGTCAGTGACTTGAGGTAAGGATGGGCACAGAAATATGTAGTACCTCCTAATCAGAAACAGGATGTTTCTGATCGGGATCAGTGTTTAATGAACATCCTAATTTAAAGTAGCTAAGCATGCTTGATGCTTTAGTGGTGGTTTACACTTTAATTCCAGACTGTGGGTGTGCGATCACAGCACAGGCTTTGTAGTGGTAACAGAAAGGGGGGTTAGAGGGAGAAGTACTAAGCAGTGGAGAGTGATAAAGTGGACAGAGATAAAGTATCAGCCAATCAGCTCCTAACTGCCATGATACAGGCTGTGTTTGAAAAGTGACTGTTAGGAGCTGATTTGGTACTTTATCTCTCTCCACTTTATCACTCTCCAAATCTTAGTACAGTACATCTGCCCCATAGTGAGCTAATTCCCATTTCAATACAATATATATGTTCCATTTTGTAGAGAGGCTGGGTGCTTCTGATGGCTGTGGAGGGTTTCTATATAAGATAAAAGGCAGGATGTATCGAGCTGTAAAATGCAGTAAAACATCTGAAAACCTCCCTTTTCGGAGGTTTACCACAATAGATATAAATCGCCATATGTATTAAAAAGGTCCACAGAAAATATTAGAGGCTCATCAAGTCCTACAGAATTCTATGGGGTTGCAATGTACCCATATGATTCGAGCTTCTGCCCGATAGGCCACACCATATATAGATAGCATTGCATATAAAAGCTCCAGTCCCCACGGCTTAAACATGTGCTGCCCAATGTCTGAGCAGGTGTTTTAGGCCTCCTGGGTCATACACCTAAAGGTCACTTAAGGTGCCTACACACTTGGCGATATTTTACCCGATCTGGCCGATTCCGACGCATCGGAACAACAGATCGTGTAAAATATGCCCAAATCGTGAGTCCCCACTCACGATCACGAAGCGATGCGCGTCTCCGCTGGTCGCACATTGCATCGTCAGATCTGCTGTGCTGTAGGGCACAATGCACTGGAAAAAGTGTGGATGCACGATAGATCACTTGTAAATTGGACACTTTAAACACCAAATCTTGTGCAGAGCTGCTGGGGAGGAGTTTCAAGGGAAATCGCACACATAGTGGGATCGTGTGCAGATCGCCAAGTGTGTAGACACCTTCATTTGCTGCAACAGCTCTATATCTCAAAAACTTTCCCAGCAGGTAAGTATTCATGTATACTGGCATTAAAAAACCCTGGTATGCATGCAAATAGTAGTGGGATGTATCGCAATCAATTTGTGATACATGATACATCCCGCCTAAAAAAATGGATAAATCAGATATAAATCAGCCCTGTAGAGCTGCTAGTTTTGATTTATAAATCAAGCAAGTACTGTTTTCTGGCAGTGACATATTGTTTTTCTCTTTGTGATAATCTAAAATTCGTACTGTATATGACTCATACACACTGCGATACATGGTGGCTAACACAAAATGTACATGCTTGTTTATGTTTACTGTTAATGCCATCTGACAATAACCCTACATACTGTACTGTAATGTTATTGTTCATCTAACCTTTCAGATGTCAGAATCCATATACGAGGGCTGATTGAAAAGCAATGAGACTAGTGGCGTAACTAGGGTGTTTGCAGCCTAGGGCAGGATGAAAAATTGGACCCCCCCTCATGTGTTCGCGCTGAAAAAGTGGGCATGGCCACATGCCTCAAGTGGCATGGTCACAGAAAAATGGAGTGTGTCAACATGGCACACCACAGTTTCTCGTCATTCTGGGAACATTCCTTTTCATTGCATATGCACTTTATTGCCCCCAGTAGTAGTGCCTCTTAAGCAATGCCCCCAGTAGTAGTGCCCCTTATGCAATTCCCCTAGTAGTAGTGCCCCTCATGCAATGCCCACTGTAGTAGTGCCCCTCATGCATTGTCCCCTGTAGTAGTGCCCCTTATGCAGTGCCCCTTATGCAATGCCCCCTGTTGTAGTGCCTCTTATGCAGTGCCCCTTATGCAGTGCCCCTTATACAGTGTCCCCAGTAGTGCTCCTTATACAGTGTCCCCAGTAGTGCCCCTTATGCAGTGCCTTCAGCAGTGCCCAATATATAAGGCCCCAAGCTGTGCCCCTTTTACAGTGCCCCCAGTAGTGCCCCTTATATAGTGCCCCTATGCAGTGTCCAATATACAGTGCCCCTTATGCAGTGCCCCCAGTAGTGCACCTATGCAGTTCCCCCAGTAGTGCCCAATATATAGCACCCATTATATAGTGCCCCCTATGTAGTGCCCAATATACTGTGCCCCCAGTATTGCCACTTATAAAGCACCCCCAGTAGCAGTGCCTTTGACATAAAACATGCAGACACCAACACACAATATTATACTTACTGGAATCCCCGCTCCTGCACCCGCCGCTGTCTGCTGCTGCCATCCCACTTGGCACTATGGGAGATACTTCATGACATCATGATGTCTCTCCCTTCACCCAGTGTGGGAGCCGGAAGGCGGAGCTCATGAGTGGGACCGCACGTGCCCTGGACTGCAACTGGTGGCACCCCCCGTGCCGACGGGTATGACGGCGCCCAGGGCACATGCCCTGCTCTACCCCCCTACATTACGCCACTGAATGAGTCTGCCTCTGTTTTTCTGTCCCATAGTTAGACGTGACAACGCCATGCTGGTTTTTGTGAAACTCATACATCGATGTGTCTGAACCTGCAATTGGACTGCTGTAAAAAGTGGAAATGAAACTCATGAAATGTTACGGCAAGCATACGGTGGAAAAACAAGTAGCCGTGCTGCCGTATTTCAGTGGTGGAAGCACTTCAAAGATTGTAATACGCGAGTGGCTGATAAAACGTGTACTGGGAGACCATCCACTATGGTTACAGATGTCAACATCTGCGGAGATGTTGCAAAATGACAGAAGGTTAACTTTACGCAAACTTTTAGCTTCACTTGGCATCTCATTTGAACGGGTTCAGCATATTGTGACAAACTGAAAATGCATTGCATGTGTGCCAGGTGTGTACTCAGAAATCTCATAGAAGAGCAGATGTGACGATGAGTTGAATCATGCAAGAATACCGTTCAAATGTCAATTTCCTGACATTAATTGTGATGAATCATGGATTGGTCATTATGATCCGGAATCAAAACAGTCCAGTGTATATAGTATATATATATATATATATATATATATATATACACGCGAATTGGCCTCTGTCCCAAAAATTCCATGTGATTCATTCAGCATGTAAAGTCATCTTCTGCTGTTCTTTGATGCGCACGGTATAATCCTACAGCACTGGGTTCCACGTGGACTGACAATTAAATATCCTGAAAACCCATTTGCATGGAGCCATGAGGTAGAAAAGACCACATTTGCTGAAGAAACA
Source organism: Taudactylus pleione (assembly GCA_031769625.1). Classification (NCBI taxonomy): domain Eukaryota; kingdom Metazoa; phylum Chordata; class Amphibia; order Anura; family Myobatrachidae; genus Taudactylus; species Taudactylus pleione. Next base: position 9,631,351 of record JAUIMM010000154.1, read on the forward strand.
GTGTTTTTTGCTCGAAGATAATGCCCGACCACATGTTGCTGCTATTGCATTGGCAACACTGACTGAAATTAATGGGTCAGCACTGGAACACCCGCCATATAGCCCGGAATAAAAAAATCTCATTTTTTTTTTTAACTGCTACCCTCCAATTTTGGGTGATACGATCGTTCTGGTACCCCACATTGTCAATGTGTAAGTGTTCTGGGTCAAGGAGCCCAAGGCACTGAAAAAAAATGTGACCCTTGAAAATAGTTTTTTAAAATTCAGATTGAATTCTTACACTGTACTAAAATAAACACACACTGGAAGAAACAAAATAATAGAAATGCGAGAGCAAAGAAACACATGAATACGCATGCAAACATGTACATATACAATGTTGTGGAATGGAAATTTGAGGCGCTCCCAGAAGCTTTAGGGATTTTGGAGTGTGAATCAAATTTTAGATGCTTTTTAAAGCCCCTACTATCTGATACTTAAAGTTTAGGCGAGTTAAAAAGAAAAGTAGCTATCTGCTTTTGCAGTACATGGGATATATGCTATTTAAACATTGTTGCATTTGCAATCATAATACTGGGCTGAATCTAAAGGTTTGGTGCTGTTCTTGGGAGTGGGGGGAAGACGGTGGAATTAGTGAGGGAGGGAAAAGCGCAAGCAGGAGGAGGACCCTTCTTATGCAAGCTTACATTGTAAACCATAAATCGCCCACAGATATAGCCCTTAATCCCCACCAGGGTATGGACTCCAGCCCTTATCAAAACTGCCAAGGGGGAATACAATTTAAACAAAAAAATTAAGTCTGCTCCAAACGCTGCTGCTGGGGAATAGTCATTAAACTTGCTAGGGAAGGATCAGCAGGGTCTCTGTGTGATAGACAGGCGTGCCAGATGAGCCCGCCCCCAGAATCCTGTGTCAGCTAGCTCCTATTGGCCAGTACTCGAAATGCATATGGGTCAGTTGGCCGATTGTCCGTGCACACAGGCAGATGTGCGCAATATACACAGAAAAGTTGCAGATGCACAATGCCATCATTACTGTTCACATTTAAATGTATTTTGTAATTAAATATAATTTTAGTTAGCATATCAGTGGCCAATGATACGGGCCTACCCACCATCGTCAAGGTCACCTCATTGAGCAGGTCCCTAACACTCTGGGGTTCACATCTGGGATGCTGGGCACCCCAAAAGACAGCCCAGCCAAAGACCTCCCAAGGGCATCACACGAAAAAAAGAGTGACAGTGAAATATTATAAAGTATCAGGTGTGTAAAAGTAGCTAATAAGTGTTAAAATAGTACTAAAGGTAAAATATGTGTGAAAAAATACATGAATAATAAACAAACATGAAGGTGATATACAAACTGACTACAGTATGTGTATTAAGTGGGGATGCCCTGAAGAGGTCCAGCCTGAACAGCTCAGGGGGCCCCACGCCCAAACGCTCACTCCAAATAAACTGACACTATAACAATATAAATAGGACTTACTTTGGATTATGGGCCTGATTCAGAGCCGGACGCTATTTGCGCTCGCTCGTTCAGAAAAAGGGGCCGGATATTTAAATTGAGCGCTCGCTTTTTGCGGTCTGTTGACGCCTCTATGTCTGAGCGAGCGAACGAGATTTGCGCTCGCTATTTAGTAAAGACGCCCCCCGGCCGTTCGCATCATATGTCATCTCCGCTATTTATTAGATTAATCGAGTGCATCGAAAGGCGTCTGAACTGCTCACAGCGCTTGTGGTTGGATTTTCCTACCGCAATCATGCGAACAGTTCAGGCTAAGAGACAACCAAGTGACGTGGTCGATGACGCTGCTTTGTTAATTATGCACTCCCATTAAACGCCCGTTTTGACCGTTTGGCACGCCTGCGTTCGGATCTCCACTCCCCGTTTTCAAGCACCTTCCCCTGTTACCACCCACAAACGCCTCATCCTGTCACTCAAATTAGCAGGCATTCACTATTTTGCGAACACACGATTTCCGACCGCACTGACTGTTTGGCGCATGCGCATTACGACCCATATGCATGCGCAGATGTGCGAACATCGCTCGGAGCAAACGAGTGGCCGCTTACGAGCTGCTCTGAATCAGGCCCTATGCCTGTTACCTGGTGCAGTAAAATGCTAGGTCCCTGCTTAAAAACATATATGAGGGGGTGGGGGCAGGCGTGCAAATCTAGACTGGCGCAATCTCAGGCTTCAGATGTGTATATAAATACACATAATATAGAGTATAGGGAGGGGCTCTAGACTGCATACCCTAATAGTAATGAAAGGTGTCATCATGCTGAGATTGAAAAGTAATATACACAGAAAACGGAGGTGCAGATGTGCGCAATATATCTGATAGATATATCGCATCTGCCGTGCTCCACGGCCAAGGCCAACACAATATATCTGTGAATGGGATGCAGTTTATATGTCGGCAGACAGGATACCAGCAATCGAAATACCGACACTGTAATCCCGCCGCCCAGCAAAATGCTGACACCGGTACCCCAAAGGACATCAAGATATCGGTGGCGGCATCCCGAACGTCGGAATGCCGAACGTCTGGACGGCAGTAAGTATGAGCAGTTAGCCGGGGATGGGGGGGTTAGGATTAGGCACCACTGGGGGGAGGTCAGGGTTAGGCACCCCCCAGAAGGGTTAGGTTTAAGGTGCGCGAAGGGGGGGTCAGGGTTAGGCACCCCCGGGGAGGATAGGGTTTGGCATCACTAAGGGAGGGTTAGGGGGTGGAGAGGGGAGGGTTAGGGTCCTTACCTGCGCCAGTCGGGATTCTCCACCATTTGGCATTCCAGCGTCGGCCGCTGGCATCTCATAACAATTCCCTGTGAACTACGTCTTTCTCAGATGTATTGTGTATACAAACAGGCCAATGGCCGGAATGATTTATCATTCATCGGCTGTACAAACAATATATCGGCCAGTGTATACCCAGCATTAGTCACTTCTTTCTAATCTTGTTCATACTGTTTGCTTATGTACTTTGGAATGTGCTGCGGTCCCTTGTGGCACCATATAAATAAAGGATAAAAATAACAATAATAATAATAATAATAATAATAAATAGTGCCCCCACTTGTCTGCATTCCCTAAATATGCAACATATTTACTAAGCTCCTGAAATATCCCACTACCCTATATATTTCCTATTGTGTTCTGCCCTAACCCGTCTGTATGTTCTTTAATGTGCCTCCCATTACCACACCTTCCCCATAATTTGATTACCATCACTACCCATTGTTCCAAACCTCCCCCAAATGTATGTATACAGGGCTACCCTTCCCTCATCAACATTATATATTGTGCTCCCCAGCTCCTGGTGTAGCTGCTGCACAGTCAGCTCTGCTGATGCTGGTGAATGAAGAGCGGTGATCGGTGCCTTGATAAGATGGGGTGTACCGGCAATGGCAGGAGGTGATCCACCCCTCTGCAAGAGTATGGCAGTGGGGCTAGGTCCAGTCCATCCCTGAACACAAGCCCCTTTACTGGTGCCACATCCGCACTGGACCCAGGGCACATACCCCAGTTGCCCCACTCTAGTTATGTCACTGTTTGGGACCTCAAATGAGGCATTTTCCAATTGAATGTACTGTACAGTATATCTGACAACCCCAAAATTCATTCTGAGATCCCACTCGTTCTTCTGACCCATTTATTGCACCTCAGGCATGGAACTCCATACTATGGTAGAGGTGGAGCTGCATTGAAATGTTTTAACCTTTGTTTTTTACATCAAAGGTTACAATTATTCTCATCTATTTTAAATAGTAAAAGTTTCTTACAGATGGGTGAGCGTGACAACACTCTACTCATACTCATCGGGTTTGCGTACAACTCTGAACAACCCTTTGTGCCGAATTGAGTCCGGTCCCAGCACTCACATATACAGTAGCTGGGATGTCAGCATCTCACATTCAGTAATCAGTTTGCAGGAATTGAGCAAATACTGGGCCTGATTCAGACCCGGTCGCAAGCGCTGAGCGCTCGCAACCAGGTCAATGGTGGCCTAGAGCGCATGCGCACGACGGAGCCGGCTCCATCGTGCGCATGCGTGAGAACCGGATAGCGACGGGCACTCCGTCGCTCCGGGTCTCGCAACAAAGGGGGCGAGCTGTCGATGTTGAGTGCCAGCTCACCCCCTTTGATGGGCGGGCCGGGGGGGTGACTGCCCATCGGAGGCGTTCCCATGTTCCCATGTTCCGTTTGGGGGCAGCCCAACTGACATCATGAGTGATGTCAGTGGAGATCTTCCGGCTTTGTTAGAGCCGAAATCTCTCTGGGGCTTGCGGCAATGAGACCCTACCTCAAGGGTCTTATCGCAAGCCCGATGGTCGCGATGGTCTTGACCATCGCACCCATCTTCCTGGCCGCTCGCTTTAGCTGTGGGTCACCCACAGCTATGCAAGCGGCAAGGAGGCCGTTCTAAAAAAAAAATTGCCCGGCCCTGATACAGAGCGCTCTGTCAGAGCGTCCGGCTCTGATTCAGGGCCTCTATCTGCTAATTACAGGAGCTGCTAGTTGAAGGAGATTATTTACATATGATTTCTTTATATACAAAACTATGGGCCTGAATCAGACGCTAATTCGATCGCAGTTGCGAATTTCGTATGCATCACAGCTGTGAAAATATGCTAATGGTTGCAAAGCTGTTCAGAGGATAAGGACGCCCACTGCTGCCTTCTCATATGACAACATCGTTATGAGCGTAAATATGAGCACATCGAGCAGCCATCCTGCCCTTGCGGCATGTCTGAACTGCCGCAGCCTTGGGAGCTCTCCTGACACGCAGAGCTGCGTAGAAGATCGCATGGGCTAATTTAAGCACGCCCACGAAATTACGTTCAAATGGACAGACACGCCTGTTTTTCAGACCACCCCCCATCACCACCCCCAAGAGCTGACAGCTCACTGTGAATCCATAGTCGCAATGTGATTTCTGCACACGTGTAGTGCAGCTCACATACATGCGGGATGGCAAACAATCGCTTTATCTTTGTCCGTAATCGCCATTGCATCCAGCTCTGAATCAGGCCCTATATACATAATGCTCTTATCTGGTTCTCGGATGATATCTAGCTTTGCTGTTTCCTAGAACAGACCCATACATCAGCATCCAAAAAAGCAAGCCATTTATTATAAGTAGTAATACATTTTAATGGACAAAAATTAAAAGATTAAAAGGTCATACATGAAAACATGAATCCTTATGGTGCGTACACACGGTCCGATAAAAAATGCATGATATGAACGATAACGATATCGTTCATATCGTTATCGTTCAGATCGTTCGTTTTTTGGTGCCTTTCAACCCTCAAATGACAAGCGGTGCGCGGGCACGTGTGGACAATAACGATATCGTCCATCGGCCGTGCATGCAGCTCAAACTGGTCGATATTGACCAGGTTACATAGGGACCCATTATCATTGATCGCGGGTCGCTGACCCGTCATTGGTGAGTTGGTGGTGTGCTGGATGATTGATATCGATCAACCAGCACACCGGGAAGGTGCAGGGAGATCAGTCATATTGTGAAGGCATATCTGAAATATTTTTTTTTTATTGAAAACCTCTGTTAAAAGATTCTTCATACTAATCAGTTTATTAATAAACAATATGGGCCTGATGCAGAGATGGTGGCATCATAAACTAGAGGTGGGCAAACCCACCCTCAAATGTTATGGTATTGGTTTTGGTTTTGGCAAAACCACCCTCAAGTGTTTTGGCTTGATTTTGGTTTTGGACTTCCTTAAAAAAATTGTTAAAACAGCTAAGATCATGTAACTTTGACCTGTTTTTGTTCCTATAGTATTAATAACATCAATAGCATTCATTTCCAGCCATTTTTGACCAATTTCGGCACCTGAAATCACGAGGGCAGGACCTACATGCAATCAAAAACACAGGAGATCTGGTTTTAAGATCCTAGATCTGACTTGTTCTACTTGGGTCCCTGAAAAGTGATCCAAGAGTCTGACAGAGCGCTCGCTCTGAATTAGGGCCGTCCCTGCTCCTTTTTGGAGCGGCCTCCTGGCTGCTCACATAGCTGTGGGTGACCACCCACAGCCCACAGCTATAGCGAGCGGCCAAAATGATGGTCACGATGGTCAAGACCATCGCGACCATCGGGCTTGCGACGAGACCCTGCGGTAGGGTCTCGCTGCCGCAAGCCCTGGAGTGCTTTTGGCTCTATCAGAGCCAAAAGCACTCCCACTGACATCACTCGTGATGTCAGTGGGGTCGGCCCCAGACGGTAGGCGTTCCCATGGGAACACCTCCGTCTGGGCAGGCACGCCCCCGGCACGCCCACCAAAGGGGGCGTGCTGTCAATCACCATCGACAGCACGCCCCCTTTGGTGCGAGACCCATAACGACGGCTTGGCCGTCGTTATTCAGGTCTCGCACATGCGCACGACGAAGCCGGCTCCCTCGTGCGCTTGCGCACTTGGGCAACATCGAACCGCTTGCGAGCGCTCAACGCTCGCGAGCGGGTCTCAATTAGGCCCTGAGTCACTACGGATTACAACTGCAATTGCGGCTGCGATTATGCATGCAGTCTCACTGCGATGATATGCTAATCATTTGCGATCGCTATGACATCGCAGCACTACATTGGGACGCCCAGCTTACCTTACACACATCCGTAACGTTTAGCAAGACTGCGAAACCATCGGTAACATAGTTCCATTGGAGCCTCACGCACACTTGCACAAGCTCTGACCTTATGCCAGAATTGCTAACCTCAACGCACGCACTGAGTACTCAGGCTACGTATGGCATCGCAGTAGATAATTCATGCATTACCCTTCAACGGCGTTCGGACGCACTGGCAAGCCTGCGTTTCACCGAGCATCCCCCGTCACCTCCCACAACTGGCACTTCCTGTCAATCATTCTGCGATGGGTCTGCATAGTCACTGCGATCGCAGTGGCCAGTTTGCGCACTGCGATGCATACACATGCGCAGAACGCAACAATCGGTCGACTCGGGACTCGGTTTGACGCGGAACACGAAAGTTCGGGTGTGTTCGGTTTTCAACAAAACAGAACCTCTCATCTCTGATATAAACACAATTTACCTACAAATAAAGCTAAAGGATTTATTTGAACCTTTATTAACCACTACAGCAGTACAATTCCTAAAGTGATTATGGTGTTCCTTGCTATTAAACCACACTGCTCTTACAGAAATATTTTATATATGTGTATTTGATAATGCTTACATAGAATTTTTTTCTTCACCAGTTGCTCTATGTGTTTACAATTGCAAATGTTCTGTAACTGCCCTATTTACTGTAAATACAATAAGCACTTTTGCAATCTCAATACTGATTCCTTGAGTAGATATACACTCTACTGTCAATGCCAAGTTATATCTTCATCACACTGTTACCAAATACAGTCACAATAAAACATACTAATTATTTGCAAATAAAGAGACATGACTATTGGAAGAAGTGCGCTCCTGCACTGCCTCCCTCCAGCGGTCACTAGGACCCGGCGCAGCTCAGCCAGGAGGAGTCTGAGGGCCTGATTCAGCAAGGAAGCACGCAACTGCATTGCTAATATCAGCGGTGCTATTTAAATGTTTGCATTCGCATTGCGGACGCAGCCTGACATAAGGACGCCCACTTCCCCTTACTCACATCAGTACACTTGCCCAACATGGCAAAACAATCGGTAACATCGGACCTAGATGCAGAGTTAAGGAAGCCCAGACCTCACTCAGGAATTGCTAACTTCAGTACTCAGGAGGCGTCTGGTAGCGCAGTGGATAATTTATGCACGCCCATGCAACGGCGTTGAAACACACTGACGCTGACACGCCTGCATTCGATGGCCACTCTCCCGTCACCACCCACAAATGGCACTTCCTGTCAATCACTCTGTCATTCGTCTGCGTAGTCACTGCGATCGCAGACCCGATCACAGTCGCCAGTTCGCGCACTGTGATGCATACACATGCACAGAACGCAACAATCGGTCGACTCGGGACTCTGTTCGACACGGAACCCGAAAGTTCGGATGTGTCCATTTTTTGACACACGCACTGTGTTGCATACGCATGCGCAGTGCGAATTAATCTACCAATTGCGTGCGTATATGCAACTGCGTTCCTTGCTATATCAGGCCCTGAATCTGATCCCTGACATGCGCTACTGCACATGTCAGCGTCTTTTCCCATTTTTAATCCCAGTATCCATGGGGACAGGACGGATTCCAGAGGCTCCAACCAGAGTACATGCTTGTACAGCCAGTAACAATGGGCCTGATTCAGGGTTGTATGCTGATCGCGTGGCTGCTGCGTCTATGGTCTCAGCACAGATGCAAAACTATGATAATGTCACAGGAGACATCTGAAGAAAAACACGCTTCCTACCGGCATCGCAGATCTTGCATCATCACAAGTTACCCAACGCAAACTGCTGTAGTGCTGTAGTGCAACAGCCAATATATTACTTAATTACTATATAATATAGCAAAAAGCAACAATATCACTCATACTGGATGTCCCTTAAAATAAACACTTTTGTTTTTTTAATGTAAAAATCATTCTTTTGTTAAAGATGCAGCAAGAACAAGAATCAGCAACATTTTCTTTACAGATTAGTCCACATTTTCTTTATCTTCTGGCATGTCTGTACTATGCACCAGTATTGTAGCATTGGGTGTACGTCCAAGGGGGCAGATGATCCCCCAATAGTATATTACTGGGAACAAAAAAATATTTAATAAAAATAATATACATCTTCCCTTTACGTCACAGTCAAACAAGTGTCAGGAATCTCCCTTTACACCAGAATACTGATAAATTAGCTATTTGAAAGAGTAAGAAAAAACCTCCAATTTCCAGCCCTGCGGAAACTCTAATACTATTTTCTGCTTTGTAAATATTATATTTTTAACTTTACAGTCAGTCCTCATAACTAGGTGTATTGTTGTATCTGAAAAGTCTGTCATTGTTTGCTGGCTGAATATGTCATTTAAAAGACCGTAGTTAATATGTACATGTAATAAAACACATGCTTTATCACATGTTGAATTATGGAATAGCTTTTGAGGACTCTTGAACTGATACAGAGTTAAATGCTAATGGCCCATGATTGCTCCTGCATTGCGTGCATGAAACATACAGTATGTGCATGCAGAATTGTACACATCTTTGCGATCGAACCGCCCCATCCATGTACTTGGTTTCATAGACATGGTGCAAAACAATAAAAGCCATTTGATAATAGGCTTATTTATGCTTCCAGCCGACTGTGCCAAGCTGGCAATACCACTGACACACCCTCAGGGAACATTGCCTTGGTAGGAACACCTGTTACAACTCAGTTATGCTTTTCCAATTGCAAGTAGAGATGTACCTGAAATGCATACAACTCTGCATCACACACCATTTTGGGGATGTAGTTTAAATCCCGACTGCCAGGATGCCGGCACTCAGAATGCCAGCAGCGGAATCCCGCCACCAGTCAGACTCCCGGCGCCAGCATTATGACCGCCAGCATCCCAATGGTAAGTAGTAGGGTTAGGGTTAGGCACTAGGGTAGGGGTCGGCAATATGCAGCCCCCCAGCTGGTCATGCTAAAACTGTTGCAAGGCATGCTGGGATGCGTAGTTCAACAACAGTTGGAGGGCCGCTTATTGCCCACCCCTGCACTATGGGGAAGATTAGGCTACAGGGGGGGGGGAGATATGGTTAGGCTGCAGGGGGGGAGTGTTAGATTTAGTTGCAGGTAGGTTTAGAGGTAGGATTATGACTTCACTTCCATAGTGCACTGCGGGATCCAGAAGCCGGAGCTCAGGAGTGCTCTCCGTCCTCCGGCCGCCGCTGGCGCCGGGGGGAGAGAGGAGAGAAGGAGCCAGGCGCCCGCTGGTAACACAATCTCTGCGGGCACCCGGCAAATGGAGGGTGCAGGGGGTGGGATCGCTGGGCCGGAGTGCCCCATAGCAACCGGGTGGACTCAAAAGCGCCCTCTAGTGGTCGGTGCCCCTAGGCAGCTGCCTAAACTTGAGTAATGGAAGTGCCAGCTCTGCTGGGATCCCATCCCAAGCTCCGGCATCCGGTATGGTACCCAACCCATAAGTATGTACAATTGGTTCCGCAGCATGTGCAATGTGAAAATAGGCAACAAACGCTCCGCAAACGTGTACATGCATATATTCAACTGTGCATCAGCCTATATTTTTCAGTGTCAGTGCAGGCACAGTCTAGACAGGCATATACCATGACGCGGTCATGATTAAACATGGCTGCCGGGCAGGATGGAAGAGAATTTATAGCAGTGTCACCAGGAAAAAGAGATCTGACTGCAGACCAGGATGAGGTTAAGGTGATCACTATATGTCATGGCACCGGGAATAACATATACAGTATGCAGTACAGGATCAGGTCACAGCTGGGCCTCATGTCACCAGGAAGAGAAGATATATGACTGAAGGACAGGATGATGCCTGGACAGAAGCTCAGTATTAATGACATAGAATCTGGCAGACATGTTGTAGGTGAAGTGACAGATGTGTCAAGTAAAAACAGGAACAACCGAAAAGTTACAGGACACATGGTGCATTTGACAGCTGACTGCCCATGCTCATGCATCCTGAGGCATTGTTCTAGCAACTGATGCACAGACAACTAAAAAATCATATTCTGCCTACAGTATAATTGTATTAGGCAATTGTCTGTATGGTTGCCATGGGTTATTGCACCTTTATGGAAAATAGTAGTGGACCTCATATCTTTTACTGTATGTTACTAACCTATTAGCATAGGCACTGATCTGTGTGCATATCGGCGCTGCGACCACAGTTACAAAACAAAAGGATAACACAACAAAAAGGATAAATGCTTTACATCATTAATAATTATTGATGACCTAATATGCACTAAACATAATCAGTAAAAGACATTTCCATCCAGACGCACGCTTACATTCTTTAAAATGATAAGTAGAAGCTGATTGGTTGCTATGGACAAATTCTTCACTTGTTGGCTTTTTAGAAGGCTTGATACATCTCCTCCATTGTGTTGTAAATTGACTCAGAAGACATGTCCACTCTAAGGGCCTGATTCAGAGCCGGACGCTCTGACCAGAGCGCACGCTCTCAATCAGGGCCCTCCTCCATGAAAATGGAGCGGCCTCCTGGCCGCTCGCATAGCTGTGGGGACCACCCACAGCATATGCGAGCGGCCAAAAAGATGGTCGCGATGGTCTTGATCATCACGACCATCGGACTTGCGACGGAGACCCTGCGGTAGGGTCTCCCTGCCGCAAGCCCTGGAGTGATTTTGGCTCTATCAGAGCCAAAATCACTCCCACTGACATCACTAGTGATGTCAGTGGGGCCGGCTTCAGACGGTAGGCGTTCCCATGGGAACGCCTCCGTCTGGCAGGCACGCCCACCAAATGGGGTGTGCTGTCAATCAACATCGACAGCACGCCCCCTTTGGTGCGAGACCCGGAGCGATGGGAAGACCGTCGCTCCCCGGGTCTCGCGCATGCGCACGACGGAGCTCCCTCCGTCGTGCGCATGCGCAGTGGGGAACATCGACCCACTTGCGAGTGTACTGCCGCTCGCGAGTGGGTCTGAATGACCCCCTAAGACAGGACCATAAGCAGGGGCGTAGCGAAAGCTTGTTCTCCAGGCGACTGCTCCGGGCAGGGAACCGCAGCCGCAGTCAGCCCATCAGCTCTGCTTCTGTGTATAGTGCACTGGAGTATGGTGGCCAACAGCTGGGAATTATTACATATCTCCTTGGACATGGAAAAAGCCTTAGATAGGCTACATATGCCAGGTGCTTACTCAGTTTGGCATTCGCAGAGAAATTTTGTATTCCATTTTAGTTTTAAATGAGGGACCATCGGCCAAGATCTTCATTAATATCTTCCTCTCTAATACTTTTCCTATCACCAGGCAGGGTGGCCATCTCCCCTTGCATTTTTGTAATGGCAAAATACATTTTTGCTCATACACTCAGGATTTCTACTAATTTCCCTAGTTTAGTGGTTCAAGAAACTTCCCACAAACTATGCCTCTATGCGGGAGATGTTTTCTGGTCTTCACAATATTTTGGATCCGTACAGTAGGCTAGAGCCGTAACTAGACATTTTGGTACCCTGTGCCAGAAAGTGCATTGGTGCACAAGCACAGTGTGCGTCACAGGTGCACGGAAAAAAAAGGGCGTCGTCTCATAGGGAAAGTGCGTGGCTACACTATAGTTCCCCCAATACACATTACAAGACACAGTAGTGCCCCTTCTTCATAGTACACTACATAGCAGCGTCCCTTATACACATTATGCTACACAGTAGTAATGCCCCTTACACATTATGACCACACAGTAGTAGTGCCCCTTACGTATTACGCCACACAGTAGTGATGCTCCTTACACATTATGCCCTCAGTAATAATGCTCCATACACATTATGCCACATAGTGCAAATCCCCCTCCTACTTACACATTATGCCACACAGTACAAATCCCCCCTCCCTCGGGTCTCTTTCCAAAAAGCAGCACTTACCAGCACCTTTATAAAAAAATTTCTCAGCAGGTCACTGTGGGAGCTGGGGGGAAGCCACAGTCTCTGTATCCGGCAGGTGCAGGCTTGCAGCCCAACGTAGTGATGGCCATCGATCATGGATGATTCATGATCATCAATGGTTTATGGCTGATGTTGAATGTTTTCACCATCGATGGGGGAGAACCAGATGGTTTCCCTCCATCGATGGAATGTTGTTGGTTTTTTTTTACAGGTTGAGTCTACCATATCCAAAATGCTTGGGACCAGGGGTATTTTGGATATCGGAATATTCCGTATTTTGGAATATTTCTATACCATATTGAAATTTCTTAGAAATAGGGCCCAAATCTAAACACAGAATGCATTTATGTATTATATACACCTTATACACACAGCCTGCAGGTAACTTTATACAATATTTTCAATAATTTTGTGGCTCAAACAAAGTTTGTGTACATACATGAAATTCATTTAAGTTTCATATACACCTTATACACACAGGGCCTGATTCAGACCTGCTCGCGAGCGCTGAGCGTTCACAAGCAGGTCAATGGTGGCCCAGTGCGCATGTGTGAGACCCGGATAACGATGGGCAAACCGTCGCTCCGGGTCTCGTACCAAAGGGGGCGTGCTGTCGATGTTGAGTGACAGCACGCCCCCTTTGGTGGGTGGGCCGGGGGCGTGGCTGCCCAGATGGAGGTGTTCCCATGGGAACGCCTACCGTCTGGGGCCGGCCCCACTGACATCACAAGTGATGTCAGTGGGAGTGCTTTCGGCTCTGTTTGAGCCGAAAGCACTCCAGGGCTTGTGGCAACGAGACTCTACCACAAGGGTCTCGTCGCAAGCCCGATGGTAGCGATGGTCTTGACCATCGCGACCATCTTCCTGGCCGCTCGCTATAGCTGTGTCACCCACAGCTATACGAACGGCCAGGCGGCCGCTCTAAAAATCAAGAAGGACGGCCCTGATTCAGAGCAAGCGCTCTGTCAGAGCGTCCGGCTCTGAATCAGGGCCACAGCCTATAGGTAATTTTATACTTTATTTTTTATAAATTTGTGCCTTAAACAAAGTTTGTGTACACTGAACCATCAAAAAGCAAAGGTTTCATTATCTCAGTCATGCTAAAAATATTCTGTATTTCGGAAAATTCTGTATTTCGGAATATTTGGATATGGGAGACTCAACCTGTACAAGATGCCAGGACACGGAGCACAGCCCGCCCCCCTTGTCCCACAAGCCAGTGAGTCAAAGAAGAGGGATGACCATCGGATGGCGAAACCATCGATGGATATCCATTACATAGTTGTTAACCATCGATGGTCACTTGCTATATCGCCATCGATGGTAACCATTGATGCTAACCACAATGATGGCCATCCCTAGCCCAGTGCTACAGGAATGGCAGCGCCGCAACTCCTCGGCGCAGTGCACTGTGGGACTGGACTGTGAGAGATGTCATGACGTCTCTTCCAGTCCCTCCTTGAAGACAGTGACACTGCAGGAAACAGGGAGGGGGTGGACCACAGGAGCAGGCAGCTGCAGCGCTGCCTGGCTCGCTGTAATGTGTATTAGGCAGATAAAGAGCCAGGGAACACCGCTACTATTATACATTGTAGTGGGCAGTAAAAGAGGTAGTGGCCGTGATCGCAGGTGGAGGTGGCCGGTTCCACCCACATAGCATGTGCGCTCTGTGCGGATGCACCGGTTGCACCTCCCTAGTTACGGCCCCGCAGTAGGCCTCTTACAAACTCAATACATCCAAATCAGGGACTTTGCCCATAAATTTTCCTGCCCACAATCTCATTTACTTTGGCCAGCTGGCGTCTCTGTACAAGCCCCATACGGATACACAGTGGTGATGGGATTAGCAGCCAACAAGAACTCTGGGTTAGTTGCTAGCAAATATCCTCCCAGGAAACAGTAGGGACAAGCCTGCAGTCGTCAACCCCCCACCACCGTTACCTACCATAAACACTCACTGACTGTCACCCACTCTGCATTAAGATTCTTACTGTGACCGCCATCAGTAGTCAATCCCAGCACATCTGCAGTGCGACTCATACACATGCGCAGTACAAGAAAATCGCTCAACATCAACTTCGCGTCAACCTCTGAATGAGATCCATAGTGAAGTATTATAGGAAACTTCATTAAATGAGTGCAGAATCAATCTCACACTAGCATCCTCCAGAATAATATTAGTCATATATGCAGTATCTTTATTTTCACCATGAAGGATCTCATAATGGGTGGGATGTACTAAGGGCGAAATTGCGGTAAAACCCCCGAAAATTTAGTGTTCGGGGGTTTCACCACATTCCCCAGTTACAGATGGGTAGCGTTACCCCATAAAAACCTTTGGGCTTCTTATCGTGGCGCTCTTCCTTGGGAGGGATCTCATTACTCCCTGCAGCCGGCGGCCTTCTGCACATGCTCAGAAGGACAGCAGAGGGACTTCTGGGTGTTAAAACCGTAAGTCTCTCTTACCGGAGCATCGCAAAGGAAAGCCTACAATGACTTGTGGTTTCAATTGAGAAGTAACCCAAAATAAAGCCTGAACAGGAAAAGCACGGCAAGTGAATCAGTCAAGTCTATTGTACTTTACAGCACACATATACAAAAAAAACAAAGAAATATAAATTGGCGAGATACAATACCCTAGGGTACCCGATCATGTGTCACATATGGGCAAATGATTGCGCAGGTAATATCTTGGTTTTTCCATATACAAAGTAAATTAATATAATCCATCATGAATCAATACATATAAACAACTGGTGTTGTGAATGGTGAAAAAATGTAAATAAATATGTGTACCATAAACCCAAAGCCACATATCTTAAAAGCTCTACATAGTTCCGGGAGACGAAACAGAGTCTGGACCATCCGTTAGCCAGATCACCAATCCACCTGAATTTAAATGTAATTTATGTCTGCAGCCGCCTGTTCCATCCCTGGACCACTGCTTAGTTTTGCCCTGCCCTGCCCGCCCATGAGACTGCTGCACTGGCTGCCTCAGCAACACAGGCACAGCAGCACAGCTGAAAAGTCGCTCAGGAAGCAGGCGCCTCTTCAGCCTGGCGCCTCACTACAATGTTTACCCCGCAGGCTGCATTACGCCAGCCCTGCAGACACATACAGACATGCTTAAAAGAAACCCATAATGTATGTTTGTGTTAAACTGTCCTTATCAGAACAAGTGCAGCTTTTATACAGAAAAACTTGAGTAGATTTTCACAGTAACATTTTGCATATTTGCACTAGTGAACCTCATATAAAACCATATTGTATAAGCATTTGTGTAGTTGATTGTGTTGCATATATATACATAATGACTGATGTACCAATATTTGGCAATATACTTTAAACTAGGGGTGTGCACCGGCCACTTTTCGTGTTTTGTGTTTTGGTTTTGGATCTGGATCTTTCTTCGTGTTTTGGATCTGGATTGGTTTTGCCAAAACCACCCTTCCGTGTTTTGGGTTCTGGGTTTTGTGTTTTGGATCTGTATTTTTTTGAAAAAAAGCATAAAAACAGCTAAAATCACAGAATTTGTAGGTTTTTCTGCTCCTATGCTATTATTAACCTCAATAACCTTAATTTCCACTCATTTCCAGTCTATTCTGAACACCTCACACCTCACAATAGTGTTTTTATGTCCAAAAGGTTGCACCGAGGTAGCTGGATGACTATGCTAAGCGACACGAGTGGGCGGCACAAACACGTGACCCATCTAGGAGTGACACTGCAGTGGCAGACAGGATGGCAGTTAGAAAAACTAGGCCCCAAACTGTACATAATGCAAAGAAAAAAAGAGGTGGAAGATGGAATTGTCCTTGGGCCCTCCCACCCACCCTTATGTTGTATAAACAGGACATGCACACTTTAACAAATCAATCATTTCAGCGCCAGGGTCTGCCACACAACTGTGGCTGAAATGATTGGTTCGTTTGGGCCCCCACAAAACAAGCTGGCAATTAATGTGTCCCTGCACAAACTGGCTCTACGGAGGCAAGATGTCATCCTCATCCTCCTCATCCACCGATTCCTCACCCTCTTCAGTGTGTACATCCTCATCCTCACAAAGTATTAACTCGTCCCCACTTGAATCCACCACCACAGGTCCCTCTGTACGTTCTGGAGGCTGGTCTCCCTGGAAGAGCTGATAATTCATTTTGATGAACATCATCTTCTCCACATTCTGTGGAAGCAACCTCCTACGCCTTTCGCTGACAAGGTTCCCGGCTGCACTAAACACTCTTTCGGAGTACACACTGGAGGGGGGGCAACTCAGGTAAAATAGAGCCAGTTTGTACAGGGGCCTCCAAATTGCCTCTTTTTCCTGCCAGTACAGGTATGGACTGTCTGACATGCCTACTTGGATGCTGTCACCGATGTAATCCTCCACCATTCTGTCAATGGTGACAGTATCATATGCAGTGACAGTAGACATGTCAGAAATTGTTGCCAGGTCCTTCAGTCCGGACCAGATGTCCAAACTTGGTCCTGCCTGCCCTGCATCACCGCCAGCGGGTTGCTTAGGATACCTAAGTTTTTTCCTGGCAGCCCCAGTTGCGGGAGAAAATGAAGAAGGAGCCGTTGACGTGTCACGTTCCGCTTCAGCTGACAGTGTGTTCACCAGCAGGTCTTTGCACCTCTGCAGGCTTGTGTCGGCCGGAAAGAGAGACACCACATAGGCTTTAAACCTAGGATCGAGCACGGTGGCCAAAATGTAGTGGTCTGATTTCAACAGATTGACCACCCTGGAATCCTGGCAAAGCGAATGAAGGGCTTCATCCACAAGTCCCACATGCCGAGCGGAATCGCTCCGTCTTAGCTCCTCCTTCACTTTCTCCAGCTGCTTCTGCAAAAGCCTGATGAGGGGAATGACCTGACTCAAGCTGGCAGTGTCTGAACTGACTTCACGTGTGGCAAGTTCGAAGGGCTGAAGAACCTTGCACAACACGGAAATCATTCTCCACTGCGCTTGAGTCAGGTGCATACCCCCTCCTTTGCCTATGTCATAGGTGGATGTATAGGCTTGTATGGCCTTTTGCTGCTCCTCCATCCTCTGAAGCATATAGAGGGTTGAGTTCCACCGCGTCACAACCTCTTGCTTCAGGTGATGGCGGGGCAGGTTCAAGAGTGTTTGCTGGCGCTCCAGTCTTCGGCACGCAGTCGCTGAATGGCGAAAGTGGCCAGAAATTTTTCGGGCCACCCAAAGCGTCTCCTGCACGCCCCTGTCGCTTTTCAGAAAATTCTGCACCACCAAGTTTATTGTGTGAGCAAAACATGGGACGTGCTGGAATTTGCCCAGATGTAATGCCCGCACAATATTGGTGGCGTTGTCAGATATCACAAATCCCCAGGAGAGTCTAAGTGGGGTAAGCCACTGGGCGATGATTTCCCTCAGTTTCTCTAAGAGGTTGTCGGCGGTGTGCCTCTTACTGAAACCGGTGATACACAGCGTAGCCTGCCTTGTAACGAGCTGGCGTTTCTGAGATGCTGCTACTGGTGACGCTGCTGCTGTTGCTGCGTAAGGTGATACATCTACCCAGTGGGCTGTCACAGTCATATAGTCCTTAGTCTGCCCTGTTCCACTTGTCCACATGTCCGTGGTTAAGTGGACATTGTGTACAACGGCATTTTTCAGGACACTGAGGACACTTTTTCTGACGTTTCTGTACAGTCTCGGTATCGCCTGCCTAGTGAAGTGGAATCTAGACGGGATTTGGAACCGGGGACACACTACCTCCATCAATTGTCTAAATCCCACTGCACTAATGGCGGATACCGGACGCACGTCTAACACCAACATAGCAGTCAAGGCCTCAGTTATACGTTTTGCTTCAGGATGACTGCTGTCGTACTTCATCCTCCTCGCTAAGGACTGTTGGAGGGTCAATTGTTTAGTAAAAGTAGTGGTGTTCCTACTTCCTCTCTGGGATGATGAACGACTCCCAGCAGCAGCAGCAACAGCAGCAGCGGCAGCAGTAGGCGTAGCAATGCAGGATCCTCCGGAGGAATCCCGGATAGGAGAGTCAGTCATGCCAGTGATATGGCCTGCAGGACTACTTCCGATCCTGACTAAGGAGGAAATTGACGAGGAGGGAGTTGACGGTGTGGTTTGCAGGCGCTTGGATACAACAGGACAACGGGATTTAGGTGTCCCTGGACTGCTTACGGTCTGAGCCAAAGTTTCTGAACTTGACAGTAACTTTTTATGAACGCGCTGCAGGTGCCGTATAAGGGAGGATGTTCCTAGGTGGTTGACGTCCCTACCCCTACTTATTTCACCTTTACATATGGTACATATGGCAAGACAGTTGTTGTCCGGATTTGGATAGAAATATTGCCAGACCAAAGAGGTGGAATGTTTGGTCTTCTGCCCAGGCATGACCGTGATGGGCTTTTTCATCCCACGGACAACAACTGTCTCCCCCGGAGCCTGATTTAAACAAACCACATCACCATCAGAATCCTCCTCGCCAACTTCCTCCTCAGCGCCAGCTACACCAGTATCCTCATCCTGTTGTACTTCAACAGTGACATCTTCAATTTGCATATCAGCAAGTGGACTGTGGGTGCTCCTTTCAGCACTTGCAGGGGGCGTGCAAATGGTGGAAAGAGCCACCTCTTCCCGTCCAGTGCTGGGAAGGTCAGGCATCGCAACCACCACCACACTTGGACTCTCCTTGGGGATTTGTGATATCTTCTTAGAAAGCACAGTTCTTCGCTGTGCTTTTGCCAGCTTAACTCTTTTGATTTTTTTAGTGGGAGGAGTGCTTCCATCGTCATGTGAAGCTGAACCACTAGTCATGAACATACTAGGGATCGACCTTAGCCGTTCCTTGCCACTCCGTGTCGTAAATGGCATATTGGCAAGTTTACGTTTCTCTTCAGCTGATTTAAATGTCTTTTTCAAGGTCATTTTCCTGAACTTTGCCATTTGGGATTGTATGTGCCCTCTACTATGACATTGGGCATCGGCCTTGGCAGACGACGTTGATGGCATGTTATCGTCTATGTCATGACTAGTGGCAGCAGCTTCAGCACTAGGAGGAAGTGGTTCTTGATCTTTCTCTATTTTATTTTTATCGGAGAAAGTTTGGTCCTCCATTTATGTTATATCGATTTGATATATACGTGCGGCTAAACACAGAAAATAATTTTTTTTTTGGTTTGGACTGGAGTGTACTTTGTGGGTTACAGCACCCTTTAACGGTCAAGCCAGCCGGCCCTTTACTTATGACACAGGCGCACTCTTGGCACTACTTTGTTGATGCACGTGCGGCTACTGCGCACACAATTCACAAACACAGAAAATAATTTTTTTTTGGTTTGGACTGGAGTGTACTTTCGGGGGTTACAGCACCCTTTAACGGTCAAGCCAGCCGGCCCTTTACTTATGACACAGGCGCACGCTTGGCACTACTTTGTTGATGCACGTGCGGCTACTGCGCACACAATTCACAAACACAGAAAATAATTTTTTTTTTGCTTTGGACTGGAGTGTACTTTCGGGGGTTACAGCACCCTTAACGGTCAAGCCAGCCGGCCCTTTACTTATGACACAGGCGCACGTTTGGCACTACTTTGTTGATGCACGTGCGGCTACTGCGCACACAATTCACAAACACAGAAAATAATTTTTTTTTTGGTTTGGACTGGAGTGTACTTTCGGGGGTTACAGCACCCTTAATGGTCAAGCCAGCCGGCCCTTTACTTATGACACAGGCGCACGTTTGGCACTACTTTGTTGATGCACGTGCGGCTACTGCGCACACAATTCACAAACACAGAAAATAATTTTTTTTTTGGTTTGGACTGGAGTGTACTTTCGGGGGTTACAGCACCCTTAACGGTCAAGCCAGCTGGCCCTTTACTTATGACACAGGCGCACGCTTGGCACTACTTTGTTGATGCACGTGCGGCTACTGCGCACACAATTCACAAACACAGAAAATAATTTTTTTTTTGGTTTGGACTGGAGTGTACTTTCGGGGGTTACAGCACCCTTAACGGTCAAGCCAGCCGGCCCTTTACTTATGACACAGGCGCACGCTTGGCACTACTTTGTTGATGCACGTGCGGCTACTGCGCACACAATTCACAAACACAGAAAATAATTTTTTTTTGGTTTGGACTGGAGTGTACTTTCGGGGGTTACAGCACCCTTTAACGGTCAAGCCAGCTGGCCCTTTACTTATGACACAGGCGCACGCTTGGCACTACTTTGTTGATGCACGTGCGGCTACTGCGCACACAATTCACAAACACAGAAAATAATTTTTTTTTAGGTTTGGACTGGAGTGTACTTTCGGGGGTTACAGCACCCTTAACGGTCAAGCCAGCCGGCCCTTTACTTATGACACAGGCGCACGCTTGGCACTACTTTGTTGATGCACGTGCGGCTACTGCGCACACAATTCACAAACACAGAAAATAATTTTTTTTTGGGTTTGGACTGGAGTGTACTTTCGGGGGTTACAGCACCCTTAA
This sequence comes from Taudactylus pleione, assembly GCA_031769625.1. Taxonomy (NCBI): domain Eukaryota; kingdom Metazoa; phylum Chordata; class Amphibia; order Anura; family Myobatrachidae; genus Taudactylus; species Taudactylus pleione. The sequence continues at coordinate 9,652,382 of JAUIMM010000154.1, forward strand.
CGGTCAAGCCAGCCGGCCCTTTACTTATGACACAGGCGCACGTTTGGCACTACTTTGTTGATGCACGTGCGGCTACTGCGCACACAATTCACAAACACAGAAAATAATTTTTTTTTTGGTTTGGACTGGAGTGTACTTTCGGGGGTTACAGCACCCTTAACGGTCAAGCCAGCCGGCCCTTTACTTATGACACAGGCGCACGTTTGGCACTACTTTGTTGATGCACGTGCGGCTACTGCGCACACAATTCACAAACACAGAAAATAATTTTTTTTTTGGTTTGGACTGGAGTGTACTTTCGGGGGTTACAGCACCCTTAACGATCAAGCCAGCCGGCCCTTTACTTATGACACAGGCGCACGCTTGGCACTACTTTGTTGATGCACGTGCGGTTACTGCGCACACAATTCACAAACACAGAAAATAATTTTTTTTTTGGTTTGGACTGGAGTGTACTTTCGGGGGTTACAGCACCCTTAACGGTCAAGCCAGCCGGCCCTTTACTTATGACACAGGCGCACGCTTGGCACTACTTTGTTGATGCACGTGCGGCTACTGCGCACACAATTCACAAACACAGAAAATAATTTTTTTTTGGTTTGGACTGGAGTGTACTTTCGGGGGTTACAGCACCCTTTAACGGTCAAGCCAGCCGGCCCTTTACTTATGACACAGGCGCACGCTTGGCACTACTTTGTTGATGCACGTGCGGCTACTGCGCACACAATTCACAAACACAGAAAATATATTATTTTTTTAGCACTTGGGGGGAGCACCCCTGATGGACAGAGCACCCCCTGGACAACACTACAGCACCCCTTTAGGACTGGGACACTGCACAGGACTTTGGAGTGGACACAGCCCCTATGGAGAACTGACTGCACAACACAGTCCAGCCAGCCCCTATGGACTTTGAAGTAGTGGACACAGCCCCTATTAACAACAGCAGCACAGCACAACACAGCCAGCCCCTATGGACTTTGAAGTAGTGGACAACAGCAGCACTACACTACACTACACTACACAGCACTAACTCCCACCCTCCCTCTTCACTGTCCACAGCCGAGTGAGAAAATGGCGCCGACGCGGGTACCTTATATAGGATCCAAAACCCGCGAGACTCGGAAGGCGGGATGATGACGTTTTGCCTCGATGTCAGATCCGAGTCAGGCGGGAAAAGTCGAGCCTGACTCGGATCGGACTCGGATCGGGGGGGCTCGGGGGGGTTCGGATTTCAGAAATCCGAACCCGCTCACCCCTACTTTAAACATACTAAAATTTATTAAAATTATTATGGAATATGTATCTTTTATTTTCACCTAGCATATGGGATAGAGAAGAGGCAAAAAAATAAAAAATAAACCATTTTTGGAAAAAAATAGATTAATGTGATTTATTGTCAGTTTTACATGTAACACTGAGCTACTGAGCACAATGACAGTTGCACTATAATATGTGACAATACAGAAGAACAATGTAACAATTAAAAAAAATGTCATGGTTATTAAATCCTCACATAGCCATGCAGGAAGTCAGTGGTTGGTTTTATTTATTTATTTTTAACCTAATAAGGAAGTTAAGTCACATGAAATGTAATTACAATGTGACCATCTGTGTAGCAGTGACTGACACTGGGAAATGCCTGTAAACACGTCAGATGTATATGAGATGAGGAAACAGATGGAATTGCCCTACTGTATGTCACCAGATGAAAAGTGACCAAGTGACATTTAATTTTTTTTACACATATAATTTTTTTCTAATTCTGAGCCTTCTGGAGATTCCCTTGTGGACGTAGGTACATCATGAGCAGGCTGTTTATATACATAAAGCAACTTCACAATTATAATATTTTCACCATCCTCTACTTAAAATACTCATCAAGATACGCTTAAAGTGTACACACTGGCTCCCTCACTCCCAGCACAATTACATGTATAATGTTTCAATGAAAAACTCATCAAAAAAAAAAATTAATAAGTTCTGGCCTTGGGAAACAGCATTTTGATCCCTGATAGATGACAGATCCTCTTTAAATATGACAAAGGAACAAAAATGTCATACTGTATCAACCATGTTGACTCTCCCCAATACCTATTATATTCTACACACGTGCTGGACAGTGCAAGCATTCCTGAACTGATTTTCGGGACAAATTAGAACTTTGGCCAATGCTTGGGAAGCTCTGTGCCATTCATGTTCCAAAAATTGGGATTGTGGGTGAATAGTTAAATAGATAAAATAAGGAAGCCTGTATATATGACAACCCATTGCAGTAGACCTATGTATGTGGACTGATGCACTTATAGAGTTCGCAGTAGCGCCACATTTTGGCAGCGGTACCCTGTCAATTAGCATCTGTATTTGCATAGTATGGCAGATGTAAACAAAGATGAAACCAAAACCATGTGGCACTGATTGTGGCCTGAGCGCTGCCAATATACTGTTACCAGAATTCCATACTTGCCTTATATTTTATATTCCTCCTCTTACCACTGTCATTACAAAATATATCAATGTATTGTACATGTAAACCAATGCTTTGCCTTCCTGTTTGAGAGCGCAGAGCAAGAGCTGAAAAACAAAAAGCCACTTGAAAGCTGTGAAATGTCAGGGTAACAAGAAGTGAAAGCAGAGAGGTGAGCTGAGCAGGTGTGGGGAGAACAAAGGCTGGGTGTGGAGGCTTGGGAGCACATATTGTTGTATAAAACTAACATACTTCTTAAAGGGGCCTCAGCATTTCAACTTTCATCTATAATGTAACAGATAGGGCGTGTTTTCCTAGAGATTTAGCACATAATTATGTAGGCACCACTCTTGCAACTTCTGAAGCTGCCTATATTACCTACAGTACATTGTAGGTATTTTTAAGAAGCTCAACCAAATGCCTTGGTTTTGTATTGGTAAACCTGGTTGATTTACCCAGCCGTTAAGTTATATCCCATTCCCTATTTTCTACTCTTAGTAGACATCTCTTCAACTCAGAGTTGCACCTTGTTGTGGGGAGAGGTGGAAGATTTTGAAGAGACACACTGTGGAAAACTGTAATTGTCCCATGGAAATCCAATCTCCTAACCTTGGAAAAACCACCCCTTTCAATTGATTAAAACAAATATTGATTAAAATATTACATGGTTTATCATCGAATAAAGTGTCCATACACCTACACGATTTTCGGGCCGATTGCCCGATTTTCAATGAGTCATAAGATAGATCTTGTGAAAATCGTGTATTATTTTAGCAAGATACGATCCGATGCGCGCTCCCGCAGCTCCTATAATCGGATCGTATGATCAGATGTGCAGCACATCTTGTCCATTGTATCGTGTGCTGATTATGCCGTTTATTTTGTTCATGCGATCCATCGTGCAGCAATTCAAGTGATTTCAATTTTCTTATGAGCCTGTGAGACACAGAATCGATCTTACGACAGATCCTGTGCTAAAGAAAAACAACAAACATGTTGCCGGGACTGCCAGGGAGCTCCGGGGAATTCAAGGGAAATCGTATGATGAATCGGATCTTATGCTGGCCGTGTAGGTGTATGGACAGCATTAGGCTTACATAATTCATGGGAGTGAGGGAATTTTAGTACTGCCTTATTAGACGTGACACTTGTTTATGTGTAGATTTTTAGTTAATTCTTTGGACTGTGCTTAACAAATGCAACATGGAGACACAAATGTAAAAGATGTGACCTGAAGACCACCAGCACTGTGCGTGCATGACACTTTTGAGGAGTGGAGATAGTCGTGGGACCCTCTTCCACCTATAAATGCACCATCTCCATCCTTTTCTCTCATTACAGTAAATCAGGAGGGTTGGGTATTTCAGTTCGAAAATCAAAATGTCGACGAGACTGGGGACAGTATGAGGTCGTACCTGGGATGTCGGCATGTTAATAATGTGATTTAAAGCTTTTTAACAGTGTTGGCTTTACAACTTCAAACATGATGTTAAAGCATCACATTTGAATTAGTAAAGCCAACACTGTTAAAATGCTTTACATCACATTATTAACATTATTATTATTAACATGCCAGGATCCCAGCTTCCACCTCACATTGGACCTCATTCAGAGACGGTCGCTAGGGCACGATCGATCGCAACGAGCGATTTTTTGTCATGTGTGCATGTGTGTAGTCGGCATTGCGCGTACGCAAACCAGTTCTTGCGAGCTAAATGGAGTCTGTCGTCAGTCACTACTTGGTCGTAGTTCTGATTGACAGATAGTTCTGTTTGTGGGTGGTAACAGGGGAAGGTGCATGTGAACGGGGGCGTGGCGCTGCGAACGCAGTCGTGTCTGTCGTAAAAAGAAAGATTTCAAGGCGTGCATAAATTACTGAGCGGGTCATCGCACACGTCATACCGCAGCCTTTAAGATGCTACTTCTCATAGTGCTTGAGTGAGCCCAGGGTCTACCTCAAGCACTGCGACTGCAGGCGATGGTTTCTGCCTCTGCCGATGTCTGGAGTCAATTAACAAAGTAAAAGGTGTTTGTCATTGCAATGTATATTAGCAAAGTGGTTGCGTTAATTGGCCTTTTTTTCTTTTTAAAAGGACATTACATTTGGTTGGTCTCGGTATGTGATATTTATATTAGATTTGTTTGCGAAACCATTTAAAATACATTTAATAATCACAATTCCCTTTTTTTGGTTCAAATGCTAAATACATGTTTTTGTAGATGTTTTTTTATATTTTTTTAGGCTTGTGGTACTACACATCCCAGCATGCTTAGTTTTTTTTTTTTTAAATAATAAAGCCCAAAGCCAGATTTCTTAAACCAAACATCAAAAAACACATGCAAAATTTACATTAGAAGCATAGACAAAAAAAACCAAAGCAATTGCACGCTGCTTGCATCCGCATCGAAATAGGCAGAAGAACTATCGAAAGTGCAGATGTGGAAACTTGACTCTGCCAAAAAACCACGATGGTCACATAGCTTGGTGCCAGCGACCGACAAATTTCTGCGACTGTAGTCCTCGCTCACCCCTTTACGAGACTCAGGAGGTGTGTTTTCATTGTGATGGGAGTTTCCTCGCCTACGATGTGCGCTGCGATTTTGCGCTTGATTTGCTTTTTCTCGCTCTTTTATGATACGATCGATCGCGCCATAGCGACTGCCTCTGAATGAGGGCCATTGTCCCCGTGTCGTCAACATTTTAACTGCCAAACTGGTCACTACATCCCAACAAGGCACAATGGATTTTATTTATTTAAAACGTGTTTGCCCTCTTCATATTTTCTGGGCTACAAATAAACAATTTGATACAAAATAAATTATGATAGCCTATCAATCAAGTCAAGAATACAATATCCATATTAACTTAAAAAACATCCACAATAAATTATAGTACTCTTATCTTGACTCTTCATAAAACTTGGCACAAGTTGGATATTGAGGGGAGCTACAATGGATTAGGTACAGAAGGTCGACAACTCACTATTTGGTATGAGTATGCTGACCTCAAGGGATCCTGACATAGGTGTAATACAACTCACAGCTGTCACACATTTGAATCTCCATTACCCAGTCCGGCAGTGTCACCATACTGCAATCTGTGCACCCCCTGGCTGCCTGTAGCATCCTTGAGACCTGGGATCACTTATCTGTAAACATACACTCTCTGCATCATTGGACTGTATCAAGTTAATCCCTCTAACAAACCAGTCTCCAAAATTCCGCACTTGATTCTTCCATTTATCAGTTTTAAGGTCTCCCTATATAAATCAGGAACTACTGACTGCTTATTGCCAAAACAACTTCTCTCCCTAGAGCAGAGTTGCCGAATTTCTGGCTGCCCCTTCCAGGAGGGGGCAGCCAGATCGCCAAATCAAGCGGATGTGGCCGGCATTTGCGGGCAGAGTGGGTGGCATGACCATGCGATCGGATCACTTTGGTCCCGCCCCCGCTACACAATACTGAGATTACCGGTATTATGAAGCAGGGGGCAGTGGATTCTCTTATAATTGCGGGGGGGATGGGGCCAGGGAGGTCGGCGGCTCCCGGGAAGCTTGCCTGCCAGGAGCAGCACCCAAAATTCGGGAGGCTCCCGGCCGGGAGGGTAGACAAGTATGCCATAGAGATCAGTACCCTGGCTCATGGTTTCATTTGCATCCTGCTTCTGATCCAATCTCAGTCTTCAGTTTCCAGTATTGCTAACAACATTCTGTGCTTGTCCCATTCACCAGGCTACAATATTTGTTTCATAAGCATTCTGCCGCAGCCGCAGTGTGTTCCAGCACACCTGCTTCAGTAATTACTTCACAGCATTATACCTCAGTGTGTTCCAGCACACCTGCTCCATTAATTACTTCACAGCATTATAGCTCAGTGTGTTCCAGCACACCTGCTCCAGTAATTACTTCACAGCATTATACCTCAGTGTGTTCCAGCACACCTGCTCCAGTAATTGCTTCACAGCATTATACCTCAGTGTGTTCCAGCACACCTGCTCCAGTAATTACTTCACAGCATTATACCTCAGTGTGTTCCAGCACACCTGCTCCAGTAATTGCTTCACTGCATTAAGCTTCAGTATTGTTCAGAAAACTTGTACCATCATTGATTCTCTGTATATTTAATTGCAGCCTACTTATATTGTGTATAGCATGCAGTTCCAACATCACCTGCAGCATGGTTTTATTGTGCACAGCAAGCAGCTCCAATAACACATGCAGCGTGCTTCTATTGTGTGCAGCATGCAGTTCCAAAGGAATGTAGTTTATATCCCGGCTGTCAGGATGCCGGCGCTCAGAATGCAAATCGCCGGAATCCCGATACCAGTCAGAATCCCGGCACCAGCATCCCATCCGCCGGCATCCCAACGGTAAATATTGGGGTTAGGAGGAGGGTTAGGGGTTAGACATAGGCACTAGGTTGAGAGTTAGGGTTAGGCTGAGGGGGGGGATAGGCTGCTGGGAGGGGGTGTCAGGTTTAGGCTGCAGGGAGGGATAGCTAAGTTTAGGGGTAAGGTTAGGATACTTACTGACAGGTGTCAGTATCCTAACCCTGTTGAGATGCCGGCATCAGGATTATAATCATCGGGATCCTGAGCGCCAGCAATTCTTACCCAACCCATTACTACATATCCAGCAGTCTGCTTGCATTGTGCATAACACTTAGGGCCTGATTCAGAGCCGGACGCTCTTTCAGAGCGCTTGCTCTGAATCAGTGCCCGCCTATTGTATTTTTAGAGCGGCCTCCCGGCCGCTCGCATAGCTGTGGGTTACCACCCACAGCTAGGTACGAGCGGCCAGGATAATGGTCGCGATGGTCTAGACCATCGTGACCATCGGACTTGCAACGAGACCCTTGTGGTAGGGTCTCGTTGCCGAAAGTCCCATTGGACTTCTTGCTCTTACAGAGCAAGAAGTCCACCCACTGACATCTCTTGTGATGTCAGTGGGGCCGGCACTACATGGTAGGCGTTCCCATGGGAACGCCTCCGTCTTGGCAGCCACGCCCCGGCCCGCCCACCAAAAGGGGCGTGCTGTCACTCAACATCAACAGCACGCCCCCTTTGTAGCGAGACCCGGAGCGACGGCTTGCCCATCGCTATCCAGGTCTCGCGCATGCGCACGACAGAGCCGCCTCCGTCGTGCACATGCGCACTGGGCCAACATCGACCCGCTTACGAGTGCTCAGCACTCGCGAGCGGGTCTGAATCAGGCCCTTAGTTCCAGTATCAGCTGCAGCCTGCTTCTGTTGTGCACAGCACGCAGTTCCAACATATACAGCTGTCGGCTTGCATTGTGCATAGCACTCAGGACCTGATTCAGACCCGCTCGCTAGCTGGCCAATTTTCGCATTCTGTGCATGCATATGCATCGCAATGGGGGTGCGCGAACCAGAGCAAGAGATCGGGAAGTGTTCTCTCGCTGAGTATAGACAGCCCAGCAGAGTGAGTGACAGGAGAAGCCGTTTGTGGGTGGTGACAAGGGCTGGCCGCTAGAAACATGGTAGTGGAGGTGCGAATGCTGGTGTGCCTGAGCGTCTTATTGCCATTTAAGAGGCGTGCATAATTATCAAGCAGCGTCATTGTACGCATCACCTGGCTGTATTTCACACTGAAGCGATTGCAGCGCTTGCGGTAGGTTATAGTCAACCTCAAGCGCTGTGATCACATCCGATGGTCCTCCATGTACCGATGGTTTCATACACTTCCTGGAGATGATGTGCGCAAGTGGGGTCTTAAGACAGGCTGGTGGGCATCTGCATACACAAAGCGATTGCATGCAAATACATAGTGGGTGTGCTTATGCCTTGCCGTGCGATCACCTGCCTTGCTGGGTGTGTGCCAGATTTGCATACGCTGGGTGTGACCGAATGCATATAGCAAACGGGTCTGAGCTCCTCAGTTTCAATATCACCTGCAGCCTGCTTCTGCTGCACTAGTGCCAGTCCGTCATTTCTCCCATTGTGACTCCATTTTGCTCCTGACACTCACTCAGTCTGTTCCAGTATACTCTATGTCACACATCAGGGATGTCTCCTGGTTTCCGTCCAGGTTCGTTCAGGCTGAGTATGTTGACTCTGTGAGGGGTGGTTGCTCTGCTGTTTCTGAGTCAGCGTTTTCCTTCTTGTGGTTCCTGCATCTGTGATGCATGTGTGCCGCCATTTTAGTGTGAGCCACCTGACAATCTCCAACCAATCGAATTCTGGCTGCCCCAATCACATGCATGCTCAGCACATCAGCACTAAGAGCACCCTACTTAAACCTGGGTTTGTATTCAGACTGGTGCCAGAACAACTTCTCTACATAGAGATAATCTGCCTGGCTCCATTTGCCGCTGCGTCTATCTTCAGCTGACGATTTCAGTCTGCAACAGCACCATCTGTCTCCAGCTGACCACTTAATTCTGCAAAGGTGCTACAGATGTGTCCACATACATTTTAGTTCCATGCGCTACAAGTCGCGTTAAACATAACGTGCGAATGCTGTGTGACTCAGTAATGCAAAGCATCTTTTGTGCGACTTTTTACCTTCAAATATGTCTTATTTGCAAAGTGATGCGCACAAGCAGCTTCTGCTGATTAAAATGATTTGTGACATGTCTATATTCTGTGGCAACTGTGGGTGTATGTGTATGCAAAATACTACTTTACAGAGTCACCGTCTGTGACACTGTACATAGCATTATGTCTCCAGCTCTCTGCTTCTAGTCTTCTGCAAAGATGCCATCAGTCTCCAACTGACCGTTTCAGTCTACAAAGGTGCTATCTGTCTCCAGGTGTCCACCTCAGGCTGCAAAGGCACTATCTGTTTTCATCTGTCCACTTCAGTCTGCAAGGGTACCTGTCACCAGCTGTCCACTTCAGCCTACTAGATCGCTACCTGTCTTAAGTTGCCAGCTACAGTCTGTACAGTCTGTATGGGACATCTGCCACTTTGTCGCCTAGTTGTCTTCTCAACCGTACTTCTTCTAGTAGCAGGTATGCAATGAGGTGGAGTCTCCTAAAATGGCCCAGCTTCATCCACTCTCCTGATAAGGAAGCCAGTCCTAAGGTTCCTGACCCGAGCCAACAAGATTCCAGAATTGTCACAACCATGCTGCTTAAGATCCTGGGTAAAGTGTCCACAGCTATTCAAGTAGCAGCCTGCGGCAAGCCATTGTCAATTGACTCAGGGCTAGTCACAGGCTAAACACCGGCCGCTATTTGAATCGCTTTACCTGGAAACTTGAGTCACGTAGTAAAGCCAGCGGCTAATTGAATTGCCCCGAAGTGTGTGAAGATTCTACAGAGATTATCTCATTTAAAAGCTGTAACTTTTTAGGACCCAGTACTGTAGGCAGGCATTGATCTGTTTCCATAAATTCTAAAATCTCTACCTTAGAATTAACTTCTCACAGGACATTACCAGAATGTATATTATATGTTTAGCCATATAGGAGGATATCATGTTTTATCAGCAAATTAAGACCAGGGTGAATTATTGATATAATACTGACAGTTACAAATACAGTATGTGATTTCCTTACTAGACAGAGATATCTTAGAATATTGTCTTCAAACCCACTGTTAACAGTAAGTTAACCACTAATCTGAAGAATATGAGAACTCTGTGGGGGTTGCAAGTTTTAGGAGTAATCAGTAAAAGGGGAGATGTAAAGGGATGACCGTAAAATTGTAAATTAATTCTGAAAACATGTTTTTCTGCACATAACGTCATTTCTGTCACCACAAACATTACGTCTGAATTTTATTTTTCATAGATCAGCAAATATCAATACAGTAACAAAGTTACAAGACTGATGTTTCAGGAAATGAAGAAGAAGAAATGTTTCAATGTTTGTACTCCAGGACACTTTTTAATCTCTTATTTTAATAAAATAAGCATAATATGACCATAAATTCTAAAATTGCTAATTTATTGCTATAGAAATATCAGCAATATCACCTCACCAAACAATGGCCCTCATTCAGAGCCGTACGCTCTGAGCAGAGCGCACGCTCTGAATGAGGGCCGGGCTCCATTTTCATGGAGCGTCCTCCTGGACGCTCGTATAGCTGTGGGTCACCACCCACAGGCTATACGAGCGTGCATTGTGATCCGGAGCCTGCGGTTGAGGTTTTCAACCGCAAGCTCCGGAGTGATTTTGGCTCTATCAGAGCCAAAATCACTCCCACTGACATCACTAGTGATGTCAGTCGGCCGGCTTTTGACGGGAGGCGTTCCCGTGGGAACGCCCCCGTCAGGGAGGCACGCCCCCGGCACGCCCACCAAAGGGGGCGTGCTGTCAATCAACATTGACAGCACGCCCCCTTTGATCGAACACAACGAGCGAAGGACTTTCCTTCGCTCGTCGCGTCTGGCGCATGCGCACGACGGAGCTCCCTCCGTCGTGCGCATGCTCAGTCCATAACATCGACCCACTTGCGAGCAGACAGCCGCTCGCGAGTGGGTCTGAATCAGGCCCTATGTGTCTCTGTGTCCATATATGTAAATATATTCAGAGCTTGATGTATATTATATTTCCATATCTTATTATAAATATTAAAGAGAGCAAATGAAAGTCCGCACAGACCTTACATAACCATCATCCTTCCCCAATCATTCATATATGTATCTAATAATACTGTATAGGGGAGGTGCACCCGGGAATATAAATGAACATTGATCAACTAAAAAGAAGAAACAGATATTCCCAATAAGGGGCACTCATGGACTGATATTCAAATATCCTTATATCAAAAAGGAGTGACCCCCACTAAATATAAAACATAACTTTTATTTTGTTTTTAAGATCAGTTCAGCGAAATATAGATTTTTATAATTTTATTATTGATAATAAAAATAGTGTATAATATGGTTTAAAACCAGTGTTGTATCGCATATAGACCAGATATTCAATTATTATTCCTGCTGCCAAACATCTAGTGTGGTCAACTAATATATGACAGAATAATCAATTTAATGGTGTTTAATAATTGCTCATATTAACCAATCATATCAGACTTAAAAGTTTATTTAATAAATTTATAAGACAGGATAATATTTATCATTATTCTTCTCACCGAATGATATATGAGGCTAATAGGTAATTGAGTATATATTTATTAAAGACAATAATAGACAACTAGAATACACTGACTTCACTGTATATGATTATAATTATAACATTAACAAAGGTGATATAGGCCCTCATTCAGACCCACTCGCAAGCGGGCGCACGTACGTTAGGCGTACGTACAAAATTATTTAAATTCAATGGCTCGCTCGTATTTTCGTTCTCATCTAAAATTCCTCCCTAAACTCAGGCGACCCCTCCTCTAACTAACGAGCGTGCGAAATAGCGAGCGTACATCCCCGAAATGGCTTGAAGGGAACGCACGCACAAGTGAAACCGGAAGTGGCCTTGTCAGATGTCGATTACCTGCTCCTTTATTCTGCCTACCTCCCTCAATCGTATCATGCCAATCAATGTATCAATTAGCTCATTTTTTTTTTTTTTTCAACACAATGCAAGAAACTTTACTCTTGTCCGTGTTTGTGTTTACCCGCAGAATACGTACGGATGGAACATTCGCTTTTATTGTTCAAAAAACATGTGAACCACAATTAAACAATTGTTCTATTGCTGTGGATCCCCGCATATTTTCCGGGGTTCATTTCTTTATTTAAATTTGCAAACGCATGTCACTGCATCAAGCCTATCATAACTCTCCAGAGATTTCTGGCCCTGTTGAACACATGACTCATACACTAACCAATAAAATTGCTCCTGTTAATTTCCAAAATACATTAGCCAATCAGAAATTTGGGCCACACTTTATCAAAAATGTTTTGTATGAAAAACTCCATTGCCATCATGAGAGCCTCCGCATTCACCAGGCGCGAGCTGCTGGTGCTTACGGAGGTGATGGATAGGCGGATCACCAGCCAGCCTCCACCCATCACCAACCGGCAGAAGCGCTCCGCGTATGCGGAGGCACGGTCCCGCCTGCGGTCGATGGGTTCACGCCGCAACATCGGGCAGCTTGAGCGCAGGTGGTCAGACCTGCAACGGCGAACGCCCCGGTTGCTGGCATGCTTTCGCATGCAGATCCTGGAAAGTAAGTGTTATGTATTGTGGTTTTCATGTTTGTGTTTGTGGGGCAAACTGCGTGTGCATGTTTTCCTGTCTGTCCTATTAATTATTTGTCCTCATATCTGCGTGTGCATGTTTTCCTGTCTGTCCTATTAATTATTTGTCCTCATATCTGCGTGTGCATGTTTTCCTGTCTGTCCTATTAATTATTTGTCCTCATATCTGCGTGTGCATGTTTTCCTGTCTGTCCTATTAATTATTTGTCCTCATATCTGCGTGTGCATGTTTTCCTGTCTGTCCTATTAATTATTTGTCCTCATATCTGCGTGTGCATGTTTTCCTGTCTGTCCTATTAATTATTTGTCCTCATATCTGCGTGTGCATGTTTTCCTGTCTGTCCTATTAATTATTTGTCCTCATATCTGCGTGTGCATGTTTTCCTGTCTGTCCTATTAATTATTTGTCCTCATATCTGCGTGTGCATGTTTTCCTGTCTGTCCTATTAATTATTTGTCCTCATATCTGCGTGTGCATGTTTTCCTGTCTGTCCTATTAATTATTTGTCCTCATATCTGCGTGTGCATGTTTTCCCTCTATTTCTGTCTTTTTCGTTCTACTCCTTTTTGCATGTTTTTTGTTGCTGGTTTTTTTTTTTAAATTTGGGCCCCGGATTTGCCCAGAAACTAACCTCAATTTGTATTACATATTTTAGGAGGACAGCCAAGACTACGCCGTCACCGTCCGGCCAGACGGCGTTCCCGGCCACTATCCCCAACCCCCAGCCAACACTCCACCCCAAATATTTCCCCTATACCCCACTCCTCCCCAGCCTTCCCAGACCCTCTCCCGGAACTGTCGGGCCTCCTTCCCCTCCGTCCCACTTCCCCCTCTCCTCCACCCACCCCTCTTCCAATTACCCCCTCCCCGGAGTCCATCATTACCCCTCCCCGTTCTTTGGGGAATGAAGGCTCCTCCGAGGAGGAACATGGATGGACTTCCGGAGCTCCCGTTTTGGCTCCCGGTATGTTTTTCTTTCTCATTTTTTTTAACCACAAACTGTTTGTATGTAATCATGTGTCGTGCCTTTATTCGTGCTTGTTTGGTTTACTTTTGGTGATTTAGCAGTTTGCCTTTACCTCTTCCTGCTGATTTCAACATACACATATCACACCTGTGTGAATTTGTACATAGGCCTTGTATTTTTGCCAGCACCCCCTTTTTGTTTTGGATTTTATTTTTTCGGTTTAGGAGTGATTTCGTTGTGTTTTTGTTTTTTTAATGTGGATTCCCTATTGTTTTATTAATCCACACACTTTTCTCACCCACAGAGGAACAGAGGCATCGTCAAGAGGTGGAGGCTTGTGTTGGCCAGATGCGGCAACATGTAATTGGCCTTCTTGTGGCCCTTGACCGGCTGTCTGGCATCCTTCGCCAGTAGTTTTTTTTTTTTGGATTCGTTTTGTAAATAAATTTTGTAGTTCTAATATACGTTCTGGCTCATTCTTTTTTTCGAAAACACAAATAGTTTTCCCTGACATAAGTAGACTGTTCCTGCACGGATTTCCATTTTTTAAATGTTAGATTGTATTTTGTATTTGTATGTTAAACAGCCACAAGAAACACATAACAGTAACAATGTCATTTCCCTTTTTGGGTGTAGTGTCAATTAGATATTTCGACAGTTTACAGGTTCCTAGTTGGTGTGCAAGCTGCTTAGGCCAATCTTCAAAATCCAAAGGTTTGGACAGGCTTCCTTTTGGTGTGGGTTGGGAACCTGCAAACATATTTCAGTTTACATCAACTGGTGTCAGTACTGGATTACCCCTTAGTCAATTGTAAGGTGTGTTAACCTGGTTACACTTGCTGTTAACGTCCAAAAAAAGGAAGACCATTTCACTCTCCAAACATTTATTCACAACTTAAATGAGAAATCAAAGTGGTCAGTCCCAAAAACAAAAAACACTGATAATCTAAAATCCAACACATACAAATAAAATATTTAATTTAAAAAAACAATCAAGAACTGGTTGACGAAGGACCATGCCAACATGATTCCACAAACATGGCGCTGCGATATGGGTTCCAGAATATATGGCCAAAATCACCAGATCCAGGTTTGGTAAGGGTAGCAGGAAGTAGTGAGCGTTGGAGTGGCAAAGATTATGTGAACAAACAGAAGATGGTGCAAAAATAAAAATAAATTAGATGTTCGCAAACAAACACAAACACATTAGGTATAAACACTGTAGTTTGGGTCAAACTTACCTAAAAAATCTGGCCACCACATCATCGCGTATGGCCCCCCCACATACTGACCTCCGACCAACCTCGGGGGGGCCATCCTCAGGTAAGGCATCCTCTGGCTGCATTGGGACACCACTCCTTATGGCGATGTTGTGAAATATCCCACACAGGACCACAATTTTCGACACCATATCCGGCAAATACATGAGCTCGCCACCAGAGCGGTGGAGGCATCTGAATCGGCCTTTTAAAAGGCCGATACAGCGCTCCACCACTTGCCTGGTGGCTGTAAGTGCGGAATTATACTCACTTTGTGGGCCTGGTGTGGGAGCCAAATAAGGAGTGAGCAGCCAGGACATGCAAGGGTATCCACTGTCTCCTGTGAAAAATAAGAGACAACATCAGGAACACTGTGTATCAAGCTTAACATTGTTATGTACTAAAGGTCTCCACTTACCCAGAAGCCACGCATCACCAGCTTGTAGGTTGGTTAATTTCTGCCATATCCCTGATTGCCGGATGACGAAGGAGTCATGTGCACTTCCTGGTAACTTAGCATTCAGGGACAGGATCTGGAGGGAGGCATCACATACCACCATTACATTCAGGGAGTGATAGTGTTTCCTGTTTCTAAATATTGCCTCCAGCCGTGCTGGAGGCTGAAGTGGTATGTGAGTACCATCCACAACCCCTATGATGTGTGGGAAGCCAGCTATTTGGTAAAAATTGGCCTTGGCCACACTAAGGGCACCCATATCCAAAGGCATTTGAATAAAATGATGGAGGTGCTTGAAAAGTGCCTCCATCACTGCCCTCAGGATCCGGGAAAAGGAGGATTGGGAGATGCCCGCCACTATTCCAACCGTTGTTTGAAACGATCCTGAGGCACAGAAATGTAACACCGCCATAAATTGCGTCAGTGGTGGTATTGCTGTTGGACTGTCAATTTGCCGCTCAAGATCACTTTCTATTAATGAGAGAGTGTTTATGATGATTTTGGGAGGTAGACGGTAGCGTCTTAAAACCTCATCATCGGGCATTCCAAAAAGGGTGACACGTGTTCGAAATATCTGGGGCCTTGCATGCCTACGATGCCTACGCCTGGGATGAGATTGAGGTTGGTCAGCTTCCGGGAGCATGGCCAGAACAATCCTCCCCAGATCAACCTGAAAATCCAAAATTTTAAAGTAAGGCTTTTGACCCACCCCAAAACTATATTAAAACAACTTAGCTTGATGATAGCATCCATTGCTGCTTACATGCCGGGGAATTGTCATGATACGTCCAAACTGAAAATAAACAACAAAATTACTTGACACATTTCACTCTGTGCATTTTTGTGGATACATTTTGTGCTAGACCAAAGTTCAAATATGCCAAACACCCATTTAGCAAAACCGCAAAGCGACATTTAACACAGTACATCAAAACGGGTCGAAATGTTGGCTTAAAAATGCGAAAGCTAAACCATCAAAAAGTTAGAATGATTATTAAGCTGTTTAAAATGTGCTAATTAGTTCGCTAATACAAGTCCCAAGAGTAACTACTAAAAATGCGCTAATTAGTTCGCTAATACAAGTCCCAAGAGTAACTACTAAAAATGCGCTAATTAGTTCGCTAATACAAGATAAAAAATGGACTTACCAAGAGCAAATATCTAAGATGCAAAATCAAAAGGTCTTTGGGGTCGAAAAAAAACAAAATCTAAAATAGAATAAATTAGGTATCCAAAAATTACAAAATATACGAAACACAATGAAACAACAATTGAACAAAAGTTAGACTTCACAAAACTTACCAAATCAACAAACGAGGTCCCAAAAATATAAACCAACAAAGATAACGGGAAAAAAAACGCAAATCTAACCAAAAAACGATTCAACAACCTCCAACTCCTTTCTACACAATCAATACACTCCAGCCAAGATAACCTCCAACAATCCAAAAACGCCACCTCGACTTGAGACACACCAAGCCATAAATAGTGTTTCGTTTCCCGCACAAATTAAGGAGGGATCATAGGGCCGCACAATCAATGATGCGGCCGCAAAATAAGGACGCATGTATAAATACGTCACGAAAACACATTCAAATTCTGGTGTATTTCTTGTTTGGACCGCAGACATGGCGACAGACCAGGGAAAAAATGCCCAAGAGTCAGGCGGTAAGTCTTTCATGCATTTTCTATCAACGATTAATTTGAACCATAAGATGAGGCAAGTTGTGATTTTGTGAATTCTGTAATTTTACACAAATAGGTGAGGAGGATGACATGGAAGAGGCTGCTGGGCCCAGTATTCCGGCCAAAGCGGCCAAAAAAAAAAGGCAGCCACATTTCACAAGAAAGGAGATGGAGGTTTTGATCCAGAAGTGTGTGGACATCCTGCCACAGGCAGACAGGAATATGAGTCTAAGCCAGAAGTGGAGAATGTGGGAAGAGGTAGCCGTTGCTGTCAATACGGTGGGTGATTATGTCCGTCTAGCCGGGGATGTCAAACGGCGGTAAGTAAACCCTTGCCCCCCCTAAAAACAACCCCATTTTAAACCAAAGGATAATGGCTTCCATTTTTCCCCACAGATGGGGCGACTTCAAATATCGCCTAAAGCAAAAACTCGCGGACAGGGCTAGGCATGCAAGGGGGACAGGTGGGGGTCCCACCCCTGTGTCATTGGAGTTGACCGATTTAGAAGAGCTGGCACAGGGGTGTGTGCAGCCTGTGGAGGTGTTTGGCGTGTCCAACATGGATACGGACATGCCAGACTTTGCGGCTCCTCATGTTGGCCCAGGTAAGTATTGTGATGTCACCAACTCTGAAATGCTATTGTGCCAATATGTAGATTCTAATGTGACTCTTTTCTCATTTTTCAAACAGAGACACAGGCGGATGAGTCTGCTCCAGAGGGAAGCCTTGGCCGCAGAATTTCTGCTGGCTCTGCAGGGGAGGAACCAGTACATCCGGCTGAGGACCCTGCAGAAGCCAGTCCAGGGCGTGCCCCCTCGCAGGCAGTGGGCCTCCTCACAGAACTCAATTTCAAATCGGATTTCCATACGGAGATTCTGCAGAGGATGGACGCCAGTCTGCTACGGGTGGCTGAGGCCCTGGAGCAAAATGCTGCGGCCAACGTGACCATTGGTCAGGCCCTGGCGGAAAATACCAGGGCCAACATCCGCATCGCCGATGCCCTGGAGCAGCTCGTTCGCCAGCACATGGTGGAGCCGACCTCCCTTCCTGCCGGAACATCAGGATCCTCCACCTCTGGCACAACATCAGCCAATCCTCCAAATGTGCCTAGCCCTGTGCCTAGTCCAGAGGCCACAACATCTGCCTCTGGACAGGCCAGCCCGATGGCATCCCGGACCCGGTCTGGCGCCCACCCTCCCCCATCCAAACGGGCGAAAAAACGGTGACAGCAATGGCGACTTTTCCCACACTCCTTCTGTGCTTGGCTCATATTCCTTTCTGGTCAAAACTTCCCTCTCCTTTCTTGTGAAATGTTTTTAAGTTATTTTTGTACGTTTATGTTATCAGTTATTGTTTTTTTTTGGGGGATAAAAAGTATCTGCCAATTGGTTTGTGTTTAAACAATAAATTTATGCCAAAAATTTGACATTGTATTGTGACATTATTGGACAAATGGGTTACATTTAATCCTGGCCCTAAAGGCAAAAAAGGACACCAAAAACCATTTCATTTGTCTAAAAAAAAGGCCTCTTGAAGGAACGTTTAAAAAAACACATAACGATGCAAATTGCACATTTAAAAAAAAAAGGGGGAGCTAATTAAAACATGATGACATTATTGTCACAATAGGCCATAAACAACAAATTGAGGCCAAAAAAACCCCCAAAAAATGTACGCCAATTGATTGTGTAATCCTGACATTAGCAGGTATGATTTCCACCTGCGTACGGTTTTGTGCTATCCCAATAAACTGCTTTCCAAACACATACCAAGCCGGTTTTCAATACAACACTAATTGCTTTTGTGACCACCTGCGATTAATCGCTGCAACATCGTGGAGTCCCGGGACGGAGGAGAAGGCCATCGCCAATGTGGTCGAGTAATCCAGACCCTAAACTGTGCGAGCATTTTGAAGGGAAAGAGGATGTTCCAGTGACGTATGTGACGGTCCGAATACATTTTACGCTCGCATCTGCTAATGTATGTACGCCCCAAAAACGCCTCGCCACGCCTGCGTTTTTCCATCTCCACCCCCATCAACACCCAAAAACGCCCTGTTCTGTCAATCACATTTGACATGTCACTTCCTGTACGCTATTTAGGAACGACAGATAAAAAGCTCGCAATCTGCCGTACGCACATGCGCAGTGTAACACCGACGCATGCGTGGTTAGTCAACATCGGAACGCAACAAGCGTACTGCTGTTTGCGAGTGGCTCTGAATGAGGGCCATAGTCAAGAAGTGAATATCTGATCTATATGCGAGACAACACTGGTTTTAAACCACATTATACACTATTTTTATTATAAATAATAAAATTATAAAAATCAATATTTCGCTGAACTGATCTTAAAAACGAAATAAAAGTTATGTTTTATATTTAATGGGGGTCACTCCTTTTTTGATATAAGGATATTTGAATATCAGTCCCTTATTGGGAATATCTGTTTCTTCTTTTTTGCTTATTATAAATATCTCATAGCTGCAGTCCTGTCTGAAATGCTAGTTAATTTTCAACTAATTTCAAGGGATGGCATTGTTACACAGTGTATAGCATTGTTGCCTCACAGCACTTGTGGTTGTGGGTTCAATTCCAAACAGGACCTTACCTGTGTGACTGTGTGGAACATTCATGTTTTCCCAGAGTTTGTGTGGGATTTCTCCAGGTACACTGGCTTTCTCCCACAATCAAGAAAAATATTTGTTTGGCTTCTGACAAAAATAATTAACCCTAGTGTGTATGTGTGTGGTAGAAAAAAATGGATTGGAAGCTCCACTGGGACGGGCTGATATAAAATGACTAAATATAAATAATTGTTAAACAAAATATATAAAATTGCAGCTATGGTCCCAGGAATAGTACAGTTATGTTCTGTATTTTGGATGGAAATCTCATAGTGAATTCTTATTATTTTGTCTTATAATTAATATCTAATAGACCATTTGTAAAATCAAGTTTCTGCAGTATCCAAATAGATGAGCCCTATACTGCTATCATGGGTATATCTATAATAGGTACAGGGTGTGTGCAGTGCACAAAGGCCCCTTGGTCCAGGGGGGCCCACAGCACACACTCTGCACCCATAGCTCAAGGCTGACCTTGCCTAATTAGGTGCCCTAGGCAAGTTTTTAAAATTGCCCCCCCATGTCCACGTGCCTACCTCCCAACTGCATGCCATGGGCCTAATGGCCAACACCCTGGTGGTCTATGGTGGTAATGAGTAAACAGTATCACACTGGTACCTTATCCATTCTGTAGACCTTGGTGGGCACAGAGGGGTACCCTCTCACAGACCCTATCCATGCAGGGGTCACAGCTGCTCCTCCGCTTGCCAAGCATTGGATCCTCTCTTGCCTCTTGAAACTGACTTGACTCCGTCAGCTACTTGACTCTCGCCAGACTTCATCTCAACAGCAAGGAGGCTAGTTGAAGCTCTTTTGCAAGAATGCCCTTGCCCTTGGGCTAAGGCATCCTAAAGTCTTTTGGCCTGACCAGACATCTTCTGTCTACCTTCTGCCAACTCTTCTGGTCTTCTGTGCTTCTTCTAGAGCTCTTTTATGCTCCCCCTCGGCTGACATACTGACTTCATGATGTTTGCTCCGGCTAATAAAAGCGCCGTCGGTAATCATCAGCAACCCCCGCAAGGAGGTTTGGACTTGGTTCCCTTGTACAGGTGATGGTGTTCTTCTGGATTAGTGTGGAGTACCAGCAGGCATACCACATAGTGGACAAGCTGAGTCAGAACCAAACAGACAAGATGGTACCAGGGAGCAGACATAAACAGGTCACGGAGGGAAGTCAAGGTCGAAATCGGAATACCAAGCTCAGTACCAGAATGGTACATATGGAGTCAGTTCACAAACAAAGCCAAGATCAGCAATGAGCAAACGTAATCACTGGGACGCAGGAGTAAGGTTTGGGAGCCTATACTCTGGCACCTGCCTAGTGCCCAGGGACTCCCTTATATAAGGAGGAATTTGATTCTCGCACAAAACGTCACGTCACATTTGGCATGCCTGTCTCTTCAAATTCCTTTCAGGTCAGTGCGCGTACCTTTAGGGGGAGCCGTGGCCGCATGCACTACAGCCACTGGAAAGGACAGGAGACGCCACAAGCCGAGACACTAGCAGCGGGCGCGGGGACTCCACGTTCGCTGCTCTTCACCGACTCTTACCCCAGCTGTGCCGGACATGGTAAATGAGAGCCAGGTTCGTCCACGCTGTGACACAGTGATTTGAACCAATGCCCAGTCACAGTACCGGCCACAGATGAGACCCCAGTGGGACACATTTTTACACCTGTTCAGACTCCAGATAAACTGGCAGATTTTTAGACTGTCTGGAGTAAGCTTGGATAGGTGGAGCCTCCTCCGGGGCTAGCTTGCCCTAGGCAAGTGCCTAGGTGGTCTATACCCAGTGGCGGCCCTGCCATAACTTATACGTACCTCTCATCCGAAGGCGTAGAAATCACTTGGAAAATGACGTTTTTGCCATTTTCCCAGACATCTGCACAAAGCCAGAGTCTACTCTGTGTATGCACCGGCAAGAGAGGGCGCTGCACGTAGACTGCACACGGGCTCCCTCCTCTTTCAAACCACCCCAGACTGCAGTGCAGTTCTTTCCCTCCCGCCCTCCCTTGTAATGTGGCCCTTCTACAGGAACATACCACTGGCTGTATGTTTAGGAAAGCTTCAGACACTCCAGATGATCCAGCACAAGTTTATTAAGGTAATGGCAAAATGAGTAAAACATAAAAAGATATATATGAATTTATTAAATCAGTTTACATTTATCATTTGGTCATAGAGGAATTATTAAAAGACCATGTATTATAATCGACAACTTTTTTTTTTTGGGGGGGGGGAGAGTCAGGGGCATTTTTAGAAATTAGAGGGCCTGTGTGCAAAGTCCAGTGGTAGGCCCCCTCCTAAAAAGATGGACCGAGCAGGTCACGTCGACTCAGACAGACAGAGCCTTCAGCTAACCCAAGATGGCCTGATTCAGAGAGCAGCAGCCATGAAAGAGTCAGGAGCGGGGCAGCTCCCTGGATTTAGAAAAAAAAACAGGTAACCATCGGAACACCATCGAATCATTACCATTTGATGGTGGAAAACAGCAAAACGCTGACATCGAATGGCAACAATACTGTCACCAAAAGAAAAACATTGATGGTCTGTAACTATCGACCACCAATTTCCATCCCTACCCTGAGCCTCCATTCAATCATTGTTGTTCACGAGAAAGTGAGGAAAAACTCAAAGGAGCAGTACATTATTTAGGTAGTTCCTGATTCAAATGTAGACCCAAAGCAGATAATTTACGTAGATTGACCGGTTGCGCATGCACAGCGATTGAATTGTGGTTGTGCTTACACTAAGGGTTCACTCGCAAAGTGGATGACAGGTAATCAGCGTATGGGGAGGTAATGGCGGGTTGTTAGAAAAACGCAGGCGTGTCGGACTGTATAAACACTGTTTTCTCTGTTTCCATAAATTAGCCACTGAGTCCTTGCTAGCAGGATAGTCCTCTGCGTGTCTGGAGACCGGCTCTGTCTGCGGCAGTTTACACTTATTTAGAAGGTTGATGGCTGTCGGATTTGCATTCAATGTTTCTGGTTTTGTGCATGAGCCAGGGCCAGCTCTTGGGTGTTCGACCAGTGCGGTCACACAGGGGTGCCATCTGTAGAGGGCGCACCCATCTCCAGCATCCCGATTTCAGAAGGACAGTACTGTCCCGCTGTTCCACCCACGGGCCAAATCAAATCGGGAGGCTGGGGACCCTCACCGCCGCAGCTGTGCGGTGGTGCCGGACCCCCGGAGAGGGAATGGATGCCGCACGCGAGGGCTGGGGTAAGCCCAGCCAGTGACGGAGTGCTGGGCTTTACCCCCAGCCTGATGTTATTTGTAGGCGTGGCCTATGAAAGTAGGGGGTGTGGCCTATGGAAATTAGGCCGTGCCCCCAAATTACGTGACATTATTAAGGGTGCATTATTAAGGGCCGGCACAGGGTGCTCCAACCCCTGGAGGCAGCCCTGGCATGAGCGGTGGATGTGAGATGCTTTCAGTGGGTCATTGTCACAATTGTAAATCGTGAGAAATTGCACCTGTGATGGCAGAGCTGTAACTAGACTTTTTGGTGCCCTGTGCCAGAAAGAGAATTGTGGTGCCCTCCCTCCCCCAATTTTTCAAATAGGGACATGCACTGGAAAAAGGGTCATGGCCTCATGGGGAAGGGCCAGGGAAGAGATGATGAGGCCAGGAGACACTGGGGATAAAAGAAGAGGAAGCTACAAGTGAAAATGATAATAAACAGAAAATTGACAGGCCCAAGCAGTGCCCCCAGCCCTGCGGTGCCCTGTGACATGGCACAGGTCGCACTACCCTAGTGACGGCCCTGTGTGATGGCCAGAGCCGTAACTAGACTTTTTGGTGCCCTGTGCCAGAAAGAGCATTGGCACCACCCTCATTTTTCAAAGGGACATAATGCACCCAAAAAAGGGGAATGGACTTATGGGGAAGGGCCAGGGAAGAGATAGGAGAGGCCAGGAGATGCTGGGGATGAAATAAGAGGAAGCTACAAGTGAGAATGATAATAAACAGAAATTTGACAGTCCCACACAGCGCCCCCTGACCTGTAGTACCCTGTGCGATGGCACCGGCCGCACTATCCTAGCTACGGCCCTGGTGATGGCATTCGCATCCACAACTGAATCAGACCCATAGTTATATAATAATAATCACCCTGTCACTCTGACCCAGGCCAGCTGACATCAGATACCAGCTACCTGTAGTGCTATCCAGATAGTGTGTAATACATGTACATAAAACAAAAAAAGACACGACAACCATATAGTTGATTAATTACATTTTAATCTGTGTTTATAACATATGAAACCCATGGATGTAACAAAAAAAAGTTAATATAATCACGATGTATCATTTTATTTTAGTTTAGTGTGGTCATGTCACGGTGGTTATATTATATAGCAGTGTTTGTATATGTAGGAAAGGAGTAGGACTGTCAGGCTGTCATACACACAGTGTAAAAACCGTAACACACATGTTGTGTGATATCATCAAAAAGTTCTTCTTCTGGCAGTCAGTAGAGGAGGAGACAGAGGCCCTGATTCAGAGCCGGACGCTCTGAAAGAACGCTTGCTCTGAATCAGGGCCGGCCCCCTGGTTTTGCAGAACGGTCTCCTGGCCGCTCGCATAGCTGTGGGTGACCACCCACAGCTATAGCGAGCGGCCAGGTTGATGGTCGCGATGGTCAAGACTGTCCCGACCATCGTGCTTGCGACGAGACCCTTGTGGTAGGGTCTCGTGGCTGCAAGCCCCAGAGAGATTTCGGCTCTAACAGAGCAGGAATCTCTCCACTGACATCACTCGTGATGTCAGTGGGGCCGCCCCCAAACGGCAGGCCTTCACATTTGAACGCCTCCGTTTGGGCAGCCATCCCCCTGGCCCGCCCACCAAAGGCGGCGAGCTGTCACTCAAAATCGACGGCTCGCCCCCTTTGGTGCGAGATGTCGCTAGCCGGGTCTCGCGCATGCGCACAACGGAGCCGGCTCCGTCGTGCGCATATGCTGTGGGCCACCATCGACCCAGTTGCGAGCGCTCAACGCTTGCGACCGGGTCTGAATCAGACCCAGAGAGTGAGCTACAGGCTGGGAGGTGGGGGCGGAGCCAAACGCCGGCCAGTCTGTGACTGAAGAGTGAGTGACAGACGGTAGGTGGCAGGAGGCGGAGCCAAACGCAGACCTTTACTCCATTACTATTAAACCGACAGACATAGTAATCATAAATGAATGTCCAAAATTAATAAACACATTTATAATCCTGAAGTATTTATTTAGTCCAATTCACTGTACGTGACAGTAGATGCTATGTATTTTTTCTATAACCTTTTCTGAGTATCCTGAGGAACACCTACTGTACCAGGAGGTTTGAAAGCCACCAGCAAAATTTGTAATCACTGACAGGTAATAGTGTAATATTACCCAAGACTAGATTACATTCAAGAAACAGTGATCATATATCAGCATATTTTAAATTGAATGTAGCTTTTTGGACTCACACAGTGTACATTCTGTTTGTTTTTCTCTTTTTTGGTAAAAATTATTTTATATGAATAATTTTAAATAAACATTAAGTCTTATGAATAACTAGGGGTTCTTTTTTCTTTTCCAACATTTCAAGAAAGCTTCCATATATATTCAGGCGCAAGCTGGGCCGGAGGGCAGGGTGGCGTCTGCCCCTCATGCTGATACACTTATAAGCATTTGGTGTCGCTGCCAGGGTATCTGTCCTGTCCGGACTCTACAGACATGCAGTCACTGCCTCACACCACAGTCACTCTGCACTGCAGGGTTCTAGCATTGTCGTTTGGTAGGTGGTGCTGGGCATATCACAATTGTAGGAGTATCTAAATGCTGATTGGTTTATGGCTGGAGCTATCCACCAATCAGCAGTAACTGCAGTGCAAGCGCATAGAGAGAGCCCAGACTGAAGAGACCTCAGCAGTAGGAGGAGGGTAAGTAGCTGCTTTGGGCCACCCCATAGATCTGAGGTCTCATGGTAAATGATTCTTTATCGGGCATAAAGCAGTTCTTTGACATGATTTTAAGTGAGGATGGGGGTGGAGGGTTGCCAGGTCAGAGTGTGAAGGAGCAGTTGGGATATGATTTTACTGAGGGAAAAGGGGGTTAACAGGTTTCAGAGGGATTATAATTGAAGAAAGAGAGGGAGATTCTTAGGTCCAGGGAATGCTGGCAGATGAGGGAGTGAGATTGTCATGTTTGTGGTATGATTATAACTGAGGAAAGAAGGGGACTTTTTAATACCAAGGGGTCTATTTATGTAAAAGCGGCTTCTGAAAAATATCGCTATATGTCGCAAGACATCAATGCGATATATAGTGATGTTTAGACGCCATTCATGTAGACTTAGCTGACCGGTGTCTTTATGCGGTATATGGAACCTCCATGATCCCTGGAAGCAGTGAGAAGACAGACATATCAGGTACCCAATATGTCTGCTTCTCACTGTGCATTCTCCGGCGTCTGATAGCAGAAGGTCAGGTCAGGTCTGCTGCAAAGGACGCTGGGTAACAGGTGGCGGAGCCAGTGCTGGGTGCCGGGCAGAGAGCAGGTAAGTATACAGCTTCCCCGCTCTGTTTGTTTCTCTGTACAGATTACAGCATCATTGAATCTGTAAGCAGCAGAGGAACGGAAGGCTCTTCTATGAATCGCACTCATGGTAATGAGATTCATACATGAAGCGGGGGTGCCGCTGGAGAAGGAATATCCTTCTAACCCTCTCTATGAAATGACGAAGGCAGTGAAACGCCCGTTTTTTCAACTAAACAGGACTTTTCACTGCTTTATGAAGAGAGGGACTCATTCAGACCCGCTCGTGAGCGCTGTACGCTAGCAAGCCGGTCGATGGTGCCAAAGTGCACAAACGCACGACGTAGGTAGCGCCGTCGTGCGCATGCGCGAGACCCGGCGAGCGACGGGGAAGCCGTCGCTCCAGGTCTCGCACCAAAGGGGGCGTGCTGTCGATGGTGAGTAACAGCACGCCCCCTTTGGTGGGCGTGCCGGGGGCGTGGCTGCCCAGACGGAGGTGTTCCCATGGGAACGCCTACCGTCTGGGTCCGGCCCCACTGACATCACTAGTGATGTCAGTGGGAGTGATTTTGGCTCTGATAGAGCCCAAATCACTCCAGGGCTTGCGGCAGCGAGACCCTACCGCAGGGTCTCGTCGCAAGCCCAATGGTCGCGATGGTCTTGACCATCGCGACCATCATCATGGAC
This sequence comes from Taudactylus pleione, assembly GCA_031769625.1. NCBI lineage: Eukaryota > Metazoa > Chordata > Amphibia > Anura > Myobatrachidae > Taudactylus > Taudactylus pleione. The sequence continues at coordinate 9,679,164 of JAUIMM010000154.1, forward strand.
GCTCGCATAAGCTGTGGGTGGTAACCCACAGCTATGCGAGCGTCCAAGAGGCCGCACTAATAAACAAAAAAACAGAGCGTCCGGCTCTGAATCAGGCCCTGAGTCTCAAGTTAGTAATATTTGTATTGCTCTTGGCATAATGGTGTAATCATCCTCAGTGAGCATCATCAGCCTATACTTGTTGCAAAACATGCGCATGGTAACAGACATGTTTTTACACTTACAATCAGCTCTGTGGCCCGAAGTTCTGTTAACACGCCCTCACTGTATTTTATTCACATGAAATTGCCTGTTACAGTTATACCTTTTCAGCCATTAGTGCTTGTAATGCATACAACTTTGTATGTCTTGCATTTGCTTGGTTCATTGCCAGGTGCTTGTGGAAAGCCAGGACTACTACCTTGCATTTGCCCCATAGATCTAGCTCCTCATTGTAGCAACACAGCAACTCCCCTCCTTATTTCCATTTTTATGCACAGAGTAGTAATGTGCATTTTAGTGCTTTGTAGTTTAGTATAATAAGTTGTTATGTCCAGAAGTCTGTAGGTGTGTGTGTTCTGTCTGTTACATCTTGATTCCTTTCTGTCTGTGTGTAACATGCGGTTAGTGAGAGGTATGCATACATACAGTGCTGTGTTATCAGGAGATGTGTGTGGGATTTAGCTGACACTGAATGCTTCCTGCCGTCTTGTCACTCTGGTGAGATGGTTAGATTGTGTAGAGAGAAAGTTTTTAGTGAAAAAATCCCACCCACGTAGCCAAATAAGAAAGCTGCCTATCATATCTTTTTAAAAGTAGTATTTATTCACATTAACTTATTATATATAATACATTAGCTTAAACAAATAAGATGGCAACAGGAAATCCCTCTAAGGGTGCATCATACTGCAGGCTCTATGTCAGTGACTGTAGGCAGGGTGCTGCGTTCCACAATACATCACCATACTACCATTTATCAATAACACAAAGGAGCAGTAGCTGGTAGCCACATACTGTAGCACTGTGACTAACAACCTCCCTACCCAAGGTATGAAACTCTAGCTACTGTAGCAAACGTAGGGGGATAGCTGTAATTGTCAGCTCAGAGCCGAAACTAGACTTTTTGGTGCCCTGGGCCAGAAAGAGCATTGGTCCCATTCATAAAAGGGGCAGGACCTCATGGGGAAGGGGCATGACCAGGGTCGGCCCGCCCGTTACACCGACTACGCATGTGCGTAGTGCGCCAGCCATCCGAGGGTGCTCAATCCCCAGCACGGCCAAACAACCCTCCCACCGCCACACTCCTTCCCGTCCCCCGTTCCCCCCCGCGCGCCACACTCCTTCCTGCCTTCTTCCTGCGGCTGCCGCAGGGAGGTTTTATTTGCCGGGCGCCCGCTGAGATTTTACCAGAGGACGCCTGGCTACCTGCAGCGGCAGCCGGAGCTCACTACAGAGCTCCGGCTAGGCTTCCCCCACGGGCACTATGTGAGAGACGTCATGACATCTCTCACATAGTAACGAGGAGCGGCGGACGGCAGCGGACCCAGGATCGGGGCTTCAGGTAAGCTGTTTATGTTTGTGTGTGTGTTGCGCGACTCCTGGGGGCTACAAGGGGCACTATTACAAGGGACTACTGGGGGCACTGTTACAAGGGGCTGCTGGGGGCACTGTTACAAGGGGCTACTGGGGGCACTATTACAAGGGGCTACTGGGGCACTGTTACAAGAGGCTACTGGGTGCACTGTTACAAGGGGCTACTGGGGGCACTGTTACAAGGGGCTACTGGGGGAACTCCTACAAAGGGCTACTGGGGGCACTGTTACAAGGGGCTACTGGGGACACTGTTACAAGGGGCTACAGGGGGCACTATTACAAGGGACTACTGGGGGCACTATTACAAGGGACTACTGGGGGGCACTATTACAAGGGGATACTGGGGGCACTGTTACAAGGGGCTACTGGGGGCACTGTTACAAGGGGCTACTGGGGGCACTGTTACAAGGGGCTACTGAGGACACTATTACAAGGGGCTACTGGGAGCACTATTACAAGGGACTACTGGGGGCACTATTACAAGGGGCTACTGGGGGCACTGTTACAAGGGGCTACTGGGGGCACTCCTACAAAGGGCTACTGGGGACACTGTTACAAGGGGCTACTGGGGGCACTGTTACAAGAGGCTACTGGGGACACTGTTACAAGGGGCTACTGAGGACACTGTTACAAGGGGCTACTGGGGGCACTATTACAAGGGGCTACTGGGGGCACTGTTACAAGGGGCTACTGGGGGCACTGTTACAATGGGCTACTGGGGCACTGTTACAAGAGGCTACTGGGTGCACTGTTACAAGGGGCAACTGGGGGCACTGTTACAAGGGGCTACTGGGGGCACTATTACAAGGGGCTACTGGGGCACTGTTACAAGGGGCTACTGGGGGCACTGTTACAAGAGGCTACTGGGGACACTGTTACAAGGGGCTACTGAGGACACTATTACAAGGGGCTACTGAGGACACTATTACAAGGGGCTACTGGGGGCACTATTACAAGAGGCTACTGGGGACACTATTACAAGGGGCTACTGGGGGCACTATTACAAGGGGCTACTGGGGGCACTGTTACAAGGGGCTGCTGGGGGCACTATTACAAGGGGCTACTGGGGGCACTGTTACAAGGGGCTACTGGGGGCACTCCTACAAAGGCCTACTGGGGCACTGTTACAAGGGGCTACTGGGGGCACTGTTACAAGAGGCTACTGGGGACACTGTTACAAGGGGCTGCTGAGGACACTATTACAAGGGGCTACTGGGGGCACTATTACAAGAGGCTACTGGGGACACTATTACAAGGGGCTATTGGGGGCACTATTACAGGGGGCTACTGGGGGCACTGTTACAAGGGGCTGCTGGGGGCACTGTTACAAGGGGCTACTGGGGGCACTATTACAAGGGGCTACTGGGGGCACTATTACAAGAGGCTACTGGGGGCACTCCTACAAAGGGCTACTGGGGGCACTGTTACTACGGGCTACTGGGGACACTGTTACAAGGGGCTACTGGGGCACTGTTACAAGGGGCTACTGAGGACACTATTACAAGGGGCTACTGGGGGCACTATTACAAGGGACTACTGGGGGCACTATTACAAGGGACTACTGGGGGCACTGTTACAAGGGGCTACTGGGGGCACTGTTACAAGGGGCTACTGGGGGCACTGTTACAAGGGGCTACTGAGGACACTGTTACAAGGGGCTACTTGGGGCACTATTACAAGGGACTACTGGGGGCACTATTACAAGGGGCTACTGGGGGCACTGTTAGAAGGGGCTACTGGGGGCACTGTTACAAGGGGCTACTGGGGCACTGTTACAAGGGGCTACTGAGGACACTATAACAAGGGGCTACTGGGGGCACTATTACAAGGGACTACTGGGGGCACTATTACAAGGGGCTGCTGGGGGCACTGTTACAAGGGGCTACTGGGGGCACTGTTACAAGGGGCTACTGGGGGCACTCCTACAAGGGGCTACTGGGGGCACTGTTACAAGGGGCTACTGGGGGCACTATTACAAGAGGCTACCGGGGACACTGTTACAAGGGGCTACTGGGGGCACTGTTACAAGGGGCTACTGGGGGCACTGTTACAAAGGGCTACTGGGGGCACTGTTACAAGGGGCTACTGGGGGCACTGTTACAAGGGGCTACTGGGGGCACTGTTACAAGGGGCTACTGGTGGCACTAATACAAGGGGCTACTGGGGGCACTGCTACAAGGATCTACTGGGGCACTGTTACAAGAGGCTACTTGGGGCACTGTTACAAGGGGCTTCTAGGGACACTGTTACAAGGGGCTACTGGGGGCACTGTTACAAGGGGCTACTGGGGCACTGTTACAAGGGGCTACTGGGGGCACTATTACAGGGGGCTACTGGGGGCACTGTTACAAAGGGCTACTGGGGGCACTGTTACAAGAAGCTACTGGGGACACTGTTACAAGGGGCTACTGGGGGCACTGTTACAAGGGGCTACTGGAGGTACTATTACAAGGGGCTACTGGGGGCACTGTTACAAGGGCTACTGGGAGCACTGTTACAAGGGGCTACTGGGGGCACTGTTACAAGGGGCTAATGGGGGCATTCCTACAAAGGGCTACTGAGGGCACTGTTACAAGGGGCTACTGGGTGCACTGTTACAAGAGGCTACTGGGGACACTGTTACAAGGGGCTACTGGGGGCACTGTTACAAGGGGCTACTGGGGACACTATTACAAGGGGCTACTTGGGCCACTATTACAAGGGGCTACTTGGGGAACTATTACAAGGGGCTACTGGGGGCACTGCAGAACAGGTACCACTGCTGTGGGCATTGTACAAGGGCCACTACTACTGTGTATTGTGTATAAGGGGCACTTAAGTTGGCATTGTGTAAAAGGGGCACTACTGTGTGTCAACATAAATAAGGGACACTACTATGTGGTGTAATGTGAATCGGACACTATGTGTGGTGTAATGTGAATAAGATTGTGCTATTGTGTGGTGTAGTTTGAATTGGGAATACTATTGTGTGACTACGCACCTTTCTTTTAAGACCTTTCCTTTAGCATGCCTCCCAACCATCCCTATTTTGGCGACAAAGTGTTCCAGATGGGGGGGTAGCGGAAATGGTGAATAGATGACATGCGCATGCATGCAGCATCTATTGACTGGAGAAAGGGACTGGGAGCATGCCCAGCAGCTCCAAGAGCACTGGACATGTACCCAGCATGATTGGCGCTCGTGATTATGGCTTTTCCCAGGAGACCACACCCCTTTCCTTTGTTTGGTGCACGCACCTTCAGCGTGTGCAAATTCATCCAGGGGGTGCCGAAATGTATCTTCGCTTACCAAAAATTTTAGGCTCGGGCCGGCCCTGGGCACGACAAATCTTATTTGTCCTGCACGATGATGAAAGAGCATTGGAACAGGGGGTTCAAGGGGGCGACTCGCCCCCAAAAAAACATTTGCTTTATAGCACGGCCCCTGCACTGTACGGAGGAGGGGGTGTAATGTGCAGTCTTTAAGTTAAGTGCAGGGGCTGTGCATCCTAATGCTATAAAGTACATCCCCTGACCGTCCTCAGCCGCCGCTCCAGCCCCTGCAGACCAAGCAATGGGTAAGAAAAAGGGAGGGGAGTGCAGGGACGCTGGAACAATTTTATATTGCCCACCCCAACATAAAATCGTTTCGATGCCCCTGCCTTTGTACCACTGTTATACAGGTGTCACTGCTAAATACAGTGTGAATCCAATGGCTGCAGTGATGGTACACAATAATTATGCAGTATAACTCACCAGCTCTAGATGTAGATGTAGCAGGATTGGTCCATCAGAACAGCCAGGCACAAGCCCGAAACTGCAGTATAAATCACAGACTGAAGGTATAAATAGTGCTGCTTGTAGTGAATATGCAGCAAATTTCAGCAAGTACTCTGCGGCAGCGGCAGAACTAACCGGCAAAGGAACGCAAGGTCATAAGCGTCGGAACAGGGGGGGAAACGGGGTGGCTCGCCCACCCCCCCTAAAAAACAACAACATTTGAGAGACGCCAGTGGAGCGGCAGCCGCGGACAGTCAGGGGTGTTTTTATTGGGCTAAACAGCAGGCAAGGAGAATCCAGCATGGTCAGAGAATGTGAGCAGGGTTCAGTACACAATGTATCTGTACTAGGCAGAGCAGCAGGCAAAGAGAATTTGAGGGGTAAGTTCAGAGTAGAGGCAATGGTTGAGGCACAAGAGAATTATCCAGAACACAGCTTAGTAACAAGAAACACTCTGGGCCTGATTCAGAGTCGGATTCTCTGACCAGAGCGCTCGCTCTGAATCAGGGCCCTCCTACCTATTCTTGGAGCGGCCTCTTGGACGCTCGCATAGCTGTGGGTTACCACCCACAGCTTATGCGAGCGTCCATGATGATGGTCGCGATGGTCGCGACGGAGCTCCCTCCGTCGTGCGCATGCACACTTGGGCACCATCGACCCGCTTGCGAGCGCCCAGCACTCGCGAGCGGGTCAGAATCAGGCCCCCTGTGTCGTACAGGGTGGGTTTCCTTATAATGGTTGATAATTATTGACATCATGACAGAGGGAATGATGGACCAGACCAGAGCGCATATGTGCCATGGCATAAGAGACCCAGTTTATGGGCAGAGTTTATGTGCGCACTGTCGAGTAATGGTGGTAAACTGCCATAGTCCATAATAGCAGCCCAGCTGCAGGAACCAAATCATCTGCACTATGTATGCACAACACCACCATGGAGAGACCCCAGAAACATAACCAGACAGATGACATCACTGCTCCTTTCTCTGAGTGAGGATTTGTGACACAAAGCCCTGGGCACTTATTATCTGGACTATAACACATTTAACGTAATGTGTATGCATTGTGTAATGTGATTTTCAGCATTTTACTAACTTACACTGAAGCCACACCTCTGGTTATATTGCTGGCACATCTGACACAGGTACATGAAATCGAATTAGAGCCACAGTTGCCACAATAAGGACCAGTTACTTTTAGTCCATCTATTTCTCTGATGGTGGTGGTGGGGTCTGCAAAGTATATTTTTGGCTCCAGGTTCAGATTAAGGTCCATCAACTGTGAAAAGGGATGAAGATGTACTCAGTACTGTGTGGGCTTGGCCAGAGCCATGCGGGCCTATACACCAGCGCTAGCCTTTTTTACTGACATATTATCAAATAAAAGTGGATGCAGCATCTACAATAAAAGGAGGCTTAAGGATTGTAAGTACTTAACCCTACGAAATATCAAAATCATTGGTGCAATACTTGTATCTGCATCTTTCTAGTTTCCAGGAAGTATCTTATGTGTACTGATGTCTTTTCTTATTAACTGTTAGAAATATAATTTTTTTCTTTTGTGTACTGACAGGGAATTGAACTGACAATGGGAACACAGGGCCTAATTCAGAAAAAACAATGGAATATCAGATGGCGCTGTCTAAAGGTGCCCACACATATACCGATGTGCTCACGATACGATTTTATGGCCAATTTCCTCATGAACTTTCACGGGAGCTCCCTTGCCGTCGTGATCACGATTTGGAGTTAAAAATGTCCAATCTGACCAAAGATCTATCTTGCAGCCAATGCATTGTATCCCAGATTGGCTAATCTGCCCTGCAGCACGGCAGATCAGAAGATGCGATATACGGCGAGCGGGGACGCGCATCGGCATCGTGCTCGTGAGTATAAACTCACGATTTGTACTTTTTTTACCCGATTCGTCGTCACGATTCGTCGAAATCGGCCAAATCGTGTAAAATGTCGCTATGTGTGTGGGCACCTTTAGCTGCAGGTTCAAATGGGGGTAGTCAGCCCCCTATATAAAGAAAAAACACAAAATGATAGAACCGCGCTATGAAACATTCGAGTGAGTATCAATTATATGTTGGAATTTGGTACATGTGATTCATATAGCAATAATTCAATATAATGAATATTCCATAAACAAACAAAAGAACATAATATAAATAAAAATTTATATACGGCTTGGTTAAAGTAATCAATATAAATAGTTTAATAGCATCAATAAAAGGACATTAAATGTCTAAAAAATCAAAAGAATAGTAATAAAAAAAGTCTCACTTGAGACACAATATATGAATGCTGTCCACTTGACGGTAATTCACCAGAAGGGGGTATTCCTTCAAAAGTCACGTAAATAAGGTAAATAGTTGAAATAAACATACATCGATTCTCAGTCCGGATTAATGTCCAGCTGTAGTTGTATTTACCAGCCTCCAATGGAGCATCACATCCTTGTTATAATTCCACCAGTTGATATTTGGCGTGGTTCCAGAGGGAGGAGTTGGCTGGATGAAGAAAATTCACCGGTCCGGAACAGAGTCAGATGAGCTCCCAATGGAATGAGCAATAGGGGAGAGCAGCTAAACGCGTTTTGATGTGGAATCACTCACACCTTCCTCAGTAGCAGTGTTCTCTCTGACTGAAATGATGGCTTTTTAAGTTTTTATACCCCTAATGGGATACAAATGGTGTCAGCTGATGCAAAAAAGATTACTTAATCAACCAAGCCATAAATAAAAACAAGAATCTATCAATCACAATCTTAATATACAATATATATATATTCCATCCCTGAGACAATGACATAAAATGTAATAAAAAAACATACCAATACATTCAAATCGTTAGAATCACATCACGCTGAAATCCCTAGTCACATGTTGTAAACAGGAAACAGATGGGCCATACCGGCCAGTAATGTGATGGGAAAAGCCCCGATCACTTGTCCTATTGACATCATGTAATACCAAGAGCTGCTAGTCTGGCTTTAGAGAAGTGATACATCCGCATTCCAGCCCCAAATCACGGGGCACATCAGGTGATCGTGCGGATCGAATTTCCATTGGGTAATTTCGATCACCTGTATCTCAATTACGTGATGTAAACAATAGTCACGTGGCTCAAGTATTCCGTCAGCAAACTCGCGATCACATGTGTAAACAACAACATGTGATACGTCAGCAGCCGAAATAGGACTCCCCGGCAATGCGATCACGTGGTGCATAATATTTGGCACCACACGGGTGTATTAGATAACTATAGAGATCTAATTTTCATTGGATAATCTCAATTACATTTATCCCAAACATGCGGTATAAACAATAACAATGGTTCAAATATATTCGGCGGATTCGCGATCACCTGTGTAAACAACACCATGTGAAACGCTAGCCATCAAAGTTAATTGCCACAACAATGCACTCACGTAGTGCATAACAAATGTTCTGAAGGCACAAAATAAATATACATATATTCATATCTAGGTCTGTACAAACCTAACTGTAGTAATGAACCTCTATTTACATTAAAATATTGGTGACCTATGCGTCACCACAATCCGATACATATATTATAAATACTATACTTCTAAACAATACAGTCATCCAATACATAAATAAATATGGAAAATAACAAATAATCAATACGTCCGATCACATAACTAAATTCATATTGGACATATTAAATGTCATATACATAAAGGAAGAAATGGTGACCTTGGACCACTATTATTCCAAATGTTAATTAAACTAGGGTAGGGATATATAAGGTGTCATATATTAGTCAATACCACACATATAAATATTATATTCAAAATAATCTGACAAGATCTCAATCTTCATCTGAACAATTCAACAATAAACAATGTTAGACTGTTCAGTGAGTAAAGAGGGTTGTACAATATAGAAATATCAGAAACTCATCAAATGTTTTACTTTTAACCCTAAATAGTTCTAATTGCAGGAAAGTGTACAGATGGTATGACATGAGAGGACAGGTGATGGGGACCATATCTACCTACAATCTCACATCATAAAAATGTGTTTAATTCAACTGATTCATTGAGGCCCTCTGGATGTTATGAGTTGAATTTAAACATCCAGAAGACCTCTTGACGACATAGGGTCTTGAATCTATCTCCACCTCTGGAGGTAATAGGAACCTATTCTAATCCTATGATCTGGAGGGATGTGGGATCACTGTTATGTTCTCTCAGATAATGGAAAGATAGACTATGGGTAGTAACTTTATTAAGGATATTGCATCGGTGTTCCATAAAATGCTTTTTTAAAGGTCTTGTGGTGCGGCCTACATAATGTAGACCGCATCCACAAGTAATCAAATATATAATATACGTGGAATCACAATTAATAAACCGGTTAATAACATGTGTCTCCTTTCCACATCCCAAAAGAACCGAGGTCATTTTCTTTGGAGTAAAAGTACACATTGTACATCTACTTTTACCACAACGGTGGAAACCAGGTGGTCTATATGGTATCCACTGTTCCACATTTTCTGGTGTTGTGTACATTCTCATCTCCTTATTAGATTTAACATTTTAACGTAAATAGAGGTTCATTACTACAGTTAGGTTTGTACAGACCTAGATATGAATATATGTATATTTATTTTGTGCCTTCACAACATTTGTTATGCACTACGTGAGTGCATTGTTGGGGCAATTAACTTTGACGGCTAGCGTTTCACATGGTGTTGTTTACACAGGTGATCGCGAATCCCACGAATATATTTGAACCATTGTTATTGTTTATACCGCATGTTTGGGATAAATGTAATTGAGATTATCCAATGAAAATTTGATCTCTATACTTATCTAATACACCCGTGTGGTGCCCAATATTATGCACCATGTGATTGCATTGCCGGGGAGTCCTATTTCGGCTGCTGACGTATCACATGTTGCTGTTTACACATGTGATCGCGAGTTTGCCGAGGGAATACTTGAGCCACGTGACTATTGTTTACATCACGTAATTGAGATACATGTGATCGAAATTACCCAATGGAAATTCGATCCGCACGATCACCTGATGTGCCCCATGATTTGGGGCTGGAATGCGGATGTATCACTTCTCTAAAGCCAGACTAGCGGCTCTTAGTATTACATGTCAATAGGACACGTGATCGGGGCTTTTCCCAAGACATTACTGGCTGGCATGGCCCATCTGTTTCCTGTTTACAACATGTGACTAGGGATTTCAGCGTGATGTGATTCTCACGATTTGAATGTATTGGTATGTTTTTTTATAAATTTTATGTCATTGTCTCAGGGATGGAATATATATATTGTATATTAAGATTGTGATTGATAGATTCTTGTTTTTATTTATGGCTTGGTTGATTAAGTAATCTTTTTTGCATCAGCTGACACCATTTGTATCCCATTAGGGGTATAAAAACTTAAAAAGCCATCATTTCAGTCAGAGAGAACACTGCTACTGAGGAAGGTGTGAGTGATTCCACATCGAAACGCGTTTAGATGCTCTCCCCTATCGCTCATTCCATTGGGAGCTCATCTGACTCTGTTCCGGACCGGTGATTTTTCTTCATCCAGCCAACTCCTCCCTCTGGAACCACGCCAAATATCACCTGGTGGAATTATAACAAGGACGTGATGCTCCATTGGAGGCTGGTAAATACAACTACAGCTGGACATTAATCCGGACTGAGAATCGATGTATGTTTATTTCAACTATTTACCTTATTTACGTGACTTTTGAAGGAATACCCCCTTCTGGTGATTTACCGTCAAGTGGACAGCATTCATATATTGTGTCTCAAGTGTGACTTTTTTTATTACTATTCTTTTGATTTTTTAGACATTTAATGTCCTTTTATTGATGCTATTAAACTATTTATACTGATTACTTTAACCAAGCTGTATATACATTTTTATTTATATTATGTTCTTTTGTTTGTTTATGGAATATTCATTATATTGAATTATTGCTATATGAATCACATGTACCAAATTCCAACATATAATTGATACTCACTCGAATGTTTCATAACAGGGCCTAATTCAGCAGTGCACGTTAGTGCACTGCTGAACACAGATTCCCGATGTTCTGGAATCTGCGCAGGCGCCAGACCCGTACTGCACATGTGCATAACAGGTCTGCGAGCCCGCACATAAACTGTGGGCAGACATTCAGTGATTGGCAGTCTGCTGCCATTTGGGAGCAGAGAGGGGGGCGGCGATGGCTTCCGTTTCCTGAAACGGAGGCATGTCGCCGCCGTTGGGGGGGAGAAAAGAGGACAGAATCTCTGTCGGCTGATGGAGATTTCCTGGCCTCTTCCTCACAGCTGCGACGGCCGGCTGCATGACCCCACCTTAGCCGGCCGATGGTCTGCAGAGTATCCGATGCTGCGTTGGACAATGCAGCTCGGATACGTCATGCAGCAGGAGGTGTGATGCCTCCTGCTACATTACCATATCTGCACAGATGGAATAACTAAGCTGCTTGCAAGCAGTTTAGCTACGTATTGCGTCTGAAGCTGAATCAGGGCCACAGATCACTGATGAAGGTATGTGTAGGATTAACCTAAATTCACTAGAATTCAGCCCATCAATTCACCATGATCTATGCTTATAATGATGAAACTAATCACTTCACTAGGAACCTTAATATCACTGTGGTACAAAGTGGAGGGCAACATGTAGTTACCAGAACAATACTCCAGATTCTATAAAATAATAAAAGTCAGTCAACATTAATTCTCTAAAGCGTTTCTCAGAGATGCAAAACGCCCAATGAAGTCTGTAAATACAGGTTGAGTCTCCCATATCCAAATATTCCAAAATACGGAATATTTTTAGCATGACTGAGAAAGTGAAACCTTTGTTTTTTGATGGTGCAATGTACACAAACTTTGTTTAAAGCACAAAATTATAAAAAATATAGTATAAAATAACCTTCAGGCTCTGTGTATAAGGTGTATATGAAACATAAATGAATTTCATGTATATACACAAATCTTTTTTTTGATGCACAAAATTATTGAAAATATTGTATAAAATGGCCTGCAGGCTGTGTATAAGGGGTATATAAAACATAAATCCATTCTGTGTTTAGATTTGGGTCCCATTCCCAAGATATTTCATTATGGTATGCAATTATTCCAAAATACGGAATATTCAGATATCCAAAATACCCCTGGTCCCAAGCATTTTGGATATGAGAGACTCAACCTGTATAAACTAATGCAATTAATAGTTATGTTAACATTGATATGAATGTAAATAAATTGGTACCAATACAGTGAATAAAAACGGGGTCTTAAACACACCTAAAAATGTTTGTTGAAAGATTTGTTCATGGAACTATAGCTACTGTATTTGATGTTAAACAGACATGTATCAAGATACAGGTCAGTAATTATATGTGGTCACAAAAAGTTAAAAAGTTATGACCTATTACACATTGAGGTTTTAACCATAAGCTCATTATGAACACAGGAAATGTCTGTATATTCCACATCTCTGTCCCACTTATAAGCATGGCCATAAAAAGTTGCCAAATGTTGATAATAAGCAATAAATTACTACACTTCTCCATTCATTTAACTGAACCTATAACCTACACACAGTAGTGGAAACCATTATGGGGCTGAGCCAAGCTTTGCATGTGGATAAAGAATGTTACAATGCGAAGGAGGGGGATGGGCGCAGATACTTTTTTTTTAAATTATTATTGTTTTCGCTTACCGGTTAAATCGTGGCTGCTTTTTCATGAAGCCCACAAATGTTGAACATATTTATTTTTACACTGTAATTTGTAATTGAGCTAGGGCACACTCTTCTCACATCCAATTCTCTCTGCACATATTACATCTGCAAAGTTACCCACTTTTCTTGCTTTGCTCCTAATTCAGAATCAGCCTCAATATGAGCAGAATTAACATCCAAAAAATATATCTTATCAGTTAATCAGAGAAGCTGACAGAGAATCATAAGCTGCAGGCACTTTACTAGTATAGTGTAACAGAGTAGCAACAGTAAGGAGTGATACAAATTCCCTATCACTGTATTATTATTATTATTATTAACCTTTATTTATATGGTGCCACAAGGGGTACGCAGTGCCTTACAAAGCACACAAATTGAAACAGAATAGGCAAAACAAGAAACAAGTGACTTACAGTACAGAACATTGCAGGACATGGACATGGTATAAACATTTCTACATCAGCAGTCATAGTACTCAAATAGGCAAAGGGCTGCTGTTGTAGGCAGTATGAAGTAGATGATGATAAAAGTAAGGGAAAGAAAGAACACGAGGGAAGAATGTCCTTCTCCTGAGAGCTTACATTATAAACGAATGGTCAGACAGACAGGAGTGACACAGATGAGAGTAGTCATGGAGCAGGGATTATGGAACGATGGGCTAGAGTGAGAGCTGGGAAGCATTGATAAAGAAGTGAGTCTTAAGAACCCATTTGAAGTTTTGTAGAGAGGTGGAGAGTCTTATAGGGAGAGAGTTCCAGAGGTAAGGTGCAACATGGGTAAAATCTTGAAGGCGGTAGTGGTAGGAAGTAATCAGTTAGGAGGAGAGACAGCATTTGTTTCTGGAGCAGTGTGGGCGAGTGGGAGTGTGAAGGGAGATAAAGTCAGAGATGTAAATATGAGAGGATTGGATAAGGGCTTTGTAAGTGAGTGTGAGAAGTTTGAATTAGGTTCTGAAAGGGAAGGGGATCCAGTGTAGGGGAGGCAGATGTAGTGTGTTTGGAGAGGAAGATGAGCAGGGTAGCACTATTGAGGGCAGATTGGAGTGGAGAGAGGTGGGAGACAGGGAGGCCAGAGAGGAGGAGGTTACAGTTTTCCAATCTGGAGATGACCAGTGAGTGCATGAGGGTCTTCATTGTGTCCAGGGTGAGAAAGGGTCTGATCCTGGAGATATTTCTGAGATGGAAATGCGAGAGGTACTGAATGTGTGGTTTGAAGGAAAGAGAGGAGTCAAAGATAACTCCAAGACAGGGCACTTGCGGGCTAGAGGAGATGGTGGTGCTGTCAATAGATAATGAAATTGTAGGTGAGAGGGTATTTGGTAAGGGGGTAAGATTATCACCTCAGTCTTAGATATGTTTAGTTTAAGAAAGCGCTGAGACATACAGGAAGAGATAGCAGAGAGACAGTTGTAGATATGTGTGAGGCAAGAGGGAGGAAAGGTAAATCAATAAATGGCAAATGGCCTGATTCTTATTTGGTCACAGCCCTAGCCATGATTGCTTCTCACAATTATCAGTAGACTTTGCATGGACCACTAGAAGCAATTACAAAGTCAGCATGTTGCTGCACCATTCATATACAGCTTGGTAGTGAGCAGCTGGTTTGCTCTGTACGTGGTCGGATCTGTGAAATGTGGGATTTTGGCTGGCAACTGGACAGCTACCTTGCGAAAGCACACGTAAGATCCATTTCATGTTAAGGATGTGCAGCTAGACTTCCGTGCTAGTTTGGGGTGTGCGAATGGTGAAGGGACGCTTGTTTCTAATGGATCTTTTGCACCCAGCATAGGACTGGTGTAAGTTCCCATGCTAATGATGACAGTTGAGGTTGTAGATGGAAAAGCAGTGAGAGCACTGCATGAATCTGTACGGGTACTTGCATTTGCATATGGTAGTAAATCTGGCTACTGCAGCTGTCCACACTTGCGGCTGCTTTGCATCCTACTCAGAATCAGACTCAAAATGTCACCAGGACACCTGAGCGATACTGGCCTGGAGGTAAGGATTATCTGCTTTGGTGGGTTAATCTGAGGCAATATGCATATGTTTGACCCAGGGGCGGTTTGAGAGAGGAGTAGGCCCAAGTGCAGGCTCTGTGCTAGCCCCCTCCTCTCCCTATGGTGCAGTAGACTCTGGCATTGTGCAGAGTCCAATATGCATGCTCAGGTCTCCAGGAACATGGCTCCTACGCCATGTTCCCGGTGACTTCTCTACTGGCAATGCACAAATCTCCTTGAAAATGGCCATAACACCATTTTTCTTTTGATTTTTGTTGCAGTAGCAGTGCCAATGTGGGACTCCGAAGAGGTGAGTATAATTATATAGGTGCAGTGTGTGTGATGTGGGCCCCCCCTGGGCCGTGTGCACCACACACCCTGCACCCATTATAGATACGCCAATGGTGTGACCTATATGGTAAACTCATGCATGCGTAGTGGAAATTAAAGCCTGTTACAGTTCAAAGTTGGTGGGTAATAGTAGCTCCTGGGTTCCCGCATGAGTGAACAATAATTATGCTATAACAGAGGAAACAAGTAAATGGCTTTCAATGAGCAGACAATGCTCCTGACAATAATGGCCAAATTGAGGAAATGGTGCTCATGTCAGGTGTACAGTATCTGTACAAGAACTGTGTAATGTGACAAACAAAATAGACAACATCATGCTTTTG
Organism: Taudactylus pleione; assembly: GCA_031769625.1. NCBI lineage: Eukaryota > Metazoa > Chordata > Amphibia > Anura > Myobatrachidae > Taudactylus > Taudactylus pleione. Next base: position 9,694,925 of record JAUIMM010000154.1, read on the forward strand.
GTTGTCCTGATGAACCTTGTTGTGATCATCACCCTTCTAGAAGTTGCTCTGGCCAGGACAAATTCCTTGTTTCTATAAGGTTAATGAATGGCAAGGATTTCTTCTGCAACATCTATTGTTGCCTGTTGCACTATAGTCTATATACTGTAGTATAGACTCATTTCAAATAGGTATTCTGATTCTGAGCCAATAGTGACAACCAGGTATTCCACCTACCTTGTTAGAGAACAAAAGCCAGGCCCTACACACATATGAAAACTGTGCTTAATTTCTGTTCTGTTGCTTTAATCTTTATAAAGGGTGAGAACTGGCACTTGACCCATCATTCACCTATTTATAATCGTGTTCCCAGTGAAAAGGAGGTGCACCAGTTATGACATGACAATATGAATAGAATTAGCTCTGCCCTTTCTGACTTTTCATATCTGTAACCTGATAAGATAGGTAGATTGACCAAGTCCAAGCTAGGGATGGGTTAATGGATTAGTCAATTCTGAAATTCATCCAAATGTCAATGAGCGGTAACATGATGACATGGAGAGGCAACATGATGCCATGGAGAGGTTGCCCAAAGCAACCAATCAGCTTCTGTCATTTATCTTGCATAGTCTTTGAAATGACAGTTAGAAGCTGAATGATTGATTTGGGCAACTTCTCCACATCATCATGTTGCCTCTCTAAGGCTTGATACATCCCCCTCTAAATCTGGGACAGGCAAAAATGGTCATATGTGTAATGAGGGAAAAGAAGCAATGCTAGTACCAGTGAAATGAAGCTAAGAATGTCAATGTTGATGCATGATCATCATCATCCATTTTATAAAGAATAGCATTTGTTAAGGAATCAAAAATGTGGTGGCTGATGGGAAGCAATCTGTGTTTCCAGATTCTGGTGATTCTGCTTTGCAAATTAAAATAGCTGCTATTATATGCTGGTGGAATGCTATGAGAATATGTAGGAGACATTACTGGTGATGTGTATCAAATCTTGCAGAGAGATAAAGTACCAACCACTCAGCTACTAACTGCCATTTTACAGGCTGTGTTTGAAAAATGACAGTTAAATGACAGTTAAAGGCTGATTGGTTGGTACTTTATCTTTCTCCACTTTATCTCTCTCAAAGGATTGATACATCTCCCCCTGAACATGAAAACTTCTGGACCAAGAAAAAAATATAGTGTGCACATTTGCAAAATTGTTTTTTAAGCCGTGATAATTAATGGGCGCCCAGTGTTGCAATTGAATTGTTCTGGGCGCTCATTAATTATCGCCTTCTTCTCCTCAGGTTTAGCCATGTAAAATGGCCAAACCCGTCTATAGTTCTGGTTAGGGTGCGCTAACTGCGGTTAGTGCGCCCTAACCAGGGGGTCTCTTACACATCTCTGCTCAGGAGGGTGCAAGCAGAAATGCCGGCGCCGGCGGCTGCCGCGCCCTGACGGAACAACAATTGAATTCCTCTGTCGGACGTCTTATAAAAACAAGCCACCGGCAAAACATTTGAATCGCCCCCACTGTGTGGTATATATTTTATATAAGATAATACAGGTTGGGTACGGGATCCTGGCGGTCAGGATTCTGTTGCTCAGAATACCGACAGCGGCATCCCGACAGTCAGAATCCCAACAGAGTTTTGTAACTATTACAACCCTTACCCTCCACCTAACCCTAACCCTCCTGCAGCTGACTACATCATGATAATACTATATTCCTTAATACTGTAATTGGGAGAACAAGCTCTTTAGGCTACAGTTGTTCTTTCTTCTACATGTAACATTTAAAAGCACCTTCAATAACCTCTATCCCCATAACATAAAACTACTAGCAGTGGCATATCTATGTTGGGTGCAGGGTGGGTCCTTGGGTCCGACGAGGACCTACTGCATACCCTGCACTCATGTTCTTTAATACATACCTTTTCGTAGTCCCATGTCAGCAGCAGCACTGCACAGACCACTGTGAAAATGGCAGCTGCACATTTTCCTGGTGGTCTGTGCATGCACTGTGCCCTCTGTGCCAGAGTGTACTCGCTTGTGCTGCCAGCTAGATAGGACAGACTGAACACAGGGCCCTTCTCACTTAATACACCCCAGAATACTAGCATTCAATTTTAATAATTATGGGGCTAATTCTGGGTTGGGAGTAAAGCAACAAAAAGAAAAAAGCATCTTTGCTCCTTGATAAAACATGTTGAACTGCAGATGGGGCAGGTTTAAAATGTGCAGAGAGATTTACATTTGGGAGGGCTGTGTCCAAACTGAAATGTACATTTCTGTTTAAAAAAAAATCTGTTCAGCATTTGTGGGCTATGTAGAAAAGCAGCCAGTGTTTACATGCAAAAACAAAAATGCATGTGCACAGGTGCAAAGTTACTTGCTTTTATTTTGTTTTGTTCCTAGCTCGGAATCGGCCCCTATGCATAGATGTATTTATAACGGGTGCACGGGCCCTGCACTGAACACGCTGTAACAGTGGTAACACGGGGTGAGGCAGTGGCGTTGAGAGCAGAGGGTGATAGTGGGAGAGGCAGTGGCAGGGAAAGGCAGAGTGTGGCATGGAGAGGCCATAGGTGACAGGGAGAGGCAGTTGATGGCAGAGGGTGAGAGAGGAAGGCAGGAGGAGGCAGTGGGTGGCAGGCGGAGGCAGTGGGATACAGGGAGATGCAGTAGGTGACAGCTAGTCGAGTCTGGTTTGCTGCTACACAAGTAAACTCTATTCCAGTTTAAATAGACCTGCGCCCCTCCATAAAGCCTGAGGCCTTCTATGGCACTTTCCCCTTACTCTGACAGGGCCCCTGTAACAGCCCTGCATTAGTTCCCCCTACAACCAGGGGCTGCAGAGTGCCCTACATCCTTCCCTCCACAGGTGGGGACAATCATAGACTCACACACCCCTGGTCACGTTCACACCTGGGTCTTGCACTTACCGAGAGCGGTAGCTGCCTCTTTCTCAGCACCAGCACTAGTAGTGTGCGGCATCCAGGTGACAGTTGGCAGAAGTGTGACCCCCTCCAAGTAGCAGTGCTGCACTCCCTGATCCGGTGTCCAGTGGAGCAGTATAACGTTGGGAGAAAGAGACAGGGACAGTCTCTAGACATGGGAATGAATTACATTGGCTGCTAAAAGGTCAGCCCCACCTCCATAAGGAATGGGCAGGTCTCTCAAGGCAGTGGGGGCAGACCATACACCTGGACCTGGGCCAGTCCAATGTTCCTCTCTAAATGGCCAGGTCCAGGTCAAAATAGGGAAGCTGCTTGATCCCCTTCCATAGATTGACCATGACGTCATCAGCCAGTGCCCAACGTCATTTCCTACCATCCAAGTGGGCACAGAGGGAGAATATAACCATGTGGCGAGCGTAGCAAGCCACCGAGCCCGAAGCATGTCGAGCGAAGCGAGCCCGCAAGGGGACAACTTTTTTTTTTTTTAGTGGACTGTGTGGGCAGGAAACTGCACTTCCGCCCTCAGTGCACGGCACTTCCAGGTACAGTATCTGAAGGGGATTTAGTTTCTACTGTGAAAATAGCCGGCACTTCTGCTCCTGCCCTACATCCAAAGTATATTTACCTTGCTCCTGTAGCGGGTCCCTCCTTCTCCACGGTGTCATCTTCTCAGTGACATCTTTGGGAAGATGGCGCTGCGCAATGACAGTATAGACCCTGGCAGTATGCCAGAGCCTTTGTTCTCTTGTGTGCATGCGGCATCTTCCAGACTATCACTGGGAAGATGGCGCCTCAGAGGATGAGGGTGGAGCTGGGGAAGCGCGCTGCTCAGTGAAGGGGTCCTGCTGACATGGACCCCCTCAAGCGTTAATACCCCCATACCCTTATGCCGCTTTCTCCCCAATGAGCAATATCAGTAATATTATTAATATTATGTGTAATAAACAGGACACCTTGCTCCAAGCCAGCCCTAATATTACATTATTAGCATTAATTTTTAATAAATATGCTTATTTCTCTCCGACTAGCCCTAATGGCAAATTTATAGCATTTACATTAAATAAATAGGTCTATTTCCCCAAATAAGCCCCCACTAACATTAATAGCCCCAATGTTTAATAAAGGAGCACACAACATTGAAAATTCCGAAAGCCTCCACATTATTTTAACATCCCACCATCATACAACTTTAATACTTCACCAAACCAGCAGCATCAACTGTAAATAAAACACCCCTACATAACATTAACACCCCTTTATATAACATTCTTACCTTCCTGCTTATAATATTAATCCCCAACCCACCTCAAGATACTTAACAATCTCTGCAAGCAGAACAGAGGATATGGGTGGAAAGAAGAATAGGGGAGACAGGAGAGGTAGTGAGAAATTGATTGCTAATCAGTGGTGCAGTGCACAGTTGATATTATCTATAATATATAATAATTGAGAATGACATGCATTCGGAACCGGCAATGTACCCTCCCTCCTCTCTAACAGCTCCCATTGCTGGGGAAAGAGAGGAAAGAGTTGTGGCTGGGATAAGTGCAGGGACGTGGGCAAATGAGAGATGTGAAACCCATCGAAACAGCATTTGCCAACTCCAATATACTTGTTTATATTATTTTTAAATTACTTTTTAAATGACTTGTGTAGTGCAAGTACACCTTGTAAATGAGCTTGCTCACCAGTACTCATTTGGACTTATATAGCATTTGATAGACTCGTAGGTAAGTTAGGCAACAGTGATGAACTGCAAGGTTGAGATCTTGTCCTAATATTATTGAGTCTCTTTTTGCAAATAGTCCTACATTTTAAATTCAAGTCCATGATATGAATGACCCTAAAACAGGTATGAAAGAAATACTTCAAATAAACCTCTCTTACTAGCTGAGCATGTTGGCTAACTGTAGAGGCTTTACATTTCCTGGAGAAATTTTTAACACCTTTGGTTTTTTTGTCACCACAACACAATGGACAACAAAGCACTAGTCATTATAAAGGTAAGGGACAGTCTGCTGTGAAACTATTACAGCATCCTCAGGAAACTCAGAAAGACTATGTCCTAGTTTCACAACTAAATACAATGTTGAGATAACTTCTCATTTGACCCTTTTTGTAAGGGGCTTTCCAAATGCTATTTACTGTAGGGGCTACAGCAAGTCACTTGTTTGGAACCACTTTAGAAATGTTGCTTAGCAGTAACTACCATGTCAAAAATATGTCCACCCCACCCCTCAGGTGGAGGCAAGAGACCTGCCCTTGAACAAAGGTGAATGTCCCGCATCCACACTAGCATCTACTATGGCTGCTGGCAATCAGTTCTTTCTCACCTAGCTGTACCTGGACTGGAACAAACAAGACAAAAAAATGCAAATAGAACAATGAAATAGAAGTGAAAAATAAAGGCGGATGGGAGGGAGATCCAACAGGAAAAGAGACAGTCATTCCTGTGAGTGCACTCTAAGAAAGCCTCAGCCACTCCTCAAAGGCATACCTTGATTCAATCAACATCATGCCACCTATCAATCATCTATAATGACAAAATCCCCTAATTCACAAAACTAGGATCTTAAAGGCTCTTATTTCTAATTGGCCCTCGTTATCTCTTCTTTTCAACACTGACAGCTATTCTCTAATTAAACCTGAATGTCTAGGCACCCCTGTTTATTAACAAGTTGGCTACAGTTTTATGACTGTGATGCATAAATATTTCATACTGTTTAAATGAATGCAGTTAATATTGCTTTTATCAGTTTTGCGAAGGAGTAGGTGGGTCTGATAAGTGAAGGATTAGGCTATTAGATCTCCAAGGCAAGACTGTAGCTCACAAGTATAATGGGAAGAGAGTTTGATGCTCCTTTAGAGCTTAGTTGTGAGACCATGTCCCCTGACAACATATGGATAAAAGCCAGGGGCGGATTGGGAACTTAAAGTGGCCCTGGAAAAAATTCTGAGAGTGGCCTCATTCAAATTTAAACAGCAGGTGCCCCAAAACAATCATAAGTTGTGGTAGCAAACAGCCAACTTGACAGCCATACAATACAGAGAGCATCTTTGTACCTGCCATCCACACAAACAGCATCCCAGTCAAGGGCGTAGCCATAGTAGGAGAGTGCGGCTGCTACGGGAACCCTCTCCCTGAGCCCAGGCTTTTCTATTTTCACCAGAGAGCTGCTGCAGGGTATCTGGGCCCAGAGATGATCCAAGCTACAGCCATCTCTAACTGCTGCCTGCATGCATTGTGATGTCACAATGCAGGTCACAGCCCTATATAAAGGATGCCCAGCTACTGGCAGCCATTTTGTGGTGACATTTAGCTACATTGATACTCTCTGAGTAGTTCCTGCTTTATTTAGGTGACTTTGGCTAACGACTACTGATATGAACATTGGATTATATCTCCCAATAAGGTTCTAGACAGCAACATTTTCAGAAAAAGAATCTGAATAATATATTCAGGTAAGGTCTTTATAACAAATTTTGGCCTGTCACCCTTACCCCTTCAGATATCTCCCTCCATTTTAACTATGGTTTTTAATTTAGAAACAATGGATAAAGCAAATTATTCATCTGATATAACACTGCATGACTTAAGATGGATACACACTTGTTCAATCCTCTGAGGATTTAACTCCAGGCCAGACTAACACAATCCTACTGGAGAAGTGGACACAGATTCAACACCCAATATATGCCTACGCAGCTGTCCAATTTTTCAGCAAATCTCAGACAGTAGGTACAGAGAATGGGGCTGCTATGGGGCCAGCCTGCCCTGTTGCTGCAGGGCATCTGCTGTCACTGGCCCAGCTGTCTCTGCCTCCATCTCTCTTCATTAACTGATTTATTAATGAATCATAATCATAGCCTTCTTATATACCATGTTGTATAATAAACATTTAGGATTAGAGAGACTATATATATATATATATATATATATATATTTATATTTTTTTGTTTATAATGCTTAATATATGCTAATTACCATTTATTTAATCCTGCATTTCAGCTAAGTAGGTAGATATTAGATCATTTACAATCAAAATGGATAAACTGCTAAATAATTTGCACGGGGGAGGGGAAGGCCTTTGGAAATTTTGCTATTGGGTCCCCATGGGTCTTGCTAAGCCTCTGATTCCAGTAAACATCATACAGTACAAAGAGCATCTCAATCACCACCACAAGAATAGAGACCAGTTTGGTTACCACAATAAAGTACATAGATCATTCTAGCGACTGCCACACATTAAATTGAGCATCCTAGTGACAATACAGCACAAACAACATCTTAGTTACCACCATACAGCAAAGACTGTGGACCTCATTCAGAGTCGGTCGAAGCGGCCGCACGGTCGTACGCCACCGATGTTCGCTATACTGCGCATGCATAAAGTTCTCAATGCGCGTGCGCAAACTAGCCGCTACGATCAGAAATTTCTCTCTCCTTGAACACAGCCAGGTCGGTAGTTTGAGTGACAGATTGAGGCGTTTGTGGGTGGTAAAAGGGGAAGGTGCTTGAAAACGGGGGAGTGGAAATCCGAACGCAGGCATGCCTAATTATGCGAACGGCGTTTTATGGGAGTGCATACGGTTTATGGAAGTGCATAATTAACAAAGTAGCGTCATGGCACATGTGACATGGGAGGTTTTTACACTGACATGATCATAGAGCTTAAGAGAGGGTATGGTCAACCTTAAGCTCTATGACCAGTGCCGATGGTTCCCGATGGTCTCAATTAATCCTTATATGCCCGGAGATGACGTGCAATGCGTACGAGAAGGGGGCGTATTTTTTTGTCTTCCGACCGCTTCCTCCCCTTGGTCGGCCAACTACCGATCCGAACTTAGAGACGCAACTTGCGAGGGAATCATTTGAATATCCTGCCCCTTTTTCCGTACGACCATGCAGCCGCTTCGACCGACTCTGAATGAGGTCCTGTATCCCATGATCATCATACAGCATCCCAGTGACTGCCATAATGTACAGACAGCATTCCATTGAATGTCATACAGTACACTGAGCATCAAGGTGATGCCATACAGTACATCATAATGTACATAGCACCCCAGACTTGTAGCTTGATCACTTCTGGATGACAAACTCATGGAACTGCACTCTGGCCATAGGCCAAGTCCAACATACTGTGTGGAGACCAGCAAGGAAGTTCACCATACTTGAGTGACCTTTGCTGCCCAATTCCTGTTACGTGTTGGACAAAACAAATGTAATACATCTACCAGTGAAGCCTACGACCAATCCACCCTGCTAGTTATTCTAGTCTACAGTATTTTAAGTAATTGTTTCCTATAGTGAGGACAATCTTATTTGCAACATGGGAGTCCCCTCTTTCAAATTAAGTGGCCCAATAGAAGTTATTGCCTTGTAATTAGTGTAATCACCAAACAATATTCTTTACACTGCAGAAAAATCATGGAGTCCAGACATTGAAGCCCAACCTGGCTTCTGTAAATTCAGGGGCACCTGCTTCTGCATAAACATGTAAGAAGATATACATATAAAGTTATACCATTACAATGAAGCAGCATTCACCAAGTAAGATAGCTAGGGCAATATCCTGCAAGTATTATTATTCAGACCAAATTCTATTATATAAGTATATCTTATTCAGAATATGAGGAAAAATCCTTATACTAATTTAAGTAATACTTATAAGTAGTTTTTTAATAAGCCATATCTCAGTAATGGGATAACAACAGCTGTCACAAATTCAAGCCCGGGTTCACAACTGTCATCCATGTGCACCAAGGAATCTGTGACCATGTAGAGACTTTATTATAAGCAAGACCTTTTAAAATATCAGGAGATAATTGGTGTATTTTTCTTTATTGAGAGAAACTAGTAGCCTGGCAATGTCCTTTTATTCTAGTGCTTACATACAGTATATCTAGTTAATAAACTTAAGGGTGTCTTGGAAGAATCATATAAATCTGAAGGCATATCTTTAACATAACTTGCTTTGTGTTGTTTCTGTAATATGTTATACAAACTTCAGATGTCAATTGGAGTCTAGTTAGAAATGCTATCTAAAAAGGGAAAGTTGCATACACTAGAAACAGAGTCACTGTGTAAAATACAATTTATAGCAGGATTTTGGGATAATAAATTTTACAGTTAATTATTTCATCACTTGAGATTAATGAAAGTAAATACTATAACCTCATAGAGATTGTCTCTAATATAAATAGAGTTTTGTTTGAAACCCATTGTGTGTTTGCTCTATGTCTGGGGAAAGGAATCCTTACCTCTCTGCCAGAAGATATAAATAGCGAACCAACGGTGCTAGTGTGGAATGGACACTATAGAAGAATGGATTTAAAAATCACACCTATTCCACTTCTTTACTTAGAAGAGTGATACATATAGACCATCTATAGTGTTCATTTTTAATACAGTATTACATACAGTATACTACATAGTCTATAAGGAAAGCTATGTGTACATATGTATGTCCAGGACCAATGCTTGGTTCTTCTGCCGCTTTCCATAACTTCTGGACTTGCTCCAATGCTTTGCAGACACTTGGATGGTGGAATGGCACCCACATCTATAGAAAAAAATTCAGCTCAGGTAGGCTGGTCCTATTGCTGCATCTAACAATTTGCTATGATTAATGACCCTGTATATGTCTGAAGTGTTACCTACACTGCAATTTGCATGATGCAGACTATAGTTTCTTCCCTGAAATGTCTATTCCTGCTGATCCAGTTGCTCAAAAAGTTTTGGTTTTTGCTGTCCTGACCTTGTCTCCTAGATTGTCTCTTGCGTATGCCAGCCCTGCCCTTGAATTGTGCACTGACCATTCCTTGTCTGCTACCTGTCCTGATCTTGGATTATTTACTCTTTTGCAACAAATGCAATCATTCTTGTCATGTTCACTGGACTTTGTTCTCTTCTCTGCTATTCTCTATCTGCCAGTATCCTGCACCATGTGGATCTTCTTCTATCTTCCTTTCATTTAAAATACCTCTAGCAGTAGTCTAAGTCACTGTAATCTGAAGTTGAAAACCTACGAGTGTCCAAGTACTTATAAGTGTATTGTGCCTTATGGTCAAGGTGGCTCGCTAAAGGAAGAGATCACAAAGCAGTTCTAGGGAGCTCTAACAACCAAGTAACCAGAGTACACATACACAGGTGCCAAGTAACAAGGAACTCAGCAAGCAAGTACTTTAAATAATAGCAAACTTCAGGATGTCTGGGTTTAGTTAGCAACACTACACTTGGGAGAAGATTTGAAGAGCATCAACATAATCACTTTTTCTTGTTAGTAGACCATGTTAGTCTAAGCTGTTAGGTCTTAGTAAAGACAAATTTGAGTGAAGTTACAAGAGTGCAGGGCCATAACTAGGAGTAGACAGCTGGTACTGCCGCATAGAGTGCAGGATTCTGTGAGTGGCACCATCTCTGCCCCAATGCCCTGGAACAGCACCCTGCAGCCAGAAGCAAGGGCTCCGAGCAGTACACTCCAGGCAGGGCCGTAACTAGGGTAGTGCGACCAGTGCCATGGTACAGGGCATTGCAGGGCAGGGGGCGCTGTTTGAGCCTGTCAATTTTCTGTTTATTACCATTCTCACTTGTAGCTTCTACTTCTTTTATCACCGGCATCTCCTGGCCTCCTCTATCTCTTCCCTGGCTCTTCCCCATGGAGCCATGGCCCTTTTTCGAGTGCGTGTCTTCTGTCCCTAGTTGAAAAATAGGGGGAGGCACCAATGCTCTTTCTGGCACATGGCACCAAAAAGTCTAGTTACGGCTCTGACTCCAGGCATTGGCAAGTGCTAGAGACCCGGCTCCCTCTGTGTTACATCATGACGTCATGCTTTCAGGGGGTGAGGCAGCACATTGCTATAATTCCATAAGTATGTCGTTTTGATTATGTACTGTGTGAAGCCATACACCACAGGGTGCCTTCAAGTGAACTATGAGAAATGTTTAAAAAGATGTAGATGCAGGGCTGAGGTTCTCTCTCTATACTGTGCAAAATTGGGGTCATGGTTCCTGATGGACAGGTTGTAAATTTTCAGCCACAAATGGTTTGAGAAGTAGCCATGGACTTTGCTACTGTATGTAGCTGTCAGAAGCTGGAAGACAAGAGCTTAGTCCCTACCATATGGGTAGAGGAGTGAAAAATATAACAGCAGCCGGAATTGTGCATCAAAGAGACTGGGACAAAGATGCAATGAGATGAACTACTTGTTGCATTTTAGCATTTTTTTTGAGCTTTGTGTGTTTATACAATAAAAGGATGTATCTTTCATCTATTACTAACTTCTGTGATTTAAGCCAGTGTAGCCAGGGGTAACACATAAAGCTGACCATTGTGATGGCAGTATGAAAAAAGCTACACGTTACTCAGTTATCCTCACATCCAGGGCCGACTCCAGGGGTCTGAGCACCCTGTGCCGCTGAGTTTTGCCGTGCTTGACCAAAATTGGGGGTGTGGCCTCATTACTTTAGGCCATGCCTCCTACATGATGTTATTTGGAGGCGTGCCCGCATGGCACGCCTCCAAATAACGTCAGGCTGGGGGTAAAGCCCAGCCCTCCGTCACTGGCTGGGATTCCCCCAGCCCTCTCCCGTCTGTGAATGGATGCCGTGCGCATACGCGCATCATCCATTTACACACCGGGGGTCTGGCACCACCACACAGCTGCGGCGGTGGGGGTCCCCAACCTCCTGATTTCACCACCCGCTGGCCACTTTGGCCCACAGGTGGAACAGCAGGACAGCACTGTCAATCGGGATGTTGGGGAGGGGTGCGCCCTCTATGGGTGGCGCCCCTGTTCGACCACACTGGTCGAACACCCCTAGAGCCGGCCCTGCTCACATCCACCTATCACATCCACTTCAAGAGTAGAAGGGCTTTTTACAGTCTTTGGTCTACAGCCATGACCCCACAAATCCCAAAGTAATCGCATTTGAACTGACAAGAGCAAATATTTATATAATCTTTTATTTATACAGCTCTGACATATTTTACATCACTGCACATTAAGACAATCATCACACAAACACATTGCATACTATGATATGAAGAGAAGGTAAAGATGGACATATATAATGGGTGCAGGGTGTGTTGTGCATACGGGTCCTTGGGTTCAGTGAAGCCCACACCACACACTCTGCACCAGGGCTGGGTTAAAGGGGGGGCAACAGGGGTGATCGTCCCTGGGCCCCCACACCTGAAGGGCCCCCACACCTAGCCATTGGGGTTAAAGTGAACCGGATGAGACGGAACCAGTTCTGCCTCCTCCAGCCAACCTAACCCCGGCGCTGTACGGAGACACCATTTGCCAGGCGCCCGATGAGATTGTAACCTCGTGAGCTCCGGCTTCCGGCTCACGCAATGACGTCTCTCCCTGAGTGGAGGGGAGCAGTGCCAGCCGAGCGGACCAGATGGCAGCAGGAGCGGGGCTTAAGGTAAGCATGACTGTTTTTTTCTTTTTAGCGCAAGCGGCTTTTCTACTGAGGGCATTGCTCGGGGGGGTTGCATTACTACTGGGGGCATCACTCGGGGGGGCACATTACTACAGGGGGCATTACTCAGGGGGGCATTACTACTAGGGGCATTGCCATTGGGGGCTCTACTTCTTGAAGGCAGGGCATTACTACTGGGGCCCTACTACAGAGGGAACATTACAATTAGGGGCACTAATACAGGGGCATTACTACTGGGGTACTACTACAGAGGGAGCATTACTATTAGGGGCACTAATACAGGGGCATTACTACTGGGGGCATTTATACAGAGGGTACTACTGCAGGGGGAATTACTACTGGGGCTACTGGGGGCACAACTAAAGGGGTATTACAACTGAAGGCATTTATAAAGGGGGCATTACTACTAGGGCATTACTATTGGGCACACACAGGGGCATGACTACTGGGGGGCATTACTATTGGGGGCACAACTACAGGGGTATTACTACTGGGGGTATTTATACAGGGGTCATTACTATTGGGGACACTACTACTGGGGGCATAACTACTGGGGGCACTACTACTGGGTGCACTGCATAAAGAGCACCACTACTGTGGGCTCTGCATACGCGGCACTACCACTGTGGGCACTGACACTACTGGGGTCCCCATTGTGCATACCCCCAGTTCGTCACATTCAATAGGGGCCCCCACATGTTTGTTGCCCAGGGGCCTCCACAGACCTTAATCTGGCCCTGCTCTGCACCAATACATTATACTCACTTCTCCTGAGCCCGTTGTTGCAGAAATCACGGGGAAAATGGCTTTCCCACAATTTTCCTGAAGCTTTGTGTATATGCACAGTAGTGAAATCACAGGAAACATGACACTGGCACAGTGCCAGTCCACTCTGTAATTTCACTGGGGAGGGAAGAGGCGGTGGGATCTGCACATAGACTGCACTGGGGCCCCCTCCTCTCTGAAACCACCCCTGGAGATAGTCCTGGCCAAAAAAGCTTACAATCTAAGAGGGGTTGGGAACATTTGATACATAAGATAGTAGAATAAGAATTGCAGCTACTGGTGGGGATAGTTTATAAGTTGGCAGCTCTACACCTGGTGATAGAGGTTTGCGTATACCTGTAGTTTTTTTTATTTTTTTACACTAATCAGTTCAAATAGCTGAATACATGAAAGTGGTAGCCGCAAATTACTTAATATATTTGGCCCTGCAAAGATGCAGAGTTGGATCCATATGTACACATAAATGTGCACTAGCAGAGACAACATCTAGTGAACAACTACAGATAGAAAAGGGGTAGCCTATTAGAATATTTTATTTGTAAAATATTCATTAAAGTAGACACAATAGGTATATTTTGAGTTTTTATATCTCCATTTAGCCAAACCAATGCTGCACTGCATAGGGATCAAATTTAAGTCCAGATAAATTTAGAGGGTAATTCAATTGTTTTTAACGCAGTGTAATTAATGGGTGCCCGACAGAGCAATTCAATTGTTGCTCTGTTCAGGCGCGAGATCTGCGGAAGTTTCCATTTCTGCTTTCAGCCGGAGGTGGCGTACAGAAATGTGAGAAAAGTCCGTGGTTTGGGCTAAACCAGATGCTTTTGGGCACGACATGCACAAAAAAGTCATGGGCGATTGAATATCGCACCTCAATCTCCCGTCAACTTTAGACGGGAGATCAGGCACAAAAAACAGTTGAATTCCGCCCTTAGAGTTGGGATGGGGGTCCTAGCTCAACTGTAAATATAAGTTGAAAGTGATGACCAAAGCTCAATTACTGTCACTTTCAAGGCCATTGTCTGTTTAAAAGGACTAAAATAGCTCTGTGGACATCTGCTGATTGGACATTATTGCAAAAATGTGTAACTGACGTTCCAAATAGGCAAATTGACATTTCAAAGCAGGAAGAACAGCTTTTGCCCTGAATCTTTACATTTGCTTTATTGGGTCAGGTGCTGTGTAGATATGTATTTTGTCCACTAGATGGTAATAATGTTCTACTAATAAAGATATAGTAATTGGAGACATGTTTGTGCTTTTCCTTCTGTCTCAGGCATACAGTCAAATAAAGTCCCCGATTTACATTCACTGGTTTTATACATAAATAAAACCTATGATTTTTGTGGAATACACCCAAAATTGTAGCATGGAACAAACTAAGAAGTATTACCTGTCTTCCAAAATTGACAATTAAAAATACAAATATTGTATTAGGTGCTACCTTGAGTTGCAAATAATTCTATTCACAATTAAACACACACAAGTAAGGTGCTTGAATGTAATAAGACATCACCCAAAAAAAACAGTGTACCATCCCCATACAATGTGGTAAACTTGAGGACAAGACATAATAACTTCCCATATGAATAGACATAAACAGAATATCCCTGTGAATTCACTTCGGGCCTGATTCAGCAAGGAACGCAGTTACAAAGACGCATGCAATCGGTTGCTGCGTTCTGCGCATGCACATGCATTGCAGTGCATGTGCGCGAACTAGCAATTGCGATGGAAACTGTGGACCTTATTCAGAGCCGGACGCTATTTGCGAACGGTTGTTCAGAAAAAGGGTCCGGCTATTTAAATTGAGCGTTCGCTCTTTGCGGTCTGTTGACGCCTCTATGTCTGAGCGAGCGAACGAAACATGCGCTCGCTATTTTGTAAAGACGCCCTCTGGCCGTTCGCATCATACGTCATCTCCGCTATTTATTAGATTAATCGAGTACATCGAAAGGTTCGCAGTGCTTGTGGTAGGTTTTACTTCCCGCAATCACTGCGAGAAGTTCAGGCTAAAAGACAACCAAGTGACGTGGTCGATGATGCTCCTTCACTAATTATGCACACCCATTAAACACCCGTTTTGACCGTTTGGCACGCCTGCGTTCGGATCTCCACTCCCCGTTTTCAAGCACCTTCCCCTGTTACCACCCACAAACGCCTCATCCTGTCACTCAAATTAGCAGGCCCTCGCTGTTTTGCGATCGCACGATTTCCGACCGCAATAACTAGTTGGCGCATGCGCATTATGCCCCATACGCATGCGCAGTTGTGCGAACATCGCTCGGAGCGAATGAGCGGCCGCTTACGAGTGGCTCTGAATCAGGCCCTGTGTTTGCAGAGGCTACTCAGACCCAGAGCAAAGTGATTGACAGGAAGTGCAGTTTGTGGGTGTTGATGGGGGGGATGGTCGGGCGAACACAGATGTGCCAGTGCGTTTCAACGCCGTTACATGGGCGTGCATAAATTATCCTCTGTGATACCTGACGCTTATGGGTCCGATATTACCGATCATTTTGCTATGTTCCCCTAGAGGGCCTGATTCAGCATGGATAGCTATTCTGCTTATACACACGCAACTGCATTGCTAATATCAGCGGTGCAATGTAAATGTGTGCATTCACATTACATATGTAGCCTGACATAAGGACGCCCACTTCCCCTTACTCACATCCGTATACTAGGGGAACATAGCGAAACAATTGCCAACATCGAGTAACATCGGACCCATACACACAGTTAAGGAAGCCCAGACCTCACTCAGGCATAGCTAACTTCTGCGCACGCTATGAGACCTCAGGAGGTGTCAGGTTTCGCAGTGGCTAATTTATACACGCCCATGTAAACGCACTGGCACGCCTGCAATCGCCCGACCACCCCGTCACCACCCACAAATGGCACTTCCTGTCAATCACTCAGCTCTGGGTCTGTGTAGCCTCTGCAAATGCAGTTTCCATCACATTTGCTAGTATGCGCACCCACACTGCGATGCATATGCATGTGCAGAACGCAACAATCAACCGATTGCGTGCGCCTTTGCAGCAGCGTTCCTTGCTGAATCAGGCCCAGTATACTGATGTAAGGGGAAGTGGGCGTCTTTATGTCAGGCTGCGTACGCAATGTGAGTGCAAACATTACATAGCACCGTTGATATTAGCAATGCAGTTGCATGCGTATAAGTAGAATAGCGATCCATGCTGAATCAAGCCCTTTGTCCATAGTGATATATATGTATCCCTCCTTTTTTAGTCAAAAATGTATTTACACATTGCACTCACATTGAGTAGATAAAAACAAGCATGTAAACCCACAATGAGTGGGAGTCCCCTGGATACACATGCTTCAATGGTTAATTGCTCACTTCTGGCCAGATAATCTTGGCTAGCAATGAAGACATACCCAGTCCCGGTAACCAGCAGTCCCATAAGCACCAATACAATATTACAGCAGTGTCACAGAGGTCCTTTGTCACAGTACTTTAACGCATTTTCGATCCACAAGGGTTCTTCCTCAGAAATTTTCCACTTCACTTCATTATCTGATATGCTTCAATCGGCCCATTTCATGGGTCAGATTCAATCAGTCGTGAAGCTTACCCCGCAGCTGATTGCCTTTATTGAATAGTGACAAACTACTGCACGCGCATTAAGCCCCAGAAGGTGCACTTAACGCAAATTTTTCTATCAGCCTCAAGAGCTGAAAGGAAAAATCTCAGTTAAATGCACCCTCTGGGGCTTAATGCGCTGGGTAACCAACAGATTGCTGCTCTTAACACGAACACCTATGGGATAATGCACGATACCTTCAGGTTAACCATTCGAGGACATTTTCTAAAAATTTAATAACTCCTGGTGTTACACCTGGAGTTTTAACCGTTGGTAGACACAACAGGTACTTTAATCTGCCCCTTAGGGTTAACACTGCCCTAGCCCACATTTTACAGCAATGATCAGATACAGTTATTAGTCCTGTTACACTTCTGTACAGTAGTTTTTATTGTTGTGTATTAAAGTATTATTGAACTTATAGAAATGTTTCCAGATCTTTGTAAAACTGGAGCTTGACTGTAACTTTGTATGTTTTGAATATGCAGAAATTACTTAATGGAATTGTGTTTATTGAAAAATATAAAATGTTCTTTCACAGCGGACAACTTCTCATTAGAGATGTGCGCCGACCCCCGTGTTTTGGTTTTGGATCTGTGGACCTGATTCAGACCCGCTCGCTAGATATGTATGCAAATTCAGCAAGGCAGGCGATTGCATAGCAAGGCATAAGCACACCCACTATGTCTTAGCGTGCGATCGCTCTGTGTATGCAGACGCCCACCAGCCTGTCTTAAGACGTCCACTTGCGCACGTCATTTCCAGGAAGTGTATGCAACCATCGGTAACATCGAGTATCATCGGATGCATATGCAGCACTTGTGGTTGACCATACCCTACCGCAAGCACTGCAAACGGTTCAGTGTAAAATTAAGCCAAGTGATGTGTACTATGCGGCTGCCTCTTAATTATGCACGCTTTTGAAACAGCTTTAAGATGCTCAGGCACGCCTGCGTTCGCACCTCCACTCCCCCGATTCTAGCGGCCAGCCCGTCACCACCCACAAACGGCTTCTCCTGTCACTCATTCAGCCCGGCAGTCTATGCGCAGCGAGCGAACGTTTCCCGTTCCCTTGCACTGCGTGCGCATGCGCACAATGCAGACATTGGCAGTCTGCGTGCGAACGCTTTTTAGCGAGCAGGTCTGAATCAGGCCCTTTATCGCCTCGTGTTTTGGATCTGGATTTGCCAAAACCGCCCTTGCGTGTTTTGTTTTTGGTTCTGTATTTTCTTCAAAAAATCATAAAAACAGCTAGAATCACATAATTTGGGCCTGTTTTTGTTCTTACAGTATTATTAACCTCAATAACATTCATTTCCACTCGTTTCCAGTCAATATTGACCACCTCAGAGCTCACAATATTGTTTTCAATATTCCAGTTTAGGCCCAAAATTTGCACCAAGCTAGCTGGCTGACTAAACTAAAAAGCAGCAGTGGGCGGCACAAACATGTGGCAGTTCAACTTCCAACATGGCGCATCAGGAAACAAATGTTTTTATTATTCAAGAGGCCTGAGGGAGTTGGAGTATGTATGTAGCTGAAGGCAGGGACAGGAAGGGTTGATTGGTAGTATATTTAATTTTATATTTTGATTCCGAAGTAAATTTATGAGGGAGAAGGGGAAGGGAGGCATTTACAAAAAATATTTACTCATTCACATCAGTCCTTGCCACCAGAAGAATCCTTGAGTGCCATGCCTGCTGCTGTTGCTGGGAGTGGATTTTCATCCCAGAAGGGGACCAGGAAGACTACTAGTAGTGCTTTCTAAAACAATTGACTGTTAAATAATCCTTTACAAAGATTCCACTTGAAACTTTTTCCCAACCTGTACAGGGACATTAAAAAAAACATAGTTAGTTAGTGGCCTTCAAACTACCGTAGTACCCACTGTCCACTTAACGAGCACAGATGGACAAGCGGAACAGAGCAAATGCAAGATTTCAGATTTAAGGTTTAAGTCTTACATTGTGTATTTCTTGAGAATCCTTGAGTGCCATGCCTGCTGCTGGGAGTGGATTTTCATCCCAGAAGGGATGAAGACGTTGTTTCATCTTCCCAACGGACACAGATCTGAAGAGATGTAAAGAGCTGTTGATAAGCAAATTGTCAGCTCAAGTGACACGTGATGCGATGGCTTCTCCTTGAGTTTCTCCAGCAAGTGCATCTGCTGAGTAAAAACTAAACTTTCAAAACACCCACTGGTGATGCAGTTGAGTCAACACAACCAAGTTTTGACATTTGGTCGGGTCAGAATTGCCTACAATTAATTCCACCTCTACCGTGAGTGATACGGTCACCATTCAAAAAATGGTTGAGGACTATTTAAAAATGTTTAATGATAGCATCCAAATAGGCATGTCAGACAGTCCGTTTGACAACTAGCAGGATTGAAAAAGGTAATTTGGAGGCCCTTGCACAAACTGGCGTTGCTTTACTTGAGCTGCCCACCCTCCAGTGTGTACTCAGAAAGAGTTTTTAGCACAGCCAGGAACCTTGTCAGCAATCGGCCTATGAGACTACTTCCTCAAAATGTGGAAAAGATGATGTCCATCAAAATGAACTACAAATTCTACGAGGAAGACCTTTACCGTCAATTACTTGCAAAAATGACAGAAGTACCTGTAATGGTGGATTCCAGCGGGGACAAAATAATATTGTGTGAAGATGATGTATACACTGATGAGGGTGAGGATTCGGATAATGATGATGGTGACAACATCTTGCCTCTGTAAAGCCAGTTTGTGCACATAGAGATCATTGCCAGCAATGTCAGCTGCCCATTGGTAGCTTGTTTTGTGGAAGGCCAAACAAACCAATCTACGAGGATATTGTTGATATTGTTGGTGGTCAAGCTGGCAGGTGCTTGCATCTAGCAGAGAGAAGGGAGCTAGCTGACGCTGGACTGCTTCTTGTTACTTTTTTAGCCAAAGTTTCTGATTTTTGCAAAAATGTTTTTGATGGATGCACTGCAGATGGTTAAGGTCCCTATCTCTACTAATTTTGGCTTTGCAAATGGTAGTTGTCAGGATTTGAGTTCAAATAATTCCACACTCAAGGATTTTCTGGTCTTATGCCCAGACGTCACCCCTGCCTATAACCCCAGTTTATATCGTTACCCCAGACTATACCAGCACCCAAGCCTATATTGTCATCCCTTCCTGTAAAATTTACAGCTGCGCTCCCTGTTAGATTGGGGATTCATTGTCCACTTTAGTGGATGTGTGCTCCATTTTAGTCCATATCACCACACTCCCTACACATCTTCTGACCTGGGCTACAGCAGGAGCAGCTGCACTCTGGAATACGGTTGCATGGAGTTGCCCCTCTGACTCGCTGAAATTCAGGCAGAGGGGCCATGGGTAGGGAATAGGGACACTATAATGAGAGAACGCAGGTTTAGCTGCTTTATTCCATTTATTAAACCATATCCTCTATTTTCACCATTTGAAAATATGTTTATGTGAATCTCAGCTGAGGCGTTTGTGATGTCATTATGTTTAATATATTATGCACGTTATTTAGCACTTTGTTGTGGTCTTGTAATCGGCGTGTAGACTAATAATTTATTCATGATTGAGGAAAGAAATTAAAAGTTGCATTTTTTTATTGCTAACTTTGTGTTATTAAATTGTAAAATTGTGACGTTTCCACTTAGTGTCACAAGATTTTTTTTATGAATAAGAAAAGAATAACACACTGCGCTACCACTTAGTGTCACAATATTTTTTATGAATACACTGCATTTCCACTTAGTGTTACAATATATTTATGAATACACTGCGTTTTCCACAGTCACAATATTTTTTACGAATACATGCATTTTCGACTATCAGTGTCACAATATTTTTTACGAATACACTGCGTTTTCCACTTAGTGTCACAGTATTTATTATACACTGCGCTACCACTCAGTGTCACAAACAATACATGTATGAATATTACACTGCGTTCTGACAGGCAGCGTTACAGTAAAAAAAATAATAATAATATAGTACACTGGGGTACAGCACAAAAAATATATATATTATCATTAGCTTTTATTTTTTTATACACTGGGCACCCTTGGATGGACAGACCCCGATGGACACAGCAGCCACTGCCCCTTGATGGACACAGATACCCCTGGATGGACACAGCAGCCCTTGGATGGACACAGCAGCCACTGCCCCTGGATGGACACAACAGCCCCTCTTGGATGAAGCACAGCCCTGACAGCCCGGCACTCGGCAAGCAAATGGCGCCGATCACCTGGGGGAGGAAAATTTTTACAATCCAAAACCCGCGAGAATCCGACAGCGGGATGATGACATTTTGCCTCGCTTTGAGATCCGAGTCAGGCGGGAAAACCCGAGCCGGACTCGGATCTGCAAGTTCGGGTGGGTCCAGCTCTCGGAGAACAGGACCCCCTCATCTCGACTTCTCAGGCATATCCCAATATATCTATTTGCACAGACAGAAAATGCAAGGTGTTTTTGGTAGGCACCGGGTGATGGGCTGCAGATACAGCAGAAGAAAGCTTCTCAATAAGGCTCTTGGGAATATGCAAGACACAGATATCTACAGCGCAACAGTGGGCTTACTTAGGTTTCACAGCCTATGTACTTTCTAATATTTAAGGTTGATGTTGTGATTTAAATTAATAGACATAAAGGTGAACCAACAATATTACTCTGATCAGATGATAAATAGATTACTCTCCTTCTGGTGAGCTATGAAATATAAAAATGTCCAGTCAGGTTTTATTTATTCAGAATATAAACAACGATTTCCCTTGCAGGAGCTACAAATTATATATTGGCATTTGTTATAGCCCATTTTTTGGGATATATTGGAAATTAATAGTTTCAGGTCAGAATCAAGTATCACTAGTATGTAACACGATAGAAAGCATGAGATTCCTGATCATCAGCCCTTACAGGAGTCATCCCCAAAGCTTTTTGGAACTTGCCCGTGTTAGCTAACGCCATCTTCATCTTCATCCATGCAAACTTCAATAATTTATTATGGAGAAAGCGCAAAACACTTTTATGCAGCATGATGATCATCTATACCTAGCTCTCATGCTATGTGTACAGTGAATTATGTAAATCTGTTTTAGTGAGCAGTCTTGGACCATGTGGTAGTGTCAGTATTACAAAGTTTTACCATGGCATCCCGTGGTTCTGTACACACTGTGGTCTGGGTATAAGCCACATTGAGTTGATGACAAATCTTAAGAATAAAATGATCATTTCACTATAGGACACGTCTCTACAACACAACCAGGACCAACATTTCAGTAGAAACAGCATATTTAAGGTAAATACCGCCCTCTAGTGGAAAACATTGATTACGAGTCTTCAAAGTTATCTATATAAACAAAAAGTGTTTAATTTATGTTGGGATAATGACCACAGACCATTGAGTAGTAAACAGCAATAATGGACATCTGAAAATGTGCAAATCCTTTAGGGTTATTTTTGGCAGGTTAGTATGAGATGTTGTACAAAATACATTAGTAAGTACTAGTATGTATACAGCGGTGTAACTTGTGGCCTGGATCTCAAAGCATGCTCCACTATGGCCATAAGCTCTGCAACTGCTGAAGAACCTTTTTTTTTTTTTTTTTCAAATGATTAAGTATTAAGAAAACATTATGTAATGACATCACTGTACAGCAGTCCCACTATGTATATTATAATACTGGCTTTATGTTTAAGTACTGATACAGAAGGGGAGATGTATCAAACCTTGGAGAGAGATAAAGTGGAGTGAGATAAAATACCAATCAGCTTCTAAATGTCATTTTACAGGCTGTGCTTGAAAAATAACAGAAGTTGATTGGTACTTTATTTCTCTCCATTTTATCTCTCATTATCTTCACATCGTCTGTGGCTCCAGCACGGTTTATATAGGTGAAAGTGCAGATGAAACAAGGCAACCTTCTATAAAAGGATGAATGGTACATACTGTACAAACAGAGAACAGTCCTGATGCAGGCAGAAGAAAGCAAACATGCATTGCAGAGTCCTCTCAAACGTTTCTCATGTACAAAAGCAATGTTCTGCCAGAACTATAGAGGAATCAGACTATATAATATTATATTATTATTTTATAGCGTGAAAAACTACTAGCTGCCGTACCGGCTGCTGCTCCGGTTCCATGAGAGAGAGAATTCCCTCTAATCTCCCCTGACACTGTTTACAATGTTGTGAAATGTGCAGACAATACAGATTAGTCTGGTACTCTGTACTGTGCAGAATTACAGGACATTGCTGCAGTAATTACTATTTGTTGTGGTTGTAATGAGAGTTATTAGTTTGCATTTACAAGCACACATTCACATCTTACACTCATTAATATGCTCTAGTGATTAACTTTAAATATGTTGTCAGCAGAAATTAATCAGGAAATTAAAAGCTAACACTCATAAAACATTCTACACAGAGAAAAAGGAATGTGTAATCCATTCACTCGTACTAACACGGATTAAACTGTCTACATGTCCCACCTGTTATACATTATTATACCTGACTGCAGAACTGCACCTTATATGATTGAATGTAAAATGGAAAATACGACTGATATAAACAGAGATAAAATACAGATACAGCACCTACAAAAAGTAGTCATCCCTTTGGTATTTTCCACATATATTTTATATAATGGAGTCAAAATGTACTTATTTGGAAATTGTTACCAATGCTCAATGCAAATATTCTCTAACTAGTTAGCAACCCGTCAAAATGACGGGACATTGTCGCGGCCATGAAAAATCTCATTTGAGCGCTCAAACGATTCACTTTTTGGCCATTTCTGCTCGCCAGCTCGGGGGGCTGCAACTAGAAATGTCAGCACCTTGGGAGAGAGTGTTTGGGAGCAAATGGTCGATTACCATTTGCTCCCCCATACATTACCAAAATTTCATTCCAACCAACTAGTTGGATGGTTAAAGAGATAATCTTTAGGCATATGGCCAACTTTAGTAAGGAAGATGAATATTTACTTTCTAATAGTTTGTTGTGTTTACATATTTGTAATTAAGTTAAAGCTTTAAAGTTTTTTTTTTTCTTTAACATTTTAGAGAGTATTATGCGTTGATCATCTAGAATGTAAGCTCTTGCAAGCAGGGCCTTTTTCCTTTGATTTCTCAACATAATTATGTAACCTTCAGGTTATTATGTATGTACTGATGGCAATTTTGTGTGATCTATTCCCTTTATCGGGTGCTACAAAACCCTGGTGGCGTCATATAAATAAAAGATTATGACGACAAGTGGTAAGAATTCCTATATACATGCATCTTTATTTAATGAAGAAGATAGAATATAAATACTTTTTCATAACCACTGTGTTATTTATTTTAATTGTATTAGTTTTATTTAAATAGTTATGATATAATCAATAGTTGCTTAATTTGTATGGCACAAAAGTCACAGCATTATTGGATAACAGCTGTTGGGGTTGGGTATGAAATTCCGGCTGTCGGTATGCCGCTTGTTAGAATACCAACAGCGGCAGCCTGACAGCCAGAATCCCGACACCCGTAGGAAAACATAGTAAGTATTTTCTCATGCCCTACCCCTAACCTCCCCCTCCCCGCACCCTAATCCTAACACTCCCTCCCCAGTGCCTAACCATAACACCACGAAACTTACCTTCGGAATGCCAACGGTCGGGATACTGGTGCAGGGATCCCGACCTGTCGGAATTTCGGCACTGGTATTTAGACCGTTGGAATCGCGCATGCCGGGATGCCGACTACATCCCGTTGAGCGGCATGTTTTTTAAATAAGTACATAAAGGTAAATGGACATATTGTAGTAGATTTACTCAGGAGCAGTATTTCAAAATCACCAATCATCGGTAGCTTGGACTTATAGTTTTAAAACAGCAATAGGAATAAATGCTAAACAACTCTGTTCCTATTGTGGTTTTAAAACTATTGGTCAAAGCTGCAGATGATTGCAACCCATGCTTTAGTAAAGCTACCCGATACAAAAGTAACGAACTGCAGCCAGGTTTGGTATCTTAGCACTAGGTACCAGAGACTGATACCCCTTTTACACCATAGCTAAAACCCGGGTTATTGCAGAGTTAACCAGGGGTTGGTTAGGTGTAAAAGGGGCCAGGGTTGGATTCCCAGGTGGAGTGACCCAGCAATCCAACCCAGGTTATTTGCAGGGTTTAACGCAGGAACGACCCCTGTAACATTGCTGCTTAAAATGGGTAACCCGGGTCCTGTTTACAGAATGGTGATTTCTGAATTTTCATCTCATCTCCAAGCGCCGGCAGTGTGTAGCGTGAATGGCGCTGGCCATGGAATAACCCAGGTCGGCGCCACGGTCTGAAGGGGAGTTGTCCCTGGTTCCAAATCCCATGTCAGACCCAGGAATTTAGTGTAAAAGTTATATGAGAAGATGCACTTTCCATGCACAGCTTTCATGCATAACTTAGATGTACTAAAACTGGATGCACACCTTTACGATCAGCAGCTGATTAGGTAAAACTCTTCCGATGAGCCATGCAGTGTCCCCAATTTGACCTACATTTGTGGAAAATTCTGCAACAATGTTGGGAAGAATTTTACAAACAGTATTTTATTTACATTGTAGAAAGAATGCCCGAGTGTGTTGGCAGTTATTATCTGAAAAAGGTGGCTACTTTGGTAAGTAAAAAAAACTTTGATTACATATTGTTAAACAAAATGATTCTATTTACTTTTATCCCCAATTGTTTATCTGTTCTATGCTTTAATATCAGAGTACATCGAGACATTAAACTACTTAACCTTTAATATAAATCGGGAATAACTTTTGTATAGCTACGGAGAGAAACCTACTTCATCTTTAGCTTTTTCAGATGTAGGGTGAATTTAGATAGATCCCAAGTATGCTTAGTCCCCCTGGAGTGTTCGCTTCAGTTGGAAGGCTATTCAACGTACTACCATTTAAATAAAGTTATTGTTTCAAACCCCACAACTATTACTTTTCCTTTCATTCTTATTTTGTTGAGGCTTCCATTAGAACTATATCTTCCAGCCAGGAAAAATATCCCAATTATCCATTAACATTTTGGCTTAAACATGCAATTGACTGCTTAGAAATATGCTTGGCTTTAAAAACTGTTTACTTTCTGTAGTGCCCCCTCAAACCCATTCATCATGACACTAGACCTGGCCAAAGCTTCCACAGATCAGGGCCTGCCGAGGCAATGAGTTTTGGCTAATACATTAGATGTCTTGATGGAAGCTGAGCTATACCTGAGTGCCACAGCACATCTGCACATTGTTGCTGATTATACACTGCTATTCATGGCAGCAGTTTACCCATTTGCAAAATTATGCGCCATGACACAAGTTTCATAAAGTTCTGGAACGGTTCAAGAAACATGTCAGAGAAATCACCAGACTGCCATGTGATCCATAGATCTCAAACCAAACAGCCTTCAATGTCATAAGTGGAAGAAGCTATTCTAAGTTTATGTTTGCTATGAATTAGTATGCAACTAAAGGTCACATCAAATCCTACAAAGGCCAGCAACTTTGTGGAGTAGTTGAGATCAGAGTTAATTGTCTTTTCTGAGGGTAAATGAGGAGCACTGTAGGTCTGCCTAAAACAAGATGACGCTAAGTAAATATTAATAACACAAAATTAAAGAGAATGTCAAGCAAAGTTCCAAAAAGCATTTATAGAAAAAAAAAAAAAAAAAAAAAAGCTATAAAATGCAGCTTTGATTTAAGGGCTTATCTTCAGGAAAAAAAGTAATGTTAGATATAAACACTAATAACCTATATAGAAAAAAGTAATTAAGTTTGACTTACTCATAAAAATTATTCTTTATCTACAGCCAAACAAAACATCACTATTTATGAAGGCAAAGTTCTTGTAAAAAGCAGGTTCCCAGTGTAATTAGAATCTGGCAAACTGACAGGAATATACTGTAGTAAATATTGAATGGCTGCAGGAGCACCTGTCATTTTACTGACAAGAAACAATTATACCTCAATTCATAAGTTTGGTAACATGATGTGTATTTTTCACATTCCTATCTGTCAGCATTCACCCCTCCTTTATATATGCTGCATTCATTAGGTATTTTATATTATTATTATTATCATTTATTTATATGGCACCACAAGTGTTCCGCAGCGCCTTACAAAGTACATAAACAAGTTGTAGACAAGCGACTTACAGAACAATGCAATACAGGACCAGGACATGGTTATATTATGGTAGATCAAACTCTGTAATGTCCAAACACAGTGAACTTATTTATTAACATTTAGTTATATAGTGCCAGTATATTCCGTTGCACTTAACAATTGATGCAGCAGTACTACATAAATATGTGCAAAATTACTAGTGCCTCAGTTATATCACTAGTTCAGAGGTTCCCAAACACGGTCCTCAAGGCTCCCCAACAGTTCAGGTTTTAGAGCTATCCATGGTTGACCACAGGTGGTTAAATAAAATTGACTGAAATACTAATTAAGTCACCTGTTCTCAACCGTGGATCTCTCTAAAACCTGAACTGTTAGGGAGCCTTGAGGACCGTGTTTGGGAACCTCTGCACAATTTCAGTAATAGACGGAATGTTCACGAATATTAGTTTGTTCAATGGTATCACTGCCTCCACTGTGTGCAGGTCATAAGTACATTTTAAGACGCATCATTTTTATTGGGATCATGTTTCACATACAGAGATTAATTAAATCACAATTATGAATTACAACCACATTATGAAATTAGTCAATGAATGGATCATGCTGGCCATTGTATTACAAAATAGAAACAGCAGGTAAGATCCACTTGGCCCATTTAAAGATAACCCAATAATGACACTTGCTCGCACTTTTGTCAGAATAACAAATTATACTTCCACAGAGCAGAGCACCAATAGGACTTTAGGAAGCCGTCTGCTGCACTGTACAGACATTCCAGAGAATTGCGTTAACAATACAGGTCAAAGCTGTATTTTCACATTGATATGCTCAGGAAGAACACATACCATCATATTGAAGGTCCATATATACTACTCCACCAGACAATGCCATCATAGGATAGGATGCAATTCCATGCACATATAAAAAGAAATGTGTGCAATATTATTGCATTGTACTACAGCAAATCTCTTTATAAATAAAATAAAGTCCCTAGTTTAGAGGTCTGTCACTGCGTTCGGGCTAATCTCTTGAACCACTGGACGGATCTTGACGGGGTTTTCACTATTCTATACAGCATTGGTCGAGGAAGGTTTAGTTGAATGAACCATTCATCTGTGACAAAAGGGAGCCAAACAGATGATTTTAGTGGAGTTAAGTCACAGAAAAAAAAAAAAATAAATCTTGCACCAAGCTGTTGTATAAGAGCTGGCCAGGGTGCTAATACAGCAAGAGCATCTAAAACGGAGGCTAGGAGGAAAAAATTGTTGTGCCGTGTAAGTAATTTACTGACTACTGCTGCATGGCCGAGGGCTGCGCTTTGATTGACTCGCCAAGACAGTGAGAGCAAGAGATAGCAATGTGCCCTGTTGCTTAGCAGCAGCCTTGAGAGGGGAGGGAGTCAGGGACTGAGCAGGGTTACGTCTGAGGCAGACAGAGTGAGAGACAGCGAAAGCATGAAGATGCCCTGATGCAGAAACAGGAGCCAAGAAAGGCATAGCTAGCAGGATTTTTTTTTTTAAACCATCGGAATGCCATCAAATGATTTCCATTAGATGGTGGCAAACACCAAATGGTAAAAACACTACCATCAGAACAAAAACATCAATGGCTAGTAACAACCCTACGCTGAACCCACAGACATACTACAGCCACCACTCCTCCACCGTGAAATGCTTCCTCTGCAACAACCTTAACACACACACAGTATACATACATATTCACTTAAGAAAAAAACCATACCGTTACACTGACAAACATGCTTTAAATGAGCAGTGCAAAAGTGTACACTACTACACAGGATAAGTATGCACATGATATATTCCTAGATTGTCTGTTAACACATCACAAAGCTAGATGTAATTACTGTGACAGGAGCAGTGATATGAAGTGCGGGGAGAATGGAGACAAGCAGGAAACTATAGTGTTTGTGTGGAATAGGATGTTGGAGTTTCAGGCAACATGAATTTATTTTGGATAGTATTACATTTATTTGAACTCAATTATTTGAGTAAATAAATATTGTATTTACAATCACTCGGGACAGCCATGGGGCATGGATTTGCACCCAGGTTTGCAAATCTGTGTGCAATTGGCAACAGCCATATAGAGACAACTCAGTCCTCTATGGTCCTTTTATTGACAATTTATAATTTGGAAAAGGAGACATGATCAGGAACTAGTTTGTAAATTATTCAAATTCAGACACTTTAAATTTAAAAGTTCACTTACTTTTGACTTGGCCAACATTAAATTTACTGAATTTGGCCTTTATAGATTGAAAAGGAATATAGTTATTAGCATTCACCAGCTTCTCAATGCAAAGTGATTATTTCCTTCCATGGATAAATAAAATACCACTAAGAATAAATTACATAAATTGAAACGTAATTGCACCCTAGAATCCGATTAAAATTTCAGAGTGATTTCATACTTAAAAACTTTAGATCCAAGAGATATATAATCAGAACCTCAAATTAGAAGATGCTAAACATGCCAACAATCTAATCGTTAAGCTTAGTGGAAATGATGAAAAAGGAGAGCTGGATGGAGATAATACACACAATAACCCGAGGAAGAATAAGTTTTTAGATAATGTTCCATTCATCTCTAAATGTAATCTTAAATCTAGAGAAATAAAAAAGAGCCACACATAATAACTATCCCTTTCTAAATAGGACATGATTTTGTCCACTTGCATTGCACCAGAACCTGTTACCGTATTTAATAAAAATTTTAAAAAGTATTTCAGCCTCCCATGAGTTGAAAACCCATCCCTTGGTTGCCACAAATGCTACCAGGTTGCTATTCATGGTCAGTCTGTGCAACTTGCAATATATAAAGTACACGTGCTCTCCAATACATCGGTAGGACCACAAGGACAGTTAGATCAAGACTCAGGGGACATGGGCTCAATATACTGAAAAACAAAACTCATAGTGTATTGCAACACTTCACCTCATGCCATTGAGGTAATATAGAAGATTTATCTCTGACTCTAAAGGAGATAATTGAAGGGACCAAGAGGAGGGATAAATCCTTCTTAAAAATTATATTTGGGTGAAACATTAATTCCCTGGCACTTAAAGGATTGAATGGTTCATTAGACTAGAGTCTATTGTTGCCTAGATTAAGATCTGGTGGTAGCATATATTAAAGAATCTGGATGGACCTCTACACAGTTAGGTCTGAAAAAAGGATGTTGAGGATTTGTGCTCCATATCAGATACAATATTATACCTGGTTCAACCAACAGGTGAACGGGAATATGAACGTCCAGTGGGGAATACCACCTATGTAGTAATACAATTGAAGTGTCCACAAAATAACAATTATATCTGCAAGTCATACCTGTGATATTATGATTGTAATTTGACTAATTGTAATTTGTGATTTTAGGTTTGATACATTTTTTATTTTATGAAACAATTTTCTTCAGTATTTACTTCTTTTATTAAAATGGTTTGTAAATAAACCTACACCAGCACAGTGGAAATCCTTTTATGCATGTGTAAATTTGTCATCAAAATCCTTTGCATATAAAACTACTTTTCCAAACCAAAAAAAACAACAAAAACAAAAAAGTTGTCAATTATTTTATTTTACTTGCAGTTCATAAAAAAAGGTATTAAAATTACAACTTGATACACTTGGTTAGCTAATAACACAACTGCATAAAGATCATTTGTAGATCATATTCCGCTACAAAATTGTAGTACTGTGGGGATTAAAATGTAATTTAGATTGCACCCGAAGAGTTAAAACAACCACAACTTGAAAGAATGAGGTTTCACTGCTGTCTTAAGTATTGGAGCAGGACTATTCTATACCTCAGTGTATGAGAAGGACAATCTGCCAACAGTATACAATTTAGAGGGGATGTCCGTTAGACTGTAGATTCCTTGCTACAATATCCTTTGACAACCATCTCCAAGGGGCAGTTGTCCGTTCCTTGCTATCCTCTTCCACACTGCATCAGCAATTCATAACATAATAAGGAAGCAGTACACTGTTGACAACAGTACCATGGAGAAAGATATTAATGAACAATGTACACAGAAAATAAAATAAATCAGTAGTAACTGAACTACCACTGTAGGGGGAAATGCACAATCTTCATATTTTAGGAATGACACCAGCAGCGCTCACTGATCAATCCATGGGTGACAAAAATACAATAAACAGGCTGTTTTCAGCTAAATAGAGTTCAGTCCTTCCGGTCTCCTTCTTCTGCCACTTGGTCTGTAGGGGGTTCTTCCACTGTACCACTGTTACTCTCAGAACCTGTGTTACTGTCACTTGTTCCTTCATCCAGTGTACTATCCACTGCCTCCTGCCCACTTTCCTTGTCATCAGGGGTTGATGTACCTTCCTCTCCATTCTGCTGGCTCTCACTTGTCTCCTCTGGAGGGGGTATAGAGGGGGTGTCAACTGGATAGAGAAAATGGCACAAAATGTTATATTGTGTGTAGAGGAAGGAGATAAACTGATTTAAAAAATATAATAATTTTCTCAAAACAACCTAAAATGTCCTGTCCTATCTTCAAGTACCATTAAAAACATTCAGAGTAAGGGAGGGGAAAAGCAAGCGGTCAATAAATTAAATTTTGCTTCCAGAAACACAATGCAAGAACAGTGTAAACAATAATTCACCTGGCACTGTATTCACATCTTTCACTGTCTCATGCTTCCAGCAAAGTAGAAGCCAAAAGCCTAAGAGGACATTTTCTTTAAAAAATTAAATTAAAACAGCTTAAATTTGAATTGTACAGTCCCCTTGGGCTATCAAATGCTTGCTACTTTCTTTTTCATCGCAAGAATGAATTGTAGAGGTACATTTCAACAAATACTATATTATATGGTATTATAAAGGGCGTTTTACTCGCTATTGGCCCCAAAGTTATTCTTTTAAAGCAATTGACATGATTTAGTGAAATGTGACACAGACATACCTTGGTCTATGAGAAACATGACGAAGTCATAGCAAGTGTTCGCCATAGCACCCAGGCGTGAAAGCCAGCTGTTCACCACCCTAATCAGCAGAGCAGCCCAAAATTCAAATAGGGGTGCCACACAGCGTGCCAGTGAGGATGGCAGTTGAATTTTGGAGCCACCACTGCTAGTCAATAGGTATTTCTGCTTCTGACAGTTCTGTTGTGTATGGAGGAAGACACATTCATCGTGTCTGCGTTATATCCTTCAGCGCAGGGGTGCCAGACTCATGGCCATCCAGCTGCTGTGGTACTACAAATCCCAGCATGTCCTGCCACAGTTTTAGCATGCACGAATAGCCAAACTGTGATACTGGGATGTGCAGTTCCACTGTAGCTGGATGGCCACGAGCTTGACATCACTGCTTTAGCAACTCCGTTTTCCACTATGTGTGGACAATAAATACACGATCAACTGTGTACCGGTTCATATCTGCACGTAACACATAGACACAAGGTGGGGCTGTAATAAACTTCACTAAATTACATCAATTACTTTAAAAGATATAAGAAAAAACTTTGGGGCCAATAGAGCGTGAAACACCCTGTATTAACTTGTTCTTCTCAGGCCAGTCTACCTACTATTACACAATATATAGCTTAATAAATGTGGCATTAAAACAGAAAACAAGTAGAACATCGGCATCAACAGTCTAAGGCTAGTGTCAGACAAAAAGTTTACGGAATGTGGTCTTTCTCCACTAGAGTATTGATATGCTAGAGTTCCCTTACTAACAATGCAATTAGGTGTACAATTTACACTAAACCAGACAATTGTTTTTCAGAATTTAATTTTCAATAGGGAGATAAAAGTTGGTTGCAGTGGTTTAGTACAAACCCTAAATGTAATGGTAGCGCTGCTATACTCAATGAAAGTTGTGGTTCAGGTACATAAATAAAAATGCCACCTTGTAAAATGCAGTATGTAGTGCTTTAAGAGTATAAGTGCATTCGTGTCAAGGGACTGACTCCTACAGCCATGGCCAAATGTTTTGAGAATGACAAATATGGGTTTTCACAAAGTTTGCTGCTTCAGTGTTTTCAGACCTTTTTGTCAGAGGTTACTGTGGTATGCTGAATTACAAGCATTTCATAAGTCTCAAATGCTTTTATTGACAATTACATTACATTTATGCAAAGAGTCAATATATGCAGTGTTGACCCTTCTTTTTCAAGACCTAGCGTTCCCGCTAGCCTGTTTTAGCGGGGCGCGGCGCCCTGCCCTTCTTCTGGAGGGCAAAAAGCACCCTGCCCTCGAGGAGGGCAAAAAGTGCCCTGCCCTCACAGCCTGCGGGTGCCGTTCTCACCCGCGGGACGCAGTGTCCCGCGGGTGGAGAAACATGCGGTGTCCCGGTCACCGCCGGAGAATAGACGCCGGGCGCATGCGCCCGGCATCTATTCTCCCTTTCTGCAGCGCTTGGGGGCTGCCCGGCATGACCACGCCCCCTTTGCGGACGCGCGCGCCTTCGGCGCGTGCATAAGATTGCCCTCTCTAGCTCCGGCGCTCTGCCTGCCGCCGGAGCTAGAGTTAACACTAAAGACCTCTGCAATTCGCCCGGGCATGCTGTCAATCAACTTCTAGGCCACATACTGACTGATAGCCGTCCATTCTTGCCTAACCAATTCTTGGAGTTTGTCAGAATCTGTGGGTTTTTGTTCGTTCAATGCGGAATAGTTTCCTGGCCATGGACCCAAAATGTTAATGTTTTGTTCCCCGAGCCACTTAGTTATCACTTTTGCCTTATGGCAAGGTGCTACATCATTCTTGAAAAGGCATTGTTTATCACCAAACTGTTCTTGGATGGTTGTGAGAAGTTGCTCTTGGAGGATGTTTTGGTACCATTCATTATTCATGGCTGTGTTCTTAGCCAAGGGAGTGGGCTAACTCACAATTTTGCCTGAGAAGCAACCCCACACATGAATAGTCTCAGGATGCTTTACTGTTGGCATGACACAGGCCTGATGGTAGCGCTCGCCATTCTTTTTCCAGACAACAGTTTTTCCAGATGCCCAAAACAATCTGAAATGGGATTCATCAGAAAATAACTTTACCCCAGTCCTCAGCAGTCCAATCCCTGTACCTTTTGCAGAATATTAGTCTGTCCCTGATGTTTTTCCTGGAGAGAAATGGCTCCTTTGCTGCCCTTCTTGACACCAGGCTATCCTCCAAAAGTCTTCGCCTCACTGTGCGTGCAGATGCACTCACACCAGCCTGCTGCCATTCCTGAGCAAGCTCTGCACTGGTGGTGCCAGTTTCCGCAGTTGAATCAACTTTAGGAGACAGTCCTGGAGCTTGCTGGACGTTCTTAGGCGCCCTGAAGCCTTCTTCACAACTATTGAACCTCTCTCCTTGAAGTTCTTGATCCGATAAACAGTTTATTAAGGTGCAATCTTACTAGCAGCAATATCCAAAAGCCCTTTTTGTGCAAAGCAATGATGACTGCACGTGTTTCCTTGCAGGTAACCATGGTTAACAGAGGAAGAACAATGATTTCAAGCACCATCCTCCTTTTAAAGCTTCCAGTCTGTTATTCTAACTTAATCATCATGACAGAGTGATCTCCAGCCTTGTCCTCGTCAACACTCTCACCTGTGTTAATGAGAGAATCACTGACATGATGTCAGCTGGTCCTTTTGTGGCAGGGCTGAAATGCAGTGGAAATGTTTTTGGGATTAAGTTCATTGTCATAGCAAAGAGGGACTTTACAATCAATTGCAATTCATCTGATCACTCTTCATGACATTCTGGAGTATATGCAAATTGCCATCACAAAAACTGAAGCAGCAGACTTTGTGAAAACTAATACTTGCGTCATTCTCAAAACTTTTGGTCATGGCTGTACATAAAAGGTGTCAGCACTTTTGGTCTGCAGAACTTTGCTTTTTTGATCAATCAGGAAAACTTGTGCTATTTGTTGGCAGTATATTCCATCCTAGAACAAATTGTCAACATATTTGCCCAAGGCAAGATAACACAATGGCCTTTTTAACAAGAAAAAAATAAATAAATAAAACAATAGCACAATATACTGTACTCTTGTTGCCGCTTACAGCGGAGAGTGGGGCCAGAAGATGTAGCTGCAGCACTGCATTGTCAGTTGTGGCGAGTTTGGACCCTCACAACGAACTGTTAGTTGCAGACACCGCTCGTGGTCAAATACAAAGCCCATACAGTTTGTATGTGTGGGAAAACGCACTAATTGATACCGGAAAAGTGCTTAAGCACCTTTTACCATAAGAAGAAGGGGAGCATGATAATTCCCTTTTGTATACAAATAAGGAAACAGACCTCCAAATATTTAAAATATCAAGAATACACTATTTGAATGAAGAATAACTTTGAGACTAAGGGGGTCAATCCTATTAGCCGCGATGATCTCGCCGATGCGAGCCATCGCGGCAGTGGCAGCACTTTACGGCAGCCTGGGGCAGCAAGCAAAGTTTGGTGAATTCAGGGCCAAGTCGGGCTGTGAAGGGTGCGATGTGCTGATCTGTTGCCGGCGTTTTAACGCCGTTGCAAGGCACATCGCACCCTTTGCGCGGAATAGGATTTGACCCCCTAAACCGTGTCATATGTCTTGCCACTGACTTAACAAAATATGCATCTTGGTCGCATCGCTAATGTGACATTATCCTGCAAAGGTACCCTGGACATTTACGCTGGCACTGCATGCAGCTGCAGTGTGTGACTCAGACGCTAACCTGTGTATGGTCATGCTTAATCTGCAACCTTCTACCAATTCCTTTACACCAAAACTAGTAATCCTGTGCACTATAAGAGACTTTGTATGCGGCTATGAGGAAAATAAAGCAAAATTGGAGAAAAAATATGAAATACGGCGCAAAAAGGATGGGTGTGAGGACACATCTGTATTACTGAATAGAGAGCAAGAAAAAAAAATCCTCAAGAGTGTTTCAACATACATTTATAAATGAAAACAAAAAAAAGCTAATTGCCAGAGTGTCACATATGTATCAGTATACATTTGGTAATCTGTACTGGATGCCACAACATACCTATTGGTGTGCACACACCCGTCTCCATCGCCATCTCTTCCTCTTCATTTTTCTCCTCGGACTTTGCAGATTCCGGCTCCTCATCGGCCACAGACGCAGCAGCAGCTGCCGCCACTGCGCTCTGGTTGCGTTCAGCCTGCTCTGCCGCTTCCTTCTCACGCTCCTCCTGCCGTTTGCGAGCCTGTTCCTCTGCTTGAGCTATTTCTGCTGCAATTTTATCCATGTCAACCTCCACTTTCAGACTGCACAGCTGTCATAGATAGAGAGACGGTAGAAAACAAAAATACAATGACACAAGATTGCAAGAGTTAAGAAACCTGTAAATTCGTGAAAATTTTAAATGGTTACACATTTATTTTTTTAGGTTTTAAATCTCTTCATTTATTTAAGAGTATTAAAAAGACAGTAGTTGAAAGGAACTATTAAAATTCAGATCCCATGATGGAAAAGGCGAGGCGTACGGAAAAACTGTCATGTTTAAAATGAATTATAGACATTTTAATGAAATACCCATAGTGACTATTAAGTACACACGATAGCTTACAACACACGTGGGCCAACTTTTTCATGGCAATTTGACATATTGTGATCTGCAAAAGTGAATGGGATAAACGAATAACAAATACGGGAGAGAGAAGGTGAGGAGCAAGTCGGGATGTGGGCCACTGCATAACAGAGTCACCATGCCTGGCAGTAGAGTACTAAAGAAGGGGAATCAGAAACACCAGACCCTATAAAACTGAATGACTATATTGTGTTGGAACACTACATATATTTTTATAAAGCATGTTCCACAGTGCTGTAGAACGAAACAAGAGTGGAATGTGAAGCAAAGGGTAGGGATGACATTCCTGGTGGATCTTACAAATATAATAAGAAAAAAGGGAAGCAAAACAAAAGGCTGACATTATTTGAGCAGTAGTGCTGCTGCAGGTGGAAAATCCAACTGTTCGTGTATTCTCAATGTACCATACAGCTGGTTTCTGTCTGGACACAGAAACCAATTATGTGCCACAGAAATAAAGTGCTTTGGGAGGGCACCGAACAAATGATTAAATAGGGGAAATACGGAGTTGTGCTAGAAGAGATTAAACAGGTGATGACTTCAAATCCAGTCGACATGAGAGAATAGATGGGGAATGTAATAGCTGCTTGAAGGTGTGCTACCATGGTTCATTTAAACTGTAAAAAAAAAAAAGTTCCAAACTAAGGAACATGGGTAAGCATTCCATAGTACAGTACTTGCAGTCAGGAAGAGAAATTGGGTGATGAGGTATAAATGTAATTTCCACATTTACTCGTAAACATACAAAACAGATAATCATGCACTTGTAGTAGATACTGTTATTGAATATGTAATACGTTGAATTTTGCAGGAAAGGCCTACATTTTCAGCACTGTAACTAACATGCCCTTTTGCAACTTTTATTGTGCAGAGTGATTTATCAGTCTTGCTTCCTAACGGGTCTCACTTAACCAGAGTAGTTTATTTTATAGCTGCTTTATGAATACAACTGTAGCTTAATACATTGCTCAAAGACGCTAAAATAAAAAAAATAAAAAAGAAGAAGAAGAAGAAGATTGTAGGTAGATATACAAGAAATAAATTACATCAACTAAATGGGATTATCCACATTCAGATAACTAACACAGCTACCAGTAAGTCAGTGTACATATACTCTCTTCTCACACCAAGAATTACCCTTTTAAGTTCATTGTTGAAGGATTCAGTACTTTCCAAGAACTTTCTCTTCTTTTCCTGGTGACGATCTTCAATCTGTAGCAGCTCGGCCTCCAACTTGCGCTAAAGGAAGAGAAACTTATTGGTCAGTAGACACTGGAACTTGGTCATCCCTATTAACACTTTCTAGTGGATGCAATGCATTCAGAAACTCTGCACAGTATACAATCAGGGACACGGCATGTGAAGAGAACGGCAGTGATGTAAAAGCAGAATATGAAGCAACCTCTGATAATAAGAGCTTACAGAATATAAGGGTAGTTAATACAGATTATGAAATGGTTACTAATTCTTTGTCTGGAGAAAACAAAGTGTTAACTAAATACAATGCTAATAACCACCTTTTCACATCACTAATCAATATCAGATGAATTTTCAAAAAATCCATTTACAAAATGAAAGTTGCCTATGTAATAAAACAAATTATGTAATTACCTAGTCAAGGGCTACAAAAACATTTAAAGAGAAAAACACACTCCCAAAAAATTCAAATAAATAATCGAGCAACAAACTTCTACTTCTAAATTGTTTTGACTAAGAGGTTCGGCAGAATGTCAAAGGACATTTCTCCAGCAAACTTATCAGTGTACGTGGCAGTGTTTCTCAGATCGCAGGCACTAATAGCCCACATAACAATTAGGAGTTGCTCTTACAAAAGATATTAAAAAAAGACATACATAAGTCTGAATTTGAAAATGCTCTTATACGAAAACACACACATTTGAATATATATGGGTATTGTAGGATCTTGTCCTAATTGAATATATTTAAAGTAGGGATGTGCAGGCTCGGTTCTACTCGGTTCCGTTCGGTTCTTTTTACCGGATCTTATTGGGTTTCAGCTGTCACGAGTTTTGGATAGCCAATAAGATTCGGTAAAAAGAACCGAACGGAACCGAGTAGAACCGAGCCTGCACATCCCTAATTTAAAGCAGACCTGTAACTTACACAGTGGAGACAGCAATTTTGTGGGTTTTCTTTTTTTTTTTTTTTTAAA
Organism: Taudactylus pleione; assembly: GCA_031769625.1. NCBI lineage: Eukaryota > Metazoa > Chordata > Amphibia > Anura > Myobatrachidae > Taudactylus > Taudactylus pleione. The sequence continues at coordinate 9,733,595 of JAUIMM010000154.1, forward strand.
GTCTTTTCAAATGTAATAAACTCATAGGGATGGATGTTCAGTGAAAATTGCATTTTTATTAAAAAGACAACCACTGAATTACTTAAATAAATTTTCAGGTCCACTTATATCAAGGAAAACACTGCCAGCCAGCTTACAATGAGTGCAGCTGAAGTAGCTGCCTGCTGTCAAGAGAGTCTGTGGTGCAGGGAGAGAAGAGATTGTTCACAGCAGTGTAAATTGTACATAACTGTGTTACGTCGTAATTAATTTAGCATTAGCCTTTCAGATACGCACCCATTCACCACACCTGTGGATTTGGGTGAGGTTAGTTTCTAGTTAATCTCATCCTGTTCTGTCTGGATCCCGTTCCTAAAACAATTACGACTACGAGGCGTCTAGAAGCATCATTTTACCCCTCCTACTTCCTTCTTCTCAACAAAAGAGATGTGAGAGACATAGCATCCCCCATCAGCAAGATAGACTGATGATGCCAAGAAGGGTGTGGATAACTAATGAACCTACATGAACTACGTTTATGCTTGATCTCTAAAGCTCAGACAACATGTTATCAGCGTTATACATAAAGAAGGTAGTGGTTGGGCTTAATGCATTTGGCTACTCAGTCACCAGAGGCGTTTTACACCTCAACCCATTTGCAGCAAATTGATAGCAGGCGTTTACTTAATGCCGCAATTGCTTGACCCAGTCAATGACAACAGATATGTCCCAGCATTGTGGCCAGATTGTTGTGCTGGTGGTCATAAAATTGTTAAATAGCTACTACTGATACTAACACAGAAGAGAAACATGACAGGGAGCTGAATAGGAGCAGGGGGCCACTGTAGTCTGTGTAAACAGATTTGAAAGCAAGTTGGCATGACAATGTATTTTTGATCACAAAAAGGAGAATCATAACAGTATAAACACAACTGTGGAGAAATAGTTGAGAAAATATTGGAGTAACTTTTCTAGCTAGTTCAAAGTGTACAACCAAATCTAGGGGAATAATCCTTAATCGCTGTATTTTATAGTTTTTTACATATATAATGCAATTACATAGGTGGCATTATATGGTGAAGACACATATATACACAGAATAGCATATCTTATGTTTAAAATGTATGTGATTGCAATTACAATGTTTAACATTTTGCATGTGAGAGTAGGGAGAAGACTTTGGCGCAGCTGGTCAGCTTAATGTTAGAACTAACATTTTATGATTTTATAAAGAATGCAGTTTGGAGTGTTCATAATATTGAGTATATGGTGAGTGCAGAGACATTATGAGTGACATGTGTACAGAGCTTTGCAATGCAACAGCACTTTGCTTGACACAAGTACAATGGAATAGAACACTGTACTTGCGTTAGAATTTGTCCTTGCACTAACCTGATGGACCATGAGAGACTGGACTTGTCTTTTAAGAACCTGCATTCTGGCTGTGGTGACCACCGATCTCACGTCTGGCACCACACTCTCACTCAGGATCTCACTTATTAAACGGTGATTCCTCTGGAAGCGTGCTGCTGCTGTGTGTTTCATGGAAAAACCATCATCGTAGTCTAGACGACGAAGAAAATATCAAGTTAGGACAAGATATTGTTAGATTTTCTAACTAAGGGGTCTATGTACTAAACCTTGGAGAGATAAAGTGGAGAGAGAAAAAATACCAGCCAATCAGCTCCCGTCGCTTTACAGACTGTTTTTGAAAAATGTTAGGAGCTGATTGGATGGTACTTTATCTCTCTCCAAGGCTTAGTACATATACCTCTAAGAGTTAGTTTGCAAAAATTAAGAAATGTGAGCAAGCAATAAGAGATGCTGAGAGTCTTTCTTTACAGACAAAATTAGTGAAATAAGACAGAAAATTAGAGAAAAGAGCTTACAATCAAGGTAGGCAAAGACATCCATTTATATGCAGTTCAAAGGGAAACTACAAATCAGACAAAAAAGCTTGATTTAACGGACAAAATAAATATAATTACAAAAAAAGCAATAATGAAAGCATTAATACTACAGCAATAAATCTCAGCATCCTATATCACATTCAAAGCACTAGGGGGAGCTGGAGTACATATTAAAGAGATGGGTTTAAGCTCAGAAAACAACAAAATGGAATTTAGACTATAAATGAAAATTATACACACCAAAATATCTAAGATAAAGCAACTAGTTACACCTTTGCTTCTATTTTCTAATCTATACTATAAACACATTTGAACCTGTTTTATTGATATATGTTACAATTTCAGAGTCTGGTGTAGTAGCAAGTTTCCTTTGTGGAGAAGCCGTGCTCCCCTAACACCTTCAAAGTGTCCAATATATTGAAGAACAAGGCTATGCACCTTTAAATTTAATGTTTCAAAAGAAAAAAATAAACAGAACTTTTTATTAGTGCAAGCAGACAAACAGATATTTTAAAAAATAGAAAAAAATTGTTTTGGGGCAGTACAGTGGACCCTGCGTCAGTGCAATATGATGTGCAATATGATGTGGGGTTATCTTACAGGGACCAACATATGGAGATCGTTTGGAACAATCAGTGCTCAAACATTCACAAATGTGGCTACTGAAAATAATAGGGTTAACTACTAGAACAATGTAAGCACCTATTCTCCAAATGGTACTTGACAACACAAGCATTTACTCATTACATAAACTATTTTAGACATGGTTTACCTGGTGACCAATTCCATTATATTTACAACCTATAAACCATAAAAGTGGCTGAATAAGAAAACATACTCAGTGTTAAAAAAACAAACAAAAAAAACCAAAATGTTGCATTTCTAAAGGCTTTTATAATGGTAGGAAGAAAAAAATCCATTTAACCCTCAATTAAAAGGTGCATATAAATTTATAGAAGGGACTCCATGTTTAGATTTTATGTGCCATACGGTACATATATGTACATACAAAACTAATAACAGGGCCTGGCAAATACCAAATCACTTCAGCCTGCTACCCACTCCTTTCCGCCCCCTTCTATTCACTGCTCCACACCCCGACTGCTGCTCTGTCCCATCCCCCATCTAAAATCTATAAATTATAGTATAGTGACTATTCTGTATTCAAAAAAAATAAATAAATCTACTCCCCTTTATGTTAAGTGCACACACACGTAACGATTTTTTTTGAACGATTTGTTGTTAACAACGTAGTTATTGTTCAAATAATAGTTCAGTTTCTGAGTTATAGCGATGAAACTTAATCGTTCAAGCGTGCTCCTGTTTGTAGTTATCGTTCATCGTCCATTTCAGACTGTCCAACATAACAATTTTCATTAAGGGAAGGAACATTTTTCGTTCATCGTTGTAAAAATAGTTCATTACACTTCAAAAAATCGTTCACTTTTTCAAGGGAAAATCGGACAGAAAATCGTCACCTTTAGGCTGTATGTTTCCTCGTTTTCAGAAATGTCCTCCTAAGACAGGGGTTCCCAACCACGGTCCTCAAGGCACACTAACAGTCCAGATTTTAAGGATAGCCATACTTGAGCGCAGGTATCTTAATTAGTACCTCAGTTATTTAACCATCTGGGCTGAAGCATGGATATAACTAAAACCTGGACTGTTAGTGTGCCTTGAGGATGGAGACTGGGAAATACTGTCCTAGGAGTTTCACTTCTTTATACTGAAAGCTAGAAAAATCAACAGGGTTGTCGTGTGAAAGGGTTACTGAAAGTTAAAACAAACCATTTTCTATTGTTTGTGCAAAAGTGTTCTACTTCTTTTCACACGAATAGCATGTACACATTAAAATAGGGACTCATACATTACGGTGTGTATGACAGTACTTGCATACGTTGCTGCAAATTGATTTCATTGTCGCAATGTGTTATCCAATTAAAAGAAATCTCATGCATAGATTTTTGTTTTAATATTGCATAAAAGTGTTTGAATGGGGTTCTGGACTAACAGTTTCCCATCTGTCAGTAAAATAAGTAACTTTTTGCAGTAAAAAGTATTCTACTCTCGCAAAAAAAAAATAAAAAAAATCCATAACAATTTTTAAGTATAGAACAGTTGTATCAATGAAAATATTGATTTGTAAATCGCTGTGGAAGTCACCCAAAAATTTTTTATTGCAAATTTCAGACATTCAATTGTGTTTTACATTAGTGACCTCCGAAAATCTATTGCGATTGCTGGAGAGCGCCAAGTACATGAAAACATGAAAAAAACCAAGATTATTGAAATTGTCGGGTCTATTTTAAATTGAGTATTTTGCCATTAATGGAAAACTCTACAGTTTGACAAAGAACGCTAAAATAAATAGAAATTGAGTTGACCTTCCCCTTAGGGTTAAATCTCCATATCAGTGTTGTGACAACTGTTAAGCATGCAGAGAGTTGGAGTACAATAGCTGAGCCACAGGTTGCTGTACTAACCATCAGGATCCTCTGCCGGCTGAATACTCATATACGGTTCTCCCTTATCAATGCGGGACTGGCGTTGGCGACTTTCTTCTTCCAGGGCGGCCTCAGCTCTACTTTTGGCATTGATGTAAGCAAGATAAGCAGGTGAGTTGTGGTATGTCTTCATTGATTCATTGTACTCTATCTGCAAAGGAAGCACAATAAAAAAAACTACAATTACAAATTTTATACAGAGAAGCCATTAAAAATGTTAGGATTTCAAATTGAGTCATGTAATAGCATTAGTGTGTCCATCTTTCCAATGCTTCTGCTATTTTAAAAAGGCACGCTATTGGTACAGTCCTTAATGCTTTTATCATCAACTGAGAAAATGAGACTCATACTCAGGAGTTAAATTCAAGTGATGGTCTTGACTTCATGCTACAATACACAGAGGGACGTGTTTATTTAGAATAGACAGCAAAGCTGCCCATATGAAGCATGCAGGCCATCCAATGCCATTTTATGGCCCTCATCAGCACTGACAAAATAGGGACTGTTTTTGAATAGAGATGTACTTGGATATGTTCGGATCTCAAAAACTGCATCATATTGGCTATCCGAACTTGATTATTTGGCGATAAGAACCGAATACAACTGAATCTGCACATCTCTATTTTTTACGAGCCTACATCACAAGAGTGAGTTTACAACCTATGTAGCACTAATATATGGAAAATGAGTGAGATGAACTGCAGTGCACATCATATAATCATGCAAAAACTAATAAAAGAAAGGTCTTTACTTTTATTTTAGTAAAATATTGTGCAGATCAGTGGCAAGTTAAATGTCAGAGTAATTGTATTAATCACTGCAGCTCCAAACAGTAACGCAAAGTTTATAGCTAGAATATCCAGAAAATATATGTTGCTAAATTTACATGTAGAGCGCCAATGTCTTACATTTTAAAGGGTTTAACAAAACAAAACCCCACACACCTATAGATGGAAGACGGGAATGGTAAAATACCATAATAATTAGGCACTAATCATTGTAGAATATACAAACATTTGTTTAAAAGGCCAAAATATCTAAAATGTAAGAGTACATAACAGGGATACTAGGACAGTTCACAAATATGCAAATATTGTGCAACGTCAGTGCTACCATTGCTACATGAGAAAAACATTGATCTATATCCAACAGTGTTACTTTGGGAAGTGGTTCATTTAAATGTGTTTTATGCCCATCCATCGAAGACACGCAATACCCTCTCATTTTGGACATCACACAGATAAAGCAGAAGAACCCATCAAGGTAAACACAAAGTTTTCACAAGTTGGAGGATCACAATGCAGAAAGCATTTATAAAAAAATAAAGAGCATCAATTATATTTAGTGCCAACCCTATAGGTACTCCATGTATTTTCATAAAACATCTGCAACATTAGGAAAAGTCAGCACATTTTTAATCTCTAATGTACTGTATATATGAATGCATAATAAATATTCCTTTTGGAAAATGTTACCTAAATTCCACTAGGGGTCCTGTTACAAACCTGGATATTTTGTCCCTAAACCCTCCTTACAGTAATATTTATGATAATCCTCTCACTATACAACAGCTGAGGCAAATTACCTATTAGAATGCGGCCTGATTAGACAGCGCTCACTAAAAGAAGACAGTCATAACCATCTAAGTTTGCTCACAGCTTCTTATTCCCCACTAGGGCACCTAACACTTGGATGCTTATACTTTGTTGCTTATTTGGGTGTTATGGTCGCTTATATGTTTATTATCCATGTCCTGCATTGTATTTTATTGTACTGTTAGACATTGGTCACTTAATGTACTTTGTAAGGCGCTGCGGAACACTTGTGGCGCCTTATACATAAACAATAATAATTGCTTCCTGCTTCATGTCGGTAAGAGGCGAACCAGGAAAGGAGAATATTCACTAATAACAATCCTAACAAGTATAACAGTGTAAAGATATAACAATGAATAATAGACAGGTTAAAAAGAATACATCCAGTGTTTTTAGACTCAAAGAAAGGGATTTAAGTACCCTTTCGTGGGGGTCACTAGAACACTATGGACGTCCCTAACCTATTCCTAAGGGAGGTTACACTCCGCAGTAGTGAAGCACAGCACCTTATGTCCAAACCAGGCATCTTCTGATGCTAAATTATTGCATTTGCAGACTTCCTGTGAAAAAGTGTACCAGGTACCAAGTACAGTGCCTTGCAAAAGTATCATTAATCAGAGAGGCAGCAGAGACCAAAGGTAACCCTGAAGGAGCTGCAGAGTTCCACAGCAGAGACTCGTGTATCTGTGCATGTGACCACAATAAGCCGTACACTCCATAGAGCTGGGCTTTATGGAAGAGTGGCCAGAAAACAGCCATTACTTAGTGATAAAAATAAGAAGACACGATTTGAGTTTGCCAAAAGGCATGTGGGCGACTCCCCAAATGTATGGAGGAAGGTGCTCTGGTCAGATGAGACTAAAATTTAACTTTTCGGCCACCAAGGAAAACGCTATGTCTGGCGCAAACCCAACACATCCCATCACCCCAAGAACACCATCCCCACAGTGAAACATGGTGGTGGCAGCATCATGCTGCGGGGATGTTTTTCAGCAGCAGGGACTGGGAACCTGATTTGAGTCGAGGGAAAGATGGATGGTGCTAAATACAGGGATATTCTTGAGCAAAACCTGTTTCAGTCTGCCTGTGATTTGAGACTGGGACGGAGGTTCACCTTCCAGCAGGACAATGACCCGAAGCATACTGCTAAAGCAACACTCGGGTGGTTTAAGGGGAAACATTTAAATGTGTTGGAATGGCCTAGTCAAAGCCCAGATCTCGATCCAATTGAGAATCTGTGGTCAGACTTGAAGATTGCTGTTCACAAGCGGAAACCATCCAACATGAAGGCAAGCTCATAGAGACTTAGCCAAAGTAACTTGCAGCTGTACTTGCTGCAAAAGGTGGGTCGACAAAGTACTGACTTTAGGGGAGTGAATAGTTATGCACGCTGAAGTTTTCTGTTATGCTGTTTTAAATGTTGTTTGATTCACAATATTAAAAACAAAAACAAAACTACAACTGCAGTTGTAGGCATGTTCTGTGAATGAAATAATGCACACCTTCAAACAATCCATTTTAATTCCAGGTTGTGAGGCAACAAAACATGAAAAATGCAAGGGGTGTGAATACTTTTGCAAGGTACTGTAGATGCCCAGCTGACTCAGTGGCAAACGCAGCATTTCTAGAGGGGGGTTTCCAAATGCTTGATTTTAGAGTGAGTGTGGCCAGTCCATGAAGAGGGCATAATTGTCACTTATCCAGCTTTAATATGCGTCATACAAAGTGTATTGTGTGTCATAATTTCAGCATATACAGGACCAGAGATCACAGTAAGCAATCCTGCCTGATCTGAATGTTTGTTTTTATTTTTGATGTGGGCACCATTCCAGGGCATGGGAGCAAGCCTGTGGGTCTGGGTGGGCAGCACAATAACCTAGCACTGTACTGGACATATATGTAAATATTGGACTCTACAGCAGTGCATCCCTAACGGTGCATGCTTTCCAAATCCCCTAATTGGTGCACAAGTGTATTTATTACTGGCTGATACATGTTAAAAGATTCATAGGTGGTGCTATTTATTTCATTTTTGATACTGAAAAGAACATGCAGCGCTAGTAAAATTCCATTATATTACTATTCATGGTGTGGGCTGGGGAGGGGAGTTTCCAGGCAGACGGAAACCCCCCCTGCGTTTGCCATGTGACTCCCAGTGTCACCCTTCTCAAAAGACATTCACCCATCAGGTCAAATATGGCCTCACATTTTCAGGAACAACTGTATTGCCTCTATGTAAGACATGAGTAATTACCCAAGTCTCAGGGCCTAGTTGGACCTCAATGCCCTCACAACATCCCGAGAAAACTCTACCTCTGTAGACTTGTCTGTCTAATGCTGGAATTACAATGCCCTGATTTAGATGAAACTTGAAGACAATTGTGGGCTGTTATTAGGACCAAACAGTCTTTTCAGTCTTCCTAAAATAGGAGAAGCTGAGCCCACAACTCCAAAACTCTCCTAGCTGTGGAAATAGTCAACAAGTAGGCAGTCTTCCAGGAGGTTAACTTGAACTCTATCCAATCCAATATTTCATGATGGTGCTGGAAGGCGATCGACACCAGGTCAAGATACCAAGCATCTATTTGGGGAGCGTGGTGGGTAATCACTTCCTGAAGGAAGGATCTGTACATCAGGTAAAACGCTGTTTCTTGAAAAAAAGAGGGGGAATCAGACCTAAGCGCTTAAAAAGTTAGTTTTAAACGCTGTTCCAGACACTACTGCAAGAACAGCGGCAAGTGGTTCAAACGAAAATAAGAGGCAAGTAATCCCTTCATTCCACACTAGGAGATGGTCTCTTCCAAAATGTAATAATATTTTCTTGAAATAGGTTTCTTAGCCTTGTACATGGTCTGAACCACACTGTTTGAAAACTTCGAAACAGCCTCACCATAAAAGATAGTCAAGTTAACTCTGGTGAGAAAAAGAGGCCATGGCTAAATAGATTTGGTTTTGGAGGCACCCAGGACCATCTGCCATGCTTAGAATATCTGTGTATCATGACCTTCATGGTCATTACGGTGCCCAAACCATCCAAACGCTGTCTTCTTTTTACATATTTGCTCCTCCATGGTACCATCGCTACAAAAGGTTAACTGAAAGAGCAGAGGTCAACTCCAAGAGAATGACAAGGCATCTACCAAAAATGCCTTTGGCTCCCTTGTCCTGAAGCTAAAGAGCTACACTGTGGTTCAACAGAGAAGTCATAATGGTAAATATTTGACTGTGACCACATGTCCATGATGGACTGGAAGACTTTGACGGGACCATTCCCTAGGGTTAATGGTCTGCCTGCTAAGGAAATCTGCTTCTCAGTTTTCAATATAAAGACCGATTGGCAGAGCAAAATCTTCCAGCCCTAAAATCACATGATCCTGCTGATCTGGGCACTCAATGCCCCTGGTTATTTAGGAAAGCCACTGCTGCAGCACTGTTTAATTGTATCTTGATGGTTCTTTATTGCAAGAACGGTCATCCTCTGACTTGAGTGCTGAAATACACTATATTATATGGGAGAGTTTTGACTGAAGAACGACAAACCCACAGTCTTGAGGGTTGAATTTCATCCAGTCCAGATAGAGACCAGTTGACCTCTGTCAAGGCTGATAATTCTTGGCTACTAGCAGAGCAACAGACCCACCTCTGAAGACAAGTCAAGTGATGTTGATACTTGCTCCATTTAGAAATGAGCTCAATCTGGAATATTTCGATATTTTGATTGACACTGAGCAAACTGCACTGCTGCTAAGGCGGAAACCATATTTCCTAAGATCTTCAGTCAAAGGTGAAAAGACAGGGTCCACAAGCTAACAAAGACTTTAAGTCCCTGTAGAGAGGACTTGAACTCTCGAAAGAACAACCTATGCTGGCCATGATTTTTGTGATCACTAGCGAGATCCTAAAGGGATTGCAACTTGCAGGACACAGTTATAGCCCATGCTTCACTGAACAGTTACTCCAACTCAGACATAAGAAAAGAAGAAATTAATTCCTTGCTGTCTTTACACTATAGTGTCTGCAGAACAGCATGCACTTTCATTAATGCCTCCTGTCGGAGCCCTCATCAGGACACTAGGTAACTAGGATCTGCCACCTCATCTTACTTCTAGAAAGAAAACTCAACTCGATCCTTCTGAAGTGTCAATGAAAGCGGAGAGTTACATAGTTTAGACGTGGTGTCAATTTCCATAGTGCTCCCCAAAGAAATGGACCATTTCATGCAACAAAGTCGCCAAGTTTTGAGCCCAAGTCAGCTGCAGAAGAGCCCTAAGGGTTCTTGCAGAGAGGCTCAGGTGGAGACAAGCAACTCCCATAGAAAAAGCAGGATGGTCACCCGCTCAGCAAGCCGCGCAAGTTCTCCGATAGCCTGGGCCAAAGACTATATCCACCTCAGTGTGTGTGTCTGGAGGCTAGCGCAGCCGATAGTTCTCTGTCAGTCACACATGCTTGCAACCAACCAAGACTAAGCACAGGGAAACAAAGTGGCTCATAAAACAGGGAAAATATGAGATATGGTAAGAACTTACCTTTATTATCTCTATTTCTATAAAGTCCATAGGGTTCCACAGGATACCTTAGGGGGTATATGTGATGACGTCAGGCATCGGGCACCATAGAGTTAAGTTTTCAGCCTCCCAGGATGCATCAGGGTCCCCCTCCTATACCCTGCCCCCGAGCCAAGGCATCTCAGTTACGTACCAAGCCATAGGCTGGAGGAGGAGAAGGAAGAGAGAGAAGAAAGATCTGGACACACACAAGAATCACATTCTCACCAGAGAGAGACGGAAAAACCGGTGAACAGAGTAAAGCCCATCTGCAGCACAGGTGCGAAAGGACGGGAGTCCTGTGGAACCCTATGGACTTCGTAGAAATAGAGATAACAAAAGGTAAGTTCTTACCATCTCTCATATTTTCTACATCAGGGTCCATAGAGTATCCACAGGATACCTTGGGATGTCCCAAAGCAGTATCCTTTAAGGGTGGGGATGCTCCTGTGCAGAAAGGAGAATCCGCCGCCCAAAGGAAGCATCCTGAGAGGCAAAGGTGTCAAAAGTGTAATACCTCACAAAGGTATGAACAGAGGACCACGTGGCAGCCTTGCAGATCTGGACTGCAGAGGCACCACGTCGAGCTGCCCACAAAGGGCCCACAGACCTAGTGGAATGAGCCCTCAAAGAGGATGGAACCGGAAGGCCTTCACGAAGATAAGCTTCTGAAATTGCCATACGAATCCAACCTGCCAAAGTTTGCTTTGAAGCAGGCCAACCTCTTTTACGGAAGCCATAGAGGACAAACAAAGCATCCGACTTCCTAAAAGAAGAAGTGCGGGCACTCGGGAGCTATCAAGAGGAGCATACCTCCTTCCTGTTTGAATTTCCGGATTACCTGCGGAAGAAGGGAAAAACGGAGGAAAGAGGTAGGCAAACTGGAACGTCCACTGGACGGACAGAGCATCCACCAGAGACGCCTTTTCGTCTCTTGTTCGAGACCCGTACACCAGCAACTTGTTGTTGTGCCGGGACGCCATGAGGTCTATCTCTGGAAGACCCCACCTGTCCACCAGAAGTTGAAAGACGTCCTGGTGCAAAGACCATTCTCCCGGATGTACGTCCTGCCGGCTGAGAAAATCCGCTTCCCAGTTGAGGACTCCCGGGATGAACACCGCTGATAGAGCTGGGAGATTGCGCTCCACCCAGACCAGGATGCGGGACACTTCTGCGAGTGCCGCCCGACTTCGGGTTCCTCCTTGTCGATTTATGTAGGCCACGGTGGTGACGTTGTCCGACTGGATCTGCCCTGGGTGACCTTGGAGAACCCGATGTGCCTGCTGGAGAGCACTGAACACCGCGCGGAGTTCCAAGATGTTTATTGGAAGCTCCTTTTCTGCCTGAATCCACCTGCCCTGGAACAAGTTTTGTATTGGATGGTAAGACCCATTGGGATTCTGCACCAAAAACAGATTGGAATAGAAACCCTGACCCCTCTGGGAGAATGGAACAGGCACTATACCTGGAGCATAGTGTGCAAAACCTTCCGCAGTTCCAAGGCTTTGTTCCGGTCTAGTGGAAGGCCTGTGGTGAAGAACCAGGATGGAGGCCTGTGCCGAAAGGAGAGGGCATACCCGTGAGAAACCACCTCGTGAACCCAGGTGTCAGTCGCAGTTATCGACCAACACTGGGCGAACTGAAGCAGGCGGCCTCCCACTTTGGGATCCCCCAAAGGGAAGCCCAGACCGTCAGGCCGTAGGTTTGTCATCTGACTTAGGGGCCGGATGTCTGGTACTCCAGGCCTGTTTCCTAGGCTTGGCCGATTTCTTGGGCCCAGCCTGTCGGGGAAAAGACTGTGCTTTAGGCCTATCCTGTAAGGCCGAAAGGACGATGTACCAGAACTTGAAGGGACCGTAGCAGACGGGAGACATGCAGATTTGGCTGCTGCCAGCATAGCTACAATTTTGTCCAGATCCGGACCAAATAGGACTTCTCCATTAAAATGCAAACCTTCTAAGCCATTTTTGGAATCAGCATCCGCTTTCCAAGATCGCAACCATAAGGTGCGACGAGCAGCAACAGCTGCAGAAGAAATCCTAGAGGTGAGGACACTGATATCCAAGGCCGCTTCATTGATGTAAGTGGCCGAATCCCGGAGATTGCCCACCAACTCGGCCTGTTCAGCCGAACAGTCAGAGTCCAAAGATGCCTCTATACTATCAGCCCAGCGCTCCATAGCTCTGGCTACCCAACACACGGCCATAACCGGTCTGGAGGCCCCCCCCTCAAGGGAATAAATTGACTTTAGGCAGATTTCCACCTTGCGGTCCGTAGCATCCTTCAAGGAGGACATGGAAGGAATGGGCAAAGTGGCACTTCTGACTAGGTGTGTCACATGGGAATCCACCTGCAGAGGGGATTCCCACTCAGAAAAATAATTGTCAGCAAACGGATAAGCCACGGCTAAGCGCCTCTGAGGCTGACACCGTTTTCCGGGATGTTTCCACGCCTCCTCTAAATGGTCTACTAACTGACCAGAAAGAGGAAACACTGTGGAGTCACCCTAATATCCTTGAAAAAGGCATATTTGGATACCGGAGGATCATCATCCTCAATAACTAAAGCCGTGCGGACTGCCCGAATAAGGCCAGGAATATATACCTTTGACTTAGCGTCCGACTCTTTAGTACGGAGAGGTTCCTGGTCAGATAGATCCAGAATCTCCCCATCATCGAACGTCACGTCATCATCCTCATAAGGAGCAGACAGACTCCACAGGCCGCAACACAGACTCCCCTTGTAAAACATCCGACAAATGCTGTACTGAAGATGTCAGAGATTTAACCCACGCAGGCTCCTGTGAAACTTGGGGAGGTGAAATAGGGAGACTGTGGGGTACCATCAGTTGTCTCGGGAAACCCTGCATGGGTAACGACACCACTGACTCCTGGGACAATCCCATCTGGGAAAACACAGGTGGCGGAGCTAACTGGCCCACTAGGGTTGTAAGAGCCTTAGCGAAACAAGCCCAGGGAGGTTCCTGTACCGGAGCCGTGACAGTAATTGGCCGTGCCAATAAATCACACTGCCGACATAGCCCCTCCGCGTTACCCCCCCCCCTCCGCTATTGGTACATTGCACTTAGTACACATAAGCTGGAGAGGAAATTCACTCTCAGACATGATGGGAAGTCTGTGACCCTCCTCACTGATACTCGTTAGTATAGTGGGAGAAACACCCTGCAATCACCGCACCGCAAGGGCTTTAGCAGAGTAAGAGCAGGGACAGTAAAATGGCTGACAGTAGAAAGTGAAAGTACAGGCAGCAGTGCTAGCAGAAGTCACATACAATGCAGAAGAAATTAATCCCTGCACTATCAGTGCTATTTCTCAACTACACAGAGTCTGGTAGGACACAGCGCTGCATACACTGACCTTAAGCCAACGGAGGAGAGGTATGCCGGAGGACCCAGACCGCGATGCCACCGATCAGCATCTTCCAGCAGCGTTCACCATGCAAAGATGGCCACCGAGGAGCAGAGAGGAGGCCAGCCTGGGGGAGGAGCGCTGCCACAGGACCAATCGGCAACGCAGAGAGGGCTGTGTGCAGCTGGGGAGGCGCCGGCTGTATAAGGGAAGGCGCGCTCCCCTGGCATGCAATTAACCCCAGGAACGCGGCAGCGCTTGCCGCTCAGCTGCGGCCCGCTGTCCCAGGGGGATAGTGGAAGCGCAGATTAGTACCTGGCTCCACGCTGCAGCCAGTCCCCAGGGAGCCCCCTGCCTGGGGACTGTGGACCATGATCTCAGCAGGGACCCACCGCGGGACCCCCGCTGCTTACCTGCTCCCCTTGAATCCGGCCATGGTCCGAAACATCTGGGGTCACCGCTAGCCGTGACCCCAGATGCTTACCAGCATCCCCGGATCAGTACCGGCGTTCTGGTACCGGCGGGGTGTAGGGGAGACAGCATGGACGTCAGCAGTGACTGTCCATGTTGTACGCCCAGATGTGCAGCCACAGCTGCCTTGAAAGAAACTTCAGGGGCAAATCTTAGCCCCCCTCTAAACAGGTGCTCCGACTCCAAGCCGGGCACCAACGAAACTGTGATGCCTTGGCTCGGGGGCGGGGTATAGGAGGGGGACCCTGATGCATCCTGGAAGGCTGAAAACTTAACTCTATGGTGCCCGATACATGACTTCATCACCTATACCCCCTAAGGTATCCTGTGGATACACTATGGACCCTGATGTAGAAAAACAAACCGCTGTTTCTCCTCTATGTATGACCTGGGACATACTCCCCTTCCCATGCATATAAAGAGTTGAAGAAAGGAGAGGACAGGTAAAGAACACAATCAAAGAGGAAGTGAAGACTCAGAAGAGACATATAAAGAAAACCGAATAAGAAAATCAGCACCAAAAACCTCTCACTACTACTTTCCTACAGTAGAGAGGGCAGTCTTTGGAGGACCAGAAGCTGCTGCTTCTCCCAAAAAAATGGCTTGCCAGTCTGGGAAGCCCAACAAGGAGGAGATCTATACACATCACCTCAAGGGCCAACGCTAATGAAAATCTGGGACAGCCCCTTCAGCCTTTTAAAGTCTAGTCAGGGGCTCTTTGAACAAGGAGTTGCCTTTACTATACATTAGCAAACAAAAGTTTTGTTCTTCAGAGTAAACTAGTTCCCTACACAGAGTGCAGACAGCCATCTTGTGACATGAAGCATTATTAATGACAATGCATTCTATCAATGCAGTAGAAAGAATGATGTAATGATTTACTTGGAGTATGGACCCTAGCTTCACAATTCAAAATAGAGCCAGCTCACAAAATGGCTGCCTCCTCGTGTGTTGGAGATAGATGTGCTTTAACAACAGTTGAACTACGTGGAAACAGCACACTACTACTTAATGCTAGAAAAAACATATAACAAAATATTTTTTAAAATTTCAACTTCAATTTCCCTCTAGACTCGAAGAGCAACACATAGAAAATAGCAGATTAAGCACATTGGAGCTTGGCATAACAAAAAGCTGCAGCATCGTAGCACTTTATATACAGATTCAGACTTATTTGCACACAGGTGTACCAATGTCACACATCAGATTGATCAGTGCATTCTAGCAAAGTAGTTATTTGCACAAAAAACTTGAAGCAACATAAGTTGCACATTTCGCCTGGCGCGGCTGAGTCGCCTGGGAGCTGAGAGGGGCATGAAGCCACATAGTATGAATACACATATGTACAATAACTTGGAATTTGATAATCAAGACAACTTAAGATTTGGTGTGCATCCATTTTCTCCAAAATATCGTTTTTTGTAATAAAACAGAGAATACGGTTTAGTATAGGCACATAAAAAGGCTAGCTCTCCAGAGTACCAAACATGTAGTCTATTTTAAGTATTTTGATATTTAACAAGAGGAATTCCTGGTTTGTTGTTTGATGGGACCCTCCTTTTGCCAGCACTAAAGCATTCATACATTGATACACTAATGTTGTCAGGGAGGAGAGGCCTGATCCAGGTTCTACCTGCACTGCCCCGAGTCTGCCTCTTGCTGGGGAAGTCCATCTGACAGGATTTCTTGTACAGACAAGGAAGCAGCACATACAGTTCAAAGGAAAATGCTAAGTGTTGCAATTTAAGATGTAGTTAAATAAAATGATCCCTAGTAGCTTCTCCTGGGAGAGGGCAAGATATAAAAATGCCATTTTGAAAATGGCAATGCTGGGCTAATCATTCACCTCTGCGCTATTATAGAAAGGCTCAAAAGCGGTTAAAAAGAATGGGCCTAATTATGCCTCACAATTGTTTAAACATATTTTAGAAATACTATAAGTTTTATTACTTGGAGTAAATGTTTCTGTGGGCAAGGAAGACCGATCTATTAATGTACTTCCACCTCAACTAAACAGGACAATATCCAGCCTGGGACCTAGTGAACAGCAGTGTCAACCCTCACACTTCAGAGGAAACAGTGGCATAAGCCTGCAGAGTGGCAACTGAGGCTCTATTGGGATTTTTTCTATAGGGATTTTGTCTGTTTTCTAAATACTAATTCCTCGTACCTTTTCAGCTTCATATTCGTTCAAGTACTCTTGCTTCTCCTCATCGGTTAGGTCTCGCCACATCCCACCAATGATCTTGCCAATCTCCCACAACTTAAGGTCAGGGTTGGAAGCCTTCACTTGGTCCCAGACCTATTCAGAGACATTAAGGGTGGCGGAGAGTATTTTTTTGTTTTGTTACTAAAAGGTCTACATGTACTTCTACGTACAATGCTTATTCTAGATTTATTCTAAGGGAATAATGGGGCTTTTAGGAAGCTTTTCATAGGGAGACAGAAAGCTGCACCTCCCAGTACCCAGTCCCATCACTCACCTTCCTGCTGTATCTCATGTACGGCATCAAGGGCTTATCCGGCGGCTTTGGAGGTTTTGGGATTGTAATCCCAGATGAAGCCTAAAAAAGAAGCATATAAAATCAAGCTTAGTATTTTGTGGTCACCTCACACTCTTAACCGATCTAGTGTGTCATCTGCATACTAGCTACAAAATGTCACACTGCAAGCGGTTAGCTGCTTTACTTCCTTATTCGTTGATTTGAACATTAAAATACATCCCCCTTAGTTTACTCAAACTACAACTTTTACCTCTGGCATTATTCTATCACCACTAAGCATTAGACTAGAATGAAAGGGAAGGGGAGGGGATGAAAGAAAAAAAAAAAAAAAAAAAAAGAAACCACCACACGATTGGGATTCAATTGTTTTAGGAAACATGTTAATTAGTACATTAGCGAATGCCGCTGCTGCACACATTTCTGCTTGCTGCCTCCAGAGATGTGCGAAAAGTCTGTAGTTTGGGCACCCTAACTAGGACTTTAGACCAGGGCTTGACAAATGTTTCTAAAATCTAGGAGCCAGGATGAAATTGTAGGAGCCAAACCACCGCCCCCCCAAAAAAATTACAGTAGTAAGGAGCACAGCTCTGTGTGTTATGCAACTGTTATACACACTATACTATCCCACAAAATGGTCACAGTTGAATGGATACAGTAAAATGGAGGCCCCCTCACTGCTCTGCACAGCTCCCCTGCTCCACCCTCCAGTAATAACGGACCACATTTCACATAAAACAATTGTGCCAGAAAGTACAACAAAACCCCCCACCCCTCATGGTCACACCACTGTCCCTCTGAAACCACTCCGCAATCCCTGGCCACACATAGACCCTACTACCGGAGAGCTCTATGCAGCCAGAAATAGGAGACAGTAGACAGCCGGGACGTACAGGAGGATCAATGTAGACTGGGACAGACAACAGGGATAAGAGCAGGCCAGGATGGAGAGGAGTCGTCAGCGCAGGCCGGGACGGACACAGACACAGCAGTCACCGCAGGCGACACTCAGTACACGCACTCCTGTGCATGATATGAACACCGCAAATACTAAGCTCTCACGAGCAGGGACCTCTTCCCTCATGTGCTTCTCTTTTCTTCTATTCCTTACTCCCCATAAGAGCATCTAACACTTGACTGCCAACTCCCTGCTTATTGTGAGTGTTTTAATCGCTGTTGCAGCAATGTATATAAGTCGTGCCCTTGCCCTGCACTGTAAGTTTCTTGTTCACTTACTAGTTTTATGTACTATGTAAGGCGCTGCGGAACACTTGTGGCACCATATAAAGGATAATAATAATAATACTATAGGCACGAATCTCTGCCAGAGCTGATGAGGATCTGCTTCCTCCCTTACTGCAAAATCTGGTAGCCATGGCGACCTGGCCCCCGGGATTTGTCCAGCCCTTCTGCTCCACGGGAGGTTTCTGTCCTCTCTGAGCTTGTCTTAGGACACCTGCGTTACGGTTTGACAGGTGTGCTGCCCCAGTCAAACTCCCCACCTGCCACTGTCCCCGGAGCGGGTTTATAGCTGGTCTTTTTAGGTGCGACAAGCGCAATAATTAATGGCCGTCCAAAAACAATTCAATTGCTCCGACAGACACCCATTAATTATTGCACGTGTCTCCCCCAAATAGAGTGGGTTTAGCCGAGTAAAGTGGCTAAACCCATCTAAAAGTCCTGGTTAGGACACCCAACAACTGACTTTTCACAAATTTCTGGTTGCCACTTCAGGAGACAGTGAGCAAAATTGTGTGCAGCCGCGACATTTGCGCCCAAACAGAGCAAAAATTAAATTGCTCCATGGGGTGCCCATTAATTATCAGGGCACTAAATACAATTGAATTGACCGCCTATGGGCCTAGTGCAGAGTTGGACGTAATTCGAGCTTATAGTACTGCTCATCCACAAGTTGAAGACATCTCGAGATGCCAGGTTTGCTACTAGTCATCATCATCTACTTGCACATGTCCTATACTAGGTGCTAAGGATGTGCCTCCAAAAAATGCATATTTTCGTTTACATCCAACTCTGTATAGGATACATTTCGTCATTCTGCCCTCATTGAAATTTGTCTACATAAGAATGCTCCGTTGCAAACTGGTTCTACCTCTTCGGTTTTAAGCGAAAATACAAATGAAATGCATACAACTCTGCTCTGCCAGTACTTGCATTTTTTGATCATGTGCTGAGAAAATGTAATACAACACACATTCTGCAAACTGGACTTAAGTTTGACTCTAAAATATATATCAACCGGGTGCAATGTAATTTAAAATCCTGAGATTAAAATAACTAGGTGGAGCTGCTAAATTATTTAACACTGGGTTAACCAACTCAGATAAAAAAAAGGGGAGAGAGGAAATAGTGAATACCTCACTAATTGGAGCACATTATCTATTAGAAAGCAATTAAACACATTTGTATAGTTCCATATAAAAATACATTTATTCACAGGACACAAAACATAATAAATATATAAAAAGGTTAATATCAAGTGCTACAATTAAGACTCGCTTCTAGTGAAATTGACCCTTCCAAGAAAATTAATAAACACAGTGAACAATATGCAAGATGGTTATATTATATTTTGTAAACTCAGTCATGAATAATGCCACACAAGTTGGTTATTGGTGTTTGCTCCTAGATTAACTGAAAACGGATCAAATGTTCACTTAGTATATCCAGACAGGGGAGAACACAGACTGAGCTTCAAGTCTGTGATATGCTCAACCCTGTACTTGATTTAGTGATAAGCTTCCAGACAGCTGGTAGATGCAGGGAAGGAGAGCACTGCTCAACCTCCTTTATATTCATTATTGCAAAGTCATCATTATTGCAAAGCCACATTCAATAGGCAAATTTAGTATTGTAAATGCCCGGTAAGCTGTACCTCCTGCTCACTTCAGAAGCCACAATCACAAACAGTCAGCATGCTTGGGGGTACGGTGGCCTGTGGTCTGAGATGTAAGACACCTCTTGTGGCTGCAGCAAAAGATCAGTGATATTGGCACCTTGGTACAAGGCACCAGAAGGGTGATTTTTCCAGTCCTAATGCTTTTAACCAGAAGTGAGTCTAATTGTGGCACTAGATATTAACCTTTTATATATTTATATATATGTTTCATGTCTATTGTCAATAAATGTGTTTTTATCAGCACCTATGGGCCTGATTCTGACTCGCACGCAATACTAATGTTCATGGAGTGGCGAGATACTTTAGTACTGCGAGTGAATATCCTTAAAAACATGTACGGTGCATGTGTTACACTGTTGGTACAGACGCGATTGAGATGAGCGGTATTAGAAATGCGCTTCCTGGTCGGTGACTGGGAGTTAGCCACTCAGACGCATGGACAAGGTCCGTCTTATGGGCACGTTATAGGAAAGTCACAGGCATAGCGCTGAAGTGTTTGCGCAAACAGACTCTTAAATCACTCACATTAGAGGCCATAGAGAAAATCAGCACCTACCA
This sequence comes from Taudactylus pleione, assembly GCA_031769625.1. NCBI lineage: Eukaryota > Metazoa > Chordata > Amphibia > Anura > Myobatrachidae > Taudactylus > Taudactylus pleione. Next base: position 9,753,942 of record JAUIMM010000154.1, read on the forward strand.
TAGGGCTGGTGCAAGATTCGATACTGCGACCGATGGCAGCATCTAGAGAGGCACTAAGCAGTATTGCAGTGTCTAAAGACGGTTAAAGTGTGCGTCTCAGTCCTTGCACATTCAGACACACTTGTACACCAGGGGAAAAGCTAATACCATTAGCAAATAGTTGCAAACTCAACTACGGAAAAAGACACTAAAGCGGTGACAGCAGTGTGCAACTCTGAATAAGGACCTTTTATGTCTTTGTGTTGCCTCTACCATGAAATGGTAATATGTTCTTAATGGAATGTGGTCATTAAACAATATCTACAATAACTCAATAGTTTAAGATAATTAAAAAGTTATGGGATTCTTTTAGCCAGAAAATCATGATCAAATAGAAAATAAAGGAATTGAAAAAGTAAATAATTGCTACCTGGTGATGTCATCACCAAGCACCTCCTCTCACAGGCACTGTGAGGAACGCAGTAACAGACAGCAGGTATAGAAAAGGCATCGAATTTGTTTTATTTGGTTTAATGAATGAAACCATAGTATAACTCATTCTGGGTTAAAATATCCAAAACCAGCAATAACTTGTCAAATACTATGGATGGTTTCATTGAGAAAGCCAAGGTGAATCAGTTTTACATATCTTCATCCAGTTTCAGTATGAAAGGGGTTTTTTTACCTTAATTTAACTTTAATACATAGTACAAGCCAATACATGCCCTCCTGTAACTTACTAAATAAACTGCTTTTCAAAACAGCTTCCTATTGAGCTCTTCAGACATATTTGGGTACATTTGCTTATTTTAAATGCTGTGTGAAAAAGTGCTTTTCTACCCCACACTGAATACAAATTGTATATGGACTGCAGCTCTGCATTGTACTGTAAGGTGAAAACTTCAGCCTTATGCTGAAAACACATGGCAAAACAGCACAGCAGGGTGGTAGTACTTGCAGCATACTTGATAAAAATTACAGGAGGACATGTACAAGACAATACATTAAAGTTATCAGAAGGATGAAAAGCAACACTTGAATAGACCATGAGGTAATCTTCTACCTGGATGCACAGCATTTTCCTTTATGTGGTCCTGTCTTAACACATTGAGCATGATTCAATTCAACGCGAATTAATTAGCGCCGGGAAGGAGCTCCCGGAGCTGATTCAATTCAGCGCACTGTTTTTTGTCGGAGAATGCTGGTTCTCGTGCCTTGAACATTGTGTTTAGTCCAAGAACCAGCATTCTCCGACAAAACTTTCCGGCACGATGCTGTTTCCACGGTGCTAAGGGCAGAAAACAGCATTGCGCCAGTAGTTTTGTCAGATTTCTGCTGGCATCCCAAGTGGGATGCGAGAAGAAATCCTTAGTCGGGCTTAACAGTGCGCCGATTTGAATAGCTCCGCGAGCTCTTTCCCAGCGCTATACAATTCGCGTTGAATTGAATCCATTCATTTTAGCACAGTTACATTTACAATGAACGAACACATAGAACATAGGGTCCTATGTAATATTTTCAAATTTTTGTGAAAACAATCCTCCAAATATCACGGAGTTTTGCAAGACCTATGGAAAAGGAGGAGCTGTAAAAACATGGAAGGTCTTCTCATACATCGGTGGGCTCTCAGATGCCCCTCTCCTAAAACCCCTTTTTATCAAAAAGCTATTCCTATGCAACCTGAGGCATGCGATAAACAGGAGAAAGAAAATCTAATAAATATTTGCGAAATTTCAAAGACACATTCGAAAATATCGCATTTCTACTATTCTTCAATTGCAAGACAGCGTTTATGCGATCGAGAATCACAGCCATCTTCCATGAAAAAAACATTTCATTTCCTGCTTGATACATATGACCAATACTACATAGCATTTAGCATGCAATAATTAATCACATTTGTTATGCAAAATCCAGCTTGATACATCGCCAATTAGCACAACTACTAAATGGACACACATTAAAATCAGATCCAACAGATTCTGCACCACAGTTCTTGAATAAGACCAACCCAGCTAAATCTTCAGATGCTTACATCTATGCAAGATTTTAGGTGTGTAAAATATGATAAATTAGAACTTGATATTTTTAACACTATTTCATTAGAGTACTGTAATTGCCATATTTTAGAGCAATTCCCATTTAATTTATAGAATGTGAAAAAGAAGGCAATATCACAAAATTGCATGTCACTGCATTGGTGCGATTGTAACAGAAATCTGATCAATATCAATCGGATTGTGTAAGGGGGGTGCTTGTGAGTCTAGCCGGCTTATGAACAATGACTGTTTGCAGTTACAGGTTGACTCAATTAACTGGGCCGCTGTGTAATCCACATGGAAAGCCTATGCTTCAAGTGGCTAGAGTTGAACATGGAAAAAGATCCTACGGTTTTGAATTCAGGTTGAAAGTCAGGACACGCCAGTATGCAGGCATACATAAAATAGACAAGTAAAATAAATGTTCAAGGCCACATCGTAAAAGGGCTAGAGACTTTAGTTATACCCAAATAATCAGATTTGTTACAAATCATTTACACAGCAACTAAAAATGTATTGTATGTCATACTAAGAAAACCTTGCTAATAAAAGAACAGTCATGTACATAATTTACTGGGAACCAAATGCGGCAATAACAGTTTACTGTAGAATACCGCATTTTTAATCCATATACAACCAAAAACAGTTTTATCTGAGAATGAAAAATCCACTTTAATTCTTTCACTGTAACAAACTTGCTACCCATTCAAGTGTCTTTACAACAACACAGATTATTATCACCGCTTAATTGCAAATAATTGGTCAAAGAGAAGATCTTGTAATAAATAGTCTCAACTATGTGGCCAACATAAACTGTCAGCAAAGAATCTATTATGCCATGCATTAGCTTTTTAACAGGTGAAGTCAGTCCACATTACTGAGCCACCAACAGGGATATTGAAGTGATCTGTAAGGACCATTTATAGTGTTCTCGCAGAGCACCGTGTCCTGTCCGATTTTAAAATGACAATGCGCCCAACCCTTATGGTGGCACCCTGCTGAAACAGCCTGTCCTCCGTCGCCCGACCCGCGGGCCATAGTTTCCCGCGGATGGGAAAAGTTGAGGTTTGGCAATCACTCTAGTGAATAGATGCCATGCGCACGTCAGCTATTCACAGTGCGGGGAGAGCTTGGGAGCAGCCCAGCATCTCTGTAAGTGCTGGGCCTTCCCCCTAGAGTAACGAACAAGGGCGTGTCATGAAGCCATGCCCCTTTTTGGGAAAGGCGAAGTGCCCCTTCTCCCTGCGGCGTCGCCCTGCCTGCTGTTCACCCTAGAGTGAACATTCACTATATGCACATGGATAAATTAGATTGCACCGATAACTCCACTTTGCGAATACAGGCCAGACTCATCTGAAAGTACAATCCCCAGTTCCGGCTGTTCTGTAACGCCTCAGGTCACACATCATTTCAATCTCCTACCGTTACCCTGCTGTTGCTGCCTGGGTTCCCTCCCAGCCTGTAGTTGTTGTAGGCAAGATGGCTGTATGGATTGTATCCCACAAACCCTGGTGTGCTGGGCATTTGCTGATGGAAACAAATGAGACAAAAACACGAATGAGAAATGAGTTTTAACAAAGAAAATAAAATTAGATATTAAATTAAAAAAAATAAATAAATAACAAAATGAAAATGATTTGCATATGACATGAAAAAGCTAGAGTGGGGAAAGTCAGAGTACACTTACTTTACAAAAACACAAATTTGACAATATTTGAGGCACTGGCCTATTAACCACTGCAATAAGAAGTAAAAGCAGAGGACAAGTGTTAGGGAACCTTGCAGTGGATGTATGAGAATACAGAAGCATCACAAATCAGTGGGCATAGCTAAGTGTACAAAATTAAATGGTTACCCCTAATAACTGGATACATTCTGGAACTTGCCAAAACTGTCTTTGCAATTGTATATATGGACTGTATAGTATAGATAAAATTAGGTCATTGTTCCTGCATATGTATGACCTACACTACATTTATTTAGAGACAAATTATGAAATTATACAACATTCTACACTCTTGGGGTCACTGCTGCGATGAATTTTACTATTCTAAAGATCAAACCCCAATTAGCTGTATACTTCCATCCAGTTACCGGGTAAACAAAACAAAAAAAAAAAAGTAATACAAAACGCCTACTACTACCCATCAACCTGGTAATAAATCATCATCTGCCATTCCTGGAGAACCAATAGGGCTTTTGCCATTGCCCACTTAGTGCTTTCTAGGGAATATAACAATTTATGGAAGTGTAGCTTGTTGCCTAGAACTAGTTTTGAGGAGAAGAATAAAGTAATTTGAAATAAAGTACAAAATATTCTGAAAGCAGGAACCATTACATATAGTTTATAGCACTGTGAAAGTGAACAAGCACGTGTGTACACACAAACGCAAGATGACAGCATGTATCTGACAAACAACATGTAAATTTATGAGAAGCAAGCATGGAGATTGTTTCAAATACAAAGCTGCTATTTCAGGGTAAGGAATTTGCCCATAAAAATATAACTAATTTTAACTCACATACAAAATGTGTTTAAAATTAGAGCACATCCATAATTTGGGTTAAAGATTTTATATGAATTTCACACTTCAGTTGTCTCGGTTGCCTCTCAGGAACGGCTGTGGTTTCATACGTACGTTTTATCAGGCCAGAGACATGTTCACCTATAAACAAGGCCAATATAGCAAAAGGTTTCTCTAGTAGCTCAAGTTCAGCAACAGATATTTTAAAGGCTTATATGCTAAAGTAAAGGTCAAGCACCAGAGCCCACTTTATGGTACAGTATTTATGCTTAAACATGTAGAAGAGTTATTTATATCACTCCGATAACATTTTAAATAGTAAATAGGTTTCCTTACCGTTGTGGGGGCCGGGGCAGGGGGCGGAGCATACGAAGGCCGCTCTGTTAAAACAAAATAATGAAATTAGAGCATGCAACAACAAAAAAACTGTGGAAATGGTCTTTTATCAACACAGCATAAAAGTAGGTGATTTGTATTCAGATAGCTTTTTCTTTGTATTCAAAGTGTTGCACCAGTTTATATTCATTGCAAAAAAATTTAAAAGGTATCATGAACAACAGAAATACAAAATTGCAGTACTTGGCAAATCTTTGGCTGGTTGAGGTTGTTTACTTTACAAATGATGACCCTAAATCAGAGGTTCTCAAACTTGGTCCTCAAGACCCCGCACGGTTCATGTTTTCCAGGTCACCCAGCAGGTGCATTCATTACTCACTGACACATTTTAAAAGATCCACAGGTGGAGCTAATTATTTCACTTGTGATTCTGTGAGCCCTGGAAAACATGCACTGTTGGGGGTCCTGAGGTTCAAGTTTGAGAACCTGTGCCCTAAATAATTACATGGTCTAAATATATAAACGATCTAAACAATAAAATCACTGCAGAGATGCCCTACCCTTGCCCGTTATCTGTCTTACCCAGACTGTGGTGCGACAGTTTGCCATTGTGTACTGTATTTATGCTCTGATACCCTGTTACTGGTTTTTATGTTTATGCTCATACACTCTGTGGTGCCATAGAAATAAAAGATAATAACAATAGGGTGTAGTTGGTATTACCGCCGGCCGCATGGCCAGCTGTTCAAATCCCGACAGCGGCAGCCCGGCAAGGGTGAACATCCCGATCGTCAAAAGGTAAGTATCGCTAACCTAATTCTACCCCCTAACCCTCCTTAGGGGTGCCTAACCCTCCCTTCCCCTAGCCTAAACCCAACCCTCCCAGGGGGGTGCTTAACCGGGTGGTCGGTATTTAGACTATCGGCTTGCTGACTACATCCCTCACAATATGTGGTTTATGCTTACCCTTACATTTTGTTAAAATACAGACACTTAATATTTAACCCAAAGCATTTAGAGTGATACATACTAGTGTATAAAGTGCTCCCAGAGTGTTTTTTGGCTAGAAGTAGGTGCCATATAAAGCAGCTCTGTTCCATAATGGAATGGAGGTTATAAGGATATCAGAGCAGGCTGGAGGAGAGGAAACAGCATAACTGCAAATCAGTGCGTCCTCTCCATAGCTCTATCCCAAATCCTCTAGCCACACAAAGTGGTCATCTGAAAGTAAATATGGGGGATCTAAGTGCCCAAGAGACAATTAAGGTGTGAAAAAGCACAGAATGTCAGTTCTGCTGGCCATACTCCTATGTGTGAATTCACTTCTGGTATTTACAAAACAAGTAAAATCACTTCTGCCAAAGTTTCTGTACACTATCTGCCTATCGAGCAGAAAACCCTTTACACCTACAGTAGCTGTGCAGGGATTGAAAGAGAAGCTGAGTTATCACTAAATCCATCTCAAGTGGGCTGAACGATAGGGGTAGTTGTGAATATATTATAACTGGGTTTACTAATCATTTATTTATAAACACTTCAGGTACTCCAGGGATATTACATAGCCTAACAATATAGAATTTTTTTTTTTATGTCAATGGCTGTAATAAATAAATACATGGTGCAGAATGTAGGTTCTTGTTACCTATTTTGTAAAGAACATATAAAACGTAGACATTTTGTTCTTTGGAAACATAACTTACTTGACATGTTTGCAGATCACTTTTCACAGTTCACATTGACCTTCAAAACAAAAATAAATTGTTACAATGATAATACATATAAGATAGTTCCCTTCGCCCCTACTTTACACCTAGCTGTACATCATTATACGGACTTAAGAGACAGGACCATGGACATAAAAGATTACATTTTCAACAAATAGCTATATCTAGATAACTAATGAATAAAAGATATACACTACAACTGTGGTTCCCAAACTGGGTGCCGTGGCACCCTGGGGTGACACAGGGCGCTTGGAGGGGTGCCTCGGGTTGGTGGTCCAGTACCAAATAAAATGATTTTTAGTCAGTGTGATAGGCAAAATCAGTGCTGGTGGCTGCCAATGAAAAGTTATGTGGACAAAAAGAAGCTCAGCCCTGTCATCCAGCACATAGCTGAACCCAAGGGTGACATATAAGCACAATTTACTTCATTTCATTTTTACTGAATTTCTCAAAAAGAAACCTTTGGGCCACGGGTGCTGTGGAAAAAATGCTGATACGCTAATGTGCCGTGAAAGTCAGGGAACCACTGCACTACACAACAGTGCAGTTTATTAGCATGCGTCCTTTCCTATATCATTACAATGTACTCGCTGTGCTCTTCCTGGCATTAAATCTAACAACAAATAGAAAAGAAAAAAAAAAAAAAACCAACATCCTTAATTTGCCTTTGCAGCATGGTATGATTGGCATCGCCAGGGGTGTCTGAACCAAATGTTCTGCAGTGAGACCACATGCCCAGAGCTAATCTTTTAATACAATGCTCTGTGCCAGAGGAGACAGGTATTTTGAACATAATGTGAGCAATATTATACTGTTATTAATGACATGTTGTTTGTTATTATCCTATTTTTTATTATCCTTCCATTGCAAGCCCATTGTGTGACTGAGCAACGCCCCCAGCTACACGTTACCCACATAGGCCTCACCTCCCCCTGCTCTGGCGTCACTGCACCGGGAGCCCAGGGTATCCATGGTTGCCGGGTGCCCCCCCTGACCTCCCCGTTGCCCCGGTCCGCACTCACCTCGCTGCTCCAGCACACCCCTCTTTCTGTGCTGCTGCTCTTTGTCCCAAGCACAGGAAGCGCCTGGCTGCACTTCCGCTGCAGCACTTTCCATACGGTGCGGCGGCCGCGGCACATTGAATCAGCACAATATAATAATACGTAAAACTTCACCTAACAAATTCCATTAGTCATGTAGTGGCTCACGCTAGAAGGGTCTATAGACTCTATAACCACAGCTCGTCTTATGTTGTTTCTTGCAGTAAATGAGCAGAAAGGCGATCATTGGCATACGTTTTTGTTTTCTATTATTACAGTGATGAAAGTTATTATTTTTGGATTTTAAAGAGCGGTTGTATTATGTGCCGAATCTGCGTCTCAGTTTCGTCTGTGGTCGAGACTCAGAGCAAACGTCACTGCCGCACTCACTGACGCGGCGACGCCCTGCTTTATGGCTGAGCCAACTAAGGTGTAAAACTCATTATATTCTATTTGTACATGTAAAGCAGACGTTTCAAATGGCATCATGTTATGTTCAAATGATATGTTAATATAGCTTCTCCCATAAGGCTTAATTTAGGAAGCAGTGGTTCGGTAGTGGATAGATCCCCTTCCGTATATGTACCTTGACGTCATCAGTTACTGTCTAACTATCCACGCAGTGATTCCCCAGCTAGTTGCAGGTGAAAATTTAAAACGGCGCACACAGTCAAGGACACCGGGCATTAAATGCTGTTTTCAATTTTCACCTGCAACCCGCTAGGAAGCAGACACCCTGGGGCAGATGTACTAAGCTCTGGAAAGTGATAAATTGGAGAGTGATAAACTACCAGCCACTCAGCTCCTAACTCATATTTACAGCCTGTAACGTGACAGGAGCTGGGTGGCTGGTAGTTTATCACTTTCCAAAGCTTAAAGATCTCCCCCAGAGTGTGGCTTACAAATGTCACTGCTTTGTAAATAAAGCCCATAGTCCCAAATATGGCTGGCCAGGGGCGTATTAAGAGAGGAGGGGGTCCGTGTTCACTCACCTCCTCTCTCCCTGGCTGCTGTCTGCGAACTGACAGCAGCGGTAGACTCTGGGCACTAGAGCGTGCCCGGAGTCTACTGTGGCAGCCATTTTCCTGGTGATTTCCTACTGTGCATGCGCAAAATGCTTGGAAAATGGCGGTGGCATTACTCCGTGGGACATTGGAGAGGTAGGTAAAAAAAAAAAAAAAAAAAGTATGTGTGCGGTGCGGGTCCCCGCTGGACCCCTTTTAAATGGCTCGCCATTGGCCATTGATGGTTAGGCTAAGATCCAATGTTTCTTCATCAGTGGCAGAGATCCAGCAATATTTTTCTTTTCTCCCTGTGCACGCACTTAAGCTGGGTACACACTAGTCAATGCATACCTCCCAACATTTTAGGTTGGGAAAGAGGGACAGGTCGCGCACCAAAGCCGCACGTGGCCGAAAAGGGGCGTGGCTTTAGGGAAAAGGGCCGTGGTTTACTGAAAATGTGGCGGAGCCTCGCGGCTTCCCCCATTTTCGTCACTTTGGGGGCGTGCCCAGCACGCTACGAGACGCTGGGCAGCCCCCAGGCGCTCCGTACAGAAGAGAGCAGATGCCGTGCGCATGCGCACGGCATCTGTTCTCTTCCTGCACACCCGCTGCTCTGCTATGCAGAGCAGCGGTTTGTGCTCTCCCAACTTCCCACCCACCGCGGGACACTGCGGCCCGCGGGCGGGACAGTCCCAGAAAAATGGGACTGTCCCGCTGGAAGCGAGACAGTTGGGAGGTATGCAAACCCCCGATCACACATCGGGGAGAAGAGGTATCAGCGCACATAACGTGCGCTGATAGCGCTCAGGGCTTCATACATCTCCAATGACTATCAGCAAAGTACAGTAGATAAAATTAAAGTGCCCAGCATTATTAATTTTGGAAAAAACAAATCAGTCTATTATATATATATATATATATATATATATATATATATATATATATATATATGTATTTAAAAGGAACAAGGTATTGAAAATAAAAAAAATTATAGATGAAGGATGTTCATGTTTATAATATAAACATGAACAGTTCATGTTTATATTAAAAAAATGAACATCCTTCATCTATTAATTTTTATTCATTTTCAATACCTTGTCCCTTTTAAATACATGGCTTGACCCTTTACACTATAATTATTACCTGCAGTATATCAATCAGAAATCATAAATGCCAGGTGAGTATTATATACACCGCATGGTATGTACACAGCCAGCCTGGGAAAGCAGAGAAAAAAACTCTGCCCTTGCAGTCAGGCAACGGTTGGGGGGCGTGGCCGAGCATCTTTAGTATTAATAGGTCCCCAGCAGCTCTCTGCAGCTTGCCATCAGTAGTGGGGAGGATGGGCGTGGCCGGCCAGAACGTCCCTGCGTCATCATGCTGATGACGCAGACTCAGGTGGGCAGGCCAGCCCTGTCGGAGCTGCTGGATGCAGGGAGAGGTGCGCACACAGCGCGGTAAGCTCACTGCTGTGTGCGCAAACAAGCACAGCAGCGGTGACAGAGATTTCCCTCCAACCTCCCCCGCCCGCGGGACACTACAGCCCGCGGGCGGGACAGCTCCCAAAAAACGGGACTGTCCCGCGAAAATCGGGACAGTTGGGAGGTATGGTCAATGTGTGTACCCAGCAATGGCAGATGCGCAGCACGATATATCAGGCGGTCCTTACACACTGCACAATCTGGTGTACGACCACCCAATATGTTGTTCCCCCGCCGCATGCAGAAGCATGGTGTCGTTTCTCAAATCTTCAGATTGGCCTGCATGTGTACCCAGCTTAAGCCTCACCACCCATCACTCCTCAGCCCAGCCACTGCTGCTGATTGATCTGCCGCATTCGCTTGATCCACAAAATACTGATGAAACCATCAATGGTTAACTATTTGTTGGCTATCCCAGACCTTTAAATGGGTTTTACATTTAAGTAGGTGGGTAGAGCTTTTCTGAAAAGCAGGTTGATGGAAATAGGGCGTACACCCAGTCCAGGTGAGTTGGGGTGTACTTTATCCAGACAGGGACTGCTTTTATATTGTTCTGATTTTACCTGGATATTGTGGGAGATATGAGAAACCTTTAATAACGTAAAGAAGTGTATGTAATAACGGCATATGGGGCTACTTTTTGGTCTCAACAAAATCTGTGCTTGGATAAGTAAATAAGGCAGTCTGGTGCCTTAGGGAATTTATGATTCTCATAGCTGCCAACTATAGTTCGTTTCCAGATTAAATTGATCTAGCAGATAAGTAAGGGCCTGATTCAGAGGTGCTCGCAAATAACGTCGCAACTGAGATTCTGGGCCTGATTCAGAGCCGCTCGTAAGCGGCCGCTCGTTCGCTCCGAGCGATGTTTGCACATCTGCGCATGCGTATGGGTCGTAATGCGCATGCGCCAACCAGTCAGTGCGGTCGGAAATTGTGTGCTTGCAAAATAGCGAGTGCCTGTTAATTTGTGACAGGATGAGGCGTTTGTGGGTGGTAACGGGAAGGTGCTTGAAAACGGGGGAGTGGAGATCCGAACGCAGGAGTGCCAAACGGTCAAAACGGGCGTTTTAAGGGTGTGCATAATTAACAAAGCAGCGTCATCGACCACGTCACTTGGTTGTCTTTTAGCCTGAACTGCTCGCATGATTGCGGTAGGAAAATGCTACAAGAATAGCGAGCAGTTCATACGCCTTTCGATGTACTCGATTAATCAAATAAATAGCGGAGATGACGTATGATGCGAACGGCCAAGGGGCGTCTTTACAAAATAGCGAGCGCATGTTTCGGACGCTCGCTCAGACATAGAGGCGTCAACAGACCGCAAAGAGCGAGCGCTCAATTTAAATTGCCAGCCCCTTTTTCTGAACGAGCGAGCGCAAATAGCGTCCGGCTCTGAATGAAGTCCTCTCTACGCAGGGTTGCTGCAAAAATATGATGATGTTTAACTGATGTCATATGCACATAGATGCCCACTTGTGGCGTATCACATTCACAGCTTGTATACAAAAGGCAAAACATCTTTCACACATCGAACATCTGAGCAACCCTATGGTGTCTCAGAATGTTTGTCTCACCTAAGATGCTGGAGCTTCTGCAGTTGTGTACGAATTTGCAGAGGCTTACTAGGGCACACACAGAAAGCGGTCCAACATGCCTGTGTTTTTGTAGCCACCCCCTGTTACCATGCTGACTACCTGTCACTAGGGATGGACATTGGGAGCCCAGAATCAAATGGTTGTCGGACATCCGACATCAAATCAAGTGATGCAATGGTGCATGCGAAGAAGCAGTCAGAGCTTGGCACAGAAGCTGAGCTGCGGAAACCACTTCCAGGTGTCCGCAGGTGCATACAAGCCTGATGGGCTTCGGAAAGCTGCATCCAAAGGCTGGCAACCATTGGAAAAGTATTTTCTACTTCAGGGTCCATAGGGTATCCACAGGATACCTTGGGGTATAGGTGTGACGTCAGTCGCAGGGCACCAAAGAGTTAAGCTTTCAGCCTCCCAGGATGCACTAGGTCCCCCTCCTATACCCCGCCCCCGGGCCAAGGCACCTCAGTTTAGTTTGGTGCCCGGTCGGAGTCGGGTGCACCTGTTGGAGTGGGGGCTAGAAGAGCCCCTGAAGCTTATTCTTCATGCAGCTGTGGCTGCACAACTGGATGTACAGCATGGACAGTCAGTCCTGACGTCCATGCTGTCTTCCCTACACCCCGCCGGTACCAGAACGCCGGTACTGATCCGGGGATGCTGGTGGGCGTCTGGGGTCACAGCTAGCGGTGACCCCAGATGCTCCGGACCATGGCCGGATTCAAGGGGGACAGAGGTAAGCAGCGGGGTCCCGCGGTGGGTCCCCGCTGATCACATGGTCCTAAGTCCCCAGGCAGGGGGCTCCCTGGGGACTGGCTGCAGCGTGGAGCCAGGCGACCAACCTGCGCTTCCACTACCCCCTGGGACAGCGGACCGCAGCAGAGCGGTAGCGCTGCGGCGTCCCAGGGGTTAAATGCATGCCAGGGGAGCGCGCCTTCCCTGTCTCACAGCCGGCGCCTCCCCCGCTGCACACAGCCCTCTCTGCATGCTGCCGACTGGTCCTGTGGCAGCGCTCCTCCCCCAGGCCAGCCTCCTCTCTGCTCCTCGGCGGCCATCTTCTCCAGAACGCATGGTGAACGCTGCTGGAAGCGCTGGACGGAAGCATCGTGGTCTGGGTCCCCCCGCATACCTCTCCTCCGCTGTGGTCAGGTCTGTGTATGCAGCGCTGTGTCCTACCAGGCCCTGTGTCTGTGTAGTTGAGTGATCAGCGCTGTTAGTGCAGGAATTGTTATTTCTCTGCATTGTATGTGACTGTGCTAGCGCTGCTGCCTGTAATCTTTTCTTCATCTAAACTGTCAGCTTTATTACTGTCCCTGTTCTTTCTGCTAAAGCCCTTGCGGTGCGGTGCTGCAGGGTGGTCTCTCGCCTATTTAATACTTAATTGGTGAGAGAGGTCACATACGTGGTGCCATCATGTCTGAAAGTGATTTTCCCCTCCGGCTACAGTGTACCACGTGCAAAGTACCGTTAGCGGAGGGGGAGGGTAGCGCGGAGGGCCTTTGCCGGCAGTGTTTGTCCATGGCGCGGCCTATTACGGTTACAGCACCGGTACAGGAGCCGCCCTGGGCTTGTTTCGCTCAGGCGTTAACAGCTTTAGTGGGCCAGTTAGCTCCGCAGCCCGCGTTTACTCCGATGGGTTTGTCCCAGCAGTCTGTGGTGTCGTCACCCATGCAGGGGTTCCCACGACAATTGGTGGTACCCCACAGTCTCCCTATTTCCCCGCTCCCGGGTTCTCAGGAGCCAGCGTGGGTTAACTCCCTGACGAGTTCTGTACAGCACTTGTCGGATGTGTTGCAAGGGGAGTCTGTGATGCGGCCTCATAAACGGCCGGTGGCGTCTCTGTCCGCTCCTTATGAGGATGACGAAGGGACGTCTGATGATGGGGAGATTCTAGATCCTTACGATCAGGAACCTCTCCATACTAAGGACGCTGATGCTAAGTCCAAAGTATATATTCCTGGACTTATTCGGGCGGTCCGCACAGCCTTGGTGATTGAGGACGAAGTTCCCCCAGCGGCTAAATCTAAGTATGCCTTTTTCAAAGATGTGAAGGGCGATGCCACAGTCTTTCCTCTTTCGGGTCAGTTGGTGGACCATTTAGAGGAGGCGTGGAAACAACCTGGCAAAAGATACCAGCCGCAGAGACGCCTGGCGGTGGCTTATCCGTTCGCGGATAATTATTTTGCGAAGTGGGAATCCCCTCCACAGGTGGATTCTCACGTGACCCGTCTTGTCCGTAGTGCCACATTGCCGATGCCATCCATGTCCTCCCTTAAGGATGCTACGGACCGCAAGGTAGAAATCTGCCTGAAGTCCGCTTATTCCCTTGCAGGGGGGGCAGCACGGCCGGCTATGGCCATTTGCTGGGTTGCCAGAGCGATGGAGCGCTGGGCGGATTCATTAGAGGCTTCTTTTGAATCCGACTGTCCGGCCGATCAGGCGGAGTTGATTGGCAATCTCCGTGATTCGGCCACCTACATCAACGAGGCGGCTCTAGACATTAGTACTCTGGTGTCTAGAATTTCTTCAGCGGTAGCTGCTCGTCGCACCTTGTGGCTGCGATCCTGGAAGGCGGACGCAGATTCCAAGAAAGGTCTGGAAGCGTTGCCGTTTACCGGAGAAGTTCTCTTCGGTCCGGATCTGGATAAGATTGTGGCCACGCTGGCGGCAGCCAAATCTGCCTGTCTCCCGTCGGCCGCTGCTCCTTCTGGTTCGGGACCATCGTCCTTTCGGTCATCTAGGGCCCAGGGCAGGCCCAAACCACAGTCGTTTCCTCGACAGGCTGGCCCTAAGAAATCGGTCAAGCCCCGGAAGCAGGCATGGAGTACCAGACGTCCGGCCCCCAAGCCAGATGACAAGCCTGCGGCCTGACGGTCCGGGCCTCCCTTTGGGGGATCCCAGGGTGGGAGGCCGCCTGCTACAGTTCGCCCAGTGTTGGTCGACCACTACGACAGACACTTGGGTTCTGGAGGTGGTTTCTCACGGATACGCCCTCTCCTTCCGGCACAGACCCCCGGCTCGCTTCTTCACCACGGGTCTCCCATCAGACCGGAACAAGGCTACGGAGCTGCGGAAGGTATTGCACACTATGCTCCAGGCTGGAGTTATAGTGGCGGTTCCATTCTCCCAGAGGGGCCAGGGTTTCTATTCAAATCTATTTTTGGTACAGAAACCCAATGGGTCATATCGTCCGATTCTCAACCTCAAAGCACTCAACAAGTCTTTGCGGGTCCCGAAGTTTCGGATGGAGACCCTACGGTCCATCATTCTGGCGCTGGAACCTGGGGACTACTTGGTGTCATTGGACATACAGGACGCTTACCTGCATGTCCCTATTCTTTGGCGCCATCAACAGTTCCTCAGGTTCGCAATCAGCAGCGACCACTTCCAGTTTCGGGCGTTACCTTTTGGCCTGGCAACAGCACCACGTGTTTTCACCAAGGTGATGGCGGTCATGGCGGCTTCTCTGCGGCTGCAGGGAGTCCGCATGTTGCCGTATTTGGACGACCTGTTATTGGTGGCAGGATCTCCAGAGCTCCTGTTACGCCACTTGGACCTGACCATTGCACTGCTGCAACGGCACGGCTGGCTAATCAACTGGCAGAAGTCCACTCTAATCCCGTCTCGGAGGATTCTGCATCTTGGAGCCTTATTGGACTCGGGACAGCAAAGGATCTTCGTGACGGAGGACAAGATCTCTGCTTTACAGTCAAGGGTGCGCAGTTGTCTGCACAGCCGCCGGGTGTCCTTACACTCGGCGATGAGGTTACTGGGCTCCATGGTGTCGGTGTTCGACATGGTGGAATACGCCCAGTTTCACTCCAGACCTCTGCAGCACCTGATCCTGTCCAAGTGGAACGGGCTGACTCAGTCTCTGAAGTCCCAGACGATTGTGCTCACCCAGGAGGTTCGCCTGTCCCTTACGTGGTGGTTACAGACGACCCACCTCAACAAGGGACGTCCGTTCTGGGTTCCAAATTGGGTCCTGTTGACAACGGACGCCAGTCTTCGGGGCTGGGGAGCCGTTTCGGGTCCACACTTGTTCCAGGGCAGGTGGACGCCGACAGAAGCGGAGCTTCCAATAAATATCTTGGAACTCCGTGCGGTCTTCAATGCTCTCCAGCAGGCACAGCGGTTTCTCCAGGGTCGCCCGGTGCAGGTCCAGTCGGACAACGCTACCACCGTGGCCTACATAAACAGGCAAGGAGGAACTCGCAGTCGGGCGGCTCTCGTAGAGGTCTCTCGGATCCTGGTTTGGGCGGAGCGCAATCTTCCGGCCATATCAGCGGTCTTCATCCCGGGAGTGCTCAATTGGGAGGCGGACTTTCTAAGTCGCCAGGACGTTCATCCGGGGGAATGGTCCCTGCACCCGGACGTTTTTCAACTACTGGTGGACAGGTGGGGTCTTCCAGAAATCGACCTCATGGCGTCCCGGCACAACAACAAGTTGCCGGTGTACGGGTCTCGCACAAGAGACGAAGGGGCGTCTCTGGTGGATGCTCTGTCCGTCCGGTGGACGTTCCGGTTCGCATACCTGTTCCCTCCGGTCTCCCTTCTTCCACGGGTAATCCGGAAATTCAAACAGGAAGGAGGGACGCTCCTGTTGATAGCTCCCGCGTGGCCCAGACGGCACTGGTTCTCAGACCTTCAGGGTCTGTCCGTGGACATTCCTCTGCGGTTGCCGCTACGACCGGACCTTCTGTCTCAGGGTCCTTGCCTTCACCCGGACCTGACTCGGCTGTCTTTGACGGCGTGGCTGTTGAGACGGCCATGCTGAGGTCCCGGGGGTTTTCCAGCTCTGTGGTGCGTACCATGTTGCGAGCTCGGAAACCGTCTTCCGCGAGGATATACCATCGCGTGTGGCATACGTTCTTCCAGTGGTGTCGACCGAGAGGTTATGCACCGCGGGAGTTTCGTCTGTCTCGGATTCTCGCCTTCCTGCAAGCGGGACTAGATTATGGGCTTCGCCTTGCTTCTTTGAAGGTACAGGTTTCGGCCCTATCTGTCTGGTTTCACCGTAGGATTGCTACAATCCCGGATGTGCGCACCTTTATGCAGGGTGTTCTCCGCATTCAGCCGCCCTTTGTTCCACCTGTGGCGCCTTGGGATTTGGCTGTGGTCCTGAGGGCTCTCCAAGGACCGCCGTTTGAACCACTGGGCTCAGTGGATCTTAAATGGCTAACAGCTAAGACTGTTTTCCTTCTGGCCATTGCTTCGGCCAGACGTGTTTCTGAGTTAGGGGCTCTTTCTTGTAGACCCCCTTTCTTGGTTTTTTATGGGAACAGGGCAGTGCTCCGCACTCGGCCCGAGTTTCTTCCCAAAGTTGTTTCCCAGTTTCATATTAACGAGGAAATAGTTGTTCCGGCCTTTAACTCACCGGGTCTTTCCGTGGGTGAGGCCTCTTTGGATGTTGTGCGGGCCTTAAGGACTTATGTTGACCGCACTTCTTCGTTTAGGAAGTCGGACGCTTTGTTTGTCCTCTTTGGCTTCCGTAAAAAGGGTTGGCCTGCTTCAAAGCAAACTTTGGCAGCCTGGATCCGTATGGCTATTTCTGAAGCTTATCTTCATGAAGGCCTACCGGTCCCTCCTTCTCTGAAGGCTCATTCCACTAGGTCTGTGGGTCCTTCGTGGGCAGCTCGACGTGGTGCCTCGGCAGTTCAGATCTGCAAGGCTGCTACGTGGTCTTCTGTCCATACCTTCGTGAGGTATTACAGGTTTGACACCTTCGCCTCTCAGGATGCTTCCTTCGGGCGGCGGATTCTCCTTTCTGCACAGGAGCGTCCCCACCCTTAAAGGATACTGCTTTGGGACATCCCCAAGGTATCCTGTGGATACCCTATGGACCCTGAAGTAGAAAATATGAGATATGGTAAGAACTTACCCTTGTTATCTCTATTTCTACGAAGTCCATAGGGTTCCACAGGACTCCCGCCCTGTCGCACCTGTGCTGCAGATGGGCTTTGCTCTGGTCACCGGTTTTCCGTCTCCCTCTGGTAAGAATGTGATTCTTGTATGTGTCCAGATCTTTGTTCTCTCTCTTCCTTCTCCTCCTCCGGCCTATGGCTTGGTAACTAACTGAGGTGCCTTGGCCCGGGGGCGGGGTATAGGAGGGGGACCTAGTGCATCCTGGGAGGCTGAAAGCTTAACTCTTTGGTGCCCTGCGACTGACGTCACACCTATATCCCAAGGTATCCTGTGGAACCCTATGGACTTCGTAGAAATAGAGATAACAAGGGTAAGTTCTTACCATATCTCATATTTTAATCTGA
This sequence comes from Taudactylus pleione, assembly GCA_031769625.1. NCBI lineage: Eukaryota > Metazoa > Chordata > Amphibia > Anura > Myobatrachidae > Taudactylus > Taudactylus pleione. Next base: position 9,771,925 of record JAUIMM010000154.1, read on the forward strand.
ATTGGAACATCGATGGTTGCTAACCATCTGATTCTGATGTCCATTCCTACCTGTCACTCACTTTGCAAAAAAATTCTCGGTGTAAACGCAGACCCTCCAACATTACCCCTTCCATTAGGTACAAAATGCTCTGTTCCTGGACTTCCCACCTAATTTATAATTGCAGCCACCTGTGGTGAAACACCCTCTCATCAATAAACTAGTTTAACAGAGGTGACTGCAATCATAAAACTAGTTTAACACAGGTGACTGCAATCATAAATTAGGTGGGAAGTACAGGAGCAGAGCATTTTGTACCTGATGGAAGGGGTCATGTTGGAGGGTCTGCAAACGCCTTCTGAAACCCATCGCTGTGCCTGCAGTGTGGCTTTGGATTATGGTATACTTAAGTAATTTTTGTCCAATTATGTGAGGCGGAACTTCTGGAGGTCTGGAGAAAGTGATGGCCAGGTTATTGAGGTGGGGGCATTGAGCCCTGAATCTTGGCCCGCCCCGTTTTATGGGTGTTCTGTAGGCAGTGGCTGTGTCTTTGGACGCAGCCTCACTGGTCCCTGCAGCATGATTTACCAAGACATCCTGAGTAACCTGAGGGATACTCAGATGTCTGATTTTCACTCAGTTGATCCGATGGCTGCATCTCCCGATGCAGCATCGGATCAGAGACACGTCCGGTGGCTTTTGCATATTGTAGCATAGCTGCTGCGTGCAAAGACGCATACAGCATACAACTATGAATCAGGCTCTATGTTTACCATTGCCATCTTCAGGCATGGTTGGGGAAGGATTTCTTGATCTGTCCCTTTAGGCCAGACGCCCCTCCCTTGCCTCTTTTGCCCAAATTATGTATGTGCATGCATTGCTAGATGGCTTCACATGGACAGTAGGGAAATCCCGGAAGTATTGCGAAAGCTATCGCAATCACTATACTTTATCACTTTGCTTATAATAGCATCTTATTGCATGCTCTGACCCAGCAGAGTGTCTGCATAAATTGCATAGCAGTAATAACAGACGTTATGTAATTGGGCAGTAGGACTAAAATTGTTAAATACTGTATGCTTCAAAGGGAGAAAGACTCAGAGAAAGTGCAGAATTGGCCTCTCCTCATGTGCAGACTTTCTGGAAAATTTTTACTACTTGTACTGTGAAAACGGGAGGTAGGATCCCCCTTCTCTCTCTAGTCACATGTTTTTTTGGCTTGGATCATTAGACAGAGTGAATAAGATGATTGGTTAATACATCATTAATGCTCTTACTCTGGCTAGGGTCTGTATAGCCAGAACCTGGTTGGCTACTAGACGACCTTCCTTTCATTAAGTGGAGAGGTCTAATTCAGGGATGGACAATTGTTTTAGCTGAGCGGCCACTGTGCAGTTTTGCCGAACTGTCAAGTGCTTGCGAGTGGTGGGCTGGACCTGTAAGCCTATCGTGTTCCCTCCAGGTGCGCCGGACCGTAAAAAGGGCACTCTCATGCTCCCGAAATAAGGGTATGACCCCTAGAAATCGGGTATATCCTTAAGATGCGTCCCCTTTTTATCACTCTTTGGGACATGCCCAGCATGCTGGACTTCCCCCATGCACTCCCCTCACTGTAAATAGAGTACGGCATCTATTCACCGGCGGTGAGCGCTGCACCGCAATTTTTTTCCCTCTGCGGGACATTGCAGCCCACGGGTGGGGATGGCAACCGGCTCCCGTGGCAGGCTGTTTCAGCAGTGCGCCGCCATAAGGACAGGGAGCATTTTGCCGTTTCAAAATCAGGCAGAGTACTCCGCCATGCTAACACAACCTAGCAGGAACACTAGGCTTAGGTCCTAAAGCAGGGGTTCCCAACCACGGTCCTCAAGGCACACTAACAGTCCAGGTTTTAAGGATAGCCATACTTGAGCACAAGTGACTTAATTAGTACCTCAGTTATTTTGATTTAACCATCTGTGCACAATCAAGGATATCACTAAAACCAGGACTGTTAGTGTGCCTTGAGCACTGAGGTTGGGAATCACTGTCCTAAAGGGTTGAATTCCCCCGCCTGTAAGTATGTCTGTGTATGTATGTGTCTGTCTATCTGATGTCAGCATACTACATAAAATACTGAATAGGCTCCTCATTTCATGTTTAGAGTTTAGATCTTTACCCCTCACAGACTACCCACTGTCACTCTTCCCCAACTCCTACTTTACTTACACAGCCCTTCTCTGAATCCCCTGTCTGGGCCAGATCTCTGCTCTCCTCTCAGCTCATACCTGACCACTCTGAATCTCCCTCTCTATCTCTTTCTTGCTCTAAACCCAGAGAGTACTATGTGTTCAGGTGTTTGGCTCCAGGCACCAAGGGCTGTCGGAAGCTGTAGTTTATTTTGAACTCACTGCGGTGCAGGCCAGCGAAAGTTCCAGCACATGGGCTGCAGCGTCAATCAGGCTGGAGCCAATTACATTACAGGCCACATCTGGCCTGCGGGCCGTATTTTGCCCCCCCAGGTCTAATAAATGATACCGTGGGCCATGAAAGAATGGTTTACTCAAATATGAACAAATCTGGAAGTGTCGTTATGAGTTTCCTTATGGGTTGGACTTAGGAGATAGAGGGGGCCAGGGAGTGGATGTGTGGGCCAGTAAGTCAGACCGTGAGTATTGTGTCCATACAGTATATATGCTTTTATCTTTTCTGAATACATTATAGCTCTGCTACAGTGGGCCTGATTCTGAGTCGCAGGAAATGTGAATATTCATGGAGTTGAGTGTACATCCCTAAAAACTCCTATGGTGCATGCGTTCCACTGTGTATATGCACAGAGTCACAGTACCGATTATGATGCACAGTCTCAGAAATGTATTGAAAATCTACTTGGCGTACCTGGGCGGTGATTGGGAGGTGGCTATTTAGACTCATGGAGATGGTTCATCTCATGAGCATGTTATGGGAGTGTCGCTAAAGTGTTTGCGTGCAGCCTGGCAATTGTGATCCTTGCTGAATCAGGCCAACAGATGCTTCATTATTCACATACCCAGATAAAAAATCTCCACCTGCCATAGGGTTGGTGAAAGTTTTGATGGTGGCGTCTAAAGACACAGCAAGCGTTATTACATCGTCTACAGACGCTCAAAGTGGGCATCTCAGTCCTTGCACATTCATTTGTTAAAAACTGTACTTTTTTATTGGACGGATGTACACAAAGGAAGGGCATTGTAGCGGCATTTGCATAAAGTAGTAGACGCGCGACTGCCAAAAGATGCGGCTGCAACTGCTTCTGACACAGAATTAGGCCCTATGTCTAAAGATTGTTTTGTCTGTGCAAAATGTGATTGGCGATTCTCAGCTCCCCTGCTCTGTGAGGATATATTCTGTATCTCATTAGATTCATGCTATTATACACATTTCAATTTGCAGTACTTTTTTAATAATGACTTGTAATGCTTGATATTGTTGTCTACATCTGCATTCTAGTTTTTTTTTTTGTACACTGGGCCTGATTCAGAGACATACGCTAACCCAATGGTTAGCACATATCTCCGATGTTTGGAGGATTGCGCATGCGCAGCAGGTGTACTGCGCATGTGCAGCCTGTGTCCCAGTCGCAGCCTGATTGACAGGCTGCGGCGTTTGGGAGGCGGAGCTGGGGCGTTCCCTGGCGGCGTTCCCTGGAAACGGGGGCACTTTGGATTGAATTGAGCCCACTGAGTTTCCAAGTATAACTCTGGTTTTATCTATTATGATGTTTTAACACTGGTATCAGAATTACTATAAATTTTTGTCAGAAAACAAGTCTACCATAGTTATGAAAAATAGAACCATGATGAGATGTACAGTAGTATAGTACAATGGTTCCCAAACTGGGAGCAGTGGCACCCTGGGGTACCGCAGGGAACTTGCAGGGGTGCCTCGGGTTTGTGGTCAAGTAGCAAATAAAATTACTTTTAGTCAGTGTGATAGGCAAAACCAGTGCTAATTGCTGCTAATCAAAAAATATGTGGACAAAAAGAAGCACAGCCCTGTAAACCACTACATACCTGAACCTAAAGCTGGGCATCCACTATACAATTTTCTGTCAGATATCTGCCAAACCTGGCTGGTTGGAATGAAAACCTGGTAATGTATGGGAGCAAATGACAGTCGATCATATGGTTTTACACACAGAAAAAAAGGACAATTAAAACATTTTTTTAAATTGGTCAAATTTGTGTGTTTTAACTTTTAACCAATTTGTCTGAGCAACCATTTTTGGCTCTTTTCCAGTGTTTGTGAGCAAGTGGACGATTGTCATTTGCTCCCATACATTACCAGGTTTTCATTCCAACCAGCCAGATCGGACAGATATCTGACAGAAAATTGTATAGTGGAGGGCCAGCTTAAGGGTGACATATAATCACAATTCACGTCATTTAATTTTTGCTGAATTTCTCAATAAGAAACTTTTGGCCCTGGGGTGCCATGGAAAAAATGCTGATTGTCTAGGGCGCCGTGATTCGAAAAAGGTTGGGAACAGTTATAGTCAATGTTCACCAATTTTTAAACCACACTCCTTTTGAGATAGTCATACATTTAGAACAGCTATAGAAGACAAAACTTTACTGAACTTAAATGTCTGTTAGAAGCTGGGTATCATAGTCCCGCAATAAAAATTACTTTATGGTCAGTGGGATTTGAACCTGGTACCTTGTGGACTTGAGACCAGCACTTCAGTCAGTCAAACCATAGTGGATGCAGTGTGTATAGACTTTGCTTCTGGTATATGTGATCTTTCTCAACAGTCCCTACTCTCCGCCCACTTCCTGGCCACAGCCAGTATCCTGAAGGCTGTGGGTATGTAAGGCAGGAAGTGAACACTCCTATTGCTGCCATTATTTCCTGTTTCCTGGAAGTTACTTGCCATGCACATCTTACCTGATATCTGTTTTTACCAGGATGCTTCACCAACTTGTTTGCCTCTTGCTTTTGGACTTCAGTCTGTTTACTGGATACCCTCTTGCCTGCTCAGAACTTGGACTGTTTACCACTTCTGCTTGCTGCTAGCCCTGACTCCTTTCCTGTCTCTGGATTATTCTTCTGCTTCAGCACTTATCTATTACCTCACACCTGTTCACCTACTAGTGTCCTAATCAAACCTAATCAGTCATGTCCAGTGATATCTGGGGAGCTGCAACCTGCAGGAAGTCAGCAGCAGAGCCGAAACCTCCATGCGGGGGTTTACGGTGAAGACATTACCCCATTAAACTCTGTGCCTCTGGACTAAGTATTATGAAACCAGGACTGGCTCCGACAGAAACATCTACTTGGTGAGTTTCCTAACAATGGCCTTGCAGACCAGAATGTCTCCTAAGAGATGACAGAAGAGACAGACATATCTGGCAAATGCAATACATTTCCTTAAATGTTTTTTAGGAGACTGATTAAATCATGTGAAGGGGTTGTCCACTTTTGAGCAACTTCTCAATAAAGCATCCCACCATTCTACAGCAAATTGGGGGGCCCCCAAAACACCATCATTTATCTAAAGCAGCGATCATCTTCATCATACTTTTATTTATAAGGCACCACAAGCTCCAAAGCACTGAACAGACAACAAACAGTCAAACAAAACAAATAATACATAAGATATATAAACATACAAGTAATTTGAGAGATGTTTCACGTCAAGACTGGACATGTAAATTGTCTGAGCCGGTATAATCATCAGCACATGCAAATCATACAAATAATATAGCGATCACACAGATAGAGATAGCACAAAGATGGACAGTTTGGGAATGGGTAGATGTGGCAAAGGGATATAGGAGTTGGTGGGACAGGGTCATATGGGATGAGAGGTAGACGTATCAGATAGAGGTGAGGTAGGTGCTGAGGAAGGGAGTGGGTTTTGTGGGGCAACTTGAAGGAGTGAAGGTTGGGGGAGTCCCTTTGGATAATTGCTGTGCTCTCATTTAATGCTCCAGGGAAAAAAACAGCATTTGCTCTGGTCTGATTCCCCATTGTCAGAAAATGGGGTTACAGGCAGATGCTGTCTAAGTTTTATTCAGAAGAGTTAGTCCTTAATAAATTAAATATCAAGGGTTCAGTTTTTATATACACAATCTATAGCGCAAAATCAACTTTATTTCTGTTGTGCATCTTAATTTGTGCAAATGTAACTTCATTACCCCGAGTAGATGCAAATAAATTGTATGAGCAGCGGCCATTGCCGGGTGAGGGTTCCTATCAAATCCTCTCTCTGTAGTTTTTTACGATATGTAGTCCATACGCTACAGGCGGCGTATCTGCGGGGGCGACCCTCCGGAATGCATCGCATTCTAGAAGTTGTAGAAATCTATGGGGGTTACGACTGCCGTCATGAATGGGGGGATCACAGCAGGTATCGGAGATATCTGCTGCGGTCACTCTGTCATACATTCGGGGATACAAAATATTTGTAGTTACCCCCCGAAAGGCGAAAACGGGTTTTTGGGCAATAAGCCACAAATATTTATAAATGGGGTCCCAGAAAGAGATTGGCTAAGCTTCCTGTCAGTCAACAGAGGAAGAAATCTGATTGGGCACCCAACATCATTTCTACTACCTGGCATGGAACAATTACAGGCCAGAATGTGACCAAGCCTCAGCTAACTAGGCGAAACGTACGTCATTCCAACTGACACCGTTCTGGAGTCAGAAACCTTGTGCTCTTGTATGAGTGTCATTAAGGACAAGCTTAAAACTGGAAAAATGCGTTGCCAGAGATCCGAAGCAGTGTGGTAGCAGCCGACTCCAGAACCATACAGTAAGACTGTCTGTTAAAAACTGAAATTTTATATATATGAGGATCTGGGGTTTTAAGAATTTAAATAAACTACAAATTTTAAGGATTCACACACTATAAAAATAACATATTGCCTGACATATTAGCATATATAAGTGTGCCCCCAATAAGAGATTTGTATTTTCTTTTTTTGCCCTATGCAAAAAATTTCCCTTTGTCTGTATAAATTGTATACTAAACCGTGCCATACAATATTCAAGGATTGGACATTCACCATTATCCTTTTTATTATTGACTAAGAATAACTGACTACATGATTAACTTCAGAGAGGTATGCCCTGTGAGGGACTCGCCTTCCAATACTATTTTCTACATTCTATATACTAACGATAATATAGTACATCAGTTTTACAATTTAAATTATTAGGGCTAGGGGATTTGTTTGCAGCCTCAATTTATGTTCTCCATAAAGATGTTTTGAGGTTTATGTTTTTGGATTGATAGCCCACACCCCTTCATCTGTATTTTGCATTGTTCTGCACCCCCATCTGTATGTCCAGTATTGTGCTCTCCTGCCCACTCAACTGTATGTTTTGCATTGTGCTACACCCCCATCCATATGTACTGCATTGTGCTCCCCCCATCATCTGTATGTTTTGTATGTTTGTGTAAAGGTGCTTATGGACAAACCCGGGGCCCGGCCCTTCCCCTGCACCTACGGTGCCAGGCCTTGGTCCGTGGCACTCTTCCTCACCACACCACCCACACTTTCCCCTCTTTTTGACTTATCTGTAGCCTGCTCCGTTGTTGCGCCTCCCCCTCTATGGTTGCATCCTCCCAGTCCGCTCCGTCTCCGGCTCTCCCCATTGAATGATGCTGGGAGGAGGCATGGCCGCCTCCTCCCAGCATCAGTCAGTGAGGAGAGAAAGATGGAGCCGACCGGGAGAGTGTGTCAGTCCTGCACTTAGCAACCGCGGAGCAGGTAAGTTGAGAAGAGGGGGAGTGAGAAGAGTGCAGGGGAGAAGCGTGGACTGGAGGGGGGCACAGACCTAGGGGGGCCTGTTAAAATTTTGCTATAGGGCCCCCCTAGGTCTAGTTACACCCCTGTAACAGTGTATCACAGTTGTTTGCTTTAGTGCCTCCACCCAAGCTTTATTTTATAATGACTCTCAAGTGGATGGCTTGGGTCGTCCCCCACCAACATATTAAGTAATAAGACACTTTCTTATAATGTTAAGACAACTCACAAAAGTAATATTCTCACTAAAAGAAATAATAGTTTATTTGTCTGGAATACTTCTCCTCTGCGATCCACCTAGGATTAATAATAGTATCATGTAATACAAGGTTATTGAATAGTACAACAAATATAATAATTCAGATACTTTAACTAAATGAGTAAAGTTATTCCCCTCTAGTTTTCACCTTACACTGTCATACCTATAAATCTACATTAGTGAACTTTATATTAAATAGACTTTACAACTCCTAATAGGAACGCTTGATCCCCTAAGCGTCTTAGGTATATGTCTGGGCTCAGTACTGTATGTGAAGGTATAAGAGGCTTCCTTATTTTAGCTGTAATCAGGCAGAGCTCTGTGTGGGCTCAGTATGTGGGAGTTGGTTTGGCTGGAGCTGTGCTTAGTAACACTCCCTGTCCTGAGGTAACTTAACTATAAAGCGCTACCTGATCTCTCTGTGGATGCTAAATAGGTAGTCTGACTTGATGTACTAAACAATCCTGTCACAGAATTATATAGATGGCAAAGGGGCAGTAAAGTCTTTACCACTAGTGACTCATATGTCTATGAACTTGGTTTGCTGAGGGGATATATACATATATATCCTTGATGCTGTGTCATAATTTACCAGCAGATAGCAGGATGTGCATTAATTAGTGGGGCAGGTACTGACCTCTCCAGACTTCTTCCAGTGAGCACCTTTTCTCCAGCTGCTTCCACACTATACAGTACCTGCTTGTTGGGCAGTTGCCCAAGGGCCCGAAGCTTGTAGGGGCCCACCATCCCACCCCCCTGCAGCCGCGGCCAGTTGGTAAATTTGTGATATTTTTATAAGACGGCCGCCGGTGCACTGTATTCCGTTCTAACCTCCCCCACCCCATTCCCCCCCGGGACGAGTACTCACCTCAGTTCCAGTTTCATTTCATCCGCATGTGTGGGAGGTCTGATGGGCATGCAGGAGGGTTTAATTTTATTGATCATTTACATTTCTTTTCCGTGAATGGGTGGGTAGAGGCCCCAGTGCATTGCTTTGCCCAGGGCCCACACTGCTGTTAAGACAACCCTGCCCACCAACGGGATGCAGTCAGGAAGCCGATGGTCGAAATGCCGACCTACGGCTTCCCGACAGTGAAATCCTGGCATGGGACTAATGAAAGGCATCAAAATATCGATGCCTATCATTAGCCCCACGCCGAAATCCCGACGCCCGGCATACCGAACGTAGCTAAGCCGGACGTCAGGAGGTTAAAGCCGTGGGGGGGAGGGTTAGGAACTCCCGGGGGGACTTAGGGCTAGGCCCCCCCCTGGGAGGGTTAGGATCAGGCTAGGGGAAGAGGGAGGTTAGGGTTAGGCATTAGGGGGGAGGTTAGGGCTAGGCACCCCTAAGGGAGGGTTGGGGGGGAAAGGGGATGGTTAGGGGTCTTACCTCTGTTGGAATCTTCATGTGCCGGCCTTCCAGCGTCGATATTTAACCTGCCAGGCTTAGATCCGGTGGTAATTCATACTGAATCCCCACCAACAGCTATTGGGGGCTGTAAGTTGATCCTCTCCCCTCACACAGTGACATCCATCTCGCTGCAGATGCTCCCTTTAGCAGCACTGGAGCTTGTCCCCTCACTTAGGCCATTACCTCAGGAACTGCTCCCCCTTTCCCCTCACCATATCTAGTGTTGCCTACACACTTGGCGATGTGCTCACGATCCGACATTGTGTCCGATTTCCCCTTGAACTCTCCCCTGCAGCTCCCCGGCAGTAGTGGACACAATTTGGTGTTTAAAACTGTCCAATGTGACAAACAATCTGTCGTGCCTCCTAACTATTCCAGTGCATCGTGACTGAGATTGTCAGATCTGCCCGGCAGATCTGAATATGTGATGTATGACCTGCGGGGATGCGCATCGGCATCGTGATCGTGAGTGTACACTCACGATTTGGGCATATTTTACACGATTTATCATCACGACGCCAAGAGGTCTCCGCCTGTCCAGTCACTCACCTCACCACTAACCGTCACTCCGCCACTCCGCTTGCCTCGGTCCTATTTATAGCTCCTCATGGGTTGCCTTGGAAACATTCACATCACTGCACTGCTAACCGCATGATGGACACTCCTAGATTAACCCCGTCACTACTGCCTAAATCTGGCACGTGGGGCCTCTCAGACCCTCTAGGCCACAATTTTTAGTAATAAATATTTAAATTCAGTCCTGCTCTCCTCATAACTAAAAGACCACAGTACATTTATGCACAAATGAATAAAAATATTTTACAAGATCTTGTAAACATCATATTTTACATAGGATATAGGTAACCACCACTCTAAAAGGAGGCTACACTTGCATTGTAGAATAAAAATTATGGTCTAAATAAGCGCCAGTGGAGGCTATAGACATTAAAATAAAATAGTACCAATAGTTGAAAAAAATCTCTAAATAAATCATTTAAATTATTTTGATTGAAAACAGAATTGGATCTGTAGCAAACATAAAAGGGTTTTTGTGATACCTTCATTCAGGAATGGATGGATTAATTGAGGCAAAAAAGTTTGCGCTGATCTTCTGTATATATAATATAATATATGAGCCAGGATTGTGCAGCATATATAAAACTTTTCACATTTATTCTGGAAATCCAGCAATACAAAACACACATAAACAATCCTATATTCTAATACTAATAAGTAATTAGAACACAATATATCAGTTAAAGTTCTCCTCACAAAGCACAATAATGAAAAAAATCTCTTTATACACAATGTATCTATTCCTCATAAAATACAGTAGTAAGAATTGTATCAATAAATGCACATGAATTCAACTGATCTCTCTGCACTTACATCCGCAGTAATGAGCATCGTTAAGTATTTAATCATCAATATGGAAATCCACAGTTGGTACGTATATAGCAAGGAGACAGTTCATAAGTTTATGGGAGCATCCACATTGAACTGCAGGTTTATATATGTGTATAAAGAAGTCCAGAGACCATAACAACAGACATCTTTGTTACTCCATATGTTAACATTGATTAGGATTGTCCGAACAACATATGCCTCTCTCTGAAAGAAAGAACACCTCCAGTTTACTCACCAGTCATCCCTCTTCCTGCACGTTTAAAATAGCATTGATAGTCAGCACATAGTAGGCTTTGTTATCCGGATCGTCTGGTGAGAACGTCCAGCAGGTTTAAATAGTTAAGCTGCATACACACACAACGATTTAGTTAATGAACGATTTTAGTAAACGATTTTCTCCCTTGAAAAAATTAACTAAAATCGTTTACTAAAGTTGTTCATTTACTATGTTCATTTAAGTGTAATGAACGATTTTTTAGAACTACAAATGATTTTTGCATATTCCCTTACTGAAAATCGTTGAGTTGACAAGTCTGACTGAACTACAAACGTGAACACGCATGAACGAAAATCGTTCATCGTTTGACTCAGAAAGTGAACGATTTTTACAAACGATTATCGTTAAACGATATCGTTTCACGATATTCGTTCAAAAAATTGTTGTGTGTGTATGCAGCTTTAGCCGTGGTTTGAGCCAACGGGTCCGCCCGCTGTCAGATGTAATTAGTATGACTCTGGCTGAAAGCACAGCTTGTATTAGCTTTTTAGTTCAGCCTCATGAGGGGTTGTACGTCTTGTGGTGTCTGATGCCGAGACTGGAGTGGCTTGGTGTAATTGAGCCCGGCAGCTGTCTGGCAACAAGGAGGTGTTCTAATCGTAGTCAAGTGTACAGGTTACCCACGGTCCTAACACGTTTCCCCATATAGCATATGGGTTCATCTGAGGATTATATATATATATATATATATATATATGATATATAATATTATATTATTTATATTTAAATTCAGTCCTGATCTCCTCATAACTAAAAGACCACAGTAGATTTATGCACAAATGAATAATAATAATATGTAAACATATTTTACATAGGATATAGGTAACCACCCCTCTAAAAGGAGGCTACAGTTTGTGCTGTCCCTTCCCATCTGTGTGTCCTGTATTGTGCTTTCCAATCAACTGTCCTGTATTGTGACCTCGCACCCCCAACTGTCCTGTATCATGTTCCCCTACTCTCATCTGTCCTGTGCTGTGCCCCGCTCCCCTTTCTGTCCTGTACTGTGCTCCCCCTTCCCAATCTGTCCTGTACTGTGCTCCACTACCCCATCTGTCCTTTACTGTACTCCCCCACAACCAACTGTACGCTACCTCCCCCACCTGTCCTCCCCCACCACACCCCAAGATAGAAAGTATACACTTACCTTCTTGTCACGTCGTTTGTTCCTCAGTATCAGTGCTGCAGGTCGGCTCCTCCTCCAGTCTCTCTTCTCTTCTGCGGGTCTCTCTCCAGTGACTGACACTTCGGCTCCTTCTCCAGGCTCTCTCCATCTCCAGTTACTGACATGCATCCTCACAATGTTATTGCCACATTGCAGGTGGCCTGTTGGTGAGCACAGAATTAGGATTCTGCTGGGGACCGTTTTCAGTCAAGACAACCATGAATGGTATCCTCTGGGGCAATGACGCATAGTTGTTGTGGCACCCACATGGGTCCTTGTGTCCTGGGCTACTGCTCTGTTCACACCGCCCTAGTTACGGCCCTGTCTGCTGTGAAGACATCTCACAGATGAGCAATATCCTATTCAGTTTTTATCTGGTTGTTCACCGCTATTTCCATCAATATCTGAACATCTGCCGAGTTCTTTCTAGAAGAGTTATTTGAGTACATACTCGTATATCTCTGTGTTATCAAGTGTCACACTTGGCATATGCACTGATCTCCATGAGGTGGTCCAGGCCTTCCTAAGCTGAATTGTATGTACTGTATATTGTTTCAGTCAGTACGTGATTGTTTTAGGTCAGACCATATGGTGTTTGTCCTCAGCAACATAATGTTAACACATAAAAAGCACTGTATGCTGGTGGTGGAACAGGTTAGAATGTCTGTCAGCCTTGACGATAATGGAGTGAAAATAGAAAATTAACCTTATCCATTTTATAATCTCTTAGCCACATAAGGTGCCACAAATTTCTGCAGCGCTATAAAGTGAAAAAATACAAAACAGGTAAAACAAGTAACATTATTAACAGATTTACATAATAACAGTTGAGATCAAAAGACTTAAGGCGGGTATCCACTACCTGACTGCGAAAGACTGATCGATAACTATATAGTCATCGTTCAGTCGTTCATTAAACTGCACAGTGCCCACACTGAACAATATATTGTTCAGTGCAGGCACCCTCCCTCATCCCCGAACATGGTCAACACTGACGATAATGTCAGGTTGACCAGCATGTTCAGGCGATGAGCGATGCCGGTAACGACCAGCGTGAACGTGCATCGCTGGTCGTTGCCGACATTTTACTGCCAGATTTATGGATGACTGAATGATAACGATATCATTATCGTTCAGTCGTCCATTAATATTGCGTAGTGGATACGCACCTTTACACATGATAAACAGAAATAGTAAAAATACAACCACATACTTGCAAAAATTGGAATAATACTGACACATAACACTTGTGGGCCAAAATCCAACATTTAATAAATAAAAGTGGCCCAAATCAGCTGTCTGAGATAGTGACAAGGAGAGAGAGAGTAGAAATGTTAGGATGGAGGGCCCTGCTTGCAAGAGCTTACATTCTAAATAGGAATGGGAGGAAGTGGTGGTCCATTTAGATAAAATTCAACTTCTGTATACTATCAGCTAACAGATTGGTACAGCAATCTATTATAATACCACTTATGCGCTAAAATATTTTTCTGATTTCGAACATTAACTAGCAAGTGCCAGGGAAATTTTCAGTTTTGATATCTAGTAATGGAGAGAATCAGCTTCATGGTTTAAATAAATAGTGTAGCTACAGTACACTGCATTACAACTCCCAGATATATATGCTTTTGTAGGAGGATCTGTTGAAATTAATTCTTGCATTTATTCGTAAAGGGCGCTGCCTCTTCAAGGTCCCAGGTACCCTGCTGTTGTTACTGTAGCTGCCGCCACAGGCAGCACAACATCAGTAAGACTTTAATAACAGTGAGAATGAGGACATGAGCAAAGCAGAGAACATGGATATATTTACCCTGATGCAGTGCAGCCATAATATTGGCCCTATAGTCCACTGCTAATAACCAACTCACAGTAAACCGGGACATAACAAATTATAATTCATTTTCTAATTTTGTGAATCATATGATGCTTTCTGTGCAAATGTTGCATGCATAACTTTGCCTGATTGTGTATACTATAGTGCTGATGAAGGGCCTGATTCAGAGGTGGACGCTAATTCCGTCTTGGCTGCATGTTTGTACGCAGTAGTAGTGAGAATTTATGCTAATGTCACAGCCCACTGGCTGCATCTCTTATCCAAAGTATTGGTCGCATCCAGACGCAGAGAGAGTGGGCGAGTGGGCACTAATTACCCAAGCACGGGTTTGCTGGAAGGGCCTGGGCCCACCGGTCCACCCCTCTAGTCCTGTCAGTGACAGCAGTGCCTAGCTGGGCTGCAGTGAGTTCAGGGAGGCTGCTGCCGCTGAGTGCAGCAGCAATCTCCTCTGCCTGCACCTGATAGGAGGGGGAGAGCGATCACACTGGCTACTCAGCATGTCCATCGGAGGTGAGCCGTTGGGGCCAGTGAAAGTGCGTAAACAGATGCAGTTGCTGGCTGCAATTCAAGCACAAAATGCTCGCACCACACCTATTTTTGCCTATCCATCTCCTGTTACCTGTCATAAATGTACACTGACAATCACTCTGTGTCAAAATAGTCACTATGGTCGCCATTGATAAACCATCACAACACAGCACATGGACAGTGTGACTCAGACGAGTAAAGTGAGGACATATCCATGTAATTGTGACTGAAGTAGACCAGGACGCCAAAGCACTTATACCTGTCATGAACAGCGTACTATTCAATTGATACTGTAAATTCGCATTGCAGTATGTGATACAGGGGCGGATCTAGACTTTTCTTTTAGGGGGGGCGGTTTAAGAATAATCATGACTCCTCCCCTCATTCCTCCTCCAATTTCCAAACCTGGGTCCTCCCATTTTCAGGCAATAACCTTACATCATAGCTTTGTGTATCCATTCCTGTCTATATCTATTTCTCTTTTTGCTTCTATTCCTTTTTTTCCCCCTTTCATTTTAAATTTCACTCTTCTCCTTTGTCATTAAGCCATGTCCTAAGCACATAAACCCTATATATGTACCCAGGGCCATCTTAATAGCAGTGAAGGTCCTGGGCAAAACAATGCACTGGGGCCCGTAGTCACCCATTCATTGACTCTGGGCCTGATTCTGACCCGGTCGCAAGCGCCGAGCACTCGCAACCGGGTCGATGGTGGCCCAGAGCGCATGCGCACGACGGAGCCGGCTCCGTCGTGCGCATGCGCGAGAACCGGACAGCGACGGGCAATCCGTCGCTCTGGGTCTCGCACCAAAGGGGGCGTGCTGTCGATGTTGAGAGACAGCACGCCCCCTTTGGTGGGGGGGTGGCTGCCCAAGCGGAGGCGTTCCCATGAGAACGCCTACCGTTTGGGGCCGGCCCCACTGACATCACAAGTGATGTCAGTGGAGAGATTCCGGCTCTGTTAGAGCCGAAATCTCTCTGGGGCTTGCGGCAATGAGACCCTACCACAAGGGTCTCGTCGCAAGCCCGATGGTCGCGATGGTCTTGACCATCGCGACCATCATCATGGCCACTCGATATAGCTGTGGGTGGTCACCCACAGCTATGCGAGTGGCCAGGAGGCAGTTCTAAAAAAAAATAAAGACCGGCCCTGATTCAGAGCGACCGGCTCTGAATCAGGCCCTATGTTCATGTCTGCTGCTCCCCCCCGCCCCCGACTATGTGCATGGTTGCTGCAAGAAGGCCCTCACAAGAGGAAAAAAACATACATATAGGCTACCACATGAGAAAAAAACATACATATAGGCTACCACATGAGAAAAAAAACATACATATAGGCTACCACATGAGTAAAAACATACATATAGGCCCCCACAAGAGGAAAAAACATACATATAGGTTACCACCATGAGAAAAAAAACATACATATAGGCTACCACATGAGAAAAAAACATACATATAGGCCCCCACAAGAGGAAAAAAACATACACATAGGCTACCACATGAGAAAAAACATACATATAGGCCCCCACAAGAGGAAAAAACATACATATAGGTTACCACATGAGAAAAAAAACATACATATAGGCTACCACATGAGAAAAAAAACATACATATAGGCTACCACGTGAGAAAAAAACATACATATAGGCTACCACACGAGAAAAAAACATACATATAGGCTACCACACGAGAAAAAACATACATATAGGTTACCACATGAGAAAAAACATACATATAGGCCCCCACAAGAGGAAAAAACATACATATAGGCTACCACATGAGAAAAAAAACATATAGGCTACCACATGAGAAAAAAACATACATATAGGCTACCACATGAGAAAAAAAACATACATATAGGCTACCACATGAGAAATAAACATACATATAGGTTACCACATGAGAAAAAAAAACATACATATAGGCTACCACATGAGAAAAAAAACATACATATAGGCTACCACATGAGAAAAAAAACATACATATAGGTTACCACATGAGAAAAAAAACATACATATAGGCTACCACATGAGAAAAAAAACATACATATAGGCTACCACATGAGAAAAAAACATACATATAGGCTACCACACGAGAAAAAACATACATATAGGCCCCCACAAGAGGAAAAAACATACATATAGGCTACCACATGAGAAAAAAAACATACATATAGGCTACCACATGAGAAAAAAAACATACATATAGGCTACCACATGAGAAAAAAACATACATATAGGTTACCACATGAGAAAAAAAACATACATATAGGCTACCACATGAGAAAAAACATACATATAGGCCCCCACAAGAGGAAAAAACATACATATAGGCTACCACATGAGAAAAAAACATACATATAGGCTACCACACGAGAAAAAAAGGTGCTCTGAAAGGATTAGAGGTTTTCACTTCTTCTACTGACCACGCATGTGCGGCGGCCAAGTTTACCCTCTCCCGGTAAATTTTGCAAAATGAAGCCTATAGGCTACAGCAGCTAATGCCATCTTCAGATGGTGTTAGCTGCTGGGGCCTAACTCTGGAATGCTTTGTATTCCGGTGCTTGGTAAGTCTGACAGCTTCCCAACCCCCATAGAAAACTATGGGGGCTCCGGCTGGTGTCGAAAACGAAGGGAAGGTCTCTCCTTCATACATTGGGTTAATACTTAATATTTGCATAAATAAAAAAGTTAGCACATGGATTATTTTAGATATTGCAGTTATAATCATGAGTTTGGAAAGCTTCCATTAGGGGTGTATATTTTAAATCTTTGATTGGCATATGTTTTAGACAAATGTGGTATATAAGACTGTATGACCTGTATGACAATAGCATGCAAATTTGATTTTGCTTGCTCTGTATGCACGTGCATAATAAATGTTAAGGAGACTTCATTGTGTACCGTTATTCTTCCATAACAATCAGTTAACCATAGGGATGACATTTTGATTTGCAAGCATTGCTATTATCAAAATAAAATCTGCTGGGAACATGGTAGTTGACTGCATGATGTAGAGAATGGTCATCATTGTACATTCTTGGTCTTGGTGGTGATTCTGGTGGCATCAGGGCTACTGTTAATGAGAATAGTGAGTGAGATTGAGGATAACTGTGTTAATGACGTGGCTATAGTAGGTGCAGCGAGTGCGGATTCTGCAGGGCCCTGGCCACCTCTTGGGCCCGACCCTCTCCCTGCACCGAGTTACTGTACACTGCCATCTCCTGAGCCCTGGCTTTTCTATTCTCACCAGAGTACTGCTGTTGGGCATCTGGGTCCAGATGATCCAAACTACAGTCATCTCTAGCTGCTGCCTGCATGCATTGTGATGTCACAATGCAGGTCAGAGCCCTATATAAAGGATGCCCAGCTACTGGCAGCCATTTTGTGGTGACATTTTGTCCTACATTTATACTCTCTGAGATGTTCCTGCTTTATTTAAATAACTTTGGATAACGACCACTGATATGAACTTTGGATTATATCTTCCAATAAGGTCCTGAACAGCAACATCTTCAGAAAAAAAATCTGAATAACATCTTCAGGTAAGGCCTTTATAACAAATTTTGTCCTGTCACCCTTACCCCTTCAGACACCTCCCTCCATTTTATCTGTGGCTTTTAATTTAGAAGCAATGCATAAAACAAATTATTAATCTGATATGATGCTGCATGATTTAAGATTGGTACACACTTTAGTCCTCTGAGGTTCAAACTCTAGACCAGACTGTTGACACAATCCTACTGGATGCAGATTCAACACTCATTATATGCCTACACACCTGTCTAATTTTGCAGCAGATCTCAGACAAAAGGTACAGAGAATGGGCCTGCTACAGAACCCAGGCCACCTCTGAGTGGTCTGCTATCACTGGCAACTGCTGTCACTGGCCCAGCAATCTCTGCCTCCATCTCTCCTCATTAACTGATTTATTAGGGAATATATATGTTTCTTTGTTTATAATACTTACTATATGCTAATCACTATTCATTTAATCCTGCATGTCAGCTAAGTAGGCAGATAGTGCAAATATGAGATCAATTACAATCAAAATGGATAACCTGAAAATAAGTTGCACAGGGGAGGTCCTTTGGAAATTTTGCTTTGGGACCCCCATAGGCAGGGGCGTATCTATGTATTTGAAGGCCCCATTACAAAAGTTTGTAAGGCCCCCTATATACCACCCAATGGTGAAAAATGTATATAACACATGTAACTTTGACAAGAAAGTTGGGTCCCCCTCAGCTCTGGGTCCCATAGCGGTTGCACTCCTTGCACCTATGGTAGTTACACCCATGCCTATAGGTTCTGCTACAAGCCTGTGTGTGTTCCTGCATTTCATGTTGGTGCTACTAAAGTCTGATGGTAAATACAGAAAGTGATTCATAAGGTCAGGTCCACCGAGAGCCGCAGCGGGCCTGGGTAAAGGGGGCTAGGCCTAATCGCCGGAGACGTGGCCATGCCCCCTTCGAGGAAAAAAAGAACAAAAACAAGTGCTGCGCGCTGGCGAGGGGGCCGCCCTGAGCCCCTTCAGCCCGGCACATAACCAGTGGGGGGCGCGATCAGCTTGTTCGCTCCCCCCATAGGCATAGGAGACTGCTGTGGCTGCTTCATAGCAGCTGCATGCTATGAAGCAGCGTGTGCTGGGCTGCTGTGATGAAAGAGGGGGGGGAGGAACGGTACCGGACCCGGGCCCCTCCAGCAAGCCCGATCCCGGGTAATTTGTACCCGCTCCCCCCCCCCTCTCGGCGCCCCTGCATAAGGTGTCCTTGAACTTATGACTTTGCTATTGTGTGTGAAATTTTTGCCTTACATTGTAAAGCATTCTTCTTTTTTCTCTTTTTTAAGAGAAAAACAAAATATGCAGAGTATTTCTTGCATTCTTATATATTTTTTTTTTTTGCTGATCTCATCCTTAATGTCCGTAGTGTTAATAAAATACATCATCACTGTCATTAGACTTATCACCACCCATACTGTTAGGACCAATTCTAAGGCTAGCTGATTCATAAATATCCCTGGTGGCGGGCAATGCAATAGCAGCAACAACATCATCACTAGAGATAGGGTTCATATGAAAGTAATATTCTATGGGGTAAATGTAATAGCCTGCGGACTGCAGGCATGGGTGAGTTCCGTGCGAGACTGCCCGTTGTTTTAAAATAGCAATAGTTTAAAAGGCTAAATCAATCTGGTTTTGCCTTTTAAATGACTGCTATTTTAAAACATCGGGCAGTCTCGTACGGAATTCCCCCATGCCTGCAGTCCGCAGGCTATTACATATACCCCTATATCTTTAGTCTGAGAGTTATAAAAGCACAAAATGTTTATATTTTGAGAGATGTAGAACCCAATACATTATGTGTGGAAAATGTTCATACTGCATAATATTGTAATCAAATCTTTATATTTTATTGTTTTCATATTTTCTTTTTTTTGTGTGAAATGTATTTAATTTTGTTGCCATATCTCCAGAAGGATATAAATACATTAGAGACTGTACAAAGAAGGGCAACTAAAATGGTGCATGAACTGCATCACAAAACATACCAGGAAAGACTATAAGATCTTAATATGTATAGTCTGGAGCAAAGAAGGGAAAGGGAGGACATTACAGAAACTTTCAAATATATCAAGGATTTTAACAAAGTACAGGAGGGAAACATTTTTCAAAGAAAAAGAAGTACAGGTACAGCCATGGCCAAACATTTTGAGAATGACACAAGTATTGGTTTTCACAAAGTTTGCTGCTTCAGTGTTTTTAGACCTTTTTGTCAGATGTTACTATGGTATACTGAAGTAAACTTACAAGCATTTCATAAGTGTCAAAGGCTTTTATTGACAATTACATTAAGTTTATGCAAAGAGTCAATATCTGCAGTGTTGAGCCTTCTTTTTCAAGACCTCTGCAATTCGCCCTGGCATGCTGTCAATCAACTTCTGGGCCACATACTGACTGATGGCTGCCCATTCTTGCCGAATCAATGCATGGAGTTTGTCAGAATTTGTGTGTTTTTGTTTGTCCTGCCACCTCTTGAGGATTGACCACAAGTTCACAATGGGATTAAGGTCTGGGGAGTTTCCTGGCCATGGACTAAAAATTTTGATGTTTTGTTCCCCGAGCCACGTAGTTATCACTTTTGCCTTATGGCAAGGTGCTCCATCATGCTGGAAAAGGCATTGTTCGTCACCAAACTGTTCTTGGATGGTTGGGAGAAGTTGCTCTTGGAGGATATTTTGGTACTATTCTTTATTTGTGGCTGTGTTCTTAGGCAAAATTGTGAGTGATCTCACTCTGAAAGTATGTTCTTTCTAAATCAGGGCCCGATTCAGACCCGGACGCTAAGCTGCGGACGTACGCTATGGGCGATTGTCACCCGTCTGTGCCTGCGTATGTGGCAAAATACGCATGCGTGTACCAGACACTACGTCCGGGAATTGTGCGTGCGTAGTACACAGACTGGACGCTTCTTTGAGTGACAGAATGTGCCGTTTGTGGGTGGTAACAGGGGAAGGTGCTTGTGAACGGGGGAGTGGTGCTGCGAACACAGGCGTGTCTGGGCGTCAAAACTGAGTTTTATGGGTGTGCATAAATAGCATGGAAGCATCATTGTACACGTCACTTGGTTGTATTTCAGCCTGCAGTGATCGCAGTGCTTGCGGCGGGCTAGGGACTACCTCAAGCGCTGCGTGCTGCTCTGATGGCTCTCGATGGTTCTGATTAATCATACACTTCCTGGAGATAACGTATGATAAGAAAGAAAAGTGTGCATCTTTATCCCGGCGTGCGCTCACTCTGCCGTCGCTCTCTAAAACATAGAGGGCATCCTTACACCAGACAGTGCGATCGCGGAATTTGCATACCCGGTCCCTTTTGGATGCAAGAGAGCGCAGCTTAGCGTCCGGGTCTGAATCGACCCCTCAGTTCCAGCTAACACCTAGAGAGGCAAACAACATGGTGAATTTGGCTTTGTTTGTAAGTCTGGTTTATGTAAAGTATTGGAATGAAGCTCCATTGGGAATTAGAGCACCATATAATAACATCGAGCTCTTAAGTCTCCTAAAAATCTAACCTGATGTAACAATTGGTAAGAAAGCTTACATTGCTTTTACCAGACACCTCTGTTTTTTTCTGAACACTTGATAGCTTTAGCATTTTTTGACAATCGAGTGTCTACGAAAACCAAAGAAAAAATGGTAAGAAATCTGAAACATCCACAGCTACACGATTTTCTGCATCGTATTCAGCTATCTGAGGACGCAGATCTAAGTCTAGAAAAGTTCAATATAGGGCGACTCCTAATTATTGTTTGTTTGGAAAATGTTTTGGTGTACTACCCATTGATTTACAAAGGAATAAAAATAACCTTGTGGAGAAAGAAAATGTGAATGTTTTATTTTTTTGACCACCCTACCCCGCACCTCCGGAAGTGTAGGCACTTCTCCCGCATTCTGCCCACTTCCTAGTGAAGTGGGAAAAATGGGGAGAATATTCCTGGGAATCGGCTGTCCGTGCTGAGGGGGCGGGGCCAAATGACACTACCTTACACTGCCACTGAGTGTCTTCATCACGCTGATACTGCGCTTAAATATTCCCGAGGTACCAACGGGCGGGGACTGAGGAGCGGCACCTTGAGCATCACAAGTTATTTCAATGGTACAGATACAATACCCTGCCTACAGTTTTTGCCCACCTGCCTACGACCCATTGGACTGAACTTTGTATAGCCATTTGATCAAGCTTCAACCCACAGTTATTGCTCACCTAATTACATTTATATTGGACTATATTCTATATCAAGTTTCAGCCTAAAGTTATTGCCCACCAGAATTTTCGGACTGATTTAACAACCATCATCGTAGAATAACTGCCCACCTAAATTGCCAATGTGATTATCTAGTAGCAGTACAGAACACATTTGGAGGGTTTCACTATTAATCTACATAGTGCTAGCGATACCCTGAATCTGTTCTCAAGTAATCAATTTAGTACACATAAACCTAAACCGGTTATAATTACACTTCCAATGCCACAGAGTTCTCCCCTCTATTCTGTCTCTTTAGATGTGCATTAAGGGAGTTGGAACACACCCTGAGGAAGCAGCTAGTGGTATTTAATTTGACCTTATTCAATGAGCACTGACCCCTAACAGTTGTTTCCATCTCACATTGTATGCCCGTGATATCTGCAGGGTGTTAGGCTGGCAGTATATGCCAAGCATCAGAAAAGAAAATCTTGTCTGCTTTTTTTTATACACCCAGGGTAAAAAAAAAACAATCTGTGGGGCCGCCTACCCTTTCTTCCCTAACAACCTGCTTACTTTGCTTCATGGTTAAACCAGGGCAGAGCTCTGGTAGAGGTTACCATAGCACAATGGACTAAAGAAAATGATTCATGAACTGCTACCAAACAACCAGTGTTAAATAAATAAGAACAAAAGAGGCTGACAAAGATCCAGAGATTCACTGTTATAGTATGAAATCAATAGTTTATTTATGATAAATAGAATTATGTTAAAACAAAGTATTCTCTTAATAATTCTCAATACCAACCACATTGAATTATGGAAGCTTAGGTTCTATTTTATGGAAAACCTGCAAGTTTACTTATTTGAAACTGTTCTGTAACCACATAACAGCCATATAGTAATATCTAGATGAACACTGTATTTTTAATAAAAATAGCTCCTTTTTATATATAGTCGATGAAGGATATTTTGGATGTGATGTTTCTGTTGTAACTTTCATATGTACAGTACATAACACACATTTCTAGAAGTACAAGTAGTGAAATGAGAACTAGTTTTATATTTTAGCAAGTACATCTTTCAAGCATCAACATAGTATAATGGACATAATCAATCAGGACATTTACATTCATAAGCTGAATATTGCTAGTAGGCAAAGCCAAGCAGCCCTTGAGTAGATGAGGACACTGAGAAGCATCTCCAGCAATGAGTTCATTATTACAGTTCTAGACAGTGGTTAGATAATACATAATGAATAGACTAACTGCAGATGCCAAAAAATAATATACATATAATACACAAGTGATGCTTATTTTTGTATAAACTCTTGTAAATTATATCAGTATAAACAATGCACTTATAAATGCTGAGTTCTGATGTCATCACTTCAGTGTTCACTAGGTTGACTTGTGTATTACAAGTAATAATTACCCCCATTGTAAAATACTATGGACTTTTGTAGTAACCAGCATAAAATTTGAGGTGTCACAGAACTCCTTGATGACCTACTATTATTTGAGTGCATTATTCTCTCTCTATGGAATTATATATAATTTTACTTAATGGACTCTTTCACTTTCAAAAATGTATTTTGAAAAATGTATACTCCATCCCCTGTTGCTGTAATGTAAGGGTGCTTTCGCATGGCATCTCTTTTTTGTGCTTTTGAGTGAGCCCTTTGGCTGCCAAAATGGAGGATCCAGTATGGGCTTGTCCAAACTTGAATCTATAATTTTAAGTAATTCCAATAAAGTTTATTTATTTTATATAGAAATACAAATAATAATATACAAAACATCAAATAATAACAAAGTTTACAGAGGTGGTGATGCTCTAAAAAATCTTTGATCTCCCCCATCATAATTGCTAATCGCTCAGGACCTCCCTTGTTTGAAATTGGAGAGTCCCATCTACTTGGTAGATGTAATCTGGCGATCACTTGTGGTACCAGTCTTCTGAGCTATTTAGCAAGGTATGTTAATTTTGGAAATGACTAGGGGATATTACTCTCGTGGAATGTCCAGGAGACTTCCAGATTTTGAGGAATACTCCCAAACTCCCAGGAGAGTGGACCACTCTACTGGATCTTACAGCAACTCACATCACCAGGGCACTACCCTCTGCTGCATGATGGAAGTAACTGTGGTGTTGCGCCGCCAGGGGCTGGTTGTAATGGTGCAAATAGCAAGTCTCCCAGAGGGATGGTGTTAAAAGCAGGCAAGTATAGTTTGGTGTTACCGTACAAAAAAAACAGCTGTATTGTTAGAAAAAACAGTTCTGAAAAACAAGGTATGATTTGTGTAGGTTAAGAATAGATACAATAACTATAATGTTGGAATGTTCAAAAAGTGTCAAACTTGGCTTAGCACAGGGGTGAAAAAAATGTCTCAACAGCGAAGAGGAAAAGGATCAATTTCTGCGAGGATAATAATTTCCCGGGTTGGAAAAAACCCAGGTTTATTTAAGAAACAAAAAACAAACATTTTTTTTTGTATTAATGTCTTAATTAAAAAAAAATTTAAACCAGGTAAATGTTTTCATGCTTTCTAACATTAAACATCCCAAGTTATTAGGATTTTTCGTCTCATTAAAAGAGAGTCAGACTAAAGCCGACTACACACTTATACGACCGGGCAATCGTGTGCAGGGACATTTGGCTTCACCCTGGACGTCGCATGATTGCCTGTACACTCAAGAAAGATTTAATGAACGACGGAACGATCAATTTTTCATTAAAGTACACAGCCCCGCATGCGATATTGTGTGATTGACTGTGCAGCACGGCCAATCAGACGATATTGCATGCGACCGCAGGAGCGTGCTAATCGGGCATACACACTGCATGATATGCCTGATTTGACGTTCCAATTTGGCCAAAGCGGGACGATATTTTGCAGGTTTGTACCCAGCATTAGTCTTTAATCCTTCAATTTAACTCAGTAGGACTGAAGGATTTGAAATTAAATAAACATGAAAGAAATTAAACCATGAGGTGTTTCTCTGTGTATCGCCTTTTTAATGTTTTGGAGTTGTTTACCCTTTAAGATTGAGAATGTTAGTTGTGGTTTTCTCCTATCCTATAGGATTGTTATAGGAGAAGTTTGTGGAGTATTAGCTGATGCTAGTCATATTTAATACCTCTCTGATCTAGTTTACCCACTCATCCTCCCGTATTCTGTTGTATGTGAATTTACTGTATTGGTCCAGCCCACTGTTTAAAAAACAAAAAACATTTGGTTTAAACTAGAGATGAGCGGGTTCGGTTTTACTCGGATCTCAAATCGGCATTTTATTGGCTATCGGCTATCACGTGTTTTGGATAGCCAATAAAATAAATCCGAACTAATCCGAACTTGCGGTAAAGTAGCGATAAGAACCGAGTAAATCCGAACCCGCACATCCCTAGTTTAAACCAGCCAACCCTGAATATATAATGATTTTTTCTTTATCATACTTTTTAAATCTGTGTTTATATAAACATTGGTTTAGTTTTTATTTAAAATCAATTTTGTGGGTGTGTTTTGCAGTACCCACACTGTACTTGCCCTTTCTGTCTGTCTGCCCCTAACACTAGCATTCATAATGTGTTAAAGATGGAATTTTGGACAGATGATTGAAGGTAATACATACCTAAATTTCATGTGCAGCTAGTATAATATCTTTTTATATTATAAGTCATTCCCCCATTTATCTATCAAGCATATACAGTGTATGTACAGTAAATGTATCAATAAGAGCTATAAATTGATGTAAATGTATCAAGGAAGAAACCATAACCTGCACTGTTTGGGTTTTACACCATTTGTAACATTTACATATGTATCCAAAAGAAAAAAAGTACATAAATATATTTTCAAAATGTTCCCCTCTGTGTAGAAATATATTGAAAGAGAAACTAAATACATTTTTGGCAAAAGTCTGTTACACTTTGGTATATTTTTGTAATATGTAATGCTGGAAAAAAATAAAATTTTCATAAATACTGAGCAATCCCCACCAGAAGTTGCTGTAGGAAAATCTGTTCACCTTAAGTTGTTACTGAAAATATTTTTAATTTTTAGTCATAATATCAATTACTAATAAACTGTAATTCACAGTAACAGTTAATTATGTTTATTTTTATGAACAGTTGATTAATTTGGAAACAATTAATCATTACCAGTAAAATAGCAGAACTATAATGTTTAATTTTAAGGTGTTTTTTTATAAGTATGTCTTTCAGATTTACTTGGGTGCACACGGGACGATCTGTTCAGCAAACGATATCGCTCAACGATTTCCCTTGAAATTCCTGATGTGCTGGATGAACGATATTGTTCATCCACACACCAAAGATATCACCAACGATGAACGACCAACGATCATATACCCCTATAGAAAATGCACAATATCGTCCAGATTGGCCTGCATGCATGCCCGATGAACGATTTCGATATCACTAGTGATGTCAGTAGTGGACTTCTTGCTCTATTAGAGCAGAGAGTCCAATCAGGCTTGCGGCAGCCCGATGGTTGTGATAATCGCAACGGTCTCCAGCCCGCTCGCACAAGCTGTGGGTGGACACTCACAGCTTTGCGAGTGGCCCGGAGACAAATATAAAAAAAACGCCCACAGACCCTGCCCACTGCCTGCGGCAGCGAGCGGGTCTGAATCAGGGCCTAGGTTCTATGCCTCTCCTGTGCATCAGCTTTGGCAGAAGGTCCATTGACCAAATTCATAAGTCTCATGAGGAAGCTGGCCCCCACAGAGGTTAAGTAGGAACTACTATGCTGCCAGCATGTCTGAATGGAAGAACATGTTTGTTCATTTGTCACCTGTATTGTAATTTGTGTCTTTGTTTAGAAGCTTGCAAGGGTAGTGCATGACACCCACTGTAGTTATACTGTAATCGGTTATATAGTTAGTAGCTGTTAGGACTAGTTTTGTTCTTTTTGATGTTGTAAATGTTAGACCAGGAAGGTGGTGCTTTAATCAGTAGCTAACTAGGCACATGTGTGATAAGGCCTGGCTTTGTTCCAGTTGATCATCAGTAAATTGTGCAGGCAGCAGGGTATACCGTGAAAAAGAACATATATGCTGTGTTACCCAGAACTGCATTCCAGGACTAACCGCAACAGGTAAAGTGTTCTGAAGGTATTTGTGGCGCAAGCAATGAGTATTCCATTCCACCCCCTTTAAATGGATGCTTCTTGTACAGGGGCAAGTGGTGTGTGTTTTGTTGCTACATGGCAACTTGCTGTCATTGATTGGGATGTGCCATAAGCATTTTAGAAACAGAAAGGTGTTCCCTGAAGTGGCAAGGGATAAAGTTGTGCTAATCCTAGCTACTGTACTTGGACTGGCTCTCCTACAATTAATTTGCTCCTGCACAAATAATGCCACTTATAGACTTTTTTTTGCAGGGATACTTAAGTTCCAAATCTGTTCCTGGACCTGTAGACAAAGGGAAGCGTATATATGTACACTGGGCCTGATTCGGACCCGGTCGCAAGCGCTGAACGCTCGCAACCGGGTCGATGGTGGCCCAGAGCGCATGCGCACGACAGAGC
Source organism: Taudactylus pleione (assembly GCA_031769625.1). Classification (NCBI taxonomy): domain Eukaryota; kingdom Metazoa; phylum Chordata; class Amphibia; order Anura; family Myobatrachidae; genus Taudactylus; species Taudactylus pleione. Next base: position 9,799,850 of record JAUIMM010000154.1, read on the forward strand.
CGGCTCCGTCGTGCACATGCACGAGACCCAGATAGCGACGGGCACTCTGTCGCTCCGGGTCTCGTACCAAAGGTGGCGTGCTGTCGATGTTGAGTGACAGCACGCCCCCTTTGGTGGGCAGGCCAGGGGGGTGGCTACCCAGATGGAGGGGTTGCCATGAGAACGCCTACCGTTTGGGGGCAGCCCCACTGACATCACAAGTGATGTCAGTGGGAGAGCTATCGGCTCTGTTTGAGCCGAAAGCTCTCTGGGGCTTGCGGCCACGAGACCCTACCACAAGGGTCTCGTCGCAAGCCCGATGGTCGCGATGGTCTTGACAATTGCGACCATCATCCTGGCTGCTCGCATTAGCTGTGGGTGGCAACCCACAGCAATGCGAGCGGCCAGGAGGCCACTCCATAAAAAAAAAAAAAGACGCCCTGATTCAGAGCAAGCGCTCTGTCAGAGCGTCCGGCTCTGAATCAGGGCCACTGTGCAGTCCATCATAAATTGACTGAAATGATAACTTCACATAAAATAAAAAATATAGTTTTGGGTGGAGTCCGATGTGGAAATCTAAAAAAAAAAAATGAGTACTTAGAGTGGTTGTACTTTAAAGTGGTATGCTGGGCTGCCAACAGGCAAGAGGGAGGGAGGGCTGCATCGGACCTGGGCCCCCGCCGGGCGCCTCCAACAAGCCTGGGACCGGGTAATTAGTACCTCCTCCTCCCCCCTCTCGGCGCCCCCGTGTATATAGCAAAAGCAGTACACCTCTCAGAGTTTGCTCAGATCACTTTTTAATTTTGTTGCTTCACAAAAGCCCTGAATATTGGACATTACCATATGATTCAATACACAAATTACAGAATACTTGCCTACTCTCCTGAAAGTTGCGGGAGGCTCCTCATTTTCGGAAAGAGTAGGCAGATCTCCCGCATCCTGCCCACTTCCTAGTGAATTGGGCAGGATGAGGAGATTTTAAGAGACGTTTGTGTGTCTGCAATAAGGTGGTGTGGCTAAATGACGCAAATTGTGCCATTTAGGCACCCCCCTTATCGTGGCCCCACGATCGTAGGCTTTCCTGTAAAGGGGGAGGGGCATAATGTTGGCTACAGTCTAGCCCCGCCCCCGAAGCTGAGAGCAGCATCTTCTCTCCGTGCTGCTCCCGGAGAGGATTTGTTAAAAGTCGGTAAGTATCAATTACAGATAGTTCACTTTACTGTTTTCATAACACAGATGATTTGATTAACCTGCAAATCAGTGTAAATATCTCATGACGAATGTCCTTTATGATTTAAAGCTTAAATGAGAAATTCCATATTGTCATTATTATTTTTTTTTCATTTTTACATTAATTTGCTATTTTCATTTGTCAATATCTACAGGGTTGCATAGCTAAAGTAAAAGAAATGTTCCTTCTGAAAAGTGATAAAGCTTGAAATTAACACTGAACTGTTCTATGGCTTATGTAAAAATACAAACAACGTACAATTCCTTTGATGTGATATTGCATAGCATATATACATTGCAGTTTGATAAAGCTGTCTGTGAACTATTGTAACAGTTTTGCATATTTTTCCGTGACTCTCTTATGACGTCTAACATGATCTTAAATATTTCTATATCAATATCTAATCATGGATCATTATACATTAAAAAAAAAAACTTTTCCATAACCATTACAAAGTACCTACAGTACACAGAGTGAGTGGAGCTGGAATTCATGATAATATAATCTTACTTTTTATGTGAGGCTAATGGCAAAACAGAACAGTGCCTCACGCCCGGTGATTCATTGGTTCTTTGTGAAATGATGCATTCTCATGAATATCGATGAGCCCACAGGTGTCTGCCTCTGCTGTGGTGCACTTTAAATTTAATAACCTGGAGCACCCAGCAAATATGTACTGAGGCCCTGATTCAGAGCCGGATGCTCTGACAGAGTGCTCGCTCTGAATCAGGGCTGTCCTTCTCTTTTTTTAGAGCGGCCTCCTGCTCGCTCGCATAGCTGTGGGTGACCACCCACAGCTATAGTGAGCGGCCAGGAAGATGGTCGCGATGGTAGGGTCTTGTTGTCGCAAGCCCTGAAGTGCTTTTGGCTCTATCAGGCTCTATCCCATGGGAACGCCTCCGTCTTCCCAGCCACGCTCCCGGCACAGCCACCAAAGGGGGCGTGCTGTCACTCACCATCGACAGCACGCCCCCTTTGTAGCGAGACCCACAGTGACGGCTTGCCCGTCGCTATCCGGGTCTCACGCATGCGCACGACGGAGCCGCCTCCATCGTGCGCATCGACCCGCTTGCGAACGCTCAGCGCTCGCGAGCGGGTCTGAATTAGGCCCTGTATTTCATAGCAACCAATTTAGTAGCATATTAGATCAATCTAATGCAAAAAGACAAATGAAAGCTAATGACAGAGCAGCTTTCTTAATAAATATGTATTTTAAATTTTGTTAATTAAGCCTTGATCATGCAGAGAAAAATGTCAGTGACACAAAAGTGGCTTCATTTAGACAAGTGTGATGACGGCTCTGGCATTTGAACCAGTGGATATAGTCAAGATGCAGCTGCCTTTAAAAGGTTGTACAAGACCTTCAAAATATTTAATTTATATATCCAAGGATATTACACTGCGTCTTCTCAGCAATTATAAAGTGTCGTATGAGATAAAATCACAATTTATTGATACAACCAATCACACATAGTTGAAAAGCATTGCATCTAACTAGCAGCAGTGCCCTCAGCCTGATAAGGCTAGGATAAACACCCATCCATCTGAGCTTTCTCTCTCTGGATGGTGCTGTTAGAGGCGCGCTCTGTATTGTTGGCAGTAGCCGCTGGGCATAATGTCTGAAATGCGCCTTGTGCGCTGCGTCCTGCGCTGTCTTTCCTCTCCGTCCATATAAGCTAATGGACATGACCCTGAGTTTCACCATATAACGGGAGGCCACATGGAGACCCATGGGACCAGATTCAGATCCGCTCGCTAGATGCGATCGCTTGCATCCAGCGTATGCAAATTTGTCAAAGTGACGACATGGGAAGCGATTGCTCGCCAAGGCATAAGCACACCCACTTTGGCTGTGCGAGCGATCGCTCTGTGTTTGCAGACACCCATTAGCGTATGTTGAGACGCTCACTAGCGCACGTCATCTCCAGGAAGTGTATTAAAACATTGGTACATGGAGCACCATCAGAAGCTAACGCAGCGCTTGTGGTTGCCTTACCCTGCCGCAAGCACTGCAAGGACTCCAGTGTAAAAACAGGCATGTGACATGTACTATGACACTGCCTGTTAATTATGCATGCCTTAAAAATTGTGTTGAAACACCGAGGCACGCCTGCGTTTGCACCTCCACTCCCCCATTATTAGTGTCCTGCCCCTGTTACTACCCACAAACGGCCTCTCCTGTCACTCATTTCACTGGGCTGTCTTTGCTGGGCAAGTAAGCGGGCTGTGATCGCACAGAGTAGTTTGCACACGCGCAGAACGAAGCATGCGCGTTCGCAAACCATCGGGCCACTTGCGAGCGCACAGCACTAGCGAGCAGGTCTGAATGAGGTCCATAGTCCACTATGCCACCACTGCAGCATATATTAGTTGATTCCACTGCCACCTCTGACTATAGTGACAGTACAGTGTATGAACCTGGTGTACCACAACAGCCAGCATAACCATAAAGCTTCTGGCCGCCCACACCCAATATTTTCTCTCCTCTCTGGATCAGCGAGTAGGAGTCCATTAGATGCAGACTGCAGCATGTAAGTCAGAGCCTCTCTTTAGATGTTTCTTGTTTTGGCCCAGTTTAAGGGGCAGCACACAGTACCTCCACTGTGAAGACTCCACAGTCCACATGATACCGTGTTTTGGTGCAAACAAAGAACAATTGGAGCTCTCTTAAGAGTCATCTGGCATGGTCTGTCTGTAGTGTGTATGGGTGCAATACTTTGCATTCCACAGTAGGTCATAGAGCATCTTAATCTCCTATGGCTCTCACACTTGTACAAGCATGGTGTCTGTGGGGATACTGTCTTCCTGCTACAGACACCGGTAGTCCTCTACCATAAGCCAGAATAACTCTGCACAAGTACAGTGCAGGATAGGTCTACTTTATTATAAGAGAACACCACGTACTTTATGGTAATAGATTTCAACAAGAGTCTATATGCAGAGTATGGCGCCACAATCCCAAAAAGATGTAACTCCATTGGTTCCACAGAACTAATAAAACAGTGTCAATGTTATCAAATTTATTTTACACACTGAAAAAACATACCTATCAAAACATAATTAACAAAACATACACACAATGTACTCTTCTTAAAAGTACAGGCAAAGGTGCAGAGCAGGTACACATTGATGTTGCTGTGGTGGGCTTATGCAAAAAAATGTTAGGTCCCGGGTAAAGCACCTCGGCACTTCACCGAGATACCAAGCCTGAGGAAGGAGCACTGCTCCGAAACGCGTTGTTTGGCCGGCATGATTACATTAGTGATACTGCATTTGATGCCCTGACTTAAATCATCTTGAAAAGCTCAGTGCAGTGGTGCCAAGGTGCTTTACCAACCTCAGCAACATCAGAGGGTGAGAGACCATGAACTCTGGGCTCATTGCTAATTTACCTGCTGTGCACCTTTGCCTGTACTTTTAAGGAGAGTACATTGTGTGTATGTTTGTTAAGTTTATGTTTTGATAGGTATGTTTTTTCAGTGTGAAAAATAAATTCGATAAAATTTAAACTCTTTATTAGTTCTGTGAAACCAATTGAGTTACATCTCTTTGGGATTGTGGCACAATAATCTGCATATAGAATACTTTATAAATTAATAAAATAGGTGATATCAGGGCACCTTTTCGGTCGTGTTCCCACAGTCCCTTTTGCCATATGGTAGGAGATAAAAAACAATAATATATTGGGAAAATATCTGGGGAGAGGGTGCATTTTGACTGTTCGCACTGGGAGCCATATTGTATAGAAACTGCCCTGACTAGCAGACATAACAAATATTGTGTACAAATGTAATAATTCTAAGCATTAAGTGTATGCTTATACTTAGAAGCTGTAATAGAAATCTCTTCATAGATAAATGGATTTTGTTCATTCTAAGAACAGACAATACCTAGGGAGGTGTATTGAATGTCATTTTCTGCACTGGTCCCCTAGTATAATAGCAAAATCTCATATAGTGATGTTGAATGTTCCAAGTTTATAATAATATATTGTAATTATTCAGAGGGGCTCTGTGATAAAAACACTAGCTGTAGCTGGGGATAGATGATTAAATCTGATGGTAAATTAGAGCCGTGGCTCTCAGATGACAGATACTGCAGAGGTATGGGTCTAAAACCGGGCATAAGACAAAAAAGATATGCGTCCTGTGAAAAGAGTTCCCCATACATATGAACGGTCCATGGCACTTAGTCACTCCTAAAAATCCAGGGTACTACAAAGCGTGTGAATCCCCAGATGAGCTCGTCAGCGACTGCATTAGCTGCCTCTTGCAGCAGAATAGGCTGATCCTAGCAAGAAAGTCTTTTCTTCTGCAGTACCCTTCATCTACAATATTTGCTATGTCTGCTAGTTAGATGCAATGCTTTTTAACTATCTGTGATTGGTTGTATCAATACATTGTGTTTTTATATCATACAAGATTTGTATAACTACTGAGAGTGTGCAGCCTAATATCCTTGGGTATATAAATTAAATATTTTAAAAGTGACTTAATGTTTACTGTGATAAAATGAGAAGTTGTTAGGACACTGAAAGGGAGATAATGGATGAAAAGCCAGGTAAGTTCCTTTCCGGTCCATTTTGGCAAAATAAATATACATACAAATTATATTAGAAAGCAAAACTAGAGAGATGGATATGGTCTAATTGTTTTTTTCCCACCTAACCTATAAGTAGATCCAGCATGATCTGCAATTTTAATATTATTAGTGGTGTTATTATAATTTCTATAACATTTGAGCTGTCCCTTTTTATCTTTGAATTTATGGTTGCCAGGTCATGGACTCATGGTGGGAATGCTACATGAACGTCTCATAATTAACCGAACCTCTATGTCAGGTAGATTGTCCTTTTTGGTATTGGAACATGTTTCATCCGCAGCTGCCAGGTGGAGGTCAAATCTTAAGGACACAGATTTTTTTCTTAATCGGGGATTGTCCTTAAAGAAAGATCCTTCCCACTGTTTGATCATTTCATCCACTTTCTCTGTTCTGCAAAATAGATTTCTGTTACAAGCGGAATCAGTATGAAATACCGACAGTCGGGATCCTGGCGGTCAGGATCCTGGCGGTCAGAATCCCGACGCTGGGATCTCGACAGGGTTAACAAACCGACACTTGCTGCCTAACCAAGTGCCTAACCCTAACCCTCCCAATAGTGCCTAACCCCAAACCCTCCCACCAACCCCGTTACTTACAGTGCATCCGGAAAGTATTCACAGCGCTTCACTTTTTCCACATTTTGCTATGTTACAGCCTTATTGCAAAATGGAATAAAAATTCATTTTTGTCCTCAAAATTCTACACACAATACCCCATAATGACAACGTGTAAAACTTTTTTTTGAGATTTTTTCTAATTTAATAAAAAAAAACTAAGAAATCACATGTACATAAGTATTTACAGCCTTTGCCATGAAGCTCAAAATTGAGTTCAGGCGCATCCTGTTTCCACTGATCATCCTTGAGATGTTCCTACAGCTTAATTGGAGTTTACCTGTGATAAATTCAGTTGTTTGGACATGATTTTGAAAGGCATACACCTGTCTATATAAGGTCCCACACTTGACAGTGCATGTCAGAGCACAAACCAAGCATGAAGTCCAAGGAATTGTCTGTAGACCTTCCGAGAGAGAGGATTGTCTCGAGGCACAAATCTGGGGAAGGGTACAGAAAAATATCTGCTGCTTTGAAGGTCCCAATGAGCACAGTGGCCTCCATCATCCGTAAATTTAAGAAGTTTGGAACCACCAGGACTCTTCCTAGAGTTGGCCGGCCTCCTAAACTGAGCGATCGTGGGAGAAGGGCCCTAGTCAGGGAGGTGACCAAGAACCCGATGGTAACTCTGTCAGAGCTACAGCATTCCTCTGTGGAGAGAGGAGAACCTTCCAGAAGGACAACAATCTCTGCAGAAATCCACCAATCAGGCCAGTATGGTAGACTGGCCAGATGGAAGCCACTCTTTAGTAAAAAGCACATGGCAGCCTGCCTGGAGCTTGCCAAAATGTACCTGAATGACTCTCAAACCATGAGAAATAAAATTATCTGGTCTGATGAGACAAAGATTGAACTCTTTGGCGTGAATGCCAGGCGTTATGTTTGGAGGAAACCAGGCACTGCTCATCACCAGGCCAATACCATCCCTATAATGAAGCATGGTGGTGGCAGCATCATGCTGTGGGGATGTTTTTCAGCGGCAGGAACTGGGAGACTAGTCAGGATAGAGGGAAAGATGAATGCAGCAATGTACAGAGACATCCTGAATGAAAACCTGCTCCAGAACGCTCTTGACCTCAGACTGGGGCGACGGTTCATCTTTCAGCAGGACAACGACCCTAAGCACACAGCCAAGATATCAAAGGAGTGGCTTGAGGACAACTCTGTGAATGTCCTTGAGTGGCCCAGCCAGAGCCCAGACTTGAATCTGTTTGAACATCTCTGGAGAGATCTGAAAATGGCTGTGCACCGACGCTTCCCATCCAACCTGATGGAGCTTGAGAGCTGCTGCAAAGAGGAATAGGCGAAACTGCCCAAAGATTGGTTTGCCAAGCTTGTGGCTTCATATTCAAAAAGACTTGAGGCTGTAATTGGTGCCAAAGGTGCATCAACAAAGTATTGAGCAAAAGGTGTAAATATTTATGTACATGCGATTTCTTAGTTCTTTTTTAAATTAAATTTGCAAAAATCTCAAAAAAACTTTTTACACGTTGTCATTATGGGGTATTGTGTGTAGAATACAAAAATGAATTTATTCCATTTTGGAATAAGGCTGTAACATAACAAAATGTGGAAAAAGTGAAGCGTTGGGAATACTTTCCGGATGCACTGTACCTTCGGCATCCCGGCGGTTGGGACTCTGACCGGCGTCGGTACTCTGGAACCGGTAATATAAGCTTCGGTATCCTGACCACTGGGATGCAGAACCCTTTATAATTGATAGTTAAGAGTCACTTTTTAACACCTCCCAAATGCAAGTGAAATTCTGTTAAATAAATAGGTGCTGAATCTTGATGATACTTCTATAAACACTCCAATTTGTGTTCTGGGTGGATAATTTCTTTAATGTTACAACATGGCTACATGTATTAGAATAACTAGTAATTTTTAAATGAATATTCTGAATAATAGAACTGATCGCGCTGACACAGCATTTCATATAGTAACAGGTGTTCTACTGATAAGCAATACTTACTGTACTGTACCACTGGCCTCTGCGCCTTCTTCTGCAATATTTCCATTGAATATTGCTTGCTGTTTTGTTGCTTTTCCACAAATCTCATTATGATTTTCAATGGAGCCTGCAGAAATTAACATATGTAACATATTACATATTACATATTAAGCAATCTGTTTTAATTTTTTTATATTATTTAAGGTTTGGTTTGTATTTTACTATTTCCTGCTTCAGAAAAAAAAAAAAACAATTCAGAAGATAAACATCCTCTCTTAGCAGCCAGGGACGTCTTAGGAGAGGAGGGGGCCTGTATGCATTCCCCGTCCGAGGCCCTCTCCTCTCTTCCTGGCAGCCGGCAGCCGACTGACACAGCTGGCCGGCCACTGCAGCATTAGTAGACTCTGGGCACTAGTGTGTTTCCTAAGTCTACTGCGCATGCACAGATCGCTGGGGATTTGGTTCCGCTGCCATTTTCCCGGCGATTTCCACACTGCGCATGCGCAAAATGCTGGAAAAATGGCGCCATTTTCCCGCATTTTGAGCAACGCTGTGACACCCGACGTGGGACCTTGGAGAGGTACGTTTTAGATAATACAGTGCATCCGGAAAGTTTTCACAGCGTGTCACTTTTTGTTATGTTACAGCCTTATTCCAAAATGGAATAAATTCATTTTTCTCCTCAAAATTCTACACACAATACCCCATAATGACAACTTGTAAAAAGTTTTTTTGAGATTTTTGCAAATGTAGTAAAAAAAAAACCTAAGAAATCACATGTACATAAGTATTCACAGCCTTTTCTCAATACTTTGTTGATGCACTTTTGGCAGCAATTACAGCCTCAAGTCTTTTTGAATATGATTCCACAAGCTTGGTACACCTATCTTTGGGCCGTTTTGCCCATTCCTCTTTGCAGCACCTCTCAAGCTCCATCAGGTTGGATGGGATGCGTCGATGCACAGCCATTTTCAGATCTCTCCAGAGTTGTTCAATCGGATTCAAGTCTGGGCTCTGGCTGGCCACTCAAGGACATTCACAGAGTTGTCCTCAAGTCACTCCTTTGATATTTTGGCTGTGTACTTAGGGTCGTTGTCCTGCTGAAAGATTAACCGTTGCCCCAGTCTGAGGTCAAGAGCACTCTAGAGCAGGTTTTCATCCAGGATGTCTTTGTACATTGCTGCATTCATCTTTCCCTCTATTCTGACTAGTCTCCCAGTTCCTGCCGCTGAGAAACATCCCCAAAGCATGATGCTGCCACCACCACGCTTCACTGTAGGGATGGTATTGGCCTGGTGATGAGCGGTGCCTAGTTTCCTCCAAACAGAATGCCTGGCATTCATGCCAAAGAGTTCAATCATTGTCTCTCATGGTCTGAGAGTCCTTCAGGTGCATTTTGGCAAACTCCAGATGGCCTGCCATGTGCTTTTTACTAAGGAGTGGCTTCCTTCTGGCCACTCTACCATACAGGCCTGATTGGTGGATTGCTGGAGAGATGGTTGTCCTTCTGAAAGAGTCCTGGTGGTTCCGAACTTCTTCCATTTACAGATGATGGAGGCCACTGTGCTCATTGGGACCTTCAAAGCAGCAGATATTTTTCTGTACCCTTCCCCAGATTTATGCCTCGAGACAATCCTGTCTCGGAGGTCTACAGACAATTCCTTGGACGTCATGCTTGGTTTGTGCTCTGACATGCACTGTCAAGTGTGGGACCTTATATAGACAGGTGCATGCCTTTCAAAATCATGTCCAATCAACTGAATTTACAACATGTGGACTCCAATTAAGCTGTAGGAACATCTCAAGGATGATCAGTGGAAACAGGATGCACCTGAGCTCAATTTTGAGCTTCATGGCAAAGGCTGTGAATACTTATGTACATGTGATTTCTTAGTGCTTTTTTTAAATAAAATTCGCAAAAATCTCAAAAAAACTTTTTACACGTTGTCATTATGGGGTATTGTGTGTAGAATTTTGAGGACAAAAATTAATTTATTCCATTTTGAAATAAGGCTGTAACATAACAAAATGTGGAAAAAGTGACGAGCTGTGAATACTTTCCGGATGCACTGTATGGGTGCAAGGTGTGCAGACGTGGGGCTGAAAAGTTAAATGAAGCAGGCTCCCTTGCAGAGCAGCCACTGCCAGTAAGTATGGAAATGGGCTCCAGAGTAGTATTCACTGTGGCTACACTGCAGGTCAAGCCACAGTGAATACTAAATGAATAATCAGGTGCCCCTTCACCTCCATCAGTGGGTAAACAATCTTGCTGCAATTGAGCACTGGTGGGATGGCTAGCTTGGCTGTAGTGTTTAGAGAGCTGCTAGATATCAGCTAGGCTGTGCTGACCAGAATTTTCGCACCACGTGCTCTGAGGTTCAAAGCTAGGCTCAGTAGAAAAGAAACAGTGCTGTGAAAAATCAACAATTTGTATTAATTACTTTTTGACACAGACAGTTCTATATAAGTGACAGTTTTGGCCTGTGTAGTAAGTAGACAGTATAGAGATGCAACTGTGCTAAGTTACAGATAGCTATTAAAATGATGAAATATTTAATGTTACTTTTTTTGTTTATTCCTTAATTTTATTATTTTATACAGCTTCTGTCCCAAGTTGACACTCACCTGAATTTAGTATAAAGCCTGTTTTGCTGGTAGATGATTTTGGTTCCTGAATTTGTTTAGTACCATATAACCTATGAATTGAAAAAGAAAAAAATCTTTATTATCTCATTTGTGCTATCAAGAAACAAAGTAAGTACATTTTATGAATTTTTTTTTTTTTTAATTCTACATCAGTTACCCTAGATTGTAAGCTTTTAGGAGCAGGGTCCTCCTCCCTACTGTCTCACAGCCCTCTTCTCAAGCACTTTAATGACAGCCTTCACCTTCCCAGCTGTATTGTGTATGGAGAATTGTGTTGCTATATGTTACTTGGGCTCTATTTATATTTTGGTTACTGTATTGTAATGTAATGTTCTGTGCACACTGTACTGTATGTACGGTGCTGCGGACCACCCTATATATAAAATGTAATAATAATAATAATAATCAGTTACAGATTGAATCACTTATACGTAAACCTGTTATCCTGAAAGCTCCAAAAAGAAAACTTAAGTAATTACCTCTTTTTCTGTGCTGGTGTCATACAGACAGACATGGCCACAGTATTTTATTCTACAGTCACGGTTAGGAGCACTGCTAAACAGAATAAGTGCAGGGTTTACCGGTGGGTGCAGTGGAATAATACAAGGAAAAGGGATATGGAAGCTGGCAGGAAAATTTCACTGTTCAATTTCAGCACAGAAAATAAAATTTGATTTACAAATCACAGAAAGAAAACAAAATAAATCTACAGACTACTATAATAGGCAGAAGTGAGCTGGAGTTGTTCACGTTCACATGGTTTTGATTCCGAGAGAGAGAGAGAGAGGAAATTTCCTAACTGCTATTAGTTTAATGACAACCACAGCCCGTGCCACCAGCTTCCCTTTCCTTTCCCCTATATTAAATATGCCAAGGTGGTTTTCATAGCAAAACAGCTGTGAAGTATACAATCCTTAAGTAGATTGGTATTGCTTAAAAGGGTCTCCCGAGTCACTAAGTGGAAAAACGTATCATCTATGCCCGCTCACAAGATACGGAAGACTCTGGTGGAGTCCACTGTTGCCAAGTAGAAAGAGGTCAGTGCCACTGTTCAAGTACTTCTATGCAACATGACACCCTTCCGGTGATGTTTGAAGACTGCAAATAGGGAGAGGGACAGGAAGGATGTATGCTTTTCTGTGCCTGCTCTATTAAATATAATCATTTGCTGTGTGCAGTGTTAGGTAAATGATGAGTCCTGGTTGGAAGACGTACCTGTTCTCTTCATTCTCCAGCAAGCTGCGATAGGCTGATATTTCTTGCTCAAGCTTCATGTTGGTGTTGAGAAGCATCTGGTGCTTCTGTAGTTGTGTTCTGACTCCATCTCTCACTTCCTGTAGCTCTTGCTCTAAGTCTGCAATGACAGCAGACAGGTTCTCAAGCTGCTTCTGGTGCTGCTGTTCTGTAGCATGTAGGGTGTATTTTAGACTTCTTTCCTTTGAAACAATAATAATATATTTAGTTTAGCATTTTTTATCCAGGATTTTAATATCACAATGTACACCTGATATTAAAGTGTACCTTTCGCCACTTGAATCCAGTGACATCAGTGAAACATGAAGTGTGTTCATCTGGGACCTACAAAAGGACTTGTGTACCATCAACATCACTGATCCTACTCAACTGATAAGCCGTTTTTTTGGGGGACTATTGGTTGAGCCACAATATGGCTGTTCCTGTACAGCTTCATTTAGATGAGACCAATTATTTTGGGAGTGGGTTCACTCCTAATTTATCCCACTTTGTTGTCATCCATTTACAGAGTCACGTCGTCTTTTATTAAAAAATTTACACATATAATGCAAATACTGTAGGTATACAGTAGAAAGAAGGTTGGGGGTTCCTGACACTTGATGTTCAGGTGCTATATACAAATATCCCACATCAGTCATGGATTGATGCAACTAAATATTATCTGAGTTTAGATGGTAATCTATCTGAGAGTTGACATGACACAATTTTATTTATGCACATAACAATTTTTTATTTGGCAACACTTTTTTTATTTACAGACGCTTGGGATGGCCATGGGGACCAGGTTTGCGATTAGTTTCGTGAACCTCTATATGGGCCGCTTCGAAGACATCTGGAATGGTCCATATAGAGAGAAGCTGGTACTCTATGGCCGTTACATTTGTTTATTATTTGGGAAGGGGGACCCTTACTTGTACAAGAATTTGTTGATTTTCTTAACACATTCTTTTAATCTAAAATTCACTCACACTTTTGATCATAATTCTATTCATATTCTGGACTTGACATACTTATTATATACCATAAATGTTATCTCATCTAATTTTATCAAACCAGTAGGGACAAATAATTATTGAAATTTTTCAAGTGGTCATTATAGACCTTGGGTTATCAATATATACAAAAATCATATTCTTCATCTACAACTTAATTGTACAAGGGATGAGGATCTTTGCAACCAACTGGAATTAATGTTAGGCCATTTAAAAGGTACGTATCCACTAGCAGACTGTGAAATGATTGAACAATTACGACATTGTAATCATGCAGTCATTTCACAGTCTGTGCTGTGCCTACACTGAACGATCAGTCATTCAGTGTAGGCACCCTCCCTCATCCCTGAGCAGGTTGACCAGCATGTTCTGGAGATGATAGATGTCAAAAAACGACCAGCGGGAGCGTGCATTGCTGGTTATTTTCATAATTAAACTGCCGGATTTGTCCCGATTAACAAGCGATTGAACGATAACGATGTCGCTATCATTCAATCTCTCTGTTTAATCAGGTAGTGGATACTCGCCTTGAGAGGAGAGGCTATCCAGACCACCTCCTGACTGATGCATCCTCCTGATTGAGGCACCCTCCCTCATCCCTGAGCAGGTTGACCAGCATGTTCTGGAGATGATAGATGTCAAAAAACGACCAATGGGAGCGTGCATTGCTGGTTATTTTCATCATTAAACTGCTGGATTTGTGCCTGATTAACAAGCGATTGAATGATAACGATGTTGCTATCATTCAATCTCTCTGTTTAATCAGGTAGTGCATACTCGCCTTGAGAGGAGAGGCTATCCAGACCACCTCCTGACTGATGCATCTCATTATGTAAACTCTATTTCTAGATTAGATCTCCTTTCAAGAAATCATAACAACAAAGACTGAAAATAACAACTTCCAAAAAATCCAGTCATCTTTATTTTCAAATACAATGCTAAATCAAAGAAAATTAAGAGGTTTATGCTAAATAATTTTGTAATCTTAAAACAATATCCTGTTTTACAAAGATGTATAGGTGATAAACCAACAATAGTTTTCAGGAAGAATATAAATCTAAAGAATATATTGACCCCCAGTGATCTTAAAAACTGAATGTAAAACATCTAAAACACATGGTAACACGTGGATAGCTCTAAAACCATTAGGAAACTATAGGTGTAATAGATCTATATAGTATGTCTAATTTGTAACTATACGAAAAACAAAACAACTAATATTTTATCTCACTCAAATGAAAATATTTTTCCTATAAATCAATTTATCAATTGTGAATCAGTATATTGTATTTACAGTTTGCAATGTTCATGCTCCCTACAATATGTAGGGAGAACTACAAGACCACTCAAGTCTAGATTAAGAGAACATAGACGAAACATCATAAAAAAGGTTCTGACACATAGTGTGTCAAGACATTTTTTCTATAGATATAGCAGTGATCCTGAAGGGCTGTCTATTATAGGAGTCAAACAAGGTCAGAACACTAAAAGAGGGGGGAGTAGATTTAAACAATAATGTCTTAGTGAATCTGCATTGATCTTTAAACTTGATACCCTGAGCCCCAAAGGCCTTAATGAAGCTCTTGACTACTCTTGAATGGATTAATGTGTTACCCTGTCGATGGTAGCTACTAGTAACTTTTTACGTGCCCTACTGTCTTCTAATTTTACGTAATACTCTTTAATTTTTCATCTCTCTTTTCCCTTCTATCATTCGCTATGATTAAGTAATTTTCTCTCTGCTCCAATTATTTAATATTTCTGTTTGATTTTCTCCCTAAGTAGCAAATCCTTGAGGGTACACTTAGTTTCTTTCCCTTCTCCCCTTTTCTATATATATTTATGATATACTCTTTAGGAATGTGGATTAGTAAAGATATTTACGGATGATGATGTTATTGATTTATTTAAATATTTTGTTTGAATAATTTATTTGAACATTATAAGAGTTGTATAGTAACTTATATAATCATGTGTGATTAATTACACAATTGAAACACTCTGGCAAGGTATAAAATCAGTACTCTGATAACCTGCTATCAGTCTTGAAAAAGTTCCCATCACATATGGAACGAAACGCGTTGACTCATCTTCCATCCCATAATATACTATGAAATTAGTCAAGCAGTGTACAGCATTTAACGTAGAATGGCAATTTACTGACAGCATTCCATAACCCAGCTCCATATTCAGCAATTCATCAGCAGGCGCCTGATTAATTATAGTGAGGAGAGCAGAAGTCTCACATACATCGTAGCCGCTGTTTTCATAGAATAACTGGCAACCTGCGGCGGCTTACGGACACAGCGTGTAGCGCTGCACCGCTGACAACTTAGTGAAACGTGGGTAACATTTTGTTGTTACCTTCCATACCGGGATTTCTCTGAGTAATACCTCTTTTCCACCAAAAACCCGGGTCCGGCCTGGGTTTTCAGACATGGTTCCAACCCAGGTCAAACACAGGTCAGACAATGTTTACACAGCACCATCGATCTGTGTTATTCTCAGGTCAGCCCCATTCACACTGAATCTGGGTCTGCCCTGCTAAACTTGTGAGGTCATAAAGAGTGGGAGGTGACTGCTCCACAACCATCAATCAGCTTTTAGGCATGACCCAGGTTGGATAACCCGGGTTGCACCATTTACACTGCACCATTACCCAGGTCCATCCTGGGTCTGACCCTGGTAGCTACCTGGGTTGGATTGCCGGGTCACTTGACCCGGGTTATTTTTCAGGGACCCTTTTACTCTGAGCTGCAACACGGGTAGACCCAGCAAAAACCCAGGTTTTTGCTCTGGTGTAAAAGGGGTATAAAGCGGCTCACTGTGTGGAGTGGAACTTACCTTCCCAACCAGTACAGTATATACACAACTAGGAGCCTTACTTCGGAGATCGATTATGTTTATATTGTGCAAACTAGCTGCTTGTTTATACACCGGATTTTCATATTGACAGACGACTGCAGTACGGGCATTAACATTGTTGCTGGGACGCCAGCATCAGCCCAACTATGATTTTATCCTGCTTATTGTTCATTAGTTGTTCACATTCTTTTGAACAATTAGTACTAAGAAATAGTGTACTCTTACTGCTTATTTTAACCAGCTAGGTACCTAGATTTCATCCAAATGCAATATAAATGTAATTAATGTGTTTACTTATGTGGATATAATGTCTCTAGGAAAAAGAAAGTTCTATTTATCTTAATACATTGATGAATGCAGTAATAATTGTTTTTTATCTGTTATTATTAAATTGTGTCTTTTACATTTGAGCCTCATTACATTTATCGGGGGCACATTATTATTATTTGAATATTTCAACATTTATATAATATGTTTCAAATACATCAGCCGTGTGAGATTATATATATTATATATTTGGTGGTATGATTATTCTAGTTTAAAGTGATAGCAACACTTTAGTCATCTGTTGTGGATACTTCATTCCCCAATTTTTGTTTTATTTATAAATAAATATATTAAATTATCTATGAGCTCCAGGAGTGGTATTGATGGATTTACAACTTATACCTTTCCCTTTATTTAGATTAAACATAAAGTTGAGGACCAAAGGTTGATGCAGAACTGTTTAAGTATGAGTGTGGTTTTGCAATATTAATATTGAGGTCTCCTTGTCATTGAGGGAACTAGTCCCAGCCATCAGCACAAGGCTAAAACCCATGTGGACCCACAGTACTAGAGCATTACAGTGGGAAATATCCCAGCAATTGTGGAGTAAGAAGTATGCCCATGGCTGCCAGTGGCTGTAGACTTGGTGTACCAATCTAGAAAACAAATCTGCAAAGCTGTATTGTTGGTTTATTGTGTTATTGTCTTAGTGTGCATAGTTACATCACCACTGTTGGAGGTAGACATAACAAAGCAGTAAGGTAAGGATAGAATAGTTATACAAGTTAGTGAGGAAAATGATGTAGGGTAAGAGTGATCAGAGAGGACCAAGTATTTAAGATAGTGAGGGAAGTGCAGATTAAGTAGATAAGGTACCAAATACAACCACAGAAAAACTGGTGGAGCGCTTACGGGCAGTAATGGAGTAAAGCAGCTGTTAATAGAGGTTAGTCAAGCCTCAAAATGGATAAACATTTGATAAAGCTGTGGTTTTGGCACAGCGAATCGCGTCAGACTGTGGTTGTGATAGCCTCCACCACCCCATTTCCAAAAAGGAGTGCGAGCTGTAAATCTTCACGTGCCTCTTCAGTTGTACCAGCATATCGCCATACCTATGACCAGGGGATCAGATATATGCGGAAGCTTGCCAGCACTGCTAATTGGGACCCCATAATATTTGGACATTGGACTTGGTAATTATCTGACTTGGATTACACAGTATTTGAGCACTACCTGTATTGGATAAAAACGCCTCCCAGGACATATGGACTAGGAATTTGGGGTAGATTGGATGTTGTTTTTAATGAATGAATTCATTGCACATGTCTTTTAATTTTATATATTAAATATTAATTTTATGGTATTAGATTGTTGTTCTAGTGCTGTATTTCTGTTGTTCTAAGTAGATAAGGTAGATTACAAGAGAATAAGGATGATGGTGACAAACATTGACCAAGAAAAGCAGAAGGAAGTAAGTCAGTTACACATATTTCATGACTTACGAAAAATATAATTAATGTTTAGCAATCTAACATGTTAAACAATTGGGCAAACAAAAACATATATAGTCATAAAGTATATTATGTTTTTTTGGTTACAAGGATCAGGGGAGTATTTATAATGGGTTCAGGGTGTGCGGTGCACACGGGCACCTCTCTGGAATCCCACGTCAGCGCCGGTGTCTGCGCTGTAAAAACGGTTGGAAAATGGCCACCACGGCCATTTTCCAGTTGGTTGCACATGCGCAGTACAGAAAACATGTCTGCCACGGCCATTTTCCCGGGTGACCTTTGCATGCGCTATAGACTCTGGGCACACTCTAGTGCCCAGAGTCTATAAGTGTGGCGCTGGCCGCGCAGCCGCCGGACTGAGAGGAAGGGACCCGTGACGGAGACGGCACACGGGACCCTCATCTATAGAAACGCCCCTGACGAGGATGTTTATAGTAAGTATAAGAAATGTAGCATAAACAGCTTTAATTACAGATGATGGGGTTTATTTACGAAGTGTCGTGTTATAAAACCCACCACTTCTGTTCTCGTTTATGCCAGATAATTAAAAGGGCAGTGCTTTTACTAGCTGCATCTTGCTAGTAATAGCACTGCCCTATTAATTCATCAGGCATAAACCACGGATATAAACCCCAATGTGTCCATCTGGGAGGATTGTCCATCCGTGTGTATGTTTATTAGAGGAACATCTACTTGCATCTTCAAATCATTGCTTTAGTCCTGCACACAGACCTCCTCATATTTCTAAATACTAAAAAAAAATGAAAATGTTATTTATGCTAATATACTTTTAATTTCCTTTTATGCATCTCATTTTGTTTTTGCTTTTGATTTACTTTTTGGCAGCTGTTAAAGTGAAACATTTCTATTTTTAAATGGCATTTCTACAGACAATATTTAGCTTGGCACACTTTAAAACCTCCAAATGCCCGGTAATATCCGATAAAGTTTCAGATGATGTGCCAGTGCACATCTTTAGGCTTTCAAATTGTTCATAATTTTTTTTAGTTCCTCATGACGGGAAAGCTAGGGCACCTGTGTAATGAGTAAGGCTGTCACAATCAATCTCCATCTATTAGTAGAATAATTGACTGCAGATTTTTTAACGGGTTAAATACATGTGCCATTCTCAGCACTATCTTGGGCAGTACTTCCTTTTACAACTGAAGTGCTTCCATATAATCTTTCTGCTGAAATGTCATAGCTGGTGTTCTATGTGTGAGCAAGCGCACTTTGACAGCACTTTGACAACATTATATATGTTAACAAGGTTTCTACTTTCTCAATACATCATTGTCAGTTTTGGTGCCATGTATTAGAATAAAATATATTGTTAATACGTCATTCTGAGGTGATCGCATGTGAATAGCAAGCAAGCATTATCCTCACTGTACTGTCATCAATCTTATCCTCACTGTACTGTCATCAGTAGAAATAAAGTAGATTGCAACTGTGGAGGACATCAATATGTAGCGCCTTGTCAGGGGTGTATTTAAGAGAGGAGGGGGCCAGTGTGCAGTCTCCGTCCGTGGCCTCCTCCTCTCTCCCCGGCAGCCGGCAGCTAACTGAGACAGCGCCGCAGCAGTAGACTCTGGGCACTAGTCTGTGCCCAGAGTTTATTGTGTATGCGCAGTGGGAAAATGGCATGGCAGAAATTTTTCCGGCAATTTCCCTACTGCTCATGCACAAAGCATAGGGAAATGGGCGCTGCTGCCATTTTCCAGGCGATTTGTGCAGCGCTGTTATCGCCGACGTGGGACTCCGGAGAAGTAAGTATTAAAAATATGGATGTAGGGTGCACCCATTATAGATACACCTCTGCGCCTTGTATATCATGATGTTCTACTGAGAAATACTTATGTCCTGAAAGACTGTAGTGTGACCATTTCTGGAGTTTAATCAGGTTATCTTTATTAATACAGTAGTTTCGAATGACATGTGTTGCTTTAAGTTAACTAAATGGAACACCACATTTTAAGATAACACACCCTATTCCCCAAGGGTAAGAAAACTAATTCTCAACAGTGTTGCAACATATGTAGTCTAGCATACAAGGTACGAAGTACACAATAACCTGGATTTTACTGGATTTACTTAGGCAATTTAATTAGCAGTAATGTGCTGTCGCATACATCACTGCTTAATTACAGTAACCAACATTGCAGATTCTGCTTTGCATTTCTATGAAGTGTGAAGCAATATCTGTAATAATGATGGTTGTGAGGTGATCGATAAACAATCATATTGCTGTCACCTCGAAGGTGAGTAAAATATTGTTAACCTTTCCGGGGCCATTTCTAGGGGCGGGCGAGCCAATGCTGTTGTGAGATAGTGACAGTAAGGTGTGCTCCGATCCTTACTGTCACTATCTCTGACTGACAGCCACTGCACTCACCACGCCCTGGCTGAGTCCCTGCCCTGCCATTCGCACTCTCGGTGGCTGGGTGAGGTATCATGGAATGACGTGGCTGTGTTGTGATGTCATGACGTCACGTTTTCTAACGTTTTGACGTCACCATCTGTATTTAAGGCCCGCCCGGACATCGATGAGGAGCCAGCCTGGCGCTATCTTGGAGAGTGGGGACTGGGCGGGAGACACGAGCAGAGCAATGAGCAGAGCGGCCAGAGAGGCCAATTCAGTCTAATTTAGAGAAAGCACTGTTATTTGGGAACACAAATGTATTTTATCTTAGCAAAGCAATTAACATGACAAACTATACTCAAATTAATAGATTCAAATACATGATTTATTTCTTTGATGCAAATCATCTTATGCCTCACTGACCAGTTTTAGAAGATTGCAGCAAAAGGGGCAAAATTTACTAAGCGGCGGTTTGACGGCGGTTTCTATTCTATTCTAAACCCCGGGGGTTTGGTGGTGGTTTTGCAGTGGTTTCTAAATGACAGCCCTGTTCTATTCTAAAATGTATTTTGACTGTGGTTTGGCGGCGGTTTTACTATCTGCAGATTTACTAAGGCCAAAACCGCCATTTAGAAACCGCTGCAAAACTGCCACCAAACCCCCGGGGTTTAGAACAGAATAGAACCCGCCACCAAACTGCCGGGGTTTTCGAATAGAATAGAAACCGCCGTCAAACCGTCGCTTAGTAAATTTTGCCCAAGCTCTTTTAATGGTAACATTTTGTGTAATATTTACCATGGCCTGAAGAGACTGAATTTCAACCTGCAGGGTTTTCCATTGTTTCCTAGCCTCATAAAGATTGGCTCTGGCAGCCCTCAGTTCCTCTTCATCTTTCTGCATCTTCTGTCTGGCTTCTTCCTCTTCCAGCTGGATGGAAATGACAATTTCATATGAGATATGATTTGTGAGCACAATAGGTACATGTTTATAATACTGTAGATTATTAACAGGGGTATTTGGAAAGACACAACTAACACGTTTCCTCTTAAGCTCAGGACATAACTTCATAGTTCATAGAATTACGTAAAAGCCATTCTTCCCCCTATTTTTACATTTTAAGCAAAATAATCTTTTAATATGGTAAGAAGATGCCGCCAGTTTTCAGCTAATCTGTAAACCCAGGTGTATTTTACTGTATTTTACTTAACCCAGTCCTCTATTAAGAATTCTGGACCCATTTTTATCATGCTATGTATTTATTTATTTATTATCCCTGAGTTTTTCAATCGATCTTAGGAGCTCATTCAGACTCGCTCACTAGATACGTACGCTCACACCCAGCGTATACAAATTCAGCTAAGTGACAGCCCGGCAGGGGATCACACGGCAAGGCATAAGCTTGCCCACTAAGTCTTGGCGTACGATATCTTTGTGTATGCAGATGCCCACCAACCTGTCTTAAGATGCCCACTTGCGCACGTCACCTCCAGGAAGTGTATGCAACCATAGGTACTTCAAGTACCATCGGATGCGATCACAGCGCTTGAGGTTGACTATACCCTGCCGCAAGCACTTCAATCACTTCAGTGTAAAATTCTGCCAGGTGACGTGTACAATGACGCTGCCTCTCAATTATGCACGCCTCATAAATGCCGTTGAGACACACAGGCACGCCTGCGTTCGCCTCTCCACTCCCCTGTTTCTACCAGCAAGCCCCTGTGACCACCCACAAACGTCTTTTCCTGTCACTCACTCTGCTGGGAAGTATGTGCACGACGAGCGATCGCTTCCCGATCTCTCCCACTGGTTCACACAAGCGCACTGCGATGCGTACACATGTGCAGAAAGCAACAATTGGCCAGCTACGAGCGAACGCATCCTAGTGAGCGGGTCTGAATCTGCTCCTTAATGCAAAATCAACAAAATTATACTATGATTATTCATCCAATTCTCCATGTGGCTGTTAAATTTTCTACATTGCCAATTTTTTCCAGGTGCATACGCACAGTCAGATTTGTCAGATGAACGATTGAACGATCTGAAAGATTTGAGCTATGAGCGATTTTTGACTGCATTAAAATGTCTGAAATCATCCAAAACTGACTGCAAACACATAAGATGTCAGATATCGTTATCTGACCATCGAGAACACGCATCGTTCATCGTTCATCATTCATCGTTGAGACATGTCAGATATGTCAGATTTTCCTTCAGATATGAACGATTGAACGATTTTTTAAATCGTTATCATTCAGATCTGAACAAAAATCTGACCGTGTGTATGCACCACTATGCACCAAACTGAATTGACAATTGTTTCCCCAGTTTATTCATAATTTGAAAATTAGGTAAATTTGTGATTTTTACAAATAGATTGTGGAATAGCATTGCACAAAATGGTGAAGCAAAAACAAAACTCAAGATTTTGCAACTCTACGTAATGTCCAAACATTTTTCTGCAGTTGCTCATCTCAGTTCATGTAAAGCAGTGTTTTATGCAGTTAGTGGTGTAGCATGGCTAAGGAATAACAAAAAAGGTATCCTCTCCTCTGACAGATCTCTCATTACTTTCACTGAATAGATTGGGATATATCAGATGATTGCAAAATAACATTGAATCTCATTTATGATGTGATACACAGCACAAAATGTTTTTGTTTTCAACCCTTTTTGGTCAAAACTGTGTGCCCAAAAAGGTGCATGCCAGCTGTCCATTCTCTTGGGATTCCATCCAATCACTTAGGGGTAGATTTACTAAAGCTTCTAAAACAGACAAATGGCGCTGTATCCCATAGCAGCCAATCAGATTCTGTCTGTCATTTTCTAGGATGCAATAGAGAAATGATAGCTACGTCAGATTGGCTGCTATTTGAAACACCATCACTTGTGTGTTTTAGAAGCTTAGTAAATCGACCGTCTAGAGTGATCTGTTGAATAGTGCAGTATTGATTCTGCAAGGTGTCAGCTTCTAGCTACCATTTATCAAGTGCATTCTATAAAATGATAATTAGAAGCTGATTGGTAGATAGAACTTATCCACGATTTAAAGTTTTATACCATGGCCTCTATTTTTGTAGGTGTATTTTATTTGCAGGAATTGGGTGTTCTCTGTTCTATATTGTGTATACTACACATTTACATTTAACCAATTTGCTGAAATTATAAAGGATGCATACTTGCCAAATCTCCCTGATTGTTACTATTTCAGGGAGTCTCCCTGACTCCCTGAAGAGTCTAGCAATCTTCCTGATTGCACCTTGCCCCCATTATGGAGCTGTTATATAAAAAACACATTGAGATATACATTCAGATGGGATCATTGGTATCATTCCCTGCATTGGTTATAAGGCACAATGATCCCTATGGCTTTTCTGAAAAGTATCAGTGTGTTTTCATCAACAAGTAGATCTTACTAACTGCTTTGGGGCTTGTTTACATTTGAATGTAAGTCAGTTTTATGACACGTCTCTCATGTGTAGTAGTACACGCCCACTTTACCACCGCGCTAATAAGTGTTGTTTTCACAATCTCCCTGAAATGCTTTTCCAAAAGTAGATAACTATGAAAGGATGCCAGCAGCCACTTTAAAATAACTTAATTTTAGTTGGGCTTATTCCCACCTGTAACTGTTAACATCAACATGAGATTAATATTGCTCAGTCTTTTGTTACCAGGCTTGCTTTTATTTGGGTGGTAGTTGCAGTGAAGCAGTGATTGTTTTATTTTCCCTTTTACTCTAGGGTCCATGGGCTGGATTCTGTAAAGTGAGGTTTCAGAGTCCAGTACCAGAAAGTGGCTTACTGAGAAATATTGGAGCTTACCCTTAACACGTAATGTAATTACACAATGTAATTTTCTTTATTTCCAATATGAAAGCAGCTACAGTTAGTTCACCTGCCTGTATCCTTTGCGTGTACTATAATAGCTGACTGATTGCATCATGAGCGTGTGTGTGTATGTTTGAAATGCCACCATCTTTCAATCGTCACTGCACTTATTTCACCAGTGCAGGTACACAATCCAACCTGAACACAGGACACCCAGATGTCTCCACACTGAACAAGGACATGCTGATTACAAATAATTGCCGGGGAACTTGTGTCATATTAACTTGACAACCATCCCTCAAGCACATAGTAGGATTAAAATGTAACATACATCATTAAAGTAGAACATTCATCATATTATTTCATATTAATTGCTATTAGATCTGTTCTTGTGGTATTTAAATAGTCCAGAACTGGTCACACTGAAATCACAAAGTCATAAAGATAAATTCTGTGTTTTTATCTCTTAAATGTCAGCGCTTGTATTACAGAGCTCAGCTCTGGTTACTGATACTAAACCAACTTTTGCAGGTTATTGCTTTTTCCAGTTTGTTCAGCAGCTGAAGGGTTAAAGAGAAGAAGCAAATCAGAGTGCATGTTGTAGAGGAGAGAATGTGAGACTATTTTGCAACCAATCACACAAGTCACTTAAAAGGTTAATGAAGAACTGGGGAAAGGAAAATACATGTTTAGTACTAGACAATTCTATGAACAGCACATCATGCTGTAGGGTTATCAGATCATTGTTGCCAGTAAGTGTAGCAGAGACAAGAAGAAACAAGAAACCACTAGGAAGTACAGTTT
Source organism: Taudactylus pleione (assembly GCA_031769625.1). Lineage (NCBI taxonomy): Eukaryota > Metazoa > Chordata > Amphibia > Anura > Myobatrachidae > Taudactylus > Taudactylus pleione. The sequence continues at coordinate 9,824,758 of JAUIMM010000154.1, forward strand.
TTGGGATAGATGTATCTATTTAAGCTGACTAAGGACAAGCTAAGCATGAACCAGCTCTGTACATCAGATGATATTGAATAAATCCTGTGGTTTAAAAGAGCATTTGTCTATGTAGGCCTCTTCTCTCCCCTATCTACATTTGAAAATTATTTTATCAAGGCCTTTTACTAACATGGTTGATAGTTTTATTCATCATAAATTATTGCAAAGCATGCTGGGAGAATCTTGCTGAGTAATCACACAAATGTGTGTGTGTGTGTGTGTATATATATATATATATATTATATATATGTGTGTATATATATATTACAGCTACAATTTATCTGCATTGGAAAAGGCACTCCCTCCCCGGCATCTCCTGCACAAGCAATCACAGGACCAAGACAGAGAAAGAGAGAAGCTGAGTCAGACAAGCAGTGACTCTGCAATCCCTTTCCTGGAAGGTGCCTTTCTGTGTGAAACAGTTACCTGGTTCCTGGCTGAAAGGTCGTTGGGGATCTGACTCCTGCTGATGAGCGCCTCATAGTATGTTCTGATCTCATTGAGGAGCTGGGACAGTTCCATCCTGCTCCCATCCTCCACCTTGGCAAACTGAATATCATCAATAGGATGTTTTAACTGCTGCATAGCCTGTACTTTCTGCAGAGAGTGAGAGAGGAGAGAAATAAACAGCAGATGAAATGGATAGTGGACGAGAGGGACAAAGGCAACACTATGATCAATGCAGTTCCATCTACCATCGCTACAATTAATAAATATTTTACAGTAGGCCTGTTTAACAGGCATAATAGGACGTTTTTATTGTCACTGCTTCATTGAGAACTTCCAACTATATTAGGGCTCATTTACTAACATTACTATGTTTAAATGCAAAATTTTCACAGTAGCACAGCATCTGATTAGCTCTGTCTAGTGCATGTATGACAATGACATTAAGGGACTGATTTTGAGTCGTACGCAGTGCCGATATTCATGCAAATGGTCGATGTTCTTCAACTGCGCATATATCTAAGTTGTGCTGGATGTTCCTGGGCTGTTACTGGGAAATGGCTATTCAGACGCACAGGGATATACCATCTTATAATATGGGAGTGAACTCAGTCACTTAGGTGTATATTTACTAAAGGTAAATTTTGATCGATTTCAAATCAATAAAAATCGTTCAACATTGATGTTGTGTTTCTGGGGCTAAATCACACATTTACTAATACCTGTACTTAAAAAATCTAATCAAAAATTGTCTGTTAGTAAATGAGTGATTTAGCGCCAGAAACACAACATTGATGTTGATCGATTTTAAATCAATCAAAATCAATTAAAATTGACCATCGGTAAATAGGTGGTGCAACAATGGTTACTTTCAAAGATGCACAGAGTGGTATTTCAGTGTCTAAAAACTCTGAAAATGGGCGCCTTAGTGCTTGCACATGCAGATAAATGGCAGTACATCAGGGAAAGGCTTGCAGCAGCATTACAATAAAGTCATAGACACTAGACCGGCAAAAATTACACACAGATGCAGAAGCGTCCAACTCAGAATCAGCCTTGTCCAAACTGTCTTTCCACCAATCAACAACTGCCAGAGCTTGCTGAGACCTTTAGCTTAGGAATAGTACTTAATCTTTTTTTGATGTAACACTGTTAACCTCCACACAGAGGATGCCAGAAAGGGTCTCTGTGCTACTCAGCACTGGAATGCTTTGCCTTTGCCCTGGGGAATGGCTTGCATGGAATTTGTGGGCCTAATTCCCGTAGAAATTATACCCTGTTCTGGGGCTGGATTAGCATTATAACTGGGTGTCCTTACACTGCGGGACACCCTCTTATGTGATGACCTGGAATAGCCTTATGCTGGTTGCCACTTTTGTGAATATTAACCAACATGGTCTATAGGACAGGTGCTAAGTAATTATTTTAGGGGTCAAGGGCATGTATTTTTTAACATATATAATTATCAATTTTAATACACTTCTAAATATACAACATACAGTAAGCATCAATAGTTGATGACTGTTGTAGCTTTACATCGGGGAAATCAAGATATATTCTGAACGTATCTTGATGCTTCTGCATATTTACTGTATATCTTACTCTGAGTTTCATATATGCGAAGATACATGCAATTCAAAATTTGCATGTAAGGTCATAATTTTTGGAAGTTATTGTGTTTGATCCACGAAAACTGCAACTCTAAATCAGGCCCCTAGTTGGTCCTGCAGAGGCTGCACTGAAACTAGATGCAACAGGATTACGCTGACTTCATAGGCTTGAACGTGCGATTACAAGCCAATGATGACACGGCAGCCATGACTGAGAGCAATGAGCAAGCTAAGTGGTCTCTTCTGCTGTAAACCACTGCCATTCTGTAATAGCAGAGCTGATGATGTAGGTAGATGCTTAGGTGAAGGGGAGAGCCTTCAGAAGGGAGAACAACTTAGGGTGGAGGGCATAAAGGCAATTGTGGTTCTGGCCCAGGACACATTTGCTGCTAATCCCTGCTCCCCCCTGCCGTGCAGCACCACAAATTTCTATGGCCCCCAACTAAACCACATACCATTTAAATAAAACATTTATGTATTCTGCTAGTGACTGTTCACGTTTAATACATTTTATTTATTTTTGCTGCCAAAAATAAAATATTACTATGATGATGAAACCAGGGGCAGCCTGCTGCCATAGGCAACAAAAGTAACAATATAAGTAGAAAGAAAGATTTTATCATAACATTTGTGTCCATGCAGACTGTGAAGCATGCATAGTAATGACAATAGAACTATTTATGGGTAGCCAGTTCCCAATGCAACAGAATACGGGCTATATAGGAAGTAGGAGATTCACACTAGATCCCATGACCCTGAGGAATCCCACCATTGTGTGAAACGCATTGGATGAAACACGCTACTCTAATCTGGACCAGAGAGCAGCAGGATCCAGCACAGTACAGCAGCCACACCGACCTCCGCGTCCACTCTACTGACAGTGCCCAACTTTCAAGAGTAAAGAGAGGTAGTGGAGGCTGCTTTTAACGGAACATTCATGACTCAACAAGCTGAAGCAAGTAGCTGGGGAAACCTGCAGAACTGGGTTATAACACACAAGGGGATCTATTTACTAAGCCTTGGATGGAGATAAAATGAACATAGATAAAGTACCAGCCAATCAGCTCCTAACTGCCATGTCACAGGCTGTGTTTGGAAAATGGCAGTTAGGAGCTGGTTGGTTGATACGTTATCTCCGTTCACTTTATCTACATCCAAGGCTTAGTAAATACACCCGAAGTTCTTATGCTTTACTTACTGCACAGCTGGAACTTACTTAAAGACTACACCTCTTCACAAGATCAGTGTTTAACTTTGCAATGGCCATCATAGCTCATGATTGAAGACACATGGAATACATACCACCAACGTGTTATAGAGTCAGACATACTTCATAGCAGATATTTGAGCTATTGTACCATCCTTTTATAATGCTCACAAAAAGGACATACCATCAGAATCACCTACACAGATTTATTGTGTACAAGGATATGACATAAGAAAGTGTTCTCTTGGCATAGATTGTTTGTTGTATTGCAGTGCACCGCATTGCTTTTATATACACTTTATGTACTATACACCATTGTCTAGTTTGTGAATAAACACAGTATGTATTCTTAATAAATAACTACTGTATGTAGCTCTTCACTGAGCTAAATATGGAAAGATAGAGAGACGGACACAAAAAGGAGGATTGCTGCCTGTAATTACTTTGCTGTAGCAAGTTGTTTATAATTATAATTAAACACTTTTCTGACACAAAGGTCTCAAATACTTCTATGAGCTCTTCAAACATTTATAGATGGGTATAAACTGAAAACACGATATATGAGGTGTTTTTAGTTAAAATTCTTATATGATTTTAAACAAATTGCAAAGGTAGTAGTTTCACATGTGTGCAGGTTTACCAGAAAGGGAAATGTCTGATACCAGTCAATAAGCTCCATCCATTTGGCCAATAAGTAAATGTTCATTAATTTATACAGCGTTGGAACAGGTAGCAGTTTATAAAAAGCATTCAATAGTTTCCATAAAATCAAGTAAATGATGCATATTGACCCATATCATCAGTTTGGAAATGTACTAAAAATTATAAAGTGTCTTTCCATGGACAATATCAAATGGTATTTAAAAAGTATATTTAAAAAAAATATTGAGTATACATCAAGATACAAAGAGATATAGAATAAACATTTTAAATTAACTCTATCTATCTTAGTAAAGGGTTTACAATATGCAATTTATATATGAGAAATATATATATGGAATGTATTAAAATACTACTGTACCAATTAATATTTGTGTCTGCTAATGGAATAGAAAATAAATATAGGAGATTCATTTATATCTGTTATAACTACAAAAATAATAAGAAAGCAATAATCTAAAAAAAGGGGGAGGGGCAGGAAGAGAATAGATAAGGAGGTAAATTTACTAAAGACTGATTTTTAATCAATTTGAAGCAATTTAGAATTGATCTAAATCAACATGCATGTTGTATTTCAGGGGCTAAATTACACATTTATTAACAGACAATTTTTTAAGCTTTAGTAAATGTGTGATTTAGCCCCTAAAACACTGCACTGATGTTGATCGATTTATATAATTTTTTTTAATTACAATCAACCTTTAGTAAATTTATTCCCAGGTCTCTCTTTAGGATATGTGAAATAAATAGTGATCATCAAAGAAATTTATCGCACATAGACTAAGGTAACTACCAGTCATATTATATGGTTTAATAATATAATTTATATAAATTTAATTGTTTGACATTATGTTTAGTCTGTCTCAGCACACTTCTGGTTTTATGCTTTTTAAAATACTGCATTAGGCAATGCTTTTTTAGACTAATTGATGCCATTAACCAATTTTATAATATCATTAAGCTTCAGTGTGTTTTAGAAATTTTTTAATAATTATACAGTTACCAAAGACTTTAAATCCCATTTGTAATTTCATGAAATCTATTCAAATATATTCACTCCCATTTTAGCATGACACCTCAATAATTATTTAAATGTTTTTCATTTAATTTGTCAATTACTCAATATTTCCTATATATTTTTGGTCCCATATATATATATATATATATATATAAATATATATTTATATATATATTGTGGTGAGAGGGGTTTTCTCTCACCTAAATTACCAACATTCTAGTGGGATCAGCTACCTCCAAAAAAATGCAGACTGATCTCGATCGTTTTTTTAAAGTTGCAGTCATTTACAAGGCAAAGCCAGTTCGGCTTTGCCTTGTAAATGACTGCAACTTTAAAATAACGATCAAGATCAGTCTGCATCCCGCACCTCCGGCAGACTCAATCTCTTTTACATCCCGCCCGTAAAATGTTTCAAACACGGTTTGCCCACACGCAATAATACTGTTTGATGTCTGGGGTGCGTCCCCGAAGGAATGTAAGTAAAATGATGTCAATCACAGAAATTCATGTGGGATGCCACCAGAAGTGACATCATCACTCATATAATTGCACTATACAAAATCATTAATTATCATACAACACTTAAATATAGAGAAATACCAGTGTTGGAGCACAGCCTATTATCAAATTGTCAGTATGGGGATCCTTATCAAGAATAGTAAGGCAGCACGGATGGTGTAATGGCTAGCATTACTGCCTCACAGCACTGAGTTCTTGGGTTTGATTTTGTGGGATGCAGTTAATTTTCCGGCGGCTGGGATGCCGACCGCCAAAATCCCGACTCGGATTAAAGATAGGTGTCGGAATCCCGATGCCCATCTTTAGCCTGACAACCGCCATCTCAAATTAAGGTAGCCGCGGAGGGATGGGGGGTTAGATTTAGGGACCCCTGGGGAGATATTAGGGTTAGGCTACGGGAAGGGGGGGTTAGGGTTAGGCACCACCGGGGGGGAGGTTAGGGCTAGGCACCCCCCCGGGAGGGTTAGATTTAGGGTGCGGGAAGGGGGGGCGGTTAGGTTTAGGCACCACAAGGGGGAGGTTAGGGTAAGGCACCACTGTGGGGGGGGAGGTATGGGTAAGGCACCAAGGGAGGGTAAGGAAAGACAGGGGGAGGGTTAGGGTACTTACTGCCCCTGTCGGGATCTTTATCCATTGGGATGCGGGATGCCGCTGTCGCCGCAAGTATTTCATACCCAACCCCAATTTTGTATATTCTCCCTGTGCTTGTGTGGATTTGCTCCAGGTACTCTGGTTTCCTCCTACACTCCAAAACTATTTTGGTAAGTTATTTGGCTCCTGACAAAAAAAAATTAACCCTGACTGATGGGAATGGCTAAATAACCTCCACTTACTTCTGCTTTACCAGTTACCTGATTTAGTGCTGATCCAGCAAAACTCACTGTTTCACATGTACCATATGACCATGTGCTGGCTTCTAATTAGTCACTGACACTGGACAATAAGAAGGTAGCAGACACAGCATCATATTCTGTCATGTGATGTTACAGATAAAGATATGCACAGTACCCAGCTATAATATCACAACCTCCTTCAACCAACAGTGAATATCATTCTAGTAGGTTGCAGGTGGTAGTGGAATAAAAAATCAATTTTAAAAAACACAAGCTGAACAAAGCTCAGCATATTAAACAGATCTCGTGGGACTATCCAAGGGAATTCTAGACATAACATAACATCACTGTTAACAAATATGGGCTCTCACAACCCAATGAAGTATACCTAAAATTGCTTTCCTAGCATTACCAAGTATCTACATGCAACTCAGTAAGAGAGACATACAAGATATATACTTTCATAACATCTAATTTTTAATTATAATAGAGAATGTCCTGAATGACTGGTCAATTTGTTTTGGTTCAGTACAAATTCACTGGTGTTATTCATTCGCTATCTTATCACATAACCATGGGCTTATGTTATTATTTGAGAGCTGATAGTAAATTTTTATGTACTTGCTAAAACTCGCCTATAAGAGTCTTTCCCTAAGGCAAATGCTATTCTGTATTCCTTGAACATATAATTAGGAGTGCCAATTGTTTTTTTAATCTTTTAACTGTGGGAACATGTAGAAAATATTTAACAAAAAACCCTCATAAATCCACATTTGTATACACATAGTGATAAGGAAGAGTGTCCTAGAGCAGTGTGCAAATAAGTTGTAAATGAAATTGAGATGATAAACAATATGTATATTATACCGAGAAATTATATAAAAATATTTTTGTTACGCTATGATATAGTATTATAGAATTTTTTTTGCAATTATACAAATACAATAAGAGAATATTGTAACTTATTATTAAAAATAATATCAATATTAATATAGTTATTGGGGGAGATGTATCAAGCCTTGCAGAGAGATAACGTACCAACCAATCAGCACCTGTCATTTTTCCATTTGCAGCGTTTAAAGTGACAGGAGCTGATTGATTGTACTTTATCTCTCTCCAAGGCTTGATATATCTCCCCCATTCTTGTATCTTTTATCGATTCAATTAGTCAAACAGACTGCATAATAAATGCTTAATAATGGTCTTAACTTAGAAAAAGTTGAATGTAAAAGGATGAATCACTAAGGGGGGCATTTAATAAAGCTTGGAGATAAATACAATCGTGTGATATAAAGCACCAACCAACCAGCTCCTTACTGTAATTTTTCAAACACAGCCTGTAAAGTGACAGTTAGGAGCTGATTGGTTGGTGCTTTATCTCACACAATTTTATCTCCATGCTTTATTAAATCTCCCCCTAAGAATTCTGCAGAAGGACCAGTTCTATCATTGTGAATTTAAAGGTTTTCATTTTCAAGGGATACAGTATTTTTTAAGTATAGGATTTTGGAAACGGTGATCACAAAAAACTATACATAGTAAAAAGTAGGTGACACAACCAAAAACAAGCAAAAATGGCATCACTTTTCAGTGCCACAGAGAGCAAGATGGGGATATTGTATTTTAATCAAATAATTTTGTAGTCTCCTACATGGTCTGGTTACCATTATTGTTTGTACTGTGTAACCTGTAATGAATGTAGTAATTCAGGTCTGATCTTGAAGTGTTATATTTACAGTATACAGTTACATCAGGTTAACACAATCTTTCAATGTGTTACAAGTTATAGTCTGTGATGTCTAATTTGTTTGTATTCTAGGAAAGTGTTGTTTAATTGCAATCGCAATAGTGATTACGGACGCAGTCTCACTGCGAACATATGCTAATGATTGCAATTGCAATGCTGTCGCAGCCTAACATAAGGATGCCCCCTTCACCTTACACACATGCGTAATACTTAGCAAGACTGTGAAACCATTGGTAACATCGAATACAATTGCAGCCTCATGCACACTTGCACATGGTCTGACCTTACTCAGGAATTGCTAACCTCATCGCACACAGTAAAAGCCCAAGCTGCATATGGCATCACAGTGGCTAATTTATGCACACCCCTGTAATGGCGTTCAAGCGCTCTGGCACGCCTGCGTTTCTCCGACCACCCCCCGTCACCACCCCAAACGGTACTTCCTGTCAATCACTCTGCGATGGGTCTGCGTAGTCACTGTTTGGGGTACTTAAGTGCTGGCAATTGATTTGAGTTAGCGTCTTTGATGAAGTGGTGAAGAATAGCTTTTTGCTTATTTTTAGCATAAAAATAAGTAGTCCTGTCAAATTTGAGGTACTTGAAAATGGGGGTAAGCATAGTTAAAAGTCGCTAATTTGTTGTTTAAAAATACGTAAAAAAACGGCACTTCTGCAACCACCTGCAATCAAAATAACACCTCACCCCTACTTGCAGACCTCCCAAAATTGTGTTTTGCTACTTTTTAAGTTTGTCCCCCCACTTTGAACTTTTTTGCCCCCTTTTTTTTAATTCATTTTTTAAGGACTTTTTTGACGCAGTTATCCTTTGGGGGGCTGTCCCAAGGTTGCAGAGTGGTTTCCCCACCTGCACCCCAAAATAGCAATTCTGCACTTTTTTCCGACACCTATTCATAGGCAAATCTTTTTTGCCTATTACATTGCATTGCGTTTTCACGTACGCGAAAACTGTTTGCAATTGAATATAGCGTTACTTTTCTGCCTGGAGAAATTACATAATCCGCGATACTTTTTCACGGATCTGACTTTTCGACGATAATTGAATACGGGCCATAGTCTGCATTGAATGTACATATACGTAGAACTAAGTGCTTCTATGTACTCTCATTCAAAAACCTGAATGTGAGAAGACATACCCTGTCTGCATATTAATAAATGAACTAATTAGCACAGTGTTGGTTTTGTGACATATTAGGATGTCCACAATAGTCAGATTAGCGGAACAAATCTAATGATTATGTCGTCATAAAGCTACCAGAACACTAGGGGGAGCACCTTCTCATACCTCTTGATGAACTGATGTTAAGTCTTTAATTTCTTCTTCTTTTTCTGTAATAGCTAGTTTCAAATCCAAGGTGTTCTGTGTGAATTCATTTTCCATTATCTTCAGAAGTTTGTTTTGCTTTGTAATCTGTTTCTCTTCACAAATCACTCTGCTAGATCTGTTGAAAGACTTACTTTTAAACATATGTAAAACCTTTTCAGATATTTAAGCAGGTATGTAACACAGAAAATAAAGTGATCTAGAGTTTGGTCCCAATATCTCTGCTGGTGGCATCTATAGAAGCATAGTGTATTCATCTCTATCCTGCAGCTAGTGGAAGGCCTTTGTATCTTCTATTGTAAGGCATGAAGTTGAGTTGGGCTCATTTGAATTGTGTTACAAGAAAAATATCAATTACATGTTTATTTTCAGTTGCACATATGTTATGATACGTGATAGTGGACCTGACATTATTTACTCCATAAATGTAGGTGTGAACAAAAATATGCAAGTTGCTTAGTCTACAGAGGAAAATACTCTGCAAATACAATTTGCATAAGTTAAGCATTTTGCATAAATTCACATACATGTAAAAACCAAATAGAGGGAGGTATCAGAAAAAATAGAGTACAAAGAAACGGAAAAACTATGAACACCTTTTTATTCATTACCAGATAGAGCAGCCAAGTGAAAGAGGTTGAGAAGATTATGATAGGACTTTGGCCCATCTTATTAAAGGATGAAGAATTGGGTAAAATACTTCCAAAGTTTCTGGAGATCATGTACAGATGAGAAAACAATGTAAAAAAAACTGAATTCAAGTTACCTAAAATCATAAACAGAGAAGGAACCAACAAGTTTGCTCAAAACACCAACCACCAGTTTTCATCATAGTACCTGCTAAATGGCATGCAAGAAAACCAAAACTAAATAATGCCAACCAATCACAGAAATTACATCATCTACAAATTGGTATACTGTTAGTTCAAAATCAGAGACAGCATCACATTCAATACGAAGGATATAATTTATTTGCTTAAATGGCCATGTGGGCTATAATATGTTGGGCAATCCACTACAAATCGACATATCAGGATTAATGCGAAAATTAATAAGAAGACTTTGTAACTAGTCCTGTAATGAGCATCTATCAATACCACTAAATATGCAAATGGCTGTCTCCAAACAGAAGGGCAGGGCCAGCTCAAGGTATGTTCGACCAGTGCGGTCAAACAGGGGGGGTCACCCCATAGAGGACAAACCCCTTTCAGCCATTCCCAATTTTAGTGGGACAGTCCCGTTTTTCAGACACTGCTGTTACACCCGTGGGATGAAGTGTCCCGTGGGCTGTCTGGAGGTTGGGCACCTCCACCGCTGCAGCTGTGCGGTGGTGCCAGCCCCGAAGAAGAGGAATGGATGCCACGCGTAATTCAGTGCAGGAAAAGAGCTGGGGGTAGCCCAGCTACTGACGTAGTGCTGGGCTCGCCCCCAGCCTGACGTTAACTGGAGGTGTGCCATACCAACACGCCCCAAATAACACCATTATGGGGATGTGGCTTATGGTAATTAGGCCACACACCCATTTTTGGTCACACGCGGCAAAGCTGTGCGCGGGTAGCGGGCACATGAGTCCCGTCCTGCACAGGGTGCGGCTTCCCCTGGAGCCGACCCTGCAGAATGGCCTGACCACTTCTTTAATAACTAGTTAGACAGACTTGCTGCAAGAACTATGAGAGCACTTAGGGCTGGCACTTTGCAGGAGCATCCCAGGCTGGTGTTTTCCCGCTATAATACCTTCAGACCAGGATGGCAGAGCCTATTTTTGGTAGAGGGAATTCAGTTTTTCCGATTTTGGCAACAGCCAGCTTAGGGTTCAGTCCAATTAGGTGTGAATTGCGAGTAGCGAGTTTATTTCTTAAACCTCACAGACTTTGCACGAATGCGCGTTGCCAAGAAAACTCTCCAATCCAATTAAAAATGCTTGTTCGCGCTACTCACAGTGGATGGGTGCGAATTGACTGTCAAATGAGATGTGAGAGAAGTGCATAAAAAAGTGGGGAGACATCTGGACCCCCCACAATTGATAATTTCATTGGCAGGACCGTATAGAAAGCTGTTTGTAGGCATTAGGAAGATACTGCATGTTTTAAATGGTGTCAATGGCTGATTTGTGTTTTTAAAAAAATGCAAATAAATGATAAGAAGCAAACTTTTTTTGTTTAATATCTCAAACGCATTAAACAAAAAATAAAAAAAAAAGTAGGAAAAAAAGGTGATTATGGGGTACTTTGAGGGCACCTTGAAAAATTGTAAAGAAATTATAATAAACAATAATTTTTCAATAAAGAATTATTGTAATTAATTTTGGGGTGCCTAAACGAACAAAAAAGTTTATTTTGGGGTAATTTGTGGACATTTTTTTAACCCCAAAAAATGACATGTAATTATTGGACTAATTAAGCTAATTGGAAACTTTCAATTGCCTAATTTGTCATTAGGGGGGGGGTGTCCAATGGGTTCAGCACAGTGTCCCGCAATTTTAACCTTAAAATAAAGATTTTCCTTTCCATCTCTCACCCTCAGGGAGGTGCGACTGGAAAAATGCGAATTCAGTCTGACTGATTCAGGGCGAGTTGCTAATTAAATTGCAAAATTAATTAGCTGTGCGAATTCAAAGAGAAAATAGCACCTCGCAATTTTCACCTAAATGGATTGACCCCTTAGACTCTGTGCCCAATGTTTATTTATGTACACTTTAAGCACTACAAAAAGTGTGAGCTGATGTTAAGAATTGTCAGCACAGATCTTTGCACATGAGGCTGAGTACCCACAAAAGTTAATACTTCTGACAGGTGTATTTCTGGCTGCATCTACCTCCGATTATATCACAATTGTGTAATCATGGGCAGGCCTCTCCGACACTTCTCTCCCCTCCATCTTCTCCAGTGGTGACTCCTACCACTAAAGTTGAGGGGGCTGACCGGCTCAGCAGCACTGTGACCTGTTGCAAAAAATAGAACTTTGTGCATGCAGACAAAATTTGCATACACTATGTGCACAAAGCCCCCTCATTTCTAGGGACTGCATTGGCTGCAGCCTCTACAGGGGCTGGCTGGCAACTTTTAGCCTGGGGGGCAAATGCATGCAGACGAGGAGTAGCGTGTAGCCAGGGTACCTGAAAGAATGTGTGTGCTACGGCACCCCCCCCTCAAGTGTTCTAGGGAGGAGGCGGGTCCATATGGGATTAATGTAAGGTAAAAATAAAGATTAGGAGCAGCTCCCTGTCGTAGTGCCCATATGCAGTGCCACCCTGTGCCACAGGAGAGGACACCCTTATGCAGGCCTCCAGTAGTGATCCCCCTATGCAGTGCCCCTTGTGCCCCCAGTAGTAAGCCCCTTATATAGTGCCCCCAGTAGTGGATACCCCTTATGCAGTGCCCCTTAAATAGTGGCCCCAGTTGTAGTCTTCCCCCATGCAGTACCCCCACTATTGCCCTTTATATAGAGCCCCCAGCAGTGGTCCCTCAATGCAGTGCCCCCAGTGGTAGTCCCCTCCCCCCAATGTAGCGCCCCTAGTAGTAGTCCCCTCCCCCCTATGCAATGCCCCTAGTAGTAGTCCCCTCCCCTTGTAGTGCCCCTAGTAGTAGTCCCCCCCAGTAGTAGTACCCCCCTTGTAGTGCCCCCAGTAATAGTCCCCCCCTTGTAGTGCCCCCAGTAGTAGTAGTCCCCCCCTTGTAATACCCCCAGTAGTAGTAGTCCAACCCTTGTAGTGCCCCCAGTAGTAGTAGTCCAACCCTTGTAGTGTCCCCAGTAGTAGTAGTCCCCCCCTTGTAGTGCCCCCAGTAGTAGTAGCCCCCCTCCTTGTAGTGCCCCCAGTAGTAGTAGTCCCCCCCTTGTAGTGCCCCTAGTAGTAGTAGTCCCCCCCTTGTAGTGCCCCCAGTAGTAGTAGTCCCCAGTAGTAGTAGTCGCCCCCCCTTGTAGTGCCCCCAGTAGTAGTAGTCCTCCACCTTGTAGTATCCTCAGTAGTAGTAGTCCCCCCCTTGTAGTGCCCCCAGTAGTAGTCCCCAGTAGTAGTAGACCCCCCCTTGTAGTGCCCCCAGTAGTAGTAGTCCCCCCTTTGTAGTGCCCCCAGTAGTGGTCTCCTTCTTGTAGTGCCAGACCCCCCACAGTAGACACACATAATATAAAAAAAACAAAACACTTACCTGAATCCCCGCTCCCGCCACCACCATCCGCTCCTCCGTCTGTCCTCCCGGGCTGGGCCGCTCTGCATTATGGGAGAGACGTCATATGACATCATGACGCCTCTCCCATTGCCCACTGCGGGGGCTGGAAAATGGAGCGGCTCCTGCAGTGGGTGCAGCAGCAGCTAATGAGAGTCTGACAGACTCTCATTGGCTGCTGATCAAAACAAACACACAGCTGCCGGTGCCGGCGGCTGTGTGTTTGTCACTTGTGTAGCGCTGACCGAATTCCGTCCGGTCAGCGCTACAAACGCGGTGCAGTCTGTGTCACAGTGACACACAGGGCTGCCATCAGAAATTGTGGGCCCTGGGACTGACAAAATAGGGCTTCCCCCTTGTCAAATTTTTTTTATCAAGTCTGCCACCACAAGGTAGGCTCTAGGCAAATAATAAAGTCTATATTCATGGCATATAAAAAACAGACAGATCAACAATCCTACCACATCTGTAGAATGACAAGCATTAGTACCAATATCCAAATGAAAGCTATAGATCACCAGACTTAAGTCACTGTCATGATGGTATCTCTCTGTCACTCTTTCTGCAGTATGCACAGCTCTCTATAATTCTGCCCCTGTCTAGTATACATGGCTCTCTCCCATTATCCTCTCTGCACATGGCTCCTCTCTTTGTACCTTTTCTGTCCCTGTCCCTGTCCCTATAATATGCACAGCTATCTTCTTTTTGTTCTCCTTTCTCTATTGTACCCAGCTTTCTCTCACTGTGCACCTGCTTATATAAGTAATAGAGCCAGCTTAACTCTCTTCTCTCTCTCCCTCTGCCTCTCCACTCTCCGTCTCCAGCCCTAGCCCGGAATTCCCACTCCTCACATCCATATCACATGCTGCTGCAAGCCTGCAAAACGTGACTTACCAGTCCTTCTCTTGTTCTTGCTGGTACTGCTCCGAGTCCTCAGCGCCGCAGCTCCTCTGTCTCTCTCTTCCAGTCAGTGCCACGCACGACGTCACGCACTCCGGGTCAAAAAAAAAAAAACTTTATTGAACAGCCGGGCGGGCGGGCGGTAGGAGCGAGCCATAGTGTCCCCTGCCATTCACTTTTATTGTTCGGACCACGGAGGTAGTTGCACGCAGCGTGCCATTTGGAGCGGCCCTCCTTTCACTTTTTATTCAAAGAAGGTAGGAGTGGGCGGAAGGAGCAGGCGGGCCCCCTCCTTTCTGTCGAGTATCCGGGCCCGGGACTTCTATCCTCGCAGACCCCCCTGATGGCGGCCATGGTGACACAGGCGGCCCGCATGACGCTGCGGCCCGGGGGGCACATGGCACCCTGCCCCCCGGCCCAGCCCGCCACTGAGCCTCTACAAGCCCATTATGGCTGGTGGACAGGCAGGGGAGTGGCTTCCCATTGGAAGTGCTTTCTGCTAATTAAAGTTTGGACCTTATATAATAAACTGGACAAAATGTTGGTAGAATAAACACAGCCATCAGATTCTGCACAATGTAGTATTTTTTTACCTGGTGTAACCAATTGCACTATGGGCCTGATTCAGACCCGTTCGATAGCGAGCGACGGTTTGCAATGTGCGCATGTGTATACATCACAGTGCGCGTGCGCAAACTAGGCCGAGTGATCGTGAAGCATTCGCTCGCCCGGCAGAGACAGCCCAGCTGAATGAGTGACAGGTCAAGCCGTTTGTGGGTGGTAACAGGGGCAGGCCACTGGAAACGCGGGAGTGGGGGTGTGAACACAGGCGTGCCTGAGCATCTTAACGCTGATTCAGAGGCATGCATAATTAACAACCAGCGTCATAGTACACGTCACCTGGTTGAATTATACACTGAAGTGCTCGCAGTGCTTGGGGTAGGGTATAGTCAACCTCAAGCACTGTGTTCACTGCTGATGGAACCCGATGTACCGATGGTTGCATACACTTCCTGGAGATGACGTGCGCTACTGGGCATCTAAAGACCAGCTGGTAGGCATCTGCATACACACCACCATCGCACGCCAAGACATAGTGGGCATGCTTGTGCCTTGCCGTGCGATCGCCTGCCTTGCCGTCACTTAGCCAAATTTGCATACACTGGGCACGAGCGTACGCATCTAGCGAACGGGTCTGAATGAGCTCCTATATTTGTTATTTAAAAAAAAAATTCAAACCTTTGTTCGAGAAGTGCGAGATCCATGTTGTAATTGTCAATTTTCAAGGAAGTTTTTGCATTTTCTATCACCATTGTATAGATCTGCAAACAATCAACAATAAATTATAAACAATGATTAAATAGAATAATGTAGACAGAATATTATGCTTTCCATTGATGTGAAGCTTCTATGTCATTCATGACAAGATGTATCATTTGCTTTTTTTATTTATTAAAGGGAGATTAGTTACTGCAAAACAATTTACTGCTTAACAAAGCTGATGTTCAATACTTAAGTAAACTTGGCAGTAAATTAAATCAAAGGGCCTGATTAAGAAATGGAAACAAATGCTGTTGCAACTGCTATTTAATGACAGCTGATGTCTTGTGCACTGAGACGCCCACCTCCAGCGTCTCACATTCGCAGCTTACATACAAGAGCGGGAACATCGGAAACATTGGTCGAACATGAACTTCTGAGTAAGCAAATGCTGTCTGAGATAGAGTGTCTCTCCTAAAATGCCGGGGTCTCTACAGCTGCGAATGAATTTGCAGAGGCTCACTAGGGCATGCCCTTATAGTGGTCCCGCATACCTGCATTTTTCTACCCGCCCTCATTACTTCAATTTAACCCTGACTACCTGTCACTCATTTTGTGGAGAAATCCTCTCTGTGACAAGTTTCACTAAACCATCACCGTGCGTACGCAGTGTGGCTTTGACTCATGTGCAGTGGCAAAAAATCACTCCACCGCGTTTAACATTGACATTTTGTCCATCTCTCAATCAGGCCCAAAATGTTATAAAAACTCTCTAATTTGGCCCATGTATGGAGCTTGGAGCTGCTAGAGTACAAGGGCGTTCCACACTCATTAATACAGAAGTGAATGGTGCGAATAAGGGAACAGGAAGGTTTTGGTATGTACACATAAAAAAATTGCTTAAACCACTCCTCTGATTGCATAGGTATAAAAAAAAGACTAAGCATGGTTTTAAATGAGTCCTCAGTTCACAACACCTGTCATAAAGCAGTACCTATTATAGTATTAACTTTTAATAGCTATTTATTGCCTTATCACATTCTTCACATTTAATAACAACCTTAATTAATAGGGATTAACAATTATTTACAGTAGGTATATATACTATAAGTTTGGACGTGATATAATAATTTGTTTTCCTTGTGTATGAGTGACTAGGCATAGCCGTCTGTGGTTAGGGGGAAGGGGCAGAACAGTAAAAAGGCTCCTTCTTTCATCCCAAGTGTAATCCCTGAATTGTCATTGTTTCCTAGTGCACGTAGGCAGAGCCTGAAGACTTAACAACTGAACATTGCATTGTACTGTAACATCATGCTCAATTATAACTTTCAACATTCCCAATATAAAATTCAGTATATATTCGGTAACTCCCCTGGTACAACAGGGACACATTGCTGCCAATCTACTTGGCTCTACCACATTGTTTCTGGTAAAACTAGGACTGTCCTATAAAAAATGGGACTGTAGAGATATGTTTTATATGTGAAAGTCCTTAAAAAAGGATTTAGTGGGCATATCAGTGAGGAACAAATATGTGAGCATATATTATTTATCAAAAATCAGTAAAAATTATTATTGGTTACTGAATACTCCACCAACAATCACCCCTATTCCAAAGACACTGGTGTCATATACCAACCCTACTTATGCAATCAGCTAACATAGTCAATGAAAGGAAGTGGTATATTGTTTATATGGTTTTAGTGCAGATGTCCATCTTTGAACAACATTCAAATCACCCCTTCTGCCATATGCCCTTAGCCATAAGAGTATACAACCGTATACAACAAGTATGTTGGGATTTTCAATAGTAGACCAGAGGACCAGTGTTTCCATTGCTTATTCCCTACAGGAAACTCCAGATATGTTATACTCCTTTTATTCCAGAGCTAAAACCCGGGTTATTGCAGGGTTAACCCGGGTAGCTCCTTGGTGTAAAAAGGGACAGGATTGGATTCCCGGTTTGAGTGACCCAGCAATCCAACCCAGGTAACTTGCAGGGTTTAACACGGGAATAACCCATGAAACCCTGCAGTAGGTAGAAAAGCGGTATTACTAACTTTTATCACTGCAGACCCGGCTCCGGTGTGAACGGCGCCGACTCGGGAATATCCTGAGTCAGCGCCGGATAAATTTCGGGTTTGATTCGGTTTGGAACCCTGTTCCAACCTACGGGTCAGGCCCGGAACTTAGGTAGAAAAGCGGTATTACTAACTTTTATCATGCATTGTCCATTGATCATTTCTTAGAACTTGTATGTCAATCTAAAATATTATTATTATTATTATTATTATTATTATTATTATTAATAATATTATTATTAACCAAAGTTCATAATATACAAATAGCCATGCAATATAATTACATTTCAGGCTTTCATTATAAAATGTGTCATAGCCATTTAGTGATGTAATTATGGATTAAGGTACCTCTTCGATTATAATTTATGTATGAGCAATGCCAATGTTTTGTAATAGTCCACAGCTTCTTTCCATATGACTATGACACAAGGGGCGTTATTTCAATTGCTTTGTCTGACATGCAGATTACAATAGAATAAAAAATTAAATAAGTGCTTACTAATTATGAAGTCAATTGGCAAGCATCTGTGTTTAGTGATTTTGTCTTGAAGGTGTGACATTTTAGTGTTGCATGTATAATCAGCCTTCATTTAACATCTTGCTCCGTATGTATATACATCTTTGTGTCATTACTGAGAATACAAGCTAAGTTATAGACATACAGTACATGTCATAGACAAATTAACTGTCTGATGTGTAACACAGTGCAACTGTCACAGCTAATACCATTAAGGGGGAAAATTTGAGTATGATAAAACTAAATGGAGCAAATTCAGCTAGTCAATGAGCTACATGTGAATGAGAACAGTGACCAGTCATAATTTCTTTGTGCTGTATTTTGTGTTGTATTATGTAATGGTATATTTTTACTTGTCTTGTAATGTTCTTGTTTACAAATTATTGGGAACAGTGTCGTTCCATGGCCCTGTCACATGTAACAGATGTAAATCTATACCTAGTTTGGTTACATAGAACTTAGCGTCTATGGCAGAGGTTCCAAAACCCTGCCATTACAGTCTACATTTTAAAGATATCCATGCTTGAGTACAGATGGTTAAATCAAATTGACTGAGGTACTAATTAAGTCACCTGTGCTAAAGCATTGATATCCTCAAAACATGGACTATAATAGTGTATTTTGAGAACCTCTGATCTGTAGTCTAGAACACAGGTTCTCAAACTTGATCCTAAGGACCCCAAACAGTGCATGTTTTTAAGGTCTCCTCACAAAATCACAAGTGACATAATTATCTCCACCTGTGGATCTTAAAATGTGTCAGTGAGTAATGACTACACCTGTGCCCCTGCTGGGTGACCTGCAAAACGTGACCTGTGTGGGGTCCTGAGGACCGAGTTTGAGAACCACTGGTCTACAAAGTATTCCAAATGCTTCAGTGCCTAGTTCTGACCATTAGAATTTCTAGGGAAAGCTATGGCGGACCCCAAATCTTTGATGATCTTATAACATGTTTGATACATGAAAATATAATTACAAGTGACTTTTGTGCATTCTGCTTTTCCAAAAATACCACAGACCACACATTTAAAATGTATTATATTATTACACAATTATAGTATAAGTATGTGTGCTAGTTAAAAAAACCAAATTGAGGCTCATTCAAGAAAACTGGTGCAAAGAACAAAATACTGTTTTCCAAAGATAGCAATCAGATTTAATTTCCTACATTCATACTTGCCACTCTCTTCTGCCTCCCCACCAGGAGATACCTGAGGGGAGGACCAAGTGGGATATCCACACAGCATGTTGTTGTGATTTGCATCATCACAGCTCCCCACATCACAATGCTGCAATTTGTGCCATTGTGCAGTGGTTTGCGGAGTCACCATGACACAAATTGCATCATCAAGGTCATAGGCCACCACTGCGCTTAAAAAATAACAGTTCAAATCCAACTGATTGCTATGAGTAATGTCTACTTGTTTCCCTTAATTATTATTTCTAGTGTAACCCAATTTACCTCGGCCAGTATAGTGGCATAGTGGTTAGCTTGTGCTGCCTGATAGTCTGTGTAGTTTGTATGTCCTTCCCATGTTTGTGAAAGATTCCTTCTACAGTTTAAACACAAACACATAGTTAAGTGGCTTCTCGTAAACTGACATAATTTTTTTACTCTCCATACGGCCGTTGTGATTACATTTGCTAAGGAACATAGGGTCTAATTCACTACAGATCGCAACTGCGATCACGGCTGCGATTACGCACGCAGACTCAGTGCCATGACATGCGAATCCATTGCGATCGATCTGCCATCACAGCACTACATGAGGACGCCCACTTTACCTTACACACATCCGCAATACTTAGCAAGACTGTGAAACCATCGGTAACATCGAGTAACATCGGAGCCTCATGCACACTTGCACAAGTCCAGACCTTACTTAGGAATTGCTAAACTGCCTGTACGCAGCGAGAGCTCAAGCTGCGTAGGGCATCACAGTCGATAATTTATGCACACCTCTGCAGCGCCGTTCGAATGCCCTGGCACGTCTGCATTTGCTGACTACCCCCCATCACCTCCTACAAACTGCACTTCCTGTCAATCACTCTGCGATGGTTCTATATAGTATCTGGGATCGCAGTCCTGATCACAGTGGCAGGTTCGCACACTGTGATGCATATGCATAACGCAACAATCGGCCGATAGCATGCGTAATCGCAGTTGCAATCCTTGCTGAATCAGAACCATAGTTCAGTCTAAAACTGGTGCCAACAGCAGATATATAAGAGAGGATACGTTTACTATCCCTGCAGATGGGATTTAGCGGTCAGAATATCTGCGTCTGCAACCTGACCACCGGAAACCCGAAAGTAAGTAGCGAGGTTAGGGGGAGGGTTAGCATTAGAGTTAAGCACTATTGGAAGGGTTAGGCGCTAAGGGGGGAGGGTTAGGTTTAGGGTATGGGGAGCGGTAGGTTAGGTTTAGGCACTAGTGGTGAGGTTAGAAGGCACCGAGAAGGAATGGTTTGGGTAGGAAGAGGGGGAGGGTTAGGATACTGATCGACAGGTGTTGGAATCCTAACCCTGTTGGGATGCCGGCATCAGAATTTTGAATGCCGGGATCCCAGACGCCGGCGTCTCATACCCATTCCATCAGGGTTGCACGATTTAAATCAAGCGATTTCAATCAAATGATTAAATCATGATTTAAATCATCTGGGTTGCACAATTTAAATCAAATGATTTAAATCAAATGATGTAATTGTAGCCCTGGATCGTGCACAAAGATGCAACTGCACAATCATGAGGTCGTACAAGTGTGGAATAAGCTGTTAGATGATCTTGGAGAGATTGGACACCACAGCAATGTAGTAAAGATGGCACAGGCAAGAGCTAAAATTGCACTCACAGATGCCCACTTGCTGGCTAATCTACTTGATCCTAGGTACAGGGAAAAAAAGCTTAGTCCTGCTGAAATTGAGACTACTATAGAGTTTGCTCATGCCAATAATCATCTAATTATGCTGGTCATCATCAACTTTCATGCACCCATAAAACCATTTGCACCATACATGTTTGAAGTGGACACTTTACGCCAAGTATCTCCTCTAGCCTGGTGGATGTCCAACGCAGCTCAACTTCAGTTAGACACTTCTGTAGTAAATCTTCTAAAGCAGATGTTCACCGCAGTTTCATCAAGTGCAGGAATTGAAAGGATTTTTTCAACGTACGGTTTTGTACAATCCAAAACATGCATCAGATTAGGAAATGAAAAAGCAGCTAAGCTGGTTGCATGCTACAGAGCTTTTTGAGGACAAATGTGAGGACATGGACAAAGACATGTACATATTTCACTCAGACTCAAACAACTGAGTTGAGTGAAATTCAGAGCCTAATTTTACTTCTCGATGCAACTGTTTAGTGTGTATTTATTCTATTACTGTGTTCATTTTGTTACTCTTCTCACTTCAAAAATTGTTCATGTATTGCTAAAACAAGGTGTAAACATCTAAAATTAAACAGTTTACTTTAAAAAAAAATGTTAATAAAAATATCCTATTTAAATCAAAAAAATTATTTAAATCAAATGAGGCAGATTTTTTGCAACCCTGCATCCCATATAAGAAATGTGGACCCCTATATATAAGTGATATGGATGACTGGGGGACATCCCCCTTTCCGTTTTTTTGTTTAGTGATACCAGTATGTTGATGGTATATGGACACCAGAAGATGGGTGACATAAGTGATATTGCCACCGATGCATTGGTGACATAAGTGATATTGACACTTGTATATAGGTGACATAGATACAGATACATGGGTGCCATAGGTGATATAGATACATGTACATGGATGACTAAAATTATATTTTTGGTGTTATTCTTCAGTACTGGAGATTGTACACCTAGAGGAGGTTTAGGCAAACACTAAACCTCATCTAGGGGTACCCTCTCCTGTGTCAGAGAATAACACAAAAATATATCCACTATTTCACCATGGGAAGTTACTTACTCTCCAGGCAGCAGAACACCAACTCACCCTACCCTACATATTTACCCTAAAGGTGCCAGGCAGACTACTTTTTTTTAAAGTTGATAGTAACATATGTACATTAGTGACATAGATAATATGGATAACTGTACGTGGGTGGTCTAGGTAATATGGATTCCTGCACATGGGTGGCATAAATTAATGGACATGTTCATATGGGTGACATATTTGATATTGGCATATAGATGTGACAGAAGTGATATCAACACCTATACATACAGTAGTACATGTTTTTTTTTTAAACACTTATAATACCTACATACTGGAGGAGGTGTTTGCTTTCTTCTTCCATCTCTTTCCAAGCAGGCAATTGCAGCTTACTATTTTTTACATGTTCTTCAATTTTCTTTTGCAATCCAATGTTTGACTGCTCCAGGAGACGGCAATGCTTCACAAATTCAGCCAATCTTTCGTTAAGCTGTCTCATTGTCCCCTTGGGATCAACTACCAGGCAGCCAGTCTCTGCTGACATGATGATAGACTCTTCCATGCAAAAAAATCAGAATATTGTTAATACCATGCATTCATTGGCATTGTATTAATTTACCTCATGTGCACCATTTAGAGTAGAGCCTTATAGACTATATAGAGTATTCTGGAACCCTTTAATTTTGATGCACTTTGGTGCAATTTTTGAGGTTAGACAATGTTACATGTAATTGTTACCTAACATGAAGTCCTTTCACAAATGCCATCAATACAGCACAGGAGAATATACCATGAATTAAGTATTAAAAGGAATAATGGAAATGTTCACAGGAAGTGAGTAATTGTAATTAGAATTATTTTAATACGCTGGACTGGCTAATTGGTGGGACTTAATGATGGTGGACTGCATCCCACTGGAACGTCGCTGAACTTTATAAATAAGATTCAAATTTCAACAGTTCTAGTCCTGTCAGTACTTCAGCCATAACTTTATATATAAATAAATACATATACATAGTAAAAGTAGTAATAAGTAATGTAATTGTCCTCTTTGGTTATTGGAATTGTCGGAAACCATGTAGCAGTTGCAAAGTGATTGATACACAAGAGAAAAGTAACTGGAAATTATTATTATATTGTCATATTGTACTAGTTCTACTCTGCACAGTCTGTGTATATGTTTCTTTTACACTGTAGCTTACATTAGCTGTACAAGTACAGATCAGACATTAGCATAACTTATTCACTCTTTGATCCTTTGATGATTAAATAAATAAGAACAAATTAAATCTTCATAAGTAGTTTTTGGATAGTATTGTTATTAGGTTGAACTTAAAAGAGCAATAAGCACACCTCAGGACATGTACTTGAGATTTACATGTTCTCCTTTTATATGTCTATTAGGATCTTGCACATAGCACTAATAAATTTGTTTCATTATTATACTTTTTTTTATCATTTGCGCCTTAAGAGTTCTCTATCATAGAACCTTACATTGGACAAGAACATAAAGAATTTGAAATACAATATAATATATCAAATAAATTTGTTAATTTTTCTTGCTCAGAATGTTTCTCATACAACTATAAACAAGTAGTATTTGTGCTAAGTGTACAACAGGCATACCAGTGAGTATACTTAAGACAGGAACACACTATAACATTTTCTGTCCAATCTGGCTGGTTGGAACTTAAATCTGGTGATGTATGGGAACAAATGACAATCGAATATTTGCTCCAAAACATCAGAAAACGGACAGAAACGGTAATTCGGACAAATTGGTTAAATCAAACAGATTGTTTAAATTGTATTTAACCAATTTGTCTCTACTACGATTTTTGTCTGTAATAATATAGTAATTTGTTATATGCACAAGAGAGAATACTGCATTAATAGAAATTAAGAAATGCAATAGTAACATCCATAAAAAGATAATTAAATATAAACATCTTTTCCAACAAACCGATGGTACTCTTCTTTCCTGCAGTAGTCTAAATGAGAAATAAGTAATGCAAATATACGGTCGTGATGATATAATACATCTACAAAACAAATTAATTATATATTAAAAACTGTAGGGGTCAATATACAAGGTACCCATGAGAAGCTGATAGTGTTAATATTTTCATTATCATCATACATTTTTCCTCCAGCCTACGCTTCCTAGGAGGTGTATCTGGGAATATGTCCTTGTCTAATTATGTAGTGCTTATGTTAACATGCCCTAACAGTACCCATTTTACACTTGCTTGCAGCACACATTCTTCCTCTCCAGACATGAGGGGATAACAATATGTGATATGCAAACACCACAACACCACACTTATACTCTAGACTTAATTATTATTGCTATTCTGCTACACACTTTACCAAAATAAAGGCACCACACCAACCCAACATGCCCTGAGCACTGTATAATATAATTCTTTCACATTCTATACAGGCTTAGGATAGGACACCACGCTTACTCAACATGAGCTGATCACTATTGTGGGCCTAGGTTCAAGGGGGGAGGCATTGGCCTGTGCAACAGCTGGGACCCATAGACAAGCCAGGGCCCAAGTAATCAGTACCAACATCCCCTCTTGGCACCCCTGATCATCATTACATAATTAATTTATACTGTATTCAAACATTGGACATTTCAACCCAACATAATTCACAACTTAATAAAATATTAACACACTCACTGTAAGCACACATAAGACTTTATGCTTACCTATCATGATAGAATTCTTTTGTACTGTACAGACAGGATATTACATTCAAACAGTATAACCTGAACACTAGGCACGGTCATAATACAATTCAGTTACTCTATGCAGGCCTAGGACACTATACCTACCAAGTGGACATGATCATAACACAATTCTATTATTTTGAATACAGACATATGTTTTTGGTAGTGTATGTGTTTTGGAGTTACTTGTATTCTATTATATTTTTGTATGTTTATTTTACATATCACACATTACAGAAGTGTATTTGACTTTCTGGTGGTGCTATTTTATAGTGACACATATCTCTCATGTTTGCTTGGAAGAGATAGGCTTGTGGGATGATGGGTTAGGTAACATTTTTCTTCCTTCCTTGCTGTTCTGTGAATATTAAATCTTATGTCTTAAGGTAATATTGTAAAAAAAAAACATTTTGCTGCTATTATGGAATGTACAGGGTTTTGGTGTGAAACCTGTCACCCTCCAGCTTCTGTGGAACTACACATCCCAGCATGCCCTGCCACAGGTTTTGCTGGGATGTGTAGTTCCACAGCAGCTGGAGGGCCGTACGTTCCCCACCCCTAATGGTACTAAAACACATCAAAATAAAATATAACCTTGATGTATTTTGTTTTATGGAGACACACTTGGTGGAAGGAAAATGTATTTCACTTAAGAAACCATGGGTGCCTGTCTTGATCTGTATACATCATTTTCTGTGACAACCAGAGCATAGATACTGTACAGTATGTCTTTCTTAAAGCTACACCATTATTATTTATTGGTAGATTGTGTTCCTCCTCCATACAATGTACTCAGAGGTGCAGTGAATGTATGTATAATCTATTGCCTGACATGCTTGTTGTGTGCATGGCAGACTTCAATAATGTTTTGAATGCTGATATTGACAGGTGGAGGGAATGGGGCTGTTGGCTCCCAAAGGCATTCTACTTTGGGACACTTTGTTGGGACCTGAGAATAGTTTGTTAACTCAGTTTTCTTGCTTTTCAGCCTTTTATCATACCCTCTTTTTCTACATACTGAACTTTCTACAAACTGTAGCCAGCATATATTTGTGTTATATATGACCTGATATTTATGTGCATTATTGGATGAACTGCTTTATAAAAGAAATATATAGGATGTTACACAATGAAATCAGAGAGAAAATAACACTGCTGTCTGCTATTTGAGAGAGCCGCTCTGTATAGTGGTGTTCCAACATTTTGCTACTTAGTTATATATTAATATTTGTTTGTTT
Source organism: Taudactylus pleione (assembly GCA_031769625.1). NCBI lineage: Eukaryota > Metazoa > Chordata > Amphibia > Anura > Myobatrachidae > Taudactylus > Taudactylus pleione. The sequence goes on from JAUIMM010000154.1 coordinate 9,851,004, forward strand.
GTTGCAAAACCTGGTAACAATTTATAAAGGGTTTAGCTCAGCTATTGAGGATTCTGTAGCTTTGTCATATTAGCGCCCTATAGATATGTAAGCACAAAAGTTTGTTTCTACAGGACAAGATTTTTGCCTCAAATGAATGGTCAGCACCAATATTGTTCTAAATGTGAGCTTGAGCAAAGCAGCTGTGATTTACAGTCAGACATTTCAGACTATGAGCGAGCAAATTGTAGTGACAGACTATTGGGCTATTTGACATGAGCAGAGAACGCTAGCATGATGTTCCTGGCAATTATAGATATTGTGGGAATCAAGTGCTTTTCAATGAAATACCAAGTGTTTTTTATCAATACTATGAAATGCTGTACACTCACAGGTACAATACAGTTTGTTGTTGCTGACCTGCTTGTCTATCTAGCAGGGTTTGTTTGCCTGCACACTCTTGGAAATGAGTATATTTTGACTCCTCCTTATATTGGAGGATGTGGAATATACTATTGCTTCCTTCCCAAATGGAAAGGGGAAGGTGGCCTTGAGGAAGATGGACTCCTAATTGAAATATATAAGAAATAAATTGAATTTTGTGCCCCCAATTTACTGGAGACCTCTAATTATTTTTATAGGTCAGATATCCATGTTCTATGTTTTAGGCTTTGTTAGTTGTGCTCCATAAACCAAGGAAAAATCCTCAATATCCTGACTCATGCTGGGTAGTACGCATTGTCAGTGACATACTGGGTACACACTGCCCGATGTGGACAATATGTCATCCGATACACCAGATCACACAACATATCGTCTAGTGCGTACCCGGCTTTAGTGGTATATTTACTAAACAGTGGATTGTCTGTTTACTCACTTGCAGCTGCCATGATCAACTGCAGGGGAGGAAACTATTATCAGTGGACGAAAATGAGGAATTAGAGTGGATTTATTTATGTGAAGTGTTCAAATGGTTTGGGATTGGCCCATTCTACATCCACTGGATAAAACTACTTTTATTACAGTTCTGCGTTGAGGGTTTGTGTTAATGGATACATATCAGAGGGCCTGATTCAGAGCCGCTTGTAAGCGGCCGCTCGTTCGCTCCGAGCAATGTTCGCACATCTGCGCATGTGTACGGGTTGTAATGCGCATGCGCCAACCAGTCAGTGCGGTCAGAAATTGTGTGCTCGCAAAATAACGAATGCCTGCTAATTTGAGTGACAGAATGAGGCGTTTGTGGGTGGTAGCAGAGGAAGCTGCTTGAAAACGGGGAGTGTAGATCCGAACGCAGGCATGCCAAACGGTCAAAACGGGCGTTTTAAAGGTGTGCATAATTAACAAAGCAGCGTCATCGACCACGTCACTTGGTTGTCTTTTATCCTGAACTGCTCGCATGATTGCGGTAGGAAAATGCTACCACAAGAATAGCGAGCAGTTCATATGCCTTTCGATGTACTCGATTAAGCAAATAAATAGCGGAGATGATGTATGATGCGAGCGGCCAAGGGGTGTCTTTACAAAATAGCGAGCGCATGTTTCGTTCGCTCGCTCAGACATAGAGGCGTCAACAAACCGCAAAGAGCGAGCGCTCCATTTAAAATAGCCAGCCCCTTTTTCTGAACGAGCGTCCGCAAATAGCAACCGGCTCTGAATCAGGCCCAGAGTTCTTTGAGATAATTAGGGGCTATCTCCTGCTTTGTTTATGTTAGCTATGGAGCCCGTTTCATTTGTTATGTGTGTTACTATTAATATATGCACTTTTATGGCTATGCACAATGAGGATAAAATTGTGATATATGCAGATATTATGTGGTGGTGGGGGCTCACTAATCACTTTATTTCCTTGTTACTCCTGTTTAAAAAACAACTACAATAAGTCTCATGCCTTCCCGCCTGTGGCGTCACTAGGGGGTACGGGCTGCACCAGGTGACACCTTCCGAGGGGGTGACACCAAAAGAGCAGAGATGTGTTGCTATTTTGGTGTCACCCCCTTGGATGGTTTCACTGAGCGATGAACAGCAGTGCCACATCATCCACTGCGATGGGAGAGGCTGGGGGCTTCTCAGCAGCTTCCAGAGCGCTGGGCAAGCCTCCAGGGTGATGAGGATGGTAACATGACATGCGATAACACCCCCGAAACAGCACAAATCAGGGGGCGTACTGTTGCATGCACAAGGCTATGCCCCCTTTTGTGCGCGGGTATGGAGGTACCACATTGGATGTAACCACCTGTTGTGTCACCTCTGCATACAGATGAATGTCTTCCTGCTCATATACAAATTTATACTGACAGAAATTATGTGCTAAAATTCCAAAATATGTGGCAAAAGTGACTGGTTTCTTACTATGCAATTCCGCTTATGACTCTGCCCTAGGCCGCCCATCATATTTTCTCTGCTTTAATTCTGATATTTACTTTTTTAATAAAATGACTAGTAATAGTTCTTTGTGTACTTCCTCATAGCTGTGTAACCCTAACCTCCCCCAGGAGTGCCTAATCCTAACCCTCACCCCTAGGGGTGCCTAACCCTAACCTCCCCCCCAAGACCTAACCCCACTACGCTCTCTAAACCTAACCCTCTCCCCCCCACGACTAACGCCACGGGCGCCCCGGACTTACCTCGTTCATGCTGGCGTCCTTCGGCATTCCGGTGTCGGAATTAATATAGGGGGTCGGTATTTCAATGCCTATCTTAAGACCCTTGTCGGGATTCGGATGTCGGTATTGAGACCGGCGGCCGCATAACTACATCCCATGGTGATATTGTATGTGATAAATATTATTATATTTTTGTTAGTTTGTGTATCCTATTTTGTTTTTTTGTATGTCAATAGTAATAAAAAAAATATCAAAATACAGACCTACTGTCTGTTAAATTCATATATGACCTGATCACATTAAGGCAAATCTATTAACCACTATGCAAAATAAAAAACAAAAGCTATTTAACATTAACTGACCACAGGACATGATTATATTTTAAATCTAATGAATTTAAGAAATTTAAATAATACAGAAGATACGACCAGCTAATTACAATTTCTGCACAGGGCAAGAAAGTGTTACTGTTATGTGCTAATAACATTGTCATGCATAATATTGGTATTATAGTGTTGTTTGTCATTGACAGCTGAATGATCTCTATATCAAGCTCTGTGCCAGAGAAGAGAAAATGGTATACCTAAAACAAAGGATGAAATAAAATGTGTGAAAATACCTTGGAAGTGGCTGTTGTGTGATGTGTTCCGCCTGAGTAAGATCATGCACTACTGTTACAAGGAGCTGTCCATGCTAGCATTAAACTTTAATTCATTACTACTTCGTAAATGAACACATGAACTTTGATTCCTTCATACGTTTTATTTATCTTGGGAGGAACCAGTATCCATTTTTAATCTTACAAATACCTGTTATGTTTTTATTGACATTGGCAATTGCCAGGCATTATATCTGTACATTTTTTCTTTTAATTTTGTCTGTACCTGATCTCCCTTGAATGCACATTTGTTGACTGTAAAGCTTATTAAATGAAATGGTACAAATAATACAATGTGTAGCAATCTATTGTAACCAGTGAGACATTACCCATCACTGACTAATATATTGCACAATTTAAATAAGGGTTAATAATAAGGTATTAGTGCCACAACATTTATTGTAATCGGATTGCTGTAGAGCAGGGATGGGGAACCTCAGGCCCGGGGGCTGTATAATGCCTGTGGTTTAATCTGGCCCTTGGAGCTTATTTCTGCTAGCCTCATCTGGCTAGCAGGGTGCCTAGAATGGCACCCTGCAGCCAGAATCTATGCAGCAGCGCCACCTGGAGAATCCTTAGGACCCCTCAGACAGTCACACCGCTGCCCTTACAGCTCCCCAGAGCATCCTCAGGATGCTCCGGGCATTGCTGTAATCACCGCAGATTGTGCCCCGCCCCTGTGTGATGTCACATGGAAGGCATGGCCTGCACCGGGCCCGCGAATAATGTTATATATATCAAAATGGCCCTTGGCAGAAAAAAGATTCCCCACCCCTGCTGTAGAGGATGGAATGAGCAGCTACCCTATTCTCTGTTTTAATTATATTTGTAAGAGTATAGACTAAGAAGTAGGAAGAGAATAGAAAGGGCAGCAGTCTATGTTAATTGTTAAAACACCCCATCTAATTAAAAGTCTAGATCCCCCTTCAGGTCAGCATTTAGCAGCTGAGCCGTTGGAAGGCCTGCTCCGAGCAGCTCCCCATCTCAGCGCTCTGCTCAACCAAATGGATGTAAGGCAGGACGTGACGTCCCACATACTGGGGGAGACTGGGAGTAGCTTGAGCAGTAAAGAGGAGGTCTTTAACCGCTTCACTGATGAGGGTTCTTTCACCCTTGTGCTGAGGCCACTTTCTGACGCTAGCACTCGTCACATTCCAATATCACTATTATGCGATACCTACACAAATGATACCTTGTTTTTATCAGAATACTTTATATTTTTAGAAAATAATATTAGTCTTTAAACCAAATGACCAAAAAAGTAACCAAAAGCAACCATGATTTTTTTTGGTCTGATAAACACCACAAATATATATTTTGTGTTTTTTCTTTCGCAAATAATCCACTTTTCTAAAAAAATAAAAAGCAGGATGGGGCATACTCAATTAGGAGCGGGGTTTTTGATTTTTTTCAGCGTTGGGAGGTTTTTTTTGCGCACCTCCAGAGCACGACCAATTTTTCCTACAATCCATATTTTTAGGTTGGGAAATGCTCTGGGACCCCAGTGGCACCGTCCTCCTAATGTCTAATTAAGCAATAAGAAGTTTCCAATTAGCTTAGTTAGTCAGTAAATACTCACCTTCCGAAGTGCTGTCTTCTCCCTCCAACGTCGGGATCTGGCCTCCTGCAGCAGCGGTGTGTGCAAGTATGTTGTGTAGTATGTGTAACTGTGTGTAAGTGTGTGTGACTGTGTGTAAGTGTGAGTGACTAGTTTGAGTGTCTGTGTGAGTGTGACCCCTGTGTTTGTCTGAGAACCCAGCGGAGGCAGCTGCAGGGAGAACTACAAGGGAGAGCTTCAAGGTCATGCCCCTGCCCCACAAGGTCATGGCTCCATTGTGGGCATGTGCACACAGGGGAACTGTTTGGTGCACTGAGTGTCACCAACCCCAGTGACGCTACTCATTGAATGCATGCCTACTTGCAGAGCCTTGTGCATGCTGCAGACCCAGACATGCACAACTATAGGTAATGCAGAGCTGTACGCATTTCAGATGCCTCTCTTGCAACTGAATGGGCCTAATTCTGCTGTAACATGCCATTCACGCATAAGCAATGTTCAGTAAGGGTATCAATGGAATTGTGGATTATAAAGAATTGTCTGGAAACATTAATGCAGCTGTTTACAGATGTATCTTTTGCGCAACATATAAGGTTGATGCAAAGTGCTCACTAATGATGATGATAACGGGTATCAAAGCAAGCGTGCCAACGAGCAATCCAGCCACAGAGAGGCAGACAAGTCTGCATATGTGCGATATATTATGCGTCTAGTTCTGTGCAAGCAATGCAGCAACAATTAAGGCCTACCTGTGTTCATCTCTGCACTGACCCGTAAAATGTATAATAACATCACTCCTTTATATAATTTATATATTTAACAACACCTTTAAAACAAATTGCATGGTATAATGCAGGTTTATTATAAAGGCATACAAATTATATTAAGCAAATTTTCATAACATTTTAAAGTGATCAAGAAAATAATTTCATATACTACAATATCTACCCATGTGCCTATTATTACCTTCATTAATATTATGCTTTAACACGTGCCAGTTAAAAAGATTTGCTAAATAACTATAATTTCCGAGTGTGCTGCAGTTCACATAAAGCACAATATTACTTAGTATAACACTGAAATGGAATGGTAAAATAAATATTGTTACATTTACTCAAGATGTATACAAAGTGAGAGATTATGGCCCTCATTCAGAGCCGCTCGCTATTTGCGGTCGTTCGTTCTAAAACAAGGGGTGGCTATTCAAATGAACCGTTCGCTAATTGCGGTCTGTTCACGCCTCTAAGTCTGAACGAGCGAGCAAAACTTGCGGTTGTAATTTTGAAAAATACGCCCCCTTGCCGCTCGCACCATACGTCATGTCCGCTATTTATTAGATTAATCGAGTACATCGAACAGCGTATGAACTGCTCGCTATTCTTGTGGCTGGTTTTTTCAACCGCTATTTTGAGAGCAGTTCTGAGTAAAAAAAAAACAAGTGACGTGGTCAATGATGCTGCTGTATTAATTATGCACTCCCTTAAAACGCCTGTTTTGACCTTTAAGCACGCCTGCGTTCGAAATTCCACACCCCCGTTTTCAAGCACCTTTCCCTGTTACCACCCACATACGCCTCCTTCTGTCACTCAAAATAGCAGGCATTCGCTATATAGCGAACAAACGATTTTCGGCCGCACTGACTGGTTCGCGCATGCGTATTAAAATCCGTACGCATGCGCAGATGTGCGAACATTGGTCAGAACGAACGAGCGGCCGCTTACGAGCGGCTCTGAATCAGGGCCCGTGTTCCTAGATGTTGTATGCTTTGCAGTTTGTAGCTGTACTCTATGACTATTTGTATCTAAATGAGTACAGTGGTTTATGCACATGTCAAGCAATGCATGACTAAGTGCATATTTAAAAGTCAAATCTTGCAGCCCTATGTGTGAACTTTTAAAGTATTGAGAAGTTTATTTGTTATAATCAGTCAAAAGACTAGTAGCAATTTGTATAATGTCACTAAAATTGTAACAATAACAAAACATCAGCTTACAGTACCGTATCTTGAATTTTTCAGAGCTGGCACTTTAACACCGTAATGTATACTAAAAACTTTTCAACACATTCACACTTCTGTGAGCATGATATAAAAACAATTCCCTATTGTTGTGTATTTACAGTACAGTAGTTACCTGGAATCTGCCAGGATGTAAAGTATCTGTATTTGTTTAATGCCCATCCCTATTGTGTTTATATTTTCTCCATACTGATCCATATAAACAAGAACAATCTTTCATACTTACGGATCCCTCGCTAGCTGTCTGAAGAAATGTCAGAAGTATTAGCTTAATGTTTTCAAATGTTCTTTAGTCTTATCCCATGAAATAAAAGAATGTCCTTAAACATGCTTCTTTAGAGATCTGCCACGCTGGAAACTATGGAAAGTGTACTTTCCCGAGAAAACAGCTTGTCAGAAATGTTCCCTTTGCTAAGAATGTCACTCATCAGGTTTTAACCAGTTTTTAAATCTCTTTTCTAATGGCTAAAAATCAGCAACTATATCATTATAAAACACAGTCAGTTTTAATGTAAGGACTGTTTTTTTTTGTATTGATATTGCAGTAATTTTTATGCATTGAACGTATGCTAAATATAAATCTAAAATTATAATATATTTTAAATGTTAAAATGTATGAGGAAAGTATACATACATAAAGAAATGTGATGGAGATACGGATGTGCGTACAGAAACACACAAGAAAAAGAGATATTGTGTGAATGTCTGTACCCAACAAAAACAATATAAAATCAATCGATACATTTATAGGCACTTATGTATTTCTAATAACCTCCGCTACTCACCACAATAACGGGGGTGCTGATCCCCGACAGCAAGAAACAACTAAGAAAAATGGAAGGGAGCGCTCGGTATAGAAGAAAATATATTTACTAAAGTATACATACATGTGAAAGTGAGAAACATTAAATCATTTTGATGTATGGTAGGTAAAGAGTTAAAGGAAGTAAATAGAGTCTACAACAGGACACATTGCTATTAACAGGCTGTTAATTTATAATGAAAGTCAATAATTACTTAATCAAACTTAGGTTATTCAACAACTGATAAGATAATTTTGCGTAATGTATTTTTGCATCATATCAAATTATCACTTGTATGTTTGCAATTGTAATATACCACAGCCGGGGTGGATTGATCAAGGCTTCACTCAGAGCTTTCACTGTGGGCTGCTGGTTCAAGGGGTCACTTGGTGCATTTTTTTTTAACAGTGCCTAAGATGCACATCTGGGCTGGCTTTAGCCAATTGCTTGTTGGCCTCAACATATGTATGCTTCTTGGGTGATACTCCCATTTCCTTCTCCAGCTCACAACCCAATGGATGGTGCAGGATGCTCTCTATATTGTATGACCATCAAGAGGATGTTCTGTATTGTATTGTGACTGCGTTGCTCTCTGTATTCTAACCTGGTTACTGTAATGCTCTATGTTTTGTAGAGCAGTCAATTGGATGCTCACTGTACTCTAAAGTGGTCACTGTGATGCTATCTGAATTGTATGTTGGTCACTGGGATGCTCTCTGTATTTTATGACAGGCACTGGGATGGTCACGGTATTGTATGGTGGTCACTGTAATATTTTCTTTACTTTATGGGAAAACTGACAACCACAATTTATGAAAGTATTTTAATGATATGAGAATATTATTCAATTTAAATGCCCTGTAAATATTGACAATTGGGAATAATTACAATAAAACTTAACTTTTATTCAAAACAACTAATAAAATATCCCATATGACATAAAAGAATAAAAAAGTATTTTTCTCTGTTGTTTATATATGATTAACCTAAACAATGCTTGTATAGTGTTCCCCGTCTTGGAGCCTTATATCAGTAACCAGATGAACACCAAATATGTCCAACAGATCAATGTCAATGTCTCTGGGAGCAGATCAACCAGCAAACCAAGCAGACACACTGACAGTTACACTCTTACACACCCTGTCACTTATCTCCTTTCAGGTTAAATCGCCCCAGGGGTAAACGATATGTCTGACTCTGCACTATATTCAGCAACAGAGTAGACAGCCGTGGACCCCTGGAGCTAGATACCTTCCTTACCTACTTTCATTTACTGTCGGGACCCCCTCTCTCTCATTCCCTGCCCTATGCCATTAGGTAAAGACGGGAAGTAGAAGAGGGAAGTCCTTCTAGTACAGTAAAACCTTTATCTATTTTATATTACATACACAACTACCACACTGCATCTACAGTGTGTAAAATAAAATTCATTGGGTGTGAAATACTTTGATTTAGGAGCATAAAGGGGGTTTTATATATCACACAGAAGTGCATTATAATGAATATGCAAATCTCAGAATCTAGATTATTCAATTTGCAGTTCTGCAGATAGACTCTGAGTAAGACTGAATTAGGGGTGTGACAAGCTTATTCATTGTATATAAAAATATGTTTTCTGTTTTTGCTTGACAAAGAACAAGATGTGGGAAGCATTTATCCTTCATAAATGAGCAATTATGTGGTTATAAAGATTTGCACATAACATAAAATTGGTCAGAGGTAACATAAGAAAATCACATCTGTTGCTGTTAATTATCTCATTGTTCACTTTATATTTTCACACTTGGTTAAAAGTGTTTATTATAGCTAGGGGAGTGCACAGGCTACTTTTCGTGTTTTGTGTTTTGGTTTAGGATCTGGATCTTTCTTCGTGTTTTGGATCTGGATTGGTTTTGCCAAAACCTCCCTTCCGTGTTTTATGTTTTGTGTAGAGATGTGCGCCAACCCCCGTGTTTTGGTTTTGGATCTGGATCTCCCCTGGTTTTAGATCTGAATCTGGTTTTGGATTTTTTTCCTTGGTGTTTTGTTTTTAGGTTTTGGTTTTGGATCTGTATTTTTTCCAAAAAATGATATAAACAGCTAAAACCACATAATTTGGGCCTGTTTTTGTTCCTACAGTATTATTATCCTTAATAACAATCATTTTCAGGCATTTCTAGGCATTTTTAACCACCTCACAGCTCACAATATTGATTTCACTATTTTTCACCAATACAGGTCAAAGGCTGCAGCGAGCTGGCTGGCTAAAGTAAGCAACAGAGCAGCAGCACAAACACACATCAGTTTAAAAAAATATAGGACATCTATGAAACATTGCCACAAAGCAGTGGAAGACAGGATGGCAGTTTAATAAACTATAATAATGTCAGTCGGCAATGCCCCAAATTGTGCCAAATGTAAAGGAAAGAGGTGCAAGATGGAACTGTACCTCCCACCCACTCTTATGTGGGATATTAAAAAGGACATGCACAGTTTAACAAACCAAGCACTTTAGCCACTAGGACTGACACTTTCGTGGCTGAACTCCTTGGTTTGTTTGGGCCCCCACAAAACATTTTTTGGAAGGACTACCTTCAATTATTAAGGAGGAGGTTGATGATGAGGGTGTTGGTGGTGGAGATTGCAAGTGCTGGTCCAAACTGCTGGTAGCTGATACTGGACTGCTTGTTATTAATTTACAAATTGTAATTTTGTTAAACAAATTGCATGAACTCGCTGCAAATTACGTAACAGGGAGGAGGTGCCTAGATGGTTAATGTCCCTTCCTCTGCTAACTTTGGCTTTACAAATGGAACAGATGCCTTCACAACTGTTGTCAGAAGTTAGATTAAAAGAATTCCACATCCAAGACATTGCTTTTCTGGCTTTATTTTTATCATTAACAAGAACTGCTGCCACTGGTGGCTGATTTATGCAAACCACATCCTTATCATCAACATCCACATTAGCATTAGATAGGACACAAATTTCCCCCTCATCCTCCTTTTGCACTTTCTCCACACTATCATCCTCATTTTTTATTATTTCACCATCTAATACTAGCACAGTTGTCATGGCGTCAGTGATCTGCTGTGAAACTGGGTGATAGCTGTTATACTTACCTCCTCTATGAAAGGACTGTTTAATAGTCAATAGTTTTTTTAAATTACTTCCGATCACGAATGAGGATGTTGATGATGATGCAGGTGTTGGTGTTGGAGATCAAAGGCACTTGGATCCCACAGAGAGGGAGCAGGTAGGTGACACTGGAGTTGTTACGTTTTGAGTTTTGGAACTTGGCGACATACACTTTGATATTTGATGAATGCGCTCCAAGTGACGTAACAAGGAGGAGGTTCCTAGGTGGTTTAGGTCCCTCCCTCTACTCACTCTTGCTTTGCAATGGTTACATATGGCTTGACAACTGTTGTCCGGATTGGGGTGGAAATAATTCCACACGTGAGAAGTGGATTAATTTGTCTTTTGCCCCGGCATGACAACAATGGGCTTTTTCAATCCATGGGCAACAGCCGTTGCCTTATTTACATAAAGGACATCCTCGGCATCAACATCCACATCACCAACATCTTCATCATCAACATCCTCATCATCCTTAGCACCTTCAACTACCAAAATATCCTCCTCCTCCATGTGCAATTCCACAGAAGCATCCTCACTGACTACATCTGCAAGATGTTGATTGCCCTTCCCCACACTTACAGAGGGCACACAAATGTTGGAACTTGGAGGAACCTCCAGTACACTAGTATTTAGGTCTGGCTCACACATGGCAACCGCGGACACACTTGCAGCCTCCTTGGGGATATGTGATATAGATTTCGCAGGGCACACAGTTGTTTTTTTCCGAAGGGCTATCAGAATCAGAACCAGCAGTCTTCATAAAGAAAGGCCAAGGCCTTATCCTTTCCTTGCCACTTCATGTAGTGAATGACATATTGCCAATTTTTTGTTTATCTAAAGGCAAATTTCCTTTCAATTTTTTTTTCTTAACTATAGTAAAAGTAGCTTTACCATATCAATGGCGTGACTTAAGCCCTGGGGCATAGGCCTTCATAGAGGACAAGGAAGTTGATGGCCTTGCACTGCTGGCGGCAGCTACGACATGTGGTTCTTGGCCTTGCTCTCCTGTCATGTGACATCCCTCCATATTTTCTGCAGTCTTGAAGCAGTGTCACAAGCACCAATAGTGTAGCCAAGGTGCAGTTACAAAATTCACACACATGCAGTCGTGCGCACACAGAAAAAAAAATGACAAAAAAATACACTATGTTTTTTTTTTTTTGCCAGTCCACAACTTGGGCCCAGAGCACAGATTGATGACGACTGGAGTCGGGCAGCACTAGGTTGCGTTGCCGACTTGCTAGATGTTGTATGGTTAAGCCTAACACGCACAGACAATTTTATGAAAAATAAGACAATATGTTTTTATTTTTTTTCCAGTTCCAGAACTTGGGCCCAGAGCACAGATTGATGACAACTGGAGTCGGGCAGCACTAGGTTGCGTTGCCGACTTGCTAGATCTTGTGCGGCCAAGCCTAACATGCACAGATACACAGACAATTATTTGAAAAAAAAGACAATATTTTTTATTTTATTTTCAGCTCCAGAACTTGGGCCCAGAGCACAGATTGATGATGACTGGAGTTGGGCAGCACTAGGTTGCGTTGCCGACTTGCTAGATCTTGTGCGGCTAAGGCTAACACACAGAGACACACAGACAATTTTATGAAAAATAAGACAATATGTTTTTATTTTTTTTCCAGTTCCAGAACTTGGGCCCAGAGCACAGATTAATGACGACTGGAGATGGGCAGCACTGGGTTGCGTTGCCGTCTTGCTAGATCTTGTGCGGTTAAGCCTATCATGCACACAGACAAATATATATTACACAAATTTTTTTTTGTTTTTGGGGGGGTCCAGAATTTGGGCCCAGATGGACGCAGCAGACAGCACCAGCCCAGATGGATAAGCAACAGCCCAGATGGACACAGCAGACAGCACAGTGACAGCACAGTGACAGCAGTAGCACCAGCCCTGATGGATCAGCACCAGCCCAGGACACAGCAGACAGAACAGCACATCACCTCTCCCTAGCCCTACACTACCCACCCTCCCTGTTCAGTCTCCACAGCCAGAGTGAAATGGCGCCCGCCGCATCCCTTATATATAGAGACGAAAGCTCGCGAGCCGCGAGATTTCATCTCTATGGTTTTGCCTCGATTTGAGAGATCTGAGTAAGGCAAGAACATCCGAGCTGGCTTGGATCCGACTCGGATCTACAAAATTCGGGTGGGTTCGGCTCTCTGGAAACCGAACCCTCTCATCTCTCTCATCTAAAATCACAGAATTTTTTTTTCCTGTTCCTACGCTATTATTAACCTCGATAACATTCATTTCCACTCATTTCCAGTCTATTCTGAACACTTCACACCTCACAATATTGTTTTTTGGCCTAATAGGTTGCACCAAGGTAGCTGGATGACTATACTAAGCAACACAAGTGATCGGCACAAACACGTGGCCCATCTAGGAGTGGCACTGCAGTGGCAGATAGGATGGCAGTTTGAAAAACTAGGCCCCAAAGAGTACATAATGCAAAGAAAAAAAAGAGGTGCACAGTTTAACAAACCAATCATTTCAGCACCAGGGTCTGCCACACGTCTGTGGCTGAAATGATTGGTTCATTTGGGCTCCCACAAAACAAGCTGACAATCTGTCCCTGCACAAACTGGCTCTAAAGAGGCAAGGTGTCATGACAGGTGTGGCGATGACAGTGAGAGGTGTGGCTAACACGCACACAAAAAAATAGTTTTTTTTATTTATTTATTTTTCGGGCAGCAGACTTGCCACAGAAGAATCCTTGAGCATGGCTGCTGCTGCTGGGAGTTGATTTTCTCATCCCAGAAGGAGACCAGGAAGAGTGCTTTCCAAAAACAAATAAACAATTGACTTAAATAATCCTTTGCAAACCTTCCAAAGGCATTTCGCAACCTGTACAGGGACATAAAAAAAAAACATAGTTAGTGGCCTCAAAGTGCCACTTAACCAGCACAGATATGTGGGCAAGCGTAAAATCTATGATTTAAGGCAGGGGCAGCCAACCCTGTTCCTCGAGAGCTACCTATAGTGCATGTTTTCCAGGTCTCATCACAGTATCAATATTGTAATAAATAATTAACTCCACCTGTGGATCTTTTCAAATGTGGTGCTGAGTAATGAATATACCTGTGCACCAGCTAGGTCATCTGGAAAACGTGAGCTCTCGAAGACCGAGGTTGGCTGCCCCTGATTTAAGGCCTAACGTTGTGTCTTTCTTGAGAACCCTGCTCCTGCTTCTGCGACTAGTAGTGAATTTTCAACCCAGAAGGAGACCAGGAAGAGTGCTTCCAAAAACAATTGACTTAAATAATACTTTGCAAACCCCTTCTGTAAAGGCATTTCCCAACCTGTACAGGCACATTAAAAAAAACAGTTAGTTAGTGGCCTTCAAACTGCCATTGTTCCCACTGTCCACTTAACCATATCAGATATGTGAACAAGTGGAACAGAGCATTAAATGCAACATTTCAGATTTAAGGTTTAAGTCTTACGTTGTGTCTTTCTTGAGAATTCTTTCTTGAGCGCCATGCCTGCTTGCTGGGAGGGTATCTTTTTCATCCCAGAAGGGGACCAGGAACAGGAAGCGTACTTTCCAAAAATAAATAAACAATTGCCTTTATTTATTCTTTGCACACCTTCTGTTCTGTAAAGGAACTTCCCAACCTGTACAGGGACATTAAAAAAAAACAGTTAGTAATACCCCTTTCAGACATACAACCCGGGAAATTTCCTGCTCAGACCCGGGAATTTCTCCTGTGCAAATTCCCGGGTATTTGGTCGAGACCCCCCTTTCACACTACAGTGTCTACCCGGGAAATTCCCAGGTAGACCCCTTTCAGACAAGAGCAGGGTTTTTCTGCTTACCTGCCTCTTCTCTGCCGTCTGCTCCTCCCAGCCAAAAGCCGGCCAATCGTAATGCAGTTTTTTTTTTTTATTATAATTTTTTTAACATTTATTTTAATTCCCTGGTGGTCCAGCGGGAGTGTGGGCGGCCCGCTGTGGCACAGCCGGCTGTTGCTGGGGGTGGTGAGCAGCAGCGCTGAGTGTCCTATAAGACGCTCTGCGCTGTCAGCTCAAACAAAGCAGCGCTGAGCATCCTACAGGACGCTCTGCGCTGTCAGCTCAAAGCAGCAGTGCTGAGCATCCTATAGGATGCTCTGCGCTGTCAGCTCAAAGCAGCAGCGCTGAGCATCCTATAGGACGCTCTGCGCTGTCAGCTCAAAGCAGCAGCGTTGAGCATCCTATAGGATGCTCTGCGCTGTCAGCTCAAAGCAGCAGCGCTGAGCGTCCTATAGGACGCTCAACGCTGTCAGCTACATGTCAAAGCTGCTTGGTGCTGCCCGGGAGTAGTAAATTCCCTGGTAGCACCATTCAGACAGAAGCAGGGTAATTTCCCGGGACATGAGTGCTGGGAAAAACCCTGGTCGATTGCAGGGGCGGCTACCCGGGAACGTGTTCCCGGGTAGGTGCCTTTCACACAGACATGAGACCCGGGAATTTTGGCCGAGGCAGGCCAAAATCCCGGGAATTTCAGTATGTCTGAAAGGGGTATTAGTGACCTTGAAATTGCTGTTGTTCCCACTGTCCACTTAACCATATTACTTAGATATGTGAACAAGTGGAACAGAGTATTAATTGCAACATTTCAGTTTAAGGTTTAAGTTTTATGTTGTGTCTGGAGATCATTGAGAAAGCAGAAAAAGAGCTCCACCTCAAGCAGCAGATGACTAAACTCACACACAAAGGTTTAATAGTAATAGATACAACACCAGATCACATGTTTACCCTGTCTGATTCATCATGGTGCCCCAAGATTGTTCAAATTCTGCCAAAAGAGAGACTGACACCACGGCTAAACATAGGAGACACCTTCTGGATGAGAATTGTCTCATTTGCATGAGGAAAACCCAACCCTCAGATGAGATGGATCTCAGTCAGTGGACAACATTGATATCACCATTAAAAGTCACAGTGGAAGACTACAGTGTGCAGAATTTTTCTTCACAGTCAGGAGAGGCCTCAGAGAACATAAACATAGATGCTCTAGGTGCTGCACTTCAAGGGATTTCTCCATCATGTTCTGCAGTGTGGAAAGGTTTCATTCACATGTTTTCTATAAAGCAGTTCAAAGTTACAGCCTTCAAAGTGTCTGGCTATAACACCCACCTTGGGCATTTTTGGGCAGCGTAGCCCTGCACCACACAGGATAGCACCTGTAAAAATTGAAGAAGGGCAGCGACCTACACCACAACACATAGGACAGCACCTGTAAAAATTATTTGTATTTTATATTTTTGGGCAGCGTAGCCCTGCACCACACAGGATAGCACCTGAAAAAATTATTTGTATTTTTGGGCAGCGTAGCCCTGCACAACACAGGACAGCACCTGTTAAAATTATTTGTATTATTGGGCAGCGTAGCCCTGCACCACACAGAACAGCAGACAGGGCACCCCCTGTAAAAATTATTTGTATGCGCGTACCGCTACAGCTGACAGGGCACCCCCATAAAAAATATTTGTATGAGCGTACCGCTACAGCAGACAGGGCACCCCCTGTAAAAAATATTTGTAAGAGTGTACCCCTACAGCAGACAGGGCAGCCCCTGTAAAAATTATTTGTAAGAACGTACCCCTACAGCAGACAGGGCACCCCCTGTAAAAATTATTTGTATGAGCGTACCCCTACAGCAGACAGGGCACCCCCTGAAAAAATGATTTGTATGAGTGTACTCCTACAGCAGACAGGGCACCCCCTGTAAAAAATATTTGTAAAAGTGTACTGCTACAGCAGACAGGGCACCCCCTGTAAAAATTATTTGTATGAGCGTACCCCTACAGCAGACAGGGCACCCCCTGTAAAAATGATTTGTATGACTGTACCCCTACAGCAGACAGGGCACCCCCTGTAAAAAATATTTGTATGAGCGTACCCCTAAAGCAGACAGGGCATCCCCTGAAAAAATTATTTGTATGAGCGTACCCCTACAGCATACAGGGGGCCCCCTCTACAACACAGCACTACAGCCACCAAGCCAGCCCCTATGGACAGGACAACAGCCAGCCCCTATATGGACAAGGACAACAGTAGCCAGCCAGCACCTATGTATTGTATATGGAAAACAATAGCCAGCCAGCCCGTATGGTCAGCAACAGCTCCCTCCCTCCCTCCTTCATCACAGTAGCCAGCCGTACTTTATTAGTTTAGTTTCTAACACACTGAGCTCCCAGCTCCCTCCTAACTCACAGCTGGAATGAAAAATGGTGGCGATCACGGGACCTTTTATAGAATCCAAAACCTGCGAGAGTCCGACAGCGGGATGATGATGTTTTGCCTCGATTTCAGATCTGAGCCAGGAGGGAAAACCCGAGCCTGACTCGGTTCCCAGCTCAGATCGGGGGGGCTCGGGGGGGCTTCGGATTTTGGAAATCCGAACTCACTCATCCCAAATTATAGCCTTAAGATATTTGCTGGCTGATTTCTGTGAGAATATTGTCTCAGCATTGTAGGAGTGCATTATTTATGTAGCACTGGCCAGCCGAGAGGCATCCTTGTATCCGTGAAATGGATATTGTTTGTAAGATTGACCTAGCATTTTTTTTACATTGATCTGTTGGACATATTTGGTGTTCATCTGGTTACTGATATAAGGCTCCCAAACAGGGAGGACTATACAAGCATTGTTTGGGTCAATCATGTATAAACATCAGAGAAAAATACTTTTTTATTATTTTATGTCATATAGGATATTTTATTAGTTGTTTTGAATAAAAGTTAAGTTTTATTTTAATTATTCCCAATTGTCAATATTTACAGGGCATTTAAATTGGCATTATAAATAGGCATTATAATACTTTCATAAATTGAGGCTGTCAGTTTTCCCATAAAGTGTGCCCCCTTCAAGAGTCCCTCTTTCCCTTTTTCCTTTGGAACCACTTAGAATTGTATACTCCGACTCTGGGGTGCACCACTTGTAGACTCAGTTTGACCTACCTGATGGAATTACATAGCGTAAGTTTGAGTCAAATGTTATGTTTTAGTCAATATATCAACTACAAGTAATATAAGGGAAACAAACCTGCTTCATTATTGTATGTGTATTTAGACGTACAGAACTATAAAAGCCTGTGCGGTCGTCCATCCTTTTTTCTTCAGCTAATGTTCTCTTTACTAGCTATTTTACAGTGGCGGGGCTTCATCCAGCATTCAGGAGTTCCCAGAATCAGGTACTATCACAAATCATGGGAACTCCCTGCTGCTGCTTTAGCAGTGCCATTCACTTACATAACTTATATGTGTTCTACACCCCCTGGTGTGCTTACGCTGACCAGTTAACTCCTGTGTCCCAAAGGGAGGGAGGGGATTACCCGAAGCACAGGAAGGATTAATGTAGAAGGTGGTAGGTCTTATCCAAAATGTATAAATATAGCACCCGATGCAGGTAAAACAATTCAATATTGGAGGTGCACCCATGAGAGTAAAGTAGTATATAGAAAGAAAATAAAAAATTACTCTCTTAGTTGGGGCACTCACCCTACCCAAATAAAACTAAAACGTAGCTTTTAATAATATCTGTTAAAACTCATTCATAGTAGATTGCTGTAGCAAGAAGTCAAGATTAAAATAAAATATTGTTGGATGTGTTTTAATGAATATTATTAAAAGCTAAGTTTTAGTTTCTTTTGGGTAGGGTGAGTACCCAACTGAAATTGTCTCAGTCTTTAAAGTAGTTGCCTTCATTGTAACTTGGCTACAATGACACTTTAAGGTTGACAGGTTATTTCAAATGTTGAGTTACATTATTTATTAAAATGACTGACAGTGTGTTTTATTGCTGTATGGCAGGGACTGATCTGGGAATGACATGCTTATCCTTGTTCTATTCTGAAGCTTAGGAGTGTTAAGCAGCTGATCTGAGAATGTCATCATAACAGCTGATATTAAACAATTGTCTTGCTCTTCCCATAACATCCTCTTCATATTATGGCATATAGGAGCTTATTCAGACCGGTCGTTAGCTCTACAAGCTTGCAACTGGGTCGATGTTGCTCCAGTGCGCATGCGCACGACGGAGCCGGCTCCGTCGTGCGCATGCGTGAGACCAGGCTAACAACGGGTGATCCGCCGTTAGGGGTCTCGTAGCAGACGGGGCGAGCTGTCGATGTTGAGTGACAGCTCGCTCCGTTTGCTGGGCGGGCCGGGGGCATGCCTGGCCAAACGGAAGCGTTCCTGACGGAACGCTTGCCATTTGGGGGCGGCCCCACTGACATCATCAGTGATGTCAATGGGGAGCTTCCTGCTCAAACAGAGCAGGAAGCTCCCTGTGGCTTAAGGCTGACGAGACCCTACCTTAGGGTCTCGTCTTTAGCACCGATGGTCGCGATGGTCTTGACCATCGCGACCATCACCGTTAGCAGTCGTTAGAGCTGTGGGTGTTAACCCACAGCCTAACGACCGACATGGAGGCGGCCGTTCAGGATGCAAGCGGCCGCCCTGTTTCAGAATGACCGCTTGCATCCTACGACCGCCTCTGAATGAAGCCCATAGTCCTTGTGTAGATCTTGCATGGTGTGCTGAAGAATGAACGGATCACCACAACTTACATTCAGCTTGTTTTATTTTAAAACTAAAGATAACATGTTTCATATACTCAATAAAGCTTGAAGGTAAAATGTAGCTTTCAGTCTTATGTTCTTTGCCGCAAAATGTGGAATGAGATGAATATTTTGTTAAAGTTTTGAAAGCTGCATTAGCGTACATCTCAGAATCTGTGTGTGACTGATAAACAATGCAGAGTCCTTTCCTGACCTCTGCACAATATTCCTGATACACAAGAGAACATAATTTTGATCAAGAAATAACAGAAAGTTATAGTTAAATTTCATCATGTGTAATGTACTGAATGTGCAGCAACGCAACACAACATGATTTTGCAATTTGCATTGCTTCTCCTTGATGATCCGCTTAGCGCACTACAAGGCGCACACATACTCTCAGCTCTCTGTGTGTAACCTAGAAGTGAGAAAGCTTTGCAAGAAGAAAACCTTATGATTATCTTTAAACAGCTTTGTTGCAGTAAATATGGTCTGGCTTAGCCAAATGTATGGCTTAAATGAAGTAAGAGGATTGCGTTTATTAGATATGACACTTTTTAAAAGTATATGAAAAGACCTGCTGGCTCAGAGCTGCTGCATAAAGTGCTTTTGTGGAGTGTGAATGGCGGCATTTTTCTGTAGAGCAATGAACATCCCTAAAATGTCCCCACTCCATCTCTTTATCTCATTTCAGTAATCTTATTCCCCATAATGAAATGTAATTCTGCAAAAATATGTGCACAGATACATCCACTTCATAATATCAAGGTACACCGTCACTCCCTTTGTTCCAGTCAGCTGTAGCTGTCTTCTACTGAAAGCGCCGTCATTTTGATCCACAAAACACACAGAAAATCTAGGTGCACCTGTAAAAATAGAGAAGCATAATGCCCCTAAAAATGATTTTGTATCTCAGCCATTTTGCATATTGTACCAAATGTAGATTAAAGATTATGGGTTCTATTCATGTTCACTTATGAACATGAATAGAACCCATATCAAGGTACACCGTCACTCCCTTTGTTCCAGTCAGCTGTAGCTGTCTTCTACTGAAAGCGCCGTCATTTTGATCCACAAAACACACAGAAAATCTAGGTGCACCTGTAAAAATAGAGAAGCATAATGCCCCTAAAAATGATTTTGTATCTCAGCCATTTTGCATATTGTACCAAATGTAGATTAAAGATTATGGGTTCTATTCATGTTCACTTATGGGCCCATTACACATGCAGAAACTTTTATTTTTGTACGTTTTAACTAGGGATGAGCGGGTTCGGTTACCAGAGAACCGAACCCACCCAAATTTTGCAGATCCGAGTCGGATCCAAGCAGGCTCGGAGTTTCCCGCCTGACTTGGATCTGGAAACCGAGACAAAACCTTAGAGTCGGAAATCTTGCGGTTCGCGAGCTTACGTCTCTATGGTCAATGTAGTGTATAGGGACCACGCAGCGGATGCCATTTCACTCCGACTGTGGAGACTGAACAGGGAGGGTGGGTAGTGTAGGGCTGGGAGAGTGATGCTGTGCTGTCTGCTGTGTCCTGTGTCCTGGGCTGGTGCACTGCTGATCCATTCTGGGCTGGTGCTGCTGAGTGCTGATCCATTCTGGGCTGGTGCTCTGCTGTCTGCTGTGTCCTGGGCTGGTGCTGCAGTGCTGATCCATTCTGGGCTGGTGCTCTGCTGTCTGCTGTGTCCATCAAGGCTGGTGCAGAATATATCTGGGCTGGTGCTGCGTCCATCTGGGCCCAAGTTCTGGACTCCCCCCAAAAAATAAATATATATATATATAGATTGTAAAAAAAAAAGTGTCTTTTAGTGTAATATTTTTCTGTGTGTGTGTGAGCGTGCTAGGCTTCACCGCACAAGATCCAGCCAGCAATGCAAGTTGCAACCTAGTGCTGCCCGACAGTCGTGATCAATCGGTGCTCTGGGCCCAAGTTCTGGAGCTGAAAAACATAAAAATCAATTGTCTTTTTTTTTTTTATCTTTTACTTTCTGTCTGTGTGCATGCGTGTTAGGCTTAACCGCACAAGATCCAGCCAGCAACGCAAGTTGCAACCTAGTGTTGCCCGACTCCAATCGTGATCAATCGGTGCTCTGGGCTCAAGTTTTGGAGCTGAAAAAAAATGTAAATCAATTGTCTTTTTTTTGTGCACGACTGCACGTGTGTGAATTTTGTAACCGCAGCTTGGCTACACTATTGGTGCTTGTGACACTGCTTCAAGACTGCAAAAAATATGGAGGTCTGTCACATGACAGGAGAGCAAGGCCAAGAACCACATGTTGTAGCTACCGCCAGCAGTATAAGGCCATCAACTTCCTCATCTTCTATGAAGGCCCATGTCTCAGGGCTTAAGTCACGCCATCGATATGGTAAAGCTACTTTTACTGAAGTTAAGAAAAAAAAATTGAAAGGAAATTTGCCTTTAGATAAACAAAAAATTGGCAATATGCCATTCACGAAGTGGCAAGGAAAGGATAAGGCCTTGGCCTTTCTTTATGAAGACTGCTGGTTCTGATTCTGATAGCCCTTCGGAAAAAACAACAGTGTCAAGCCATATGTAACCATTGCAAAGCAAGAGTGAGTAGAGGAGGGACCTAAACCACCTAGGAACCTCCTCCTTGTTACGTCACTTGGAGCAGATTCATCAAATATCAAAATGTATGTCGCCAAGTTCCAAAACTCAAAACGTAACAAGCCCAGTGTCACCTACTTGCTCCCTCTCTGTGGGATCCAAGCGCCTTCGATCTCCAACACCTGCATCATCATCAACATCCTCATTCGTGATCGGAAGTATTTTAAAAAAACAATTGACTATTAAACAGTCCTTTGATAGAGGAAGTAAGTATAACAGCTGTCACCCAGTTGCACAGCGGATCACTGACGCCATGGAGGCTGTGCTAGTATTAGATGGTGAAATAATAAAAAATAAGGATGATAGTGTGGAGGAAGTGCAAAAGGAGGATGAGGGGGAAATTTGTGTCCTATCGGATGCTAATGTGGATGTTGATGATAAGGATGTGGTTTGCGTAAATCAGCCACCAGTGGCAACAGTTCTTGCTAATGATAAAAATAAAGCCAGAAAAGCAATGTCTTGGGTGTGGAATTATTTTAATCTAACTTCTGACAACAGTTGTGAAGGCATCTGTTCCATTCGTAAAGCCAAAGTTAGCAGAGGAATGGACGTTAACCATCTAGGCACCTCCTCCCTGTTATGTCATTTGCAGCGAGTTCAGGCAATTTGTTTAACAAAATTACAATTTGTAAATTAATAAGAAGCAGTCCAGTATCAGCTACCAGCACATGCAATCTCCACCACCAACACCCTCATCATCAACCTCCTCCTTAATAACTGAAGGTAATCCTTCCAAAAAATGTTTTGTGGGGGCCCACACAAACCAAGGAGTTCAGCCACGAAAGTGTCAGTCCTAGTGGCTAAAGTGCTTGGTTTGTTAAACTGTGCATTTGGTTTGTTAAACTGTGCATATCCTTTTTAATATCCCACATAAGTGTGGGTGGGAGGGACAATTCCATCTTGCACCTCTTTCCTTTACATTTGGCACAATTTGGGGCATTGCCAACTGACATTATTATAGTTTATTAAACTGCCATCCTGTCTTCCACTGCTGTGTGGCCATGTTTCATAGATGTCCTATATTTTTTTAAACTGCCATGCGTTTGTGCTGCTGCTCTGTTGCTTACTTTAGCCAGCCAGCTCATTGCAGCCTTTGGCCTGTATTGGTGAAAAATAGTGAAATCAATATTGTGAGCTGTGAGGTGGTTAAAAATGCCTGAAAATGATTGTTATTAAGGATAATAATACTGTAGGAACAAAAACAGGCCCAAATTATGTGGTTTTAGCTGTTTATATAATTTTTTGGAAAAAAATACGGATCCAAAACCAAAACCTAAAAACAAAACACCAAGGAAAAAAATCCAAAACCAGATTCAGATCCAATACCAGGGGAGATCCAGATCCAAAACCAAAACCAAAACACGGGGGTCGGCGCACATCTCTAGTTTTAACCCGGCGTCATTGATGTTTGGTCATAATAACCCGCTGCGTTTTAAATTACATGTATCTTTTTACTTAGTTATGCAACGTTGGCAAATCTCTCAGTAGCTGAAGTTAAGAACCCTACCTACCTGTCTCCCATTACCATTCAGTCAGTGGCATAAGCGCAGAGAACTAGACAGGCGCAAACTCCAAAAAAAGTATTATGACCCAACCTTAATGTCAGTGCAACAAATTTGTATTGCTTTTGGAAAGATCTTAAGCTGCACATCCACTACGCGATATTAATGGGCGACTGAACGATAACGACATCGTAATCGTACAGTCTTCCCTGGGTCGCGAAGTAGATACGCACCTTTATACTTATGTCAACAAAAAAGTTTAATTTTAGATGAAAAGTTTATTTTTGGTTAAGATATTACACAGATGTTGTACAGTTTGTTGATTTGCTTTTGAAGACTACGTAGAAGTAAAAAAAGTTCCTTCTCTGGAACTGATTCAACACTGATTCAACAGTGATCGCAATTGCAACTACGTGCGCAGATTGAGCGATTGTTAGCCATTATGCATGCACTGCGATTCCACGCGCAGATAGGAATCTATCACACAGTGAGTGACGGGCAGTTGTTGCAGAAACGCAGGCATGCCTGTCCGTTGATGAGCATGCATAAATTAGACACTTCCACTGCTTACAGAGCTTGAGAGCCTTCTGCGTGCGACGAGACTTGCAATTTCTGCGACTGGTCAGACCTGCTGTAATAGTGCATGATGAAATGATGTGCTTCGATGTTACCAATGTATACGCAGGACTGTGAGGTATTACAGAAGTGAGAATGCAGCAGTGGGCGTCTCTATGCTGGCTGAGCTGTGGCAGGCATTAGCATATATTCACAGCTGCATTGTGTGCGATTACGCAGCTGCGATCGCAATTTGCGATCCATGCTGAATCAGGCCCTCTATTCTCTTTGACTTTTTTTTTTTCAAAATACCACAATCAATAGTTCATCATTCCAAATATATTAATAATCTTCGAAAATCATCCTTAAAATTTCAAATCAGGCATAAAATATATCCCGGTCATCCCGGGTTATGTAATGGACCCATTCATTATTAGGGGCCCAACCTGGCTGCCCAGTTTTCAGCAAACTCAGAAAGCTGAAAGTTTTGGGAAGAAGGCTAGAAGAAGAAGAAGGCAAAGAAGGGTCTGATTGGATCCCATCGTCCTCTTTCCGCCCTGCTTCCCCTCCGGCAGTGCGCATGTGTGTTCACGTATGCGCACTAACACTTCCGGGCAGTGTAAAGATATGCGGCTACTTATTATTGGTGGGATCATCAGTGGTAGATATTGCAGAACTGCTGCTTTACAAAGCAGCCCTCCCCACAACGGAGCAATATTGAATTACTTCCTATTTTAGTATCCAACTGTGCAACTCACAGCAATTTGGATAATTAATTATAGCGACCCAACTGTCCCTCGAGAATGAATATTCTCTAAAGGGTGATCCAAAGCATTTTCTGTATGCCTCTGTACACAATATAATATTAGGGGTCCATTTGATCAGCAAGCAATTAACCTACCAGTATATTTTTGGACTGTGAGAGGAAATGAACATCCCCAGGGAATCCACTTGAAGAACATACAAAAGGTTGTTTAGTGCATCTCTAGTTTTAAATATTACAACCTCTGATTTATTTTTTGCTTTATAAATATGTCTGCATCCTGTAGCTCTTCAGCCATTGGCTGGTAGCCCATTAAGCAACTGTAACTGCTTAGTCCTCTTAAGGAACATTTGCCACAGGTGAAGTTTTGTGGTGCCACCGACCAGAGGCATGTGAAAGCAACCCAATTAACATGAAGAATGATGCTCCCTTGTTCAGCATATTCTCAGAAATGGACACAGCCAGTGGCAAAACCATGGCTGTTATAGGGATGGAGCAGGTACGGGGCCCAGTAGCTGCTATCATCTCAGAGCAAACACGCTGGAGTTGACTTTGTTTAGATGACCACTGTAGGGATCCTCCCACACTGCAAATTTTGGGCACAGTGACAAAGTGTTTTGCCCCTGGGCAAAGCTCTATCACAGTGACTAAAGAGGACTTTGTCAGTTAAGCTTGTTGTCACAAACAAAGTCAACATAAGAGATGTTGGGGGTACAAAGAAGAGGCATGGCCAAGCCACGTTTGGCATTTTGGGGCTCCATCTACAATGTGGTTGAAGGGCTCGTGGCCACATCATGTTGGGGGGCATGTCTGCATCTTTTGGTGGTCCATGTCAGCATACCTGGTCACAAATATTATCATGCTCCTATTTCCTAGGAGACATGGCTTCAATGTGAGACTAATGAAATATAGTATTGTGCTTTTAAAGATGCCTAACTTCCCAAGGGATGAGAGTAGCATTCTGCATTGTTATAGTGAAGTATAAACACTACAGTTATTGTTAAGTCAGGCATATTATTTTGTTCAATAATGCATAGGTCAGTGGTTCCCAAACTGGGTGCCGTGGCACCCTGGGGTGCCCCAGGGCACTTGCAGGGGTAGCTCAGGTTGGTGGTCCAGTACCAAATAAAATTATTTTTAGTCAGTGTGATAGGCGAGACCGGTGCTGGTGGCTGCCAATCAAAAAATATGTGGACATAAAGAAGTGCAACCACCACAAAACTGAACCTAAGGGTGACATATAAGCACAATTTGCTTCATTTAATCTTTGCTGAATTTCTCAATAAGAAACTTTTGGCCCAGGGGTGCCATGCAAAAAATGCTGATACTCTAGGGTGCCGTGATTCGAAAAAGTTTGGGAACCACTGGCATAGGTGTTTATATGTAATTTATTCATATCTAACACTGATTTTACTTTTTCTTCAAACAGAGACTGGTAATATTATGTCCAACAGTCACACTACTCCACCCTTGCCCATGCATGCATAAACACAGTACGATTTTAAAACTGTCCCATTAGCACTGGAAACATGTGAGATAAGTATGTGTGTAATGGGGGAATACTTTTAATTCCTGTTCATTTCAGGGATTTATCTATAAACCTACCCCTACACAGACAGACCAAGTCACTTGGCCTTAGAGATGAGCACCCAGATGACAGAGAACCTGGTACTTGTGGCTGTTACATGTCAGCACACCTATAGTAGGCAGTCTTTGCCAGACTACATACAGTCAGGTCCATAAATATTGGGACATTGACAGAATTTTCAGATTTTGGCCTCTATTCACCACCACAATGGTTTTGAAATGAAACAAACAAGATGTGCTTTAACTGCATAATTTCAGATTTAATTTGAGGGTAATTACATCCAAATCAGGTGAACGGTGTAGGAATTACAACGGTTTGTATATGTGCCTCCCACTTTTTAAGGGGCCAAAAGTAATGGGACAAACTAAACAATCCTAAATCTAACTTTCACTTTCTAATACTTTGTTGCAAATCCTTTGCAGGCAATTACAGCCTGAAGTCTGGAACGCATAGACATCACCAGATGCTGGGTTTCATCCCTGGTGATGCTCTGCCAGGCCTCTACTGCAAATGTCTTCAGTTCCTGCTTGTTCTTGGCGCATTTTCCCTTCAGTTTTGTCTTCATCAAGTGAAATGCATGCTCAATCGGATTCAGGTCAGGGGATTGACTTGGCCATTGCATAACATTCCACTTTTTAGCCTTAAAAAACTCTTTGGTTGCTTTTGCAGTATGCTTCGGGTCATTGTCCATCTGCACTATGAAGCGCCGTCCAATGAGTTCTGAAGCAATTGACTGAATATGAGCATATAATATTGCCCGAAACACTTCAGAATTCATTCTGCTGCTTTTGTCAGCAGTCACATCATCAATAAATACAAAGGAACCAGTTCCATTGGCAGCCATACATGCCCACGCCATGACACTACCACCACCATGCTTCACTGATGAGGTGGTATGTTTTGGATCATGAGCAGTTTCTTTCCTTCTCCGTACTCTTCTCTTCCCATCACTCTGGTACAAGTTCATCTTTGTCTCATCTGTCCATAGGATGTTGTTCCAGAACTGTAATGGCTTTTTTAGATTTTGTTTGGCAAACTCTAATCTGGTCTTCCTGTTTTTGTGGCTCACCAATGGTTTGCACCTTGTGGTGAACTCTCTATATTCACTCTTGTGAAGTCTTCTCTTGATTGTCAACTTTGACACATATATATCTACCTCCTGCAGAGTGTTCTTGATTTGGCCAACTGTTGTGAAGGGGTTTTTCTTCACCAGGGAAATAATTCTTCTGTCATCCACCACAGTTGTTTTCCGTGGTCTTTCGGGTCTTTTGGTGTTGCTGAGCTCTCCGGTGCATTCTTTCTTTTTAAGAATGTTCCAAACAGTTGATTTGGCCACACCTAAAGTTTTTGCTATCTCTCTGATGGGTTTGTTTTGATTTTTCAGCCTAATGATGGCTTGCTTCACTGATAGTGACAGCTCTTTGGATCTCATATTGAGAGTCGACAGCAACTGATTCCAAATGCAAATGTCACACCTAGAATCAACCTCAGACCTTTTACCTGCTTAATTGATAATGAAATAACGAGGAAATAGCCCACACCTGTCCATGAAATAGCTCTTGAGTTGATAGTCCCATTACTTTTGACCCCTTAAAAAGTGGGATGCACATATTGAAACCGTTGTAATTCCTACACCGTTCACCCGATTTGGATGTAATTACCCTCAAATTAAATCTGAAAGTCTGCAGTTAAAGCACATCTTGTTTGTTTCATTTCAAAACCATTGTGGTGGTGAACAGAGGCCAAAATCTGAAAATTCGGTCAATGTCCCAATATTTATGGACCTGACTGTATATACCATTGTTTTTTATTGCAATTGTTTTTTATGGTATGTTTTTTTATTTCAACATGTCATTTTTATGGCAAGAACGCAGATATGAATTGCAGAATAAAAGTTTATTGGATAGTGAAGACAAATAGTAAATACTTTATAGCTATTCCCAAGCAGATGGCATGCCATGCAGTACAGACCATGACATTATATGACATACACATGTACTGTGTGGTAAAACTGTTTGTTACATTTTTAGCTTCTCTTCAGTTTCATTTATTTTCTTTGACACAATCTTGCCATCGACCACTTCCTCCACAATCGTTGTCACTTTCCTGGTTTTATTTGGCTCTAGAAAGTAAAACAGAGGGATTATAAAAAAACTGCATAGTCATTCACAAGGTACTGTGCTTGTTTGTCATCTCATTTTGAACTATGTATGCTAATGTTAGCAAACAGTCACAATGTTTGTAGATTACATCTGTGCTAACCCAGGGCCGAAACTAGGATTTTTGTCACCAGGGGCAAGACAGTAATTTGGCGCCCCCCATGTAATTCCCCCTGCAGTAGTGCCCATATTGTAATGCCCCCATAGTAATGCCCATATGTTAATACCCCCATAGTAATGCCCCTGTAGTGCCCACCATACAGTAATGCCCCTGTAGTGCCCATGCTCCCATATTAATGCCCCTGTAGTGCCCATGCTTTCATAGTAATGCCCCTGTAGTGCCCATGCTCTCATAGTAATGCCCCTGTATTGCCCATGCCCCATAGTAATATCCCTGTAGTGCCCTTACAGTAATGCCCCTGTAGTGCTCATGCCCCCACAGTAATGCCCCTGTGGTAATGCCCCTGTAGTGCCCATGCCCCAATAGTAATGCCCCTGTAGTGCTCATGCCCCATTTGTAATGCCCCTTATTGCCTATGCCCCCATAGTAATGCCCCTGTGGTAATGCCCCTGCCCCCATAATAATGCCCCTGTAGTGCAGCTTATTAACAAAAAAAATACTTACCTTGAACCCCGCTCCTGCATCCAGCGTCACGTCCGGTCCGCCGGCTGCTCCTTGGAACTATGGGGGAGATGTCATGACGTCTCCCCCATAGTGCCCGTGGGGAGAGCCGGAAGCTGGAGTTCGGGAGAGAACTCCAGCCTCCGGCTCCGGCTACACCACGTCGCTGCAGAGAAGGAGCCGGGCGCCCGCAGGTTATAAATATTACCAGCGGACGTCCGGCTTGGAGCCTCTCTGCAGCGCCGGGCTGGAGGTCACTGGCACCAGGTACAGCGGCTCACCCGGTGCACGTGCACCTCCAGCCCCCCCCTAGTTGCGGCCCCGGCTAACCTATCCTGTACAGTTTATCTGTCATGGCCATGCACAGATTTTGGGCTAAATGGAATAGCCTCCTAACTTCTGACACTGTGGGGATTTGCAAGTCTCCCTGTATTTTTAATGTTGAAATCATATTTAAAGCTTGGTTTAGCCTTTAAAATGATTGTCACTTTAAAAATACGGAGAGAGTCCCATAAATCCCCGCAGCATCGGAAGATTGCAACCTACAGTATTACATATAGACCTTTGTATTTTAATTGATGGTAAGTTCTCAGTATCTGCAGTATATTGGAGAGATAACATATGGAGGACATGTACAGCCACCTGTAGAATAATGGAAAACCTTCCATAGCTGCTATTCTGATTAACAGGAAGAGGGCATTTCAGTCTCTAGCATTACATTAATATACACATAGAAAAAGCATACCTTTCACAGGGACTGGTACCTCCTTATATTGCCATCTGCAAGAGATTAGGATGATAATGTATTACATTGCAATTAAATGTATTATATTTACTGTATGTTGTAAGTCAAATATTTGTATCAAACTTACACCTCTCCGTCAAGTAGTCTGCGGTAAGTCTCGATCTCCATTTCCAGACGGGTCTTGATGTCCAGAAGAAGTTTGTACTCTGCATTCTGACGTTCCAGATCATTGCGGACCTGACTCAATTGTTCTTCCACATTCCCTACATAGCCCTGTAGTTGTGCCAACTGAGTACTGTAACAATGCTCCGTCTCTGCCAGAGAGCACTCCAGGGATTTTTTCTGTTATAGGGAGAAATAATTGTACGTATTTTATTTTCATAATGCAAAATGGTTAAAACAGACAAAAACTCTAGATTATTCTAAATCATAAAACCAAATGTAGTTTATTATTATTTTGAAGATTTGGTTGGCAAAAATCACTGTTTTAAAGTGAAAACATTTTAATTTACCTTTGAATTATTTTCTTTATACTGTGTTATTTATTAATTATAATTCATTCATGTTTTTAGGCAATATGGACAGTTTCATGCATGATGATGAGTGCAAATGACTGGCACAGATGTGAATGGTTAAATACTCCCTGTAAAGCACTAAACATTATGTAGTAGCCACTATATGAATCACTGTTAATGATAATAGATTGTGACTATATGCAAATATTAAAATATTTTCAAAAAGAAAGTGACAACACTGATTATAATTGCAATGTATTTTAATTTGGCTAGCTATGAGAAAAGAATCACAGGGATTCACAAATATTTTCAAATGTCTCATGCACATGTCATTTAACCATGGGCACTCCACGTTCATTTTAATATTGTTAATCATGTAGTTTAATTGGTCTTCTTTTCTTTACTAGTTTAATTTGTTTATCCTATTTTGGGTGCTCAATGTCAACTTCTGTGAAGTAAGATTCTTTTTTTATTGGTAATCTCCTCCCTCACCTGGGCAAAAGACTCTTGGTAACCCCAAGATGACTTTAATATACTTCCATCCACAAATAACATTAATATACACTTCACCAACCCCCAGATAACATTAACACAACACCCACTCTCAGATAATATTAATACACCCCCACTTCTCCTAAATGATGTACATCTCTTTGCAGATGGCTCTCTCGTCTGGTGTCTGGTGCGGAGCGGAACAAGGGAAGGTTAGGATGAGGTGGAAGCAAAGGAAGTGGTGGGAACTTGGTCAGTGGATAGAGTAGGGACATTGCATTATAGTGCATTGTTGGCTGGTCCTGGGAATATCAGAGCTCCACTGGGTTGATCAATAACCTTTATGGCCAGACCAGCATATACAAGACGACCTAGGCCTCCCACCTGTCTGGCAGCAGTCGGATCCCGAGGGCACATTGGACCCTAGACAGGGGTCTAAGGTCATCTAATCCAGCCCTTCTATCAAACACACTTCTGTATTAAATGAGCTTTAACATATAACAGAACCTTTAAGTATTAAGTAAAAAGCTTGTACCCCTTGCTTAGAGTTAAATTAAAATTACCATGGCAAGTTGGGCCTGCAACTCAATTTCCTGTTCTTGAAGGGTACGTCGTAGCTCATTCAGCTGAGTCTTGTGGCACTCGGCCATCTCGCTGCTGTGGGAAATCTCCTTGTTTAGTTCTGTACTCTAAAAAAACAAAGTGAAGCTAAATCAATATTGATGTGTTATAATCCATGATATCAGGCCACCAAAGATTCTAGCACAGAACATGACTTATGTCTCATTGATGTTGTTACCTTTTCATTAAACCAGTCTGCAGCTTTCTGTCTGTTCTGCTCTGCAATTTCTTCATACTGAGATCGCATATCATTCAGAAGTTTGCTGAGATCTACTCCTGGAGCAGCGTTCATTTCCACATTTACATCAGCCCTCTCTCCCTTCAGAGCATTCATTTCCTAAAAACAATGCATACAGATATTGTAGGTCAAGTTTGGAAAATGCTCTTTTGGGTAAAGTATACATAGTACAATTAATGAATGAAAAAGACAACAACACTGTACCGCTTCATGGTTCCTCTTCAGACATTCAATCTCTTCTTTCAGACTCTCAAGCTGTGGTCCCAGGGCAGACCTAGCAAAGGTCAGTTCATCCAACAGTCTACGCAGGCCACAAATGTCTGAATCAACACATTGGAACAGGCACACTTCATTCTCATATCTGAAACAAGACAATTCACGTAAGTTGTTCATACAGGACAATCTCTGTCATGGTTAGCATTCAGTAGGGGTTGTATATTGTACTGTATATATCAAATCTGCACAAGATAACATACTCAGAGTGGGGCTTATGTATGAAACAACAATATTTTTTCATGCTTTTATTGTTCAAGGCCAAAACTGTGTTGAATTCTGACATACTAAATGGATATTTCAGGAGTTGGGTCGCATGGCATGTTGGCAATGATGTGTGTGCAGGTATTGATATTGCAAAATTACGTAGGAACACACGAACGGATGGCCCAAACTATGAACAGACCAGTTATTTACCCAGCAGTGTTGGTTTATTGAGAGATAGCAGGTACAGTCGGTACTCACTGTTACATGTACTGTACATTGGTAATGGAGTGGAGCTTGAGCGAAGCAGAGTTCTACACCGCTCAACAGCCGGTGAGCATTAGCTGCAAATGGATAGGGGTGCAGCGATCTGGGACAGGGAATGAAGCCTCCCTGGAGAACAGGAAGACTGGAGTCTGCGCAGCAGCGCACTCCTCTTTGAACATGACAATCAGAAGAAATTGGTAGAAAATGACCCCGAAAGTCACCATACATTTCTATACAGCATGTCTATATGCTTTGTAGGATCACAGCTGGTGTAGACACAATGTAGCTGATTTTTCTATGTACAATGAATGCGTGCTCAGCCAAGTTAATACTAAATGAACATGACACAGATGTTTACATGGAATTAGATTGTGCAGGTGTCTCTACTCACTTAATTCTGAAGTCCTCTGCTGCCAGCTTGGCATTATCAATCTGAAGCACGATCTTGGCATTTTCACAGCTTTCAACTATAATCTGGTGGTGAAAATTGGTGTGTAAACTCATTATTCAGAAATTACAAAGTAATAATTACTGCTGTTAGGCAACATTGTTAATACAAACAAACACTGTGGGACAAATATAATAGGGTGTCAGTTTTGGTAAATTGCGAGTTTTGTGCTAAACTCGCAATTTTTCAAAACTCTCCAATGTAGTAGGGTGTCTGTTCACTAAAACTAGCATTTTCAGAGTTACTAAAAATCCCCATTCTCAAACTCGCATCCAGATGTTTTCCCATTGAAAACAATCAACTCGCCCAATATAATAGGATGTTTGTTTTAGACTCGCAAAAAATAAGATAACCAAATGTCCCCAAATAATAGACCTGCTTCAGGCTAGCGAGTATATTCTGAGCAGGTCAGATTAACACAGAAGCACGTATCGTGAATGTTTCTGTGTGTACTTATGTAAAAGGTTTTAAATTATAAAAAAAATGATGTGTACCCCCTCCCCAAAAGCATAACCAGCCACGGGCTTTATAAAACCTGTCCTGGTTCTAAAAATACAGGGGCCAAAATGCGTAAGGTACCCCAGGCCCAGACTATCCCCAGCACCCTAGGGTGGTGGGTGCTGGGTTGATAGTGTTAGTGTTTTGTGTAAAATAAGGGGTTAAATATTGTTTTTAGTTGTAGAACCACAAGTACCAGCAAGCCTCCCCCGCATGCTGGTATTTAGCAAACCATAATACCAGCATGCGGGGCGTTACGGGCCCGCTGGCACTTGTAGTTCCACAACTAAAGAAATACGTAAAAAAAAACAAACACAAACCGTGAAAGTAAAATTTTAATAAAACGTACCTGCACACTCACACTCACACATACTCACCTAGTATCCAAAGTAATCGATGGGGGTACCTGAAATAAAAATCCATACTCAGCTCTCCTATGCGAAGATCGCGTCCTCTTGTCCAAGTAGGCATCCAAAGGGTTAAAAATAAAATTTGGAAAAATACCATACCATGCCGGACTGAGCAAAGGTATGTGTGTGTACACATACCTTTGCTCCGCGTAAATAACACGTGTGCCCCATCATTGAAGGGGCCGCCAGCCAATCAGCGGGCATCTCCGTCGGAGCAGCTCGCTGATTGGCTGAATGCGGTCTGCCTGTCTTCCCCATAGACTTCTATGGTGAGAATTCACCATTGAAGTCTATGATGGGAGCTGCTACATCGTATCCACAAGGTTAATTGAGTTTAATCTTGTGGTTACATCATTGATACAATGTTGCCAAGTTTTTATTACGTATTTTTTGCCAAATACCAGCATGCGGGGGAGGCTTGCTGGTACTTGTGGTTCTACAACTATAGACAATATTTAACCCTTTAATTGATACAAAACACTAACACTATCAACCCGGTACCCACCGCCCTAGGGTTCCGGGGATAGTCCCGGGCTATCAGTCTAGGCCTGGGGTGCCCTGGAGAGGGGGACCCCTTTATCACCCCTAGCGGTCAGGGGTAATGCTTTGGCCGGGGAAACCAGTGAAAGGTTTTCCCTGGCTGTGGCATTATCCCCCCGCTAGAAAGAGCTCAGTGCTGGTTTTGGAATTTTCAGGGGACCCCTACTCGTTTTGTCCCCTGATTTTCCAGAACCAGCACTGGCTCTGCAAAGCCCTGTGCTGGTTCTTAATATACAGGGGGACCCTACGCATTTTGGCCCCTGTAATTTTAGAACCAGGAGAGGCTTTATAAAGCCCAGGGCTTGTATGGCCTGTAATACAGACAGAAGCCATCACGGATCTCATTGATCTGTGATGGCTTCTCTAAAACCTTAATGCTACTCGCATTAAAAGGTGTCAGTTTACATAGTTCTAACTCGCCTAAACTCGCATATGTAGTAGCCTCGAGCTGAAAAGTTTGCAGGCTATTGAATTTGCGAGTTTCAGTACAAACTCGCACTTTTTAAATTTGTTCTGTTACTAAAACTGACTACCTATTATATTTGGCCCTGTATCTTTATATACATACACTAAGGAGCTCTGCTAAAGGATTTAAGAAAGAGAGACTGAAACATAATTTGAGGAAAAAAAAGATTTTAAATTGATTTGTTTACTTTATTTTTTTTACTTTTAGCTATGTGCAAACAATCTGTATAATACATTCCATACTTTAAATTGAAGACTGTCACAAAATATACAAATTAACCTATTTTAGTATATTTAAAAATAAATTTACAAATTTAGATCATCTCTTGACAATATCTGTATTTCAAGCTGTCTTACGATCCTAGGATCTCTTAGGTCAAATGAAAAAAAGCTAACTTCATTCATAACTTAATAGTTCCAAGGTAAGCAAGTATTGCTTTACTGCTTAACATTTTGGAATGACCTAATATGTTCTCAAGGAGTCAAAAATTTACTTGGGTCACTGACTTGATTTATATGGACACCACCACGATATCACTATCGGATAAATTTACCATGCAGTGCTTTTCAAAGCAGCCACATTTTCAGCAGTTTCTGTCAATAGATATAAAGGAGCAATTACATTCAATACAGAACATGCCAGGTTTTCAATTGAATAAAATTGTCCCTTTAAAAACGGGTGAAACAGCTGAAGACATGGCAGCTTTGAAAAGCACTGCTTAGTAAATTTAGTGCCACCTCTTTAGCTAATATATGTGAAAATGGTAAACTGGACTCCAGTTCATTCAATTGTATTTTACTCTCCATTAAAAACACAGTATTTAAATGACTAATTGATGCTTCCACTTAATGAATTACTGAAACATACAGTATATTAACATTGGAAAGCTAGCTGAGCTAATTAACTTTTAGGCTAAGTCTCCCACAGAGTACATAATTGTAAATCTGCAAGCACTATGATCGAATGATTGAGCCCACTGCCACAGTGATGAATGTCTTTAGGACTAGTATGTCACCTGGAATATGGATAACAGTCATGCGGAAGATAAAGATTAAATTTTCCATATGCTTTGTGCTACGACCTTGTCATTTTCTATTAGCAGTGTCTTCTCTCCTCCTTTGAACTCCTACTTGAAATGATAACTGACTGCACTTTGAGTAAGCAGCTCCCAGCCGTGGAAGAGCTAATGACAGGCATTAGTGTGAAATGCTGGTTCCAGTGTTTATACATATTAATTACCATAGGAGATTTTTCTTTTATCACCCACCTTGCTTTTGAGATCCTCAATGATATGGAAGTAAGGGCTGTAGTCCTCTATTTTTGGCTGATGTTTAATATACCACTCCTTGATCTTTGATTCAAGGTCCGCATTGGCATCTTCCAGAGCCTTCACTTTGTCCAGATAGGAAGCCAGTCTGATGTTTAGGTTTTGCATGGTTTCCTTTTCTCCTCCATGCAGGAGGCCATCATTTACACCATAGCTCACAGCTGAAAAGTGCTCAGATCCTATTGCCAGGTCTCCAGCCAGACTGCTGATTCTGTGGCTGCTGACACTGCCGCTTACTGATCTGACTGATCCACTTTTCCAGTGACAAGACATGGTATAAAATGACAGCAGGTGCAACCCCTTCAACCTTCAAGGATCTTCTAGTGGCAATTTACAAGTGGCTTGCTCAAAACTGCACAACAACAACACACACATATATATACACAAGTTACTGAGATGGGTGTAGTAGTATAGTTTTATTTTTTACTATAAAACAACAAGTAAATCCTAGATGGATTATTACAAATTGCACATGCAAAAAAAATGTATAACCCCCTTTTTTCATAGTTGTGACTGTGTCGATCACTTTTATTGTTGCAGGTGAGATTTGTGGTGTTAAAAAACAATCAACAGTCACTCAGGTAAATAATTATTATATGCTTTATTATATTTTTATATGGCAGCTTTCTAGTGAGATGTGTAACTGATATTTTAAGGATTATTGTCATCATTGAAAAGACACTGGACTTATCGTGCATTACAATAACATATTGATTTCTACATTTTGCATGTTAATACAAAGTGACATTCCTATTTGGATACAATATAGCCTCAATTCCCATAAATTCAGAAATGTGTCAAAACTAAGTGCCACAGCTTGGCCACTCTAATGTGTACCTTAGTTGTTTCAGAGAGAAACAGTACATAAGATACACATACTGTACCTGTTTTTGCAACACTTTATTTCCCATTTGTCCAATAACATATGCATATTATATGATTCTTATATGTTATTTAATATTTATTAAAATGGTAGTTTGCATTGCCATCTCACAAAAATGCTTAAAAGGACATAAGTAATTTAATAATATATGGGTCTAGCTCTTGAGGATAATTCTTGAATAGTTTTTATTTTGTTTTTTCAAGAGTTAATGACCAGGCCACATAGCAAGTTTTGGAGGATGGTCTGCCAATGCTATACCATCTTCCCAAGTTCCCACACTGTCAGAATATCAGAGTGGGGGCCTAATCCTGAGCATGCATGGGTTTGCCACATGCTCAGTGATGGCACAGTTGGGCCTTGTAGTGGGCACACCTCAAGCAGTGGTGGTAGTTCAGCCACTGGAAACATCCAGAGTTCACATTATAGTGCCATGCATTTCAGGTATTTTATTAGTTTAGTGTGCAAATGTGGCATTTGTATTCCTCCATGTGTAACAACAGGGCCGTCAAGATGTATGGGGGCGTGACCAAACATGGGT
Source organism: Taudactylus pleione (assembly GCA_031769625.1). Taxonomy (NCBI): domain Eukaryota; kingdom Metazoa; phylum Chordata; class Amphibia; order Anura; family Myobatrachidae; genus Taudactylus; species Taudactylus pleione. Next base: position 9,888,604 of record JAUIMM010000154.1, read on the forward strand.
GATGTAGCCATGCCCACTCTGAAACCCCCCCCAGAAATGTTACGCAAGCCGGGCATTTCTCCTCTTCCACAGCTGGACTCCCACATGGCTCTTCAGACAAGTCTGAGCTTGAAGAATCACACGCACAAACCAGACCCAACAGTATACATGCTACACCCACATACAACAGAGCCCACAGTATATTAAAGCTACACACATGCCAGACCCAATTGTATATTACCAACACACACATACACACACACACACACACACATACACACCAGACCTCACAATATATTATCTACACACACACACACACACACACACACACACACACACACACACACACACACACACACACACACACACACACACACACACACACACACACCAGACTGTAGAATGTATTAGTTAACACAGACACACCAGAACCCACAGTATATTAATAATGCACAACCAAACAAACATTATATTAACACTACACACACACAAACACATGCACAATATATATACACCACACACTCCAGGCCTCATAAGTAGTCCATTACATGCCCCATGCCCATGATCTTCGGATCAGCTGTCTACATGCCGGAGCAATGATGAATGCTCTGGCGCTTGCTGTGAATCAAAATGTTAATTATCGTTGGCCACGCGGTAGGCCCCTAAATAGGCCCCTAAATGAGCACACATATGGTAATTTTGGCGACAGATAGTTACTTGTTTGTGTTGACAATAAAAGCACAATATGTTTCAAATATGATCATGATAGAGGTGGGATAACATGAAAGTACCTTCTCAGCTACTCTTATTGATTCAAATTCATCTTGGTAATGAGACTTTAGGAATTGATGTTAACAGCTGATGTGCCAGCAGTGGGGCCCCAATCCATGAAATATTCTACTCGGTAAGAAGAAGACAAGCATATTAAAATTATTTGGGGTATTACCACCCATTTCATCAGTAAACTATAATGTTGCTGTTCTGCAATAGAAAACTTTGCTGAATAAGCATTTAGAAACCACCTCTTACAGGGCTTTATTGCTGTTTGTTATGAGTGCTAATCGTAAATCCTATCCATTTTCTTTGGAAATGTGAATTAACAGCTAATTAAATACTTTTTTTTGTGTTATTACCTAATATTTTGTACAATCTTACAGGAGATTTCCCACAACCTTCTAAACAACACACACTTACAGTATGCCTCCTCTATACAGTCTGTAATATTGTTCAGTCCATTTCTTTGTCATGAAAATCATAATTCTCAGCACTGTAATAATGAATTTGCAAGGGACACATATGCTAGGACCATATGTGATTTCAATAAATGTACTATTCATCTCAATACTTTTATTTTTGCGTTCTGCATTCAGCAATATTATTCCTTTACATGAACCTTTTATACAGAAAGAATCATGTTTTATATAATGCACCCAAACTATAACACTAAAGTAGAGGCTCTGGGAAACTCATCTTGTGACCTTACCTTAATTCAGTGCTAATAATCTAAAATATTACAAATGAAGACAACATAGAGGTGCTGGGAGGAAGTCACTCATTATGCCAATATAATACTTCTCATGACTGTTTATAAGTACAATCATTAGAAAACACAAATGATAACTATGTTATCAAGTAGGAGCGCAGCAATGGGTGGGTTTCCAATTAATTGAGAGCAGCTGGAAAATAGGGATAGTTAGTCCCATAACCAAGAAAATAGCAATCAAATAATACCAGCGCTCAAAAATAATCACATTAAATGTACATCATGATTTATTCAAAAACAATATAAAATATACATAAAAAATACATAAATAATAAAACCAATATGAAAAAATGTATATAAAAAATTGCGTGCTGAGCAGCATATAAATATTAAAGTGATCCACCATATAGGCTGCATATAGTCTATTAAATGGATAGGTCTAGCAATTGGATAATCCACATAGTCTCACTGCAGCCACAGTATTAGTTTCTTGTACCGCAATGTTCTTAGGAGACTTAAGATCCCAAAATGTTTAATGGTGAGAAGGGATGTGCACTCCCAATTGAAGATATAGTTACCAGTTCCAGTGTCCTAAATCATGTGGGGTCTTGTTTTAGCAATGCTCGCAGAGCTATCGCAAATGGATGTTCCCCCTGGGCACAGTTCCTGGTCCAAAGTAGCAATCTCCAGTAATGGATAATCTCACCAAAGTGTAGGGAAATATATATACTCCAAGTGGCAAAGGTGGTCTCCTATAAGCCAAATCCTGACGCGTTTCGCTGCGTGGAACCGCAGCTTTATCAAAGGCCTTTGATAAAGCTGCGGTTCAACGCAGCGAAACGCATCAGTATTTGGCTTATAGGAGACCACCTTTACCGCTTGGAGTATATATATATATATATATATATATATACTGTCGCTGCAGTGAGACTACGTGGATTATCCAATTGCTAGACATATCCATTTAATAGACTATATGCAGCCTATATGGTGGATCACCTTGATATTTATATGCTGCTCAGCATGCAATTTTTTATGTAAATTTTTTTCATATTGGTTTTATTATTTATGTATTTTTTATGTATATTTTATATTGTTTTTGAATAAAACATGATGTACATTTAATGTGATTATTTTTGAGTACTGGTATTATTTGATTGCTATTTTATAAGTACAATCATAGGTGGTAGGTGAGTCATAGTGCAGCATGAGATGATTCTGGAGACCAAAAAGAAGTTGTCACCAGTGGTTGAGGTCATAAAGAGGGAACTGAATCAAGACAGTAGAGCTAGGGGAAGGGGCATATTAGCATAAATTAGAATATAGTCTTATCATGTATGTACATGTATTAGAGATATGTGTGGACCCCCCTGCATTGGTTTTGCCTAAACCACCCTCAATGGTTTTGGTTTTGGATCTTCACTTCTTTCTAAAACAATAAAACCAGCTAAAATCATGTAATTTGGGCATGATTTTGTTCCTACAGTATAAATAAGCTCGATAACATTAATTTCCAGTCATCTCCAGTCAATTTTGACCACCTCACAGCCTACAATATTGTTTTCACCCATATTGATTAAACACTGCTGTGTGCTGACTGGCTAAACTAAGCGACATAGCAGTGGCACAAATACATGACAGTTTAAAAAAGAATATGGCACATCTAGGAAGCATAGTGGCACTGCAGTAGCAGACAGGATGGCAATTTAATATAAACTATATAATGCTATAGAATGTTTTCATTCATCAAGAACTAGATCAGAGACCTGAGGCCAGCACAAGTAAATGGATGTTGTAGTATTGAATTCCATCACTCTTTGATAAAGCTTCATTGATTGGAAGCAAAATGCATCAGAGGATCAGAGGATTTGTAAATACTGCTACTATTTGCTTCATATCTACCGGACTTTATTACCATTGGAGTCTGTTCCATTGATCCAGGAGAGCCGTTAGCGCGGTTATCATCATGCGCCTTTTGAATACATTACACCTGGACTGCTGCAGGAGGAGGTGAGGGCAGTCACAAGCTGACTTAATTATAGCCTTGGACTTACTTGTTCCTAGATCACCTGCTGTATACTTCCAAGTGGGAGACATTTGTGCCAGCAGCCTTCTTTATGGAGTCCCGCATGTATAAGTTTGTCACAAGATCTGGAGGACAATTTATCTAACGGCCCCATTTCACAGTTCAGAGTCTATTACAAATATTAATATCATAAGACCCGGAGGTTGGATCAGACGAATCAAGACTCATATTTGTATTGTCCGGTGAGATTATTCTGTTCTTTGGACAGAGTGTTCTATATAAATGGATCCTAAATAGGGAACCTATTTTTATTGTAGCAGGTATTTTTTATCAGTTAAATTAGTCTGTACAGACTTCTTGCAAAGAACTAGTTCTTATTATTGATTTTGTGTATTATTGTATTGTATTTCATTGCTGCTATTGATATTTTATAAAGAACTATTTCTCAATTTATATTTGGTGCCTTGATCCTCGTTTCTGCCATGTCTAGTTATTAAATTTATTATTTATATCTATTTAAGCGCAACACCTTCATTTTATAGTTTACAAATACATGACAGTTTAAAAAAGAATATGGCACATCTAGGAAACATAGTGGAACTGCAATAGCAGACAGGATGGCAGTTTAATATAACCTATATGATGCTATAGAATGTTTTCATTCATCAAGAACTAGATCAGAGGCCTGAGGCCAGCACAGGTAAATGGATGTTGTAGTATTGAATTCCATCATGCACCAAAAGTGGTGCATGATGGATTTGTCCTTGAGCCCTCCTCCCACTTTTATGTTATATAATAAAAAGGACATGCACAGGTTAACAAACCAAAAACTTCAGTGACAGAGACTGCCACTTTTGTGGCTGATGTACTTGAATTGCTTGGGCCTCAACAAAACAAGCTACCAATGAGCTTAATATGGCTAAGAGTGTTGTTAATCATGACTACGTGACTCTGAATTGTCCTTTATTCCTCATATTCAATCTATCTCAAAATCATGTTACATACATTTAAAAAACATATCCAAAATTCAACCATATCTTACACAAGACACTGCAAAAACTCTAATCCATGCACACATTATTTCCCGCATTGGCTATTGCAATAGTCTCCTTACTGGTCTTCCCAAGAACAGCCTCTCTCCACTACAATCCATTATGAATGCAGCTGCGAGGATGACCTTCCTTGCCAAACGTTCTTCGTATGCTGCTCCGCTCTGTCTGTCCCTCCATTGGTTACCGGTTTTCTACCATATTCAATATAAACATGGAGTTTGTGTGTTATGGCGATCAGTCGTCCTGGACACCCCTTCCTCCTGGATCTGCCACTGCTGTGATACTGCACATACCTGAAACATACACTGTGTGGTGGACACAGCTTACTTCAGGTAAAATATTATTTTGTATCATGAAAATGAAACATTTTACCCTTTTAAATATACTATTTAGCTCACTAGATAAGACTGTGTGAATAGGCAACACTTTGGGACATAGTCATATATATGTGAAATTACTTATTTTGTCTGCTTTTGGCTTATTACAGCAGTGCCTCATTACTTTGTTCCTAAATCAAGCATTTGGAACCCCCCCCTGCAGAAATCCTATGTTTTAAACTTATTTGGCCCTCCTGGGATAGAATTATTATCCTAACACCCTATCAAATTTGAAGCATCCAATAGTATCATCACTAAATTACACTTAATCAAAGAAGTTGACTTCAGCAGCAGTATACACCAAGGCAGTGAATTCAAAATGACCATGAGAAGAGGATAATTTAAAAAGAATGTGTAGGTAATTAGATACTCAACTAACAAGCCAAGGGAATCTCTCTGTCATCTTGCACTCCCTGACTTATTAGGATGTGAACAGAAAACATGCCCTTTACCCCTCAATACTGCCATAACTCTTTGAGTGTTCTTCTTGCTCTTCTTCATAAGGGATTCTGGAGACCCCAGTTTGCATACTGTAGGTTTAGAGTAATTGGGGTTGATTTTTAATCGCATGCCGAATGGCTATAGTTGCGGGCATCCAGGAAAGCCTGATTTACTACCTTATGCTAATGCAGGTATCCGTTCAGCTAATACAGGGGTTCGCGTCTGTGCAAGCAGAAACCTGTGCCGTCCATTGATTTTACACCGACAGCCACAACCGTTTGATAAATGCCCACGACACTCTCATAAGTTAGGGTTATAACACACGACTGCATTATTACCCCACCCTAAAACGCCCTATTTCATGGAAAGACAGATCCAGCCAAGTTCTGTCTGATTCAGTATAGGATGATATGTAAAAATGTGTATATTTGCTCCTGCGCTTTATTAAAAAACTTGCCATTTGCACCCGCGCTAAGAGATCCGTGACTCTGAATCAGAATGAATGTAAGAGACAACATTCTTAATTGCAATATTGAAGGGATTGGGATGGCCTCAAATGATCTAACCTAGGGCCCCATCCTGTCTTTATTTGACTGTGCTCCTGCCTCACCTTAAAATCTAAAATTTGCCCTTGGGTTTAAAGTCTTTATTTGGTGTTGGAGTGCCTTCTATCTTAAAATCAGCTAATAGATGTGATTTTTGCAGAAAGTCACAGATGGAGGATGACCAGTGTGAGCCAGATGGGGTACCTAGACAGAAGTCTATGGGACTTATCCAAATTGAGGGATAAACTCATGTGCCAGAGATAAAGCCTGTTACCAGATGTACAGTAGGCACTGGGACACAGCATGCAACAGACAGAGAGAGTAGTCAATGACACTGTTTATAACAATGTTAAGAGATCATAGTCGCGCTAAAATCAGATTTTGTTGGCCTGATTTGTCAGAGAGTGTAAAGTGAAGAACATCTAAGATGTATCATGAGAGGACTGTATGGGAAAAACTATATCCACCTCTGAATATTGGATGTTGCAGAATGTAGAACAGCTAAAGCAAGATCTACTTTGTAATGAGAAGCAATCAGGGTAAATAGAGATACTCTGATAGTGCTGAGCCTGAAGAGAGAGTAAAACCCGACACTTTTTTTGTTCATGGTCATGCCTTATATTTAAAAGAGCAGTGTTTTTACTAGCAAGAAACAGCTAATAAAAGCACTTCCCTTTTAAATATCGGGCATGAACACAAACAAAAGTGTAAATAAACCCCCAGAGGTCAGAAAAAGTGTCAGCTCCTGGACAATGATTATGCAACTAAGAACTATGTGGGAGAAAACATTGATATAATATATTCTTTATATAATCAGAGAGATGGTCTGGTGCTGAATAATTTTTCAACTGTAATTATACTGTGCTATCATACTGGCTTCAACACCTCATGTACCTTTCTTTTTTATTAAATCTGCACGTACAGTGGCACCTGTCTGGTATTTATGGGACAGGAATAGGTAATCAATTAAAATTTAGGTACTGTATTTGGTTACATTACGTAAGTAAGACTAAACCCCATATTTTTTTTTTTTTTAAATGACAACAATGATTTGCATGATACAGTTTATTATATATTAAGAGATTATATATTCACCCAGATGCTTGTTGCATTGATTAACTTTATTACATAAGGAAATGCAGATCATACCATTTATAAAGATATTGGACAATTTAAGTTCTTGATCACATTTTCACCTTCTCTTCTGTTGCATTTACTTTCTGTGATATGACTTTGCCATCTACAACTTCTTCAACGATGGTTGTGACTTTCCTGGTTTTATTTGGTTCTGAAAAATGCATATGTATTTGTGTTAAGATAGTTACTTATTTTATTCGGATGTACCTCTATTTTTTCCCTTATTCCGTGTGCACACCAAAAGTATCTATGCATACACATGTATAATATATGCATTATGGTCACGTCTCCTTAGTCATGGAAAGGAGGACTGAGAGAAACGGACAAGCATACTGTAGGCTGAGCACTCTTTACATAATAGAAGATATGGTGCAACAATACACAGTGGTGATAATGATGACTATTAGTAGCACTATCTACAGTAGTTGCTTCTGATTGGCTGATTGTGTATTAACTCCTCAAACTGGTTTCATTTCAATGTGAAAGAAATAGTGGGCGCTAATCAAGGTAAATATAAAAGGATATTTAATGAAAGGCAATAGGAGTAAACTCCAAGGAGTAAAATACATATAAAATTACATAGGTAATGTATTGAGAAGCGTATAAGGTGAGTAAAAAACAATGACTAATCTGAAAAATAGAAAATAAAAAATAAAAATGAAATATATCAATAAAAAATAAATGAAATATACAATAAAGGATAAAATAAAATAAAAATATATATAGATAAAATATAAATGATAATAAATACACAATGTATGCAAACACAAATATGAATCTGCATGCACCACTGATCATATGGTGCTGCACATAAAACCACATAGAAATATTATATCACAGAGCAATTGCCATATGATAGACACAAATGTATTCAAATATTAGATAGATCAGGATCCTAGAACCACTTGGTAAAAAAGATTCAAAAAAAGTATATACTTTTGTATGTGGTAATGTTCCTGTTAAAAAAGTATATATATATTTTCCCAAGCCAGAAGTTTCCCTGGAAAAAGGTATGAATAAATTGTAGCTCATTTGTATGTAACAGTCCCAATTAGAGCTATAAATAAATCCAACGGGAATATTGTTGGTTGGAGGCTGTGGAGTTGCAGCGTGGGTTGCCAGACAGGAGGAAGTTAATCACATGCATGTGTATTTTTAGAAAATGTCCCGCTCAGTTTTTTACCTTGAAAGTGTCTCTTCTATTTAGACCAAGTGCTGCATGGCCCACGAGCCGGCAGTGGTAATTACCAGTGTAGTGGTCAGAAGAAAAGGGACCCACGATCCGGGGAAGTAGCAGCCCATACGCTATGAGCCTCTCCACAGCGGGCACTTGTAATGCGTTTCTCCACCTAGAAGCCCATCAGTGGTTTCATCAGACAGTGTGACTCACAGACCCGTTAGCCGCTATAAGTACCAACTTCAATTGAACGGTAACAGGTGTTTTGTCCGAACTTCATGTAGCGCATGCGCACAGTGTCTCCTCAGTTAGTAATAGAGGTATTCTCCACATTTCTGTTGCACATGCATATTTAGATGTCACATCGGACTCCATTCTTGATATATAATGCAGCCAATTGTAAAGATAGCAACATTGTATTTATAAGCTGATTTGTAAAGATGTTTACAAAGTATCCAATTGTACAAATGGCAACATTGTTTTTGTATATTCACTGCGACTATCTGTCATTAACTCTGAAATAGATAGTGCTCTTAACACATATAATATAAATGTATAGCAATATTAATGAAAATAAAAATTAAATAAAAATAAAAATTATAATAGTAATCAGAATAAAAATACATATAGAATAAAGAAAAAAATATATATATACAAATATAATAATAAGAAACAGATACAGATAGCCATCTACATATCTCTCATGATGTTAAAGATACTGGAACACACAATACTGACCCCGAAAAAACTATTTTAGAAATAGATACGTATACATATAGATCCAAGAGAAAATTTGTAAACAAAAGTGTTGGAAAACTCATACCTCTTAGGTTTAACATATGTTTACTCTATTAGGATGAATAAAACTCATTCTTATGGCTCATTAAAATTCCAATTGGACCCATAATACGGCCCCTATAAACCATAAACTATAAATAGTATATAAAAAATATCAGAGTATCAACGATTATAACCCAAAAAATTATTTAAAAAGTGTTAAGAATGGGCAGAAGGGAAGCTTATTTGAAGGGTTTGGACCCTATGATAGTGGTAGAGAGAGACGATGGAGGTGCAGATATGCAAAAATTGTTTAACAAATTGGAAAATCTCTGCTTAAATGAAACTAGACATTGGTGGGATCAGATCACTCTGCAGAAATATCTGGATGCTGATCTCATCCCAAGAGGTTTAAGAATATTAAAAACATCTACTTTTAAAGATGATGAAAAATTTACAGATGAATGGAAGACAATTATAGACAATTGTTCTAAGAATCTTATGAAACTTTTGATAAGACATAGAGAAATCAAAGTAAATGATACACAAAAGGAAATTGAAAGAATTACTGAACTCCTAAAAAACTTTACAGATGAAAAGGGCTTTTCAGAGCGAGATTTTGAAGTGAATAAGAATATAGAAAGCTTTGAACAATCCCTGATCCAACAAAAAGAAAACAAAATGAGTCGGGATAGAACTGACTATGAGCGTGGACAAACTAGAAGCTTCAACAGAGTGAGGAGGGAGGAATTAATTTCCTCACCTAGGGATAGCTCTCGGGAACATAATAGAGGCATGGGTGGTGGCTTTAGCTATAAGAAACATCAACCCAGGTTTGATAACCATAAAAGGGGCAGGTTTATGAATAAAGCTGCTAATAATTTCCCGAATAGGAGAAATAGCTGGAGAGGGCAAGATATGCCTTTAGGTAGGTATGCACATACCAATAGATTTGAACCTCTGAGTCATTATAAATCACCTAGCCTATCCAATACACCAGATAGGAGAAGTGAGCTGAGACCATTGGTTAAACAGTGGAAATATATCCCACTAGAAAATCAATCTTTTTTTGGGGACGGTCACAGATTTTGAGACCACCCCAGGGGGTTTCCATCACACAACTGGGCCTTAAAAAGAGGAAGGGAAAAGGAAGGTGAGGAACTAGAGGAGGGAGATCAAAATCTAAGCAAAAACAAAAATATATACGTATAAACTAGGAGAGAAAGGAGTATATAATTTATCATCAAAAACACTTAGTGAGGCAGATTTAAAACTTTTAAGTAAGGGGATGAATTTTGCCCCCGCTTCAAAACCTAACATGTTCAACCTTTTTGTTGACCTTTTATCGCTATGTCCGTACCCTGAGTAGAAAAAGATTTTTTGCCATCAAAGGTATGAAAAAACAAAATATAGTAGGCTCCCCCATTGTTTTGGACACATATGATGGGGAGGCCTTGGACATTTTGGAATCATTTGACACCGAATCCAGTTCCCTGGGTGGGAGTCCTAAATTGTCACAGGTGTTCGATATCAATGGTGGCTTTTCCAAAAGTTTTAGGCATAAGTCTGATTTTTATCCTTTACAATATAGAGGTCCGTACATTGAAAGTTTTTATCAATCCACCTTGGAGGAGTTTAGAACTCTCTGTGAAAAAGCGGGTAAAGAACATTTGAGGGATAATTTGTCCAGGGACGAAAGACAAGCGATGAGGGCCCTTAGAGAGGATCCCAACGTCACCATAAAACCGGCTGATAAGGGCGGTGGGGTTGTCATAATGAACACAACAGACTATATACAGGAAGCATATAGGCAATTGTTAAATGTTTCACAGTATGTGGTGTTGGATGGTGACCCCACCATCCCTTTTCAGAAGAAGCTGAGGAATTTGTTGGATAATGCACTTGGTGATGGGGTGATTGATAAAGAAATTTTAAAATTTTTGTTCAATACACATCCCTTAATACCCACTTTTTACTTTCTCCCAAAGATTCACAAGACACTATATTCCCCACCTGGTAGACCTATAATTTCAGGTGTTGGTTCACACACAAATAATTTGTATTATTTTGTGGACACATTCTTACAATCACATGTTCAATCACTACGGTCATTTATTAAAGATACATCACATTTTTTACATCTTGTCAAGGATATTAAATGGAGAAGTAGTTATATTTTTGCCACTTGTGATGTTGAATCCCTTTATTCGAACATTTCACATGAGGATGGAATAAAAGCAGTTGAGCATTATCTCAAGAATGATCCAAATATCACAGAATCACTTTGTAACTTTGTTCTTTTATGTATTAAATATATTCTTAAACACAATTACTTCACTTTTGATTCACGGTTTTATTTACAACGATTGGGGACTGCCATGGGAACCAGGTTTGCCCCGAGTTTTGCCAACCTATACATGGGTCGGTTCGAAGAACAACATGTGTGGGGTCGGCAGCTCGGGGCGAACCTGGTTCTCTATGGCAGATATATTGATGATTTGTTTTTTGTCTGGGATGGGGATTTAGTTTCACTGCAATTATTTTTGGATGATTTGATTCACAATTCATTTGGGTTGAAGTTCACGAGCACTATTAGTTCCACTTCTATTAATTATCTAGATATCACACTATATATTGGGGCAGATGGTGATGTTGCAACTAAAACTTACATAAAAGAGGTTGATCAGAGTAGGTACTTGAATTATAAGAGCAACCATCTAAACATTTGGAAAGCCAATATTCCTAAAGGGCAATTCCTTCGTATCAAAAGGAACTGTTCTAAACCGGAGGAATTTGAGAAACAAGCTATGTCTCTTTATACATCTTTCTCTGAGCAGGGATACCCTGCAAATTTACTTGATAAAGCACTTAATGATGTCAGTGAGCTAGATACAGCCAATACTATGCAGAGGAAAAAAGGGAGTGAGGAGTCAAAAGAAAGGACCTTGACATTTGTTACTACTTGTAACTCTTATGCTAGGGAGATCAAGAAAATAATAAATAGAAATCTTCAACTATTACAGCTGGATGCACATATAGGTCCATGCATAATACCTAGTAAAGCAGTAATTTTTAAACAATCAGAAAATCTTAAAAACAGATTAGTTCCAAGCCATTTTAGAAGAAGTGACAATAATTCTATAAATACTCTTAATTGGCTCCCTCCTAAACCTCCAGGCTTCCATAGATGTGGTGGTATCGGTTGTACCACATGCAAACATACGGAGAGGAAAACCACCCATTTCATGTCACATGTTTCGAAAGAAACATTCTGTATTAAAGATTTCCTAAATTGTAAGTCCATCAATGTAATCTATGTAGTGGAATGCGGTTGCGGCCTACAGTATGTAGGCCGCACAACCAGATCTCTACATACTAGGTTCATGGAACATAGAAGAAATTTTATTAAGAAAATTAGAACACATCCACTTTCTAAACATGTTACTATCTGTCAAGGTGAAGGGCTAAAGAACATTCTGGTTAAAGCGATAGATCATGTCAAACCAACTAAGAGAGGTGGCGATAGATTTAATGGTTTATGTAAACGAGAGGCTTGCTGGATATTTTGACCCAAAACCCTCTTTCCACAAGGTCTTAATGACACAGTGGAACTTAATAATATAGGCTAGTCTATTCTGTGTTGGCTAGTAGTTGACCTATGGTCACATAGATATCCACCTCTTAGTATTGGTGGGTGGGTTCTGGGGATACATACTGCATATTATATATATATTTTATTGATTTGGATTCTCCATTGATTTGATTTCTCTATTTCTTAACACTTTTTTTTTATAATTTTTTGGGTTATAATCGTTGATACTCTGATATTTTTTATATACTATTTATAGTTTATGGTTTATAGGGGCCGTATTATGGGTCCAATTGGAACGTTAATGAGCCATAAGAATGAGTTTTATTCATCATAATAGAGTAAAAATATGTTAAACCTAAGAGGTATGAGTTTTCCAACACTTTTGTTTACGAATTTTCTCTTGGATCTATATGTATACGTATCTATTTCTAAAATAGTTTTTTCGGGGTCAGTATTGTGTGTTCCAGTATCTTTAACATCATGAGAGATATGTAGATGGCTATCTGTATCTGTTTCTTATTATTATATTTGTATATATATATTTTTTTTTTCTTTATTCTATTTGTATTTTTATTCTGATTACTATTATAATTTTTATTTTAATTAAATTTTTATTTTCATTAATATTGCTATACATTTATATTATATGTGTTAAGAGCACTATCTATGTCAGAGCTAATGACAGATAGTCGCAGTGAATATACAAAAACAATGTTGCCATTTGTACAATTGGATACTTTGTAAACATCTTTACTAATCAGCTTATAAATACAATGTTGCTATCTTTACAATTGGCTGCGTTATATATCAAGAATGGGGTCCGATGTGACATCTAAATATGCATGTGCAACAGAAATGTGGAGAATACCTCTATTACTAACTGAGGAGACACTGTGCGCATGTGCTACATGAAGTTCGGACAAAACACCTGTTACCATTCAATTGAAGTTGGTATTTATAGCGGCTGCCAGGTCTGTTAGTCACACTGTCTGATGAAACCGCTGATGGGCTTCTAGGCGGAGAAACGCATTACAAGTGCCCGCTGTGGAGAGGCTCATAGCGTATGGGCTGCTACTTTCCCGGATCGTGGGCCCCTTTTCTTCTGACCACTAAAAATACACATGCATGTGATTAACTTCCTCCCGTCTGACAACTCCACAGCCTCCAACCAACAATACTCCATTTGGATTTATTTATAGCTCTAATTGGGACTGTTACATACAAATGAGCTACAATTTATTCATACCTTGTTCCAGGGAAACTTCTGGCTTGAGAAAATATATATATACTTTTTTAACAGGAACATTACCACATACAAAAGTATATACATTTTTTTGAATCTTTTTTACCAAGTGGTTCTAGGATCCTGATATATCTAATATTTGGATACATTTGTGTCTATCATACGGCAATTGCTCTGTGATATAATATTTCTATGTGGTTTTATGTGCAGCACCATATGATCAGTGGTGCATGTGGATTCATATTTGTGTTTGCATACATTGTGTATTTATTATCATTTATATTTTATCTATATATTTTTCTTTTTTATTTTTATCCTTTATTGTATATTGCATTTATTTTTTATTGATATATTTCATTGTTTTTTACTCACCATATACGCTTCTCAATACATTACCTATGTAATTTTATATGTATTTTACTCCTTGGAGTTTACTCCTATTGCCTTTCATTAAATATCCTTTTATATTTACCTTGATTAGAGCCCACTATTTCTTTCTCATTGCTACTTCTCTGTTGGGGATTTTCCAGTTTCCCCACTGTAGAGGGCTGGCTTTTCATTGGGTACTATATATGAAGAATTTATAACGACATACAATAGGTATTAGCGCTTGTATTTTTTCGTATATGGTTTCATTTAATTTTGATTACAGCAGTAAAATGATTACCGTTGGATTTTTACATGGGAAAGAACTGAGTTATTTCATATACTGTAGTGTCATTTTATGCAATTTGTATTTTGTATTTGGGTTTGACTTTAAGAAAATCTTAAATTAAAAATGCAACTTCAAGGATAACATATGTATTACATGATTTTGTTGTGTATAAAAATGCTAATGAGACTTCGGCAGTTACTATTAACACTTTCAAGCCACGTTTCTCTACTGATGTGGAGCACAAGTATACACACTTGTTATGTCTGACAAACACCAGGAATTAATGCTACTGTTTCTGAGCTGTACCCATCTTGAAATGTTCCAAAGGAATATATGCATGTAAGTACACTTTTTTGTTTTATTCACATATGTGTCCATATCTAATCGGGCCCAATATAATTTTGTCATGAACCTTCAAAGGGACATAATGAAAACATATTTTTTATACTGTAAGCTGCATCATTCAGATGTTACATAGAACATTGAGTAATAGTTGCTGTACAATTACTTATATTACTGTACTTTCTATTATACTCTACTATATGACTGAGTGCTCAAATTGTCTTTAGTTTGGACCCCAACTGTCAAATTGTAATTGTTCTTATAACCCAAATGTTAATATGCAACTGTTTTTTTCGGACCCCAAGTGTCAGTGAATTAATCTGAAAATCAAAGTATCAGTGTGCTATTTTTGTAGGACCCCAATAGTCAGTGTGTCATTGTTCTGACTCAGACCCGGTCGCAAGCGCAGAGCATTCACAACTGGCTCCATCGTGCACATGCACGAAACCCCGATAGCGACGGGCAATCCGTCGCTCTGGGTCTCGCACCAAAGGGGGAGAGCTGTCGATGTTGAGTGACAGCTCGCCCCGTTTGGTGGGTGGGCCGGGATGGTGGCTGCCCAAACGGAGGCGAATGCTTTCCGTTTGGGGGCGGTCACACTGACATCACGAGTGATGTCAGTGGAGAGCTTCCGGCTCTGTTAGAGCTGAAAGCTCTCTGGGGCTTGCGATGAACGAGACCCTACCACAAGGGTCTCGTCGCAAGCCCGATGGTTGCGATGGTCTTGACCATTGCGACCATCAACCTGGCCGCTCACAATAGCTGTGGGTGGTCACCCACAGCTATGCGAGCGGCCAGGAGGCCGAACAAAAAAAACCCAAAACGCCCTGATTCAGAGCGAGCACTCTTTCAGAGCGTCCATCTCTGAATCAGGCCCAAGTGTTGGTGTGTCAAATTGCCGGCGTGTTATAGAAGCATTGATCTGAGAACACAAGTATGGTTGTGTCATTGCTTTGGGAATCCAAATGTCAGTGTGTTATTGTTCTGGGACCCTGTGCCTTTATTCTTGGGCTGTAAGCATTAAATGTCATTGTTCTTGAACCATTAATGTCAGTGTGCTATTGTTCTGAGACTGTATCATTTACCATTGTCCTGAAACTACAATTGTCATGTGCTAGTATTCTGTTCTTGGAACCCAAATGTCAATGTGCCATTTCAATGCATTGCTTAGTTACAAACTAAGGAACCCTGAAAATACTATCATTTATCTAACACCTTCTAGAAGATAATAGCTAGAATCTGGTTGGTTGCTATGGTCAACACCTTCACTTCTATAAACTCGCACATTTTAATAAATATACCTCTATGACTCTTCTTCAGGTACATCCCCATACCTTTGCTCTAAGACACAACATTCTAGCATGTAATACATTGTAAACTGTATTGTCCTAGCATATTCTTCATTATATTGACCTTTACAATGTGCTTTGTAAATACTAGTTGGAGCTTTAATTCATAATTTTACAGAAGTCTCTTAAAGCTAAGTTATATTACTTAATGCTACGCCGACACAATGCCATAAAAGTGTAAGGTTATTGTTTATATTAAATATAAATAAATATGCAAAGAGCACCTTACTTTTACATTAGTGTTTGTTAGGGCAGATTGATTCATTTATTCAAGAACGCACACATACCTTTCACTGGAACTGGTTCTTTGTATTGCCATCTAGAAAGCACACAATAATTTGCATCAACTTGATTATAATATTTATTTTAATATAGTTTCTCTTCATAGATATAGTGGATGATGTAGAATTGAACACAAGTCAGCCATATTTACAGCTACAGTGCATACATGGACTAAATGTGTTATTGGCACTCCTGGTTATAACTGGCTGCCCAAGTGCTAACCGGTTCTACCCTTGAGCCTCAAAATGTTTAGCAATTGAAAAAAGTTGGTAGAGATCAAAGAAGCTAAAACCATAAGGTGGCTTCAATCATAAAAAATGCATATATAAATAAATAAAATGATCCAGATGGATTATAAAGTGCTAATATAATAAAAATGAAATATTCTCCATAACACTTTGTACTCTGGATAATTTTATTATTAATGTATGGACATTTTTATGATGGAAGTCACCTTATGGTAAATGGATCCATCACCCATAGAAATAAACACAGAAATAGGGATTTGGAAATGTGTTGCGCTATGTTCTAGTGCCAGCAGGAGAGTGTACTGAGTTTACCATTAATTTTGCAACATAAAATGAAATTTGCTGTCTAACAGATTTTCAAAATTAACCTAACACCAATGCCTCATTGATGTCTTTATATATCAAATAAAATGTATCTAGGTACATATTTTTAAACTAGAAAAAAACTGTTTCTAAACGCACTCTAATTCCTCTGTCAAATGTTATAGACACAGAGGTCATCATATTTTTTCAAATATTTAAATTTGTTTCCTAGCTGGCAGGAAAGAGACACATTTATAATAAAAATTAATAAAGAAAATGTGAAACTCCTGATGAATAGAAAATAAAAGTAATTTTGGGAGTTAATCTTTTAACTAAATAAAGTTTGGTGATTTTTTTGCTTTTTATTTCTGAAGCGTGGAATTGATGAGTACATTTCTTATTGCATCTGAAGTATGTAGACTGACAGAGGTGCTGAAAGCTCCAATACACCTGGAATTAATTGACTACTTGCAAACTTCTCCTACTAGCCTTCTTTCATACCCTCTAACATTCCAAAAATGAAAAATTTACATAAAATAAGTCACGCTCCCAATAAGACACAGCCACACCCTAGTCTAACTGATCACACATCCATTTGGTCATGGCTACACCTCCAATCTGGACCTATAGCATGTCTAAAACTATCAATCTTGGAGATATGTTTTTTTTAATGATAAATAATAGATATTATGTCCATATTCTTCTATGTCAGTGTTTTCAAAACCCATTCCTTGGGAAGCATGAACAGTGCATGTTTACAGGTATCCTCACAGGGGGCGATTCAATTATTTAACTGACGGCTATTTTTTGAAGGCACCCGATGGAGCAATTCAATTGTTGCTCCATCGGAGCGCGATAGCCACTGGCGCCGACATTTCTGCTCGCACCCTCGGGAGGGTGCGAGCAAAAATGTGCAAGAAACTCATAGTTAAGGTGCCCTCACCACAACTTTAGATGGGTTTAGCCATTTTACACGGCTAAACCTGGTCTAATAGGGCATGAAGAGTACTATAATTAATGCACACCCAGAACAACTGAATTGCAAAACTGGGTGCTCATTAATTATCGCCGCTCACGCAACATTTGAATCGCCCCCACAGAATCACAAGTGAAATAATTATCTTCACCTGTGGATCTATTAAGATGTGTCAACCAGTAATGTACACACCTGTGCACCTGCTAGTTAAAAATGGAAACCATGCACTGTTAGTGCTCCCTGAGGAATGAGTTTAGGATACACTGTTGTATGCAATGCTAAATTCCTGTTTTATACCTGTATCTATTGTTTTAGTAGTACAATACTGACTAGTATCTAATTTTTGCTTCAAAATCATGTAGGGAATCTAAATGATTATATGATTATCTGAAGTACCATCCACTAAATTAGTACTTAATTGCCTATACCATGTGTATTGTAAAACTTACGCCTCTCCGGCAAGTAGTCTGCAGTAAGTCTCGATCTCCATTTCCAGACGGGTCTTGATATCCAGAAGAAGTTTGTACTCTGCATTCTGACGTTCAAGATCACTGCGGACCTGACTCAACTGTTGTTCCACATTCCCTACATAGCCCTGTAGTTGTGCCAACTGAGTACTGTAGCAATGCTCCGTCTCTGCCAGAGAGCACTCCAGGGAGGATTTCTGTTTTTTTTGAGCAAGACAAACCCAGTTAACATAGGTGCTTTCATTGATAAGGTTACAGCCACAACTAATAATGAATAATAATTGTCTTTTATTTTTCTATTATTCACTTTTTCTAAATATAAACAAAAATGGTGCAGACTGTTTTGCACTGTACATGATGCTTTGCTCCTTCTCTCGAGATTCCCGGGAATTTGGCCTGCCTCAGCCAAATTCCCGGATAGCCACGTCTGTCTGAAAGATACCTACCCGGGAACACGTTCCCGGGTAGCCACCCCTTCAATCGACCAGGGTTTTTCCCGGGACTTAAGTCCCAGGAAATTACCCTGCTTCTGTCTGAATGGTGCTACCCGGGCAGCACCAAGCAGCTTTTACATGGAGGTGACAGCGCAGAGCGTCCTATAGGACGCTCAGCGCTACTGCTTTGAGTTGGCAGCGCAGAGCGTCCTATAAGATGCTCAGCGCTGCTACTCCCCACCCCCAGCGCCGGCCGGCTGTGTACACAGAGAACCCCAGCCGGACGGTGGGGACACCCGCCGGCGGGTCTCTGCCACAGCGGGCCGTCCGCACTCCTGGTGGACCACCAGGGAATTAAAAGAAATGAAAAAAAATAATAATTAAAAAAAAAAAATTCTGCATTATGATTGGCCGGCTTCCAGCAGCTGAATGATGACATCATCATCATCAGCCAGAGAGGGAATAGGCTAGGGGGAGCAGACGGAAGAGGAGAGGAAGGTAAGTAGAAAAACCCTGCTCTTGTCTGAAAGGGGTCTACCTGGGAATTTCCCGGGTAGACACTGTAGTGTGAAAGGGGGGTCTCTACCAAATACCTGGGAATTTGCTCAAGAGAAATTCCCGGGTCTGTGCAGGAAATTTTCCGGGTTGTATGTCTGAAAGGGGTATAATACATTTGTTGCATGCTGAGCAGTGCAATAGAGTCCACTCCACATGTGTTATGCTTCTTAAGTAAGTTTCTGCAGCAATTCCACATAATTCCATTTCAAATTAACCACGGGAGAATAAAATGCTTTAATTTACCATGGCAAGTTGGGCTTGAAGCTCAATTTCTAGTTCTTGCAGTGTGCGCCTAAGTTCTGTCAGCTGACTTTTGTGAGACTCGACCATTTCGCTGCTGTGGGAAATCTCTTGGTGTAGTTCTGTACTCTACAAACATATGGAAATCATGATAAAAAAAGCCAGCGCATAAGGTCCCCTGAAAAATCACTTTAACATTTTGAACACACAGTATTACCTTTTGTTTAAACCATTCTTCAGCCCTCTGTCTGTTCTGTTCGGCAATTTCTTCATATTGTGATCGCATGTCACTGAGAAGTGTGCTAAGATCAATACCTGGGGCTGCGTCCATTTCCACATTAATATCTCCTTTCTGTCCTCTCAAAGCCTTCATTTCCTGAGAAAAGAACAAGAAACCATCCATGTAACTATTATAAGGCAGCTGAAGATCAACTAGATAAACAAAAATATAAAATTTTGGATCATTCTTACTAAGAACAAAACTACAGTACTCTCCTTAAAAAGTCAGTGAATGAAATGAAACTTAAAATATACTTAAACATGGGGTAAATGTATGTATTAATCTTTTTAAAGTGAGGTATATATTTAATTTTTACATATTATAAAAGATACTCTATCAGTGGGCACAGGGAAAATATCATATTACCCATGGCCTTTCCTAAAACATGAGTGGTTATTTGCAACTGTATTCCAAAAATATACCATTAAAAGTAAAGCCAAGTGTTCTGAAAAAGATCTGATCTTTTTCATTTTACATAAAATAGAATGTAGATAAAGTCATAAGAGCGCCAATCAACCATAATATACTTAAGCTGAAAGGTAGTCCTTAAATTGCTTGTCACTTTTTTTCCGGAGGATCCTCTTCAAACATTCAGTATATAAAACGAAAAAACATGTGTAGAATAGTTTTCAGAAAACTATTCTACACATGTTTTTTCTTGTCCTCTTTTTTCGTTTTATATACTGAATGTTTGAAGAGGATCCTCCGGAAAAAAAGAAAAAAAGTGACAAGCAATTTAAGGACTACCTTTCAGCTTAAGTATATTGTGGTTGATTAGCGCTCTTATGACATTATCATTCTATTTTATGTAAATTCTTTCTTGTATTGGGCAAGACTAGATAAGGTTTTAGAGCTGCTGTCTTTTTTGGAATGTGCGCCGTGAGTGTTCCAATAGGACCTCCTACGTTTTAATTTTACAGATCGAGTTGGTTTAGAGTTTGGACATCAGCTTGTAAGTATAAATTTTGCGGTAAAATCAGATTTAGAATTTGACACATGGGCTAATTATAAAACTGGGTAATGGTTAACATTAAGATTATTATGTGTTTTGGCTTACTTATTATTTTTTTAATATAGACCCAGCATACTTTAGGATGTTGGTGGTAAAACAACTCACTTGGAAAAAGAGACTCATTTTTTTCTTTTTAAACAACAGGTTTCTTATTTTTCAGGACACCAGGATCTAAGATGCCTTTAGAGTTTTCTATTCAGGCCTTATTACTAGAAAATCTAATTGTACATTCCCTGCTTTAAGGGCCAAGAACACATGCCCTTTAGATTCCCTTTATTGAAATGGCTGTGTATACATTATATTGGTTGAAGAGTTATATCCTGTAGCAATGTAGTCAAAAGCTGAAATATACATGTTACTGTAAGGGGTTCTGTATGATATGTCGACATTCATAGACATGTACGATATCGACTTGCAACATGTTGATTTTGACGTAAAGTTGACGTTCACAATGTCAAGACCTATTCTCAACATTGTTACTAACGTTAACCCTAAGATTTGTATTGTCACCATTATAACTATATAGACATGTCATATTTCGCCTTTTATACCATGTTAACATCTGCAGGTGTCGCCATGTAGAATATTGAATTCTAACCATGAGGACATGCAAAAATTCACCATTCTGGTGTCGACATAATGACTGTCTATATAGTCCTTGTCAACATGCTGATTGCACACTACTGTAAGATGTTGTACTGGTAAAGTAATAAATTACCTCTTCATGGTTCCTCTTCAGGCAGTCAATCTCTTCCTTTAGACTTTCCAACTGAGATGCAAGGTTGGACTTTGTGAAGGTCAGTTCATCTAGTAACCTACGTAGGCCACAGATGTCTGATTCAACGCTCTGATGAAGACAGGCCTCATTCTCATACCTAAAATGGAATTTCTTATGAAACACATTCTTGCAGATGTGTAGATAGTTCATATCACATTTAGAAAAATGAAAGGTAACCCCATTTAACAATAAAACATATTTTGCCTAATTAAAATCCTTATGCTGGGTACCACCAATTTCTGGAATAACACCAGATGTTTTATGACTTATGCTCAAAATCAGCAGTTATAGAAAAAAAATACATGGCTGTTGTTGCTCTTTCAAAAACCTTGTGTAAAAACTGATCTGCCTTATCAGAATATGTATCCATGGGCAGAACCAGCGCAATGCGCTCAGCAGGGTAAGCAAAGTAGGGAGGCGCTGGGCTGGAGAGGTGCTCTCCCCGCTGCTATCCGCTATTTCTGCACCTATCAAACTTTATGACGGGCAGCAATGTCACTCAATGCCACTTGAGTGCCATTACCCCCGGCCTCACTCCTTATCATGTTTTATCATGGGTGCACTCCCCCACCACCACCCCTTCACCACCATGTTGGTTTACAGCTACAGCACTGTATGTACTATGTAGTGTAAAACATGGATACTGCGATAGGAGTGCAACTGTGAATGTTTGACGATGAACATTAGTTTATTAACTGATGAAAATTATATTTATTTACTAATTATTATTGTGTGATAAAAATGTGTTGATTATGTCACTTAAGAAATTTGCTTTGTTTCTTTATTTAGTTGAATTTAGAATTGTAATGATTAAACTTCATATTGTACTACAGTCTCTATATGTGTTATATTTACTCTCCAAGTAGATTGTGTCTTAACTCACTTAAGTCTGAAGTCTTCTGCCGCCAATTTGGCATTGTCAATCTGCAGGACGAGTCTGGCATTGTCTGTACTTTCAGATAGGATCTGGGAATGACAAGAAAATCCACAAAATCAGAATACTGGAATTGAGTAAAAATCTATAAGAAAGACTACAATAAAAATAAAGCAGACTTTTTTAGAACATTTCTGAACTGTTCATTTTTTTTTCTTTTTATTATTTACGTATCACATCTCATCATTGTTGTGCCACTATAAAACACCATTGATGTGCTCACAAAATGAAAACATAGCTATTAGAAGAAACATTTTTATTGTTACAATTGGCACACAAACAATATGTCAGACTGCAGTATGTCATTTTTAACAGTCGTCTTTCTGAAACTTGGATCACGCCTGTTTCTTATAAACTAGACTTCTCAGTGTCCAGTTAATTTCCACTGCATTTTGAATCTAGAAAATATTTGTTTTCATTAATACCAATTAGCTAACTAGCTGCTGTAACAATTGTATTTTCCTGTACAAATTCTTTACTTAAATCAGAGTCACATTTTTTTTTCACTTGGAGTTCATATTAAGTTTGAATATTTAAAATTAAGCATTCCTTGTTTCATTTATAATTCGTATTGTTTTTTTTTTACCTTAACCTGTCTCTGTTATACTCTTTGAATTAAATTATAGCTGTTAAAAACTTAACTACTTTTATGAGTATAAAATTAGTTGATGTTATACAATAATTGTGCCAAAAAAAGGATGAGGCGGATGACCTAAAAGTTTGAAACCTTGTCTTTAGAGACTAACCAATAATCAGTTATCCATCTCTCTATGTTCAGAACTTAGAACACAGGTAAGCAATTATTTTGATATATTCATTCAGAAATGCATAGAATTAGTCCCTTCGTTTACCCTGCTCTTGAGGTCTTCAATAATGCAGAAGTATCTAGTGTAGTCTCCCGGGATTGTTTTCTGCTGGTGCTTAATGTACCATTCCTTAATTTTTGATTCAAGGTCAGCATTGGCATTTTCCAGGGCCTTCACTTTGTCCAGGTAAGAAGCCAGTCGGATGTTTAGATTTTGCATGGTCTCCTTTTCGCCACCATGCAAAAGACCATCATTTAGATTGAGACTCCCGACTGCAAAGTGCTCAGATCCTTTAGCCAGATCTACAGCCATACTGCTAACTCTATGGCTACTGACACTGCCACTCACTGATGATCTGATAGATCCACTTTTCCAGGTACAAGACATTGTGTATTATGGCAGATCCAACTTCTTCAGCCTTCAATGATCTTTTAACAAATCACACAGCACAACTTAGATAGAATAGAAATATTTATACCTGTCAGTGGAGTGGGTGTAGTATCCTCTTTTCTGAAATTTTACTATAAAACAGCCTATAAATCCTGGCTGGATTAATTTAAATTATATGTAAGAAAAATATCCTCATTTTGTTTTGCTTTCTTGTTTTTTTAAGAAAACCCCTCAGGCTGTCTGCCTTTTTAATTGTTAATACTCAGATTCTTGGTGTTAAGAAATAAATCTGCTGGTTTTTAATAACTTTGAAGTGTGTCATGTTTTCTACAACTTCTTTGTCTGTGACAATGATAACAAACAGACAGTCATGACAATAATTGTTAGGTGCAGTTTTATATACAACCTTTCTAAAGGACTGTCTAGCCAATATTTTAGGAATTACCAGAGTCTTTTTGAAGTTGTTAGTTTCATCCTATATGTCAAAAAAGTGTTTATTTTACTAGTTGTTTCTTCATTTCTGTATAGGTCAATTATCTGCAAATGATAAATATAGCAAAAATGGATGGAAAGTCATTTATGCCATGAATACTGGCCATACATTTTCTATACTGGTATTTAAAACTTTTTCCACCTTTGGATCCTAAACTACCCACAACATTTCTTTTACTTACCCTTGTTTGCATTGTATGGGTTCCTCCACTGAGACCACCTCCCTGTGTTCTTTTGAGCATGAGAAAAGAAGCTATGTTAGCTTTGCTTTCTGCCCCCGTAATCATACAGCTGCAGCTCACCTCCTCTGATATTAATCAAAGACCTCAACACAACAGAGTAACAAGTATCTCCCAAAATTCTGGTAAGTGGAAGAAAGACAGTGTGGGTCACAATACTATTAAAAATGTTGGCTCCACAGGCGAATTGATATTTTAAAGAGGTTTATCCAGCTTCTAACTTTTCCTGCACATCATTGGTGTGTCTGTATTTTCTAGCTCTGCTCTACAGCCTTAAATATGTAAAAAAAAGTCAAAGGATCTTACACATGGGTCGAATGGCCTGCTGACATTTTGGTCTGTGAGTTGGATTCTTCCCTCTACAGACTTCATACTTCTCTATAGTATATGTTCAAAAGAGGTCCCCAAGTCATAGTAAGTACCAAAGCCCTTTTGCATTGATTAAGGAACAGCAGATTATTATTACTAAGCTTCATAAAGTGCAGTGCAACATTTGTATTTCACTTGACACCAACAATGTTAGGCAGCAATGACTACTGCCAACAACATTGTCCTGAAGATTTTAGTGACTCACCATTCATAGGGGAGTGGGAAAGGACCCAGGTCCATGAGTGTATCTTTGGCTGACCACAGGCAATAGAGACCTAAAAAGACACAGGTCCATGGGGGTAGCTTTATTAGACCACAGGCAAAAGAGACACCCCCAAAGTATTGCAGCAAAAGATAGTCTGTATACTATTGCCCAGTGAGGAGCTCTATGACCTTGAACATTATTTATTATTGTCCTAACAGCCAGAAGGCAGAAGAGTTTGAAGAAACCCCATTGTTGTCAACAGAGGCTGTTTTTCCATAGAGATTCAGCCCTGTGCTGAATGGGAAAGGGCTGTGTAACATTTTGACACAAGGTCACAGTCAACAAGATGATGATGAATGGCGTCTAGAATATGCTGCTGCATCGTGATACGCATTTCTTGATGATATTAATGTAGATCATGTGTAACAATTATGTTGTAGTTGCACAATATCACCATTAGAACTCTAACATAAATCGTCCACACCATTATTATAGACTATTAATTAGGAACAGCCAGAGGAGGTGTAATGTATATGTGTGTGAACTCCCTGTGTACATAGACAGAATTTCCTGAATCTAGAAAAGTTCTGGGTGTCTATCATCAAAGCTTGGCAATCACAGTGCAGACTGACTGCACAAAACCTGTCTGATGTTTTTATTTGTACTTTGTCTTGTCATCAAATCGTGAAGCATGATAGATGAAGTGAGAAAATTATGTATTGATGTGCTGTATGATTTCAAATGTGTGCTAACATTCCAACACTGAAATATGTATTACAGAATCTATATATGTATTCACATTATTAAGACTTTTTAAGGTTCACAAAGTGTCCCCAACATCGTACAAGGAATATGCAATAATAATAGTATAACCTGACATATCATAAGTACAAACTGATATATCTAGAAAAAACATACTGCAATAAAACCATCAGGTTTGCGTACATGTCTGAATCAGGCCCATTCTTCAGTAAAGTGATAATCATTTTTCATCTAGAAGATACAATGCGGCATCCATGGTTATAGTAATTTATTGGAGAATCAAATGTTCCCAAATTCAAAAGAACAAATTATTAGATTACTATATTCAAAAGGTCTGTGGTGAGCTCTTATTGGATTTTTGCTTTGACCTCTCATTGGACAAGCTTGAATCTGCTGTCACTAGTTTACAGCTCCAGACTCCAAAACCTGTGGCTTCATTCCAAAATGAACCAGCAACCTCCAGACTCTCCATCTCTGGTGATAATTCCAGCAGAAGCTCCTTCAGTAGCAAATCCTCCTGGGCCAGGTCCAATGATCTTTTCTTCCTAGCAAGACTTTTTCTCTATGCTCCAAGTGGTGATGGATCTTCCTAGGGAGGTTCTATTAAGGCAACTATTCACATCACCATGAAAGATACTGTAGATCTAAAAATACTCTTACACAAACAGAGTTTAGCTGTAGCATTAGAGAACAACTATAAACTGACAAATGGTTTCTTTTCGTCACGTGCTTGTTAGAGTGGGTATGTTACTGATGGTACTGTACTTACCATCTGTTGTGATATTGCCCAATAATGGAAATATTTTGGGCCACAGTTGATGCCTACAAGTGTTTTCTTGCAATCATATAGGTAAATGCTTCCAAAACAACCTTCCTTGCGATTCTTGAAGCTGACTTATTCCCTTCACCACTTCTCATGATCACATGATCAATAGAAGACAGTGAAAGACTACACAATTTTTTATAGCATGTATAGACTTTGGACAGCTGGAAGATAGTACATTTTTTTTCCACTTTTAGCTTCTTAATTTCCTCTACCTGTATAGACTTGCTCGGAGAGTCTCCTGCTATTGTTTCAGTACCACTTTTTGTTATCTTGTATTTTGCATCTAACGTTATATTGTTATATTTTCTTTAGTTCCATCTATATTTTTATGCATAACATTTTTCTTAAAACAAAATGAAAGAACATAGAATATAGAAAACTCAGTCATATGTAAATACAATGTCAAGTATCTCGAGTTTTTTGTAGATTTGTATATAAGGCAACTTGTTTTTTTGTTTTTTTTATTAGTAGTGCAGTGCAAGTAGACAATCTAATATTATTTAACCCATAGCAGCCAATCAGATATATGCTTTTATTAGCCTAATTACATTTGTTTGCTGCAAGTTGATCTATAAAAATGTATTGCTATGAGTTAGCAATATTATATTGAGCCCAATAAGAGCTTTAATAGACCTTTGAAAATTAATCTCTACAGACCATATTCCGTTAGCGGCAAAGTGTGGTCACGATGTGTCGATTCACATATTATCGCTTAATACGATAACCCAACATTGCAGATTTTCTCTACAGGACATTGATGAAAAATCTCTGCAGTGTTGGTAGTAGTGAAGAGCCTGCACTTTCAGCTATCACAGCAAATTGAGTTTCACCTATAATAGTGTTGAAATATATGTTACAAATATAGTATATATGTAATTTTTTTTAGGAATGTACTGTATGTGATTGTATTTGACATATACTTGTGTCTGCAGAATTCTTGTATTTGAGTTCAGTCAGTCTTTTTTAGCCTGAAAATGGTATTAAGTATGTTATTAAATGTACCTTTAATTAATGTTATTAAATATATGACAAAATGTCATTAAATATGCTTAACATCATCAAGAAGACTAGTTGAGCAACATAGGGCCAGGTGTTATAATATATGATATAGTAAAATAAAATACTGGCACTTGCCTCACCACCCAAGGTGACAGTTCCGCAGTTGTACAGTATGCCAGGGTGTGGCAACTGATATCTGTTACATAGCTTGTGTACTGTGTTATGGCCTCACAGGGCAGATTAGTCCAACACTCATATTGAGAAGACTTTTATTGTTAGATGGTAAAATCATCAAGATGTTCCACCCAGCAGAGCAGTTTTCCAAAGATAGAATGTCAAAAACATAATTATTAAGAATTATGGCAATTGCGATCATCCCTGTCATCATTTATCTTTCCTTATGAGATGGGAAATGGGCTGACACTCATTTTGTAATCCTTTCAAAATCCTCTAATTTAAAGATATTACACTGTGCGGAATGAGTTATGGGTGTGCCTCATATTAAACTAAGTTGAGACATATCACTTATGCTAGTCTCAGACAATATCATCTATGTCTACAAGAATGCTTTGATTGCCATTTTTGAATACCACTATCAAATGCTGTTCGGAATGCAGGCTTTTTTCCTATGTTTTCTCTTTTTTAGGCCAGTTAGCACCAGTTTGATAAACCTGTCTAATCAGCAGGTGATTGTACCAAGGTTGAAGGGGGTTTCTATGCAATGTTTTGTGTTCATTTCAGAATAACATCTTTGTTCCTAGATATGTACAGTATCAGGACCAGTGAAACAATTTAGATGAGCACAACTATATAAAGAAATTTCCATGCAGATGCAAATTGTAGAGGTTGAGGTTTCAAATTGTTGTAAACTAATTATGACACTGAAACATAAACCTATTTTTCTGTCAAATAAATACTGCACTAGTTTTGGTTTAAATTATTTTATATACTTTATTCTAATTTTAACAATGTTGTCTATCCTATGCACAGAGCTGGTTTAACAACAGGGCAACTGGGGTGGTTGGCCTGTGACCACCACATGCTGCCCCAACAGCTACATCACCAGTGTGGGGTCACTGTGTGAACTGTATTTACATATTATACTTTGTGATAATGGCTCCAGCATATATTTTTGCTAATTTTATTGGTAGAGCCCCCACAACTTAGATGCCTTGAGTCCCCCACATACTTTAATCCAGCCCTGCCTATTCACATAAATAGTTCAGTAGGTATGACATTCATTTTGAAACATACATTTTTTGTCTTATAAACATCTCTTTTTTGTTCAAAAATATATTATCAATAGTCTTTATAATCAATTGTAACTTATATGAACTTAAAAGTGAAAATTTAAACAGCTGAGGAACACACATGATGAAGAGATAGCTCTAGAGAAGCAGGCTCTTCCTATACCTAGTGTTTTTTTAATGACTGCTTTTCGGAATCAGTCAGTGGATTTTCTAAATTTTACAACAAAGTTTTAATAAATCTTTTACTTATTTCTAATAGAAAACTGCATTATTAGCCCGGTAATACCTTAAGCATAAGATTTGGTCAAGGTCATCAACTGAGCATGATGATGCCAGAACCTGGCCATCTCCATAATACCTGAGATACTTAATCTCAGGTATGCCCAAAACTGAGCTTTTGTGGAATGCTGTCCTAATCTGAGCTTTTTATGGAAGTCTGCACAAATTTAAGCTTTTTGCGGAAGTCCAACCAAATCTATGCCTTAAATGGAAGTCTGTCCAAAACAGAGCTTATTTGAGTTTCACACATGTGTCACATTAACATTAGGAGCCTTTGCAGTTTTGATCTTTACCATATGTGTAGGCCCATATTTATGCATAGGGCACAGATGCCTGGGACTAGGAGAAGGCGGTAGCACCACACTCTTTTCATGTTTTTTTAATTATTTTTTTCTCTAAGTATATTAATTTATTAGCTAAATATTTGTATTTGAGATGAATTATATAACATGAATTATGTGACAGAAATGTCACTAAATTGCTAATTGTATTTATTTTTTATTCCTAATATCCATTTTATTTATTTTATTCTTGTTACTCATTTTTTATTAATTAATATTAGATTCACTCCTACCATTGTCCTTTTATTCTTTTATCTACTTTTGTCACCAATAATACTGCACATTGTTTATATACACTATATATATTAGTGCTCGATTTCTCCCCTATAAGTCAATTTGCTACATTTTGAGCTGCTTAATACACTGATTTAGCGCAGATAACCTTCATTATCCTAAACGGAATTCATTGCCAGATTTAAATACACTGTAGCGGAGTCTGTGCATATCTATATGCTTCTATGAATATTTAGTTATCTTCTGTTGAAGGCAATCTGTGACTTTACATCAAAAAATGCTGGGACTCCAAAAACAGCTCTGTCTGTATACTGTCTTGTGTAGCTAGTTAACTAGACAATTAACCTACATTCTAGATTACTAGTGATGCTGTGACGTCCAGTCCTCCTAACCTAAAGTTATGGTACCGCCACCTGATTCAAATATTTAGCACTTTTACCTGCTGTATGTTGAGTATTTTTCCAACTGCCTAATTGGATTGTGAGCTCTTTGGATTATGGACTTTACATTTATTTATTGTTAGAACCTCCCATTTGTTTGTTACTATCTGATTATACAAATATACATAATTTGTGCATCACAACAAAGTTTTATTGAATAAAGGAAACTTTTATACCATCACCGTAGATAAGAGGAAAAATATAAATTTAGAATATGGTTGTCATGGAGACATCAAATAGTTTTTTGAAAGTAGTAGCTTGTAAGTATATTACAGGAGGGCTTAATGGTTCTGATCATATCTTCTCCTCAGTCTCGTTGACATGTTGTGATACCACTCTTCCATCCACCATTTCCTCAACAATGGTTTTAATCTTTCGGCTCTTAGTTGACTCTGAAAATAGAAAGCAACCTTTTAAATAATGGAGAATAATGACAATTCCTATATATTAAATATTATACAGATGAAGTAATTTAAATATACAGATTTACTGAAGATCCTGCAGACAATATGTATCTGTGTAGACTGCCAGCACATTCTTCTCACTTCTCCAAATCAGACAATAAGGGGTACATTTACTAAAGTGAGAGTTTTTAGAAGTGAGTTTTAAAAGTGGTGTTGCCCATAGCAACCAATCAGATTCTAGCTATTGTCTTCTAGAAGGTGCTAGTTACATGTTAAGTAGAATCTGATTGGTTGCTTTTAAAACTCACTTCTAAAAACTCTCACTATAGTAAATTTACCCTTAAGATGTATTTGTTCATAACAGGTGCTCACTTATATATTGTTGACGGTTGAGAGTAAGTGATTCTCTTTAACACTAATCTTTCGTCATAATATTTTAATAGCAATATATTGATTGAAAATTTATATTTCTGGTAACCTGGAGACCATAGATATCAAGCAGTTACACTCGCAGAATTTAGGCAAAATCAAGAATCAAATCTTTGTAATATATTCCAAAATTTCAGTCTTTATAATAAGGTTTTCATACTTCTCCTCGTTATCTGTAATAGCAGTGTTTGGTTGTTGGTATATTTGCACTCTTTTCATTCTGGAATTCTGATCTTTTAAGGGTAACATGTCATAGAAATGGAGGTTTGCCTATGATGAGCATTAGATCAAGTGCTTTGTCAACAGTGGCTAATAACTGTCTTTTACAAAACACATCTAGAATATATATAATGTATAGAATGTTCTTACCTCGTGTAACTTGAGGAGTCTCTTTTATTACGCTAAAAAAAAGACATTCTTGTTACAATTAGCTTTAAACAAGGGTTATATATTGGCTAGGGTGCAATATCTGTGAGGTGACAATTATAGGTGTATCTTCATTACAAATGTCAAGAAAAAATCTTATACAAAATGCACATCCTGTACCTGCTTTCACCATCTAGCAGGCGTCGATAGGTCTCAATTTCCTTCTCCAGTCTGGTCTTGATGTCTAGAAGCATATCGTACTCCAAGCTTTGCCTTTCCATGTCACTCCTAACCTCACACATTTGTTCCTCCAAGGAACCGATATTTGCTTGGATTTGCCCAAGTTGTGCACAGTAGTTGCCTTCTGTCTCAGCTAATGAGCTCTCCAGTGATTTTTTCTATAGAAGATAGTTATGAAATAATTTTCAAAGCATATGTCTGTCTGTCCAACACTAGGTCCAGTTACTCATAACACGCTACTGTTCATTGTCATTTCCAGACACAATAAAATGTACAGTTACTGTAAACACATCGTGATAGCATATATTACTTAGTGATACTATACTGACCTATTTTATAAATACTGAATAAAAAATAAATAAAAAGAAAAATGTTAAATGAACAATAAAATAATAAATATATTATATATACTAAAAATTAGTAGCATATAGTAAGAATAGTAGGTAACAGTAATAATACATAAGTACTAAGAAGCCAATATTTTGTTTTTTTGTATACTGGTGATGCCTTCATACCATGGCCAAAGCAGCTTGTAGTTCAATCTCCAGGGATTGTAGACAACGTTTCAAATCGGTGATGTCACTTTTGCTGGATTGAACCTGCTCAGCTCCAGATGAGATTTCCTGCTTGAGGGCCTTGCTCTAAAACAAAGCCATCAAAAATGAAACTATATAGACTCTACAGTATGTACTCTATAATAGTAACAACAGTATACTTTTTCTTTTTACCGCTTCATTAAACTGGGCTTCAGCATCCCTCCGATTTTTCTCTGCTAATTTTTCGTAGTCAGCTCTCATGTCATTTAGAAGTTTGGTAATGTCAATCCCTGGAGCAGCATTCATCTCCACAGTTACTTGTCCTGTTGCCCCTTGATAACTCTTCATTTCCTGTAAACAAAGAAAGGCACTTGTTAAATCTTTATGAAAGAGTAATTAGGGTGGGGGGTTGGTAATACAAAATAAATATTGATGTCTGAGAATGCAAGTGTTATTAATATTAAGGATTATATACAAAGAAGTTGGTATAAAACAGAAATGGTTAAGATAGGTTGCAGGATTTAGGTTCTTGTGTGTTACCTGCTCATGGTTCTTCTTGAGATAGATAAGTTCCTCATTCAAGCTTTCAATCTGTGACTCAAGATCACACTTGGTCATGCTGAGGTCATCTAACACTTTGCGTAGACCATTAATATCAGCCTCCACATTTTGACGAAGGTACAGCTCATTCTCGTACCTACATGGAAGTGACATCATTTTCTAAGTACTGTGTGGCTTATACACAACAAAGATGATGAACTTGTTTTGGAATTGTGGTTGGTGGTTAGATGCTTACTTTAGTTTGAAGTCATCAGCTGCCAGACGGGCATTGTCAATTTGTAGGATGACCCTTGAATTGTCCACAGTAGCGGTTTGAATCTGTAAGAATAAAAAGCCTTTCAAATAAACCAGCTTTTTATGTGTTAATAGGTTTAGCTTTTCTCTCTTACATTATTGTATATAAAAAAAAGAAAATAAAGAAGTAATATATAACATAGTAACAAATGTTTTTTGTAACTCAGATAGTAATTATGAAAACATAAATCACATGAATATAGTTTCTTTATATTCAGACTATCCAAACATTAGATGGATACAATAGGTGAAGTATAGAATCAATACCTGTTTCTTGAGGTCATCAATGATTTGGTAATATTTACTGTAGTTGCGTTCTTGCTTGTTATCATTGCTGTGTTTTTCATACCAATTCTTGATTTTGCATTCAAGATCAGAATTGGCTTCTTCCAATGCTCGTACTTTGCCGAGGTATGAAGCAAGACGATCATTAAGATTCTGCATGGTTTCCTTTTCACCTACAGAGAGAAGGCCATCTCCACCAAAGTTGCCTCCACCCAGGTTACCACCAAAACCTGCCCCACCAAAACCACCAGCACCATTCAGACTACCTCCAAAAGCCCCTGCCCCACCAAAGCCATAGGCAGCACCTCCATTTTGGCTACTACCAAAAGCTCCTGCACCACATGATCCTCCAGAGGTTCCAAGAAATGAGCAAATGGCTGTCCCATAGCCACCACCTCCAACAGACATTCTTGAAGATGCAGAGCTCTTTTGGTGAGACATATTCTTGATAGTTGCTGAGTAAGCCCTCCTGTAGTAACTGTGAATGAGATAACAAGCTTACTTTACGAATAAACACATTAGCTTATATATACAATAATAAGTAGGGTGTTTCCGTTTCATCCAAATTTCCAAACCCATTTTTGGCTCTTTATGGCTTGATGAAATGTTAATTAAAATGTACACAACATGTCCACTTGGCCTAATTTGGGAAATCCCTTCGGGTGCTTGTTACAATTAAATGATATGTGGGTGGAGCATAGATAAGTATTATTTTATTTCCTTTAACCATATAAATCTAGACATGTAATTTATGTTCTGAAACCTTTCCCCCGCCCGTCTCCCAGATTCCTTTTTACAGCTGAAATTTACATGTTTATAGTATTCTATGATTGAGCAATAGCTCAGTAATCTCTATGACAGACTATTTAAAAGAATAATAACTTTGGCTTATGTAAACCATTGTGAAAGTATTGGAAATGAGAAGGAGCTGTGAGATATTTGCAATAATTTAAGAAAATGGTATTATATATATAGATAAACATAGTCTTCAATAATAGAATGACATTATGAGGTTGGTGTATCAAGCAGTGAACAGAATGGACAATTGGACTAGTAGAGAAGTTGCCCATATAAACAAAACAGCTTTCAGGTAGCATTTATTAGGCACTAAAAAATTATAGGTACAGTAAGAGCTGATTGGTTGCTATGGACACTTTTTCACTGCTTGATACATCAACCTCTAAATCACAACCAAAGCCGCATACACACTAGACGATCTTTATGAACGATATGGACGATAACAATATCGTTCAATGATATATCATTCAGTGTGTATGCAATGAACGACCAACAATGCACACTCCAGTGGATCGTTAACAATGTCTTTTGTCGTCCGTACATGCAGGCCTATCTGACAATATCATCAAGAATTGCCTGTTCAGAGATTGTGGCAGGATGACTTCACTGCAGCGGTGGAACTCCCGGAGACAATGGATTCATTTGCCGCTGGGCGCCACTCCTGAAGGGGGCACCTGGCTCCATTGTCATCCGGGCCAGCCACTGCTGAGGAGCTACATGGCAAAGGAGCACCGGTGATCGGTGCTCCACCTCCAGTGGCATAACTATGGGGGGGTGAAGGGGTGCGATCGCACCCCCTGCACCTTCCATTTGCTGGGCACCCGCTAAGTGTGTTACCAGTAGGCACCTGGCTTCTCTCCCCCTCCCCCGGTGCAAGCGGCAGCCGGAGCTCACTCCTGAGCTCTGGGTCCCGCAGTGCATTATGGGAATGACATCATGACGTCACTCCCATAGTTCCGAGGACCGGGCGCCGGGGACGGAAGGCAGCAGCACTGGAGCGGGGATAAAGGTAACTGTTATCTATTTTTTTTTGTGTGTGTGTGCACGCTGCCCGGGGGGGGGGGTGCTCACTACAGGGGCTTACTACAGGGGGCATTACAAGGGGGTGCTCACTACAGGGGCTTACTACAGGCGGCATTACTGGGAGAGGTGCTCACTACAGGGGCTTACTACAGGGGGCATTACTGGGGGGGTTGCTCACTACAGGGGCTTACTACAGGGGGCATTACTGGGGGGTGCTCACTACAGGGGCTTACTACAGGGGGCATTACTGGAGGGGTGCTCACTACAGGGGCTTACTACTGGGGGCATTACTGGGGGGGTGCTCACTACAGGGGCTTACTTCAGGGGGCATTACAAGGGGGTGCTCACTACAGGGGCTTACTACAGGGGGCATTACTGGGAGAGGTGCTCACTACAGGGGCTTACTACAGGGGGCATTACTGGGGGGTTGCTCACTACAGGGGCTTACTACAGGGGGCATTACTGGGGGGTGCTCACTACAGGGGGCTTTACTGGGGGGGGTGCTCACTACAGGGGCTTACTACAGGGGGCATTACTGGGGGGGTGCTCACTACAGGGGCTTACTACAGGGGGTATTACTGGTGGGGTGCTCACTACAGGGGCTTACTACAGGGGGCATTACTGGGGGGGTGCTCACTACAGGGGCTTACTACAGGGGGAATTACTGGGAGGGTGCTCACTACAGGGGCTTACTACAGGGGGCATTACAGGGGGGGTGCTCACTACAGGGGCTTACTACAGGGGGTATTACTGGGGGGGTGCTCACTACAGGGGCTTACTACAGGGGGTATTACTGGGGGGGAGTGCTCACTACAGGGGCTTACTACAGGAGGCATTACTGGGGGGGTGCTAACTACAGGGGCTTACTAGAGCATTACTGGTGGGGTGCTCACTACAGGGGCTTACTACAGGGGGCATTACTGAGGGGGTGCTCACTACAGGGGGCTTTACTGGGGGGGTGCTCACTACAGGGGCTTACTACAGGGGGCATTACTGGGGGGGTGCTCACTACAGGGGCTTACTACAGGGGGTATTACTGGGGGGGTGCTCACTACAGGGGCTTACTAAAGGGGGCATTACTGAGGGGGTGCTCACTACAGGGGGCTTTACTGGGGGGGGTGCTCACTACAGGGGCTTACTACAGGGGGCATTACTGGGGGGGTGCTCACTACAGGGGCTTACTACAGGGGGTATTACTGGTGGGGTGCTCACTACAGGGGCTTACTACAGGGGGCATTACTGGGGGGGGTGCTCACTACAGGGGCTTACTACAGGGGGAATTACTGGGAGGGTGCTCACTACAGGGGCTTACTACAGGGGGCATTACAGGGGGGGTGCTCACTACAGGGGCTTACTACAGGGGGTATTACTGGGGGGGTGCTCACTACAGGGGCTTACTACAGGGGGCATTACTGGGGGGTGCTCACTACAGGGGCTTACTACAGGGGGCATTACTGAGGGGGTGCTCACTACAGGGGGCTTTACTGGGGGGGGGTGCTCACTACAGGGGCTTACTACAGGGGGCATTACTGGGGGGGTGCTCACTACAGGGGCTTACTACAGGGGGCATTACTGGGGGGGTGCTCACTACAGGGGCTTACTACAGGGGGCATTACTGAGGGGGTGCTCACTACATGGGGCTTTACTGGGGGGGGTGCTCACTACAAGGGCTTACTACAGGGGGCATTACTGGGGGGGTGCTCACTACAGGGGCTTACTACAGGGGGTATTACTGGGGGGGTGCTCACTACAGGGGCTTACTACAGGGGGTATTACTGGGGGGGTTCTCACTACAGGGGCTTACTACAGGGGGCATTACTGGGGGGGTGCTCACTACAGGGACTTACTACAAGGGGCAGTATTGCGGGGGTGCTCACTACAGGGGCTTACTACAGGGGGCATTACTGGGGGGGTGCTCACTACAGGGGCTTACTACAGGGGGCATTACTGCTCACTACAGGGGCTTACTACAGGGGGTATTACTGGGGGGGTGCTCACTACAGGGACTTACTACAAGGGGCAGTATTGCGGGGGTGCTCACTACAGGGGCTTACTACAGGGGGCATTACTGGGGGGGTGCTCACTACAGGGGCTTACTACAGGGGGCATTACTGCTCACTACAGGGGCTTACTACAGGGGGTATTACTGGGGGGGTGCTCACTACAGGGGCTTACTACAGGGGGCATTACTGGGGGAGGTGCTCACTACAGGGGCTTACTACAGGCGGCATTACTGGGAGGGTGCTCACTACAGGAACTTACTAAAGGGGGCATTACTGGGGTGGTGCTCACTACAGGGGGCTTACTACTGGGGGCACTATGGGGGTTTACTACTGGGGGCTGCCCGGGGGGGTGCTCACTACAGGTATTACTGGGGGCATTACTGGGGGGGTGCTCACTTCAGGGGCTTACTACAGGGGGCATTACTGGGAGAGGTGCTCACTACAGGGGCTTACTACAGGGGGCATTACTGGGGGGGTTGCTCACTACAGGGGCTTATTACAGGGGGCATTACTGGGGGGTGCTCACTACAGGGGCTTACTACAGGGGGCATTACTGGGGGGTGCTCACTTCAGGGGCTTACTACAGTGGGCATTACTGGGGGGTGCTCACTACAGGGGCTTACTACTGGGGGCATTACTGGGGGGTGCTCACTACAGGGACTTAGTACAGGGGGCATTACTGGGGGGGAGTGCTCACTACAGGGGCTTACTACAGGGGGCATTACTGGGGGGGTGCTCACTACAGGGACTTACTACAGGGGGCATTATTGCGGGGGTGCTCACTACAGGGGCTTACTACAGGGGGCATTACTGGGGGGGTGCTCACTACAGGGGCTTACTACAGGGGGCATTACTGGGGGGGTGCTCACTACAGGGGTTTATTACAGGGGGCATTACTGGGGGGTGCTCATTACAGCGGCTTACTACAGGGGGCATTACTGGGAGGGTGCTCACTGCAGGGGCTTACTAAAGGGGGCATTACTGGGGTGGTGCTCACTACAGGGGGCTTACTACTTGGGGCACTATGGGGGCTTACTACTGGGGGCCCTACAGGGGGCTTACTACTGGGGACTTTACAGGGGGCTTACTACTGGGGGCACTACAGGGGGTTTACTAGTGGGGGCATTACAGGAGGCTTACTACTGGGGGCATTACAGGGGCATTACTGGGGGGCTCTACATCGGGCTTACTACTGGGGCACTATGGGGGCTTACTACTACATTGTATAGTGTGTATGAGCCTTTACTTTATAATATG
This sequence comes from Taudactylus pleione, assembly GCA_031769625.1. Taxonomy (NCBI): domain Eukaryota; kingdom Metazoa; phylum Chordata; class Amphibia; order Anura; family Myobatrachidae; genus Taudactylus; species Taudactylus pleione. The sequence continues at coordinate 9,927,119 of JAUIMM010000154.1, forward strand.
GACTACACATAGCATACATCATTGGTCTCTAAAGCCCCCATACATGGGGCGATATAGCAGGCGATCCGACTGATTGGTGCGATTTGCTTGCTATATCGCACCGTGTATGGCCCTGATATCGGGCCGAGCGCGCTCCCGCAGGGTCGTACATCGCACCCCCTGATCTGTCTGCAGGACCATGAGATCAGGGGATGCGATGTGCGATCCCATGGATTGCTATGCGGGTGAGACAGGGGGGAGCCGGCATATCGGGCGGGCGGCCACCCGACTGCACCGTGGGCCTGATTCAGACCCGGTCGTAAGCGCTGTGCACTCGCAACCAGGTCGATGGTGGGCCAGTGCGCATGCACACAACGGAGCCGGCTTCGTCGTGCGCATGTGCGAGACCCGGATAGCGACGTGCACTCCGTCACTCCGGGTCTCACAACAAAGGGGGCGAGCTGTCGATGTTGAGTGACAGTTCGTCCCCTTTGGTGGGCGGGCCGGGGGAGTGGCTGCCCAAACGGAGGCGTTCCCATGTGAACGCCTCCGTTTGGGGGCGGCTCCACTGACATCACTAGTGGTCAGTGGGAGAGATTTCGGCTCTGTTAGAGCCGAAATCTCTCTGGGGCTTGCGGCAATGAGACCCTACCACAAGGGTCTTGTTGCAAGCCCGATGGTCGCGGTGGTCTTGACCATCACGACCATCTTCCTGGCCGCTCACTATAGCTGTAGGTGGTCACCCGCAGCTATGCGAGTGGCCAGGAGACCATTCTAAAAAAAGAATAGCGAGCGCTCTGTCAGAGCGTCCGGCTCTGAATCAGGGCCCGTGCGTGCGGACCGCCTGATATGTCGGACGACTGATCCCCTATCGCCTCGCACGGTGCATGGGGACCTTAACCACTTGCCTGGCATGGTCATATCAGATATGACCGCACCAGGCTGGGCTTTCCCTGACATGGTCGTATATAATACGACCAGTCAGAAATGCCCACTAGGCGGCTGTGGGAAGCTAATCTTCAAGCATGGCTGCCTTGCCAGTGTGTCCCGATCAGCAGTGATCGGGCAGCCGACCCCAGCAGCCGCGACTCTGGTAGCCGCCGCTACTGCTCTGTATCTGGGCCGCCAGCGGGAGACCCTCCTGCTGCGGCTCCGTCACTACAGTGATCACTAGGTGATCACTGTGTGGAGGAGCAGCAGCGGCTCTGGTAGCCGCCGCTACTGCTCTGTATCTGGGCCGCCAGCGGGAGACCCTCCCGCTGCGGCTCCGGCACTACAGTGATCACTAGGTGATCACTGTGTAGGAGCAGCAGCAGCAGCGGCTCTGGTAGCCGCTGCTGCTGCTCTGTATCCGGGCCATCAACGGGAGACCCTCCCGCTGCGGCTCCGGCACTACAGTGATCACTAGGTGATCACTGTGTAGGAGCAGCAGCAGCAGCGGCTCTGGTAGCCGCCGCCGCTGCTGCTATGTCTCCAGGCCGCTAGCGGGACACAATCCCGCTGCGGCTCCGGAACACAGTGATCAGTAAAATCACTGTAGGAGCAGCAGCAGCGCCTCTGGTAGCCGCGGCTGCTGCCATGTTCCCCCGGCGCCCCCGCCCACTGTTCCGGCCTCAGCTCCGCCTCCCCGTCCCCATGTGCCCCATTACTGCTGGCCACAGTGATCGGGCAATATATTATTGAACAATTATAAAATATATATATATATATATATATATATATATAGATATGTATGTATAAATATATATATATATATATATATATGTACGTATATATATATATATATATGTATATACATGTGTGTGTGTGTGTATATATATATATATATATATATATATATATGTGTATATGTGTCTATATGTGTATATATATATATATATATATAATGTGTAAGCAGGAGCAGATATATATATATATATATATATATATAATGTTCTATATATATATATCGATCGATGGATATCGCCGAGCCTCTGATTAGGGATGGCAACTGACCATCGATGGTTTGCAAACCATCGATGGTCTGACTGAAAACAAGTGGTTTGCCATTGCTGGTGGCCATCAATGTTGCACCATCGATGGCAACCCTCAATTGATGTTTAGGAAACATCGGCTGTTGTGGTGTACACAGATCTCCTCAACCGTTCGCAAAACAATTCATGGCTTCTAACGATGGTTGAACCATCGATGGTACAGCCGTCAATGGCCATCACTACAGTATAATATAAAAATTGCTATTTTTATGGTATACTGTGTTTTAAAAAAATATTTTTTTCATATAAAATAGTGATGGATAAGTTTAAAATTATGTTTGTGACCTAATTCAATCATAAAAGAAACCGACAATTTTGGAGCGGTTTTTGGAAAAAGAATTTGTCAGTTAAGTGGTTAAGCAGTACTATGACTCTCTTAAATTTACTCATGGTCAGCAGCAATGGGTGAAACTATTAATAATTCTGACAAATGTATTTTGATCTTCACACTGGTACAGTATATGGAGAAGTGATTTCAGTGCACGGTATATCTCTAAGTGAGTCTTTGAAAAACAGCATAGACATTGGCCCTCATTCAGAGCCACTCGCAAACAGCAGTACGCTCGTTGCGTTCCGATGTTGACTAACCACGCATGCGTCGGTGTTACACTGCGCATGTGCGTACGGCAGATTGCGAGCTTTTTATCTGTCGTTCCTAAAATAGCGTACAGGAAGTGACATGTCAAATGTGATTGACAGAACAGGGCGTTTTTGGGTGTTGACGGGGGTGGAGATGGAAAAACGCAGGCGTGGCGAGGCGTTTTTGGGGCGTACATACATTAGCAGATGCGAGCGTAAAATGTGTTCGGACCGTCACATACGTCACTGGAACATCCTCTTTCCCTTCAAAATGCTCGCACAGTTTAGGGTCTGGATTACTCGACCACATTGGCGATGGCCTTCTCCTCCGTCCCGGGACTCAACGATGTTGCAGCGATTAATCGCGGGTGGTCACAAAAGCAATTAGTGTTGTATTGAAAACCGGCTTGGTATGTGTTTGGAAAGCAGTTTATTGGGATAGCACAAAACCGTACGCAGGTGGAAATCATACCTGCTAATGTCAGGATTACACAATCAATTGGCGTACATTTTTTTGGGTTTTTTTTGGCCTCAATTTGTTGTTTATGGCCTATTGTGACAATAATGTCATCATGTTTTAATTAGCTCCCCCTTTTTTTTTTTAATGTGCAATTTGCATCGTTATGTGTTTTTTTAAACGTTCCTTCAAGAGGCCTTTTTTTTAGACAAATGAAATGGTTTTTGGTGTCCTTTTTTGCCTTTAGGGCCAGGATTAAATGTAACCCATTTGTCCAATAATGTCACAATACAATGTCAGATTTTTTTCATAAATTTATTGTTTAAACACAAACCAATTGGCATAATATTTTTTTTTAGTTTTTCTGCCAAAGATACTTTTTATAAAAAAAAAAAATCAATAACTGATAACATAAACGTACAAAAATAACTTAAAAACATTTCACAAGAAAGGAGAGGGAAGTTTTGACCAGAAAGGAATATGAGCCAAGCACAGAAGGAGTGTGGGAAAAGTCGCCATTGCTGTCACCGTTTTTTCGCCCGTTTGGATGGGGGAGGGTGGGCGCCAGACCAGGTCCGGGATGCCATCGGGCTGGCCTGTCCAGAGGCAGATGTTGTGGCCTCTGGACTAGGCACAGGGCTAGGCACATTTGGAGGATTGGCTGATGTTGTGCCAGAGGTGGAGGATCCTGATGTTCCGGCAGGAAGGGAGGTCGGCTCCACCATGTGCTGGCGAACGAGCTGCTCCAGGGCATCGGCGATGCGGATGTTGGCCCTGGTATTTTCCGCCAGGGCCTGACCAATGGTCACGTTGGCCGCAGCATTTTGCTCCAGGGCCTCAGCCACCCGTAGCAGACTGGCGTCCATCCTCTGCAGAATCTCCGTATGGAAATCCAATTTGAAATTGAGTTCTGTGAGGAGGCCCACTGCCTGCGAGGGGGCACGCCCTGGACTGGCTTCTGCAGGGTCCTCAGCCGGATGTACTGGTTCCTCCCCTGCAGAGCCAGCAGAAATTCTGCGGCCAAGGCTTCCCTCTGGAGCAGACTCATCCGCCTGTGTCTCTGTTGGAAAAATGAGAAAAGAGTCACATTAGAATCTACATATTGGCACAATAGCATTTCAGAGTTGGTGACATCACAATACTTACCTGGGCCAACATGAGGAGCCGCAAAGTCTGGCATGTCCGTATCCATGTTGGACACGCCAAACACCTCCACAGGCTGCACACACCCCTGTGCCAGCTCTTCTAAATCCGTCAACTCCAATGACACAGGGGTGGGACCCCCACCTGTCCCCCTTGCATGCCTAGCCCTGTCCGCGAGTTTTTGCTTTAGGCGATATTTGAAGTCGCCCCATCTGTGGGGAAAAATGGAAGCCATTATCCTTTGGTTTAAAATGGGGTTTGTTTTTAGGGGGGGCAAGGGTTTACTTACCGCCGTTTGACATCCCGGGCTAGACGGACATAATCACCCACCGTATTGACAGCAACGGCTACCTCTTCCCACATTCTCCACTTCTGGCTTAGACTCATATTCCTGTCTGCCTGTGGCAGGATGTCCACACACTTCTGGATCAAAACCTCCATCTCCTTTCTTGTGAAATGTGGCTGCCTTTTTTTTTTGGCCGCTTTGGCCGGAATACTGGGCCCAGCAGCCTCTTCCATGTCATCCTCCTCACCTATTTGTGTAAATTTACAGAATTCACAAAATCACAACTTGCCTCATCTTATGGTTCAAATTAATCGTTGATAGAAAATGCATGAAAGACTTACCGCCTGACTCTTGGGCATTTTTTCCCTGGTCTGTCGCCATGTCTGCGGTCCAAACAAGAAATACACCAGAATTTGAATGTGTTTTCGTGACGTATTTATACATGCGTCCTTATTTTGCGGCCGCATCATTGATTGTGCGGCCCTATGATCCCTCCTTAATTTGTGCGGGAAACGAAACACTATTTATGGCTTGGTGTGTCTCAAGTCGAGGTGGCGTTTTTGGATTGTTGGAGGTTATCTTGGCTGGAGTGCATTGATTGTGTAGAAAGGAGTTGGAGGTTGGAGAATCGTTTGTTGGTTAGATTTGCATTTTTTTTCCCGTTATCTTTGTTGGTTTATATTTTTGGGACCTCGTTTGTTGATTTGGTAAGTTTTGTGAAGTCTAACTTTTGTTCAATTGTTGTTTCATTGTGTTTCGTATATTTTGTAATTTTTGGATACCTAATTTATTCTATTTTAGATTTTGTTTATTTTCGACCCCAAAGACCTTTTGATTTTGCATCTTAGATATTTGCTCTTGGTAAGTCCATTTTTTATCTTGTATTAGCGAACTAATTAGCGCATTTTTAGTAGTTACTCTTGTGACTTGTATTAGCGAACTAATTAGCGCATTTTTAGTAGTTACTCTTGTGACTTGTATTAGCGAACTAATTAGCGCATTTTTAGTAGTTACTCTTGTGACTTGTATTAGCGAACTAATTAGCGCATTTTTAGTAGTTACTCTTGTGACTTGTATTAGCGAACTAATTAGCGCATTTTTAGTAGTTACTCTTGTGACTTGTATTAGCGAACTAATTAGCGCATTTTTAGTAGTTACTCTTGTGACTTGTATTAGCGAACTAATTAGCACATTTTAAACAGCTTAATAATCATTCTAACTTTTTGATGGTTTAGCTTTCGCTTTTTGAGCCAACATTTCGACCCGTTTTGATGTACTGTGTTAAATGTCGCTTTGCGGTTTTGCTAAATGGGTGTTTGGCATATTTGAACTTTGGTCTAGCACAAAATGTATCCACAAAAATGCACAGAGTGAAATGTGTCAAGTAATTTTGTTGTTTATTTTCAGTTTGGACGTATCATGACAATACCCCGGCATGTAAGCAGCAATGGATGCTATCATCAAGCTAAGTTGTTTTAATATAGTTTTGGGGTGGGTCAAAAGCCTTACTTTAAAATTTTGGAATTTCAGGTTGATCTGGGGAGGATTGTTCTGGCCATGCTCCCGGAAGCCGACCAACCTCAATCTCATCCCAGGCGTAGGCATCGTAGGCATGCAAGGCCCCAGATATTTCGAACACGTGTCACCCTTTTTGGAATGCCCGATGATGAGGTTTTAAGACGCTACCGTCTACCTCCCAAAATCATCATAGACACTCTCTCATTAATAGAAAGTGATCTTGAGCGGCAAATTGACAGTCCAACAGCAATACCACCACTGACGCAATTTATGGCGGTGTTACATTTCTGTGCCTCAGGATCGTTTCAAACAACGGTGGGAATAGTGGCGGGCATCTCCCAATCCTCCTTTTCCCGGATCCTGAGGGCAGTGATGGAGGCACTTTTCAAGCACCTCCATCATTTTATTCAAATTCCTTTGGATATGGGTGCCCTTAGTGTGGCCAAGGCCAATTTTTACCAAATAGCTGGCTTCCCACACATCATCGGGGTTGTGGATGGTACTCACATACCACTTCAGCCTCCAGCACGGCTGGAGGCAATATTTAGAAACAGGAAACACTATCACTCCCTGAATGTAATGGTGGTATGTGATGCCTCCCTCCAGATCCTGTCCCTGAATGCTAAGTTACCAGGAAGTGCACATGACTCCTTCGTCATCCGGCAATCAGGGATATGGCAGAAATTAACCAACCTACAAGCTGGTGATGCGTGGCTTCTGGGTAAGTGGAGACCTTTAGTACATAACAATGTTAAGCTTGATACACAGTGTTCCTGATGTTGTCTCTTATTTTTCACAGGAGACAGTGGATACCCTTGCATGTCCTGGCTGCTCACTCCTTATTTGGCTCCCACACCAGGCCCACAAAGTGAGTATAATTCCGCACTTACAGCCACCAGGCAAGTGGTGGAGCGCTGTATCGGCCTTTTAAAAGGCCGATTCAGATGCCTCCACCGCTCTGGTGGCGAGCTCATGTATTTGCCGGATATGGTGTCGAAAATTGTGGTCCTGTGTGGGATATTTCACAACATCGCCATAAGGAGTGGTGTCCCAATGCAGCCAGAGGATGCCTTACCTGAGGATGGCCCCCCCGAGGTTGGTCGGAGGTCAGTATGTGGGGGGGCCATACGCGATGATGTGGTGGCCAGATTTTTTAGGTAAGTTTGACCCAAACTACAGTGTTTATACCTAATGTGTTTGTGTTTGTTTGCGAACATCTAATTTATTTTTATTTTTTCACCATCTTCTGTTTGTTCACATAATCTTTGCCACTCCAACGCTCACTACTTCCTGCTACCCTTACCAAACCTGGATCTGGTGATTTTGTCCATATATTCTGGAACCCATATCGCAACGCCATGTTTGTGGAATCATGTTGGCATGGTCCTTCGTCAACCAGTTCTTGATTGTTTTTTTAAATTAAATATTTTATTTGTATGTGTTGTATTTGAGATTATCACTGTTTTTTGGTTTTGGGACTGACCACTTTGATTTCTCATTTAAGTTGTGAATAAATGTTTGGAGAGTGAAATGGTCTTCCTTTTTTTGGACGTTAACAGCAAGTGGAACCAGGTTAACACACCTTACAATTGACTAAGGGGTAATCCAGTACTGACACCAGTTGATGTAAACTGAAATATGTTTGCAGGTTCCCAACCCACACCAAAAGGAAGCCTGTCCAAACCTTTGGATTTTGAAGATTGGCCTAAGCAGCTTGCACACCAACTAGGAACCTGTAAAATGGCGAAATATCTAATTGACACTACACCCAAAAAGGGAAATGACATTGTTACTGTTATGTGTTTCTTGTGGCTGTTTAACATACAAATACAAAATACAATCTAACTTTTAAAAAATGGAAATCCGTGCAGGAACAGTCTACTTATGTCAGGGAAAACTATTTGTGTTTTAGAAAAAAAGAATGAGCCAGAACGTATATTAGAACTACAAAATTTATTTACAAAACGAATAATAAAAAAAAAAACTACTGGCGAAGGATGCCAGACAGCCGGTCAAGGGCCACAAGAAGGCCAATTACATGTTGCCGCATCTGGCCAACACAATCCTCCACCTCTTGACGACGCCTCTGTTCCTCTGTGGGTGAGAAAAGTGTGTGGATTAATAAAACAATAGTGAATCCACATTAAAAAAACAAAAACACAACGAAATCACTCGTAAACCGAAAAAAAAAAACCCAAAACAAAAAGGGGGTGCTGGCAAAAATACAAGGCCTATGTACAAATTCACACAGGTGTGATATGTGTATGTTGAAATCAGCAGGAAGAGGTAAAGGCAAACTGCTAAATCAACAAAAGTAAACCAAACAAGCACGAATAAAGGCACGACACATGATTACATACAAACAGTTTGTGGTTAAAAAAAATGAGAAAGAAAAACATACCGGGAGCCAAAACGGGAGCTCCGGAAGTCCCTCCATGTTCCTCCTCGGAGGAGCCTTCATTCCCCAAAGAACGGGGAGGGGTAATGATGGACTCCGGGGAGGGGGTAATTGGAAGAGGGGTGGGTGGAGGAGAGGGGGAAGTGGGACGGAGGGGAAGGAGGCCCGACAGTTCCGGGAGAGGGTCTGGGAAGGCTGGGGAGGAGTGGGGTATAGGGGAAATATTTGGGGTGGAGTGTTGGCTGGGGGTTGGGGATAGTGGCCGGGAACGCCGTCTGGCCGGACGGTGATGGCGTAGTCTTGGCTGTCCTCCTAAAATATGTCAAACAAATTGAGGTTAGTTTCTGGGCAAATCCGGGGCCCAAATTAAAAAAAAAAAACCAGCAACAAAAAACATGCAAAAAGGAGTAGAATGAAAAAAACAGAAATAGAGGGAAAACAAGCACACGCTGATATGAGGACAAATAATTAATAGGACAGACAGGAAAACATGCACACGCAGATATGAGGACAAATAATTAATAGGACAGACAGGAAAACATGCACACGCAGATATGAGGACAAATAATTAATAGGACAGACAGGAAAACATGCACACGCAGATATGAGGACAAATAATTAATAGGACAGACAGGAAAACATGCACACGCAGTTTGCCCCACAAACACAAACATGAAAACCACAATACATAACACTTACTTTCAACGATCTGCATGCGAAAGCATGCCAGCAAGCGGGGCGTTCGCCGTTGCAGGTCTGACCACCTGCGCTCAAGCTGCCCAATGTTGCGGCGTGAACCCATCGACCGCAGGCGGGACCGTGCCTCCGCATACGCGGAGCGCTTCTGCCGGTTGGTGATGGGTGGAGGCTGGCTGGTGATCCGCCTATCCATCACCTCCGTAAGCACCAGCAGCTCGCGCCTGGTGAATGCGGAGGCTCTCATGATGGCAATGGAGTTTTTCATACAAAACATTTTTGATAAAGTGTGGCCAAAATTTCTGATTGGCTAATGTATTTTGGAAATTAACAGGAGCAATTTTATTGGTTAGTGTATGAGTCATGTGTTCAACAGGGCCAGAAATCTCTGGAGAGTTATGATAGGCTTGATGCAGTGACATGCGTTTGCAAATTTAAATAAAGAAATGAACCCCGGAAAATATGCGGGGATCCACAGCAATAGAACAATTGTTTAATTGTGGTTCACATGTTTTTTGAACAATAAAAGCGAATGTTCCATCCGTACGTATTCTGCGGGTAAACACAAACACGGACAAGAGTAAAGTTTCTTGCATTGTGTTGAAAAAAAAAAAAAAATTGAGCTAATTGATACATTGATTGGCATGATACGATTGAGGGAGGTAGGCTGAATAAAGGAGCAGGTAATCGACATCTGACAAGGCCACTTCCGGTTTCACTTGTGCGTGCGTTCCCTTCAAGCCATTTCGGGGATGTACGCTCGCTATTTCGCACGCTCGTTAGTTAGAGGAGGGGTCGCCTGAGTTTAGGGAGGAATTTTAGATGCGAACGAAAATACGAGCGAGCCATTGAATTTAAATATTTTTGTACGTACGCCTAACGTACGTGCGCCCGCTTGCGAGTGGGTCTGAATGAGGGCCATTGTTTTTAAATCCTTACATCTTGCAGATGGATCTTTCACATAATTGACTAATAATAATAATAATTGTAATAATAATAATAGCTCATGAGGGGCATTTTAGTAACACATTCAGTTCAGTAAGATGACCTCTAGCATCCATGGGCTAGAACTATACATAATATATAATGTTATCCACATGTATGCATGTATATGGATGTATCTTTTTTCTGCCCCATTTCTTTTTATATTTGCAGCCCAGAAATGAAAATTACTATAATGCATGTATTTCATCTACATGTATAAATATGGTTTACACATGGGCATAACTAGGTATTTGAAGGCCCCATAGCAAAAGTTTGTAAGTGCCCATATGTACTACCCAATGGTGATAAATGTATATAGCACATGTACTGTAACTTTGACAAGAGAGATGCCCCCCCCCCCCTCAAGCCCTGGGCCCCATAGCAGCTGTACCTCTGCATCTATGGTAGTTACGCCCATGGGTGTACATCTATATACTGAATACATTAACATAATCTTTTCATGTCATATATCTTTGTATATATATGTATATTTTTGCATATGTATATTAGTATATGTTTACAGATTTATGTTTTTTTTTTTAAATACTACACATGGTTGGCCATAAATCATAAGTATTAAAATGGTATTTCTATTTTTTCACAAAACTCTGCCATTTTTCTATTTTTATGTATTCAGGGAGACGGTGGGGCAGATAGTTTAGGGATTGTACACACTCACGTGGCCACACTCACACAGTACTGATCACAGCTCCTCCCCTTATCAGTATAGACCCTTGAACATTTTCAGCTCCATGTCCACGTGGTCCTGATGGTTAGCAACCCAAATTTGTGAGTCTCGCGGACATTTCAGCAGAGTGGGTAAGTATGGTTAGAAGCCTTTGGGAGTGTGTAAGTCTTTGAGGGGTGATGACCCAGTATTGCCTCCCTCACATCTGGATCACATAATGATTGTTCCCACTTCACCTTCAGTATTTTCACCACTGTATATTCATTAAAACTAAACACATTATCTCTATCTATTATTTAACCTTCTTCCTGCTTTTCAAATACATTTGCTGAAATACTGCTATTATTTTCATTCCCTGCTACATGTATGACATGCATTAGGCGCACAGCTTCATAACCTGACACTTAGCAGCTAAATAACCCATGTGACATAAAAATGTACAATTTATGCATCCATCCTATGACAGCTAATATCAGACATAGAACAAGTACAACTTCTTTGTTATATTTCTCTCTTTTTAAATAAAAAACACTGTTTTGTTTGCTTGACACAAATCCCTAAACTGTGAAGTTTGCCACACATCCCGCGTCAGGTAGAAAACAATTATTATAATTAGAACTCTGGCATACCATGATTAACAGCCTCTTAGACTTAATTATTTATTTAGTAGGAATGTATTGTTTATATTTGACATTCATGTGCCATGTTGTTACATGAAAATGGCGAACGTCCAACATCAGCTTGCAATGTGAGCAGACTGGGAAAAGCATTATTTTGTCATTGTTCAAATATATTTTATGACTCTGTTTACGTACATGTTAAAACATAAGTTACAACGGGGCTGATTCAGAGTTACATACAAGTCTATTTTGCGGATGGATCTTGCTATTCCTCCCACTGCACATGCTCCGTAAACCAAGCATATGCTGTTTTGAGTGACTAAGGGTGATTCAGAGTCTTAAGCATTTCAGCCGCTTCTCCATTTGCGGTTGAGTGAGTATAACTCAGCCGTAACTGGGCATTCACATGTAGGCTTCTGAGTATGTGTCATGGGCGTGAGACAGGTGTGCTTATACCGAAGTCTGTCTGATTTCAGGTGGATCTCATGCACCAGGTATTGGGCTGATCTAAATGTGCTCTGATAGTTATGACAACTATTTTCACACATGTATGCATAGGGGCGGTTCAGCTGCATAGATGCAGCCAACTCTGAAAACAGGCAATGGGCAGCATCGGTGGCATATTGAGAAGTGGGCCCCCTCCTCTGAGCAGCGCTCCCCACCCTCCTCCCCAAGCCCTGCATTTTACCTTGTGCAGCGTGCTGTCAAGCAGGTCCCAATATGTAATCGCAAATAGCTATAATTTTAATGTGTCAACTTTTTTACAAGTAACAATGATTCCATTATCTGTACCTCTTTGATAAATCATGCACTGGTTTTCTCATTTGTGATCAACTTCTCAGTGAAACTCTGACTCTTTATTGATGGCTACCCAAATCCAATGACCTCGGCGCTCATAGACCACACTACTACCACTGTGAAACTCCAATGTATGATTGTTTAATTATAATTCAGCTGCATTGTCTTTAACATGGGGCCTGTGAAAACCCAATCAACAAACTAAATAAGAATAAACTCAATAAGACAGCGCTGTTAATTTAGATCCTCTAGATTGTGAAATGGTAGAAAATATAGCAGTCATGGCTCCGTTGGTGTGAAAAATAATATTGCATTTAATCACATGTAAATTATTAAAAAGTATATATCACAATACACTTCACTATACATTCAATAAAATATTACCAGAAATAGTTAGGGGAAATATCTCACCCTTTCAATAATGATTACTTGATTGTAATCCTAACTTGATCATTACTACAATATCGCAAATGTCCGGATTAAAACAATTATGATGAATAGTGCACTAAAAACCATCTAAAAAAAAAATATCACTTTGTTGCAATCTTTGATTGGACTTAGGGATTTCCAATGTAACGGTATTTGGTCCGGTTTAAAGTTCCACAACTATGTCCGTGTGTACCGTTTTAAATTGACAGGCTACAATGTCACAATTATTAATGAACATGAAGTACCTGCAGACAACTGTTTCAAGCGTGTCCTCTATGTTTACCACGCCGAGTGGTGGATCTGGTCTCCAATAAACCTTTTGGCAGCAGCCGGAGCCGAGCTACGTTGCACCAACAGCCTTTCTGTCTCCCGTGCCTGTCAGCTGAGTGTGCCGTAGTAGTGAGACTGGAGCCTAATGAAGATCCGACATAGATCCTAAAGTCTCAATCCTTAGATGGCTCTAGCAGCTAGGCCAGGCTCTGAAAGCATCCCTAATAGAAATCTTAAATCCTTCCCAATAACTAGAGTTGAACGGGTCGGTTTTGACTTGGATCTTCCCGACAAGTTTGTATTTCAGTAAAATTTCATCTCTCACACACATTAATGCACAGGTGTTTGTGAAAGATGACATTTTGAAATGTTCCGAAATTGGAACTTGGTGTGAAGATCCGAGCCAAAACCAAACTGCTCATCTCTACTGAAAACACCTTCAAATATTATTTAATAAATATGCCCCTAAGTGTGTTATAATAGACCAACAATTCTACAATTGTCCTGCACGCACAGCCAAAGCAAATGTTTTTTTTTTGTTGCTTAAAATTGTGAGGTTTAAGAATGAGGATGTAGTGGGAGGTATAATCAGTGGCGTAACTAGGCAGGGCCCCCGGGGCATGTGCCCTGGGTGCCGTGGAACCGGCACCACGGGGGGCTCTGCCGGCCACAGTACTGGCCTGTCATAGTTAGCCAGTGTAGTGCCGATTGCAGTGAGTGCGGTCAGCACTACACATTTACACAGGACCGGTGCTAAGCTTTCTTGCGCCCAGTGCCGGTGATGTACTGCACAGCCGAGACACTTCCCTCCCCCTGAGCGCTTACCCAATAGCACCAGGCAGAGGGTGGGAGGTGGGCTCAGGCTGGTGCATGTAAACACACATTGCCGCTAGCGTGGCCACGATGTGTGTGTTTCAGCAGCCAATGAGAGTCAGACAGATTCTCATTGGCTGCTGCTGCGCCCACTGCAAGAGCCAAGCTGGAGCTCACTCATGAGCTCTGCCTTCTGGCTCCTGCAGTGGGTAATGGGAGAGATGTCATGATGTCTCTCCCATAATGCAGAGCGCGCCAGCCCGGGAGGACTGACGTGCGGATGGTGTCGGCTCCCGGAGCATGGATTCAGGTAAGTGTATATTTCTTCATTTATTTACTGTTTTTGTTTTATTTACGGTGTGTATTTGTTGGGAGGGGGAGACCTCTACTGGGGAGACCACTATTGGGGACACTGCATCAGAGGACCACTACTGGGGGCACTGCATGGGGGGGCTACTACTGGGGGCACTATATAAAGGGCACTGCATAGGGGGGGACTACTATTAGGGGAACTATATAAAGGGCACTGCATAGGGAGGGCCACTACTGGGGGCACTGCATGGGAGGACTGCTACTGGGGGCACTATATAAGGGGCACTGCATAGGGGGGACCACTACTGGGGCACTGCATAGGGGGGTCTACTACTGGGGGCACTATATAAGGGGCTTACTACTGGGTACCTGCATAAGAGGGACCACTACTGGGGACATTGCATAAGGGGGACCACTACTGGGGGCACTGCATAGGGGGGACTGTATAAGGGGCACTGCATTAAGGTGCATATGGAATGGAAAGGAATGTTCAGAGTGACAAGAAAGGGGTGTTAATGTTGACACGCCTCATTTTTAAGTGACCATGCCCATTTTTCGGCACATAGGGGGATGGGGCTCCATTTTTAAATTTCCCTTGGGCTCCATATACCCTAGTTACGCCACTGGGTATAATAAAACATTTTGTCCAGTGTAGTGTAAGTTATATAAAGAAAGCAAATATCTAATGCTATTGGCTTCTGCACATTTACACTTTGTTCTTAAATAACCCTGGTGTCTCCAATTGAACAGTGTTACCCTGTACTCACAGCAAAAAGGGTAAAAATTACTCTGTACTCTTTCTGATTTCAACAGAACTCCCCTTCCACTGTTTGACCAATGTTTACACTCCACCAGCATTACCCTACCCACACTCCACCCCCTCCCCTAAGACAACTATTATTAGGTAGAATCTTGACACCCCGGACCCCACCAGTTTCTCCTCTCTAATTCTCCTTTTTATCCCCTTTACTTTACCCTCTCCAAACTCATTTTCTCACACACTCCCTCCCACCCTATTTGCTCTGCTATTAATTGCCACTACACCTCCTCCCTGATCATCACTTCCTACTCTTCTCCTGGGCTGCTTCTAACCCCTGGGATGCCCTCTATTGCTTTATTAGACTTTCATCCAGCTTCTCAGCCTTCCTGCATGCCCATGAAACAAATTTTTTTAATTCAAGTTTACTACCCCTCCTCCTTAACACTCTTTTCCCGGCTGTATCTACCCATATCCACCATAAATTGTAAGCTTGTTTAAACAGAGTCCTCTCTCCTTTGTCTTCTCTACATAGTTATGCTAAATGCTTACTTTATTATTTACTAGCTGGGATACCCGGCGTTGCCTGGGTTAAAGACTGGACCCTGAAGTACACCTGCGACCTTTATTTGTTTACATTGTCCTCTTCTATAACCCCTTTCCATTGATCCTAATAAGGACCCCACTGTTTGCTAACATGCTTGCAAACAGTGGCATAACTACCGTGGGTGCAAGGGGTGCAACTGCTATGGTGCTTGAGCTGCTTCTGTGGCCCGCCACTCCCCCTGCACCCAATCACGCACACAAGGTGGGCCGGTCCAGTCAGGGCCATCGAGGGGGGCCCGGGTGACAGCAATGTTGATTTGGAGCCGGCCCGCCAGCTGATTACAGCTTGTGCAGTGGCAGGCAGTCAAGGAGAGACAGCGTTGCCTGAGGAGCTTGTGGATTGGCAGCCAATCAGAAGTGGCAGCTCCCGATTGGCTGCCAGTACGCAAGTTTTGATTGGGTTGCGACCGGCGCCAGATTCAAATTGCACCAGTGCTGTCTTTGACTGTCTGCTGCAATTAGGCCCCCAGGCAGCTCTCTACACCCCTGGTTGCACTTTTGCATGAAAACACAGAGGCTATGGATGTAATATGAATTTGTATGAGTCATCAACTTTGCTCAATTAAAAGGATACTTTTGTTGCATTCTCACAGCTTTTTGGCAGACTGCTAATTTCCACTGGAGCCAGTCCTAGAACTTATGCAATGTAAGAGTGTCCTCATTTTTAGGGACTGTGTGACAGTATGCGGTCCTGATGATGTTCAAACCTAGGCAAAAACCTAATCCTGGTCAAACTACGCCACCAGGCCATATTTGGTGGAGCTAGGTCCACAAGACTGTCCACACATACATTTTCTATTTTATATTTACACTCACACATCACATTGACCCCAGGTCAACATTCTTGTGTGACTGGATCATACAATCATGAAAAAGTAGCCAATGGCGAAACGCGCGTTGGCGTTCTCACCTATTGCCGATGGTCACCACACTACTAAATGCGGCAATGTTCTAATTTACTGATTGAAATGTTGTCATAAGTAACACCGAGTATTGGGGACAGAATCCCTAATGATAAACAATCCGGCATACTTACTTATCATCGCTGATTACCACACAATCGTATGCGGCATGATGTTGCTTGCTATATGTTAAGTGAGGAGTAACACTGAAGGAATGGGATTAAATCCCCAGTAACAGCCATTATTTACTGATTGATATGCTGTAACGAGTAACTACTAGTGTGGTGTACAGAATCCCTAGTGACAAATATCTTGCATTCTTACTCGTCATCGTCGGTCACCATATGATCGTATGCGGCATGATGGTGCTTGTCATGTACTGATTGAAAAGTAACACTGACTGAATGGGATTAAGGGCCTGATTTAGACCCACTCGCGAGCGGCTGTCTGCTCGCAAGTGGGTCGATGGTCTGCACTGAGCATGCGCATGACGGAGGGAGCTCCGTCGTGCGCATGCGCCAGACGCGATGAGCGAAGGACTTTCCTTCGCTCGTTGTGTCTGATCAAAGGGGGCATGCTGTCGATGTTGATTGACAGCACACCCCCTTTGGTGGGCGTGCCGGGGGCGTGCCTCCCTGACGGGGGCGTTCATCAGTGGGATGTCAGTGGGATGTCAGTGGGAGTGATTCTGGCTCTGATAGAGCCAAAATCACTCCGGGCCTTGCGTTTGAAAACCTCAACCGCAGGCTCCGTCTCGCAGTGGCGATGGTCGCGATGGTCACGACCATCGCGGCCATCAAACTGCACGCTCGTATAGGCTGTGGGTGGTGACCCACAGCTATACGAGCGTCCAGGAGGACGCTCCATAATTATGGAGGGCGGCCCTCATTCAGAGCGTGCACTCTGCTCAGAGCGTACGGCTCTGAATGAGGGCCTAAGTCCCCAATAACAACCCTTCCCCTGTGGAAGAATTACGAGTGAAAGAGTAACTGATTTGAATAGATGAAAGGTTACAATACGTGTCTACCTGACGATGTCAGATTACCATTCAGATTATTAAAATAAGGAATACTCACGGTGGCGTTAAAATCAAACCACCAAACAGGAAAAGATAACTCCAATTTAGGGCCGTATTCAAATAGGTGCGAAAAGTAAATTTCTGCGGAAAAGTATCGCAAGTGGCGTCATTTTGCCTTGCAAAAAGTTTCCTCCGTATTCAATTCTGAAGACTTTTCGCTGGTGCGGAACTCAATGCAATAGTTTTGCCTATGAATAGGTGTCGAAAAACAGTGCAGAATTAGGGTTTTAGGGTGCAAAGCTGCGGTAACCCCCCTGCACCCTTGGAACAGTCCCCCAAAGGTAAACTGCATTAAAAAAAAGTTGAAAAAAATTCTTTAGATCACCCCAAAAAAGTACTTTCATTTTGGGGGTGAAAAAGTCCAAAGTTGGGGGACAAAATTAAAACCTAGCAAAATAGACTCCAGGGGGGTTCCCAAGTATGCCCCAGGTGTTTTTTAAGTTTTCAGGTGGTTGCGGCAGGTGGATTTTTTGTGATTTTTAAAACTACACTTTTAGCAGCTTAAAAATATGCTAGCACCCATTTTCAGATACCCCAAAATTGCTGGGACTACTTATTTTCACAAAAAAACGGCAAAATACTATTCTTCACCACTTATGCAAAGACGCTAATTAGCAGCTATTGAGAACATTTAAATACCCCAAATACCTTCAGCAGGGCTATTTGGGGGTATCTAGAGTGATCCCCAATGTCAGTGCATCTTTTGGGGGATGTCAGGCTGATTTCCCCAAATCTGACAGTACTTTTTGCATGTTAAAGTTTCGCCGGGTCCCATTTTCGCCGATTTCTATTGAATACGGGGAAAAGCGGGCATGCGCGCGATACTTTTTTGCATTAAAAACCAGCGATGGCGGCGAAAAGTCCGGCATGTGAAAAGTACGGGACTTTTCACCTGGAATTTAATATGCCTCTTAGATTGTAAAATCAATCAGGGAATGATATTTGTAATCTTTACATGCCATATTAAATAAATAAAATACATTTTGTATCACTTAAATTGGTTACATTTGTTGCAATACCTAATATAATTTTTGTGGAATGGTGACATTCAATAAGTAATGATAATATAAAGCAACAAAGTTTAAATGTCACGGTGTGACTCACACCTCATTAAAATAGAGCATTTTGTAATGATTAAATACTGGTATACGGGGGTGGCACTGATATTTAAGTAGAATTTATTCATGAACAATTTTCTGAGATAATAAATTATGAATGATACCCTTATCACTCGGATGCACAATATATGAGAAGTGATATAATTGACGAACGGCAGAGGAAAGTTTTACATCACTTATCTACTAATCTGACACACATTCTTTTCTATGTATTACTTTGATTATTATTATGTATTTATTTAATATTTTGCCTAAATATCAGAACACATAATTTTAAAGAGTAATAAATAAATATAATGAAAGTTTTATTATATTTCTTCAGAGAGTTAGTTACCAATGATTATTTCGTTCTAGAATGTGCACTGAATCAAAATCTTGTCTTTTCTCTTGGTGTTTGAATTAAACCCTATAAACATTATAAACATTGTTCCGTTTTTTTGAGAGGGTTCTGGACAAGGTTGATCTGCTTCAACAGGGAACCCTGGTAGTAGGTGGGGACTTCAACTGGACCTTGGATCACCTCCAGGATACTTCCTCAGGTTCTTCAACGACTTCTGGCCGCACATCAAGACGGGTGAGACGTTTGCTTCATACTCATCAGCTGTCCGATGTTTGGCGCATATTTCACCCCACGGAGAGAGACTATACCTATTACTCTAGTCCCCATAAATCATATTCCAGAATAGACTATATATTGCTAGGAAATAGACACCTACACCTAGTCCAGGCATCTTCTATAGGAATAACAACTTGGTTAGATCATGCGCCTGTTAGTATAGACCTGTCACTTGGGCCTTCTGATCCTACCTATAGAACATGGCGTTTTAATGAGTCCTTGTTATCCGACCCTTACTGTAAATCTCAGGTGGCGGAAGCTCTTGATGTTTACCTAGACTGTAATATTACTCCTGACGTCTCAAGCCTTACTGTTTGGGAAGCTCATAAATGCGTTATAAGGGGCAAATGCATTCAACTGGGCTCTTTTTAAAAAAAACAAAGGGCGGGCCAAGTGGAGGGGCTACTGAAGCAGATACAGGCTTTGGAGATAGCACACAAGTCTTCCCTGTCATCTGCTGTCTTCGTTCATCTAGTCAAAACTCGAACAACACTAAATAAGCTCCTTTTGGATAAAGTTAAATATTCATTTAGGAAGTGCCGTAGTAGGTACTATAGGAATGGGAACGCCTACCGTCTGGGGCCGGCCCCACTGACATCACTAGTGATGTCAGTGGGAGTGCTTTTGGCTCTGATAGAACCAAAAGCACTCCAGGGCTTGCGGCAGCGAGACCCTACCGCAGGGTCTCGTCGCAAGTCCGATGGTCGCGATGGTCTTTACCATCGCGACCATCATTTTGGCCGCTCGCTATAGCTGTGGGTGGTCACCCACAGCTATGCGAGCGGCCAGGAGGCCGCTCCAAAAAGGAGAAGGGACAGCCCTGATTCAGAGCGAGCACTCTGTCAGAGCGTCCGGCTCTGAATCAGGGCCAGAGAGCATTGCAGTGACCATCAGATAATACAAAGAGCATTGCAGTGATTGACAGATAATTCAGAGAGCAGCACAGTAACCTCAAGAGAATACAGAGAGAATTGCAGTGACCGCCAGATAATATAGAAAGCTTAATAGTGACCACCAAATAATACAGAGAGCGTTGCAGTGACTGCCAGAAAATGGAGCAGTTTGTGAAGCTCATAAAATTTGACCTCATCATGATTTAACCCCCATACAAAATCATTAGCTCCTTCACCATCGCCATAATTATCATCTTTACAATAATTAACTCCCTTATTTTCATTATAATTTATCACCCATATAATTAATTCCTTCAACAAATGAACCCTTTCATCATAATTAACTACTTTAGTAGCAAGAACTCCTTTGCCCCATAATGACACATAAAGATCAAAATTAATTTTGTTATTTTTATTATTACTTCCCTCAACTATACCAACTATACATCTCTCCAGCCCACTAACCTGTTGCTGATCTTCTCTGTGTATCTGACAGAAGGGGGGGGGGGTGATAGAAAAGGTAGGGGCCATGCCAGCTGTTACTACAGTGCATGGCCCCTGGGGTCTATAGAGAAATAAACCACTGACCGCCCATCCGACAATCCCCCTGCTTCTCTGTAAGCTGCGCCTGCCGCTGATTAAATGCACTGCACCGTGACTCTGTAACAGTCCTAATGGGGGCAGAAAGCCAACAGTCAGATGCAGTTAACTGCAAACCTGCCCCCAGCTCTGTGTATGACAGTTCTGCTCCATGTTCACACTGAGCTAAGCCAGTCAGAGAGCTGGGGGTGGATCTAGTTAACAGTGAGTCTGGACCGACAACATACCAGTGGCTGGTCCGGACCAGCCACTAACAAATGTATATAGCAGATGCAGACAACCCTGAACTGTGGCCAGCACTTCTGAAAAAAACAGAACCCATCCTGAAGCCGCGCCCCTCCCTCATCCTGCGTCCTGTGCGGCCGCACACCCTGCACCATCCTAGTTTCGACCCTGGCGACGAGTATGGTGTTTTTTTCTCGGTTTAGATAATCTCAGTGGTACATTTACTAAAGTGAGAGTTTTTAGAAGTGGAGATTTTGCCCATAGCAACCAATCAGATTCTACTTGACATTTAACTAGCACCTTCTAGAAAATAATAGCTACAATCTGATTGGTTGCTATGGGCAACATCTACACTTCTAAAAAATCTCACTTTAGTAAATATACTTCTTAGTCTTTATAGGAGAGTGTATATAAGGAACAAGTACATAGGCAGAGTATGTCATGTATATTTGCCAATGTAGAAAAAATGTGTACAATGTATTATTATAATTTATATAGGGTCAATGTATTTTGTAGAAAGTTGCAGAGAATATTTAAACATTCACACCAGTCCTTGCCCCATTGAAACGTAATACACTAAGGGGTCTATTCATGATCTTAATTATCGGGGTTCGTTCAAACATTTAAACTCGCAGCGGACGCCGGAGCAATTCATCATTGCTCCGGTGTGGAGACAGCTGATCCGAAAATCAGCTGTCCCCACGAACGGCTTCACTGATGAATGGCCTGATAATTTAATTTCTGCAATTGCAGGTGAAAATGTTTATTTTCACCTGCTTTTGTAGAAATTAAGTGATGATCAATAGACCCCTAAATACCTTATTATATAAACACATAGGTTCCATTTTTTCAGCAGCCAATAACTCTGCCAGTATATATGTGTACTGTTAGAGATACTCTGGGCCAACTATGTTGCATTGTGGTTTACTTTTTAGAAATGGGCACTATTATAGTTAAGTCCTGGATAAATTTATATAATGTGTCAGTATTAAATATGTTAGGGACCCACCTGATGAGGTTCATCTTGACATGGTAGTTGGGCATACATTTTTGACCACACACGTGCTAAGAACCTTATTTACACTACATAATTGTCAGAGTGTATTCTCATTTGTTTGATTATCAGTATTCTTGGTGCTTAGAGTGTGCATCTGTATTTTCTTTTTCTACAAGACCATGCCCACGCCCATTTTCTTATGTTGAGAATATACAAACTCCCCATAAATAGGGCCCTTTCTGGAATCAAACCCATCTCACAGTTTGAGTGCAATATTTTGTCATTGTGCCATACCAACTTAGAAATATGCATTAACTGAAAATGCAGTTTTCATTAGCAATTCCTTATAAATAAACATACAGTTTATATATGTTTTGTTAAACCATGATATAAGGCTCTATTTATTAACATTATTTGACTAAAATAAAGTGAAAAAGGGTGTTTTCACACCCTTTTCACATAATTTTAGTATCACCTATAGTTATTACAGGACAATTAGAGTAGAATTCGTAAAATTCTACTCCAACCCCTAAGTATCAATTATATTTAGTAATCAGATTGCATTTCCCATAATTGTAATGGGAAATGTGATCCGACCAAAGTTACTAAAAGTAAATTGTGAAAAAAATACCTAGGGAGGCCCTGTGATAATAACGCACCTGGAGGTGGCGTTATCCACAGTCTCCCCCGGTTACAGCACTCCTGCCCTGCTCTAACGGGGAGAGCAGAGCCGGGAGCCGGTCCCAGTAATCAGCTGTGTGGTCTAAACAGACCACACGCTGATACACTGTAATAAAAAAAAGTAAAAAAAAATTCACTTACCTGACTTCATGGACCAGTTGTCGGGGCTCCGGTGATGACTCCCCTCCAGTCAGCTGGTCTCCCATGCTGCACTGCGGCCCGGTCATCAGGTGATCGGGTCCCAGTGAAGTATGGGATATCACCTGACCAGAGGCATGGAGGACATCACCGGAGGCCCGGATCATGCAGGTAAGTGTAATTAAGGGAGGGGGGGTCGCGGGGAGGGGGGTTCGCGGGGGGGCCATGATCATGGGGGGTGGGGCTTAGCACCGGGGGGGTAGCAGCGGCGGCCGGTCGGCACATGCGCGGACACTTTATCGCGGTATTTTTTCCAAAAATACCGTGACTAGTGTGCGGATGGGATTCTCAGGAACAGAGCTTTCTCGCAAGCTCTGTCCCTGCAAGGGATTTGTAGTAAATCCCTTTGATATTGCCTGAATTCGCAATGCGAATTTACTCGGTAATATCACACTACAATCTGCATTCAATATGCGGATTGTAGTAAATAGAGCCCATAGTATTAAATATCACACAGTTGAAGTATTTGTGAGGTTTAGTATTATACAAATACAGTATGTACAGTTTATTCAGGGCCTGATTAAGGGTTCTGGATGCTCTACTGTAGGTTAACATAACACATACGTACTTCAGTCTCTGGTAACTGCAGATAAAACATGAAGGATAGTTTCCTGTAATGCTGCTAAACACAGAGCACAGTGAGTATTCATGCTTAGGAGCAGGGCGGATAGGGAACTTAAAGTGGCCCTGGAAAAAATTCTGAGAGTGGCCTCATTCAAATTAAAACTGCAGGTGCCCCAAAACAATCATAAGTTGTGGTAGCAAACAGCCAACTTGACAGCCATACAATACAGAGAGCATCTTTGTGCCTGCCATCCACACAAACAGCATCCCAGTCAAGGGCGTAGCCATAGTAGGAGAGTGCGGCTGCTACGGGGACCCTCTCCCTGACCCCAGGCTTTTCTATTTTCACCAGAGAGCTGCTGCAGGGTATCTGGGCCCAGAGCTGATCTAAGCTACAGCCATCTCTAACTGCTGCCTGCATGCATTGTGATGTCACAATTCAGGTCACAGCCCTATATAAAGGATGCCCAGCTACTGGCAGCCATTTTGTTGTGACATTTTGCTACATTGATACTCTCTGAGTAGTTCCTGCTTTATTTAGGTGACTTTGGATAATGACTACTGATATGAACATTGGATTATATCTCCCAATAAGGTTCTGGACAGCAACATTTTCAGAAAAAGAATCTGAATAATATATTCAGGTAAGGTCTTTATAACAAATTTTGGCATTTCACCCTTACCCCTTCAGATACCTCCCTCCATTTTATCTATGGTTTTTAATTTAGAAACAATGGATAAAGCAAATTATTCATCTGATATAACACTGCATGATTTAAGATGTATATACACTTGTTCAATCCTCTGAGGATTTAACTCCAGGCCAGACTAATACAATCCTACTGGAGAAGTGGACACAGATTCAACACCCAATATATGCCTACGCAGCTGTCCAATTTTGCAGCAAATCTCAGACAGTAGGTACAGAGAATGGGGCTGCTATGGGGCCAGCCTGCCCTGTTGCTGCAGGGCATCTGCTGTCACTGGCCCAGCTGTCTCTGCCTCCATCTCTCTTAATTTACTGATTTATTAATGAATCATAGCCTTCTTATATGCCATGTTGTATAAGAACAGGATTAAAGAGACTATATATATTTTTTTGTTTATAATGCTTACTATACTCACTAAAAAAAATAACATGGCTGGACTGCAAAGACACAAAAAAAGCACATTGCTCCCCACTAAAAAATAAAACATTGCTGGTCCCCACCAAGAAAAAAAAAATATGGCTGGTCCCCACTAAGGAAAAAAAAATATGGCTGGTCCCCACTAAGGAAAAAAAAATATGGCTGGTCCCCACTAAAAAAAAAAAAAACATGACTGGACCCCACCGACACCAAAAAACCCACATTGCTCCCCATTTAGTCACTCACACACTGCAGCAGGCGAGCGTGCGTGCGGGCTTCCAGGCAGGCTGCCGGGCGGGAGGTAAACAGAGAGAGAGAGCATGGGCTGGCTGATTGGCACAGGGAGCTGCCTGGAAGAGCGGGCGGGAGGGAAGCAGCCAAAGTGGCATGTGTGAGCTGTGATGTCACTTCACCGCGTCTTTGCAGGTCATTGCCCAGAGGAGCTCAGCGGCCTGGGCTGCTGCAGTACTGTAAAATGTGCCCAGCGGCTCTGACCGCCATGGCACACTTCTCGATCGGCCACGGCACACTAGTGTGCTGCGGCACAGCGGTTGAAATCCACTGATATAGAGGTATGTATTCTTATAACTTGCCACTAGTTAAAGTTAGTATTTTGCAGACTAGAGTACGAGAATGCCTAATTAAGTATCCCTGAGTTGGTTTAATCACAATTGTATTTTGATTGCTGGCATAAATAGTGTGTGAAGGGATCTTCAAATGTGCACTGTGTGTTTGGATGTTGGATGTAATATTTCCCTCACCCCATTTATGAGAGAGGAGGAGTCAATTAATTGTTGAGGAGGGGAGGTCTTGTTGGCTGGGACCCAGTCTATTAATCCCCAGAGGTAAATCCTCTAGCTGGCTGGTGACGAAGTAGACAGGACTTTCCTCTCTGTGAGGGAGTTTCCCAGCTGCTGGACTTGGGGCGTTTGTTCTACTCCTGTCAGCAGGGTCAGATTAACAATGGGGTCGATGGAGCTACAGCTTAAGGCCTCCACATAAAAATAGGTGTATCATCATGGCAGCATAGTGATCAGCTGCATCAAATATTTGGCCATATATTATAACTATTAAAATGGTATTTCTATTTTTTTCACAAAATGTTGCAACTTTTCTTCTTTTATGTATATAGGGAGACAGTGGGGCTGAGCATGTAGGGGTGGGCACACCACACAGCACTGGCCACACCCACAACACTGGCCACACCCACACAGCACTGGTCACACCCACACAGCACTGGTCACAGATTCTCCCCTTCTCAATATGGACCATTGAACATTTACAGCCCCAGGCCCATGTAGCCCTTAATGCAGCCCTGCCTGTCAGCCATGGTTAGGAGAAGTAAGGCTACTTTTTCTTCAAAGGGGGCAGGACAACTGGTGAAATTTCATCTGGGGGGCAGAGACATTTACACAGGACACAGTAAGTGCAGACAGTGTTATGCAGCCTATTTGAATGGCTGCACACAGGGAAGTTACACCACTGGGCAACGTAAAAATATTATTTACAGTGTATACAAAATAAAAACACAAAGCAGTACACTGGGAATTACTGGTAAAGCTATGGCCAATCCGCCCATGCCCTCAGCAGTGAGTGTACAGGGGCCTAACCCTAGTGTAGTTAGGCCCCCAGCAGTGAGTGCTCATGGCTGCCCCCAGTATACTGTAAGTGCCCCCTCAGCAATGAGTGCCCAGAGTGCTAACCGCAGTGTATTACCCTCTCAGCAGTTAGTCCAGTGTGCTGGCCCCAGTGTACTGTAGGTACACCTTCAGCAGTGAGTGCCCAAGGGGCTGGTCCCAGTGTAGGTACCACCTGTAACAGTGAGTATTCAGGGGGATGAAGGCAGTATAGGTACCCCTGCACCAGTGAGTACCCATGGGGCTGTCCCCATCTACACTAACAACAAGAGTTGCAAATTGTTCACACATGTTTGCAGACACTACTGGAGTTGGATTACCAGAAGTAGAGGGCACCCACCTCCAAAGCCTCAAAATTTGACCAAGTCCTGTAAGGGTAAAGAGGGGAACACATAAACCACCAACCTATACTCTACCATACTTCCAGTCTGCTGGCTATATACCCTGGAGTACTTCCAGGAACCTTTAATACAAAGCAATGAAAGATGCTGCAGCCCTCAGACAACCAGGTGGGTAAACACCCAGCAGTGCCCCAGACAGCAGCCCCCAGGTGCATACACACCTAGGAATTCCACAGAGGTTTTCACCCAGCCATAGGCATTGCTTGGTGTCCACTGCTCGCTAACTCATGACCGGTGATGAAAGAGAAGATGATCTCCGGCAGGGGAGGGGGAGCGACGGGTGACCTCTGCCGCAGCGACTGGGAGGGGAAGCAGCCACCAATCCCAGCATCCACAGAATAGATCAACAAGCAGTCAGTATATGTGTGTGACCCCGGCTTTGAGACGCTGTCTGTGCTGTTCACCTCACATCCCTACTTTCCAGCACCTGACGCCACTAGCAGGTAATCAAGGGAGGGTGAGTAGTGGATAAGTAAGGGGTGGATTGATCTGCGAAGCACAGACATAGGTGGCTGGTCCGTGGGGAGGTGTCAATCACCATGAACAAATCATGTCGGTTTCATCCATTAATATGCCAGGGCCGAATGGGCAGGTTGGGTCACATATTTAAAAAAAAAACAGAAAAATAAATAGTTTACAGTGCCCCCAAAACTGTCTGGCCAGTGGGAAAACTCCCTGTGAGGTCTTTGGTCAATCCGCCCCTGCTTAGGAGATTGCCATTCAAACTGTGCATGTGCGGGTAATGAATATTATTCTGCTGACATGTTTGATTGGTGCATCTAATGATGTTAGTGGAGTGTAAAGGAGACTTTGGCTTCCAGTGGAATACGAGGAATACTCTAAAGATGATAGCATGCAGCCATGGGCATAGCTATATTGGGTGCAAGGGGTACCATTGCTAATGGGCCCAGAGGCTTAGAGAGCCCAGGACCCATCTCATATAGTTGCCAAGTTCCCAAATTTGCCTGCTAATGAATTGGGATCGGCCATTGCACGGGTCAGCAAAGGGGGACTCGTCAGTGATGATCTCTGTATCTCCCTCTCAGTAAAGATCCACACTGATATGAGTCGTCTCCCACAAAGAGTGCAGTTGTTTTACTGTAGCTTTAAACATGTTGGTAAGCAGCATGGTTAATGTGATAACTGCACGGGTGAAGTAGCATTTCAGCCATGTCGGGATACTGTCACTGGCATACTGAGGTCAACATAATGACTGCCACTGTGGACTTCCTTAGCGCATACCTATATCTAAGCCTGTCAATAGATACTACAGTATTTCGTTTCATTTGCTATTACACATTCTACTCTATCTTGCATTTTATTCAAACCCTTTTAAGACAAATATATTACTTGATTACCAGCATTTCAGTTAAAGTTTATGGGCCTGATTCAGAGAGCCAAACACAAACCGCACATATTTCCAATGTTCACGTAGTTGAGTGATTTTTCTGCATGCACCTAAATTCCTAAAAACTCATACAGCGCATGCAGAGTCGTAACTACACTTTTTGGTGCCTGTGCCAGAAAGAGCATTGGCGCCCCCTCATTTTTCAAAGTGACATAATGCACCCAAAAAGGGGCCATAGCCTCATGGGGAAGGGCCAGGGAAGAGATAGGAGAGGCCAGGAGATGCTGGGGATGAAATAAGAGGAAGCTACAAGTGAGAATGATAATAAACAGAAATTTGACAGGCCAAAACAGCACCCCCTGATCTCAGGTGCCCTGTGCGATGGCACTGGCCGCACTACCCTAGCTACGGCCCTGAGCGCATGCGTTACACAAAGTGTACTCACAAAGGTGCTGTTTCTATCAAGACGCATGG
Organism: Taudactylus pleione; assembly: GCA_031769625.1. NCBI lineage: Eukaryota > Metazoa > Chordata > Amphibia > Anura > Myobatrachidae > Taudactylus > Taudactylus pleione. The sequence goes on from JAUIMM010000154.1 coordinate 9,955,344, forward strand.
CATCAGAAAGGTGGCAGAAAAGTGATGGGCATTCCTGGGCAGTGACTGTGATATGGCTAGAGATTCATGCAAAAATTATCCATTCAGTGGATGATATATGGGAGTGTCGCGGGCATGTCAATAAAATTGGCCACGTATACAGGGGCGCTGCTGCAGACATGGGAGGCCATAGCCAGATGGAGAAACTGCACCTGCTATAAGGCAGGTGCAGGTTTTGATGATGCAACTGATAGTGGCATCTAAGGACGTACCAATGGTGTATTACTGCATGTAAAGACGCTGTACACTTGGGAAGCAGTTTGTAACGGTCAGAGCCGTAGAGAGACGGCCCCATTGCTATCGAGGGCGTGGTCTAATTATGGGAGATGCGGCCACACCCCATTAGAAAAAATATAAATATAAAACCGTATTTGCAGCACCGCGAAGCACTGTGGAAGAAAGCGCTGAGAGCTCCTCATCCCAGAACAAATCTAGGGGGGGGCATGATTAGTGTGGTTACCCCCCAATCTAGGCAGAGGAGAGAAGACTGTTGCTGCTCAGTGGCAACAGTCTTCTTGGTCTCCTATTGCAGCCCAGCACACATCAGCATGTGCTGGGCTGCTGACAGGTAAGAGGGAGGGGAGGTGGCATCAAACAAGCTCGGGCTCAGGTAATTAGCTTATTTTATTTTTAATCTTGTTTACACTAAGCACACATAAAACAAACCATTAAATGTAGGCAGCATAATTGTAATTGCATAGAACAGTGTTTATTGAACAAGAAAAAGAAAATCACAAATACAGTAGTGAGATTTCTATAAAACTAGTGCACAGAAAACTCTAATGTTGGCAATAGAAAATCAATCAGATGCTAGTTTTAATATTATAAACTGCATTACACAAATGACAGCTAGAATCTGATTGGTTGTTATGGTCATCACAAACGTTTAATTGTTGACTAGTTTTCATAAACAACCCCATATAATTATTATTGGACAAATTCTTTTCAGTTGCATTTTTGGGGACAGAAAGAAGACAAGCAGAAATAATGCCTCCACCTTTGTGATTGGAAGAGAAATTAGAATTTTTACAAATTGTGCAGTCAAATAGTAATGAAAGATGAGGATACTGCTGTAAAGTAGCACTACAAGTAAAAGCTATGACACAGTATTTTTACTGGCGCTGTACAGAATGTTTTAGGGGGGGAATTAAATTAGCTGCAGGGTTTACCCGCGTGTCATCTCAACTAGGTGGACTTTTCCTTGCAGATTCAGGAGCTGCGAAGAAAACTCTTTGAGGAAACAGCAGAATTAATGGTTTCACACATTGGGAAACCCGTTGATTCCACAGTTAATGCAAAATCAGTGGGTTTGCACATGATAACCCCTGATTTACTGCACAGGAAAAATGCCATTTGATTGAATAGCATTTCCCAGTGCTGCGCGGGTAATTATTAGATGTGCAAAATAAAGCTTATCTTAATGTGCAAAATAAAGCTCTCAATGGCATTTCAAGTCCAGCCAAGCCATCACTTAAATACAATATTATAAAAATATCTGTCTGAGCACAGGCTATTCGCGCCCATAGCTTTTACTGGTATTGCCACTTTTTCTAAATGCTGATAGATGATAAAGGTTGGAGATGTTTGAAACTAGAATGTTCCAGAACACAGATAGTAATTGGTTCTTTCTCGCTCAGATTTTCTGTTCGATCTTGTCCACTTTGGTCGAGACTACTCTTCCGTCCACTCTGTCCTCTGTGATTGTGGTCACAAGCCGGCTTTTTTTTTGATCTGAGAGTAGGCCAAGTGAAGAAAACAAATGTTGATTAAAACAATGTATCTGGGTATTGCTCAGTGATGGTGAAACAATGCATTTAAAAAAAAAAAAATGTATGTTTATTGCATGTTCATTTTTTGTATGCATATTGCATGCCCCCTGTCTGTGCAATTGTCTTGTTTCTTGTCTTCATCATTATCAGGCTATACTTGGTGCAAAAGATACACCCGGAAGCAGGCATTACAGCACCTGTAGATGTAGCATCAGATCATCATCCGAGTCGTGATGGTCACAGCCACTAGTCATTTGAGCAAGCCTACGCTTGCTCAGAATAACCACTGGAACTGCTTAGCCGGGGGGCCAGTAAATCTGTGCTGGAAGATGCAGACCCTGGCCCCCGGCACTCCCAGTAAATGGCACGCCCCCATTTTCAGGAATGCTGGCTGGCCCCACATGCTCGTCACCCTCTCCCAACCCCCAGATTGGCACAGCACATTAATCATGCTGCAGCTTAGTGGCACTGCAAGCGTATTCGCAGATAGTGACCTCAACATGCGCAGATCTCTTTCATTCTGCTTTGTATGCAAACCATCAGGTTTGCGTTTGCCTACAAGTCTGAATCAGGCCCAGAATCACATGGACTAATAATAATAATAATAATAATAATAATAATAATAATATAAAACATTCTGACCATAGAGCCAGACTAAGGGGTCAATCCTATTAGGTGCGGCAGCCCATAGGGCTCTGAGCAAAATTATGCTAATCCAGGCTTGGGTCGAGTAGCGAAGGGTGCGAGATGCGGTGCCTTTGCCGGAGTTTAAACGCCGTTGCAACGGCACATCGCACCCTTTGCACCTAATTGGATTGACACCTAAATTCAAATGTAATTTTATACAAGGTAGCATCATCTACTTTTACTACCCAATGGTTACTGTGTGATGTCAGAAATGACCATTCAATTATAAACCAACTATTTCAGAACATATTGAATTAAATAACAATAATAATTAGAATGGTTGCATGTTGTGGAACAGAAAAGCCAGCATAGCTGCATTGATTTATCTACTAGCAAGAGCTACCCATTGAATTATTTAACAGCTAGACATGACTATATGATTGTATGCCTCTAAAGCCCCTCTTAGATAAAACAATAAGATACTTGTAGTCAAAAACAAGAGGTTAAAAACTTTAAGGCTAAAATAAAAGTATTATCACTTGGAATGTAATAGATACTCTGTAATGTTACCTGCTGCTGCTGCTGCTGCTGCTGATGATGATGATGATGATGCTGCTGTTGCTGTTGATGATGATGATTCTGACCTTCTCACATGTCTAGATGACCACTCACTATTGTTTGAACCACTGCATAAAAAAATAAATTATTTTATTAAGATTTACTTTGCTAAACTCTTCACTTACATCCTACCAAAGATGAATTCAAAAGGTAAGGAAAATTAAAAACTCTCGAACAGTGGCTGCTGCTTGTTACATTATAATTAAAAGTGAGTGGCTTAATAGCCAATTGCCACTCTCTCAACCCATCAATGACATTGAGAAGCATCAACAGTTTGACAGGTAAGAAGTTGCTGGCTGCTTTCCTCATTATGTAACTTATTCAGTGTTTCAGGCACCCCTTAACCATTGGTAGCCTAGACACCAACCTTGATTTGTCTAATGGTAGTGCCGACCCTGCATTTATATGCAAAATTTGCATTGAAATGCAACCAGCATTTAACTTTTATCTGTCTAAAGAAAGCTAGACAATAAAAGTAAGTGTCTCATTGGTTGCTATGGTTTAGCACAAATTCTGCACCAACATTTAATGCTAATAAATGAGACCTGCTGTTTTCGTTATACAGTAGTTTCTGTTAGTATCTCCTTACTGTTGTTCTTTCATTACTGTTGCCAATATCCTTTTATTAGAATGGCTATTTCTTTTTTTCATGTTGATTTTTATTTCATGCACACACTGTGTCTCCTTCCTCAGGATGTAGAGAACAAAACCCTCCATGAAGACCTGATATTCAGTCTTGGCCTTAGCTCATGTCCTATCACCGTCTGCCTCTACCAGACATACTCACTTCCATGTAATATACTAGAGTGTCTGCTTACCGTTCTCCATCTAGCAAGCGGCGGTACATCTCTATCTCATTTTCCAGCCTGTTTTTAATGTCCAGGAGCAGCTTGTACTCTCTGGACTGAGTCTCCATATCGAATCGCCGTTGAGACAGCTGCTCTTCCAGGTTGCTCACCAAACACTGAATCTGAGCCAGTTGGGAGCAGTACCGACCCTCTGTTTCAGCCAACGTGCTCTCCAGGGATTTTATCTATTAGAGGGTATATTATTAATTTCAGAATAATAAGTTACACATCTCCCTTCTGTCATGTGTCTTGAATACATGAAAATCTAATCTAGATAAAGGTTGTGTCATTAACAAAATGTAAATATTGAGAAGGTAGTTTTTTAACCTTAAACATCATACCTTTATTTATACCACAGATGTAATACACCACTATGCATATGGAGCTACAGTGCATACATGTGGTGCTACACAGGTGGACCACGAACTACAATTCCCAGCAGCCTTTGCCGTTGCTTAAGAAGTCAGGGGGATGTCACATGGGCAGTGTCAGGTGTTGGACATTTCGAAAGAGGTGGTTAGGAGAAAGCAGTAGGCATGGACATCGAAATCCCACCATCAATGATGGCTGGGCTTCCATCATCAAAACTTTCGATGCGATGGTAAGTAACCATTGCATCAAAAGTATTAGATGAAAAAAACTATTCATTTGATATTCGCATGCGTAAAAGACTCTTCTCGTGAATGATCAATAGCCCTATTTCTTGGCTGGTAGGGGACGGCACTGGGGGCGGGGTCAAGATGCCAGATGCTGAGAACTGCAGGCAAACATCGGATTGCCGCCATCGAATGAACAATAACATCACAAGAAAAACATTGATTGTCAGCAAACATCGACCATCGATGTCCATCCCTAGAGAACAGGTGGTCGGGAGAGGCGTAAGGGAAAGAGGTGACGCAGCAAGAGGCGGTGTCAGGCAGGAAAGATGGAGAGAGAAAGTGACAGAGACAGTAGGAGATGGTAGCAGAGGTAAAGACAAAGATCAGGGAAGAGGCAAATGGATTGAGGGGAGTAGGAATCACAGTGTCTCTCACCCTCACTGCAGAACAGCGAGGGTGAGAGAAAGGAGAGTCGGAGATAGAATCGGGGAGCAGCAAGAAACTAGAGTGGGGAGAAAGAGAGTAGAAGAGACTTTTATTTATCTGCTGTGGAAAAGAGTGGTCTCATAAAACCCGACAACCCAGGACTGTAAGTAATATTATTTTTTGGTGGAAAATTGTATGAATCTAAGTATATTTAGGGCCCCTTTTAATAACGCGTGACATGCTTGTTATCACTTGCTACTAATCTTACATGGTGCTCCAACTAATCAGTTCCTATCTGTCATGTGTTTGAAAAATGACAGTTAGGAGCTGATTGGTTGGAGCACCATTTAAGATTTGGAACGAGCGATAACAAAGAATATCACGTGTTATTAAATATGCCCCTAACGTTGAAGCTTCACAGCTCGGTCAGCACTGCCTGTGATAGAGAGAGAGAGAGAGAGAGAGAGAGAGAGAGAGAGAGACTGATAACTGACATTTTAAATGCTAACTACTGTTAGCCATGTTAGCTGACAGTCATTGGCTGTTACATGAGAAAAGGCGTATTAAATAAAAAACTAAAAAAATAAAAAACTATAGGATACAAGTACTAGCACTGCAAATGTTAGTGCTGATCCTGCTTCGCCCACTATCCTGGCAAAGCAGGAGCAGATTACTGTGGAACAAAAAGTTACCCAATTGGCGTATTACTCAGAGCTGCATAGTGCGTCTGTTTAGTTTACCGCGCATGAGCGAGTCTAACGGGAAACGCAATGAAAAATAAAATGGTTTGTCCTTACTTTATTGTCAAGAAAACATTCCAATTTAGAACACTCCCAGCTTCCCTCAAACTCTTCACGTGAGGAGAAACAGGTATTGCCATCTACATCTTAGTATTAGCTGTGTCTTCTTGAGCCACCATAGGTGCTGATAAGCATACCTGCTTTAGAGTTTGCAGGCAGAAGATGCAGGTGATGCCTTTTGTATATATCAGAAAGTCTTCCAGGGTGTGGCCCCAGCAGCTAATGCCATCTTCATATGTGTAGCATATGGGCTATACATTGCAACATTAACCAGGAGAGGGATCTGCAGGATCCTTCCACGGCAGTGGCCACTCACACATGTGTGGTCTGATGACCGAACATGCACGGTCCCAAACTGGAAGTAAAGTGATCAATTAGTGATCACTTTACTATTAAGACATTGCAGGGACCAGCTACTATCTGAGCTCCTCTCCCTGCATAGAAATATCCATACTCTGGCAATATCAAGCTAGGTGGCAATAGTGAGCCATGGATTCTGTGTGGGGCTGGAGGGATCCATCCACACAGGGAAGAAAAAGGAGGTGTGACCACACCTTCAGTCCAATGTAGGACTGAGACAAACAGGTAAGTATACAGCCCAGGTGGGGTTGTGGAAGCCAGTCAGACTACTTGTGGAGAGTTCAAGTGGGACTGTGGCAGATATAGAGCCCAGTGTGCCAAGCTAGGCCAGTGGGAGGCCAGAAGGCTGTGTCCAGGCCTGCAGCCAGGCAGAAAGGACCACAAATCTCTGACTGTGTATGTGAAGTTGTAGCAGCACCCATTCACACCTATGGGGGTTGCTTTCGCTTTCGAAAATAAACATCCTCGGGATGCTTAATATTTGCGGGTGTCCCCCCAAAACTGGTGTTTTCGAGGGATATCCTTTGTTTCAAGTAAATATATGCCCCTTTGTTCAAAGTAACATTGCATCCCTGTTCTGTTGATGAAGGGATTATGTGGGGGCAGACATCTGTAATTATTGTTTATACATATCTTCTTTACATGTAGATCTTCTATGATGGGATAATTGTTACATATAAATTAAAAGTGTGTATATATCTCTACAATCTTTAAACACTGCAGACTTATCATTCATTTCATGTAATACATGTCTTTCCTGCAGAGATTAATACTGTACCGTGGCAAGTTGTGTTTGCAAGTCTATCTCCATGGTTTGCAGAGTACGTCTCAGTTCGGTGACCTCAGAACTACCCGTTTCTAGTTGTTTGCTACTAGTGGATATCTCATTGCTCAGCTCGGTGATCTAAAACAATAAGTGTAGTAACAAAAATTAGTGAATCAGACAATAGAGTACAAAAAGGTATATACAATGAGTGATTGATGAAGAAATTTAGAAGTGGCAGTAACAAAAATGTAAGTGAATGGAATTTAACAACATTACAATTGAAGCATTAGGAGGAGTGACGATATGCCATACTACCGTATACCAGCCCACATCACTGGGTATACTGTATATTTATATGTCATCTGGAGCCCAGTGAGAGGATGCACAGTAACTATGTATTTCACCAGAAAATAATCTATAAGAATCTATAAGATAAATAATCGTTCCCCAAATAATTTCTGTCAAATGTCCAAAATTATTGCCAGTGAAAACAGGGCCTAATTTCGATCCGGACGCAATTGCATTTGCGATTTCCCTTGCTCCACAATTGCAAATATATGCTATAGACTTATAAGTTTACCTGAGCATAAGGATGCCCACTGCTGCCTTCTCATATCCGTCCAACAACGTAAACTTTGAAAAACGTCAATGCAGATCTGTTACCCATCGACCATCTGAGTAAGTCTGACACTATTCAACTGCATGCAAGATCGCAGAGGCTCATATATGCACAAACCCAGCTAACAATATTTAAATGGACCCGACACGCCTGCATTTCTGTAGCCACCCCCAGTTATCTCCCCCAAATGCCGACTACCTGTCAATCACTTTGCGAGTAAATACTCTTTGTGACAGAAATCGTAATTCAATTGTTGCGTGTGTGCAATGGTGGACAATCACTCAATCTGTGTAAAACATCAACTCTGCGTCCGGATCGGAAGCCGGCCCACAGTTCTTTATGGTGCACGTCCTATTATCCTACTGTACATGTATATATGTAATTTTAATACTTTTTCTAGGAATTTTTTTTATAAGTCCCTGCAATATATCACATATATCATGATTTTAAGAGCAGAAGATCTTTTTTTTTCTATCTTACATAGAGACTGGACAGTCTCTCTTAGCAGCTTCTTCCTTCCCCTAATCTTTCTTTATTAGCCAAAAGGTTTTCTCTGGCTAATATTATGTCTTACATTAATGAGCTGTGGTCGTTGAGATCCAGATGTTTATAAACAATTAGGATCAGCTCTCTCGGCATCGGAGGATTGTGGCATTGATGTATAGGCTTTATAAGTCTATGCATATTTATTATCATGAGAATAATACATTTCCAGAAGCAAAGACTAAAATATTGAGTAAAACTGGATTTACTGTACATGTAAAATCAGCAAAGGGAAGAAAACAAAAAATTCATGGCTTAAATAAGTTGAAATGAGTAACAATGGCTTTTCTCAGTTGACCAGGAGGCATTTTTTTATGCATGCTAGTGTGGATTGACTACAGTCAGGCCTCTCTGTCAGATGACATTTCAATTAGAAAATGTCTTCCATGATTTGTAATAAGGTAAGCCAACAACATTTTATTTTTGTTAGTAATGTGCACAGAATTTTTTTTTAATATACTTTTAGTCACCTTTTTGTTGTATTCATCTTCTGCTTTCCTACGATTTGTTTCTGCCAATTCTTCATACTCAGTTCTCATGTCGTTCAGGACTTTAAGGATGTTGCTTCCTGGAGCAGCATCCAGCTGCACATTGACACCAGAGGTGACTCCTTGCAAGCTCTTCATCTCCTAGACAGATAGGTTAGTTGCTCCATGTTAAGGTATCATTAGATCTATACACAAGCATGCATAAAGTACTGTAATACAGTTGTTTGTTTTACTGATGCAGTGGGGTCTCCTCTAAAGATGCCCAACAACTGTAATTTATGTGAAATATTTATATTTTCAAAATTGAAATCCCCCTCCCAAAAAAAATAAAAAATAATAATTCCTTTAGCCAATATTCCTTTCCGTTCACACCACAGTAAGGGCACTTTCATATATGACTTTGTCCTGTGTGTTATTTATTGCATTTTGAATGGATTTCATCCAGCTGAACCACAGAATGCAGCAGATACAAGGATCACTGATTCCCCATTCAGTCTGCTGTGAGAAAAGGATGATGGGAAAAATAATACATTTGGCCCATCTCACTGTTCACTAGTGCTACACACATAGAAATGTATACTCTAAACTCTCTTCCATGTCTGATCCATATGAGCTCCATGCTGCGTACAATGAATCACTCATTGGAGTAAAATGGCAATATCAGTTAATTTACTACATATTAAACCCTATTTCCTGTAATGTATGCCATTGCTAATGCATTTCTCACCTCCGCATGGTTTTTCCTGAGATAAGCAATTTCTTCTGTCAGACTCTCAAGCTGACTTTCAAGGCTTGCCTTATCTAGAGTCAAATCATCCAGAACCTTACGTAATCCGTTGATGTCCAATTCCACACTTTGGTACATGCTAAGTTCATTCTCATACCTTGAGGACACAGAGGCCACATATACTATTAAAGAATATGAACTTTAACATTTTAGCAATATCATGTATCCATTATGTGTGGTACTCATATATAAAAATAAAGGCAACAACCATTCATTTCCTGTCATAGTAGTATTCCAGTAACAATCTAACCATTCTACAGTCTAAGACAATGGTTCACAAACTTTTTTGAATATCGGCACCCTAGAGTATCAACATTTTTTCCTAGTTCCGCTAAATTTAGCAAAAAAAATAAATAAATTAAATTAAATAAATGATCATCTTTAGGGTCAGTTATATGGTGGTGGACGGGGGTTATGCTTCTGCTTGTCCACATATTTTATGATTGGCAGTCGCCAACACTGGTTTTACCTATCACATTGACCATAAATGATTTGATTTGGCCCTGGACGACCAACCTGGTGCCACGGCACTCAATTTGGGAACCACTGGTCTAACAACTAGTCATTGAAATTATTGCTACATATACCCCATAGATTAAAATATTTACCCAATTTCACAAAGCTAGCCTTAATAGTAGATGCATGTGTCGGATTAGCAGGGGTTGCAGGTGCAACAAACTCCCCATCTGCCAGGCCCCATGTAACTGTCATCCATGCTGACCCAAGCCCTGCTCTCCTCTGCTAACCCCTCCGGACACTATGCTTATGTGTGCTATGTGTCTTTTGTTCACCTTGATAATGATGACCCCCATATCTTTAGTGTTCAAAAAGAGAAAAAAAATGAAAGTGTAAGACATTTTCAGTCTAGTGAAGTCTCAATGAGAATAAATAAACTGAAAATATCTGGAATGGTCAATATGCACCAAAATAATCATAGTGCTCTTCCCTGTTCCAGTGTGGAGTTGGTGGATGTTTGTTGCTCTATATGCTTGCTCAAGATTAGTGTAAATACAACAAACATAAAAATATTTATATGTTGCCGGTGCTCGCTAAACAGTACTGCTGTCAGTATATGCTTAGTATACCTCTATGGTAAATACTGCTCTTGGTATTTAGTGAGCATTTGCAATTGTTAGGGACAATTAGAGAGAAATCAGTATACTTTTTTAAACACTATGGTGTACTTAGTAAAAGTGCAAACTTTAGGGGCTTCTTTGTAAAACATATATAGACAATAGGGGTATTTTGAAAAAATATGCATAATTTATAGGATACTTTGTAAGACTATATAGACATTAAGGGATATATTTAAAAAAAAGTGTGGGTTTTAGAAGTTGAGTTGTTGCCCATAGCAACCAATCAGATTCTAGCTAATATCTTCTAGAAGGTGCTAGATAAATGATAAGTAGAATCTGGTTGGTTGCTATGGACAACAACTCCACTTCTTAAAACCAGCACTTTAGTATGTATTCCCCTAAGGGTAGTTTAAAAAAATATATATATTAGAATGAAATACAAACACACCCAAACTTCGGGGTTCCGAGTGGAACCGATTCCAGGCTCGGATAATTTTTGGGGTTCCCCTCTCCGGGAGGCTTGCCTGCCTTTCCGGGGGGCCGGGAGCGGAACCCAATGTTCAGGAGGCTCCCGGTCAAATCTGGAGGGTAGGCAAGCTTGATGTGAAGGGTAATTGGTAAGAACATTTTGAGAATCCCTTATCTAAGCTATAGCAGTCGTGCTGCTATAACGCTTCCTGCTTCACCTCTTTACCGAGGCGAAGCAAGAAGCACTAACGATGAGATGTATTAACATCTCATCGGCGGAGCGGGGGAGTGAAACCCCCCCTCCAATGATCCCTGCCTGCCTGAGCAAACAGCCTAGTGCTGATGCGCTGTGTCTCACTCCCAGCCGGTTCCACTGAGCATGTGCGGGATCTCGCTAGCATCGCGAGATCCCGCGTGCAGCCCTGGAGCCAGCAGCCCCTGCAGCAAGGACAACTTTGTCCCTGCTGTGGGAATAGGGCATCGTCAGGTTGCAGCTGTCGATAGCGATAGCTGCAGCTGGCGGAATGGTCAGGCAAACTGACCATTCATACATAGCCCTGCTCATCGGCGCAGCTATCTTGTAGATAGCAGCGCTGATAATGACAGGGGCACAAAGTTTTATTTATCGCCCAGCCCCCCAATCATACATGGGGGAGAAGCGGTATCAGTGCACATAACGTGCGCTGATTTCGCTTCAGCGGTTCATTCATCTCCCCCTGTATGAGGGAAGCAGTCCATGTGCTGATTTAGTTTCTACCAGTTTGAAACAATCAAACATTAGCTTTCACTGTTTAACTTGCATTAAATCATTTAACTACTGTTATTGCTGATTCTTTGCTATGGGTAACTGCACTTTGTAAATAATTTAGGGCCTGATTCAGAGGTGGATACAGTGTCGCTTCTAGTTGCAAGCGGCCAATGATTTCAGTCTGTTCATTCCTCCTGATGGTTAATGCCAGGGACTCAGAACAAATTTGATGCAGAGAAAGACTATTCCTGTAGGCGTTCCTGGGTGGTAACAGGGGGGTGGTCACTACGAGAAACTCTTTTTTCAAAGTTGCACTGGCACTGGCGGCTATGTTTCGACAGACATTCTGAGAAATCATAGGGCTGCTCTAATGTCTGATGGTGCGACCAATGTGTGTCTGATGGTGGAACTTATCAGCACAACAGGTTAATAACAGTTATGTCACAGCATTACAATGTGTTAATAGATTTCTCTTTTTAAAACTTTTATTGCAACGTATACATTTAAACAGTATGTTTTTTTTTTGCTCAGTCTCCCTATGTGGTGCCTGTAAGTATGTAGTGGTGCAGGAAGATGGCGCTGTGTACTCAGGGAGATCGTAATGCAGTGCTGAGTGTCAGCTATGCTTATGATGTGATGTCAGTTACTGTGTGACTAAGGCTCCCATGTGGGCATACTGTAAGTGTTTTTATTTTTTCCTATCTACATGATGGAACTTTAATGTAGTGTGAGTGAACATATCCTTTTGGCAGAGGTCACATGTGACTGTTAAAGAAATGAAGGCAGAATGTGAAATCCAATTTGAGTCGGGCTACATGTCAAAAAAGTTGAAAAGATATTTAGGGGTAAATTTACTAAGAACGGAGTTCTATTTAAGAAGTGATGTTGCCAATAGCAACCAATCAGATTCCAGGTATTATCTTCTAGAAGGTGCTAGATAAATGAGAAGTAGAATTTGATTGATTGCTATGGGCAACATCACTTCTTAAATAGAACTCCCATCTTAGTAAATTTACCCTTTAGAGCTTGTATTTATTGTCACCATGCACCTTACACAGCTCTGTACAGTGAATTCAGCCACAGACTAACTATATATTATTTGGCATATGCTGGCAGATGGGTCAGAATTTTAATTTACTTGGAGCCTGTGACTATCTCCTGGGTGCCCCAACCCCCCTCATGTACAGTAGCTGCTGCTCCTCCCGTAATTCATTGGCCAGTGCCTAGTTTGGTGGTGCTGCACTGAAAGACTCAAAACACTGAATGGGTGAAGCTTTGTTACATCTTCAGTGTTTTAGGTGCCCCCACACATTGACAACCTAGGCAATTAGTTGTCTAGTCGCAGAGCTGACACTGGTTGTTCTGCATTATTTCAAATGTTACAGACAATTCAAAATGTATGTTGCTTAAACAATGTACAGTATAAGTAACTACAGCTACTAGAGAAAGAGGGGTTATTGAGAAAAAAAACCACACAAAATATCCAAGGACACTACTGCCAACCAGTAATAAAAACAAATAAAAAATGCCTCTCTTCTTTAAAATGCTGTAGCCTTAGTTAAATGTTAATTGCATTATTATTACAGACTTTATAGACACTTCAATCCCTGCAAACTATCAAGAAAGCCCTCTATGTTACCTCATGATCAGCATATCGCTTTTTTGTTAGCAATACCAGAATGAATCATTTTTGGAAAGCTACTAGTTATAGTTAGTGCACATATTACTTACTTTACTCTGAAATCTTCAGCAGCCAGTCTAGCATTGTCAACTTCTACTTTGATATGATTGTTATCCAAAGTGATTTCATTGATCTACATTAAGAGATAGAATCACACAACTGCCTTAAATGAAAGGATTAGAAAACTAACATATTTCTATGCTAAAATGTTGTAACATTTCAAAATATACAAATATAAAAGGTAGATATGAAGACATTTGGAAAGATGCATGACACTGTATGTACTTTTGTCAGCCAACCAGAGACAAATAATTGACTTAATTGACCATTCAAAAACAATTCTCTCTAGTTGTCTTTCACGGCGTTACTACAGTAAAGGTAATTTACTAAAGTATAAAGTGTTTGCCCAGAAAAATATATTTGCACAAAGGTATATTTGCACAAAGGTATTTATCCATCTTGCCCAGATTATGATTTTTGGAACTGACTGTAAAATTCCCTACTTGACCCCACTTTTATGTGACTTCCTAAATAAGCATGATGAAAAACGTATAATTGTCACTTCAATGTCCGGCCTACTAGCTTTAGGACAGTCCCCTTCATTAAATTAAACAATTATATTTTTCTCCTAAAATACTATTTACCTCCTTTATGCAATTTGAGAATGACGGTACAGCAGAACAATCTTTGATATGTGTCACTTTTGCGACTTTCAATACTTTTATTACATGATAAATAATTGACATATACTGCAAATGCTCTTATCAGCATTAAATTTGGCTGCATGCTAAAAACATAAAAAGCCTTCCCACTGAAAGCATAGGATTATTCCTAATTACTTGCACATTCTGAGCACCCATAAAATACTAGTCTTTGTGCAGAAAGATATTTTTGCACCTCCTGCCGATGCTGCCATTGTTGCTCATAGATTCTTGTGCTTTTTGTAAAATATGGATGCATGACATCACTTTTGCATGATAATACATTGCGCTTGGTGAGGGCAACATAAAATCGTTCTGACGCCCCTGCACCTCTGCCTCCCTCCCTTTGTACCCTTCTCTTACCTGCCTGCAGCGGCGGCCGCGGACACTCAGGGGATGTGCTCTATAGCAATAGGCTGCACAGCCCCTGCACCACACGGAGGAGAATGTGTAACGTATGGTCTTTTAACTTAAAGACCACACATTACAACTCCTCCTTTGTGCAGTGTATGGGGCTGCGCAGCTTATTGCTATAAAGCACAGCCCCTGACTGTCCACTGCGCCCAACGTTGTAGTTACTAAAGTGCAGGTTTTTATAAGTTGAGAAGTTGACCGTAGCAACCAATCAGATTCTGCTTAACATTTATCTAGCACCTTCTAGAAAATAATAGAATCTGATTGGTTGTTATGGGCAACGTCTCCACTTATAGAAACCCATACTATAGTAAATATACCCCTTGGAGTTCTCAAAAGCAGTGTTTTCATTATATTCTAAACTAAAAAGTGTTTCCTTCATTTAACAACATTCTCATGCTCCATTTGGTATTGTCATTAGGTGATTTTCATATACTGTAACTTAATTTGTTTCAATATTTAAAGAATTACAGAATTTCATAATACATTGTTAAATACTATGAAGTGTTGAATGTGGTTAGAACTTATCTAGGGTCTTTATATGGGCAATCAGATTTTACTGCAAAAGAGTGATGACATCTTTCAAAAGCAAATGAAATTAAAATATGTAGATGACTTACCTTATCTTTTAGAACCTCAATGGTCTTATAATAGTTGCTGTTGTCAATTTTTTGTGGTTTATGAGTTTCATACCAATGTCTGATTTTCCCTTCAAGTTCTGAATTTGAATCTTCTAATTCATTCACCTTATCCAGATAGGTAGCCAAGCGAGAGTTAAGATTTTGCATTGTTTCCTTTTCTCCTGCTTGGAGAAGACCATCTTCTCCTCCATAAGAAAAACCTCCTAGTGAGACACTACTAAAGCCTCCTCCATATCCTCCCCTTTGCCCACCAAGTGAACTTCCCCCAGATAGCCCACTATAACTGCCACTACCAGAAACACCTCTGGAAGCATTACCAAAACCTTGCCGTCCAGCTGAGCTTCTGTTAGTATATCCAGTTGTTGACATGCTACCAACACCACCACTGGAACCTCCAGCTGAGTTTCCACCAGCATATGAACTTCTTGTAACAACACTGGAACTGCCACTAAAGCCTTCTCTTTGCCCACTACTATGGCCACTAGTATACCCATGTCCTGATACTCCACTGGAGCTGCCACTATGACGTTCACTATGAACTCCACTGGAACCACTAGCATAACCACCAGAGTTGCCATCATATCTTCCACTATGAACTCCATGAGAACCATCAGCATTTCCACTGGTATTACCACCATAGCCTCCATTTTGGTCCCCACTGGTGCCACCAGAATATCTACTGGAGCTCCCACTATGCCTTTCATGTTGTCCACTTCCAACATTGCCACTGGAGCTGCCGCTAGAGCTTCCACTTTGCACTCCACTGGGACCACTTGTTTGCCCACCAGAATAGCCACCTCCTGAGGTGCCACTGAAACTTCCTCCTGAGCTTGCTCTGTCTCTACCAGATGAACCACTTCCTGACACATTATCAGTGCCAGCACCTAAGCTTCCTCTATGAACACTTCTATGCGTGCTACCAGAAGTTTCCCTATTATTTTGACTTGAACCTCCATGAGTTGAACCAGCATCCTGTCCATAGTGACCACTAGATCCTTCTCCAACACTTGATCCTCTTTGAGCACTTAGTCTAGACCTTGATCTGTTGTCATCATTGGAACCTTCAGCAGCCATATGCCGAGAACCTCTTTCTTCATAGTTATCAGTGTGTCTTGATGACAATGCAGATCCAGCATTTCCATAGGATTCTTGGTGGCTTGCACTTCTATAGGACATTTTCACAAAGAGAGAAGTGTAGTGTTCCAAGTTAGGTGATATATTTGCAGAGTAAAACGCAAGAGACTTTACATTAATTTATACTAAATGAAGTAGGTGTTTCATGATAGTATTCAATTAAAATTGAAGTACTAAAATGTATGCCAACCCAGAATCCATATATACATAATTATAATTGTTAATAACCAAGTCTGAGACCATTCTTTTAAAAGTGGCTAATAAATGTAAAGTTGGATCACATTTCACAAAATATAGACAGGTGGAGCTAAATTAGAGTTTTATTGCTATGATGTATTTAATGTTGTTACAATGTGTTTTTATTATTACGCTGGTGAACTAAATAATTACAAATTTATTTTTATTTTTCTGGGAAAATGAACAACCTTTCACATGGCAGACCTGGATTACAAAACATTCTTTCTTGAGTTGAGCATGTTTATAGAATTATAAACCTAGAATAACCTCAGAATCATAAAAAATTATATGCTGCTATAAAACCGTACAAAATTGTTGGTATCAAATTTTTGGCAAGGTGGTAATTTTAATTCTTGGTGGAACTGGCACAAGTTATTTTTATTGCTGGATGAGAAGTCAGTGATAAACAAAAATTTAAGTATTGACGCTGCAAAAAAATACATTATATAACCGGTGTAGTTGGCAGGTTATATCATTTGTTAGAATTTTATTGTAACAAGATTATATCACTTTTGAAACCTAAAATTACCTAGCAACATTGCTGTAGTTTACTACCAAAAGCTTTTATATTTAAGATAGCTGTATAACCAATTCCAAAATAGAGTTTATTTTAATCTTGTTTTTATATGAATGTTCAGATTAACATAAGGACATAAATAATTCTGCACAAATAAGCTTTATATATCCGTATGTAGAAATGTTACCAAGAGTAGATGCTGAAATACCAGCCTGAGGCCCTAGAAACAGTGCAACCAGTGGTGGCAATTTGAGAATGCTAGAAGAATATTTGCTTGGCTGCAATAGCAAGAGTGAGACAATTCAGTGTGCTATTATATGAACTTTGTTTATTTTACCCATTTCCCATGCTTCATAAAAAGATTAGCGAATTATTCTCCAAATATACAACATTTCTAATGTTCTAATCTAATGTTCTGACATTACCAATAACAGTATTTCAGTAACAAATCTCTCTTGCGTTATATAACAAACCTATGTATAGATTGGTTTTAAAATAAGGACTATAAAAGTATAAAAGTCTTTAAACCAATTTCATACTCAGGATATTTTGGTGATACAGGGCCTGATTCAGAGCCGGACGCAATTTGCAGACGGTCATTCAGGAAAAGGGGGTGGCTATTCAAATGAACCGTTCGCTCTTTGCGGTCTGTTCACGCCTCTATGTCTGAACGAGCGAACAAAACTTGTGGTCGTTTTTTTGAAAAAATACGCCCCCTGGCCGCTCGCATCCTACGTCATGTCCGCTATTTATTAGATTAATCGAGTACATCAACCAGCGTACGAACTGCTCGCTATTCTTGTGGTTGGTTTTCGCTACCACAATCTTGCGAGCAGTTCTGGCTATAAAATAACCCAGTGACGTGGTCAATGACGCTGCTGTTTTAATTATGCACACCCATAAAACGCCCATTTTGACCTTTAAGCACGCCTGCGTTCGGATCTCCACTCCCCGTTTTCAAGCACCTTCCCCTGTTACCACCCACATACGCCTCATTCTGTCACTCAAATTATCAGGCATTCGCTATTTTGCGAGCACATGAATTTTGACTGCACTGACTGGTTCACGCATGCGTATAACGATCCGTACGCATGCCCAGTTGGGCAAACATCGCTCGGAGCGAACGAGCGGCCGCTTACGAGCGGCTCTGAATCAGGCCCACAGTTCCTTGTAGCAGTATACCGTACCCTTAGGCACCACTGTCAGTAATCAGAAAAGATGTCCATCCCTTGCATTCATTTAAATTTTTTTTACATAGTCCTACATACATTTAATGTTATTAAACAAATTCTATAACCCTCAAACCCAAATACAAAGTAAAAGCTGTCTTCACAAGCAATCAAAATAAAACAAATTTTACTTCTTCGTTGTTTCTAGTACTTTTTGACTTGATATTTTGACTTGCTAATATATTGGAAACTATACAAGAAATTGTTAATTGAGTGGTGGTGTTACCCAGGCCCATAGAGAGCTGGCCCGGCCCCGATAGTTTTCAAGGGGCGTATCCTAGTTACAGGTGGCGTGGTCACGCCTCCCTTAGAAATAATTAGAAAAAAGCTGATAAGGGGACAGCTGCAAGCCCTTAGCCAGGGGCAAATCCAGGGGGGTGGGGCTGGATCAGTGTGATGCCTCCCCCCACTGCAGGGGAGACTTCTGCTCAGTGGCAGCAGCCTCCCTAGCCCCACTGCAGCAAAGTATGGGCTAAGGAGAGAGTGTGCTGACAGGTAAAACGGAGGGGGGAACCGTTGCCCCAGGCCCCTGCCGGGTCCCTCCAACAAGTAATTAGTACCCGCCCCCACCCATCTCAGCACCTCTGAGCAACCCTTAAGATTCGAGCTATCATTTTCTAGGATGCACTAGATATATACAGAAGACATTTGTTTTCTGTAGTGATGGGTACAGTAATATTGTATGTGACAATGTCACTTTCTCATCCACATCGCTGTGCTCCAGCACTCCCCACCAGTCATCAGGACCTTCCCAGGCCTGTGATCCGAAGAACACAAGGTCTGCACACTTCCAAACACATAGGAGGCAGTTTAAAAACCATAGTGGGTATGTTTAGTAAAGGCCGATATTAATCAATTTAAAATCGATCAAAATTGATCAAAGTGTATCAACATCAATGTTGTGTCTCTGGGGCTAATCACATATTTACTAATACTTAAAAAAACATTATTATCTGTTAGTGAATGTGTGATTTAGCCCCAGAAATACAACATCGATATTGATACATTTTGATCAATTTTAAGTAAATCAAAATCAATTAAAATTGACCTTTAGTAAATATACCCCTAGGGGCCAAGAAAAAGGAAAGAACATTGTCTAAAATATGGACATGGCGATATATATGTGCATGTTGCAATGTGATGTGATTTTATGTGAATTGATTTGACACAGTTGTTTTAATAATAATGTGTAACAAACACTGGTACATCTGAGACATCAACTGACACATAGAAAACATTAAAATACACATGAATAACTTTATTGGGTGCACTGAATTAGAAATGATATCAACACAATGTGAGTATTAAAACAACTTCCTATAATGTTGCACATGAAGGAGCCTGAATCAAGGTTGGTTGGCTATTTATTAATTATATAAATTTTTGATACAGTGAATGAAATTGGCCCCAAGTGTTTAATAATACCCAAAAAAAAGACTGTAAATTTAGCGCCCGCCTTTAAGGTGACAATGTGTATAGAAATCCTTACTGCAGCCCGGAACACCACAGCGGGATATTTATCAACCCTCATATACTACAAACAAAGAGAAAATAAGAAAGTGTTCTGAGGCGCTATCAGGTTAATTATTTTAATCAATTAGTTTAAAATAATATATGCACATACATAAATACAGTAATAAAAAATCTAAAACAACCCCCCCCTTTCCAATAAAATAAAACTGGATCTATAACAAGAAAAACAATTTTCTAATAATTCAATTAGGGCAGTTTCCTGCTATTGATCTAATTCCAAGCACGAAAAAACAGTCTGTACAGTATCTACAAGTGAAGACAGATGTATCCAATCAGAAGTTTCTTTAGTCCAAATGGCTGATAAATATATACAATTGCTCAGATGGTAGTGTAAAATGTCATTTATTTCCCAGAGATTATTGACGTCTCCCAGCGCGGCTGATATGCTAGGCCGTCTGCCTATTCTTATTACAGCTTCTCATACAGCCCTGTGCTGTCTGTGTAAACAGGTGAGCTATTGGTAATTGGTATTAAAGCTCACCGTCTTTGCCGCCCCAAATCGCGCAAATTGTAGCTATCAGCTATTTATGCTTCTCTTTGCCAAAGTGATATAAAGAAACACTTTTTGTGCTACTGTTGCAATTTGGACTAAAGAAAAGAAAGTTCTGATTGGATATATCTGTCTACACTTGTAGATACAGGCTGTTTTTTGTGCTTGGAATTAGATCAATAGCAGGAAACTGCCCTAATTGGACTATTAGAAATTTGTCTTTCTAGTTATAGATTCAGAGGGCGGAATTCAATTGATTCCTGCCCCCATCGCGCCCGACGGAGCTATTCAATTCTTGCTCCTGTCGGGCACGATCAGCTGACAGCGCTACATTTCAGCTCGCAGCCCCAGGGGGTTGAAAGCTGAAATGTGCGCAAAGTGACATGTTTGGGTGCCCAAACATCACTTTTCGCGATCGCGCCCAGCACTTTGGTCAGGTTTAGCTGCTTTACGCGGCTAAACCCGACCACTTTGGGCGCGATCAGCACGAAAATCTGGAACAATTGCGAACTCTTGTCACTTTAGATGGGAAATGCGGGCCGCGAAAACAATTGAATTCCGCCCAGAGATATTTCTTTTAGGGGGGGGGGAAGATTCTTATATAGATTTTTTATTACTGTATTTATGCATGTGCATATATTATTTTAAATTAATTGATTAAAATTATTAACCTTACGGCGCCTCGGAACACTTTCTTGTTTAATAATATATCTGGCCATAATGACAAACCGTATTTGCGGTGGCAAAAAACTTTAACCACTGAGTGCTGACAAGGATAATTTACTGTATGTGTGGAGCTGTATGGTAAGCACTGTCCCTATCAAAGCCCCCTACCACAGCAAGAATCACAAGAGTTTGTTTGGATGCTAATCACTACTAAAGGGAGCTTCAGAAAACCAGAAGAGGCGAACAAACTGTCTACAGCACCTGTAGACAGCAGCCACAAACTGGTCAGTAGATGGGACTTCAGTAACTGGACTAGTGGAGGCATCTTCTTCTGCATATACTGAGGCCTCTTACAAAGAGCACCCTCTTAAGGCCCAGTTATGGATCTTCTGTCATAATTGAAAATGCATATTTGTCTGCATCACCCACATTTATACACATTTGATTCTGTAGCACGCGCAGTGCAATAACACAAGATGTGCTGCACAATGAGTATATGTTCCAGTGTTGACGAAAGTTCTAGGAAGGGAGTGGGGTCATTACCACACCCTATAAAGTGCCGTTTGAAGAATCAATGCGCCACCGTGAAGCCTTTTGTGTTAAAATATACATATAGTCTATAGGAGTTTGTAATTGATACATTGCTCTTGGAGTTTGATAATTAACTTCTAGAGGTGAAGAAGGAAGCAATGATGCCAAGATGTAGTATCATCTTGGCTGCCGAAGGGGAGGAGATAAAATTTGCCCCTCTGGTTATCCCTGCCAGTCCTGTAGCGCATCAACCTAGTGCTGATTCGTTGCTTCTTGCTCCCTGGCTGGTCCTAATTCGCATACACAAGATCTTGCAGAAATCAAAAGATCTGATGAGCAGACAGAACACTGCTGAAGCCACCGCTGCTGCACAGTATACAGTACGTACCGGCAGGGAATCCTGGCGATATGTGAAAAAACGATAAGCCACAAAAATTCGCTTTTAGCTCTTAACATCTGCATAATGTTTGTTGCCGGTAAAATAATTATTAGATGTTTGCAGATACTGTAGAGAAACGTGATTTCATACATGTCATATACTGGTTATAGCGCATTTGACACTTAGCAGTTTGTACATCTCACCCGTGGTATGATCCATGTGACATGCTGCACAGGGAGTGTAAACTGGTAGCAGGACATTGCTGATGATATTGCGATATTGGGACCTGTAGGATTGGGACATACAGTATGGAGATTTGTAATGGTAATATTCAGAATATTCAGAGCATATAGACTATGTTGTAGTTAGAACTTGTGAGAAATACTGTACTGAGATATAATTATGAGGTTTATATGCAGACTGTATATGAAGATTATGGTACATGAGAATGGTGATATTGTTACTGTGCTTGTGTACTTAGAGCATATTAGGCCTGATTCAGAGTTGAACGCTATGCCGATTTTCACTCAGTTCAGCAATTATCAGTAGTCTGCGCATGCGGAGCGGATGAATTGAGATCAAGCTCACTGTGAGGATTTACTTACAATTGATTGAAAGGAAGAGACCGTTTTGTGGCTGGGTACAGGGAGTTCCACACAAAACACAGGCGTGTCGGGGGCTGTTTCCTGGGCATGTACAAGCCAGCATCTGCGAGATAACAAAGCTCCAGTGTCTCAGTTACTGCATCCATTTCTGAGTGACCATAGACTCACTCGAGGAGTAGATGTGTTAAGGATCTGCGTCCAATGCTATGTATGTGTACACAGTTGCGGGCAGCTGCGAGGGCTCTGGTGGGCGTCTCAATAGAAATTCCGGCGGCTGATGCATTACCATATTTTAGCAAATGCTAAGCTGCAAAATGCGCAAATGTGTTTGCATTAGCGTACAACTCTGAATCAGGACTTGAGTTTGGACACACCCCCTCATAAATCTCACATTTTAAATCTGCACCACCTGCAGTGCAACATGGTTTTATCAAGGTGCATAATTACTAGTTCTTTTTTACTTTGCTCTTGAATGTCATCTCTATAGTTTGTGTAATACATGTAGTGATATAGAAGTATGTTGTTACATATGTGGAATAATATTTATGGCTGCATGTATAGAAAAATTAATATGCACCATGTATTTGATAGCAAGTTCCCTACTAGGATATCTGCTATGATGTATCTATATAATATAGTAATAAACTCCTCTACAGGTGCGTATCCACTTGCCGATGGGGTAATGACAGTAGGATTGCAACACTGTAATCATACAGTCGTTCCTCATCCCCTGCAGTGCCTACACTCAACAATATGTCAGTCAGTGCAGGCACCCGCCCTCATCCCTGAACATGCCCAATCTGTCGTTATCGGCAGATTTACCTGCATGTTCAGATGGTGATTGATGTCGAAAACTACCAGCGTGAGCGCGCACCGCTGTCCGTTTTCGACATTTTAATGCCCGATTTATGCACAATTAATGAACGATTTAACGATAACGATGTCATTATAGTTCAATCGCTCATTTATATCGGCAAGTGGATACACGGCTTAACACAAACTAAATTTAGAGCAGAAAATGAAATGTATATCTGGATAAACTGGATACTACCTTTATGAGATTAATCAATCATACGTGTTATTAAATGGTCATTAGTATAGTGGCCCCTCCTTTTAAAGATTGCATAAACTCATAAAAAATATTTTAGGACTTTATAATGTTGGGTACTGAAACTACAGAGAAAATTTAATTGTGTTCTAAAATTATCCCAGTTGCTAACAAAATAAGCACATACTGTACATGAATTAAAAGCTCACACAATAATTAGTTATAGCCTAGTCATGAGTAAATTACAGTGTCCCCATTAAAGTCAGGATGCTTTTTAACAATGCAGGGCTTCTGACTGATACTGAGAAACTTTGCACATTTCATTGACGGAATTCCGGGCCTGATTCAGACCTGCTCACGAGTGCTATGCGCTCGCAAGCGGGTCGATGGTGGCCCAGTGCGCATGCGCAAGACCTGGATATTGATGGCCATACCGTCGCTCCGGGTCTCGTAACAAAGGGGGCGTGCTGTCGATGTTGAGTGACAGCACGCCCCCTTTGGTGGGCGGGCTGGGGGGTGGCTGCCCAAACGGAGGCGTTCCCATGAGAACGCCTGCCGTTTGGGGGCGGCCCCACTGACATCACGAGTGATGTCAGTGGGAGAGCTTTCGGCTCTGGGCCGGCCCTGATTCAGAGCGAGCGCTCTGTCAGAGCATCCGGCTCTGAATCAGGGCCTCTGTCTTTCCCGGTATTCCCAGTTCTACTACAGCCATGCTGCAAAGCAGAATGAATTTATTGCCATATACGTGGCTTTATCCATTGACCCTATATTCACAAATTTAGCGTGGAGTTTCCATTCTGACAAACTTGTATCATCAGCATTATCACCTGTGTTCTGCACAGGGGCGGATTGGGATGGAAAACCAGTCTGGGAAATTTCTGGAAGCAGCCTTAATGGGAGTGGGGTCTGTTGAGGAGGAGGGTCTGTTGAGGGGGTGGTTGCGATGGATAGCTTACACAGCCTGGCCGGCTTGCGAGCCCAGGATACTGCGCAGATCCTAGGCTTGCCACTCCAGGAAAACGGGGCGGATGCACCCCCATTTCTGGGAACAGCGCACGCCCCTTAAATGCCTCTTCCTGTCAATCAGTCAGAGGCATTCAAGGGCTAGCGTATGTGTTAGAAGGACCCATTCTGCACACTCGCAGAATGGGTCCTGTGCATGCGCAGATTCCCAATAATAGGGAATCTGGGTTCAGCAGTGCACTTACGTGCACTGCTGAATTAGCCCCTGGGTGACAAAGCAATATGGCCCAAGTGCTGCGGGGCTGCAAGCTCATTGTCTGGGATGATTGGTGGCTCTGTGTGTCTGCATATGAGACAAATATATACAAAATGCACCTACACCATCAATATTAAATGCAAGACAATAAATGCATACAGGGATAGATGGAAAGATATGTTATGCATGCTTTCTCTAAGTACACATACATGTAGAAATATACACACCATATAAAAAGTGAATATATATATATATATATATATAAACAGGTGTGTGTACATATACATATCAATTTATATATATATATATACATATAATTGCTGTGAAATATTTTTATATATATATATATATATATATATATAATGAATTGAGATAAAAGCAGCAGCAACACAGCAGCAAAAAATGCACTGCCACTTACCAGTGTCACTCTGCCTCATTCAGTAGGTGGATCAGGGGAGGGTGTCTGCAGAGGGATTGGTGCCATGCTGTAGACATTGTGGTGGGCAGCGGTTCTGTTCCGCTCATGCTCGCCACTTGCCAGGCTGCCTGTTCCTCGCTTGCTTGTCTGTGGCGGTAGGGAGCCGGGACAGAGACCAGGAAGGGTGGCGCAGCGTCATGTGTCATACAGACACACGTTGTCATGGCCGGCCAGACCGTGTGAAGGGGAACGACAGAGGGGCACAAATGGAGAGGAGATGTCACTCATGAGCTCCGCATGGCCGATGGGAGGAGCTGCTGCGGCTGAGCATGTGCAGCAAAACTCCCGTGGCCATTTTACATGTCATGTATTATGGATGAGATGTTCATGGCCACTCTGATCGCGTTAGTGGCCAATAGAGCCGCCGGCCATGGTCAGTGTGTCAAGAGACCCAGCAGAGGGGAAAGGGGACCGGCCCAGCAGGAAATCTCCCGCTTACCTGATGGCCCAATCCGCCCCCCTTTTGTAGCAAATGTTGTTGTGCAAGAATTTGTTGCAGTCGTGCTCACACATACATGATGATCACAGTGGCTAGCATTTGACTTCTCCCAGCCACGCATATGATTGCTTTCAGCACTTTAGACTGTCTCAATGGCAATATTATTATAAAGTGACCAATCAGTATTCCTCTGAAGTCCCATAACATAATTGTGAACCATGGACCTGATTCAGAGATGGACGGTATTACACAGCCGCACAGAAGTGGCTGTGCAATACCGTCCAACAAAATGTAAATGCAGCAGGAAGTGACTGGAGGAATAGGGCCTGATTCAGAGGTGTACGTTTATGCAATTGCAACTGCATTCTCTCATGGATCGCAGTTGCTAAAATATGCTAATGCCTTCTAAAGCACAGCCGAGCATATCGATACCCACTGCTGCCTTCTTATATCCGTCTGGCGACATACAACAGCATACACATCGGCAACATCAATGCAGATCAGGCAGCCATGCAGCATATGAGTCAAGGCTGACAAGCCGCAAACACTGCAGTTCTCATGACATGCACAGAGCTCTTATGCTGCAAAGGAGATCGCAATGACTAATTTCTGCACACCTGCACATTTAAATGGTTAGAAACGCCTGCGTTTGCCTAGCCACTCCCCATGACCTCCCCCAAATGCTGACTACCTGTCACTCACTTTGCGAGTGGATTCTCCATGTGGGTGTGATCACAATACAGTTGCTGTGCATGCAAACAATTGCTCAATCTGCATAAAAACATCTCTGAATAAGGCCCATAGACACCTACTTACTGCATCTGAGATGCTGTCTCGGATCACCATCTCGACCATCAGTTGCCAGGGCCAGCCAGAGCCCAATTTTTTAGGTAAGCGAATATATTTTTCGGCATTCCCAGGGGTACTGATGAGCATGCCGAAAATGATAAGGGGGCATAGTCTCGTGGGAAAAGCCCTACACATTTATAAAGCATGTTCACATATGTATATAAATATGCAACTACATATATACACAAATGCCTTGTATCGTTCTCCCCCCACTCTCTCTTATATTGTCCTCTCCCCCTGCATGCACTGTATTGTCCTCCCACATGTTTCAAATTGTCTTCTCCCCCACCATGCCTTGTACCCCCATGCCTTTTATTGTTCTCTCTCCCTCTGTTTTATATTGTCCTCTACCCCCTTCTTGTATTGTATCCCCCGAGCCATGTACTGTTCTTGCCCCCTCTGTCTTATATTGTCCTTCCCAATGTATCATATTGCCCTCTGTCATTTTCGTACCTTGTATTGTCCTTCCCTCCTAATGTCTTTTCCTCTCTCCCTCACTAATTTACCACTGCCTTCAGTTCTTTCGTGCTGCTCTTTCTCTCCTGCCGCTCTTCAAGGTACTGGCACTGCAGAGCTGCGGCAACATCACTTGTCTCAGCGTTGATGCCTGGATAGTGTCCGTCGGTGCATATCTGCGCACTGTGGGAGGACCTGGAGAAGGAGTGGATCAGTCCTAGCCACAACCCGCCTCCTGTCACTTTGACTCGCTAGATAGCGCAGCTCGATGCGGCGCATACTTGTCCTCAGGGCGCCCATCGGGACCAATGAGTACCTCACTGTCTGTGACTGCCGCGGTGCCCTCCTCATCAGTCTGGCGCTATACACGGTCGCGAATTTAGCATATTGGTCGGGCTGGCCCTGTTGGTCGCAATGGTTGTCCCTTGGGCCAGCCTTACCAATGCCTGGTCACTTATGAGGTCAGGAAATCTGCATCCACTAATGCAGACCCTGGTCTCATACCTCCTGGAAATCGGGGACTACACCCTGCCCCTGTTTCCAGGAACGGTGATAAGGAATGCCCCACCAAATGCCGCAGCCTGTCAGACTGGGAGACACTACAAGCTGACTCGCAGATGGAGAGCTGCACATGCACAGTACACATCCTGCGCATACGATTCCTCCAACAATCTGAGCTGTGCACTAACCATTGGGGTAAGCTGTCTTGCTTACCTTCACATTGTCCAGACTGAGCTCAAGAGGCTTTTGTTCCCACCAATCACCCAGAATTGAGGTTTGCAATTCACTAAGATGCAGTGTATCTGCTGATCCTGGCACACTGCATGCCCTAGTGTTAACCACTACAGCCCCAATACTATAGCCAGCGGGACCCAGCGGTGAGAGTGAGCCGCGGACATTTGAGGTCCGGGACCGATCCAACACAGAGAGCTGCCACAGAGCGCTACAACACAGGATCGCTAACAAAGGCCCTGATTCAGAGCCGGACGCTCTGACCAGAGCACTCGCTCTGAATCAGGGCCCTCCTCCATTAATATGGAGCGTCCTCCTGGATGCTCGTATAGCTGTGGGTCACCACCCACAGCATATACGAGCGTGCAAAAAGATGGTCGCGATGGTCTTGACCATCGCGACCATCGGACTTGCGAGGGAAACCCTGCGGTCGGGTTTCCCAGCCGCAAGGCCAGGAGTGATTTTGGCTCTATCAGAGCCAAAATCACTCCCACTGACATCACTAGTGATGTCAGTGGGGCCGGCTTCAGACGGTAGGCGTTCCCATGGGAACACCTCCGTCTGGCAGGCATGCCCCCGGCACGCCCACCAAAGGGGGCGTGCTGTCAAACAACATCGACAGCACGCCCCCTTTGGTGCGAGACCCGGAGCGATGGAAAGTCCTTCGCTCACCGGGTCTCGCGCATGCGCACGACGGAGCTCCCTCCATCATGCGCATGCACAGTGGGGACCATCGACCCACTTGCGAGCGTACTGCCGCTCGCGAGTGGGTCTGAATGACCCCCAAAGTCTTTTGGTGCTGGAAAGAATTTATTAAAGCAGCCGGTGCTTGTGCTATGAAACTAAGAGGAAGGTAACTCTTGTACGTTACACACGGACATTAAGCAGTCCATTGACTTTTTACATGACCCTCCATTTCTCCTTATCTGGTCTATACGTATAGATTTCATCTGCCTCATTTATATACAGTATATCCAGCTGGACTTTTATTTACTACCATTTATATGGTTCATATGGTTCATATTTTATGTTGTATGTATGGTTTATGAGTCATTATTTTTATATGCTAGTTCATTCTATGATCAGCAGCGCTGATTCTATGTATATTCTAGACTGGACACAGTGAGTAGTCATTTAGTTTTACTGTGTAGCAAAATATCTTTATTGTTACAATAAATTATTATACTGTGTCAACTGGTGGCTGTTTCTATCCAGCACAGTGTTTTCTTTTTAATTTGTTATTTATATGCTTACAGGCCCACCCACACAGCAGTGGTATAATATAGCGATTGGCATGTGAGGTACACCTTAACACACTTCTTACACAGAGCTGTGACAGGCTTTGTGCTGATAGGCTGAGACAAGATTAATGTCTTTGAAATGGATTAAATGTTTCTCTTCAGAAATGGTGGCACTCATCTACCAATAACATACTCCTCTCCTCATCGGTTTATCCTCTCATGCTCCTTCTTCTCTGTCAGGAGATCAGGAGGCTAAGTACTTCTTTGTTTTCCTATACTATGGGGGGAATTCAATTAGCAGTGGTAATTTACTGCGGGTGAAAAAGGGTGGTAGCCTTAGGCTTTAACACCCAGGGCTATTCAATTTGAGCCCCTTTTTCTTGCCCAGTAAATTACCGTGTTAATGCGTGTTAACCCATAGCATACAGGATAAGTGTGGGTTAACACAGCCGCAGAACCAGCAAACAGGCTATTTAACGCAGATTTGTTTTCGAGCCTCGATAAAAAATCCTCGTCAATTGCAACCTGCGGATTGCCTTCTGCTCTAATTGAATGGCCCCGCTGCTTCAATTAGCCCATGGTAAATTAATTGAATTCCCCCCTATGTACTTCTGTATTTTCCATTTATCTCATAAGTGTTAACACAGAATCACTCCCTCTAAGTTAAAGAGAAATTAATGAATTATATACAGTGACTATAAAAGTTATTCATCCCACTTAGGCTAACTAACATTTTGCTGTGTTAGCACATGGAATCATGTGCTAACACAGCACATGATTTAATTTTTATAAAACCATTTGTCAAAATTAATTAGGTATAACCCCCCCCCCCTCAAAATAAGTTATTGCATTAGTATTCACTGCACAAATTACCACCTTTGCCAGTAATTATAGAGTCTATGGGGTAGTCTACAGTTTGGACTGAGTGTAGCTAATTGTGTAAACATCATCTGGAGGCTCATGTTCATTTCTCTGTTATCTCCAATGCTGATATCTCCTCACAAGGGGACCTTTGAGCATTAGAGTTACAAATGTTTTTTTTCTGTTTTGAACATAAAAACTATAAACACCAAGCTTTGGGTAGGGTTGTTTGAAATTGGAATCTTTGTAATCCATAATCAACAGTTTAGATCCTGACAAGTTTTTATTTTTGCTTCAATAGACATCCAGAACACATATTTTAAAATGTCTACCTTAATCAAGGGATTATCATTTCATCTTTCACAGGATATGAAGTTAAGTAGGGACTTCTTGTGTTTTTAGATGTTGTTAGAGCTCTAAGAACTTCCAGTCTTCAGAAGACAGACTGCTTATTGGTTATCTGTTGTGCACAGAAAAGAGCTTCGCTGACAACAAAGCCGGCAACTATTTAACATAACAGGCTACTATTTCAGGATGTTTGGTTCCAGACAGAATTACAGCACGGCCAACCAGACCTGTGGGTGGATCCTGAATGGTGCCCTGTTGTCTTCTGTCTGTACATCACCAAGTTTTACAAGTTTCATGTTTTCACATACAAAGATATTTTAATGCTCTTTATTTTCATTTTGACTAATAAAAGTACATTTTTAAATATACTGTATATCATACATTGATTCACATTTTTGTGCAGTGTGTCTTTTTTAAGTGTACCCCCATCAGGAGTCTCTCTTTTTACTTTCTTATGATTTATATACTGTTTGTATCTGACTCTGGGGAGCAGCACTGACTGACCAATCAGACATCCGTACCACCAATAGTCTTTTAGGATATATTTTGGTTTAAGGGATCACAATCTTCAAACTGATCATATGCATTCAGTATAAAAAGAGACCAATGCATAACAAATAAAAAGATTATGCATAAATATAATATACCTACAGTATCTACTGTGCGCCCCCCTCCCCTTATATACTTGATTTTGAGTTGAACAATGACTTTGGCATAAGAATTGCTTCTTAAGGGTTACAAATCTAAATGTAGTGAATAACTGCAGAACACTAGAGCCAGGACAATAACTCAGAGAGCAATCTGTATATTGTCTGTACAAGTACATTATGGTGTTTGTCAATCTTCTATCACTTATATTGATTTTTGACTTGCCTGACACGACCACCTTTCTTTACATTGATAAATAATTTTCCCTAAAAATATATGATATTTTCCTCCCCAGCATTACCATCCCATTTTAACATTAATCACTTTGGTTTACAGTAGGCAGACACAGGGCAATGTTATTTTTTCCTTTACCTTTTTAATTCAAGGTACTAATAGTGATTGAAACATTGCTTTGTGTTACCACCAGGGACATAACCTGAGATTATCAAATTTATGAAGCGTCCATCAATACATCATTATCCTACCTGGATCATTGTGCCTTATAACCAATGCAGGGAAATGATACTAATGATCCCAAATGAATGTATAGATCTGTTGTTTATATTTATATATAACAGCTTCATAATAGGGGTAAGGTGCAATCAGGGAGATTGCTAGACTCTTCAGGGAGTCAGGGAGATTGCTACTATTTCAGGGAGTCTCCCTGACAATCAGGAGAGTTGGCAAGCATGGCCATAAGCCCCCTCTTTGCTCTTCTGAGTACACGGGGCTGGAGCATGTACAGTGAAGCCACATTCACTTCAAATGCAGTGACTACCATATACAGTATCTCTCTGCGGAGAGATTTGCAATTTGAAGACATAAGTGATAAAAGGACATCCTAGAAAAATCACAGTCATATTAGAAAGTCCTGTTAGAAAGGTACAAACTTGCTTGTTAAAAACTCATGTACGCAGGTTTAGTTCCTTAGGATTAGATCCCACAAACATAGCCCACATCGGAATCAATATGAAGCTTGGGCGCTTTGCTTTGTGGTCTATGGCCCTCATTCAGAGCCGTACGCTCTGAGCAGAGCGCACGCTCTGAATGAGGGCCGGGCTCCATTTTCATGGAGCGTCCTCCTGGACGCTCGTATAGCTGTGGGTCACCACCCACAGGCTATACGAGCGTGCATTGTGATGGTCGCGATGGCGAGACCATCGCGACCATCGAATTTGCGAGCCGGAGCCTGCGGTTGAGGTTTTCAACCGCAAACTCCGGAGTGATTTTGGCTCTATCAGAGCCAAAATCACTCCCACTGACATCACTAGTGATGTCAGTGGGCCGGCTTCTGACGGGAGGCGTTCCCGTGGGAACGCCCCCGTCAGGGAGGCACGCCCCCGGCACGCCCACCAAAGGGGGCGTGCTGTCAATCAACATTGACAGCATGCCCCCTTTGATCGGACACAACGAGCGAAGGACTTTCCTTCGCTCGTCGCGTCTGGCGCATGTGCACGACGGAGCTCCCTCCGTCGTGCGCATGCTCAGTCCATAACATCGACCCACTTGCGAGCAGACAGCCACTCGCGAGTGGGTCTGAATCAGGCCCTATATTTGTTATTGAAATTAAACTGAAAGTTTCATGCACCTTTTACCTTAACAGATACAAAACTAAAGTGTTCTGGGGAAGGGGGTCTGGTAGGCTAATTTTGAGAAAGGAGCCTGGTGAATAAACATACATTCTATTCTAGCACCTATAATAAGGATTCCTCATTGAATCCATAACTGAATCTATTTATTTTTAGCAAAGGAGTATAGAAATGATATCACCACGAGATAGAATATATGATAAGTTTTCTTGCATAGTGAATTAATGTCTATCAAGTGCTTCTGGCACAAACTCAGAATAGTCAGCTTCCAACAAGTATGTACACTGTACCTGGAACAGATAACTCCTGATGCCTCAGGGAGCCTGTTATGGTGGGTGTGTATTTGAGATTGAATTGTTAAAGAATAACACGAGAAGTATCAGTGATGTGTGTATAGATTT
The DNA here is from genome assembly GCA_031769625.1 of Taudactylus pleione. Taxonomy (NCBI): domain Eukaryota; kingdom Metazoa; phylum Chordata; class Amphibia; order Anura; family Myobatrachidae; genus Taudactylus; species Taudactylus pleione. The sequence goes on from JAUIMM010000154.1 coordinate 9,987,992, forward strand.
ATAGTAGTTCTTTAATTGAATTTAATATAATTGTCTCTGAGGCTTTGTAGGCAGGAAATTTATTCACAGCATTGAATTATTGTTGTCACAGACATGATTACTGGACACTCCTTGCAGCAGTTGCTGTAGCTGTAGAGGATGTTGGCATTGGATCACCTGGGGCACCACAAGGATGTATTGAGCTTGTTTGAGAACCCCAAGACTGCTTTCTGAATGCTAAACTCAGCAGCACCTACCTATTAACAAGACATAATGCAAGTAGAGACAGATCACTTGTCAGGATGAGAAACAGTGATGAGATGGAACAGAGGACAATAGCCAGGGTATCATACAGACCAGGATGGACAGAATCTGACTGTGGGCCAGATCATGAGATTTACACAGTGCCGATATTTATGGAGATTGAACTATTGTTAGCCATTGCCCATGCATGAAAGCTGCACGCGCAGCGATTGCATTGCGATTATGCTCGCAAAAAGGACTTACTCGCAAGTTGAGTGACAGGTAGCCAGCATTTGGGGGAGGTAATGGGGGTGTGGTTACAAAAACGCAGGTGTGTCTGACCATTTAAACACTGTTCCCTGAGCGTGCATAAATTAGCCATTGCGATCTCCTATGGAGTATGAGAGCCAGGGCCGGATTAAGGTCTGTGGGGGCCCCTGGGCAGCAAACATGTGGGGGCCCCTATTAAATGTGACAAACTAGGGGTATGCGCAGTGGGGACCCCAGTAGTGTCAGTGCCCACAGTGGTAGTGCCCCGTATGCAGAGCCCACAGTAGTGGTGCCCTTTATGCAGTGCCCCCAGGAGTGGTGCCCCCTATGCAATACTCCCATTAGTAGTGCCCCCTGTAGTCATGCCCCCTGTAGTTATGCCCCCTGTGGTTGTGTCCCCAATAGTAATGCCCCATGTATAACTACCCCCAGTAGTAATACCCCTGTAGTTGTGCCCCCAATAGTAATGCCCCCCAGTAGTCATGCCCCCTGTGTGTGCCCAGTTGTAATGCCCAAGTAGTAATGCCCTCTGTATAAATGCCCTCAGTAATAATACTCCTGTAGTTGTGCCCCCAGTAGTCATGCCCCCTGTGGTAGTGACCCCAGTAGTAGTACCCCGGTAGTAATGCACCTTCAAGTAGTAAAGCCCCCAAGAGTAGAGCCCCCAATATTAATGCCCCCTGAGTAATGCCCCCAGAAGTGGTGCCCCCAATAATAATGCCCCCCCAGAGTAATGCCCCCAGTAGTTATGCCCCCCACCCCGAGTAATGCCCCCAGCAGTAATCCCCCCCGAGGAATGCCCCCAGTAGTAATCCCCCCAAGTAATGCCCCCAGTAGTAATCCCCCCCCTGAGTAATGCCCCCCGAGTAATGCCCCCAGTAGTAACTCCCCCCCGAGTAATGCTCCCAGTAGAAAAGAGAATTGCATTTAAAAAAAAAAAAAAGCTGTTACTTACCTTAAGCCTCGCTCCCGCTGCCATCCACGTCCATTCCACCCGACTGCTCCTCTGCACTATGGGAGAGATGTCATGACGTATCTCCCATAGTGCACTGCGTGAGCCGGAAGCCGGAGCTCACGAATGAGCTCCAGTCTCCGGCTCCTGCTGACACTGCGGGGAGGGAGCCGGGTGCCCGCTGGTTACAATCAGCGGGCGTCTGGCAAATAATGCCTCCCTGCGGCGTCGGGGTTAGGTTGGCCGGAGGAGGCTGAACTGGTTCCATCTCCTCCGGTTCACATTAACCCTGATGGGTGTGGGGGCCCAGGGACGATCGCCCCTGTCGCCCCCACTTAATCCGGCCCTTATGACAGCTCTCAGCATATCAGGAGAGATATAGTGTTTGAGACAGGTCAGACTTGACTTAGAGGCTGCCTGGCTGCCCGATGTGCGTCGATATTACCGATATATACGCTGCTGTAGTGTACATTGTCGGACGGATATGAGAAGGCAGCAGTGGGCATCCCTATGCCTGGGTAAGCTATGGTAGACATTAGCATATTTTAGCAATTGCGATCTGTGAGAGATCTCAGCTGCGATTATATTAGCTTAAATCTCAGAATCAGGTCCTGAGTAGCTTAAATCTCAGAATCAGGTCCAGAGTCTGTAACAAATTGTCAGACCGTAGAATGGAAATAGTCAAAGAAAAGATCAGGAACTATCCAGATCAATTACTTGGCAGTCAGAAAGATTCAAGAAAGGTCAGAGTTTGTGCAAGTGTGCATGAGGCTGTGATGGTACTCGATGTTACCGATGGTTTTGCAGTTTTGCTAAGTATTACGGATGTGTGTAAGGTAAAGTGGGTGTCCTTATGTTTTGCTGCAACGGCATAGTGATTGCAATGGATTAGCATACTATCGCAGTGAGACTGTGTGCGTAATCGCTATTGCAATCGCAGTTGCGATCCATAGTGAATCAGGCCCAAAGTGCGACCGCACCACCCCGCTGTGTTTTTGAAGAGGAAATCTGTTCTACACATGTGCAGAACGGATCTCTTCTGACTCCCCGGACTCTCCTGCGTACCCGGCAATTTCTGACCGGTATTGCTGGAAAAAATCATTAGTTAAATGGTTAATGAAATATCAAAAAATAATACAAAATGTTACTGTGTCAGATGAGGAGCTAAGGGCCTGATTCAGACCCACTCGCAAGCGGCTGTCCGCTCGCAAGTGGGTCGATGTTGTGCACTGCGCATGCGCACGACGGCGGGAGCTCCGTCGTGCGCATGCGCCAGACGCGACGAGCGAAGGACTTTCCTTCGCTCGTTGTGTCTGATCAAAGGGGGCGTGCTGTCGATGTTGATTGACAGCACGCCCCCTTTGGTGGGCGTGCGGGGGCGTGCCTCCCAGACGGGGGCGTTCCCAAGGGAACGCCTACCGTCAGAAGCCGGCCCACTGACATCACTAGTGATGTCAGTGGGAGTGATTTTGGCTCTGATAGAGCCAAAATCACTCCGGGCCTTGCGGTTGAAAAACTCAACCGCAGGCTCCGGCTCGCAGTGGTGATGGTCGCGATGGTCAAGACCATCGTGGCCATCAAACTGCACGCTCGTATAGGCTGTGGGTGGTGACCCACAGCTATACGAGCGTCCAGGAGGACGCTCCATAATTATGGAGGACGGCCCTCATTCAGAGCGTGCGCTCTGCTCAGAGCGTACTGCTCTGAATGAGGGCCTAACATCTTCCATGCTTCATATGTTTTATGCAATGGACTGAGAAAGTGGAGCAGATCTCCATATAGGAAATTGACACTATCCATATTAGTTTTGAAAACATGCAATAAATGATCAGACTCATGAGGAGATGACAACTGTATTTAAGGTAAAGGTCAAAGCATAATGTCAAATCTGCAAATACATATAAAACTGAAAGTTTGGCACATTTTTTTTCTAACTTGTTGAAATGAGCAGAATGTTCCCTTAAATATGGTATTACCCCAGATCATCATATATTTAGTTGTCAGTTTGGGTTGTTGTATTTTTTTGCTAATAGGGACCCAAGTATAGTATGTGTCTCTAAAAGTAATATTTTACAAGACCAAAAGGCTAATTTATCAATTACTTTTACTAAAATAATGTGAAAACGTGTGTTTTCACACCATTTTCACTTTATTTTTTTAGCACTTAAATGAATTAAAGGGCTTTTGGGGCAGTGTTTGTAAAAAACTACTCAAAGCCCTTAAATTCGCATTATTTTAGTAAGCAGATCGCATTTCTCATATTTGTAAAAGGAAACGTGATCTGCTCAAATTTACTAAATTAAAATTGTAAAATAATACCGGGAGAAACCCTGCGATAATAACGCCACCTGGATATGGCGTTATTAAATCTTTTCCCCATTTCCCTGACTTCTGCTCTGTCGGTATCTCTGTTCATAGCACAGAACAGCTGACCGGTGTCACAGAGCAGGAACCCGGTGATCAGCTGACCGGAGTCACAGAGGAGCTCTCCGGATCACCATCAGAGGTCCCTGGGTTCAGGTAAGTGCTAGCTTAGCGGGTGAGAGGGGGGATCACTGGGAGGAATATTTTTGTGAAAAATACCCTGAGAAGTGCGGAGGGGAGAAAGATTCACAAGGAAAGAGTTTTCTCGCAAGCTCTGTCCCTGCATGCAATATTTGATATGTACTTGCGATGTATTCAAATAGAGCATTGTGATTTTGGGCAAATTTATCACGTCCAATCCGCATCTGAGATGCGGATTGTGTTAAAAATGCCCCCAAGTCTGGGAATACAGAATTAGGCTGTTGTATTAAAATTACAAAAAGTCCTGGTTAATCACTTAACTGGCATGGTCACATGGGATGCGACCACAGCCAGCTGTGCTTCAACATACACAGGAGCTAATTCAGACCCTCTCGCTAAGATGTGAACGCTTGTTGCTGGCTGATATTTGCAATCTGCACATGTGTATGCATCGCAATGCACATGCGCGAACCACTGTGAAAGATCGGGAAGCGCTCGCTTGCCCAGCATAGACAACCCATCTGAATGAGTGACAGGAGAGGCCGTTTGTGGGTGGTGATAGGGGCAGTCCACTAGAAACGGGGGAGTGGAGGTGCGATCACAGGCGTGCCTGAGTGTTACAACGGCGTTTCAGAGGCGTAGATAATTAACAGGCAGCGTTGTAGTACACGTCACTTGGTTGAATTTCACACTGAAGTGATCGCAGTGCTTGCAACAGGGTATAGTCAACCTCAAGCCCTGCAATCGCATCGATGGTGCTCGATGTACCAATGTTTTCATGCACTTCCAGGCAGTCGCGTCACAAGGGGGGTGCGGGGGATGCAGCCCGCTCCGGGTGTCACCCTCCAAGGGGGTGACACCAAAAGCCGCACACTCCTTCCCGCACCCCCCACACCACACTCCTCCCTCCCCGGCCACCACAAGGAGGCTCCATTTGTCGAGCGCCCGCTGAGATTTTGTTACCAGCGGGTGCCCGGTTACCTCCCCGCAGCGGCAGCCGGGGGCTGGAGCTCACTCCTGAGCTCCACCTTCCGGCTCCTCCCACAGGCACTATGGGAGAGACGTCATAATGGCATAACGAGGAGCGGCAGATGGCAGTGGACGCTGGACGCTAGAGGTGAGTATTGTGTTTGTTTTTTTAGTATGTGTGCACCCATTTCTATAAGGGGTGGGGCTTAGCGGCCCGCGTTCAGGGGAGGGGGGGAGGCAGGCTGCTTCCCAGCCAGGGGCAGCTGCAGGTACGGACTGACAGGGCTGTCTCCCGGGGCCCCAGCCGCCGTCTGTTGCTGATAAAAAAAATAACATTCCTTGGCCTTGCCTGACTACGACTTGGTGGACAGGGTGCTGGGCCACCGGAAGAGGCGGAGTCACTACTCTGTGTGGGGAAGACCTGAGGAAAGCAGCTTAGTGCTATTAGTGCTAGAGGTGTCAGGGAGTTTCAGTGCAGCTGTGTGAGGGGGCTGTTACGCTGTATGAGGTGCCTGAGTGATCTGTGAGGAGCCAGTGTGATCTGTAAGGGGGGGGAGGTGGTGAGCTGATGTGTGAGGAGCCAGTGTTTAAAGGGGGGGGGGAGTGCTGATGTGTGAGGAGCTAGTGTGATCTGTGAGGGGGGCTGCTGTGTGAGGGGCAAATTAAATGTGATCTGTGAGGGGGGGGCTGTTGCGTGAGGGGACAGTGATCTGTGGGGGGGGGCTGCTGTGTGAGGGGCAAGGGTGATCTGTGAGGTGGGGCTGCTGTGTGAGAGGACAGTGTAATCTGTGAGGGGGGGCTGCTGTGTGAGGGGACAGTGTGATCTGTGAGGGGGTTCTGTGAGAGGGGACAGTGATCTGTGGGGGGGGGCTGCTGTGTGAGGGGCAAGGGTGATCTGTGAGGTGGGGCTGCTGTGTGAGAGGACAGTGTAATCTGTGAGGGGGGGCTGCTGTGTGAGAGGACAGTGTAATCTGTGAGGGGGTTCTGTGTGAGGGGACAGTGATCTGTGAGGGGGCTGCTGTGTGAGAGAACAGTGTAATCTGTGAGGGGGGGCTGCTGTGTGCATGGACAGTGTAATCTGTGAGGGGGGTGCTGTGTAAGGAGACAGTGTGATCTGTAAGCGGATGCTGTGTGAGTGGGCAGTGTGATCTGTGAGGGGAGCAGCAAGTGCGTGAGGCTATGGGGGTGCAGTGTGTGTGTGTGTGTATGTGAGGCTATGGGGGCAGTATGTACGTAAGGCTATGGGAGACAGTGTGTGTGTGTGTAAGGCTATGGGGTGCAGTGAATATGAGTGAGGCTATGGGGGGAAGTGAGTATGTGTAAGGTCTGGAGGGCAGTGTGTGTGAGGCTATGGGGGGCAGCGTGTGTGTATGTGAGGCTCTGGGGACAGTATTTACAAAAGGCTATGGGACAGCGTGTTTGTGTGGGCTATGGGGGGCAGCGTGTGTGTATGTGAGGCTCTGGGGACAGTATTTACGAAAGGCTATGATGGCAGTATGTACGTAAGGCTATGGGAAACAGTGTGTGTGTGTAAGGCTATGGGGTGCAGTGAGTATGAGTGAGGCTATGGAGGAAAGTGAGTATGTGTTAGGTCTGGAGGGCAATGAGTGTGAGTTGATAGCGCGATGTGTTTTGGATAGTATTTATAAACCTTACTTATTATAAGAAGAAGTGAAATAATTCACACCTATACCAACTCTAAAATAAATGACAATGTTTTACTTGAAAAGCAAATCAATTCTACATGTATTATTGTATTATTGTCAAAGCAGACTTACAACATAAGAAAACATAAGTTCAGCAGCAGTGACAAAATGATTATTTGCAATGCCTAGCTTAGACTCCCAAGGTGACAGTCAGCCCTGTTTATACTTACAGCCCAGCGCCCCGCGACTCTCTCGACCTACGATCTCTCCTGCTCAACCCGACTGACCGACCCCTCCCCTATTTGATCAATCTTTTATACTTTTTTCCTCTCTGCTACTGACATATTCTAAAAATGGCAAATATTAATTAATTCAATATTCATGCGCACTAAACATTTCACTGATTATAGGTTTGTTATGATTAAAACATCTTATCTCCTTTCTATGTTCTCAAAATACTGGTGACCGCTTCTTACAGACCAAGGCTATCTTGATTAGCTCCCTCCTTGTTTAGCCAGATCTGAGACCTACTGTCTCCTAGTCTGTTCATATTAAACTAACCCGTTATTCTGTCTTGCTAGAGAAGAAATGGTTTTCATCAGTTCTAATTTACACCTATTTCTGTAATAACACCTATACATTTAGATTAAACAATATTAAACAATAATAACTGTTGCTTCAGACCCACACCTGCCTACTATAGAGAGAGGATAGACCTCATCTCTAGGCCTGAGGCCATTCGACACTTGTGATGGTCCTCTACAACTTACAACTAATAGATATCCTGAATAATTTCTATGTACTCTTAATTGCAATGAAAATAATAATGAAAGACATAAGCATGCATATATTCATGAATTGCTGAAGGAATATGTACGGTCACATATTCCGGCGTTATCAGAGGCTATGGGGTGCAGTGAGTATGAGTGAGGCTATGGGGGAAGTGATTATGTTTGATGCTATGGTGGGCAGCATGTGTGAAAGTAGGCAAGTGTGTATCTGTATCTGAGTCTATGGGGCCTAGGGCTCCACTTGGTCTCATCAACAAGTAGATCTTACTAACTGCTTTGGGGCTCATTTACATGTAAATGTAAATCAATTTTATGACACGCCTTTCAGATGTAGCAGTACACGCCCACTTTACCGCCGCGCTCATAGGTGCTGCTTTCTCAATCTCCCTGAAATGCTTTTTCAAAAGTAGGCAAGTATGGTCTGCAGCCCTCCTTCACAGGGATCCATCCAGCTGCCAGCACTACAGTAGCAGCACAGTAAATGTAAGTGTCTGCCTGTCCTATCTGTGTTCATACGTGGTTTATACTAACTACATTCCCCGAGTCCCTGGCTCATGCAACTGGTACTTAAAAAAAATGTGTTCTGCGACGGGTTGGAAGTTTTTCAGCAGGCCCCTAATATTGCATTCCCCTGGTGGGCCCTTCATGTCCCAGTCTGACACTGGCATTGTGTATAAGGGGCCCTAATGTGGGCATTTTGTAAAAGGCTCACTACTGTGTATCAGAACATGAATAAGGGAGACTACTATGTGGTGTAATGTGATTCGGGCACTATGGGCCCATTCGGCAAGGATCGCACGCACATGGCCGAAGCGAGAATATGCTAATGAATGCTTTCGCACTGCCATCACACCACAAGAAGCAGACGCCCATTGCTACATACAACCTCCCCCTTACCTCCACTTACATACGTAATACTTAGCAAATCTGGGAAAAACATCGGTAACATCGAGAACCATCTAACCCATACGCAGAACCGAGGCTGACATAATCCTGCTGCAGAAGTTTCTAAACTTCCTGCACGCAGAGGGACGCCAGGCTCCATGTACAATAGCAGTGGCTAATTTATGCACGCCCATGCAACGGCGTTCAGACTCACTTGCACACCTGCGTTTGCCCGACCACCCCCCTGTCACCACCCACAAACGACACTTCCTGTCAATCACTGCGATTACATAACCGATCAATGTGAGCCGCTCGCGCACTGCGACTCAGATGCATGCGCAGAAAGCAAACATCGGCCGACTGCATGCGAACGCACACGCGATCCTTGCTGAATCGGGCCCTACGTGCGGTGTAATGTGAATAAGATTGTGCTACTGTGTGGTGTAGTTTGAATTGGGGATACTATTGTGTGACCACGCTCCTTACTTTTGAGACCTCGCCTTTTTTCTGCGGCGCGCGCTGTGCTTTTATTAAAAAAGGAAAGGGGGTTCCACCACGTCTCTAGGACCACTTTAAGCAAAATGCTGGGCGTGACGTCATCACGCCCGCCGGGTGCGCCTGACATTCTGGAAGAAACACAGTGTGACTTGCTGGACTGGTAAGGGGGAGAGTTTGGGGAGTTGTGCACCTTGGTCTCGATTTTTTTTTTTGGGGGGGATGTCACAATGCGTTACAGCACCGGGTGACACCAACCCTAGTGACACCTCTGCTTCCAGGAGATGACGTGCGCAAGTGGGCATCTTAAGAATGGCTTGTGGGCATCTGCATACCCATAGTGATAGCACACCAAGACATAGTGGACGTGCTAATGCCTTGCGGTGCGATCGCCTGCCTTGCTAGGCATGCGCTGAATTTGCATACGCTGGGTGCTAGCAAATGCATCTAGCGAGAGGGTCTGAGCTCCACAGTTTCTTCCCATGTGACCGTTCTGCTCAGCTGCATTCCCTGCCTTTTAAAGAGGAGATCATGTGCAGCAATCCATGACTGTCGACATCACTGCCGAAATCGCACCCCAGAATGCTGTGCGCCGGGGACATAAGCGCGATTAGGGGAACTTTGTTTCTCCCCAAGTACTATTTGGCTGATCTCTGCAAGTGCAAAGATCCGCTGCAGCAGGAGTGACTGATCATCTGACACATACTTTGCTGTGCTCTGCATCTGTGGAAGGGGAGAGGTAATAAACAATGGGGGTGGGGGGTAATACACCTGGGGATCTACTATCAGTTTGGTTGGAGGATGGGTAAGAAAAAAATCTAAAAGTGGAACAATTTATCACATTTGATTGTCTTGTCCACGTATCTTACCATTTTGAGTCCCAGCTGAACAGGAAAATAAATATGGTGCCTGTATAGCATCTACCTGGCTCCCACAGCACCTAGACAGGGCTGGTTCTAGACTTTGCGGAGCTCAGGATGTAAGGCCTGATTGGGGGCGTGGCAATGGATGCAAAAAAAAAAAGACATAGAGGAACGGCCCGCACGCTGCACAGGGGGTGATGCCGTGTGCCTGGGAAGGGGGGGCACCATTTGCCAAGGGAGAGCCGTTTGTCTAATTCTTACTTTGTGAAGGCAGGCAAGTCCCTCCTCCTTGCTGCTGCTTGTTCTGGAGATTTGCTGCTGCTCTGAGTTTGTCCTCTTCTCACCGCAGCCGCTCCCAGAATGCCATGTGCAACGTCGTCATGCCCCGGTCCTGGCAATCTGGGTGACTGGGTACAGCAAAGTTTGTAAATATAGCGTTTGTGGCTGGTGAAAGTGGATGGGCACTGGTGGGGTAACTGCGACCGTGCACCCAAGCCGCAGCACCCCAGGCAATAGCCCTGCTTGCCCACTCCTAGAACTGCCACTGCCCCTGGATATACTGTAGGTGTCCATGTTGTTGCTGGCAAGCAAAATGGGACATTACTCTAAATGATGCTACATATATCCTACCCTGAATTGGTTACATACAAAGTAATCTCAGGATGGTGATAACAGCAATAACCAGACAGTCATTGAAAAAAAATGTTTTAATTCTTTTTAAAATCTATTTTTAAATATTTTTTCCTACAAGTAGAACTGAGATTTCAAATCTGGGATTCAGGGGGTCCTTCAGACCCGGTCGTTAGCGCCGATGCGCTCGGACCGGGTCGATGGCCCCCCACAGAGCATGCGCACGACGGCGCCGGCGCCGTCGTGCGCATGCGTGAGACCCGCTACGACCGACAGTGTTGATTGACAGCTCGTCCCGTTTGGAAGGCGGGTCGGGGGGGGTGGCAGCCCAAACAGGGGCGTTCCCATGGGAACGCCCACCGTTTGGGGGCGGCCCCACTGACATCACCAGTGATGTCAGTGGAGAGCTTCCAGCTCAGACAGAACCGAAAGCTCTCCGGGGCTTACGACAAGAGAGACCCTACCCTAGGGTCTCGTCGTAAGCCCCGATGGTCGCGATGGTCTTGACCATCGCGACCATCACCTTAGGCGGTTGTAAGGCTGTGGGTGTTAACCCACAGCCTTACCACCGCAAAGGAGGACGTCTTGAAAATTTAAGAGGTCCTACCCTCATTCAGACCGACCGCACACTCTGTGCGACCGGCTCTGAATGAGGTCCTCAGTTCCTCTATGCGTGCATGAGACAGACACTATAATACCAGCAATGTTTTCTTGGTAAATTCCTTTGATAAGTGATTGTTTTTAATACAAAATCAGCCTTATCACCACTAAAGGGCTGTTGATTAATTGTTTCCATCTTCACTCTCTGGGCCTGATTCAGAGGGGATGCAGTATGGTAATGCCACATCCGATGGGCATCCTATTGAGGTGCCTACTAGCTGTGGTGCAAATCCGCCAATGTGCCCCCAAAGGCCTCACCTGCACCTGCTTATGGCTAATAAAGCAATTGTTTCTCTTTGTATGACCATCCTGGGATGGTGATAGCATTGGAGGACAAATAATCACAATCTAACCCATCTGTGTCACCCCTGTCTGTCTGCCCCTCTCCTTTAGAATGTAAGCTCTCACAAGCAGGTACCTCTTCCCTCACATACTTCTCCTTGCCTTACTTTTACTTTCATTTATAATCGCACCTAACACTTGGATGCTGACACCCTGCTGCCTATTTAAGTGGTATGCAGCAATGTTTATAAATAATGTATTTGTATTTGTCCTGCATTGTTTGTCCTGTTAATAACTGTTTTTCTTGTGTGCTCATTTGTTTATGTACTTTGTAAGGCGCTGCGGAACCCTTGTGGCACCAGATAAATAAAGGATAATAATAATAATAATAATAATATGTACCATCATTGCCATTGATAATGAACTCTAAGTACTGTCTCCATGTTTTGCTCATGAAAGTGATGACCACTGCCATTGATAACTGGCTATAGTCATCAGGGCTTCCAGCAGAAATTGTGGGGCCCAGAGCAAATAAAGCATGAATGGACCTTAAACCTCTGTATCCCCAATCCCTCCCTCCAAGCAAACATTGGATACAGACATACACACATATAAAGGAGACTGAGAATAGCATTCAGTATGTAGGAATAGGCTCCATCAGCAACGAACCTGCCAGTGGCACATAAGCATGTTCGTACTGCTGATCGGCAGTTGCTTAAAGCTTTCAATACATCATTGTTAGGTGAATTAACTTCAATTTTGTGGAAGAGAAAACTCTCAGTGAAGTGTTGGATAGGAAAATAGAAACCAGAGCACCTGAAAGAATCCTACACAAAAAACGGGGAGAACATACAATCTCTCTACTCTGATCACTTTTGTAAGTAGACCCCTAAATTTGCTGCATTTTATCAACAGAAATAAAATATTATACATCACACTCATTTATACTTATAATACAGCTAGTGTCAAGGAACAGTGACCAGGTGTAACTTGCATAAAGAAAGCATTTATTTTGTAACCCGTGCAAAGCAATAGAAAATATACTGAATGTGCCAATAATAGGAGAGAGACACAGGATGCAACATCATGGGATCTACAGAACTTTCAGACAGTTATATATATTATATATATATAGTATTCAGCTCCATAACAGTATTATAGAAAGTGGAACAATGTTTCCACCAAGATGTGAAAGCATGCACGGTGTCATTTGATCTGTACATTGTATTGTATTTACTCTCCTGTCTGAAATAGTCCAATATAAGAAGTAGTAGAAAAGTTATAAAATATTTGTAAGAGAAGCAAGTCGGTTTCCATTTTGCTTGTGAAGACAGTATTTCTGCTGGCATTAGTGATGTTCTTAGTACGATTCATTTTCTTCTACAATCTCTTCTCCAATAACTTTTCCATCCTCTATTATTTGAACCACTTTCTTCACTCTCCGTGTCCTTTTGGGTCCTTAAAAAAGATAAAACAATGTAATTTGTGTGCAGTGCATACCCCATAACATTCCTAAATAAGAATCAGGACAACCTTGTCCATTCCCCATATTTGTCTAGCCCACTACTTGATATACAAGCTCTATTTATGCAATGACATTACTGTATCTATTGATTGTTGTATGCCCATTTTACTAGTGGATGAGTGCTGCAGAAACAGATAGAGGAGGATAAAAGATATGTAAAGATATGTAAATTTATAATGAACATCTTAGTGAATTATGATAGGCGAAAGTTGGGATATTTTTATTTGTGTATATATACTGTATATTGTATGTGCTGTGAATAAATAAAATGTGTATACACTTGAGAGAAGAACAATAAAACTGACAGGTTGCTAATGGCACAAATATTGTACAAATATTGTAACCAATAACAATCTGCAGTCATTTCTGGCTACAGTTTTGCAATCCACTTGGTCAAGTCATGTTCAGAAGAGGTTTTTTTTCTAAGAGTGCCCTAAGTTATTTTTAAAATAATTTTTAGGAAATAATTTTTTAACTTATGTATAAAAACATTGTTTATGTATTTAAATAAAAAAATGTAGATAGTTTGCTTTACTTGGCAATTTTTCTGTTCTATTGGAATCCTGTGACTGTGTAATTGTAAATATTGTTATCATTATTAGCAACGGTGCAGTATATATATATATATATATATATGTATATATATATATATATATATATATACACATCTTCTTTTACACGTTATCCATTCATCTGTATCTGGGGAGTATCATCATGTATAGATTAGCACATGATGGACCCACTGTTACTTATTTTGCAGTAAGAGCAAACCATTGTAGGAGATATCTCCTTTGTACTAGTTTTCTCTTGGGATCCTAAAGGGCTACTACACATTGCAATTAATTGTAGCACAAGTGGTGGACTATCTACTTTATCTTTTATATAACACTGTGTGTGATCTTGTATCCCTTGTGTGTATCACAAATTGGGTAGACAAACATCACTACAGGAAAAGCGCCAACTAGAGCAATCTATCTACATTTGCAATCCAGAAAAAAGTAAAGAATTATGGTGAAATCTTCTGTACAGCTGTACTGCACCCGATCACTGAGAAGGAGCTTGCAATGCGGGGAGAGTCTCTGAAGGCAGCCCAGCATCTGCATGAGTGCTGGGCATGTCTCTAAAGTGATGAGATGAGAGAGTGCCACGAGGCTGAACCCCCTTTATTGGTGTAACCGACTCCAGTGATGCCACTGCTAACCAAACTTTCCTTTTTTTTCAGTGTCACTTCTACGTTTGTACCATGTGTGCATAGAAGTAGGGATTAGAAATGTATTAAGCTTGTGGAGAAGCTATTGAGAATTGAGAAAGAAGTCTGTATAAATGGTATAATCAAATGTTTATTCATAGATTTAATACACAGTCAGTTTGTTATAATAAAGTTTGGAATATTGCCAATATTAATGAAAACATGATATAATGTAAACGTTTTAAGTAGCCATAAATAATCTTTACCTGTGCTGGATCCTGAATCACTGCCGGCTCCAGTACCTTTTTGAGTGGCTTGCCCTGAGCTTGTTCCTGATCCTGAAGCTGCTCCTGACCCTGAGCCACTTTGTCCAGTACCACTGGAGTTATTGAAGGACAATTATTACAAGCACATTAGAAATAACCAAGCACAAAATACAATTGCCCATTGATAACTATTCTTACCCTTCTCCATCCAGGAGCTTGCGGTATGTCTCTATCTCTGCCTCTAACCTAGACTTAATGTCCAGCAGATCTTCATATTCTGCTTTCTGGCACTCTATATCTTCTTTGATCTGTGACAATTGCTCCTCAATGCCAGCAATTTGTGCTTGGAGCTGTGCAAGCTGCATACAGAAACGTCCTTCTGTCTCTGCCAATGTATCTTCTAGGGATTTTTTCTGTCACAAGAAAGCATCACACTTTAACATTTTTATATGGAATTATCTCATTGACAACAGCACCAATAAAGGAATTTTCCATCTTCAGATGATCATAATTAAATTATTCGTACTCCATACAATGTTTACTATACACATTTATTGTTATGATTTTTGTCTGTTGGTTTTTCGATATGCATTTATATAATCCGGCAGAGTATTTCCATTTCCTGGGGATACAACGCTTCTGCTGTGCTCCCCTTATTTGATACAGTTGTGTCCAGAGAGCAGCATTGTGTGGTATCCCAGAGCAACAAAAAGAGAAAACTTTGTCTGAAATATAAATACATTGTCAAAAAACACAAAATAACTGGAAAGACAAAGCAGTGTGTTAGTAAAAGGTGCAGGAGTGTATGTACAGGCCAATAAATGAAAGTCACCCAAGAGCTGAAAAGCTCTCTGTATCAGGAATTGTGTTTCGCTCCTTACCATGGCGAGCAGTGACTGGTACTCAATCTCTAAGGCTTGAAGTGCCTTCTTCAGGTCGGAGACCTCACTCTTGCTGCTCTGGACTTGCACCACGCCGGTGGATATTTCTTTTTTCAAACCATCGCTCTTAGAGAGACAAAATACAGTGTTAGTTAGTATCTATGTAGGATGTAAGCAGTGTTAGTCTTTGCAGAGTCTATGCAATACCAGCACTGAAACTGCTATATTTGTGCTGTCAATCATCTCTCATGTAATACAAAGTCTACAAGATGAAGTGCAGGTGATTGCTGGTACCCCAAATCATTATGTAAACAGTGTTTTGATCTTGCCCTGCTGCATTTAAAATAGTACCAACTAAGACAATGGTCGGCTTCTGCATTGTTCACAGATTACAGTCTATGCTGGCATCCTGGCTGGCCAACACACCTCCATTACACATGTTCTAAGCAGCACACAGTTTGCATGATCTATAGATGTTAGAAAAGCCCTACAATGAAGGACAGGGCCTAACAATGATTCTTACCATTTTCAAGAACTGTTCTTCAGCAGCCTTGCGATTCTTCTCAGCCATAGCCTCGTACTGCCCCCGCATGTCATTTAGTATCTTCGTGAGATCATTACCTGGTGTGGCATTCATTTCTACAGTAACCTGGCCCACCGTTGTTCCTTGAGATCCTTTAACCTCCTACATAATAAAAAACAGATTTTTCTATTGACATATTGAATAATGTAAAGGCAATGGACATTGATGAGATGTCTTTTAACTTACATCTTCATGATTCTTCTTCAGGAAAGCAATTTCCTCTGCAAGACCTTCATACTGGGACTCCAAGTCAGACTTAGAGAAGGTCAGATCATCCAAGACCTTACGCAGGCCATTAATATCGGCCTCTACACTCTGGCGGAGTGCCAGCTCACTCTCATACCTGACAAAGTAAACAGATGTAGACAAGTGAATATGAAAATGTTGTAATACAAAGTACAGATGGAGCATGTTTGTTTTAGACAAGTTGTGGTAATTGGGCACTTGTTACTAAGCTCATTGAGGACCTGATTCTGAGTCGGACACTAGGCTGATATTCAGCCGGATTAAGGGGGGGGCGACAGGGGCGATTGTCCCTGGGCCCCCACACCTGAAGGGCCCCCACACCCTTCGTGGTTAAAGTGAACCGGAGGAGACGGAACCATTTCCGCCTCCTCCGGCCAACCCAACCCCAGCGCCGCATTTGAGATTGTAATCAGCTAGCGCCCGGCTCCCTCCCCGCAGCGGCAGCCGGAGACTGAAGCTGACTCGTGAGCTCCGGGCTCCGGCTCACGCAGTGCACTATGAGAGAGACGTCATGACTCATGACGTCTCTCCCATGGTTCAGAGGAGCAGCTGGGCGGCGTGGACGTGGACTGCAGGGGCAGCGGAAGCGGGAGCGGGGCTTAAGGTAAGTAATAGCTCTTTTTTTATTTTGTAGTGCAAGCGGCTTTTGTACTGGGGGCATTACTTGGGGGGGCATTACACCTGGGGGCATTACTCGGTAGGGGGGGGGGCATTACTCAGGGGGCATTAATATTTGGGGCACCACTTCTGTGGGCATTACTATTGGGGGCTCTACTACTTGAAGGCAGGGCATTACTACTGAGGCACTACTACAGAGGGAGCATTACTATTAGGGGCACTAATACAGGGGCATTACTACAGGGGGTATTACTACTGGAGCCACTACCACAGGGGGCACAACTACAGGGGTATTACTATTGGGCACACATAGGGGGCATGACTACTGGTGGACATTACTATTGGGGGCACAACTGCAGTGGTATTACTACAGGAGGCATAACTACAGGGGGCATTACTACTTGGGGCATTACTACTTGGGGCATAACTACAGGGGGCATGACTACTTGGTGCATAACTACATGGGGCATTACTACTTGGGGATTACTACTTGGGGCATAACTACAGGGGTCATGACTACTTGGGGCATAACTACAGGGGGCATTACTACTTGGGGCATAACTACAGGGGGCATGACTACTTGGGGCACTATTAATGGGAGAATTGCATAAAGGGCACCACTACTGTGGGCACTGACACTACTGAGATCCCCACTGTGCATACCCCTAGTTCGTCACATTTAATATGGGCCCCCACATGTTTGTTGCCCAGGGGCCCCCACAGACCTTAATCCGGCCCTGGTAACTACCTACTGTAGGTGGCTGCTATGGGGCCCCCTTCCTGTCAAAGTTCCATGTGTAAGTACTTTTTTCCCCATTGGGTGGTACATAAGGGTCCTTACAAACTTTTGTTATGGGGTACACAAATATCTAGCTATGCCCGAGCTTCACTGGGGCAGGGACTAATGTGAATGGTTAAATATTCTCTGTAAAGTGCTATGGAATATGTGTGCGCTATATAAATAACTGGTAATAAATAAACTTGTGGTAAATATATAGCTTCCCCTACGCTCCATGTTATGAACTTCAGTTTAAAAATTAACTTAGGTCTTTTTACAGACTACACAAATGGATCTTAAACACCATTCACTGTGTTTCTGGCTAGAAGTTGAAATACTAGCCACAGTAATAGGAAAGATAATGGTTATTTTGATCCAAAGTATATGTAACCTATAGGAATAAAGAAAAAGATTGTGACTTCTGGAATATGGGGTTTATATATAATGGTAATGCAGGAAAGGATTGGGGTTTTTCACTTTTACCATCTTATCATCCTGTTTATGTTATTTGTCTGTTTGGTTTTTGTTGATAAACCTAATTGTCATTCTAGAATTTCAGATGCCCTCTTACACTACTATTTACTGTATGGGTTATATACTTCTTGTCGAAAGGAGTATATGGACCACTTCTATCTATCTATCTATCTATCTATCTATCTATCTATCTATCTATCTATCTATCTATCTATCTATCTATCTATCTATCTATCTATCCACACAAAAACACTAATATAGAACATGTGAACTTGTTTCTACTCGGCCTATTTACTAAAGTAAATTTGTAGGATATCCCACCAAAATACAAGTTTTTGGGTATATACAGCTATGTCTTGGTCACAGATAATGTCCTGTATAGTGCAATTAGCATGAGGCTCAAAGTCCTCCTGATAGAGGGGAATACCACCTGATGTGTGGGCTTTGAGGATTGAGTTTGAGTCAAGATACTGTAAGACTGCTACTGTGGTGGAACTACAAATCACAAAATGCCCAGTCTACTGCCGACTGCTTCTGTCCCCAGACTCAGTCGCTGGTGCCCCAGGCTCCCGCCTCCCATTCCCTCTTACCCGCAGCTCCGTCTGGTGTATCCTTGTTGACATTCAACTCCTGGAAGATCAGCAGCTGTGCCTAATCTCGGGCCTTCCGCACAGATCCGCGACTAGAGCTGCAACCAGGGAGGAGTGGGACGGGAAGTTATGGGTGAGGGGGGCGCCAGAGTCACACTGGCATGAGAAGCTGCTGAGGAGCAGCAACATCAACGAGCAGGGGCAGGTTATAGATATACAGAAGCAACATCTGATGGTCTGACACTAGTATATGGTTATGGTAGCTTCTCAGGTGCCGGGAAGAGGTGCCATGTATTGGGCGGCCGTGATGGTACACTTCAGCTATATATTTACAACCCTAAGTGGGGTGAATATATTGTGGCCAATGGAGGAGGTGCCCCTTCAGCGCTGGCGCCCGGCGTCAGGTGCCTCCATTGTCTCCCATAGTTCTGCCCCTGTGTGAAATGCTGCGGTGCTAGCGCACGTAAAATGCTTGAAGCAGCATTTCACACTTGTCGACATCCCTGCATCTGTCTTCCGGGGTTGACCTAGGTCTTGTTGACATTATGAATGTCAACATACTCACTGTAGTGTTCTAAAGTGTAACCATTACTTTAGGTTCATCCTTGGTTGTAGTGTGACAACCCACATATACCAAAAGTGGACAATTAATGTTGCAAGCTTAACAGCCGCAAAATCAAACTCACTTCATCTTGAAGTCATCAGCAGCCAGCCTGGCGTTGTCAATATGCAATACTAAGCTTGCATTGTCAGTGGTAGCTGTAACAATCTGTGGGAAATATGTCACCATTACAATTTCATCACATCAAGCCAGATAACATTTTTATGTATTGAAAAGTTTAAGATGAATGGGTCCAAATTACAAAGTTCCTTTATATACCAAGAGTTTTCAATTTTGAAAGTCACCAAATAACTTTACACTTAGAGCGGGATGTACTAAGCATTACATCTGCGATACACTACATCCCGCCTTTTATCGGGTACATACCGTGGTTGATTACCATGGTATGTACTTAGAATATTGCAATAATAAAGCTCCCCCCGATAAGAGCTGTCCTTTGCAATGCCCCCGGACAGAAGGACTTCCGAGTTTAACACCCAGAAGTCCATCTGGCGTCCTTCTGCACATTTGCTGAAGGACCCGGGCCACCGGGGGTGATGGGAGGGATCCGGTTGGATCCCTCTCAGGGGGAGCCTCCCAAAAAGAAGTCCATATGCTTCTATTGGGTAATGCCATCTAAAGATGGCGTTACCCACGGGGATGAAATGGCATTTTCTGGGGTTCTACCACATTTTTGTTTTTAGTACATCCTACCATTACTACCAAATTCATATATGTACAGATTTTATGTAACACAGATCATTATTCTTAAAAAAAGCTGTTCTTATATGGAAATGTGTTTTATGGCATATAGGGCCTGTTTCAGAGTTAAACACTATTACCATCACAGCTGCGATCCCATATGCAGCTGCTGTGCGAAAATATGCAAATGTCGGATCTGTGGCTTTGCAAACCTTAGCATCTACATACAAATATGCTGTATCTGTAGATTATCAGTCTTCTGAGTAACCCTATGGCTACGCAGAATGGCCATGGGAACTGAGAAGCCGAAGACATTTTTCTTGTGTATGGGATTGCAGAGACAGGCTGTGACATGCCCCGAAAAAGGTCGCAACACACCTGCCTTCTTTTCCTCCAATCTCAAAATGCTTCCTGACTGTCAATCACATAGCGAGTAAAAAGTTCCTGTGAGCGACTACGGTATTGTACCTTGACATATGTGCAGTGCGACTAGACGCATGCACAGTGTTTAGATAATCAGTCAACTACATATCAGAATTGCATACAACTCTGAATCAAACCCTATGGTAATAATAATAATAATAATTATTATTATTATTATTTAATATGATAATAATATCAACAATATTTTTCATTACAAATTTGTACTTTAAAATCATCATTTATCTTCTTAATATATCCAATTATTTAAATCTAGGATGCACTCCACAGCAAGTCTGACGGAGTTAATATGCAATTATTGCTTATACAGTACATGTTGAGGGTTTAGCTAGTCAAAATGCTGGTGATACCATGGTTTCATCTTATACATTTAAATAAGCAGCTTTTGCAAGGCTTAAACTCATATTATTTGTTAAACCTACCTTAGCCTTTAGATCATCAATCATGGTGTAGTATTTAGAGTAGTCTTTTCCTCCTTCTCCAGAAGTACTACCAGGCCTTTGCTTTTCATACCATTCCTTGATCTTACTTTCAAGGTCGGCATTTGCCTGTTCCAAATCATGGACTTTGTCCAGGTAAGCAGCCAAGCGGTCATTAAGGTTCTGCATGGTTTGTTTCTCATTGCCAGAGAAAAGGCTGTCACCTCCACCATATTGGGCACCACCACCGGCACCACCAGCAAAATCTCCTCCAAAGCCAGCTCCACCACCATAACCATCAGCACCACCACCATATCCACCAGCACCACCATATCCACCACCAAATCCAGCACCTCCTCCAAAGCCTGCCCCAGCTACTCCACACTGACCAAAACCACCACCTCCTTGACCATAACCTCCTGAGACAGCGCTTATTGACTGTGATGACTGTCTAAAAGAATAAGACATGATGTTCAAGCAAAATGACAACCTTTCCAGATGAAAAAAAAAGCAGCTCCCGTGGAAAGTGTGATATCTGAACAGTTTTTATTCTTTATATACGAGGTTCAAAGGGTGTGTCATTTCTGAATTTTAATGTTTTAATTTTCAAACAGTAGAATTGCTTGCCAAGTTATTGCCACTGCTAACAGCGTGGATCAATTACCATTATTAATCAACTTGCATCACTCTAGCCGCTGGTCTTTTCACCCTTGGTTGTTTGTCCTGTTACTGTAGCATGATTTAAGGGTGGAGTACATGGAACTATCACAAAGAGAACTCGTTTTCTATAACTGAATTTTCCATAATCATTATTTGTAATGACTTTGCAGGAAGATTTAATTTCTAAGTTTATATATTGTACAGAGATTTTAAATAAGCTTTTTTTAATTTGATAACATGAAGGTGTCACTTTTGTTATTGGCAGGAAACAAAAACACTTGAAGGGTCAAGGGAAATGTTACTACTATTATAAAACAAGTTTCCTCAAGCTTTTTAAAAGACACAAAAAATTAACAACTGGGGAAAAAAGTAAATGGGCTGTCCTTTTTGTTTTCTTCTACGTATTGAGGGTACTCTATAAGCATATCTATAATGGGTTCAGGGTGTGTATTTAATAATAGAATATATATTTACAACAAAAGCATGACCCCGCTTAATTTCCCACCCTATTTTAAACCAACACTAGTGCTTCAGCCTAGGCGGGTAGCGGAAAAATCTCCATTACCATCACTAGACATTACCAGCCAGGTCTGGGGCTGCTATAGCAGGAGTAACACTCAGAGTGGGGTCCCCCACAATAGTGTCAAGCAGTACTAGGTGGTTCAGCAAGGGGATATTTTCCATACGGGAATTAGGTCAGCAACCCTCCACCCCCACCAATGAGAGACCAGCTCTGTAATGATAGCACAAGGGCTCATCCCAACACACCCTTGGGCTATGGGAGTTGGAGTAATAAATATTGTTAGATGTTAGTAAATATTTTTTCTGGTGTACTACAGGTCCCAGCAATCCTTGTCATGTCCAATTTTAATTTCTGTCAGGTTATGCTGGCACTTGGAGAACCACAATATGATCAAAACTACAGTAAGGCAGGGACATATTTTGAGATAGGTAAAGAGATGCATGTGGTTGTAGTTTGGTTGATAACCTTATGTGTAAGTAGATGTATTTTATATTAAATTTGGCAATAAAATACAGGCAAACAATGTTAAACTGACAGAGCGAAGCAGCAGAAGATGAACATTTTGCAAGGGTGATCAGTCTAGCTGTATTCAAATTAGACTGAAGTGGGTATATTTACTAAAGTGCAAGTTTTTAGAGGTGGAGATGTTGCCTATAGCAATCAGTCAGATTCTAGCTATTCGGTAAGGTGCAAGAAAAACTGAGCAAAAAAGTCATTTCTTTTTAGTCAAATGGCAAGGCAATGGATTATTGAAAGCCAGTGGAAAACAACCACACACCTCACCTTGCCCAAGAGTTTTTAAGGATCTTGGTAAGCCTAACTAGGGGTCACTTAATAAGGAGGTGCATAGTGTCATGCATTACAGACTGCTCACCACAAGCAGGCATCTGCTTACAGAGTCAGCAGCCATGACTGTGGTTTCCAGCTAATGGGACGCAAATACTGGGAGTCGGACACATGCGCTGTGGAGTCTGATCTATGTACCAACCCTTGTACTCCTCCCCCTCTGGGCTTACAAGGGAGCTTCCCCTATCAGATAGTGTTAGGTAATTCGTTTTTCTGCTGGACACCTGTGTCTAGCTTCTGTTGTTTCACTTGCTCTAGAATTACTTATGATGGATACTTGACCAGCTTCTGTATGTACCATTTAAATGCCTTGATAGATTTTGGAAAATGTAACCTTGGACTGTATTTGACCTGCTCCTGTCTATGCCCTTAATATATACCTTTGTTGGAAACCTGAGTCCTGAGCTCTACTGCAGAGTCCAATCTGAAGACATAATAGAAACATAACATATTCTGTTTAACAAAAATAAATTAAAATGTGTCTGTGTGTCAAGAAGATCATCCAGTAAACAATGTCAGTTGAATCTCAAAATGTATAATTGTCCGAGAAACATAACCTGCACAAAACAGAACCCAAGTTCTCAAAAATGACACAGGATTCTATATCTGTAACAGAAATATAGTGTTCTGTGCCCATCTGCTATATCATCCAGAGGTATTTGACAAGCTTAAATTCTATCAGCATGTTACCTTAAAGAGTGGGAAATATATGTAGTACAGTAGAAGGTTTTAAAGATCTACAGAGAATTTATCATAATTATTCTCAGATTTGCTTGAAGTTTAAATTATAAGCAGCATCAAACAGAGGGGATCAAAATGGAACGGGATGAGAGCAGCCGGTCTCAATCCCGACGCTGGAATCCCGACAAGGGAGTTAGGATAGGCGTCAAAATACTTACGCCTATCTTAATCCCGATGCCGGAATCCAGGAGGATGCATGCCCAAACGAAGGTAAGCCAGGGCATCCTTAGTGTTAGCCGCGGGGGGTAAGGGTTAGGTTTAAGTAAGTTAGCGGGGTTAGTGTTAGGTTTTGGGGGGGTGAGGTTAGGGTTAGGCAACCCTAGGGGGGAGGGTTAGTGTCAGGCATCACTGAGAGGGGGGTATGGTTAGGCATTAAGGGGGGATGGATAGGTTTAAGCACAAAGGGGGGAAACTTAGGTTTAGGCACTAACGGGTAGGGTTAGGGTGCAGGGTGGGGGCAGGGGTAGGACCTAGGATACATGAAGGGAGGATTAGGGGGAGAAGGGGGGGAGGGTAAGTATACTTACCCAACCCCTGTCGGGATACCAACCATCAGGATGCTACTGTCGGTATTGTGACAGGAGTCATCCCAACAGCCGGCATTATATACCCTTTCCAAATGTCACATATCATCTTCATTTTAATCAACCAGGCTTTGGCACAGGTCACACCATGCCAAAGAAGAAAGACCCATTGATGGGTAACACAAAAGGAAGTTTTTTTTATATCTAGTTAAATGGTTAATCGCTGTGTGCTGTATCTTAGCTGTGTACATGACTCATCAACCTCAGTAACATCATATGTCTGAGTCATCAGACTTAAATGTCAGGTCAGTCTGATTAGACTCCAGGTGCAAGAGTTGTTTACATGGTTCTATAAAAGGATCTGCTTGTGCAGAAGTCTGACACTGTAGGGTATATTTACTAAAGTGCGGGCTTATAGAAGTGAAGGTGTTGCCCATAGCAACCAATTAGATTCTAGCTATTTTCTTCTTGAAGGTGCAAGATAAATTATAAGTATAATCTGATTGGTCACTATGGGCAACACCTCCACTTCAATAATCCCACACTATAGTAAATATACCCCATGTATTGAAGCTTCACAGTGCTGTATGGCTGTAAGGCAGGGGCAGAACTATGGGAGACAGTGAAGCCGCCTGCCGCTGGGCACCAGCATTGAAGAGGCACCTTCTCCATTGCCCACAATATATTCACCCTACTTAGGACTGTAAATATGTACCCAGAGTGTACCATCACGGCCACCCCATACATGTCACCTCTTCCCGGCACCTGAGAAGCTACCATAAACATATTATCAATTCCTACCTATCTACTGTATACACTCTAAAATTGTCGCTATTTAGCATTATGAGTCACAAAGGAAATAATTGCTTTCAGACTTTATGGTTCTAAAGCACAAAAAGTTATTATTCAACATAAAAGCAGATGGTTACATGCTGTGATCTAAATACAATTAGCGCAAACAAATTATACAGTAACAAGGTACAGTTGTTACATACGCATGCACTCTGGATCCAGATCCCGGCATCAAAGATGAAACCTCCATCAACAGCAAAGAAAGGATGACTGACTAACAGGTGCAGGAAGCTTGCATATAAACCCTTGCAGAGATAGGCAATACAATAGAACAAATTGGCATAATCCCATTGGTTCTTCTTCCTGGTTCTTCTGTTACAATACAGTTCATAGGTCAGTTTGTAAGATCACAGTCCAGCCTCCAACAGCTCTTTGTGTCCATTTTCCTACTGAATAACAAGTCTAAACTGGCTGCATTACAAAGTACATTTTAATGCCTATCTCTCTATGATCCATAATTTGCAGACGCATGTTACGATTTCCCCACCGATGGAACCGGAAGTCTGCAAATAAACAGTTGTTTAGAATAGCACCAAACACAGGACCTGATTCAGAGCCAGACGCTATTTGCGGACGCTCGTTTATAAAAAGGGGCTGGCTATTTAAATTAAGCGCTCGCTCTTTGCGGTCTGTTGACGCCTCTGTGTCTGAACGAGTGAACAAAACATTCGCTCACTATTTAGGAAAAAACGCCCCCTGGCAGCTCGCATCATACGTCATTTCTGCTATTTATTTGATTTATCGAGTACATCGAAAGGCGTCTGAACTGCTTGCAGTCCTTGTGGTTGGATTTTCCTACCCCAATCATGCGAGCAGTTCAGGCTAAAAGACAACCAAGTGACGTGGTCGATGACGCTGCTTTGTTAATTATGCACACCCTTAAAATGCCCATTTTGACCGTTTGGCACGCCTGCGTTCAGATCTCCACTCCCCGTTTTCAAGCACCTTCCCCTGTTACCACCCACAAACGCCTCATTCTGTCACTCAAATTAGCAGGCATTCACTATTTTGCGAGCACACGATTTTTGACCGCACTGACTGGTTTGCGCATGCGTACTAAAACCCATACGCATGCGCAGATGTGCGAACATCGCTCGGAGCGAACGAGCGGCCGCTAACGAGCGGCTCTGAATGAGACCCACGGTCTGCTTATCATATACTAAACATGAGATCTTAAAATACAGTCGCTTTATTACATACTTAATAATGACTAAAACCTTGAATATTAACCTTAATGCTAGGGAACCTTTTTATGTAAGTGTGCAATGTGTAAGTGTAAGAATATTGCATAGTTTCCCTAATATGTGTGGTGCGTTTATGTGTTTTGTGCTTTGATAATATTTATATATTTTATTTAATGTGTGTATGCATGTAAGTCTATGTGTGTGTGTTATGCATGTAAGTCTATGTGTATGTGTTATGCAATTCAGTGTATTTATGATGGATTTAATATATATATATATTATCCTTTTCTAACATATTTTAAAACTACAGTGCAAGGTGTTACAAGCAGCTAGGTTCACTTTCAAGCAGGGTTGAGACCTCCAGCTGACTGCCGTTGCCACTTCGTCTGATAGCTAATTCAAAGGTTTTCCTCTGCCTATTTAGAATACACTTGTCAGTACTTCTTAAGCAAACCTCCGACCATTGTTTTCTAACTTCTCATTCAGACAAATTCAATTGTGCATATCAGTGTCTGGGTTATATTTCAATTGCCACAGCCATACTTGTCTGTATGCGGGGCTTCTCAATTTTTATGTAAAACACTCACAGTATACTTTTCTCAGAAGCTGTTTCTCATTGTTAACTAAACCCTGCATGAATATTGTTTGTCAGTGTGAGAGTGTTGTAAATTATTCGCTATTTAGTGTTGTGCGAATGTGTGGACTGGGTACGCACGCACGCAATGGTGCATCATGGATTGTACCAACATAAATCGGACAGCGGATGACCAAATCGTCCGATAACAGTTGAATTGCAGTCGCATGCAATTATTCGACTTCGACAATATACTAGTCAGGGTTCTGTGTCAGACCATCAGATGACAACAAGGATATCAACAATGGATGTCAACAAGGATGAACCAGACGGAGCTGCAGGTAAGAGGGCGTGGGAGGCGGGGAACTGGGGCACCATCAACTGAGTCTGAAGGGCAGAAATTTGGTGGAGCAATTTCCCAGCATGTGAAGCAGTCGGCAGTAGTCTGGGCATTTTGTGATTTGTAGTTCCACCACAGTAGCAGTCTTACAGTATCTTGACTCAAACTCAATCCTCGAAGCCCCCACATCAGGTGGATTTCCCCTCTATCTGGGGTATCAGGAAGGCTCCCAACCCACATCAGTTGGTTTTCCTCTCCATCAGGGGTATCAGGAGGGCTCCCCTACCTACATCAGATGGCTTTCGCCTCCATCAGGAGGACACTGAGCCTCATGCTATTTGCACTATACAGGTCACTATCTTATCTGTGACTAAAGCCTAGCTGTATATACACGAAAATTTGTGTTTTCGGGGATACTGTATCCTGCAAATTTACTTTAGTAAATAGGCCTAATATAAACAAATTCACATATTCTCTATTAGTGTAGATAGATATGCACCATATTTATTATCCATTTTTTTGGTGGGGGGGGCACCAAAATATAATTTGCCTCCGGGCGTCTGGGATGAACTTACGCCACTGCCAAGAGGGATTGATACTTTATTTTATTGACTGCTGTTTGTCTTCTATTATATGTATCCTGTTATCTTCAAATAAAATCTTCTTTGGTTCAAAAATAAATGTGTGGACTAACCTTGTTCACATCCGCTTTGCACCTACCAACTTGTAGGCATCTGCCGATAGATTCTGCCCATGTTGTAGTTGATCTTTGACTCTCCTGGTTGTATTGCCAATGCCTGCACAAAACAAGTCCAGATTGATCAACATAGTTGCTCAGACCAGTATGCCATTGATTTCAGAACTCTCACAATAGTGACCACATGGAGCTCATTTGCTTGAACCTTCTTACCTCCTTGGAGGGATTCATTGTCATTTCCTTTCAGGTTTACAGTAACTCCCATTAGCTCACCAGACACCATTGTATTGTGTCTTGTCAGCTGAGAGCTTTAAGGACCTATGCAGTTAGGAAAGTTTTCTTTTCCTGATGATGAGAGAACTCAATACTAAAAGATGGACTGTGGCTGATGAGGGCATTGGAAGAAAGAGTTGAGTCATTGTGACTTTATTTTTTACTTTTTAACCAGAACAGGAGACAAATCTGCTAAGCTTTAAGGCAAGTCTTCATCAACGCTGCTTTCTGCTATTTTTCTCCATCACCCTCTACTGGGGACTTGCATTGCAGACAGTAAAGCTTCGTTGGATTGTATGCTTGACAGGTACCAAAAAAAAAAGGAAACTCTTGTAATATATTTAGTTTAAATAAAATCCAACCATTTATACTGTAGGTAATAAGGTACACTAACTGCCATCCATGTTTAGTTTGTTAATTGAACATGGCTGTTGTATGGATGAGTCAGTGAATGGTATACCTATGTAATATTCTGCTCATGCTTGTTGATTTTCCTGTTTGCCAGTTAGTGGGTTGTGTCACAGGAATGCAGCTGTTGTTTAATTATTTTATTGTGTTATTTATTTATGCATCTTATAATTGATGTTGTGAGAACAATAAAGTGTTATGTCACAATGGACGGTATGTACTAAGGGCAGAAATTCGTAAAACCCCAGAAAATGCAGTTTTTGGGTGTTTTACTGCATTTGTCATATACAAAGAATATATGTTTTCACATGAAATATTCAGGCGCACAATAATAATAGCTCTTTATAAGCAGAATGATATCTTCTAAAAAAGCTGCTCCTAAAAAGTGATATACCTGTAGTAAGCACCTAAAACCATCAATAAATAAAAACCTGGATCTAAAGTCAATGAATAAGTGTGTATGTCTGTTAACCCAACAATGTAATTCAAAACTCTGACTTAACCAGATAAGGAGCACTATTAAACAAGTTATTACATGTAAATATCTAGCATAAAAATAATTCCTAAATGTACATAAATATAAAATTGAATAAAAACCACACACATAAAAAAAGGAGGATAAAAACAAACATATATGCAGACTGATTCAATGCAGTATAAATGCCTCAATGCGTCTCCTATGCCATGAATTGGTGTGTGGCACTGAATGAATATAGGGCCTGATTCAGACCCAGACGCAATTCTTTGTTCGCTCGTACGCATTCGATGCTTTCCAACCACGCATGCGTCCGGTTATCACTGCACATGTGACGCCGTATCTTTGCAGTAATTTTTCTTTCGCTCATATACACAGCGAGCAGGAAGTGACCTATGTAATTTGATTGACAGAATGGTCCGTTTATGGGTGGTGACGGGGGTGGAGATGTGAAAACGCAGGCGTGTCAAGCCGTTTTTTGGGCGTACATTAATTATCTTGTGCGAGCGCAATATTTGAACGGAAATTGCGATACGTCACTGTGTGATTCAGTTTCCATTATGACTGCTCGTTCAGCTCGTGGTAGGGTATTGGATCTCGCAAAGACGATGGTCTCTTCGTAGCTCCCTTAGCGAATCGATGATTTGCTATTCTCCTTAATAAAGCACAAGACCAATCACCTAATAATTGCATCACTTGTTATAATGTGATGTGCAATGGCCCTGATTTATTAGCTAAATTTGGAACGCATGTTGTGATCCTATTTGTTTGTATGTTTGGAAATCACAACAGCAATCACCTAATAAATGTTTCACTTGTTATAATGTTATTTGAAATGTGCTTGTTTTATTTGCTATATTTCGTACGCATGTTGTTGGCACATTTCCTTCGTTTTTTTATAGCACAACACCAATCACCTAATAAATTTTTGTTTTTGGTTTAAATACACAAAGACAATCACCTACTAATTGCTTAGCTTGAGTTATTGTTTACTTACCTGTTACCTTATGGGTTTTTTTTGGAAGCAAATTTTTTAGTATATGATCTTTGTCATGTATTTAAGTATGTTTGTTGCAGTCCCTTTTACCCAGTTGATAATGAAATTTCAAAACAATTTTTGGTTTTAATTTTTTGATTTGCAGAACATAATCTATTAATATAATTTTCAATTTCTTTTTTTTGGGTCAGCCAAAAATGAAATTAGTGTCAATTGCACAAATAATATATATATATATATATATATATATACAGGTTGAGTCTCCCATATCCAAAATGCTTGGGACCAGGGTTATTTTGGATAACGGAATATTCCGTATTTTGGAATAATTGCATATCATAATGAAATATCTTGGGAATGGGACCCCAATATACACACAGAATGCATATATGTGTTATATGCACCTTATACACACAGCCTGCAGCTCATTTTATACAATATTTTCAATAATTTTGTGGCTCAAGCAAAGTTTGTGTACATACATGAAATAAATTTATGTTTCATTTACACCCTATACACACAGCCTGAAGTTAATTTTATACCATATTTTTAATAATTTGTGCCTTAGACAAAGTTTGTGTACATTGAACCATCAAAAATCAAAGGTTTTATTATCTCAGTCATGCCAAAATTATTCCGTAATTCGGAATATTCCGTATTTCGGAATATTTGGATATGGGAGACTCAACCTGTATATTAAAAAAAATCACAAGAAAGGAGAGGGAGGTTTTGGGGTGCACAAATATGGAGCAAACACAGAGATGGAATTTTTGGAAATTAGCCAGTGCAATATGGGGCAAACACAGAGATGGATTTTTTGGAAATTAGCCAGTGCTGTCAACACCTTTTCGTCTGCTTGGCCTGGTGTTGGAGGGAGCATGACTTTGTCCGTGTGCTCCTGCGCCTGGCCTGGCCAGAGGTAGATGTTGTTTCCTCTGGCCTAGGCATAGGGCTAGGCACATTTTGAGGGAGGGCCCTGATGTTCCGGCAGGAAGGGAGGGCGGCTCCAACATGCGCAGGCGGACGAGCTGCTCCAGGGCATTTGCTATTCTCACATTGGCCGCAGCATTTTCCTCCAGGGCGTCCGCCACCCATAGCATATTGGCGTCCATCCTCATCAGAATCTCGGTGTTCTTATCCATTTTTTCATTGAGGTCTGTGAGGAGGGCCACTGCCTGTGAGGGGGAATGCCCTGGACTGTCTGTCACAGGGTCCCCAGCTGGATATACTGCTTCCTCAGCTGCAGAGCCAGCAGATCTACTGCGGCCAAAGCTCACCTCTGGAGCAGACTCGTCCTCTTCTGTGCCTGTGTGGAAAAGATTTTAAAAAACAAAAATTAGTACATTTGAAACTTTACTTCTACATTTTAAAAAAAAATGAACAATAATTTTACCTGCGGCAACATGTGGAGCCGCAAAGTCTGGCATGTCTGTGTCCTATTGGACACGCCAAACACCTCCTCTTCCTGCACACACCCCTGTGCCAGCTCCTCCAAATCTGTAAGCTCCAGTGACACAGGGGTTGGCCCATCACCTGTCCCCCCTGCATGCCTAGCCCTATCTGCCAATTTTTGTTTTAGGCGATATTTGAAGTCGCTCCATCTGTTGTTAAAAAATGTAGGCTTAGATTTAAATTTAAAAAAAAAAAAAAAACTTTTTAAATAGGTTACAGCATTTACATACCGGCGTTTGACCTCTTTGGTTGAACGGACAAAGTCACCAACCCCATTGACAGCACTGGCTATTTCCTCCCACAGTTTCCATCTCTGTGTTGCACCCATATTACGGGGTGCCTGTGCCAGGTTATTGATGCACATTTCCACCAAAGCCTCCATCTCCTTTCTTTTGAATTGTGGCTGCCTTTTGCGTTTGGCCCTGGCCTGGGCACTAGGCCCTGCAGCCTCCTCATTCTCAGTCTCAACACCATTCAAAAAGGTAAAAAATAAACATTATTTGTCTATTTGTTATATTATTTTTAAACTTTAATTTTTGAGGTACTTACTGTGAGTTCCAGGATTTTGGCTTTGCTGCTATTCAGCGGTCATGATAAGACAATTGAATTCAGCAGACCCATTGTGGGCTCTCGTGACATTTTTATAGATGTGTGTGGTAATAATTTTCAAATTTTAAATGTTAATACGTGTTTTGCTTTTATTTAGTTTTTTGCTTTTTAGCGTTTGCTTTATTGGATTTAGATTGGTAAGTGTTTTTTTTTCTACATTATAACCCTTTATTTATGTACATTTTTGTAGGTTTTTTTTAGGGGTCATGCTGTGCAGACTGGTGTACCTAAAAACATGTCAGTTTTGCAATGCAATTTTTATTTTTTATTTTTTATGTATTGCGTATAGTTTGGCCATCTCCTGTCTGTGGGTTAAGCGTACCATTAAGCATTAATTTTTACATGTGGCGTATAGTTTGACCATCTCCTGTCTGTGGGTTAAGCGTACCATTAAGCGTTAATTTTTTTACATGAGGCGTATAGTTTGACCATCTCCTGTCTGTGGGTTAAGCGTACCATTAAGCGTTAATTTTTACATGTGGCGTATAGTTTGGCCATCTCCTGTCTGTGGGTTAAGCGTACCATTAAGCGTTAATTTTTACATGTGGCGTATGTTACGTTCTGGGTTGTTTGTGGACCCGGGGTGGTAGCAGGAGCAATCACAGAAGCGGGTTTGAATAAAAAACTAGGTTTTTTAATATGTGCTTGAGTAGACATAAACTATGGCAGTAAATAAAAGTCCAGGAATATATAAATGTGCACAAAAGTTCTGTGGTGGGAGCAATGGGTTAATGTCCAGGCAGAAACAATTAGAGCTGTCCAGGTGTGCAGGTAGTGAGACTGAAAATGATCAAGCAGGTATACAGGTAGTGATGCAGGAAATAGAAAGCCAGGTATGCAGGTAGTGAACTAAGGCAAATGAGCAGGATGTCAGCAGGCTCAGGCACTCAGGTATGGGCAAGGGTGATGGAGGAAGTGGGGTAGTCCAGCGGAAGCTATGGGCTGACAGGCAGACTGGCAGACAGCGAATTCACAGGAACAGGATAAGCACAGAGAACTCCCTCTCAGCTAGGCTGAGATACACGTTGCACTGGCAATGCAAGGGAGCTCTGAACTCCCTTAAATCCCCAGTGCTCAGCCATGAATGGTCAGAGAGGAGCATGTGACACAACAGGATAGGGCAACTAGGTCACCTGACTGGAGACAAGATGGCGGCGCCCATGCCAGAATGGAATGGAAGCACCCCCAGGCCTAACCAGACCAGAGTGACAGTATGCCCCCACAGAACCACGCACAGCCAATGCTCTTCGCCAGGCACCACTACCACCGCCAGACGCCCCTCGCCATAGCGTCCTCACAGGTATTACCCGTCGACTACCATACCGAGAGACCCTGGTCATGACAGTACCCCCCCCTTTATGGGTGGCCTCAGGACACCTTCTAAGATGAGCCAGGTGGATTTTGTTGACAGGACTGGAAACGTGGATATCCTCAGCTTTGGTCCAACAGGAACTGGAAACTGAAAACCCCTCCTTGGGTACGAGACTTGAGGCCCCTTCCTGGGGTGCTAGATTTGAAATCCCCTCCTGGGGAACAAAACTTGAAATCCTCTCGAGGTATGGGGCTGAAAACCCCATCCTTGGGCTGGACACTCAGAAAACCCTTAAGGGGCTGAGGCTCTGGAGACCTCCTTTGATGTTGAGACCTTAGCGACATCCTCTGGGGTTGAGGCTTTGGAATCACCCCTCCTGGGGCTACAAAGGACTTCCCAACAGGCGGTTGTAGTTGTATAGCTGTCAAAACTTTTGCCCCAAGCATGGGTGTATTCCGTAGTGTTTCCAGACCACTATCAGGTGATAATGACCGCGACAAGGCATCGGTCTTCGGAAGGCAAGACGCTTGACATTCCACACTCCATGACTGAACCTGCATAGTGTTCCAATCAATTCTGGGGTTGTGCTTACACAGCCACGGGTATCCGAGTATAACTTCATGGGAAGTCTTGGGTATAATGAAAAAACTGATATGTTCAACATGGAGGTCTCCAACACGAACTAAAACAGGTTGAGTTCTTTTAGACACAATTCCATTACAAAGAGATTTATCATCAATGGAGGTCCAGGAGACAGAATGATCCAAGGTGCTGCAGGGAATTTGCAATTTATCTGCCAACCGAGACAACATGAAATTCCTCGCTGCCCATGAGTCCAAAAGGGCAGACACAAACACATGGCTAGAATTAATGTCTAAGGCTATGGACAACACAGAGTCAATACGTTTGGAGGACGGAAGAATTGCTCCTAGCTGAGTGCACCCAGAACTAGCTAGAAACGGGACGCTCCCCGGCTTGCGGGTACAGGAAGCCACCAGGTGACCCGAGTCTCTACAGTATAGACAAAGGTTCTCTTTAAAGCGTCTCTGTCTTTCTTCATTAGAGAGACGGGTATGATTTACCTGCATGGGTTCTTCCTCGGAAAGGGAGGGAGTGGGACGGGTAGGGGAAGGGAAATGCTTAGCTCTGTGTTTTTCATCTTGGCGCTCTCTAAAGCGTATATCAACTTTATTACAAAGGGAAATTAGATCACTAAGACTAGAGGGTAATTCACGAGTCACTAGATCATCCTTTAAACGATCTGATAGACCTTGCCAAAAGGCCAATGTCAAGGCTTCTTCGTTCCACTTGAGTTCAGATGCCAAAGTCTGAAACTGAATGACGTACTGGCTGACAGGACGGGTCCCTTGTTTTAACTTCATAATACTGGAGGAAGCAGAGGAAGTTCTTCCAGGCTCGTCGAAAATCCTCCTGAATGTTGCTAGGAACTCTGGGTAATTGTCCAGAAGTGGATCTGAACGCTCCCAGAGCGGAGAAACCCATTCTAGGGCGGAGCTGGATAACAAGGACACAATGTAAGCCACTTTGGTTCTAGGAGCAGGAAAATTAGAGGGTTGCAAAGTAAAGTGCACATCGCACTGATTGAGAATCCACGACACAGTTTTGGAGTACCATCAAACTTATCAGGTGTAGGAAGATGCAAACGAGGAGGAGATCCAGAGGAAGAAATAACAGGAATGGGGACTGGAGTAGCTGCAAGCACACTAGGAGCCGTTGAAGTAGCTTGTACAGTATCCAGGCAGCGTGCAATGTCTTGCACAAACTGTGCCATCTGTCACTGTATAGTCTCCACACTTTCCAAGCGAGTTGCTATGCTCTGAATTAAATCCTGTTGTTTAGTAATCTCTTGCAGGAACCGAGCCACTTGGTGCTGCATAGCCTCCAGGCCTTCCAAGCAGCCAGCAATACTTCGGAAAAAATCCGCTCCAGACTCCTGATCCGTGGCCGGATCCATGTGGCCAGTGCAAACTGTTACGTTCTGGGTTGTTTGTGGACCCGGGGTGGTAGCAGGAGCAATCACAGAAGCGGGTTTGAATAAAAAACTAGTTTTTAATATGTGCTTGAGTAGACATAAACTATGGCAGTAAATAAAAGTCCAGGAATATATAAATGTGCACAAAAGTTCTGTGGTGGGAGCAATGGGTTAATGTCCAGGCAGAAACAATTAGAGCTGTCCAGGTGTGCAGGTAGTGAGACTGAAAATGATCAAGCAGGTATACAGGTAGTGATGCAGGAAATAGAAAGCCAGGTATGCAGGTAGTGAACTAAGGCAAATGAGCAGGATGTCAGCAGGCTCAGGCACTCAGGTATGGGCAAGGGTGATGGAGGAAGTGGGGTAGTCCAGCGGAAGCTAGGGGCTGACAGGCCTACTGGCAGACAGCGAATTCACAGGAACAGGATAAGCACAGAGAACTCCCTCTCAGCTAGGCTGAGATACACGTTGCACTGGCAATGCAAGGGAGCTCTGAACTCCCTTAAATCCCCAGTGCTCAGCCGTGAATGGTCAGAGAGGAGCATGTGACACAACAGGATAGGGCAACTAGGTCACCTGACTGGAGACAAGATGGCGGCGCCCATGCCAGAACGGAATGGAAGCACCCCAGGCCTAACCAGACCAGAGTGACAGTATGCCCCCACAGAACCACGCACAGCCAATGCTCTTCGCCAGGCACCACTACCACTGCCAGACGCCCCTCGCCATAGCGTCCTCACAGGTATTTCCCGTCGACTACCATACTGAGAGACCCTGGTCGTGACAGCGTATAGTTTGACCATCTCCTGTCTGTGGGTTAAGCATACCATTAAGCATTAATTTTTACATGTGGCGCATAGTTTGGTCATCTCCTGTCTGTGGGTTAAGCGTACATTACAATTTTACTGTAGAATCCAAGAATAACTCAACATCATCTGTGTAGTGCATGCATTTTTGTTATTTTGGGCTTAGCCTGTCTTGATTTTTTAAAATATATTTTTGATTTGTTTACAAATTCTAAATCGTAGGTTTACTACAAGATGTCACTGCCCAACCCTGTAAGATTCTTCTTTATATGATAAAAAGATAAGTATATTTTAACATTCTTACATTTCTAAATCATAACTACATTGTCTAACATTTCAGATTGATGTTGGGCGATTTATAGTGGGGATGGTCCCAGACCCCGACCAACCTGGAATCCTCCTAGGCGTAGGCCTCGTAGGTGTGCAAGGTCCCAG
This sequence comes from Taudactylus pleione, assembly GCA_031769625.1. NCBI lineage: Eukaryota > Metazoa > Chordata > Amphibia > Anura > Myobatrachidae > Taudactylus > Taudactylus pleione. The sequence goes on from JAUIMM010000154.1 coordinate 10,024,176, forward strand.
ATATTTCGAACACGTGTCACCCTTTTTGGAATGCCTGATGATGTGGTGTTAAGGTGTTACCACCTACCACCCAAAATCATCCTAGACACTCTTTCATTAATAGAGAGTGATCTTGAAAGGCAAATTAACAATCCAACAGCAATACCACCACTTACGCAATTAATGTTGGTGTTACATTTTCGTGCCTCAGGATCCTTCCAGACCACAGTAGGCATAATGGCGGGAATTTCACAATCCTCCTTTTCAAGGATCCTGAGGGTGGTAATGGATGCCATATTTAAGCACCTCCATCATTTTATTAATATGCCATTGGATATGGGGTCCCTTAATGTGGTTAAGCAAATTTTTTTCGAAATTGCAGGCTTCCCACACATCATAGGGGTTGTGGATGGCACTCACATACCACTTCAGCCTCCAGCAGTGCTGGAGGCAATATTTAGGAACTGAAAGCATTTCCATTCAATGAATCTAATGGTGGTATGTGATGCCTCCCTCCAGATCCTGTCCCTGAATGCCAAATTTCCCAGAAGTGCACATGATTCTTTTGTCATCCGGCAATCAGGGCTTTGGCACAAATTAAACAACCTACAAGCTGATGATGCATGGCTTCTGGGTAAGTGGTACCCTTAATTTTAAAAACAAACACTGTTGACTTAGAAATTGTATTGATGTTTTTTTTATTTTCACAGGAGACAGTGGTTACCCTTGCATGCCCTGGCTGCTCACCCCTTATTTGGTTCCTACACCAGGGCCACAAAGTCAATATAATTCCGCACTTACTGCCACCAGGCAGGTGGTGGAGCGCTGCATTGGCCTTTTAAAAGGTCGATTTAGATGCCTCCACCGCTTTGGTGGCGAAATAATGTATTTGCCGGCTATGGTTTCCAAAATTGTGGTTCTGTGTGGGATATTTCACAACATCGCCATAAGGAGTGGCGTCCCAATGCAGCCAGAGGATGCCTTGCCTGAGGATGGTCACCCCGAGGTTGGTCGGAGGAGAGTGTTTGGGGGGCCATACGTGATGACGTTGTGGCACGTTTTTTCAGGTAATTTTTTTAAATCATGTAGTTAATTAAACATATGTAATAAGGTAATTTTTGAGTGTTAAATTTCCAATGTGTTAATTTTTTTTATTTTCCTTCTCTTTTTTTTACCAACAAATAAACAACAATCTGATTACTACCTGAAAATAAACGACTGTGACAAATATGTTCAAAAATGGGATTTTACATCTGGACAAATGAATTATTACCATGAATTGTGGAAACAGTTCTTGACGTCCATTTTTTTTTATGTACAGTCAGGTGCATAAATATTGGGGACATTGACAGAATTTTCATATTATGGCCTCTATTCACCACCACAATGGCTTTGAAATGAAACAAACAAGATGTGCTTTAACTGCAGACTTTCAGATTTAATTTGAGGGTAATTACATCCAAATCAGGTGAACGGTGTAGGAATTGCAACGGTTTCTATATGTGCCTCCCACTTTTTAAGGGGCCAAAAGTAATGGGACAAACTAAACAATCCTAAATCTAACTTTAACTTTTTAATACTTTGTTGCAAATCCTTTGCAGGCAATTACAGCCTGAAGTCTGGAATGCATAGACATTATCAGATGCTGGGTTTCATCCCTGGTGATGCTCTGCCAGGCCACTACTGCAAATGTTCTTCAGTTCCTGCTTGTTCTTGGGGAATTTTCCCTTCAGTTTTGTCCTCATAAAGTGAAATACATGCTCAATCGGATTCAGGTCAAGGGATTGACTTGGCCATTGCATAACATTCCACTTTTTAGCCTTAAAAAAGTCTTTGGCTGCTTTTGCATTATGCTTTGGGTCATTGTCCATCTGCACTGTGAAGCGCCGTCCAATGAGTTCTGAAGCATTTGACTGAATAGGAGCATATAATATTGCCTGAAACACTTCAGAATTCATTCTGCTGCTTTTGTCAGCAGTCACATCATCAATAAATACAAGGGAACCAGTTCCATTGGCAGCCATACATGCTCACGCCATGACACTACCACCACCATGCTTCACTGATGCGTTGGTATGTTTTGGATCATGAGCAGTTCCTTTCCTTCTCCATACTCTTCTCTTCCCATCACTCTGGTACAAGTTGATCTTTGTCGCATCTGTCCATAGGATGTTGTTCCAGAACTGTAATGGCTTTTTAGATGTTGTTTGGCAAACTCTAATCTGGTCTTCCTGCTTTTGATGCTCACCAATGGTTTACATCTTGTGGTGAACCCTCTATATTCACTCTTGTGAGGTCTTCTCTTGATTGTTGACTTTGACACATATACACCTACCTCCTGGAGAGTGTTCTTGATTTGGCCAACTGTTGTGAAGGGGTTTTTCTTCACCAGGGAAATAATTCTTCTGTCATCCACCACAGTTGTTTTCCGTGGTCTTCCGGGTCTTTTGGTGTTGCTGAGCTCTCCGGTGCGGTCTTTCTTTTTAAGAATGTTCCAAACAGTTGATTTGGCCACACCTAATGTTTTTGCTATCTCTCTGATGGGTTTGTTTTGATTTTTCAGCCTAATGCTGGCTTGCTTCACTGATAGTGACAGCTCTTTGGATCTCATATTGAGAGTCGACAGCAACTGATTCCAAATGCAAATGTCACACCTAGAATCAACTCCAGACCTTTTACCTACTTAATTGATAATGAAATAATGAGGGCATAGCCCACACCTGTCCATGAAATAGCTTTTGAGTTGATAGTCCCATTACTTTTGGCCCCTTAAAAAGTGGGAGGCACATATAGAAACCATTGTAATTCCTACACTGTTCACCTGATTTGGATGTAATTACCCTCAAATTAAATCTGAAAGACTGCAGTTAAAGCACAACTTGTTTGTTTCATTTCAAAGCCATTGTGGTGGTGAATAGAGGCCAAAATATGAAAATTCTGTCAATGTCCCAATATTTATGCACCTGACTGTATATTAAGCGTGTTTGTGTTGTGTTTATTAAATTTTTTATTTGAAATTTTTTTTTTAGATAAATTACACAAAATGTGTTGGGTTTAAAAACGGGACAATACCTTCTTAATTTTGGGTCTATTGGAAATGTGACTAAAATGTTTTTGGAAAAATAAACTTTTTATAGAGGTTTTCTGTTTTTTTTTTTATTGTTTTTGTTTTTTAAATAAAAAAAGGTATTATGGCGAAGCATTATGGAGGTAAAGACTAATACAAACACGTTTATGTAAATGTATCCATAAAAAAAACAAAAAACATGTGTGTTAATAAATTTGAAAAAATGCTTATTAAATGTAATGGTATTAAAATTACCACTTAATAAGATTAAGATTAAACCATTCACATATACACTTACGCCGATGGATACGCAGCCGGAGAGACTCGAGCAGGCGTGGTGACCTGTGGCACAAATCCGACCATCTGCACTCCAATTGGCCGATGTTCCGACGGTAGCCCATGGAGCGTAGACAACGCTGCACCTCCACGTACGCCCAACGCTTCATTATATTGGTGACGGGAGGCTGGGGTGTGGTAATTCGCTGGTCCATGACTTCTGCAAGGACCTGCAACTCACGGCGTGTGAACGCTCTGGCTCTCACGATGGTAATGATTTTTTTCACACAAAATAGGTACAAGAAAAATCTGATTGGCTAATGTACTTTCACAATTAACAGGAACAATTCTATTGGTTAATGTGTAAAACCCCAAAAAATATATTGGGACTTATGATTGGCTTGATGCATTTAGATGCATTAGCAAAGGTCAGAACAAACGGAATAACCATATAATCTGTTTGTAAACCAAAAAGGAAAACATTAATAACATAGAAACATTCTTTGGACTTACACTAGAAATCTGCTTTGTCCTTAAAACCGTACGGATTCAGTGGAACAAATGTCACACAATACAAACAATAAAGTTTATTGACATTCAATAAAAAAAACATGATTGAAAACATTTGAGTTACAATTAAGTAACTTAATATGGTGATTGCCACCAATCGATTCAAGTATGTTTGCAGAACGAGAAACAAGGCAATCGAAAACTGACAGGCCAACTTCCGGAAATTACTTGTGCGAGCGCAGACATCAACCAAAGACGAGTAGAGCGCTCGCTATTTTGAACGCTCGCTAGCTAGATGAGGGGTTGGGTGAATATGGGGCGGAAGCCTAGCTACGAGTAATCACAAGTGCGAGCACTTTGTTTTACATATTTCCACTCGTACGGACTACGAGCGAATGGCCGCTTGCGTCCGGGTCTGAATCAGGCCCATAGTTCCACAATGAGATCACTAGCATCTGGGTAAGTGGTTGATATAAGTCACCAGTAGTGCGTATGGCTTGTTCACACACATTAATGTGTATAGATGTAAGGCGATTGGACTTAGTGCTTCAGCAACCAATTTGGATCTTCAATTGTGTTATAGCTCAAAGCCACACACTAGCATAGTCTCACTGAAGTTGACACTTAGTATCGATGTGTCAGCTGACACCAGGTGAGTAATAGCAGGTAGTTAGTGTGTTCTATTTGAAATTCCCTTAGATATAGATTCAATGGTGTGGACTTTAGCCCCAATGGTATACAACACTGTCCATGCAAAAAATATGTTAGAGACTGATTCTCATAAGTCAGTCTCCGTGGTAATACCTTACCGCTGGCCGGCTTTAGTGAGGAGTGTGCTGATCCGTCAGTTGGAATCAGATGTACACTAGCATAAATCCAGAGGTTGTTTCTAGCTCTATCGGCTGCATGTAATGATCTCGTGCATGGACCCTCGGTGCTTGGCTGAACCGCTCGTCAGTTCCAGGACTGCTCGCCGGTTTGGCAAAACAGGGAACCAGCTGGTGATATGTAAAGGAGTCCTTACACGTTTCTCCGCTGCAAGTCCTTGCGGTTTCGTCAGTCTCATTGAGGAACTATATTCATTCAGTGCCACACTCCAATTCATGACATAGGGGACGCCTTCTGCAGGGGTGATCTCCTGTGTCTTCTAAAGAGGCATTTATAGTGCATTGAACCAGTCTGCATAGATGTTTGTTTTTATCCTCCTTTTTTTATGTGTGTGGTTTTTATTTAATTTTATATTTCGGTACATTTAGGAATTATTTTTATGTTATATATTTACATGTAATACATTGTTTAATAGCGCTCCTTGTCTGGTTAAGTCAGAGTTTTGAATTACACTGTTGGGTTAACAGACATACACACTTATTCATTGACTTTAGATCCAGGTTTTTATTTTCTCATATGCACTAAGCACAAAATGGGATGCATAAACCCAGATGTCCCTCTATTGCAAAGGACAGGATTTACCTGGAGAGCTGTACTTTGCAATTTCTAGGTACATGCAGGCGATATTATCGCTGGTGGAGTATGTACCCGATAATTGGCAGTATGTACGGCAGGTGATGGTTAGTACATCCCGCCCAATATGTCAATGTGTCAAAGGGTTAAAATGGCATTAATTAGTTCAATCTTGGGGCAACTCCAACTTTTAGTTGGCAGAATTAATTAATTTTAAATTTCAACAAGGTTGACAACCCTTGTTGTGGTGGCAATCTTGGTAGTGGCAATAAGAGGTAATAGTGGTAAAAGCTAAAAAGACTATCTAAATCTGAGCTCCTTGTCTTACCACACTCCTTTAACACCCCAACATCTGATATCGCTAACTGCATGATCATCACTGACATTAAACCCCAAAGCACATGTCTAATACCTTGGTTTGTATTTGCTTCTGACATACAGTATCCTCTCTTCCCCACATTCAATTCCCTGCAAATTTATATTGCCTTTACCTCAAACATATATCTTGCATCTGTCCTTAGCTCACTAATAACTCCATTAACAATACTCATGTTAGTCACTGACTTTGGCTAAGGGGTGATAATCTGCCAAGGTGCTTAGTGGAATGCATCACCAGTCCTGTGTGGACTTATACATCGGAAACTCCTGTGTGGATGTACTTGTGCTCCTGTGCTGACTAATCCGCTATCATTGATGTGTGGAATCAGTGATAGTTTCTCCTGTGTGTAATTCCTAATGCGTCCTATGTGGACTTATACATTGGAAACTCCTGTGTGAAAGTATTTGTGCTCCTGTGTGGACTAATCTGCTATCACCGCTGTGTGGAATCAATGATAGTTTCTCCTGTTTGGTATTTCTATTGCGTCCTGTGTGGATTTATACATTTGGAAACTCTTGTGTGAAAGTATTTGTGATCCTGTGTGGACTAATTCGCTGTCATGCCTGTGTGGAATCAGTGATAGCTATATCCTCTACAGGGACTAGCTCTATCTGGACTGCAACCTCTATATTGTCTTTTCGCTACATTTACCTCTTGTCTCTGTGTATTATCAATTTTTATGTGCACTGAAAAATAACCCAATACTTCGGTTTAATCTGCTTGGTGTCTGGGTGATTAAGAGAACCCCGTATCCTCACATTAGGTACCTAGAATCTCCCGGAATTCATCTTGTGTCGAGCTTTCAGCTTTGTGGCTCCGACTCTATGGAACTCGCTTCCCCAAACAGTTCGAGAGGCCTCCACTCTAGAATCCTTCAAAAATAGACTCAAGACTTACCTATTCACTCAAGAATTTCACTAATGTCCCTAGTTAAATTTGTTTTGTATTTTGTGCTGTAAAGGCAAATGTACTGTACTTTGAGTCCTTTAGGAGAAAAGTGCTATATAAATATTATCTTTATTATTATTACTAACACCATGCTGTAATTTTTCCTATCTACTGTGATCCCCTTAGTAATCTGACTTCCATATAAAAATAGCACCATTTCAGTCCATTATGAATTCAGCTTCATGGTATATTTTCCTTACTAACCACTCTCTACCAGTTATTGTATTGACTGGCTGTTTCTTCATTGATACAATGTCAAATTCTGGCTCTCATTTTCAAAGCCCTCCACAATATTCTTTCATCTCTTACCTCTAGTTATGCTTTGTTATAACCATCTCCTTTTTGTTATAACCAAGACCTTTTTTTGTGCTGCACCCATAAGATAGGATGCACTACATCAGCCAGATTAACTTCAGCTTTTTATTTCAAACTTTTAGGCATGCACCAAAAAACACATCTATTTAGTAAAGCTTATGGCATTTTCAAAGCAACATTTGTTTATTTGCAAAATGCATATGTTCCAGGGTCCGTGAGTGGTCTCTGTGTGGGCCCTGTATCTCACTTGCACATGTGAAACTCTCTAGGATAAATGGTGCTAGAGCCATTTTCCAGGTGATTTCTCTATGGAGCATGTGAAGATCTCAGGGACAATGGTGATGACGCTATATTCTTGCTGATTTATGGGTGCAGTGTGGGCCTCCATGGAACCAGTGGGCAGTTTGCTCCGCACACCTTGCACCCATTAGCGATACTCCCATCATTTGCACATTTATATTTCTGTAATCTGAATTTTTAATTGAATGCATCTTAATATAAGTGCGTTGCCCAGGCCTTTAGTTTGCACAAATATAAGAATTCTAAAAATGGTATTGTCTCAAAAAACAAAAGGCAGTTGCTTACTGTACTACTTCTTCAAGACTACAGTAAGTGTATGCAAGTATAGGACATGCTAAGTTAAGGGCATATGATGTACTTATGTGTCTCCTATTCTTCTATTATCCTATATGGATAGCCCACTATATAACAATACTTTTCTTCCTTATTTATAATATCCTCTATAGAAAGTGTAATACCTACCTATTATGTTTAGGAGACTAACAAATTTCAGGGAGTTCTCCCACACTCCTGGGAGAGTAGACAAGCCCCCAAATCCCTAGTGAAGTGGGAGATCCAAGTGTTGGATGACACAATTCCAAGTGAATCACGTCATAACTGTCCTATCCCTAAGGCATAAAACTGCAAATCGCAGTATTGTATTCTCTAGGAGGGACCACTATGAGGCGATCCACACCTCCCAACTGGACATTCCCTCTGTGATCTCTCAGAGGGAATACTGAAAGACTTAGCAAGCATGTAAGTTATAACAAGCATTTGATATTATTGGGAAAGATCAGCCTGCTTCCAAGTGCAGGTGCTTCCATTGAGCTGAGAGCCTCATACTGAGTTGGGAATAAAGCAAGTAAGAGCAAGTAACTGTGCACCCGGACACACCATGTAGAAATGCAAGGGTTGCAAACAGTGATGTAAGTTCATGCCAAGTGGCATGATAGAGGCAAAATAGATGGTGGTGGCCCCTCCTCTCATAGGCTCCAGCTTTCTCCAGACCGAGCCATGTGTCTCTAGCTCCAGTCAGCCCCTTGTGTCTCTCCAGCTATTCCCCAGTCTCTCCAGTCAGCTCCCATCTGTCTTTCCTGCCAGCCAGCTTCTGTCTCTTCAGCCAGCCCCTATCTCTGTCTCTCCAGCCAGCCTCCACTGTCTCCCCTACCAGATCTCTTAATATCTCCAGTCAGCCCCCATTGCCAGCCCCAGCTCTGTCTCACCTGCCAGCCCCCCCTCACTCTGTCTCTCCAGCCAGGTACCACTGTCTCTCCTACCAGTCCCCCTCTCTCTGTTTCTCCAGTCAGACCCCAATGTGTCTCCATCCAGTCCCCACTGGATCTCCAGCCAGCTATCATTGTGTCTCCAGCCAGCCCCCATTGTCTCTCCAGCCAGCACACATTGTGTCTCCAGCCAGCCCCTGTTGTGTCACCTGCCAGCCCCCCTCTCTCTGTGTCTCTAGCCAATCCGCACTGTCTCTCCAGCCAGCCCCCGCATCCTTCCAGTTCCACTTACCTTCTCCTGGGCCTTCTGGCTGCGTCTTCTTACTCCTCTACATGCCACACCTCCTCCGACTACCATGATGCATATCTAAAGGCAAGCAGTTGGTTCAGTAACATTTTTTGTGTTTATTGCAACTCGCAATAAACAAAAACTTTATTGCACTGCCACCAGCCAGCTATGGCTCTGTCTGAAGAGAATACAGCGGCTCCATGGACCCCGCAATTAAATCCACCTATAACAACTGGGCTGGCAGCAGTTATATATGGATTTATCTGTGTGCCCCTGGTGCCCCCCCTGACAGCTGGCTCCTCTGCTCAGTGCTGTGAGGCATAATGCTAACCATTACACCATCTGTACTGCTGTTTTTTTCTGAATAACCTTAAATTAACAAGAAAAATAAAACCTTAGGTGTCAACAGATTTTAGTGTTTGTTTAGGGTTCTATTTACTAAGCTGTGTTAGGAGATAAAGTGAATGGTGATTACGTACCAGCCAATCAGCTCCTAACTGCCATTTTTCAAACAAAGCCTGTGACATGGGAGTTAGGAGCTGATTGGCTGGTACCTTATCACCATTCACTTTATCTCCTAACACAGATTAGTAAATAGACCCCTTATTTTGGTAGCACTGCAAGTGTATCTAATCTATCATAAAGACATTATTACACTACCATGCTCTTTAAAAATATGACTGTCATGATATATTTAAAGAGCATGATAGTGTAAAGATAGTGTAATATCTTTATGAGAGATCATATATATATAGGACTGTGCAATCCTGCCTTCCTGGACCTTCCTAAAAACTTGAAATTGAGATAAGATCACTATTGATCTTTTATTGTTTACATTCACTTTGTCTTCTTTGATATTTTCCTTGCATCTTACCTCATTCAATGTATTGTTTGTGCTTTTAATTCTGCAAATCTTTATCATTTTTTAAGAAAATAAATTAAATTTTTATATTTAATTCAGTGAATATATCACTCTGTCTTCAAAGATGAGCAGGAATATTGAATGTGTAATGCCACCCTCAAGCTCCCCTCCCCCCTTCCCTCCCTAGGTCTTGCACTTACTAGCATAGTATTCTGTTTTTGTGTGACCGTTTTTTTCAGCCACTGCTCCTGCTTATAACCTACTCTTCTGACTCCACACGCTGACAGCCGCTGCGCTGTCCTCCTCTCTGGATAAACGCCCGGCAGCACTGTCTTCCGTTCTGGCTCCTCTGTCAGGCTCAAGGTCGGATGTCACATGACGTCTGCGGCCAGAGCAGACACAGAGAGTCCAAGTCACGGAGGAGGAGAGCCACTGCGCTCCGCTCGGCAGCTCCTTACAGGCAGCAGCAGAAGGGCAGTGACGGAACGAGGGACAAAAGTGTAGGTGCCCCCTTCAGGGCTGGAGCCCGGCGGCAACTGACTCCATTGTCTCTGGCAGTTCCGCCACTGGTTGCAAATACATACATTGGGCCTGATTCAGAGCCACTCGTAAGCGGCAGCACGTTCGCTCCGAGCGATGTTTGCCCAACTGCGCATGCGTACGGATCGTTATACGCATACGCGAACCAGTCAGTGCGGCCAAAATTCATGTGCTCGCAAAATAGCGAATGCCTTATAATTTGAGTGACAGGATGAGGCGTATGTGGGTGGTAACAGGGGAAGATGCTTGAAAACGGGGAGTGGAGATCCGATCGCAGGCGTGCTTAAAGGTCAAAACGGGCGTTTTATGGGCGTGCATATTTAAAACAGCAGTGTCATTGCCCACGTCACTGGGTTTTTTTTAAGCCAGAACTGCTCGCAAAATTGTGGTAGCAAAAACCAACCACAAGAATAGCGAGCAGTTCATACCCTGGTCGATGTACTCGATTAATCTAATAAATAGCGGACATGACGTAGAATGTGAGCGGCCAGGGGGCGTAGTTTCCCAAAAAACTACCGCAAGTTTTGTTCGCTCGTTCAGACCTAGAGGCGTGAAGAGACCGCAAACAGCGAACGGTTCATTTGAATAGCCACCCCTATTTTCAGGACGAGCGAGCGCTAACTGCGTCCGGCTCTGAATCAGGCCCATTATTTTTGTGGGGTAAATACGGGCTTCTTTTGCATGTAGCCAACAAGTGCTGGACAGCTTTATTTTTACAATGCAATGTAGAATTCATTTTGGAGACACCCCTCCCAAATCTAAATCTGTCTGCACATTTTATATCTATGCTGTCTGCAGTGCATCATGGTTTTAATAAAATGCAGTTACTTGTTTATTTTTACACTATTCTAGGGATGGCCATCAGTGGGAAATCTATTGATGGTCACCATTGATGGTTCCATAGGTGATTCCCCTTAATGGCAAGAAACCATCTATGGTAACCCATCAATGTTTTGCAACCCTCAATAGGCACCGCTGCTGAGGGGCATGGTGGCCCGTGGGCCAATCAGGATTGGGGGTGGGGCTTAGCAGCCCGATGGGGGGGCGACCTAGGCTATGTGCCTTGTGGGGTGGGAACTAATGGGTTCTAGTCTGTAGTAGACACCAGTGGAATCAGCATATGAAGTGGGTCATGCAGTGAAACTTAACCAGGGTTTCAAATTTATTGTAGTGTGCAGATGTGCAGTGATACTCACAGTTACAATAACAAGCAATGGTGGTAAAATGGACCATACAGAGGACCATCCAGTCATGTATATACAACGGTATGCAGAATAACACAGGGCTGAGAACTGCACATATGTGTATTACCGTGGAGCTGAAAACATAGTGACAAGATGGCGTCACACTTGCGCAAGAGCACTTCTGGTGACCATCTTGGTAAAGGACCTGTTGCCTTAGTAAAGTACAGGAGTCCACTCCATTACCAACAAGCTGCATGTCTGAGACCATGCAGTAGATGGCGACTGCAGGAGAAGTGCTGTTGCCAAATATGTGTACCCTCATGAGGTACTGTGCAATGTCTTTAGAAGGGTCAATCAAAGGAATCTTAATAAATACGTTTCAAATGTGCATGATGATTTGCTATGTCTGGTGTAGGAATTTCATACCTATTATCTGGGAATTGGTTGCATTTAGTGATAGTTGTTAATGGAAGGAATTTATTTCCATCTATGGTCTCAACTTGGTAGCCAGTAGCTCTGCTTCCTGTTGTCTCCAAACTCCCTGCACAAGTCTTCACGCAGTATGGAGTAGTGAGGCCTTTGATACTAAGGATTTCAAAAAAGGGTGATCTGGCTAGAAACTTGTTTTGATTAGGGGTGTGCACCGGCCAGTTTTCGTGTTTTGTGTTTTGGTTTTGGATCTGGATCTTTCTTCGTGTTTTGGATCTGGATTGGTTTTGCCAAAACCACCCTTCTGTGTTTTGGGTTCTGGGTTTTGTGTTTTGGATCTGTATTTTTTTGAAAAAAAGCATAAAAACAGCTAAAATCACAGAATTTGTAGGTTTTTCTGCTCCTATGCTATTATTAACCTCAATAACCTTAATTTCCACTCATTTCCAGTCTATTCTGAACACCTCACACCTCACAATAGTGTTTTTATGTCCAAAAGGTTGCACCGAGGTAGTTGGATGACTATGCTAAGCGACACGAGTGGGCGGCACAAACACGTGACCCATCTAGGAGTGACACTGCAGTGGCAGACAGGATGGCAGTTAGAAAAACTAGGCCCCAAACTGTACATAATGCAAAGAAAAAAAAGAGGTGCAAGATGGAATTGTCCTTGGGCCCTCCCACCCACCCTTATGTTGTATAAACAGGACATGCACACTTTAACAAACCAATCATTTCAGCGCCAGGGTCTGCCACACAACTGTGGCTGAAATGATTGGTTCATTTGGGCCCCCACAAAACAAGCTGGCAATTAATGTGTCCCTGCACAAACTGGCTCTACGGAGGCAAGATGTCATCCTCATCCTCCTCATCCACCGATTCCTCACCCTCTTCAGTGTGTACATCCTCATCCTCACAAAGTATTAACTCGTCCCCACTTGAATCCACCAGCACAGGTCCCTCTGTACCTTCTGGAGGCTGGTCTCCCTGGAAGAGCTGATAATTCATTTTGATGAACATCATCTTCTCCACATTCTGTGGAAGCAACCTCCTACGCCTTTCGCTGACAAGGTTCCCGGCTGCACTAAACACTCTTTCGGAGTACACACTGGAGGGGGGCAACTCAGGTAAAATAGAGCCAGTTTGTACAGGGGCCTCCAAATTGCCTCTTTTTCCTGCCAGTACAGGTATGGACTGTCTGACATGCCTACTTGGATGCTGTCACCGATGTAATCCTCCACCATTCTGTCAATGGTGACAGTATCATATGCAGTGACAGTAGACATGTCAGAAATTGTTGCCAGGTCCTTCAGTCCGGACCAGATGTCCAAACTTGGTCCTGCCTGCCCTGCATCACCGCCAGCGGGTTGCTTAGGATACCTACGTTTTTTCCTGGCAGCCCCAGTTGCGGGAGAAAATGAAGAAGGAGCCGTTGACGTGTCACGTTCCGCTTCAGCTGACAGTGTGTTCACCAGCAGGTCTTTGCACCTCTGCAGGCTTGTGTCGGCCGGAAAGAGAGACACCACATAGGCTTTAAACCTAGGATTGAGCACGGTAGCCAAAATGTAGTGGTCTGATTTCAACTGATTGACCACCCTGGAATCCTGGCAAAGCGAATGAAGGGCTTCATCCACAAGTCCCACATGCCGAGCGGAATCGCTCCGTCTTAGCTCCTGCTTCACTTTCTCCAGCTGCTTCTGCAAAAGCCTGATGAGGGGAATGACCTGACTCAAGCTGGCAGTGTCTGAACTGACTTCACGTGTGGCAAGTTCGAAGGGCTGGAGAACCTTGCACAACACGGAAATCATTCTCCACTGCGCTTGAGTCAGGTGCATACCCCCTCCTTTGCCTATGTCATAGGTGGATGTATAGGCTTGTATGGCCTTTTGCTGCTCCTCCATCCTCTGAAGCATATAGAGGGTTGAGTTCCACCGCGTCACAACCTCTTGCTTCAGGTGATGGCGGGGCAGGTTCAAGAGTGTTTGCTGGCGCTCCAGTCTTTGGCACGCAGTCGCTGAATGGTGAAAGTGGCCAGAAATTTTTCGGGCCACCCAAAGCGTCTCCTGCACGCCCCTGTCGCTTTTCAGAAAATTCTGCATCACCAAGTTTATTGTGTGAGCAAAACATGGGACGTGCTGGAATTTGCCCAGATGTAATGCCCGCACAATATTGGTGGCGTTGTCAGATATCACAAATCCCCAGGAGAGTCTAAGTGGGGTAAGCCACTGGGCGATGATTTCCCTCAGTTTCTCTAAGAGGTTGTCGGTGGTGTGCCTCTTACTGAAACCGGTGATACACAGTGTAGCCTGCCTTGTAACGAGCTGGCGTTTCTGAGATGCTGCTACTGGTGACGCTGCTGCTGTTGCTGCGTAAGGTGATACATCTACCCAGTGGGCTGTCACAGTCATATAGTCCTTAGTCTGCCCTGTTCCACTTGTCCACATGTCCGTGGTTAAGTGGACATTGTATACAACGGCATTTTTCAGGACACTGAGGACACTTTTTCTGACGTTTCTGTACAGTCTCGGTATCGCCTGCCTAGTGAAGTGGAATCTAGATGGGATTTGGAACCAGGGACACACTACCTCCATCAATTGTCTAAATCCCACTGCACTAATGGCGGATACCGGAGGCACGTCTAACACCAACATAGCAGTCAAGGCCTCAGTTATACGTTTTGCTTCAGGATGACTGCTGTCGTACTTCATCCTCCTCGCTAAGGACTGTTGGAGGGTCAATTGTTTAGTAAAAGTAGTGGTGTTCCTACTTCCTCTCTGGGATGATGAACGACTCCCAGCAGCAGCAACAGCAGTAGCGGCAGCAGTAGGCGTAGCAATGCAGGATCCTCCGGAGGAATCCCGGATAGGAGAGTCAGTCATGCCAGTGACATGGCCTGCAGGACTACTTCCGATCCTGACTAAGGAGGAAATTGACGAGGAGGGAGTTGACGGTGTGGTTTGCAGGCGCTTGGATACAACAGGACAATGGGATTTAGGTGTCCCTGGACTGCTTACGGTCTTAGCCAAAGTTTCTGAACTTGACAGTAACTTTTTATGAACGCGCTGCAGGTGCCGTATAAGGGAGGATGTTCCTAGGTGGTTGACGTCCCTACCCCTACTTATTTCACCTTTACATATGGTACATATGGCAAGACAGTTGTTGTCCGGATTTGGATAGAAATATTGCCAGACCAAAGAGGTGGAATGTTTGGTCTTCTGCCCAGGCATGACCGTGATGGGCTTTTTCATCCCACGGACAACAACTGTCTCCCCCGGAGCCTGATTTAAACAAACCACATCACCATCAGAATCCTCCTCGCCAACTTCCTCCTCAGCGCCAGCTACACCAGTATCCTCATCCTGTTGTACTTCAACAGTGACATCTTCAATTTGCATATCAGCAAGTGGACTGTGGGTGCTCCTTTCAGCACTTGCAGGGGGCGTGTAAATGGTGGAAAGAGCCACCTCTTCCCGTCCAGTGCTGGGAAGGTCAGGCATCGCAACCACCATCACACTTGGACTCTCCTTGGGGATTTGTGATATCTTCTTAGAAAGCACAGTTCTTCGCTGTGCTTTTGCCAGCTTAACTCTTTTGATTTTTTTAGTGGGAGGAGGGCTTCCATCGTCATGTGAAGCTGAACCACTAGTCATGAACATACTAGGGATCGACCTTAGCCGTTCCTTGCCACTCCGTGTCGTAAATGGCATATTGGCAAGTTTACGTTTCTCTTCAGCTGATTTAAATGTTTTTTTCAAGGTCATTTTCCTGAACTTTGTCATTTGGGATTGTATGTGCCCTCTACTATGACATTGGGCATCGGCCTTGGCAGACAACGTTGATGGCATGTTATCGTCTATGTCATGACTAGTGGCAGCAGCTTCAGCACTAGGAGGAAGTGGTTCTTGATCTTTCTCTATTTTATTTTTATCGGAGAAAGTTTGGTCCTCCATTTATGTTATATCGATTTGATATATACGTGCGGCTAAACACAGAAAATAATTTTTTTTTTGGTTTGGACTGGAGTGTATTTTGGGGGTTACAGCACCCTTTAACGGTCAAGCCAGCCGGCCCTTTACTTATGACACAGGCGCACGCTTGGCACTACTTTGTTGATGCACGTGCGGCTACTGCGCACACAATTCACAAACACAGAAAATAATTTTTTTTTTGGTTTGGACTGGAGTGTACTTTGGGGGTTACAGCACCCTTTAACGGTCAAGCCAGCTGGCCCTTTACTTATGACACAGGCGCACGCTTGGCACTACTTTGTTGATGCACGTGCGGCTACTGCGCACACAATTCACAAACACAGAAAATAATTTTTTTTTTGGTTTGGACTGGAGTGTACTTTCGGGGGTTACAGCACCCTTAACGGTCAAGCCAGCCGGCCCTTTACTTATGACACAGGCGCACGCTTGGCACTACTTTGTTGATGCACGTGCGGCTACTGCGCACACAATTCACAAACACAGAAAATAATTTTTTTTTTGGTTTGGACTGGAGTGTACTTTTGGGGGTTACAGCACCCTTAACGGTCAAGCTAGCCGGCCCTTTACTTATGACACAGGCGCACGCTTGGCACTACTTTGTTGATGCACGTGCGGCTACTGCGCACACAATTCACAAACACAGAAAATAATTTTTTTTTTGGTTTGGACTGGAGTGTACTTTCGGGGGTTACAGCACCCTTAACGGTCAAGCCAGCCGGCCCTTTACTTATGACACAGGCGCACGCTTGGCACTACTTTGTTGATGCACGTGCGGCTACTGCGCACACAATTCACAAACACAGAAAATAATTTTTTTTTTGGTTTGGACTGGAGTGTACTTTCGGGGGTTACAGCACCCTTAACGGTCAAGCCAGCCGGCCCTTTACTTATGACACAGGCGCACGCTTGGCACTACTTTGTTGATGCACGTGCGGCTACTGCGCACACAATTCACAAACACAGAAAATAATTTTTTTTTTGGTTTGGACTGGAGTGTACTTTGGGGGTTACAGCACCCTTTAACGGTCAAGCCAGCCGGCCCTTTACTTAAGACACAGGCGCACGCTTGGCACTACTTTGTTGATGCACGTGCGGCTACTGCGCACACAATTCACAAACACAGAAAATAATTTTTTTTTGGTTTGGACTGGAGTGTACTTTGGGGGTTACAGCACCCTTTAACGGTCAAGCCAGCCGGCCCTTTACTTATGACACAGGCGCACGCTTGGCACTACTTTGTTGATGCACGTGCGGCTACTGCGCACACAATTCACAAACACAGAAAATAATTTTTTTTTTGGTTTGGACTGGAGTGTACTTTCGGGGGTTACAGCACCCTTAACGGTCAAGCCAGCCGGCCCTTTACTTATGACACAGGCGCACGCTTGGCACTACTTTGTTGATGCACGTGCGGCTACTGCGCACACAATTCACAAACACAGAAAATAATTTTTTTTTTGGTTTGGACTGGAGTGTACTTTCAGGGGTTACAGCACCCTTAACGGTCAAGCCAGACGGCCCTTTACTTATGACACAGGCGCACGCTTGGCACTACTTTGTTGATGCACGTGCGGCTACTGCTCACACAATTCACAAACACAGAAAATAATTTTTTTTTTGGTTTGGACTGGAGTGTACTTTCGGGGGTTACAGCACCCTTAACAGTCAAGCCAGCCGGCCCTTTACTTATGACACAGGCGCACGCTTGGCACTACTTTGTTGATGCACGTGCGGCTACTGCGCACACAATTCACAAACACAGAAAATAATTTTTTTTTGGTTTGGACTGGAGTGTACTTTCGGAGGTTACAGCACCCTTAACGGTCAAGCCTGCCGGCCCTTTACTTATGACACAGGCGCACGCTTGGCACTACTTTGTTGATGCACGTGCGGCTACTGCGCACACAATTCACAAATACAGAAAATAATTTTTTTTTTGGTTTGGACTGGAGTGTACTTTCGGGGGTTACAGCACCCTTAACCGTCAAGCCAGCCGGCCCTTTACTTATGACACAGGCGCACGCTTGGCACTACTTTGTTGATGCACGTGCGGCTACTGCGCACACAATTCACAAACACAAAAAATAATTTTTTTTTGGTTTGGACTGGAGTGTACTTTGGGGGTTACAGCACCCTTTAACGGTCAAGCCAGCCGGCCCTTTACTTATGACACAGGCGCACGCTTGGCACTACTTTGTTGATGCACGTGCGGCTACTGCGCACACAATTCACAAACACAGAAAATATATTCTTTTTTTAGCACTTGGGGGGAGCACCCCTGATGGACAGAGCACCCCCTGAACAACACTACAGCACCCCTTTAGGACTGGGACACTGCACAGGACTTTGGAGTGGACACAGCCCCTATGGAGAACTGACTGCACAACACAGTCCAGCCAGCCCCTATGGACTTTGAAGTAGTGGACACAGCCCCTATTAACAACAGCAGCACAGCACAACACAGCCAGCCCCTATGGACTTTGAAGTAGTGGACAACAGCAGCACTACACTACACTACACTACACAGCCCTAACTCCCACCCTCCCTCTTCACTGTCCACAGCCGAGTGAGAAAATGGCGCTGACGCGGGTACCTTATATAGAATCCAAAACCCGCGAGACTCGGAAGGCGGGATGATGACGTTTTGCCTCGATTTCAGATCCGAGTCAGGCGGGAAAAGTCGAGCCTGACTCGGATCGGACTCGGATCGGGGGGGGCTCGGGGGGGTTCGGATTTCAGAAATCCGAACCCGCTCACCCCTAGTTTTGATTATCTAGGATTGCATAAAGTTTGACAGCTTTGTCTGGCTGGTTTTTGGGTAGACTCTGACTAAACAGATTTGGGAGCAAGATCTGCAGCTTATGGCTTCTCTGCAAACTTTGGAACATTGCAAAGTGATCTCCGGTGTGTCTGCAGTAGTGTTTCTTGCTCTTCACTGTGCTCCCCACCATGCTCAATACCATTGTAACTGTGTAGTAAAGCATATGAAGGAGGCCCAGAGTGTACAGTTGGGTTGTGATCTGTGCTATCGCACTCTGTGCAGTTAGCACTAACCTTGAGGTCCTTGGCAAGTGGGATGTTGAAGAGCAGCACTTATAGTATAGTATATGCCATTTTCTCTTAGGAATGCTTAGTGGTTTCCCAGGGACTTCTCTCATTTCAGGAGAGAATGTTGGTTCAAATGCAGAGAACACTGCTTACTACAATATTTGTCTCAGACAGCAGGGTCTCGTCGCAAGCCCGATGGTCGCGATGGTCTTGACCATCTTGACCATCATTTTGGTCGCTCGCTATAGCTGTGGATGGTCACCCACAGCTATGCGAGCGGCCAGGAGGCCGCTCCAAAATGAAGGAGGGACGGCCCTGATTCAGAGCGAGCGCTCTGTCAGAGCGTCCGGCTCTGAATCAGGGCCTGAGTCCCCTACAGAGATAGGATACTTCCTCTTCAGTGCCAGAGGTGAGTACCACCCCCTTTCTGGCAATTACAGAGTAGGGGACATGTTACATGCCATGGCCTTGGCTCCCGGGCAATGTGTGGCTGCTGGCAGAGGAAAACTGTTAGGATCTGTGATTTGCAGATCATATTATTTGCAGTTCCCAGTCTTAGGGCTCAAGTCAACTAGGAGCATTGTACTCACGTGTGCGAGTCATCATGACAATGGCCGCACTTGACGGCCACCCGGATTCACCTGAAAGTGCTCGCTGCCCCATAGGACAGCGAGTAAAATCAGGCGAATTCAGTGGCGAGTTGGTCTGCGAAGGTTGCGATGTGCCGGGCCATTGCCGGTGTGTTAACGCCATTGCAATAGCACATTGCACCAATCACACCTAATTGGATCGAGCCCACAGTTGCTACTGAGACACTGCACTAATTACTGCCTGTCTGTGTGCAGTATCAGCTGCACACTTATTGATTGTCCTGTCTGTGCACACTAGTCTGTCATTAGGGAGGCTTGCTAGGTTTGCTCTGATTGGGCCCTGTACCTGTTATATTTCAGCCAGCCCTTCACTCCATGCCGGTGATAGCGTTCACGTGTTTCCGGTTGTGGTCAGTCTCCTGAGTATTCCAGTCGAGCTCCAGTAATCCTGTTTGCCTTGGCCTCCTGCCATTTGTGTCATCTAGGCAGCACAGTCCACATACCAGCTACCAGCCGTTTGTGTCACACAGGTGACACGGTCCACATACCAGCTTCCTGCCATTTGTGTCATCTAGGTGGCACAGATCGCACTCATGGGGCAAAGAATCCATCATCTCACGTGCTGCTGCTTGTGTCAACCCGGCGGCACAGGCCACACTTTTGCATCCCAGTATGCAATCTTGTGTACTGCCGCCAGTGTCATCCTAGCGGCACTAGGCACACCTCAGCGTCCAGAATACCCTATCTTGTGTACCACCACTAGTATCATCCCAGTAGCATTTAGAGCATCCCAGCATCATCTCGCCAAGCATACCAGCCCTCAAGGCTGTTACACAGCCCAAAGGCTGCTACTCGGCTCAAAAGCCACCTCTCGCCAAGCATACCAGCCCTCAAAGCTGATATACAGCCCAAAGGCTACTTCTCAGAACAAAGGCTGCTACTTGGCTCAAAAGCCGCATCTCGCCAAGCATACCAGCCCTCAATGCTGCTACACAGCCCAAAGGCTGCTACTTGGCTCAAAAGCCGCATCTTGCCAAGCATACCAGCCCTCAAGGCTGCTACACAGCCCAAAAGCTGCTACTTGGTCCATAGGCCACACCTCACCAAGTATTCCAGTCCTCAAGACTGTTGCGGGACTTTCTGCCTGGACGTTACTGGTAGTTCCTCACAATTATCTACCTGATTACCCTCTGTGGCATAACAAACACATGGCTATAAAGTTTAACCAGTGCGTCGTCAGCTGAGACTCCAGCACTCTGCCGAACCAGGTGAGCAGTGCTGGTCAGCTGAAGCTGTACGATCCCCATCACATGGATACTTAATCCTACCTATGGAACTGGGCCAGCTCTCAGACACACCACTGTTGAGGTTCAGGGCGGGGCTGGCAGAGTGTGCTCCTCCCCGCTCTATGCTGATGCAGAACTACCTGTGTGTCCTGCTCTGCTCTTTGCTGCTGCAGAACTTCCTGTGTGTCCTGACCGGGCACCCTGCAGGGTAATGATGGGCAGCATGTGGCAAAGTCTGTCCTGGGGCAGAGACTTCCCTGCACTCTGCTGCTGCAGAACCTTCTGTGTGTCCTGTCCTGGCACCATGCAGTGCAATGATGTGCAGGGGGTGGCAGTGTCTGTCCCAGGACTGTCTGACAGTGTACTGGCATTGACAGGGCAGTGGGGGGTATCTGGTCTTCAGACTTCAGTATGCTGCAGCATTATGGCCTCTCACCCTCTATCTAACAGATAAATCAGTGTGATCTGGCATACACAGAATATTTAACATTGTTTGGTCCTATGGGAATATGTAAATGAAATAAAATAGTCACTTCCCATAATGTGTCCATTCCTGACTTCCCCTCTACCTCCCCTCTTAGCATGATCCTGTCTACAAATTGAGACTGGTGCATAGAGGAGCACAGGGTTGTATTGTACCCTGCAGGGCTTGCTGCTTATATAATACCTGCACCATGTCTGGTTGTGGGTAATGAGGCTACTGAGAGGTTGTTGTGTGTATTATAGGGTGGTGCTGTCATAGTTTTGGGGCAGGTTACTTGGTATTACCCTGTACCTATGATCTGCATTCACATGTAGGATATTACATACAGGTGACTCTTCTCTGTGTCCTTATAAAGGTAATTTGGTTTGCAAAGGATTTTTTAATGAGTATCTACATATAACTTTAGTGTAGGTGGCCATAACCAGCTCTGAACAGTGGTCTGCTTCCAACTCCTCTTCCCAGCTCTGTTATTTTTAAGCTTGAACTGGAGAGGATTAATTTTGTCTGGTTACAGGTGGGTGGGCATGGGGAGGGGCGCCAAAGTAATCTTTCGCCCTGAGCTCCAGATGGTCTAGAACTGGCCCTGCACGCTATATGCTTCCCTTTGGTCTATATAAATAGACAGACAACATAACCACTCATACTTCCTATTAATAATCCAATCTACTGTAGATGTGATGATCTGAAGAAGAAAGGTATTTAATTTAATAGAAGATATTGGTAAAACTGAAATGAAGACAAACATGAATATGATTACAACATGCAGTGATATGGTAAGATACAAACTTAAAGCAGGATTCAGAACTAAAATCAGATCTTACCATTGATGCTGTGCTGAGCAGATAAATATATTGCACCTGTTTGCAATTGTTTACATGGAAACTAAGATGAGTGCACTATGACCTACCCAGGGTGCATCTGGGAAGCTACTATGGTAGCCTGTAAGGCTCAGAATTAGCTCATATCAGACTCACCAGTAGATGGAGCTTACACAGGAATAAATGCATATAACAAATATAAATGCTGAAGGCTTCTTAGTTATCTTTACATTAAAGCAACAACTGAATTAATTGCTCTTGCTTCACATCAACAACTATATTTTCAGTGGTGCTTCCTAGTTCAGTGAAGAAGCAAAAGTATAGACTTGTAAGGGTCTTATTTTATTTGTATATTTTCTATGAGTAAACTAGTCCTAGTCTTATATGCACAGCTCTTACCTTATATTGAACCTCTTACCTAATCAATATTTCCAATTTAGGAAATATAATTTAAAAATGTAACCCCTATTCCTGTACATTTATAAATGGAGCCACTCTCTTGTATGCCTAAGTAGATGGAATAAGCCACTGAAGAAATTGGAGATTCAATGTGGAATTTCAGTTTTTGGCTTGGCACATCCCTCTAAATATTTTTGTTTGAGACCCATTTCTACTGTTTTATAATATTTTAGGAACAGCTAAGTGAATTACCAGCCTGCACTACCTGAGATCATTATCTTAATATGTAAGCTCTCTTCAGACCCTTAGTATGTAAGCTTTCATGGGCATGGCTCTCTTTCCTCTTGTTCCTCCTCCCATTCCTATTCCTTCTCACCATCTCTGATGCTGGGTACAGAGTCATCAAATGCTTGTTATGATTCTCTGGAGAGATTCACACAGAAAAGGTAGTAGAACCCCAGGACACTGGAAGTGAACTGGCAAATTGTGTGGCAGCCATGAGGGCTTATGTGTACTTGACTGTTTGCAGCCTTAAGGGCTGATGCATACTTTGCGGTTTGCAGCCTTGAGGGCTGATGGTACTTGGCCGGTTGCAACCTTGAGGGCTGATTTATACTTGGCTGGTTGCAGCCTTGAGGGATGAATTATACCTGGCTGGTTGCAGCCTTGAGGGCTGATGTAAACTTTGCTGTTTGCAGCCTTGAGGGCTGATGCGTACTTGGCTGGTTGCAGCCTTGAGGGCTGATTTATACTTGGCTGGTTGCAGCCTTGAAGGATAATTTATACTTGGCTGGTTGCAGCCTTGAGGGCTGATTTATACTTGGCTGGTTGCAGCCTTGAGGGCTGATGTGTACTTGACTGGTAGCAGCCTTGAGGGCTGATGTGTACTTGGCTGGTTGCAGCCTTGAGGGCTGATTTAGCAAGATTGCAGCAAAAGTCTAAATAACAAGAGTCTTTCTTGCTGCTGGTGGATGACAGCGACTGTCGTGAAGTTGGTAATCGTTATCTGTTCAGTCACTGCAGTGCGGCTATGCTGCCGCCATTGCTGGTAACAGTTGATACATTCTGACACTGAGGTGCAACTGACACTGCTGGAACACACGCTGGATTGAAAAATATATGAGGGTGATTTCCACACACAGCAACTGGAAGACACACTAGATGCTATAGCCGGCATCAAAGCAGAGAACCAGCAGTGGAGAAAAAGGAAAAGGATCCAATTAGAGCAAGTCGGGGGTGACGGAGTAATCTGATGGAACGACCTATGGAGTAGCAGCCCAGCGTCCTTGTCTCCTAGCAACTAGCGCATGAGAGCCACCTGGTGCACTGAAGTCCAATAGGATGCTACGACGGCTTGTTACAATGCTGCAGTGAGGACACTTTCTGATGCCTAATAAACTAAATATATTGCAATAATAATTCTCTCTCCAGCATAGACTGAGTTTCTGATGAGGAGTTACAAGTTACTTGCTATTGACTGTCTAGTCACTTGTTTACTTACAGCAGTGATTCCCAACCACGGTCCTCAAGGCACACTAACAGTCCTGGTTTTAGTGATATCCATGTTTCAGCACCGGTGGTTAAATCAAAATAACTGAAGTACTAATTGAGTCACCTGTGCTAAAGTGTGGCTATCCTTAAAACATGGACCGTTAGTGTGCCTTGAGGACCGTGGTTGGGAACCCCTGACTTACAGTCTAGGGGCCAAATGTAATAGGGTGAGAGTTTACAAAATGTGAGCGTTTAGCAGTGAAACTCTCACACTAATACATTGATCGAGTTGTATTTTCAAAACAGGAAACTCCTTGATGAGAGTTTAATTCTAGAGAGATTTTTGAGACTGAAAAACATGCAAGTTTGCATGTTCTGTGACTTTATTACATTGGCTGAATTTAAAAATGTGCGAGTTTTCTCTGACATTTTCTAAACTCACACCCTATTACATTTGGCCCTAGATGTGTAAGTGCCAACAATATCAATGCTTGTTTCTGGATCTTTTTTACTGGTGCTTAGGTACTTTTTCATATTTTATTTTAACCATTTTTTTTTGCGATGACAAGAGAGTTCATCAAGATAACATCAACATGGTAAAAGATAAATAGAACACAATGAAGAACAATACATCAAGAGCATTTCATTTTACAAATTTTTGTTTTTAAAAGTAAAATGTAGGAATAGGAAAGGAGGGGAGGGGAGAGTTAGGAAGAGAAGAGGAGAAAATCAAAACCAAGGAGAGAACCAAAGGACAATAAGGTAAGATCAATGGAGAGAAAGATAGCAGGAGTATTTACACCAACCTCAGTATATTGTGAGAGGTCAGACTAGAGGGTAAGTGGGAAAAGTCTCTTCCAGAATTTAGCTATGAATGATTTTGCAGCATTAAGAATATGTAAAATAAACTGATTAGTCTCAGTCCCCAGACAAGGGACAGAAAAGCACAATAGGGCACTCCAAGAGGAGAGGACAACTCTACCAAATATGGGTAAGGTCTTCCCTGTGCCCACATGCCCTCCAGCACAATGGGGATGAGTCAGGGAACATTCTGGACAGTCTTGAATGCACCAAGTACCATCTAAAATAGATTTTATATTAAATTTCCTTAATCAGGATAGGGATTAAGGCCCTTGAGACCCCATTCCTAATCTTGATCCACATTACTTCATCAATTGGGGCCCCCAGACCCCTCTTCCAGTCAAGCTCATGCCTCAGGGAGTCTGCAGTGGCAGATCAAAGTAAAGAATATAAAATACAAATAATACATTTTCTATTAGGTGTATAATAACAGATTCCTTCTAACAGGGTGAGCCCTGATGCACCAAAGATCTAGAAATAATACATAAATAGAAATGTAATTGTAAATATTCAAGAAACTAAGTCTGGCCAAGCCACAGATCTCCACTGCAGCTCATCTAGGAAGTCATAGACAAAAGGGAGTGAGGGTCTGGTAGGAAAGCATAATTATCCCAGACAGAGATCAGT
This sequence comes from Taudactylus pleione, assembly GCA_031769625.1. Taxonomy (NCBI): domain Eukaryota; kingdom Metazoa; phylum Chordata; class Amphibia; order Anura; family Myobatrachidae; genus Taudactylus; species Taudactylus pleione. The sequence goes on from JAUIMM010000154.1 coordinate 10,049,513, forward strand.
AGAGAGGGTGTGGTGGTCAAATGGAATTTTCTCACAAACTACAACCATGTAGATCTAGAGAAAACAATAATTGAGTCATTAAGCACTAACACTGGAGGAGGTAGCCTAGGAGAAGTTAAAATAGATGCTAATGAGATGACACAAGTGATATTAAATTCAATTTGAAAGCCACCAGGCAGACGACAGGGGGGACAACCAGGCCATCAGTTGTTACATATGAGTGACATAAAAATATTTAGCCCAGGTCCGAAAGACCCCTCCCTCCTCTCGGGAACATCTAATAAATGTAGAAAATTTTAGCTAATGAGACTTATCAGCCTAAATGAACTTATTAATAGATTGTTGTAGGTGTTTTTAAATACTATGAGTACCCAGGATAGGGATAGTCTGAATTATATACATCTTAAATACAACCAAACAAAGATATAGTATACCTTCCCCATGCACACAGATGTAAATGTCAGAAAGGAGGGTGTGAAAATTTTATTTGCACTGGGAAGGGCATCAGGTTGTAATATAAATACCTAAGTATCATAGCTTTTGGACAGCCAGTTAAAATAGTAATTGTGTGATAAAAGATGCTTATCAGGTTCAGGATAATGCAACGGAAGTGCTTTATACTTTCAATAGTTTATTTTGTAACCTGAAACAATGGAGTAGGAGTTGATAGTCCTAAAATATGAGGTGTGGTCAGGGTGAGCAAAACATTATCAGCAAACAATTAGAGTTGATAGGTCTCATCCCCAACTATCACTCCTCCAGTATATGAATCGCACCTGATGAGGTCAGTTAATGGTTCTATGATTAGCGCAAAGACAAGGGGTGAAAGAGGGCAACATTGTCTGGTGCCATTGCGAATCTGAACAAACTTCAATGGTACACCATTGAGTAGCAACCTGACTGATGGATTAGTATAGAGTGCTTTGATACCTCTAGAAAAAAATCTCTCCAATCCTAATCTACACAGGACAGCATACATGATGGGCAAGAGAATTCAATAAAAAGCTTATTCTGTGTCTAAAGACAAAAGCAAGGAGGGTATACCAAATTTATTAATGTGTTGAACAAGAGCAATTGTGTGGTATTAAATAAGATAAAATAAAGCAGAAAACCCTAAACACTTGTATAAAAGTTGTACCTCAATTTATCATTTGAGCAGTTGTTGTCAAACTGTCATAAAACATGTTGCTGATTGGTAACTAATAATAAGTAAATATGTATATGACACACTTGTGGAACTTCTAAGTAGGGTGGCAATTGACCATTTGGTAGAGCTTATTTCCTCTTAAGGATATTGAATTAGAACCTCTATACACTCCTGCCTATACCTTCTAATATCCTGCCTATAAACCTCTAAGGATGACGCTATTTTGCGTACACAGTCATATAGTAAATAAAGACTCCAGACCTTGAACCTGTGGTTCCAAAGCACAAAGTGATATTTCAAGTAAAAGTACAGTCAGTTACACGCTATGATCTAAGTACAATTTAGCACAAAGAATTATACAGACCCAAGTACAGTTATACATACGCAGCGCTCCGGACCAGATGTAGGCATCAGCAAGAAACCCCCGTCAATCAGCATTCAGCAAGAAGATTCAGACTGGGGTCACAACACACACGTTTATAGACTCTCACAGAAACAGACAACACAATAGAGAGGCTTTTCGCTGATGCCATTGGTTCCCAAGGAGGATGCATCTGTTGAAGAGCATTTAACAGGTTGATTCAAATAGACACAGTCCAGCCTCTAACAACTGGTTGTCTCTGGTTTCCTGCCTCATGCACATCCTAACAGTTGGTCATATAATGTACATATCGGTGCTTTAAGTCTCTGTGGTCCATAAGTTGAGAATGCATGTTGCGATCTTCCACTGACGATATCAGAATGCTGTTGAAAGAGTGCAGATCAGTATAATATCAAACATGACTTAATTATCATGTATTAAACCTTAGCTACTAAATAACCTTTATTTCACAGCAATTATAATAAATGAACAAACTTGAATCTTATACTTTAAAGCTTATGAGACCTTTTATGTGAATATGTACTGTGTAAGTATTTGGGGTTTGATATAAAGACGCTAGTTAACTTGGGGCAGATGGATGCGCATGAAGCTAATAAACAGCATTTTCATACAGGATCTTATGCATTCGCTAATATGCGACTAGTTAACAGCACAATTGTGCGTATTAATGTGTGTATGAGAAACGGTGAAAGATGCAATCGCATGATGCTAATAGTAATATCGCCATATGTACTTAAGTAGGAGTTTACCTAAAATGGCGCTTGGGCGGTTGTTCGCAAAATGGCGTCTTGCGATCTCATTTTCTAAAATGGCGTCTTGTGGCCAGTCGCAAGATGGCGTCTTTACGATCTAATTTTAAGCTGATCTTGTCTCGACACTCTTCATGCTAGGGACCTGGAAGTGACGTGATTGAGGGCGGAAGTGCAGTTCATGCCCATTAAGGCCACCTAAAGAAGTAAGTTGTCCCCACTTACAAAAGAAAGTTGTACCCTCATTGGTCACTGCGCTTGCTATGCTTCGGGCTCGGTAGCTCGCTACGCTCACCACAAGGTTATATTCCCCCTCTATGCCCACTTGGATGGTAGGGAGTGACGCTGGACACTGGTTGATGACATCATGGTCCTCTCCGTGAAGGGGATTTAGACACTACCTTGACCATTTGCCATTGAATATGGAGGCATTCATGTTTTGTTTTTTTCCCCTGGTTGTGGTGCTAAGCCCCATCCCCTTTAGGGTTGGGTCTTCTGCCTGCCATTCCCCACTGCAGGAATGTCTACTACATAGCCTTCTTCACTTATGTTATTTACTTGAGATAAATATTTTTGGTTTAGAACATTTGTTTTTCAGAATCTCTCTCATACAACCTATCCTGTAGTGCAGGGGTGGCCAACGCACGGCTCTTTCTTTGTTGTGCTATGGCTCATAACGATGGCCCACCGCAGACTCCGCTGGTGGCTTGGGGGTGCGGGGGCTGTTGCTATGCCACTGCAACTGTGAATGCTGGTCTCTGAAGTGATCTGAGGCTAAAGAAGCCTCTGATCGCTTCAGAGGCCAGCGTTCCCAGTGATGCAGTGCTCTAGTGATGTCATGACGTCTCCTGCGATGTGAGGAGCCTGCATGTCTGCTGGATACAGTTAGATCCAGAGGTCAGTGGAAGCAGGAGCGGTGCCCAGAGTGAAGCCCAGCGTCAAGTCAGGTAAATATTGGGTGCACTGCATAAGGGGCACTACTTTAGGGGCAAATGCATAAAGGGCACAACTACAGGGGGCACTGCATATGGGGCACAACTACAACTACAGGGGGCACTGCATAAGGGGCTCAACTACAGGGGATGTGCATGATATTGGCTCTTTAACTTGACTACATATAGGGCTGGATTCAGAGCCGCTTGCGAGCGCACAGTGCTCGCAAGCGGCTTGGTGTTTCGCCCCTGCACATGCACAGCGTCTGACGTGCGCATGCGCGAGCCCTGCCAAGCGATTGAACTTCAGTCGCTGCGGGGATCACTACAAGATGGGGCGGCTGTCGATGGTGAGTGACAGCTCACCCCGTTTTGTAGGTGGGGAGGGGGGATGGCTGCACAAATGCAGGCGTTCCCATAGGAACGCCTGGTGTTTGTGGGAGGCGCCCTATTGACATCATTACAGTTACTACTATTAGAGCAGGAAGTCCACAGGGTCTCGTCGCAAGGCAGATGGTTGCGATAATCGCAACGGCCTCCTGGCTGCTCGCACAAGCTACCAGAGAAAAAAAAAACACCCTTCAGACCCAGCGAGCAGGTCTGAATCATGGCCATAGTTTTTGGCTCTTTGCCTCTGATTGGTTGGCCACCTCTGCAGTAGTGTATAGCCTATACATTTATAGTGTTTATTATAATTACTGTATTAATACTGTATGATATACAGTATCTAGTGTAATAATATATTCCCAGGGCAAGCCCCAGGTCTATTAGCACCCTGTCTGAGACATTTGGATCGCATTCCCGATCCAACTATATCCATAATGAATATTTTTATTAGCCGAAAAAACACACATCATCCCTCACATGGCAAAAAACACAAATATTGGCCTCCACAGTAAACACACACACTTTCATTGCTCCCACAGCAGGAAAAAGTAAAATGCACATCAACTGTCCCCACAGGAAAAATTAACACACATTAATTGCTCCGACCTCCCACAGAAGACTTGCCTGACCTGTCAGACACACACACCAAAACTAATTGTAGACACTTCAATTTGCAGACGCAGTGTAAGAAGAGAGGAGCTACCAGTCTTTCCCTGGCTCTCAGCTGCTTCAGTACGCTGCGCAGGCGACAAGGCATGCAACTGTGTACATATCATGTCATGCCGCCACGTTACAGTTTATAGGTTAAGACCCGGGCTGCCTGGAGGATAGCACTGGCTGCAGAGGATGCGGTGCTGCCAGTGGTTGGCAATTGCCACCAGGCATGCCAGTCATTAGTCCTGTGCCCTGGCAGTGGTGGAGGCCACAATGTGCCCCCATGTGGCCACTCCATTGGAACGGCCCTCGAACCATTCCTGCCCAAGGCTGGTGTTTGTTTGTTCTGCTACTCCTACAGACTTGTTCCAATGCTTGTGTTGTGGAATGGTGCACTCATCCCAAAAAAAACCAATTAGCTTAGATGCCCTATTGCTGCATCTATCAGCTTTCTATGATTGCTAGTCCTGTATACAGTATGTCTGAAGTATTACATGCACTGCACTTTGTATGAGGCAGACTATAGCTTCTTAAATGTTAATGATGCATTTGCCTTCTTGTCTTAAATTAATGCACGGATATCAAAATCTTGGAGTATGCACTTTCATCCTCTATTGCAATTAGCTGATGATATTTTCTTGGTGTTCATACTGAAAATATGCTGCATGCTGACAGCATCTTAGACACCTTTGCTCATGAAACATTAGCAAGTTGAGAAATTGTGTTCACTGAAGGCAGCTCACATTAAATGCACCCCAACAATAACAACCTATAATTATGTCATGCTTGTAGTAATTATGGGCAAATAGCGCATTTTTATACATACCCTGTCCATGCCGGGAATACATAACTAACACCTGGCCCAGATCCATGTAGAAGCCTTTGCTTTCCATATGCTTGGTGTCCCACATTTACACAGATGTTTCCATTTTTTGTCCACTCCACTGCATAAACGGATCAATTAATAATATATTGAATGCTCTACTGCATATTGTATAACTGTGGTGATTGTCTCCCTATGGGGTCTATTCATCATCACTTAATTTCTTCAAAAGCAGGTGAAAATGAACATATTCACATGCTTTTGAACAAATTAAGTTTTTGGGCCACACATCAAAGAGTTAATGTAGGAGATATCACCTTTCTCTCCTGAAATGGCCCGCTGTCCTCATACACTAGTATGGGGACAGTATTCATCAAGCTCAGAAAATACAATATTTTTGGAACTTGACTGCGAGAGCAATCTCCATCTTCAGATATCATTTGCTCCAGCTACCTGCTCCTTCCCTTTGTGAAGGAGACCTGGGTTGTGAAGAGGTATCCTTTTGGATCCCTCCACCCCTGCTCGGCTCCTTCCACCGGACGCCAGGGCTTTTATGCTCCTGAATGACCTGTAGGTCATGCAGCCTCACTAGTTTCACTGCTCCGAAAGGAGCAATGAAAAGATTCACTGCTCTGAAAGGAGCAGTGGAAAGACTCGGGGAGACAGCTGATTTTCAGGTCAGCTGTCTCCATCCCGGAGCAATGATGAATTGCTCCAGCGCTCGCGTCGAATTGGAATGTTAAGTATCGGGGTCCGTTCAGACCCTAATAATTAACATAATGAATAGAGCCCTATAACATCTTTTTCCAGCTAGCAGGGAACCACATTTGAGGCCTGATTCAGTGGTGATGTAAGAAGCGGCTCTGGCTGCGTCTTTGGGCAGTTGTCCATCTGCTACATGATGCAACTGCTGACAAAGTCCTTCCCTGGTATACATTCATGCGTATTAATGTGCAAGGACTGAAAGCACCATTGTCAGTGTCTATACATGCTGATATACCACCTGGTGCGTCTTTAGACTCCAGCCCTACGTGAGTTCAGATTTTCAATCTCAGTATGGCCTCCAACGTGAACAATTGAGCATTTGTATATGAAAACACCTCTGTGACATGCCTGCAACACTCCCATAAGACGCCCATCAGATGGACCATCTCCGTGAGTCTATTTAGCCACCTCCCCAGTCACCACCCAGGAATGGCCAGTACTTTTTCAAGACACTTTGGATACTGTGCATCTCAATCTCAACTAGAGATGTGCACTGACCCCCATTTTTTGGTTTTGGATCTGGATTTTTCTTTGTTTTGGTTTTGCAAAACTGCCCTCAAGTGTTTTTGTTTTGGATCTGAATTTTTTTTAAATGATAAAAATCCGTATTCTGAACTGCTGCAAAATCAGAACCGCAAAACAACAGAAAGTATCAGGTGGCGCTGTCTGACAGCTGCTGGTTCAAGGAGGATGTCACTCTCCTAGCTAAAAAGACCACAAATAATGAAAGAACCTGCGCTAAATTGGGTGTACACCAGATGGTTAATCTAATGATCACATGCATATACCATGATAAATGAACAAACAATGATGAAAATATAAATTAATATAAATCACTAAACTGGAGTGAATTGAGATATAGCTTCACAGATCTCAAATATATTAAACATGAATGCTAATAAATAGATAGGTGTAAGGCTTGACTGACGGTAAAATATAATTTAATAAGCATGTCTATCGTGCCGTTAAGAACACAGGAGTGCACAAATAATTCAATGAACAATATAATACAATGACAGGATGTGTGGATGGGGATAAAATCAAGTACATAAAGTCACAGGAGTGGGATGGGAATACTCAGTCCATGGGCCAGTGTTAAATAGTCAATTGTACTCCTCAATGGATGGAATCCGGAATAATGTCCAGCTTGTATGCCATTGAGGAACCTACGGGTTTACCGCAGGGAAACGCGTCTAGCCCCCCATCGCATGTGGCTTGCATTCATCATTGGAAACCTCGTTGTCGCTTGTGGATTCCGGACCGGCCTCCTCCATTTCTCCAACTATGGTGCCTCAGGTTCCTCACCATCTGTGGGTACTTATCTACTCGTCAGGACCTTTGTCTACTTCAAGTTGGTAATTGTTTACATCTTAGCTTGACATTATTCCGGATTCCATCCATTGAGGAGTACAATTGACTATTTAACACTGGCCCATGGACTGAGTATTCCCATCCCACTCCTGTGACTTTATTTACTTGATTTTATCCCCATCCACACATCCTGTCATTGTATTATATTGTTCATTGAATTATTTGTGCACTCCTGTGTTCTTAACGGCATGATAGACATGCTTATTAAATGATATTTTACCATCAGTCAAGCCTTACACCTATCTATTAATTAGCATTCATGTTTTATATACTTGAGATCTGTGAAGCTATATCTCAATTCACTCCAGTTTAGTGATTTATATTTATTTATATTTTCATCATTGTTTGTTCATTTATCATGGTATATGCATGTGATCATTAGATTAACCATCTGGTGTACACCCAATTTAGCGCAGGTTCTTTCATTATTTAAAATCGGAACCGCGACTCAGATTTAACCGGATCTCCTCAGATGAGAGATGAGTACCGCAACCCAGGTCTGTCTAGATTTGCTAAATTCGTGTGGACTCTGATTTCTGGAGAACCGAACCTCACATCTCTAATTGCAGCAGCGTCTTTGTGTGTCGAGTGCATCCAGAAAGTATTCACAGCGCTTTACTTTTTCCACATTTTGTTATGTTACATAATAAATTAATTTTTGTCCTCAAAATTCTACACACAACACCCCATAATGACATGACAAAACAACAAAATTTACCACAGGTAGACTCCAATTAACCTGTAGGAACATCTCACGGATGATCAGTGGAAACAGGATGGACCTTAGCTCAATTCTGAGCTTCATGGCAAAGGCTGTGAATACTTATGTACTGTACACGTGCTTTTAAAGTACATTTGAAATTAAATTTGCAAAAATCTCCAAAAAACTTTTTACACGTTGTCATTATGGGGTATTGTGTGTAGAATTTTGAGGACAAAAAAGAATTTATTCCATTTGGAATAAGTCTGTAACATAACAAAATGTGGAGCGCTGTGAATACTTTCCGGATGCACTGTACGCACCGTGCGCCATAAACGTTTGTAGGGATTTTCACACACGTGCAGCCATAAACGTTTGTAGGGATTTTCACACACGTGCAGGAGCAAAAAAAATCTCTCAACTAGAGGAACATTGGCATTGCGTGCGACTCTGAATCAGCCTCTTCAAATCATATCATAAGACAGTTGTTAATGCAAATTATCATTACACTATAATATATAGTGCAGTATAATACATTTTCTGCATATTGTTAAAATTAAATAGGTATTTTGTCTATAACATATTGAAATAGTATATTGCTTATGTTCTGTTCTCAGAATATATGTCATTGGATTGCAACTTTAATGATTTTGCTTTATCTGTTTGTGTTTCTTATTTAATTATTATGATTAACATACATAATTGATTAATTATGTCAATTACTTTAAGATATCCAAGGGTGGGAATAAATGGCTGCACCCATTATCTGTGAACTGCAGCTAGCAGAAATAATGCATTGTGAAATAAATATTATAACACTCCTCCCTTACAATAACGATGATTATAATCTATAAAGTATCTTAATACTTTGCATCGGAATCTACCTAAAAATGACTAATTTTCATTTCATCCCGGGGGAAAGTTTGATGTGTAGCTCTGCACATTCTTGTGATCTGAAGTCTGTGCATGTTCTCACTTAAAAAGGATTATAGAACTGCTATACAGTCACTTGTGTGTACTGTACATAAGTTACTTTCAGTCTGATGTAAATTTTGAATCTGCGTCAGATGTGAAAATTATATTATACAAATGCATGTAGTATATTGTAAAACTATACTATTGCATTGATATGTGATTATACATAACAAATTAGACTATTAAAATTTTAAATTATAAATTATTCAAATTGTAAAACAAAAATCTAAGTAACCTAAAAAAGTAAAGGAAATATACTTAGAACCTTCTCCTGAAAAACCTAATTTCTGCATATTATGCAATCATGTAATATAGTTCAAACACAATGGGTATGATTCCAAATGACAAGTAATGAGGCAGACCCAAACTGTAGACTGAGGGATAAAGGCAATTCCCCATCTTGCAGATGATTGGGGGGGTGAGGGGGGAGGAATCGGCAATGTATGGAGTTAACAGATCGCAGATTCCAACCAAAAAATTGTCAGAATCGGTAAATCAGGTTGTTCAACATGTTGGATTACATAGACCAATCGGGGCTGTAGCTTGTTTGTGTATAGTAATGATCAGCTGATTTGCCGAACGTTACTAGTATAAATCATAAGCCTTTCAAGATTGGCAGAGCTGTTTTTCCGGAAAATATAAACTATATGTAATATATGGGTGCAGATTGGTGGATTGGGGAAAAAACTCTCAGGATCTGTGAATTGTTCTTTTGTGATTGCTGATGTATGCTCCCCTTTAGACTTTAACATTTTGAAAACTGGTTATTGAAACAAATCATATTATTAGAAGGTAAAAATAAATGTGTTGGATAGTCTAGAAAATTCAGTAATAGAGAAATGAGCTAAAGTAACAATAAAATAAAGTTAAATGGACAAAATATTCTAAAGCTATTATACAATTTTTATCTCCAGTTTAGCACTGCTAATTTTAAATTGCATGAAAATTAGCAAAAATTGGATAGGTTTCAACTTTTTATATGTAAAACTTATAAACAACCTTTCAGCCTTAACTTAAGTTCTAAAACATTTACCTCATCAAGACCTTTAAGAGTTTTTGCTCAAAAAAGCCACTTTTTAAACACCATTTTGCCTTGCTTTGTAAAGTCCTTATTTTAATTAAAAATATATTACTTTAAATTGTGGCTTTTAATGAAAGAACAACTTTTTATTCAAAACTAATTTAAAAACAAAAAACAAAAATAACATTTATGGACATTTAAATATAACTGTAGCAGCACTTTTTAGAATAAGAATTCAGCATCTTTTTAAGTAAACTATATATATATTTTATGGTACTGCCTTAAAGGATAATTATTAAATTAAAATATTTTCAACAAATATTCCACAATTAGCAGACATTTCAGGAACCCATGTCAATGGATTCTGCAGTTGCCCTCATGTTGCACCACTGCTATTTATCCTTCCATTGATAACTGGAGCAGATGCTATGATGCATTTCCTTCTGATGGTTTTCATGGAGGAACAAGCAGCATTTGGAATGCTGGAAATGTAAATTTCCTTAACTGCAGTGATCCTTAGTATCTGCTATCTATATTTGTAGAACCACTTGCCTGGTGTGGTTGCATCATCTGCGACCACGCCAGGCAATGCATTAGCTGATATGGTCGCAAATTATGTGACTTGTCGGTAACACACAGTGCATCTTCCAGCACTGGCCAATAGCAGAGGGGCCTCCCAGTTCCTCTGCATCCCTGCAACCTTCCCCAGTGACTGCCATGCTGCCGATCACTGCTGATCGGTCAGCACAGCAGAACCCCCCACCCGGTGGCTGCAGAGAGCAGCAGCCACCGGGTAAATGTAAATTAGCCCCCCTACCCGCCAGCGTGTATCTGGCAGCTGCTCAGAGGAGCAGTTAATCAAATTTGTGATGATCATGATGTTCTGAACATCGATGGTCCAATATATCAATGACTGATAGTTAAAACATTTTTAATAAAATTGTGTGGGATACCCTGTAAATAGATGTTCTTGATCTAATTCAATTATAAAAAAGTCTGAATGGTTTTTGGAAAAAAATTGTCAGTTAAGTGGTTAAAAGGAGGATGCTTGTTAAAAAAAATATTTTAGAATATCCAACACGCATGACTTACAGTATAGGATAAATCATACTTACTTGAAATTTTATTTTTTACTCCATTTTTTTCTTTATCCAGCTTTTATAGAATTATCCCTATTATCTTTTTTTTAATCTAGTATTTATTTAAAAAAATATAACTTAAAAATACTAAAAATATTTTTTTCCTTTTTATTTTCAATACGGTTTTAATTTTCTTTCTATTTTTTTAAACACACTAAAGATTATTTATATATATATTTTTTAAATCTGAAACTAGAAGCCCAAGTCTAGGTGTAACTGATATACTGTATGTTCATAGACCCTTTATATACAATGAATATTAAAAAGAAAAATTATGCTAAAAACAAATAATCATAATAAAAGTTTTACATCATAATAAATGTTTTATTCATAGTTGCTACAAATTTTTTTCCCTTATAGGATGTGAAGTAAACCTGGAGAAAAATAGGTAACCACTGAAAAATAGGTTAAAAACATGACATATCATGTTTTTGCTAGCTTGTTCATGAAAAAGAACTATAAATTGGGTTGCCAGGTATTCAACAGCAGCGTCTGGGCTATGGGAAGTTCCAATTATACCCTCTGAGAGGGCTTTTTATAACATACCCAATAAAGGTTAAGTATTAAAATTTCAGTTGTCATCCTCTTAGAGGACCTTTTAAGATATACACTATAGAGGTTAAGTATTCATTTTGATTGCTCATATATATCTGAATGGATTAATCCTAGGTGTTTCCCTAAAAGCGTGCTCCCAAAAAGAGTCCTTCTTGCCTTTTTTTCTCCAGGTTTACTTTACATGCTGATTTTGACTCTGGGGAGCGCCACTGATAGGCCCCGCTTTCTGTTATCCAAGGAGGCTTACAGTGAATTGCCTGAGTCATTATCCGGTTAGGTAGAGATCATTTATTAGTTAGAGGAGAAATACATTATTTATCACTTATTTATATTCACACTATTCCGTCACATTTTTTTCCTGTGCACTCATTTTTTCTCTTTTTTTTATTATTTCCTTTATAGGAGAAAATATTAAAAACACACACACACAAAAAAAAACAATTACACATTTTTTACTCCATTTTTTATCTACGTGAATTGCATTTAATAACCCCTAAGAATGTTGAACTGTTTACTCTCCCTAGCTCCTCTCTGTGCTGGACACACCATGGTCCTTTAGACAATGCTAACAATCCAACATGTCAAAAATTGTTATATCAATAAGGTGCTAGCACCTACCGCAGTGCTATACATATTAGATAACTATAGTTTCAATCACCTACAATTAACAATTAACTAAGTACTGGTTACCTATCCTATGTGACTCCTTAAAGGATATTAATTCTCTAAAATTAAATGGAAATGTACCCTGCTCATATGTAGGGTATAACGTTATTTCTATAAATGTTCAATAAGACATGAACAGATTATATTCAGCACAAATAGAACCTGCATATTTCCATTATGGATTATATGCTTGACAAGTCAATAATGTACAGCAGTCGCTGACATCATGGAAAGCAACATAAAGCTACCTTGGCCTTAACTTTTGAACACACCATTTCAGAAGGTGTATTACACAGTGATGAGAGATACATAATAGTATAATTTACCTGAAATACTTCATCCTAAAATTAATTGAAAGCTTAACCTACTGAAGGGCACAATAAGGAATGAATAGCATATCATCTTGTATAATCTATACTGGCTGCATTTGATTCACCTTAACTAAACCACACCTTTAGTCTGCTGCCACCCACTTCAGTACATATAAAGCCCCATCTAATCTACTTGTGCCCAGAAGCAAACTCCCAACTTGCAGTAAATGGGATATGTACAGAAAATGTGAAACATTTAGTAAAATCAAGTGAAACAGGTTTGCTTACTTATTAACATAACAACACTGCTCACTTATCCAAACCTGTACAACTAAACCTCATTATGTCTGTATTCCTGTGGATTCGGCACTCTAGTGTGCGGTTGTCCTGCAAAGGACCTGTGACAGGATACCATTATAGGTTAGGGGTGTGCACCGGCCACTTTTCATTGGTTTTGGATCTGGATCTTTCTTCATGTTTTGGATCTGGATTGGTTTTGCCAAAACCACCCTTCCATGTTTTGGGTTCTGAGTTTTGTGTTTTGGATCTGTATTTTTTTTGGAAAAAAGCATAAACACAGCCAAAATCACAGAATTTGTGGGTTATTCTGCTCCTATGCTATTATTAACCTCAATAACATTATTTTCACTAATTTCCAGTCTATTCTAAACACCTCACACCTCACAATATTGTTTTTAGGCCAAAATGTTGCACCGAGGTAGCTGGATGACTATACTAAGCAACACGAGTGGGTGGCACAGACACGTGGCCCATCTAGGAGTGACATTGCAGTGGCAGACAGGATGGCAGTTTGAAAAACTAGGCCCCAAACAGTACATAGTGCAAAGAAAAAAAAGAAGTGCAAGATGGAATTATCCTTGGGCCCTCCCACCCACCCTTATGTTGTATAAACAGGACATGCACACTTTAACAAACCAATCATTTCAGCGCCAGGGTCTGCCACACGACTGTGGCTGTAATGATTGGTTCGTTTGGTTCCCCACAAAACAAGCTGCCAATTAATCTGTCCCTGTACAAACTTGCTCTACAGAGGCAAGATGTCATCCTCATCCTCCTCATCCACCGATTCCTCACCCTCTTCAGTGTTGTGTACATCCTCATCCTCACAGAGTATTAATTTGTCCCCACTGGAATCCACCACCACAGGTCCCTCTGTACTTTCTGGAGGTTGGTCTCCCTGGAAGAACTGATAATTCATTTTGATGAACATCATCTTCTCCACATTTTGTGGAAGCAACCTCCTATGCCTTTCGCTGACAAGGTTCCCGGCTGCACTAAACACTTACTTACGTACTTTCGGAGTACACACTTGAGCCAGGGCAACTTAGGTAAAATAGAGCCAGTTTGTACAGGGGCCTCCAAATTGCCTCGTTTTCCTGCTATGTACAGGTACGGACTGTGTGACATGCCTACTTGGATGCTGTCACCGATGTAATCCTCCACCATTCTGTCAATGGTGACAGTATCATATGCAGTGACAGTAGACATGTCAGAAATTGTTGCCAGGTCCTTCAGTCCGGACCAGATATCCAAACTTGGTCCTGCCTGCCCTGCATCACCGCCAGCGGGTTGCTTAGGATACCTAAGTTGTTTCCTGGCAGCCCCAGTTGTGGGAGAAAATGAAAAAGGAGCTGTTGCTAAAAAGCGTCTCCTGCACGCCGTTGTTGTTTTTCAGAAAATTCTGCAACTTATTGTGTGAGCAAAACATGGGACGTGCTGGAATTTGCCCAGATGTAATGCCCGCACAATATTGGTGGCATTGTCAGATATCACAAATCCCCAGGAGAGTCTAAGTGGGGTAAGCCATTGGGAGATGATTTCCCTCAGTTTCTCTAAGAGGTTGTCGGCGGTGTGCTTCTTACTAAAACCGGTAATACAAAGCGTAGCCTGCCTTGGAACGTGCTGGCATTTCTGAGATGCTGCTACTGGTGATGCTGCTTTTGTTGCTGCATAAGGTGATACATCTACCCAGTGGGCTGTCACAGTCATATAGCCCATAGTCTGCCCTGTTTCACTTGTCCACGTGTCCGTGGTTAAGTGGACATTGGGTACAACCACATTTTTTAAGACACTGAGGACACTTTTTATGACGTCTCTGTACATTCTCGGTATCGCCTGCCTAGTGAAGTGGAATTTACATGGGATTTGGTACCTCCATCAATTGTCTAAATCCCACTCCACTAATGGCGGATAATGGAAACATGTCTAACACCAACATAGCTGTCAAGGCCTCAGTTACCCACTTTGCTTCAGGATGACTGCTGTCATACTTCATCCTCCTTGCTAAGGACTGTTGGAGGGTCAATGTGGTGTTCCTACTTCCTCTCTGGGATGATGAACGACTCACAGCAGCAGTGGCAGCAGTTGGCATAGCAATGCAGGATCCTCCCGAGGAATCCCGGATAGGAGAGTCAGTCATGCCAGTGACATGGCCTGCAGGACTACTTCCGATCCTGACTGAGGAGGAAATTGATGAGGAGGGAGTTGACGGTGTGGTTTGCAGGCACTTTGATACAACAGGAAAAAGGGATTTAGGTGTCCCTGGACTGCTTATGGTGTTAGCCAAGGAACTTCTGAACTTGACAGTAACTTTTTATGAACGCGCTGCAGGTGACGTATAAGGGAGGATGTTCCTAGGTGGTTAACATCCCTACCCCTACTTATTCCACCTTTACATATGGTATATATGGCAAGACAGTTGTTATCCTGATTTGGATAGAAATATTTAAAGACCAAAGAGGTGGAATGTTTGGTCATCTGCCCAGGCATGACTTTCATGGGCTTTTTCAACCCATGGACAACAACTGTCTCCCCCGCTGCCTGATTTAAACAAACCACCTCAATATCAGAATCCTCCCCATCAACTTCCTCCTCAGCGCCAGTTACACCAATATCCTCACCATGTTGTACTTCAACAGTGACATCTTCAATTTGAATATCAGCAACTTGACTGTGGGTGCTCCTTCCAGCACTTGCAGAGGGCATGCAAATGGTGGAAGGAGCCATCTCTTCCTGTCCAGTGTTGGGAAGGTCAGGCATCGCAACCGGCACCACACTTGGAGTCTCCATGGGGATTTGTGATATCTTCTTAGAATTAGAAAGCACAGTTCTTTGCTGTGCTTTTGCCAGCTTAACACGTTTGATTTTTGTAGTGGGAGGAGGGCTTCCATCGTCATGTGAAGCTGAACCACTAGTCATAAATATAGGGGAGGACCTTAGCTGTTCCTTGCCACTCCTTGCTATTTAAATTAATTTTTTAAGGTCATTTTCCTGAGCTTTGCCATTTGGGATTTTATATGCCCTCTACTATGGCATTGGGCATCGGACTTGGCAGACAACGTTGATGGCATTTAATCGTCTATGTCATGACTAGTGGCAGCAGATTCAGCACTAGGAGGAAGTGGTTCTTGATCTTTCCCTGTTTTATTTTTATCAGACAAATGTTTGTCGTACACTTATGTGATATTGATGCACGTGCGGCTAAGGCACACACAAACACATAAAAATATTTATATATTTTTTTCCAGGCACTTTAAGGGTTACACCACCCTTCAACAGATGAGCCAGCTGGCCCTTTACTTATGAGACAGGCGCACGCTTGGCGCTACTTTGTTGATGCATGTGTGGCTACAGTGCACACAAGTCACAAACACAGAAAGATATATATATTTTTTTTTTCAGACACTATGGGGTTACACCACCCTTCAACAGACGTGCCAGACGGCCCTTTACTTATGACACAGCACACACAAGTCACAAACACAGAAAAAGATATATATATATTTTTTGGAGCGCGCTTTGGGGGTTACACCACCCTTCAACAGATGAGCCAGCCGGTCCTTGTTTTATGACACAGGCGCACGCTTGGCGCTGCTACTTTGTTGATGCACGTGCGGAAATAGCTAATTCAGACTGCTGAACATACAGTGAATATGGTCCACAGTCTCAGTTGAATTGCATGCATCAGAGCGCACACCAGCGCATGAGTCCTGAATACACAGGACCTCAGTTGAAACTACAACGGGCAGCCAAACTAATAGTGGATGTATTATATTCTATTAGACTGTGGATACACGAATGTGCACACTAGCACGGGAGCCCTATTATACAGGACTCCAGACAAGTATCATACGGCAGTCAGACCCGCAGTAGACATATTAGAATACATCCTTATATATACAGTATATATGTATATGAATGTGCATATTTAACATGGGAGCCCTATTACACGGGACTCCTAATAAGTAATAACGGACAGCCAGATCCGTAGTGAAAAAATCTAAGACCCACGATACTAAAGTCATACTGTAATAGTTACTGAAAATATATAAAAAGAAATGTATATGGAGCAGAGTATAGACTGTACACTCTAATAACCGCATCCATCAATATATACATAGCTGTTGTAGTATGAGATGGGGATAAAAATAAATGGAGTGGAAACATTATATGAATTACCGTAAATATATTTATTATTAATCAGGGAAATAGCAGTTATTAATATATTCCATCAAGTGGTTATCCCAATAATAGAGGGGATATAATATCTCATCTATATAAAATAAAGGGAATTACCAAGACCATATATATACTGTATATTGCTCTCCAATTTTTTCCTATCCTCCCCCCTCTTTAAATACCTATCTACTACGAAACAGCTAGGAAGAAAGGAGAAAATAATAACAGTAACTTCAACTGTGGACCAGAGCAACACTGAAGCAATAAATTAGCTTACAATGTTGCAAATGCTCTAATACTATCTGAGAGTAAAAATCTCTGTCTTTCTGAGGACAAATACGGTGCAGTCACACTTTAAAGGCTCACACTGTGGTCTTCTTTGGTTTGATTCTAAATTGTATTTAGTGAGCAAGGTAGCACCACTCCTCATTTAGAAATTATAAAAGATAATGGAATATATATCATTTCTTAAATATTACTAATTAAATAATTTCAGGGGAAAACGAGACAAATGTAAAAATTTGCAATACGAAATAATCTGTGCGGGACTTCTCTTTAACTCTTATGACCATACAGAGCACACAAGTCACAAACACAGAAAAAAAAAATATTTTTTTTTCAGGCACTTTGGGGTTACACCACCCTTCAGCAGCCGAGCCAGACGGCCCTTTACTTATGACACAGGCACACGCTTGGTGCTACTTTGTTGATGCATGTGCGGCTACAGTGCACACAAGTCACAAACACAGAAAAAGATATATATATATATATTTTTTTGGACCGCCCTTTAACAGATGAGCCAGCCGGCCCTTGACTTATGACACAGGCGCACACTTGGCGCTGCTACTTTGTTGATGCAGGTGTGGCTACAGCGCACACAATTCACAAACACAGAAAAATATTTTTTGTTTTTTCAGGCACTTTGGGGTTAAACCACCCTTCAACAGATGAGCAAGCCGGCCCTTTACTTATGACACAGGTCGTGCGCTTGGTGCTACTTTGTTGATGCACGTGCGGCTACAGTGCACACGAGTCACAAACACTGAAAAATATTTTTTTACTTTTTTTTGTAGTGCACTTTGGGGGTTACACCTCCCTTCAACAGACGAGCCAGCCGGCCCTTTACTTATGACACAGGCGCACACTTGGTGCTACTTTGTAGATGCACGTGCGGCTACAGTACACACAAGTCACAAACACAGAAAAATATTTATTTATATTTTTTTGGAGCGCACTTTGGGGGTTACACCACTCTTCAACAGACGAGCCAGCCGGCCCTTTACTTATGACACAGGTGCATGCTTGGCGCTACTTTGTTGATGCACATGCGGCTACAGCGCACACAAGTCGCAAACACAGAAAAATATTTTTTTTCTTTTTTCAGGCACTTTGGAGTTAAACCACCCTTCAACAGACGAGCCAGTCGGCCCTTTACTTATGACACAGGCGCACACTTGGTGCTACTTTGTTGATGCACGTGTGGCTACAGCACACATGATTCACAAACACAGAAAAATATATTTTTTTTGTAGCACGCTTTGGGGGTTACACCACCCTTCAATTGACGAGCCAGTCGGCCCTTTACTTATGACACAGGCGCATGCTTGGCGCTACTTTGTTGATGCATGTGCGGCTACAGCACACACAAACAGAAAAATATATATTTTATGCACTTGGGGGGAGCACCCCTGATGAACAGAGCACCCCCTGGACAACACTACAGCACCGCTTTGGGACTACAGCCTTTATAGGACACTGCACAATACAGCCCAGCCAGCCCCTATGGACTCTGGAATGGACACAGCCCCTATGGACAATAGACTGAACAACACAGCTCAGCCAGCCCCTATGGACTTTGGAGTGGACACAGCCCCTATGGACAACAGACTGCACAACACAGCCCAGCCAGCCCCTATGGACTTTGGAGTGGACAAAGCCCCTATAGATGACAACAGCAGCACAACTCCCACCCTCCTGTTTCACTTTCCACAGCCGGAGTGAAAAATGGCGCCGACGCGGGGACTTTTTATTCAATCCAAAACCCACGAGAATCCGACAGCGGGATGATGACGTTTTGCCTCGATTTCAGATCTGAGTTAGGCGGGAAAACTGGAACCTGACTTGGATCCGGCTCGGATCGGGGGGGCTAGGGGGGTTCGGATTTCAGAAATCTGAACCCGCTCATCCCTATTATAGGTATAATCTCAGACTACAGTACAATCCCATGCATGGGATTTAAACAGAGAGGATTGCCGTTATACACAAGTGACTCTTTTTGCCAATAATATCCTATTTCCTTGAAACCGAACCCGCCTGAATTTATCTAATCCGAGGAGATCCGAGCCGCTTCTCGGATCTCCACACCATTTTTGGATCCAAAAATGAGGCACAATGTCATCTTCCCGGCGTCGGATCTTGTAAGCTTTGGATCCGATATAAATCCCTCCCACAGTGATTTAGTGTCATTTGTCACAGGACCGTGGGAGGGGAAGGATGGTAGGCTAGGTTAATTAGCTTATTTTAGCTAGTCTAGTGACAGTCTACTAGTGTCAGTGATAGGGACACTGTCAGTGACAGTTCCCTAGGTAATATTGGCTGAGCTAGTTTTGTGGACAGGCAGTTAGCCTGTCCACAAAATCATTGTTTGCTTTTTTTTTATAGTGCAGGAGCATCATTTAATATAATTAATTTTAATATTGTTCTAAGTGTTTTAAAAAAATAAATAAATATATATTTTGATGAAGGGGATCTGGTCTCACTTTTTATATATATATATATATATATATATATATATATATATACAGTCATGTCCATAAATATTGGGACATTGACAGAATTTTCATATTTTGGCCTCTATTCACCACCACAATGGTTTTGAAATGAAACAAACAGGTTGTGCTTTAACTGCAGACTTTCAGATTTAATTTGAGGGTAATTACATCCAAATCAGGTGAACGGTGTAGGAATTACAAGTTTCAATATGTGCCTCCCACTTTTTAAGGGGCCAAAAGTAATGGGACTATCAACTCAAAAGCTATTTCATGGACAGGTGTGGGCTATTCCCTCGTTATTTCATTATCAATTAAGCAGGTAAAAGGTCTGGAGTTGATTCTAGGTGTGACATTTGCATTTGGAATCAGTTGCTGTCAACTCTCAATATGAGATCCAAAGAGCTGTCACTATCAGTGAAGCAAGCCATCATTAGGCTGAAAAATCAAAACAAACCCATCAGAGAGATAGCAAAAACATTAGGTGTGGCCAAATCAACTGTTTGGAACATTCTTAAAAAGAAAGAACGCACCGGAGAGCTCAGCAACACCAAAAGACCTGGAAGACCACGGAAAACAACTGTGGTGGATGACAAAATAATTATTTCCCTGGTGAAGAAAAACCCCTTCACAACAGTTGGCCAAATCAAGAACACTCTCCAGGAGGTAGATGTATATGTGTCAAAGTCAACAATCAAGAGAAGACTTCACAAGAGTGAAGTGCCACAAAAACAGGAAGATCAGATTAGAGTTTGCCAAACAACATCTAAAAAAGCCATTACAGTTCTGGAACAACATCCTATGGACAGATGAGACAAAGATCAACTTGTACCAGAGTGATGGGAAGAGAAGGAAAGGAACTGCTCATGATCCAAAACATACCACCTCATCAGTGAAGCATGGTGGTGGTAGTGTCATGGCGTGGGCATGTATGGCTGCCAATGGAACTGGTTCCCTTGTATTTATTGATGATGTGACTGCTGACAAAAGCAGCAGAATGAATTCTGAAGTGTTTCGGGCAATATTATATGCTCATATTCAGTCAAATGCTTCAGAACTCATTGGACGGCGCTTCACAGTGCAGATGGACAATGACCCGAAGCATACTGCATAAGCAACCAAAGAGTTTTTTAAGGCTAAAAAGTGGAATGTTATGCAATGGCCAAGTCAATCCCCTGACCTGAATCCGATTGAGCATGCATTTCACTTGATGAAGACAAAACTGAAGGGAAAAAGTCCCAAGAACAAGCAGGAACTGAAGACATTTGCAGTAGAGGCCTGGCAGAGCATCACCAGGGATGAAACCCAGCGGGGGTGATGTCTATGCGTTCCAGACTTCAGGCTGTAATTGCCTGCAAAGGATTTGCAACAAAGTATTAAAAAGTGAAAGTTAGATTTAGGATAGTTTAGTTTGTCCCATTACTTTTGGCCCCTTAAAAAGTAGGAGGCACATATAGAAACCGTTCTAATTCCTACACCATTCACCTGATTTGGATGTAATTACCCTCAAATTAAATCTGAAAGTCTGCAGTTAAATCACATCTTGTTTGTTTCATTTCAAAGCCATTGTGGTGGTGAATAGAGGCCAAAATATGAAAATTCTGTCAATGTCCCAATATTTATGGACCTGACTGTATATATATATATACATTCAATCACAGAGGGAAAGTGCAAACATGAGAATAGTAAAAAAAAATGTTTAATAAAATCTGCTCACATACATCAAAGTTAGAAGTTTCACGTGTGATCTAGTCGGTTTGTAAACTTAGCCGGACATCTTCCGTACTCAGCGACCAGCCGGACATCGCATTGCCTCTGCGAGTAGACAGATGACTGTTCCACATTCTCACGATTCCTGGTCACGCCCAACTAGTTTCATCAGATAAAATTAGTTTGGCGTGGCCAGGAATCGTGAGACTGTGGAACAGTCATTTGTCTACTTCCAGAGGCAGTGCAGTGTGTGGCTGGCCGCTGAGTATGGAAGATGTCCGGATAAGTTTACAGACTTACCAGATCACACGTGAAACTTCTAACTTTGATGTATGTGAGCAGATTTTATTAAACATTGTTTTTTTACTATTCTCAAGTTTGCGCTTTCCCTCTGTGATTGCAATCTAGTCTGTGTATACCTTCTTCAAGCATAAGGAGGACTGGGATTAAGCAGCAATACATCTTAACAGAAAAGGAAAAAAGTCTGGATATTAGAGGACACCATTGTGCAGAGTGTGGACATTTGTATATATATATATATATATATATATATATATATGCGCAGTGTGTCACAGTTGGTGGGTAAATTTTTTTGTGAATAAAAAATATTGTTTATTTTATTTGTAATGAAAATTACATTTCAAGCCCTGATACTGTCCGTGTGAGATATAACAGTCAGTAACGGTAAGTAGATCAAGTGCAACCACACAGGGGACCTCTTTCAGAGTCGGTCGAAGCCAACGACTGCAAATTCCGATCGTACGGCAGGTCGAGCGTAAACAAAGTGACGCCCATTCGTTAGCACTGCACCTCCTCTAGCTACCGACTGATCTGATCGAACCAACAAGACAATCATAGTCAGGCGCTGTCAGGCGCTGTATGCTAATTATGTTGTGATGGTTGCGGCCGTATGTGTTGTATTGATGGTCACATGTCATGTTTTCATGGACTATCGATCAGCTTGTTATGAGCTTGTTGTCAATGATCTAATTAATAGTGTTTAACTCTTGCTGTTCTTTAAAACGAGTTTTTTATCATGTGTCAATAAACTTTATTGTTTATTTCATTGTTGTTTTCTCCGTTCTTTTTTTTCACACAATTTTAAAAACAAAAGTAAGATTTATTATCTGTGAATGTACTGTTGATAAGTGTGTTATCTTTTAAAATACATGTGCATTTTGCGTTAGGATCATTTGCACTCTTGTGTTTGCAATTGCACACTGCGTGTTGTAGCCAATCAAATGTGACCTTATTTTTCGGGACACATGATTAATGGATTGGCCAATAGTGTTTTTTTTTGAGGAAACTGTAAATATTCAAGCCAATCATCTTTTTTGTACCCCATGTATATTTCATGTTTTTTTCAAATTCGGCCATTGCCATCATGAGAGCCGCGGCCTTTACCAGGAGAGAGTTGCTTGTCCTGGTAAATATCCTGGACAGGCGGCTTAAGTCCGCAGAGCCGCCCATTTCCAACTGGATAAAGCGGGCGGCCTATGCGGAGGTGAGGTGAGCCTCCGATCTGCAAGTTACCGGCACAATTTTGCGCAGTTAGAAAGGCGCTGGTCTGACCTGCGCCGGCGGTCACCTGCACTCCTGCTGAATTTGCGGGCGCAACTCCGCAGACGTAAGTATGCGTTTGTTTAAAAGTAATAATTAGTGGACTGTTAAAAATGTATGTTCCTTTGCCAATTATTTTAGTCAATGTTAGAAAACCCTCCTGTATATTGTCCCTATTGTCCTGAATGTGTAAAGTGTACTTGTATTATGTAGCCGAAATTCAAAACTAACCTTTTTTTTTTGTATGTTTACATTTTAGAAGAACAGCGGAGACAGAGAAGGGCACGCAGTAGGCAACGCAATGCATGTGCCAACTTGCAGGCCTCCCATTCACCATCTCCACAACCCAGCCCTACCTCCCCACCACCATACTCCCCCAGTAACCCTCCCTCCCTCTTCCAATCCTCCCCAAGTATTCCTCCCTCCCCTGCCCACTAATCCCAAATGTCACAAATCTCCCCTCCCTTGGATCTTTCCGCCTCCATTTCCCCTTCCACCATTCCCCCAACTCCCAAATATTCTCCTTCTCCACCGACATCTGTGGTTGTGGCCGACCACTCTGAGGGTATGTGTTTGGTTTTTTTATGTTTTTTGGGTGTTGTTGTTATCCATGTATTTGTACACATTTATTACCGTTGTTTTTTTGGGTGTAATTTCATTATGGGGGTCCAAATCATTGCGCAGTAATGCTGTTTAAAACAATTACGACCTTAGGTTTTGTGCCTGGGCCTTTTTTTTATTGTGGACCACAAAAATATAGTTTTTTTGTTATTTGAAAAATGTTTTGTATTTTTAGGAAATAATGATTACATTCGGATTAGTATTTTACAATGTAAAAAAACATGTCACACAACTTGGCAAGGTGCTAGGAACCAGACTACCCTTGTTGATGTTGTGTACACTGTGTTTAAAATGTACTAATGTAGTTAGGCAAAGTGATGTTTTCCATAGCAAACAAACACATTGTATTTTAGGTTTTTCAAGAACATTCTAGAATTGAATACGTGCATTGTGTTTTAAGGATATGGCCATCATGACTTAAGAATACACCTCCCATTATTTGTAACATCATCATAGTGGTTTTTGGCTTATGCCACATAGTTAGGGTTTCCAATTAGTTTAACAACATAAAAGTAGAAACCGAATAATAATGTTGTGTGGCTGATACTTTCAAACACACAGTAACATCATTGTGTTTAAACACTTTTTGGCACATTGAATAATGTGTAATTTTCAAATGTTTGTAATTTTAATGAAGTATTTAATCCTCAAAATTTTTATATTTTCCACAGATCTAACCCACATCCTGAGGGAAATTCAGGAGGACCTCAGAGAGACCTCAGGATTTTTAATGCAGGCCTACTGCTGCCTCCAACGAATAGTGGGGAGTTTGGAGGATGTTTAGTTTTTTTGTTTTCATATTTTTTCATTTTTCTGACACAAAAAAAAATAAAATAATGTTTTTGTATTTCAAACATTTGTCCTCTTTTTTGCAACACATTAAAGGGTGTAATTCTGCATTTTAAAAACTTTGTGAACAAAAGTGGGTGCCTTTCCATAGTGTAAGAACTTCAAAAATGTATTAGTAAACCTTAAGTACATTTACAGTAATGTTGTATATTTTATATTTATGGGTTAGCATACATTATCCACCTCCAAATGCCTTTAATTTTTTTAGTAAAAAAAAAACATTTG
Source organism: Taudactylus pleione (assembly GCA_031769625.1). Classification (NCBI taxonomy): domain Eukaryota; kingdom Metazoa; phylum Chordata; class Amphibia; order Anura; family Myobatrachidae; genus Taudactylus; species Taudactylus pleione. Next base: position 10,074,302 of record JAUIMM010000154.1, read on the forward strand.
TATTTAATTGAAAACATTTATTAAATAACAAACATGTTGCCAACAGGCTTTTACTCGTAAAATTAATTTCATAACACATTCACACATAACAAATGTCCTCAGGGTTTGGCCAAAGAAAACATCTGGCTTACTCAAACATAAACAACGATAGTAAAAAACAAACAGATTTTTGAATGGGAAACATACAAATTAAAAAAACAAAAGGCAAATTAACTAAACATGTTGGGGTATATCCGTGCAAAATGTGTTAGTTGTCCAAAAACATACAGGGTATTGCCAATGGGTTCCATTATTTTTGCAGGTTTTGGAAAGTGTTGTGATTTGGTTGGTAGGAAAAGAAAACAAAAGAAAAAGGTACACATTGAAATACATTTGCAAAAAGTGTTATTTTTAATATATAGCATCTGGCCCCCTCCCCGACAGCATCACAACACCTTCCTCCGGGGGGCCATCCTCTGGCAAGTCCTCCTCTGGCTGCATGGGTACTCGACTCCTTATTGCAATGTTGTGTAAAATCGCACATAGGACCACAATGCGAGAAACCATATCCGGCGAGTACATGAGTGCACCACCAGAGTGTTGGAGACACTGAAACCGGCCCTTTAAAAGGCAGATACAGCGCTCCACCACCTGTCTGGTGGCAGTAAACGCGACATTATAGTGAGTTTGTGGTCCTGGTGTGGGAGTCAAATAAGGAGTCAGCAGCCAGGGTGTGCAAGGATATCCACTGTCACCTGATGGAAATGGTACACCAAAAGATACATACATTTACCATGAAAACCTGTTTACACTATTACTAGAGATACATACTGGATTTTTACTTACCAAGAATCCACATGTCACCAGCTTGCAGTCTGCTTAATTTTGGCCAAATCCCTGAATGCTGGATCACATACACATCATGGCTGCTGCCTGGGAATTTGGCATTCAGGGAGAGGATCTGGAGGGAGGCATCACATAGCACCATTACATTTAGGGAATGGAAATGTTTTCGGTTCCTATAGGTTTGTTTCCTGCATGCAGGGGGCTGAAGTGCTATGTGAGTGCCATCCACTACCCCTATGATGTGTGGAAAGCCTGCAATTTCAAAAAACTTCTGCTTTACCACATCAAGGGCTTCCGTATCCAAAGGCATACTGAAAAAACATGCTAGATGATTGAAAAATGCATCTAGCACATGTCTCAGGATCTGTGAAAATTAGGGCTGGGAGAGGCCACCCACTAGCCCCACAGTGGTTTGGAAGGACCCTGAGGTGCAGAAATGTAACACCGCCAACAACTGTGTAAGTGGTTAGATTGCTTTAGGAATGTTAATCTGACTTTCTAGATCATTCTTTATTATTGAAAGAGTGTCTAGGATAATATTTGGAGGCAGGCGATAAGTGGTTACAACCACATCATCAGGCATTCCAAAAAGGGTGACATGTGTTCTATATATCTTGGCCCTTGCACGCCTCCTATGCCTACGCCCAGGAGGAGACTGAGGAAGGTTGGTGGGGGTCAACATGGCCACTATTAGCTGTCCAACATTGCTCTGTAAAGTTAAATGTATATTTAAAATTGGTTCTACAGAGTTTTTTTGGATTATTTGTTCAAAAATACTGAGCTTTATAATAATGGTGCATATTCTTACAGGGTCGGGCAGTGCCATCTTCGGAAATCCCTACATGTGTATTTGTTGTAGGTTTTTTTATTTTTAGGGAAGACAAAAATTAATGAGATTTTTTTAGCCCAAACCAATATTACTACTATTATTGTTAAAACAAAGCTTAACTTTTAAAATCGCCAAGATGAATTGTTGTTAAATGTACGAATTTACATTTACCAAATAGATCAAAAAACATTATTAAAAGTATTAATATTAAATTTCTAAAAAAAAAAACAAAAAATAATTGTAGGTTTGAATAAATAGACACTTACCTGATTCAAGTACAAAATGGACTGTTAAACACCTTTAATAAATTTAAAAATATAAAAATAAAATTAGTACCCAAAAATGTATTTTTTTTTAGGATTGTTGATCCAAAAAAACAAATGCAGTAGGCTGCCACACTTACTTGAGTCTTCGAATAACATTGTTTTTTGAAGGCTACAAAAGCCCGGCCACCCAAACAGAACAAGTAACCGGCTCAAGCACAACAATTAACGGGGTTTGTTAAATGTCAGCACCAATCAAATTTGACAAACAAAAACCACCACCAAAAACAAAACAGTAAAAAATGAACACAACCCAAAATAAAGGAACACAAAAACCACCACCACCACCACCACCAAAAAAAAAAAAAACAACACACAAAATAAAGTAACCAAACCCCCCCCCCAAAAAAATAAAGGAACACAAAAAACAAACACCAAAAAGAAAGGAACACAAAAAACAAACACCAAAAAGAAAGGAACACAAAAAAAACACAACAAAAAGAAAGAAAATAAAAAACAACAAATAATAAAAAAAAACAATAAAAAAATATAAAATAAAAGGAAACCCAAAAAAACCCACAACCAAAAAAACACACACACAAAAAAACACAAACAACTCACACAAGCACCTCTCAAACAACACACACAAGCACCTCTCAAACAACACACACAAGCACCTCTCAAACAACACACACAAGCACCTCTCAAAAAACTCACACAAGCACCTCTCAAACAAAACACACACAAGCACCTCTCAAAAAACTCACACAAGCACATCTAAAAAAACTCACACAAGCACCTCTCAAACAACACACACAAGCACCTCTCAAACAACACACACAAGCACCTCTCAAAAAACTCACACAAGCACCTCTCAAACAACACACACAAGCACCTCTCAAACAACTCACACAAGCACCTCTCAAACAACTTCAAACACTGTAACTACTATCAAACACCTCCTGCACTACAAAACACTCCAACTACAACCCACAAGTACGGGAACATTTGGCTTTGCCTTAAGTAAAGAAATAAAACCCCAATTATTGAAACATGCAGGAAAGGTGTGCATTTGTAGTTAGGGAAATAAGGATGCACGGGCAACCAATCCAGGGATGCGCTCACATCTAGCACAACCCACGCAGTGATTACAGAATGCAGGAAAGGTGTGCATTTGTAGTTAGGGAAATAAGGATGCCCGGGTAACCAATCCAGGGATGAGCTCACATCTAGCCCAACCCACGCAGTGATTACGGAATGCAGGAAAGGTGTGCATTTGTAGTTAGGGAAATAAGGATGCCCGGGTAACCAATCCAGGGATGCGCTCACATCTAGCCCAACCCACACAGTGATTACGGAATGCAGGAAAGGTGTGCATTTGTTGTTAGGGAAATAAGGATGCACGGGCAACCAATCCAGGGATGCGCTCACATCTAGCACAACCCACGCAGTGATTACAGAATGCAGAAAAGGTGTGCATTTGTAGTTAGGGAAATAAGGATGCACGGGCAACCAATCCAGGGATGCGCTCACATCTATAAAAAAGTCTGCACAAGCAGTATTCTTCATGCTCTCTCACAGGTTAGCAAAATGTCAAGCGAGGAGCATGGTGAGCAGAGGCCAACTGAGCCAGGTAAGTGCAAATCACATTTTTTAAACAACACAAGAACTGTTCATATTTCCCTTTAAAAAAATTAACAATTTTATCAAATTTAAAAAATGTTGTAGGTGCTGGGAATCAAAGTCCACCAGTAGAGGAGGAGGAGGCGGGCCCAAGCAGGCCAAGGCCAAGAAACCCTCCATTTTCACGGATCGAGCTTGAGACATTGGTGACCATGACAATGGAGAACCTTGTCAATGCCCCAAGAAATATGGGGGCTGGAGCCAGAGACAGGATTTGGGATGAGATATCCAGGGCTGTTAATGCTGTGGGGACTACCTACAGAACACAGAAAGTCGTTAAAAAATGGTAAGAAAATGATATTGTGAGTGTACTGAACTCCAACGCTTGATCTTATTTAAATAAACTAACCCTTAAAATTTGCCAAATCACATTGACAGCTGGACGGATTTCAAGTACCAACTGAAGAGGAAGCTACGGAGTAGGGTGGACCATGCTGCGGGGACAGGTGGTGGTCCCATCCCTGAGGAGCTGGCCTTGACAAGGTTAGAGACGTTGGCTCAGGGATGTGTGACGGAAGAGGAGATAGTCGGCATGTCCACTATGGACACTGACATGGCCGACTTCAACGCTCCACATGTGCAAGAAGGTAAGTTTTTTTGCAGCCCAAAAAGTATAAAGCTCAAACGTCTATGCGTTTTTTTTTATGAAAACAAATAAAATCTTTTTTTTTATATTCCAGACTCAGAGGAGGTAGTGCTTGCTCCTGAGGTCAGGTCTGGGTCCAGCACAGATGGAGACTCTGCAGGGGAGGATCCAAGTACTCCATCTGGGGACCCTGTGGAGTCTACTCCTGGGCAACCATCGGACCGAGCAGTGCCTCTCCTCACCAGGTTGGTCTCCCAAACTCAGGAGAACAGATGTGTTCTTCTGAGGATGGAGACCACTCTGGTGAGGGTGGCGGTGGCCCTGGAGACCATTGCTGGGGCCCGAGATTGTTTGGCCAATACCCAGGAGCAGGCCAACCCACCTGCCATGATGGAGCGAGACTCCCTTCCTCCCAGGACCACCACCTCTGGCAGCCCAACAGCCACCCCCGCAAGTATGGAGAGCCCTATGCCTAGGCCAGAGGAAATACCACCTACCTCTGGCCAGGCCAGTCGGCGTGTTACACGCCAGTCGGCTGTCCATAGCTTACCTCTTCCTCTGAGCCGGCCCAAATGACGCAAGTAGCCCTGGATATCTCCTCCCTCACCTGTTGTCCAGTCCCCATATTTCTTGTCACCAATGTCTCAAGCTCTTTTTTTTTTTTTTAAACAAATATTTTTTTTTATGTTTTTTTTTTTTAAATGATTTAAATTTTATACAAATGTTGCCCAAACAATTATTATATACATTGTGATGAAAGGCAAATTAAAAAAAAAAAAAATTTCAAAACAAAAATGTCTATCTTTAACTTTATCAATGTATACAAGGTTTAAAAAGTGTGATTTCTGAAAAGGCTGCTACGCAAAACACAATGCTAGATGTTTTAAAAACTGATTTACAAAAAATAGGTTTAAAAAGCACAAATAAACATTTGTGTGACGAATTCCCTAATGCACACGCAAGTGAAATGAGTTACAAGGTAATTAGCAGTGTTAATAGTTACAATGCAGCAATCTTAGCTGCTTGGTTTGTGTGGTTCCAAATCGAAACATTGCAGGTAACATCAGATGAACGATTGTACGATTGTGGCTTACGGACACTTCTTGCCTACCTTAGCCTGGACGATCATCCTGTTCGTAGAGTGACATTTTCATGCATCCGCAATTCTTGGTCGTACGAAGCAGGTAATTTATGCCCTCCCCTAAAATGCCTGGAAACACTGAAGAACGCCTCCGTTTGCAGACCACCACCCCCGTATACTCCCACAAATGGTCTTTCCTGTCAATCAACTTTAGCAATCCACTTCCGTGTCGGAAGCCCTACGACCGACAGTATTTTTGATCGGTAGAGCTCGTATGCACATGCGCACTGCTAGAGGCGCAGAAAGAAAAACATTGTATGTGTACAACCGTGCGGCCGCTTCGACCGACTATGAATGAGGTCCAGTGTGTCTCAGTCAAGCATCGATATGGAACACGAAAATCAGTGAACAGAACAGCAAAACAGCAACCAAGCACTAGTGCTGCAGCTGCTGCCACCATCAGTCATCATGACGATACTGCTTCAACGTCATCTACTAAAGCCAAAGCTCAAGGGTATAGAGGATTTCAGTCAGGGCATCTAAAATAAAAAATCAATATTTTACAGTGATAAAGAAAAAACATCGCTAACAAAGGGAAAGTTTAGTGCAGAAAAATATAAAACTACCAACATGCCATTCACCACATGCAGTAACAAGAAAGGCTCAGGCATTGGCCTGTATTTATGAGTGGTGGTTCTGCAATGGCCAGAGAGGCATCTTCTGCAACTCATGAGGATGCAAGACCTTTTCATTCCAAGTCTAGAAGAGATGTAAAAAAAATGACAAACAGTAAGGCAGTAGAACTAACTGTGTGTTCAGAAACAGAAATGTCACAAACCCCTGACAAGAGTATAAGTGTGTCCGCGAGTGCTAGTGTAAGCCTGACCTTTCTGAACACATAGAAAAGCCTCCTTCCTCCATTTCTGCACCCTCTGCCAATATGGGGATGAGCAGCACAATTCAAGAAGTTGCTGAACTTGGCATTGAGGACGCTACGGTAGAAGTGCAACAGGATGAGGCGGATATTTGCGTAGCTGATGCAGGCACTAGTGAGGATATTCATTACGAGAATGGTGATAATGAGGATGTTCTTTGTGTAAGTGAGGCACCAGTGGAAGCAGTTCTTGCCCTTGAAAAGAAGAAGGCAATTGTCATGCCTGGGCAGTAGGCGTAAAAAATCCACCTCTTATGTGTGGAATTATTTCTATCCAAATCTGTACAACAATTGTCAAGCCATCTGTAGCGTTTACAAAGCCACAGTAAGTAGAAGTAGGGACCTTAACCATCTAGGAATCTCCTCCTCAGGGGCTGGCTGGCAACTTTAAGCTAGGGGTCAAACAAGAGCAAGTGACCCAGGTTTTCTACCAGCAAATGCAATTTTATAAATTGCATTTTTTCTGCATTTTAAAATCTTTGTGAACAAAGGTGGGTGCCTTTCCATAGTGTAAGAACTTCTAAAATGTATTAGCAAACCTTAAGTACATTTACAGTAATGTTGTATATTTTATATTTATGGGTTAGCATACATTATCCACCTCCAAATGCCTTTAATTTTTTTAGTAAAAAAAAAACATTTGTATTTAATTGAAAACATTTATTAAATAACAAACATGTTGCCAACAGGCTTTTACTCGTAAAATTAATTTCATAACACATTCACACATAACAAATGTCCTCAGGGTTTGGCCAAAGAAAACATCTGACTTACTCAAACATAAACAACGATAGTAAAAAACAAACAGATTTTTGAATGGGAAATATACAAATTAAAAAAACAAAAGGCAAATGAACTAAACATGTTGGGGTATATCCGTGCAAAATGTGTTAGTTGTCCAAAAACATACAGGGTATTGCCAATGGGTTCCATTATTTTTGCAGGTTTTGGAAAGTGTTGTGATTTGGTTGGTAGGAAAAGAAAACAAAAGAAAAAGGTACACATTGAAATACATTTGCAAAAAGTGTTATTTTTAATATATAGCATCTGGCCCCCTCCCCGACAGCATCACAACACCTTCCTCCGGGGGGCCATCCTCTGGCAAGTCCTCCTCTGGCTGCATGGGTACTCGACTCCTTATTGCAATGTTGTGTAAAATCGCACACAGGACCACAATGCGAGAAACCATATCCGGCGAGTACATGAGTGCACCACCAGAGTGTTGGAGACACTGAAACCGGCCCTTTAAAAGGCAGATACAGCGCTCCACCACCTGTCTGGTGGCAGTAAACGTGACATTATAGTGAGTTTGTGGTCCTGGTGTGGGAGTCAAATAAGGAGTCAGCAGCCAGGGTGTACAAGGATATCCACTGTCACCTGATGGAAATGGTACACCAAAAGATACATACATTTACCATGAAAACCTGTTTACACTATTACTAGAGATACATACTGGATTTTTACTTACCAAGAATCCACATGTCACCAGCTTGCAGTCTGCTTAATTTTGGCCAAATCCCTGAATGCTGGATCACATACACATCATGGCTGCTGCCTGGGAATTTGGCATTCAGGGAGAGGATCTGGAGGTGGGCATCACATAGCACCATTACATTTAGGGAATGGAAATGTTTTTGGTTCCTATAGATTTGTTTCCTGCATGCAGGGGGCTGAAGTGCTATGTGAGTGCCATCCACTACCCCTATGATGTGTGGAAAGCCTGCAATTTCAAAAAACTTCTGCTTTACCACATCAAGGGCTTCCGTATCCAAAGGCATACTGAAAAAACATGCTAGATGATTGAAAAATGCATCTAGCACACGTCTCAGGATCTGTGAAAATGAGGGCTGGGAGAGGCCACCCACTAGCCCCACAGTGGTTTGGAAGGACCCTGAGGTGCAGAAATGTAACACCGCCAACAACTGTGTAAGTGGTTAGATTGCTTTAGGAATGTTAATCTGACTTTCTAGATCATTCTTTATTATTGAAAGAGTGTCTAGGATAATATTTGGAGGCAGGCGATAAGTGGTTACAACCACATCATCAGGCATTCCAAAAAGGGTGACATGTGTTCTATATATCTTGGCCCTTGCACGCCTCCTATGCCTATGCCCAGGAGGAGACTGAGGAAGGTTGGTGGGGGTCAACATGGCCACTATTAGCTGTCCAACATTGCTCTGTAAAGTTAAATGTATATTTAAAATTGGTTCTACAGAGTTTTTTTGGATTATTTGTTCAAAAATACTGAGCTTTATAATAATGGTGCATATTCTTACAGGGTAGGGCAGTGCCATCTTTGGAAATCCCTACATGTGTATTTGTTGTAGGTTTTTTTATTTTTAGGGAAGACAAAAATTAATGAGATTTTTTTAGCCCAAACCAATATTACTACTATTATTGTTAAAACAAAACTTAATTTTTAAAATCGCCAAGATGAATTGTTGTTAAATGTACGAATTTACATTTACCAAATAGATCAAAAAACATTATTAAAAGTATTAATATTAAATTTCTAAAAAAAAAACAAAAAAATAATTGTAGGTTTGAATAAATAGACACTTACCTGATTCAAGTACAAAATGGACTGTTAAACACCTTTAATAAATTTAAAAATATAAAAATAAAATTAGTACCCAAAAATGTATTTTTTTTTAGGATTGTTGATCCAAAAAAACAAATGCAGTAGGCTGCCACACTTACTTGAGTCTTCGAATAACATTGTTTTTTGAAGGCTACAAAAGCCCGGCCACCCAAACAGAACAAGTAACCGGCTCAAGCACAACAATTAACGGGGTTTGTTAAATGTCAGCACCAGTCAAATTTGACAAACAAAAACCACCACCAAAAACAAAACAGTAAAAAATAAACACAACCCAAAATAAAGGAACACAAAAACCACCACCACCACCACCACCACCAAAAAAAAACAAAACAACACACAAAATAAAGTAACCAAAAACCCACCCCCAAAAAATAAAGAAACACAAAAAACAAACACCAAAAAGAAAGGAACACAAAAAACAAACACCAAAAAGAAAGGAACACAAAAAAAAACACAACAAAAAGAAAGAAAATAAAAAACAACAAATAATAAAAAAAAAAACAATAAAAAAATATAAAAGAAAAGGAAGCACAAAAAAACCCACAACCAAAAAAACACACACACAAAAAAACACAAACAACTCACACAAGCACCTCTCAAACAACACACACAAGCACCTCTCAAACAACACACACAAGCACCTCTCAAACAACATACACAAGCACCTCTCAAAAAACTCACACAAGCACCTCTCAAACAACACACACAAGCACCTCTCAAAAAACTCACACAAGCACATCTAAAAAAACTCACACAAGCACCTCTCAAACAACACACACAAGCACCTCTCAAACAACACACACAAGCACCTCTCAAAAAACTCACACAAGCACCTCTCAAACAACACACACAAGCACCTCTCAAACAACTCACACAAGCACCTCTCAAACAACTTCAAACACTGTAACTACTATCAAACACCTCCTGCACTACAAAACACTCCAACTACAACCCACAAGTAAGGGAACATTTGGCTTTGCCTTAAGTAAAGAAATAAAACCCCAATTATTGAAACATGCAGGAAAGGTGTGCATTTGTAGTTAGGGAAATAAGGATGCACGGGCAACCAATCCAGGGATGCGCTCAAATCTAGCACAACCCACGCAGTGATTACAGAATGCAGGAAAGGTGTGCATTTGTAGTTAGGGAAATAAGGATGCACGGGCAACCAATCCAGAGATGAGCTCACATCTAGCACAACCCACACAGTGATTACGGAATGCTGTAAAGGTGTGCATTTGTAGTTAGGGAAATAAGGATGCCCGGGTAACCAATCCAGGGAAGCGCTCACATCTAGCCCAACCCATGCAGTGATTACGGAATGCAGGAAAGGTGTGCATTTGTAGTTAGGGAAATAAGGATGCACGGGTAACCAATCCAGGGATGCTCTCACATCTAGCCCAACCCACGCAGTGATTACGGAATGCAGGAAAGGTGTGCATTTGTAGTTAGGGAAATAAGGATGCACGGGCAACCAATCCAGGGATGCGCTCACATCTAGCACAACCCACGCAGTGATTACAGAATGCAGAAAAGGTGTGCATTTGTAGTTAGGGAAATAAGGATACACGGGCAACCAATCCAGGGATGCGCTCATATCTATAAAAAAGTCTGCACAAGCAGTATTCTTCATGCTCTCTCACAGGTTAGCAGAATGTCAAGCGAGGAGCATGGTGAGCAGAGGCCAACTGAGCCAGGTAAGTGCAAATCACATTTTTTAAACAACACAAGAACTGTTCATATTTCCCTTTAAAAAAATTAACAATTTTATCTAATTTAAAAAATGTTGTAGGTGCTGGGAATCAAAGTCCACCAGTAGAGGAGGAGGAGGCGGGCCCAAGCAGGCCAAGGCCAAGAAACCCTCCATTTTCACGGATCGAGCTTGAGACATTGGTGACCATGACAATGGAGAACCTTGTCAATGCCCCAAGAAATATGGGGGCTGGAGCCAGAGACAGGATTTGGGATGAGATATCCAGGGCTGTTAATGCTGTGGGGACTACCTACAGAACACAGAAAGTCGTTAAAAAATGGTAAGAAAATGATATTGTGAGTGTACTGAACTCCAACGCTTGATCTTATTTAAATAAACTAACCCTTAAAATTTGCCAAATCACATTGACAGCTGGACGGATTTCAAGTACCAACTGAAGAGGAAGCTACGGAGTAGGGTGGACCATGCTGCGGGGACAGGTGGTGGTCCCATCCCTGAGGAGCTGGCCTTGACAAGGTTAGAGACGTTGGTTCAGGGATGTGTGACGGAAGAGGAGATAGTCGGCATGTCCACTATGGACACTGACATGGCCGACTTCAACGCTCCACATGTGCAAGAAGGTAATTTTTTTTTGCAGCCCAAAAAGTATAAAGCTCAAACGTCTATGCGTTTTTTTTAATGAAAACAAATAAAATCTTTTTTTTTATATTCCAGACTCAGAGGAGGTAGTGCTTGCTCCTGAGGTCAGGTCTGGGTCCAGCACAGATAGAGACTCTGCAGGGGAGGATCCAAGTACTCCATCTGGGGACCCTGTGGAGTCTACTCCTGGGCAACCATCGGACCGAGCAGTGCCTCTCCACACTAGGTTGGTCTCCCAAACTCAGGAGAACAGATGTGTTCTTCTGAGGATGGAGACCACTCTGGTGAGGGTGGCGGTGGCCCTGGAGACCATTGCTGGGGCCCGAGATCGTTTGGCCAATACCCAGGAGCAGGCCAACCCACCTGCCATGATGGAGCGAGACTCCCTTCCTCCCTGGACCACCACCTCTGGCAGCCCAACAGCCACCCCCACAAGTATGGAGAGCCCTATACCTAGGCTAGAGGAAATACCACCTACCTCTGGCCTAGGCCAGTCGGCGTGTTACACGCCAGTCGGCTGTCCGTAGCTTACCTCTTCCTCTGAGCTGGCCCAAATGACGCAAGTAGCCCTGGATATCTCCTCCCTCACCTGTTGTCCAGTCCCCATATTTCTTGTCACCAATGTCTCAAGCTCTTTTTTTTTTTTTTTAAACAAAAATTTTTTTTATGTTTTTTTTTTTTTAATTATTTAAATTTTATACAAATGTTGCCCAAACAATTATTATATACATTGTGATGAAAGGCAAATTTAAAAAAAAAAAAAAATTTCAAAACAAAAATGTCTATCTTTAACTTTATCAATGTATACAAGGTTTAAAAAGTGTGATTTCTGAAAAGGCTGCTACGCAAAACACAATGCTAGATGTTTTAAAAACTGATTTACAAAAAATAGGTTTAAAAAGCACAAATAAACATTTGTGTGACGAATTCCCTAATGCACACGCAAGTGAAATGAGTTACAAGGTAATTAGCAGTGTTAATAGTTACAATGCAGCAATCTTAGCTGCTTGGTTTGTGTGGTTCCAAATTGAAACATTGCAGGTAACATCAGATGAACGATTGTACGATTGTGGCTTACGGACACTTCTTGCCTACCTTAGCCTGGACGATCATCCTGTTCGTAGAGTGACATTTTCATGCATCCGCAATTCTTGGTCGTACGAAGCAGGTAATTTATGCCCTCCCCTAAAATGCCTGGAAACACTGAAGAACGCCTCCGTTTGCAGACCACCACCCCCGTATACTCCCACAAATGGTCTTTCCTGTCAATCAACTTTAGCAATCCACTTCCGTGTCGGAAGCCCTACGACCGACAGTATTTTTGATCGGTAGAGCTCGTATGCACATGCGCACTGCTAGATGCGCAGAAAGAAAAACATTGTATGTGTACAACCGTGCGGCCGCTTCGACCGACTATGAATGAGGTCCAGTGTGTCTCAGTCAAGCATCGATATGGAACACGAAAATCAGTGAACAGAACAGCAAAACAGCAACCAAGCACTAGTGCTGCAGCTGCTGCCACCATCAGTCATCATGACGATACTGCTTCAACGTCATCTACTAAAGCCAAAGCTCAAGGGTATAGAGGATTTCAGTCAGGGCATCTAAAATAAAAAATCAATATTTTACAGTGATAAAGAAAAAACATCGCTAACAAAGGGAAAGTTTAGTGCAGAAAAATATAAAACTACCAACATGCCATTCACCACATGCAGTAACAAGAAAGGCTCAGGCATTGGCCTGTATTTATGAGTGGTGGTTCTGCAATGGCCAGAGAGGCATCTTCTGCAACTCATGAGGATGCAAGACCTTTTCATTCCAAGTCTAGAAGAGATGTAAAAAAAATGACAAACAGTAAGGCAGTAGAACTAACTGTGTGTTCAGAAACAGAAATGTCACAAACCCCTGACAAGAGTATAAGTGTGTCTGCGAGTGCTAGTGTAAGCCTGACCTTTCTGAACACATAGAAAAGCCTCCTTCCTCCATTTCTGCACCCTCTGCCAATATGGGGATGAGCAGCACAATTCAAGAAGTTGCTGAACTTGGCATTGAGGACGCTACGGTAGAAGTGCAACAGGATGAGGCGGATATTTGCGTAGCTGATGCAGGCACTAGTGAGGATATTCATTATGAGAATGGTGATAATGAGGATGTTCTTTGTGTAAGTGAGGCACCAGTGGAAGCAGTTCTTGCCCTTGAAATGAAGAAGGCCATTGTCATGCCTGGGCAGTAGGCGTAAAAAATCCACCTCTTATGTGTGGAATTATTTCTATCCAAATCTGTACAACAATTGTCAAGCCATCTGTAGCATTTACAAAGCCACAGTAAGTAGAAGTAGGGACCTTAACCGTCTAGGAATCTCCTCCTCAGGGGCTGGCTGGCAACTTTAAGCTAGGGGTCAAACAAGAGCAAGTGACCCAGGTTTTCTACCAGCAAATGCAATTTTATAAATGGGCGTGACAATGTTGGGGGTGTGGTTTGCATAATGTGGGTATGGGTACACATGGTAAGGTACTGTGTGTATCTATTACTGTGTAAGCAGGTATAACAGGAGAATAAAGGAGGAGAGTCAGGGAGTAGCACTAATAGTCCCTGCAGCAAACTGATATGTAAGACATCTGCTTGTGACTAAAATGCAGTTTGCTGCTGGCCCTGGGACCATAAGGGACACAGCGTTCCTAACCACACAGCACACACTCATTTACAATAAAGGGGTCAGACAAATGAGATCCACTCCTCTTATGATGCCAATGGAGGGCATTAGGAAGGGAGGGGAAATGCTGCCAAGGTTATGGAGTCCCCCCTTCAGTGTGTTGGATGCACTGAGTCAGAGTTTTGCAGCACCTGTTATGTGAAAATGCAAGGCCACAGCAAAGGGCACTGAGATGGTGAGTGCCTACACATATATGTATTATTGTGTTCCCCTTTTCTCCTAGTCTATATATGCATTATTTTGTGTCCCCCACCACCCAGTAACTGTTGTCGTCTGCTCCCTCCCCTAATAGTTATCTTACCTGCTCCACTCTCTTGTTTTTCTCCTCTCGGCAGCTCAGCTCCTCCTCCAGGTCCAATCTCACCCTCTGCAGCCACCGAATTCCTCACCTGTCTCCAGGCACTGACTGACAGTGACAGGTAGCAGTAGCCAGCAACTAGATCCTGGCTGGCAGGCATGCAGACAACATCGCAATGTCATTACATCATATTCGCGACTTTGTGAATTAGGTGCCGCGTCCATGAATATTAATGAGTGCCAGTGCACTGCCTCAGCGGGGATACAAAGTTGCTGTCTTCCGGCAGCCAGGAACAGCTGCTGCCGGGCTGCTGGGCTATAGTGTATGGCGTGGTTTTGAGTCCCAGGTGACTGTCTCTTGGCCGCACAGCCATTATGGCCCTGGAAGTGTATGCACAAGACAGCGGACACCTTCCCTCCTGGTATCTGGTTACGATGACAGGAATTTTATTTACCTGTCATCACCATCAACACTGTGCTTCATGTGTTGTGGGCCAGCCCTCATAGTAACTGCATTTCAAGCTGCACAGACGGGAGGTTCCAAAAGGCCATTCCTGATGACTTAATTTTTCAGAAGACCTTCAGGAATGCCGTTCTGGAGCGTCCCCCTGAAAAACAACCCTGTATATACAGTATATATATGGGATGTAGTTAAAAAACCTATGATTGGGATGCCGACTAATGAAATCCCAGCGCCAGAATTCCGAACTGCAGACAGTAGACCAGTGCCGAAATCCCGACATGAGTGGAGATCGTAAGTACAGTGGGTGCCCTTAGCTGTAAGCCACGGGGGAGGGTTAGGTTTAGGCCTCCTCGGGGAGGAAGGTTATGGTTAGGCACTAAGGGGGGAAGGGTTAGGTTTAGGCACTAACCAGGTGGGTTAGGATAAAAGTGTAGGGGTAAGGAGGGTCTTTTGACAGCCGGCATTCCCGACTGCCAGGATTCCCCAACCCTATATTTATATATATATATATATATAAATATATGTATGTATACACATGCATACTGCACACTGCACATACATGCATACACACGCACACACAACATACAGACACACTTAGGGCCTGATTCAGAGCCGCTCGTAAGCGGCCGCTCGTTCGCGAACCAGACAGTGCGGCCAAAAAAATCGTTTGTTCACTAAATAGCGAATGTCTGCTATTTTGAGTGACAGGAGGAGGCGTATGTGGGTGGTAACAGGGGAAGGTGCTTGAAAACGGGGAGTGGAGATCCAAACGCAGGCGTGCTTAAAGGTCAAAACGGGCGTTTTATGGGTGTGCATAATTAATACAGCAGCGTCATTGACCACGTCACTGGGTTATTTTATAGTCAGAACTGCTCGCAAGATTGTGGTAGGAAAAACCAACCACAAGAATAGCGAGCAGTTCATATGGTGGTCGATGTACTCGATTAATCTAATAAATAGTGGACATGACGTAGGATGCGAGCGGCCAGGGGGCGTAGCTATCCAAAAAACGACCGAAAGTTTTGTTCGCTCGTTCAGACATGGAGGCATCAACAGACCGCAACGAGCGAACGGTTCATTTGAATAGCCACCCCCTTTTCCTGAACGACCGTCCGCAAATAGCGTCCGGCTCTGAATCAGGTCCGCACACACATGTTTTTTTAATAACAAAACAACGTCCCCCTGCAAAGTTTATGCAGCTGTGATATATATATATATTAAATAGAGATCTAAAGGTGCCTACTAGTGTAGAAACAATCACAAAGTGCCAAATAAAGTGCATTAAAGTATGAGAGGGTCAAGAGACTTATCTTCAAAAAGGAATGATCTTCTGTCACCTGACCATCAAGTAAGTTCAATATATATGTAAAAGAAAAGCATAAAAATCACGCATAGTGTGTACCATATGGATATGTTCAGTGGAATGGATATTATTCACATATAAATATACATATATTTAGGAACACTTAGGTCCCAAAGGTAGAGAGACTCCACATTATCTCAAAACATAATACATTTATTTAATCCAGACAACGAACAAATGGTAGGTAGCAGACGTAGAGGAGTGAAATAAAAGTGAGCTTATCTGTGCATAGAAGTAGTCCCAATGCATTTCAACTCATAGCAGAGACTTCATCAACCTCTTTAAAAAACTGAAGGAAGTCATTGCAAAATGGCTTACCCTGTGTTGAATTTTAAATAAACCTTTAGTACATTCCTGCCTATAAACCTCTAAGATTCACCTGCCTAGAACCTCTAAGACAAAACCTGCCTATACCATCTAAACCACAAGATGTTGCTAATTAGCGCTGTGTTTAATTATACCATTAATAAAACTCTAAGACAGTTGAATAGCGGTCCAACGCGCTAAAGATTATTATTCAGGTAAAAGTACAGATGTTACAACGCTATGATCTAATAATGAGCGCAAATAAATTGTACAAACATTAGGTCATAAGGTACAGTTAATATACATGAAACGGTTATTAAAGATCAAAATACAATGAGCAATATGAGACAGGGAGACAGAGGACAGAGAGACAGAGAACAGAGAGAGACATCAAAATACAATGAGAGGAATATCAATGTCTGCTGAGAGCACATGTTCAAGATGGCTGGTGATGGTGTGTGTGTGTGTGGGGGGGGGGGTTGGGAATGCTACCTACCCTATTGTCCAAACCGCATGGTCTACAGACAAACTCCATTATGAAGAAAACCCACATTAAGTTGTAACTCTGTAAATCATACATCCATCAATGATCACAATTATAATAATTACAATATACCTATCTGACCCATACAACACCATAACTGGGTAGAATTATAATTTCCTTTGTTCACCCCACATGGAGGTAGCCATCTTTAACAAACTGCAGACTATCTTCCATACGGCAATTACTTATGACCTTTCAAAGCTGTTATTAATTCAACTTCCATAATATAACACTGATACCAGCCTATGATTACATTCATGAGTATACAACACATACCAAGCCTATCTCTCCCAAGCAGAGACATTGTTCATGCACATGGGAAGGCCCTAACACAGCTAACCAGCGGATCTCAAACAATTATATCAACCAGCATCAATCATTACAAATATTACAAAAACTCCATAATCAATCCCTTTCCTGCATGCTGCTAAAACAACCAGTATGAACAGACTATTGTACACTACAGTGTAGATGATAACATTACAGACTAGATCACATCATATCATCCACTGTATGCTAACACAGACTTATGAATATCCTTAACAAACTACAAACCACAACCTTAGATAAGCTAATAACAGGTTAACACCAAAAATAGCTACAGACACCCAAATAGGCTAAATATTGCACAATTTATACTTAGCCATATCCCAGGGGAACTGAGACCCATTTTCCGTTGTCTTGTGAGAGAGGGAACCTCTCTCTTCCAAAAATCCCTCCTGCAAGTGTCCTGGCCTCTGAGTATGTCCAAAATGTGCATGCCATGTTCCCACCCCCTTTCACCTGTGAGGTCATCAGAAAGGGAATATCCTTTTGGTTACCTGAAACTACTGCTAATTAGATTCTAGTCTCAGTTAGCCATCTCTATTGATTAGACTGGAATAACCAGTCCTTTGGACAAAAATGTAAACAAGCCTACACAATGTCATTGTCCTTTGATAAGGGTTAGAAATCTGTTACAGGGCATTCATTGGACAATTTCAAATGGATACAAAAGGTCTCCAACCTCCCTTTGCATCCCCCTTTCTCCCCCACATGCAAATCTAAGCTGCTATGACATACAACATTTCAAGTAGTTATTCTCTCTAACATTCATATTTCATAGCCGCATGTTCTGATCTTCATATTGATGTCACCGGAACGCTGTGGGAACAGAGTAGATCAGTACGGTACCAAACACAGTCCAATTGTCATTTACTAAGCCATAGTTACAGAAAACATTCATTTCTTTATATACTGACATTGCGTTTAAACCAAGCAATAATTATCCTTTTTGCGTTACGGGACCATTGCTTTTAAATGTATGTATGCGGGAAGAAACAGCACTGAATTGCGTTGTGTGTCTGAGGGTCGGTGAGGCACTCAGCAAGCAGCACTAAGCTGGAAGGGCATCTATGTGTGTGTGTGGCCATGCCAGTATGATTTTGGGAAGGATCACTAAAAAGCTGACTGTGTTCTGTTTAACATTGTGTGTATGAGTTGCAGGGAATTTTGCTACTTTTCAAATATAAGTCTGTGTGTGATGTTATACACATAAGTCCATGCATGATGGGCCACATGTACACACATACATACATATATATATATATATATATATATACACATAAGCACACATGTATTTTTCTGATGTTTTTAAACTGCAATTGCAAAATGTGTTTATACAGTGAATTTAATTCTCATACAGGAAGGAGGCTTCCAGCTGTGCTGTCGGAGCCTCCCTGTTTATTCTGCCTGTTTTGGGTTGAAGATGGGCTTTGTATAGGGTTCCAAATGCTAATAAGTTAGTGTTTGTGTTAAACACTGTCTGGCTGTGTTTGAGGAAGGCTGACTATGTACCTTTTTTTTTACAAAATAGTGCTGTAAGATTTTATTTCTAAGATGGAGTCTTGTCGCCCTTTACAAGATAGCATTGCGCAGATTCCAATTGCAAACAGATTCTGTCTTCGCCAATTATCCGGTTTTGACACCTGCTTGGACTCTTCTCTGGATTTGTCATTTCTGACAACACCACCAATATTGTGAGAGCATTACAGCTGGGTGAATTCCAACACATCCCATGTTTTGCTCACACAATCAATTTGGTAGTGCAAATTTTTTTGCCGTGCAGGTGATGCTCTGTGTGGCACGAAAATGTTGTGACTTTTTCGCCAATCAGCAGGTGTATGTAGAAGATTGCAGCACCTGCAAGAATTGTTGAATTTGCCCTGCCACCAGCTGAAGCAAGAGGTAGTTACAAGGTGGTACTCCACCCTTTATGTGCTTCAGCATATGGAGGAACATCAAAAAGTCATCCAAAGCAACACAACAACCTATGACATAGGGAGAGGAGAGGGAATGTACCTTACTCAAGCACAGTGGAGAATACTTTCCATGTTTCCTCAAAGAATGGTTGAGGATTATTTTAATGATAGTTTCCAGTAAGGCATTTCAGACAGTCCATTTGACTATTTTTAGGAAAAAAGAAAAACTGACTTTGCTCTACTTGAGCTGCCCACCCTCAGAAAGCATTTTCAGCACAGCTGGGAATCTTGTCAGCGACCGGAGACTACTTCCTCAAAATGTGAAAAAAATGATGTTCATCAAATTAAACTACAAATTCCATAGGAAGACCTTTGCCACCAAAAAATACAGAGGCACCTGTAATTGTGGATTCTAGTGGGTACAAATTATTACTGTGTGAAGATGATGTACAGGCTGATGAGGGTGAGGAATCGGATGAGGATAGCGACAACATCTTGCCTCTGAATCATTGTCAGCAATGTCAGTTGCCCATTGGTTACTTATTTTTTGGGGGCCCAAACAAACCAATCACTTCAGCAACAAGTGGCAATCCCTGTCGCTGAAGGGATTGGTTTGTTAAACTGTGCATGTCCTGTTTAATATTTACAACATAAGGTTGGGTGGAAGGGCCCAAGGACAATTCTGTCTTGCACCTTTTTTCTTTGCATTTTATGCTGTTTGGAGCCTTGCTGACTGTCTTTTTGCATAGGCTACAAACATTTTTAGAGTTTATTAAACTGCCATCCTGTATACCACTGCAGTGCCACTCTTGTTTTTTAGATGTGCCATGTTGGAAGTTGCACTGCCACAGCCGCTGAAATCTTCTATATGCGGTTGATGAATCACAAATAATGTCCAGAAATTGTTATGACCACTGACAGCATTTCCTTTCATTTAAAAAAAATTCTGAACCACCAAGTTGATTGGGTGGGCAAAACATGGTAGATTTTCAAATTTACCCAGTTTATTTAATTGCTGCTCCCCCAACCGGACCCTGGTGAATTGATAGGCTGCTATAAATAACAGTTCAGCTCAATAAATTCCTGCCTCCTTTGTATGTAGGTGACTCTAAGTGGAATAACTGGATAATGCAGATGGTGGGTGTCATGCGAGAGACTAGATATATGAGCAGCAGCACAGATCATCTTCCTGTCAGGATGTGTGCAATAAAGTGCAAATACATTTAATAAAAAAATTAGTTGTGTATATTGGTCACATACATTCATATTGACATGGTACATACAGTGCGTTAATTCAGGCTGAGGTTACCTCAGGCACTCAACCCATTGTTGACAAAGACCTGGCAAACAGCATGAATGGTGAGAGTTGTAATTCAGCTGGAGAGCTACAGGCTGTTTTCTTCTGATGTAAACAGAAAGTCTTGGCCCTAATATCCCCAACAACCTGCCTGACCACAAAGTAAACCTCTGTTTATAGTGCGTACTATTTAGCACCTCCACAAGCAAGGCCACCACATTTTTATTAGATGTATAAAAAAAAATCAGAATATATGGGCTGAATCAAAATTCAATCAGGTTATGGTGTTGGTTCACATAGGATTGAACACAAGTGGGCTTCAGTAAGCCTGCTCCCATATACACCCCAGGCTATATGCCTATGTGCGATGGTGCAGACATGCATTATTTCTTGAAAAACTGTCCACGCTCGTATAGTGAACCTTATCCAGATCAAAGATGTCTTTCACGAGCTGAAGAACTTGATGCCACATTGATCGTCCCTCATAAATTTTCTTCAGAATCCAAAAATGTAAATAAATTTGCAAACTAATCAATCCTTCCTTCCTTTCCCTACCTTCAACTACTCAGTAAATATACTCAATCTCCCTGGGGCCTCTGATCTAGTCCTTGACTAACGAAAACAATTCTTGGTTTTTCCATGGGGTCGTATAGTTTATTAAACTGCCATACTGTCTGCCACTGCAGTGCCACACTATTTCCTAGATGTACCATATTGAAAGCTGAACTGCCACATGTTTGTGACGCCCACTGTTGCTTAGCTTAGTCAGCCAGCTAGCTCGATGCAACCTTTTGGCCTAAAATGGATTAAATCAATATTGTGGTCAAAACTGACTGGAAATAAATGTCATTGAGGATAATAATACTGTAGGAACAAAAACAGGCCCAAATTGTGCAATTTCAACAGTTTTTATGATTTGTAAGAAACAAAATTACAGAACCAAAACCAAAATACGCAACGGCAGTTTTGGCAAAACCAAATCCAGATCCAAAATACGAAGGAGATACAGATCCAAAACCAAAACCGCACATCTCTAATTTAGAGGAATATGAACTTTTTATTTATTAATGTTATTGTATGTTTGAAACACTTGCATTTTAACTATATTTATATACCAGTAAATGTTTGTTTCTTGTATCCATTCCTGATTCTTGAGCTGCTATATACATTATGGCTGTAACTCAACTGGTCTGCTTTAAAGGGTCACCCACAAATTCCAAACCACAAATGTCTACTGCAATTTGTCATTTCAAACATTAAGCTTTGTATATGCAACTATTTTGCTGCCCATTCATAGTGCTGGCTGCCCCCATAGCAGACCACACAAAGATGGCTGCTTGGAGAGCCAAATCCATTTTTCTAGGAACCTGAATAGCTGAAGAGGTGATGAATGGTACGTGGCTTATCAGAGAAACCAGCTGAGGGAACCAGAGGGAGGGAATTCCTGCCGCTAAGAGGAGACAGTGAGGAGCTACAGTATAAGATGGTGAGTGCACTGGGAAGCCAGGAAAGAGTTGCGATGGTCATCAAAAGATCACAAGATGGTCATTTAATAGTAGCGATGATGATGCTATCGAAACATGCCATCACAAGGTAGTCATTGATGGTTTAATCAGTGTTCATATTGAGTTTGTTCAGAATTTCACACATGTACAAAGTTTCTGTGTTGCAGGCACTCCTTCTAGAGCAATGGTTGAGAGCAAGATATAGTGAGAGCAGCTGGAGAGGTTACACTGATGAAGTTCAAGCTTTGAGAGCACTGAAGACCCAGAGACTGGAGAACAACTTTGATAAAAACAGATAAGTAGCCCATTTCACTGTACTTTGCAATGGAGCTGAGCAACTTGACAGCATAAGAGAAGGAAAAAGTGAATTATTATGTTTCACTATCTAGCAATGCTGCTTACTTAAAGACTGCTGTTAGCAGGGGTGTTGCATGCGCAGAGCACCTGCAACAGATAATCCGGGCACCAAACCCGGTGCTAATGATGCACTGCACAGCACAGGCAGGGCAATTATTGACATTGGGTGGAAACTGGGTAGGGATAGGGGCATCAAGCAGGTGAGAGGAGTGGGGTAAAGGAAGCACAAGAAGGAGATGGGTAGGGTGCAGGTAACACAGGGTGGAGAGAGTGGGGTAAAGGTGGCAGAGCGTCGAGAGGGGCGGGGTAAGGTCATCTCCTAATCCAGATCATTCCTGCTCTTCCTGGCTGGGAACTCATTTCTGCAGTTTCAGCAGTTCAACTTCAGCCTCACTAAGAGCGGTGGAGGTGAATTTACTTCCTGCCAGTCTGCACTGCAGAATCTACATCATATATTGTTGTGTCTCTTGCTAGCCGTAATTAAAATATAAAAAGATAATATATACACAATTGATATGACTGCTTTATAATATATCTAAGACATGCTGACCACGCCGACTTTAGGGCAGGCATAGCAATGGCATGCTCTGGGTGCCATGACTCCACATCTGTCTGTTAGTCATGAGCTCATGTGGAGTATAATCAAAAACATCCAAGAAATGCTATTTTGAGTGATGTTCAGTGAGAGAATTTGAGTTACTGAGGGGAAGAATAACTGTGGCACTACACGTCCCAGCCATAGGGGCCTATTCATCATCGAAGGCCGTATGGCCTCCGATGATGAAGTTTTGAACCCGCTGCGAGGGATACTTAAGTATCCAACTCGCAGCTGGGGAAAAGTGACACTCGAGCAATTGTCCCCGTGGTTAGTATTGCAGCTACTTCTATAGCTTTGTTACTTATCTGCTCCCCGTCATCCCGACTACGCAAACCGCCGGGGAGCTGGTTATGAGGTACCGGAGGGATCCACTCGTATCCCTCTTTGCATCCCTGGAACTCCTTCCCATAGGAAGGAGTGGGGATCCGAGAACAAGCACCGTCTGAAAATGGCGCTTGTTCTCGGCAGTTTGCTGAATATCAAATGGGTCCTATTGGAACCCTCATGGTGAATGGCCCGGTAACTTAAATATGCATTTCTGCATGGTTACCAGGCCATTTATCATTTGATGAATAGGCCCAATAGTTATGTAGGAGAGATCTTTAAGTAAGTCTGTGAATATTCTAGTTTTAAGTATTTTACCATTAAATTGCTGTGTGAAGTGAAGTAATAAAGCTAGGCTTCAGTATAGAATTGTTTGTGTTATCTCTTGTTAAAACAGGGGCTAAACTGACTACAACTGCACCTGACCCATCCAATTCAATTGTTTACAATCCAAATTGTCTAATCTCTATGTCTACAAGAGAGACTGTGCTATTTCCACTTATCTTTTCAAAGTGTCTAGCCATGTTAGTTCTGTTGAGAGTTTGTGAGTCAATATGCTTGCCTACTCTCCCTGAAGTTCCAGGAGACTCACAAAACTTGGGTGGCTCTGCTGGAAGCCCGGAAAGTAGGCATGTCTCCCAGAGCCCCCTAGTGGTAGCCTGCTGCCACCCACTGTCCCTGCAATTCGTGCTGAATCATGTCATCATGGCTCCGCCCCTGCTTTACTATGCCTGTAACTGCACCTCCCACATGATCTTGCCACGCCGCCACAACTCCTGTTTGACCACCTTTAGGAGCGGCTCTCATCTTTCCCCGACTCGCATTCCACTTCAAGGCAAAACTTCATCCTCACGGGATCGGATTCTCGAGGGTTATGGATTCTATATAAGGCGTCGAGGACGGGACTCAGCGCAATTTTCTTGTTAAGCATGCTGCTGTATACTGCACTTAACTCTGCTTTATAGGCTGTGCTGTTGTGTATAACTGTATACTGTCTATGGTGGTGCACGTGGCTGTACTGTGTGTACTGTATTGTACTGTATAGGCTGTGCTGCTTAGTTAATGCATATGTCGCAACCCAGGTTGCACTTAAAGTAAAGATTTTACCTTGTGTATTATAATTCGTTCTTCACTCGACTTACCGAGTGGTGGGAGTAATGGAAGCACACGAAGAGGTGACGAGAACAGCTTTTCTTTTGTGAACACAGGTTTATTAGAGGGTCAGCAGGGAACTTGCATAAATAACATACAACCTCACCCAATGAAGCAACCTCTTAATACATTCTTAGCGGGGAAAAACACAGGTAACACATAATAAGAAAAATACTTGCACGATACCACACAAATTTGTATAATGTTACATAGACAGCTACACTTACAATATAAGCCAACATTTACTTTATTATTCACAGTTGAATGCAGTACTCATTAGATATCCCTATTCAACACAGATGTTAACCACAAGAAATCAATTCCGCAATAATGACGGTACTAAACCAGCTAATAGTCCCAATGTTCGTATGACCTTAAGCACATTACACTATGGGCCTCATTCAGAGGCGGTCGGAGGATGCAAGCGGTCGCTCAGAAACTGGACGGCCACTTGCATCCTGACCGCCCGCCTCTGTTTCGGTCGTTAGGCTGTGGGTTAACACCCACAGCTCTAACGACCGCTCCGGTGATGGTCGCGATGGTCACAGACCATCGCGACCATCGGGGCTTATGACGAGACCCTAGGGTAGGGTCTCCCTTGTCGTAAGCCCCGGAGAGCTTCTGGCTCTGTCTGAGCCGGAAGCTCTCCACTGACATCACTAGTGATGTCAGTGGGGCCTCCCCCAAATGGCAGGCGTTCCCATGGGAACGCCTCCGTTTAGGCTGCCACCCCCCCGGCCCGCCTTCCAAACGGGGCGAGCTGTCAATCAACATCGACAGCTCGCCCCCTTTGGATCGAGACCCGCTACGACCGGCGCTGTCGGTCGTAGCGGGTCTCACGCATGCGCACGATGGCGCCGGTGCCGTCGTGCGCATGCTCTGTGGGGGGCCATCGACCTGGTCCGAGCGCATCGGCGCTAACGACCGGGTCTGAATGACTCCCTATATTCCTGCCCATCTTCGCTGCTGCAGCCGGTGGAGCTCTTATAGATCAATTTGTTTAGACTATGGTACTAATCCCACTTAGCGTGGCTTTTGTTAGTATCAAATCTGATGCGAGCTAATTTACCTTGGGGATTTCTTCTTGTATACACTGCATAGAGTCACCCAATAAAGACAGGGTCCCGCAAGAAAGTAATGAAGACAAACTTACTAAAGGAAAAGAATCACCAATATGTATATGGAAGTCTTGCACGCAGTACGGCAATTAAACCACTGGATGTTGATACAGCTTTTCTCACAAAAGGCACACTCAGGGCCTGATTCAGACTTGGACGCTAAACCGCGGACGCACGCTATGGGCGATTGTCGCTTGTTTGCACATGCATCAAAATACACATGCATGAACCAGTCATTGCGTCCGGGAATCGTGCACTCGTAGTACACAGACTGGACGCTATTTTGAGTGACAGATAGCGCCATTTGTGGGTTGTAACAGGGGAAGGTGCTTCTGAATGGGAGAGTGGTGGTGCAAATGCAGGCGTGTGGGTGCGTCAAAACGGCGTCTTATGGGTGTGCATAATTAGCAAAGAAGCATCTTTGTACACTGCACTTGGTTGTATTTCAGCCTGCAGTGATCGCAGTGCTTGCGGTGGGGTAGGATTGACCTCAAGGGCTGCAAGCAGCTCCGATGGCTCTCGATGGTTCTGATTAATCATACAATTCCTGGAGATGATGTGTGTTAAGAAAGAAAAGTGGGCGGTTTAAGACTGATGTGCGTTCACTCTGCCATCGCTCTCTAAGACAAAGAGGGCGTCCTTACACCAGACAGTGCGATCATGGAATTTGCATACCTGGCCCCTTTTAGCTGCGAGAGAGCGCAGCTTAGCATCCCGCTCTGAATCAGCTCCTCAGTACACTGGCAATCAGGGGATTACTCAGTGTTCATATGCAACTGTCACTATTATTATTATTGCATTTTATTTATAGGGCGCAACGAGTGGTCCGCAGCGCCGTACATACAGTAAAGGGTACACAGAACTAGGGGTGTGCACCGGCCACTTTTCGTGTTTTGTGTTTTGGTTTTGGATCTGGATCTTTCTTCGTGTTTTGGATCTGGATTGGTTTTGCCAAAACCACCCTTCCGTGTTTTGGGTTCTGGGTTTTGTGTTTTGGATCTGTATTTTTTTTAAAAAAAGCATAAAAACAGCTAAAATCACAGAATTTGTTGGTTTCTCTGCTCCTATGCTATTATTAACCTCAATAACCTTAATTTCCACTCATTTCCAGTCTATTCTGAACACCTCACACCTCACAATAGTGTTTTTATGTCCAAAAGGTTGCACCGAGGTAGCTGGATGACTATGCTAAGCGACACGAGTGGGCGGCACAAACACGTGACCCATCTAGGAGTGACACTGCAGTGGCAGACAGGATGGCAGTTAGAAAAACTACGCCCCAAACTGTACATAATGCAAAGAAAAAAAAGAAGTGCAAGATGGAATTGTCCTTGGGCCCTCCCACCCACCCTTATGTTGTATAAACAGGACATGCACACTTTAACAAATCAATCATTTCAGCGCCAGGGTCTGCCACACAACTGTGCTGAAATGATTGGTTCGTTTGGGCCCCCACAAAACAAGCTGGCAATTAATGTGTCCCTGCACAAACTGGCTCTACGGAGGCAAGATGTCATCCTCATCCTCCTCATCCACCGATTCCTCACCCTCTTCAGTGTGTACATCCTCATCCTCACAAAGTATTAACTCGTCCCCACTTGAATCCACCACCACAGGTCCCTCTGTACCTTCTGGAGGCTGGTCTCCCTGGAAGAGCTGATAATTCATTTTGATGAACATCATCTTCTCCACATTCTGTGGAAGCAACCTCCTACGCCTTTCGCTGACAAGGTTCCCGGCTGCACTAAACACTCTTTCGGAGTACACACTGGAGGGGGGGCAACTCAGGTAAAATAGAGCCAGCTTGTACAGGGGCCTCCAAATTGCCTCTTTTTCCTGCCAGTACAGGTATGGACTGTCTGACATGCCTACTTGGATGCTGTCACCGATGTAATCCTCCACCATTCTGTCAATGGTGCCAGTATCATATGCAGTGACAGTAGACATGTCAGAAATTGTTGCCAGGTCCTTCAGTCCGGACCAGATGTCCAAACTTGGTCCTGCCTGCCCTGCATCACCGCCAGCGGGTTGCTTAGGATACCTAAGTTTTTTCCTGGCAGCCCCAGTTGCGGGAGAAAATGAAGAAGGAGCCGTTGACGTGTCACGTTCCGCTTCAGCTGACAGTGTGTTCACCAGCAGGTCTTTGCACCTCTGCAGGCTTGTGTCGGCCGGAAAGAGAGACACCACATAGGCTTTAAACCTAGGATCAAGCACGGTGGCCAAAATGTAGTGGTCTGATTTCAACAGATTGACCACCCTGGAATCCTGGCAAAGCGAATGAAGGGCTTCATCCACAAGTCCCACATGCCGAGCGGAATCGCTCCGTCTTAGCTCCTCCTTCACTTTCTCCAGCTGCTTCTGCAAAAGCCTGATGAGGGGAATGACCTGACTCAAACTGGCTGTGTCTGAACTGACTTCACGTGTGGCAAGTTCGAAGGGCTGGAGAACCTTGCACAACACGGAAATCATTCTCCACTGCGCTTGAGTCAGGTGCATACCCCCTCCTTTGCCTATGTCATAGGTGGATGTATAGGCTTGTATGGCCTTTTGCTGCTCCTCCATCCTCTGAAGCATATAGAGGGTTGAGTTCCACCGCGTCACAACCTCTTGCTTCAGGTGATGGCGGGGCAGGTTCAAGAGTGTTTGCTGGCGCTCCAGTCTTCGGCACGCAGTCGCTGAATGGCGAAAGTGGCCAGAAATTTTTCAGGCCACCCAAAGCGTCTCCTGCACGCCCCTGTCGCTTTTCAGAAAATTCTGCACCACCAAGTTTATTGTGTGAGCAAAACATGGGACGTGCTGGAATTTGCTCAGATGTAATGCCCGCACAATATTGGTGGCGTTGTCAGATATCACAAATCCCCAGGAGAGTCTAAGTGGGGTAAGCCACTGGGCGATGATTTCCCTCAGTTTCTCTAAGAGGTTGTCGGCGGTGTGCCTCTTACTGAAACCGGTGATACACAGCGTAGCCTGCCTTGTAACGAGCTGGCATTTCTGAGATGCTGCTACTGGTGACGCTGCTGCTGTTGCTGCGTAAGGTGATACATCTACCCAGTGGGCTGTCACAGTCATATAGTCCTTAGTCTGCCCTGTTCCACTTGTCCACATGTCCGTGGTTAAGTGGACATTGTGTACAACGGCATTTTTCAGGACACTGAGCACACTTTTTCTGACGTTTCTGTACAGTCTCGGTATCGCCTGCCTAGTGAAGTGGAATCTAGACGGGATTTGGAACCGGGGACACACTACCTCCATCAATTGTCTAAATCCCACTGCACTAATGGCGGATACCGGACGCACGTCTAACACCAACATAGCAGTCAAGGCCTCAGTTATACGTTTTGCTTCAGGATGACTGCTGTCGTACTTCATCCTCCTCGCTAAGGACTGTTGGAGGGTCAATTGTTTAGTAAAAGTAGTGGTGTTCCTACTTCCTCTCTGGGATGATGAACGACTCCCAGCAGCAGCAACAGCAGCAGCGGCAGCGGCAGCAGTAGGCGTAGCAATGCAGGATCCTCCGGAGGAATCCTGGATAGGAGAGTCAGTCATGCCAGTGACATGGCCTGCAGGACTACTTCCGATCCTGACTAAGGAGGAAATTGACGAGGAGGGAGTTGACGGTGTGGTTTGCAGGCGCTTGGATACAACAGGACAACGGGATTTAGGTGTCCCTGGACTGCTTACGGTCTTAGCCAAAGTTTCTGAACTTGACAGTAACTTTTTCTGAACGCGCTGCAGGTGCCGTATAAGGGAGGATGTTCCTAGGTGGTTGACGTCCCTACCCCTACTTATTTCACCTTTACATATGGTACATATGGCAAGACAGTTGTTGTCCGGATTTGGATAGAAATATTGCCAGACCAAAAAGGTGGAATGTTTGGTCTTCTGCCCAGGCATGACCGTGATGGGCTTTTTCATCCCACAGACAACAACTGTCTCCCCCGGAGCCTGATTTAAACAAACCACATCACCATCAGAATCCTCCTCGCCAACTTCCTCCTCAGCGCCAGCTACACCAGTATCCTCATCCTGTTGTACTTCAACAGTGACATCTTCAATTTGCATATCAGCAAGTGGACTGTGGGTGCTCCTTTCAGCACTTGCAGGGGGCGTGCAAATGGTGGAAAGAGCCACCTCTTCCCGTCCAGTGCTGGGAAGGTCAGGCATCGCAACCACCACCACACTTGGACTCTCCTTGGGGATTTGTGATATCTTCTTAGAAAGCACAGTTCTTCGCTGTGCTTTTGCCAGCTTAACTCTTTTGATTTTTTTAGTGGGAGGAGGGCTTCCATCGTCATGTGAAGCTGAACCACTAGTCATGAACATACTAGGGATTGACCTTAGCCGTTCCTTGCCACTCCGTGTCGTAAATGGCATATTGGCAAGTTTACGTTTCTCTTCAGCTGATTTAAATGTCTTTTTCAAGGTCATTTTCCTGAACTTTGCCATTTGGGATTGTATGTGCCCTCTACTATGACATTGGGCATCGGCCTTGGCAGACATCGTTGATGGCATGTTATCGTCTATGTCATGAATAGTGGCAGCAGCTTCAGCACTAGGAGGAAGTGGTTCTTGATCTTTCTCTATTTTATTTTTATCGGAGAAAGTTTGGTCCTCCATTTATGTTATATCGATTTGATATATACGTGCGGCTAAACACAGAAAATAATTTTTTTTTTGGTTTGGACTGGAGTGTACTTTCGGGGGTTACAGCACCCTTAACGGTCAAGCCAGCCGGCCCTTTACTTATGACACAGGCGCACGCTTGGCACTACTTTGTTGATGCACGTGCAGCTACAGCGCACACAATTCACAAACACAGAAAATAATTTTTTTTTGGTTTGGACTGGAGTGTACTTTCGGGGGTTACAGCACCCTTTAACGGTCAAGCCAGCCGGCCCTTTACTTATGACACAGGCGCACGCTTGGCACTAATTTGTTGATGCACGTGCGGCTACTGCGCACACAATTCACAAACACAGAAAATAATTTTTTTTTGCTTTGGACTGGAGTGTACTTTCGGGGGTTACAGCACCCTTTAACGGTCAAGCCAGCCGGCCCTTTACTTATGACACAGGCGCACGCTTGGCACTAATTTGTTGATGCACGTGCGGCTACTGCGCACACAATTCACAAACACAGAAAATTATTTTTTTTTTTGGTTTGGACTGGAGTGTACTTTGGGGGTTACAGCACCCTTTAACGGTCAAGCCAGCCGGCCCTTTACTTATGACACAGGCGCACGCTTGGCACTACTTTGTTGATGCACGTGCGGCTACTGCGCACACAATTCACAAACACAGAAAATAATTTTTTTTTTGGTTTGGACTGGAGTGTACTTTCGGGGGTTACAGCACCCTTAACGGTCAAGCCAGCCGGCCCTTTACTTATGACACAGGCGCACGCTTGGCACTACTTTGTTGATGCACGTGCGGCTACTGCGCACACAATTCACAAACATAGAAAAAAAATTTTTTTTGGTTTGGACTGGAGTGTACTTTCGGGGGTTACAGCACCGTTTAATGGTCAAGCCAGCCGGCCCTTTACTTATGACACAGGCGCACGCTTGGCACTACTTTGTTGATGCACGTGCGGCTACTGCGCACACAATTCACAAACACAGAAAATAATTTTTTTTTGGTTTGGACTGGAGTGTACTTTCGGGGGTTACAGCACCCTTTAACGGTCAAGCCAGCCGGCCCTTTACTTATGACACAGGCGCACGCTTGGCACTACTTTGTTGATGCACGTGCGGCTACTGCGCACACAATTCACAAACACAGAAAATAATTTTTTTTTTGGTTTGGACTGGAGTGTACTTTGGGAGTTACAGCACCCTTTAACGGTCAAGCCAGCCGGCCCTTTACTTTTGACACAGGCGCACGCTTGGCACTACTGTGTTGATGCACGTGCGGCTACTGCGCACACAATTCACAAACACAGAAAATAATATTTTTTTTGGTTTGCACTGGAGTGTACTTTCGGGGGTTACAGCACCCTTAACGGTCAAGCCAGCCGGCCCTTTACTTATGACACAGGTGCACGCTTGGCACTACTTTGTTGATGCACGTGCGGCTACTGCGCACACAATTCACAAACACAGAAAATAATTTTTTTTTTGGTTTGGACAGGAGTGTACTTTCGGGGGTTACAGCACCCTTAACGGTCAAGCCAGCCGGCCCTTTACTTATGACACAGGCGCACGTTTGGCACTACTGTGTTGATGCACGTGCGGCTACTGCGCACACAATTCACAAACACAGAAAATAATTTTTTTTTTGGTTTGGACTGGAGTGTACTTTCGGGGGTTACAGCACCCTTAACGGTCAAGCCAGCCGGCCCTTTACTTATGACACAGGCGCACGCTTGGCACTACTTTGTTGATGCACGTGCGGCTACTGCGCACACAATTCACAAACACAGAAAATAATTTTTTTTTTGGTTTGGACTGGAGTGTACTTTCGGGGGTTACAGCACCCTTAACGGTCAAGCCAGCCGGCCCTTTACTTATGACACAGGCGCACGCTTGGCACTACTTTGTTGATGCACGTGCAGCTACTGCGCACACAATTCACAAACACAGAAAATAATTTTTTTTTGCTTTGGACTGGAGTGTACTTTCGGGGGTTACAGCACCCTTTAACGGTCAAGCCAGCCGGCCATTTACTTATGACACAGGCGCACGCTTGGCACTACTTTGTTGATGCACGTGCGGCTACTGCGCACACAATTCACAAACACAGAAAATTATTTTTTTTTTGGTTTGGACTGGAGTGTACTTTGGGGGTTACAGCACCCTTTAACGGTCAAGCCAGCCGGCCCTTTACTTATGACACAGGCGCACGCTTGGCACTACTTTGTTGATGCACGTGCGGCTACTGCGCACACAATTCACAAACACAGAAAATAATTTTTTTTTTGGTTTGGACTGGAGTGTACTTTCGGGGGTTACAGCACCCTTAATGGTCAAGCCAGCCGGCCCTTTACTTATGACACAGGCGCACGCTTGGCACTACTTTGTTGATGCACGTGCGGCTACTGCACACACAATTCACAAACACAGAAAATAATTTTTTTTTGGTTTGGACTGGAGTGTACTTTCGGGGGTTACAGCACCCTTAACGGTCAAGCCAGCCGGCCCTTTACTTATGACACAGGCGCACGCTTGGCACTACTTTGTTGATGCACGTGCGGCTACTGCGCACACAATTCACAAACACAGAAAATAATTTTTTTTTGGTTTGGACTGGAGTGTACTTTCGGGGGTTACAGCACCCTTAACGGTCAAGCCAGCCGGCCCTTTACTTATGACACAGGCGCACGCTTGGCACTACTGTGTTGATGCACGTGCAGCTACTGCGCACACAATTCACAAACACAGAAAATAATTTTTTTTTGGTTTGGACTGGAGTGTACTTTTGGGGGTTACAGCACCCTTTAACGGTCAAGCCACCGGCCCTTTACTTATGACACAGGCGCACGCTTGGCACTACTTTGTTGATGCCCGAGCGGCTACTGCGCACACAATTCACAAACACAGAAAATAATTTTTTTTTGGTTTGGACTGGAGTGTACTTTCGGGGGTTACAGCACCCTTTAACGGTCAAGCCAGCCGGCCCTTTACTTATGACACAGGCGCACGCTTTGCACTACTTTGTTGATGCACGTGCGGCTACTGCGCACACAATTCACAAACACAGAAAATATTTTTTTTTTGGTTTGGACTGGAGTGTACTTTCGGGGGTTACAGCACACTTTAACGGTCAAGCCAGCCGGCCCTTTACTTATGACACAGGCGCACGCTTGGCACTACTTTGTTGATGCACTTGCGGCTACTGCGCACACAATTCACAAACACAGAAAATAATTTTTTTTTTGGTTTGGACTGGAGTGTACTTTGGGGGTTACAGCACCCTTTAACGGTCAAGCCAGCCGGCCCTTTACTTTTGACACAGGCGCACGCTTGGCACTACTGTGTTGATGCACGTGCGGCTACTGCGCACACAATTCACAAACACAGAAAATAATATTTTTTTTGGTTTGCACTTGAGTGTACTTTCGGGGGTTACAGCACCCTTAACGGTCAAGCCAGCCGGCCCTTTACTTATGACACAGGCGCACGCTTGGCACTACTTTGTTGATGCACGTGCGGCTACTGCGCACACAATTCACAAACACAGAAAATAATTTTTTTTTTGGTTTGGACTGGAGTGTACTTTCGGGGGTTACAGCACCCTTAACGGTCAAGCCAGCCGGCCCTTTACTTATGACAGAGGCGCACGATTGGCACTACTTTGTTGATGCACGTGCGGCTACTGCGCACACAATTCACAAACACAGAAAATAATTTTTTTTTTTGGTTTGGACTGGAGTGTACTTTCGGGGGTTACAGCACCCTTAACGGTCAAGCCAGCCGGCCCTTACTTATGACACAGGCGCACGCTTGGCACTACTTTGTTGATGCACGTGCGGCTACTGCGCACACAATTCACAAACACAGAAAATAATTTTTTTTTTGGTTTGGACTGGAGTGTACTTTCGGGGGTTACAGCACCCTTAACGGTCAAGCCAGCCGGCCCTTTACTTATGACACAGGCGCACGCTTGGCACTACTTTGTTGATGCACGTGCGGCTACTGCGCACACAATTCACAAACACAGAAAATAATTTTTTTTTTGGTTTGGACTGGAGTGTACTTTCGGGGGTTGCAGCACCCTTAACGGTCAAGCCAGCCGGCCCTTTACTTATGACACAGGCGCACGCTTGGCACTACTTTGTTGATGCACGTGCGGCTACTGCGCACACAATTCACAAACACAGAAAATAATTTTTTTTTTGGTTTGGACTGGAGTGTACTTTGGGAGTTACAGCACCCTTTAACGGTCAAGCCAGCCGGCCCTTTACTTTTGACACAGGCGCACACTTGGCACTACTGTGTTGATGCACGTGCGGCTACTGCGCACACAATTCACAAACACAGAAAATAATATTTTTTTTGGTTTGCACTGGAGTGTACTTTCGGGGGTTACAGCACCCTTAATGGTCAAGCCAGCTGGCCCTTTATTTATGACACAGGCGCACGCTTGGCACTACTTTGTTGATGCACGTGCAGCTACTGCGCACACAATTCACAAACACAGAAAATAATTTTTTTTTTGGTTTGGACTGGAGTGTACTTTCGGGGGTTACAGCACCCTTAACGGTCAAGCCAGCCGGCCCTTTACTTATGACACAGGCGCACGCTTGGCACTACTTTGTTGATGCACGTGCGGCTACTGCGCACACAATTCACAAACACAGAAAATAATTTTTTTTTTGGTTTGGACTGGAGTGTACTTTCGGGGGTTACAGCACCCTTAACGGTCAAGCCAGCCGGCCCTTTACTTATGACACAGGCGCACGCTTGGCACTACTTTGTTGATGCACGTGCGGCTACTGCGCACACAATTCACAAACACAGAAAATAATTTTTTTTTTGGTTTGGACTGGAGTGTACTTTCGGGGGTTACAGCACCCTTAACGGTCAAGCCAGCCGGCCCTTTACTTATGACACAGGCGCACGCTTGGCACTACTTTGTTGATGCACGTGCGGCTACTGCGCACACAATTCACAAACACAGAAAATAATTTTTTTTTGGTTTGGACTGGAGTGTACTTTCGGGGGTTACAGCACCCTTTAACGGTCAAGCCAGCCGGCCCTTTACTTATGACACAGGCGCACGCTTGGCACTACTTTGTT
Source organism: Taudactylus pleione (assembly GCA_031769625.1). Classification (NCBI taxonomy): domain Eukaryota; kingdom Metazoa; phylum Chordata; class Amphibia; order Anura; family Myobatrachidae; genus Taudactylus; species Taudactylus pleione. The sequence goes on from JAUIMM010000154.1 coordinate 10,109,471, forward strand.
GATGCACGTGCGGCTACTGCGCACACAATTCACAAACACAGAAAATAATTTTTTTTTTGGTTTGGACTGGAGTGTACTTTCGGGGGTTACAGCACCATTTAACGGTCAAGCCAGCCGGCCCTTTACTTATGACACAGGCGCACGCTTGGCACTACTTTGTTGATGCACGTGCGGCTACTGCGCACACAATTCACAAACACAGAAAATAATTTTTTTTTGGTTTGGACTGGAGTGTACTTTCGGTAGTTACAGCACCCTTAACGGTCAAGCCAGCCGGCCCTTTACTTATGACACAGGTGCACGCTTGGCACTACTTTGTTGATGCACGTGCAGCTACTGCGCACACAATTCACAAACACAGAAAATAATTTTTTTTTTTGTTTGGACTGGAGTGTACTTTCGGGGGTTACAGCACCCTTAACGGTCAAGCCAGCAAGCCCTTTACTTATGACACAGGCGCACGCTTGGCACTACTGTGTTGATGCACGTGCAGCTACTGCGCACACAATTCACAAACACAGAAAATAATTTTTTTTTGGTTTGGACTGGAGTGTACTTTCGGGGGTTACAGCACCCTTTAACGGTCAAGCCAGCCGGCCCTTTACTTATGACACAGGCGCACGCTTGGCACTACTTTGTTGATGCACGTGCGGCTACTGCGCACACAATTCACAAACACAGAAAATAATTTTTTTTTGGTTTGGACTGGACTGTACTTTCGGGGGTTACAGCACCCTTTAACGGTCAAGCCAGCCGGCCCTTTACTTATGACACAGGCGCACGCTTGGCACTACTTTGTTGATGCACGTGCGGCTACTGCGCACACAATTCACAAACAGAAAATAATTTTTTTTTGGTTTGGACTGGAGTGTACTTTCGGGGGTTACAGCACCCTTTAACGGTCAAGCCAGCCGGCCCTTTACTTATGACACAGGCGCACGCTTGGCACTACTTTGTTGATGCACGTGCGGCTACTGCGCACACAATTCACAAACACAGAAAATAATTTTTTTTTGGTTTGGACTGGAGTGTACTTTCGGGGGTTACAGCACCCTTTAACGGTCAAGCCAGCCGGCCCTTTACTTATGACACAGGCGCACGCTTGGCACTACTTTGTTGATGCACGTGCGGCTACTGCGCACACAATTCACAAACACAGAAAATAATTTTTTTTTTGGTTTGGACTGGAGTGTACTTTCGGGGGTTACAGCACCATTTAACGGTCAAGCCAGCCGGCCCTTTACTTATGACACAGGCGCACGCTTGGCACTACTTTGTTGATGCACGTGCGGCTACTGCGCACACAATTCACAAACACAGAAAATAATTTTTTTTTTGGTTTGGACTGGAGTGTACTTTCGGGGGTTACAGCACCCTTAACGGTCAAGCCAGCCGGCCCTTTACTTATGACACAGGCGCACGCTTGGCACTACTTTGTTGATGCACGTGCGGCTACTGCGCACACAATTCACAAACACAGAAAATAATTTTTTTTTGGTTTGGACTGGAGTGTACTTTCGGGGGTTACAGCACCCTTAACGGTCAAGCCAGCCGGCCCTTTACTTATGACACAGGTGCACGCTTGGCACTACTTTGTTGATGCACGTGCAGCTACTGCACACACAATTCACAAACACAGAAAATAATTTTTTTTTTGGTTTGGACTGGAGTGTACTTTCGGGGGTTACAGCACCCTTAACGGTCAAGCCAGCAAGCCCTTTACTTATGACACAGGTGAACGCTTCGCACTACTTTGTTGATGCACGTGCGGCTACTGCGCACACAATTCACAAACACAGAAAATAATTTTTTTTTGGTTTGGACTGGAGTGTACTTTCGGGGGTTACAGCACCCTTTAACGGTCAAGCCAGCCGGCCCTTTACTTATGACACAGGCGCACGCTTGGCACTACTTTGTTGATGCACGTGCGGCTACTGCGCACACAATTCACAAACAGAAAATAATTTTTTTTTGGTTTGGACTGGAGTGTACTTTTGGGGGTTACAGCACCCTTTAACGGTCAAGCCAGCCGGCCCTTTACTTATGACACAGGCGCACGCTTGGCACTACTTTGTTGATGCACGTGCGGCTACTGCGCACACAATTCACAAACACAGAAAATAATTTTTTTTTGGTTTGGACTGGAGTGTACTTTCGGGGGTTACAGCACCCTTTAACGGTCAAGCCAGCCGGCCCTTTACTTATGACACAGGCGCACGCTTGGCACTACTTTGTTGATGCACGTGCGGCTACTGCGCACACAATTCACAAACACAGAAAATAATTTTTTTTTTGGTTTGGACTGGAGTGTACTTTGGGGGTTACAGCACCCTTTAACGGTCAAGCCAGCCGGCCCTTTACTTATGACACAGGCGCACGCTTGGCACTACTTTGTTGATGCACGTGCGGCTACTGCGCACACAATTCACAAACACAGAAAATTATTTTTTTTTTGGTTTGGACTGGAGTGTACTTTCGGGGGTTACAGCACCCTTAACGGTCAAGCCAGCCGGCCCTTTACTTATGACACAGGCGCACGCTTGGCACTACTTTGTTGATGCACGTGCGGCTACTGCACACACAATTCACAAACACAGAAAATAATTTTTTTTTGGTTTGGACTGGAGTGTACTTTCGGGGGTTACAGCACCCTTAACGGTCAAGCCAGCCGGCCCTTTACTTATGACACAGGCGCACGCTTGGCACTACTTTGTTGATGCACGTGCGGCTACTGCGCACACAATTCACAAACACAGAAAATAATTTTTTTTTTGGTTTGGACTGGAGTGTACTTTCGGGGGTGACAGCACCCTTAACGGTCAAGCCAGCCGGCCCTTTACTTATGACACAGGTGCACGCTTGGCACTACTGTGTTGATGCACGTGCAGCTACTGCGCACACAATTCACAAACACAGAAAATAATTTTTTTTTGGTTTGGACTGGAGTGTACTTTTGGGGGTTACAGCACCCTTTAACGGTCAAGCCAGCCGGCCCTTTACTTATGACACAGGCGCACGCTTGGCACTACTTTGTTGATGCCCGAGCGGCTACTGCGCACACAATTCACAAACACAGAAAATAATTTTTTTTTGGTTTGGACTGGAGTGTACTTTCGGGGGTTACAGCATCCTTTAACGGTCAAGCCAGCCGGCCCTTTACTTATGACACAGGCGCACGCTTGGCACTACTTTGTTGATGCACGTGCAGCTACTGCGCACACAATTCACAAACACAGAAAATAATTTTTTTTTTGGTTTGGATTGGAGTGTACTTTCGGGGGTTACAGCACCCTTAACGGTCAAGCCAGCCGGCCCTTTACTTATGACACAGGCGCACGCTTGGCACTACTTTGTTGATGCACGTGCGGCTACTGCGCACACAATTCACAAACACAGAAAATAATTTTTTTTTTGGTTTGGACTGGAGTGTACTTTCGGGGGTTACAGCACCCTTAACGGTCAAGCCAGCCGGCCCTTTACTTATGACACAGGCGCACGCTTGGCACTACTTTGTTGATGCACGTGCGGCTACTGCGCACACAATTCACAAACACAGAAAATAATTTTTTTTTTGGTTTGGACTGGAGTGTACTTTCGGGGGTTACAGCACCCTTAACGGTCAAGCCAGCCGGCCCTTTACTTATGACAAAGGCGCACGCTTGGCACTACTTTGTTGATGCACGTGCGGCTACTGCGCACACAATTCACAAACACAGAAAATAATTTTTTTTTGGTTTGGACTGGAGTGTACTTTCGGGGGTTACAGCACCCTTTAACGGTCAAGCCAGCCGGCCCTTTACTTATGACACAGGCGCACGCTTGGCACTACTTTGTTGATGCACGTGCGGCTACTGCGCACACAATTCACAAGCACAGAAAATAATTTTTTTTTTGGTTTGGACTGGAGTGTACTTTCGGGGGTTACAGCACCATTTAACGGTCAAGCCAGCCGGCCCTTTACTTATGACACAGGCGCACGCTTGGCACTACTTTGTTGATGCACGTGCGGCTACTGCGCACACAATTCACAAACACAGAAAATAATTTTTTTTTGGTTTGGACTGGAGTGTACTTTCGGGGGTTACAGCACCCTTAACGGTCAAGCCAGCCGGCCCTTTACTTATGACACAGGTGCACGCTTGGCACTACTTTGTTGATGCACGTGCAGCTACTGCGCACACAATTCACAAACACAGAAAATAATTTTTTTTTTTGTTTGGACTGGAGTGTACTTTCGGGGGTTACAGCACCCTTAACGGTGAAGCCAGCAAGCCCTTTACTTATGACACAGGCGCACGCTTGGCACTACTGTGTTGATGCACGTGCAGCTACTGCGCACACAATTCACAAACACAGAAAATAATTTTTTTTTGGTTTGGACTGGAGTGTACTTTCGGGGGTTACAGCACCCTTTAACGGTCAAGCCAGCCGGCCCTTTACTTATGACACAGGCGCACGCTTGGCACTACTTTGTTGATGCACGTGCGGCTACTGCGCACACAATTCACAAACACAGAAAATAATTTTTTTTTGGTTTGGACTGGAGTGTACTTTCGGGGGTTACAGCACCCTTTAACGGTCAAGCCAGCCGGCCCTTTACTTATGACACAGGCGCACGCTTGGCACTACTTTGTTGATGCACGTGCGGCTACTGCGCACACAATTCACAAACAGAAAATAATTTTTTTTTGGTTTGGACTGGAGTGTACTTTCGGGGGTTACAGCACCCTTTAACGGTCAAGCCAGCCGGCCCTTTACTTATGACACAGGCGCACGCTTGGCACTACTTTGTTGATGCACGTGCGGCTACTGCGCACACAATTCACAAACACAGAAAATAATTTTTTTTTGGTTTGGACTGGAGTGTACTTTCGGGGGTTACAGCACCCTTAACGGTCAAGCCAGCCGGCCCTTTACTTATGACACAGGTGCACGCTTGGCACTACTTTGTTGATGCACGTGCAGCTACTGCACACACAATTCACAAACACAGAAAATAATTTTTTTTTTGGTTTGGACTGGAGTGTACTTTCGGGGGTTACAGCACCCTTAACGGTCAAGCCAGCAAGCCCTTTACTTATGACACAGGTGAACGCTTCGCACTACTTTGTTGATGCACGTTCGGCTACTGCGCACACAATTCACAAACACAGAAAATAATTTTTTTTTGGTTTGGACTGGAGTGTACTTTCGGGGGTTACAGCACCCTTTAACGGTCAAGCCAGCCGGCCCTTTACTTATGACACAGGCGCACGCTTGGCACTACTTTGTTGATGCACGTGCGGCTACTGCGCACACAATTCACAAACAGAAAATAATTTTTTTTTGGTTTGGACTGGAGTGTACTTTTGGGGGTTACAGCACCCTTTAACGGTCAAGCCAGCCGGCCCTTTACTTATGACACAGGCGCACGCTTGGCACTACTTTGTTGATGCACGTGCGGCTACTGCGCACACAATTCACAAACACAGAAAATAATTTTTTTTGGTTTGGACTGGAGTGTACTTTCGGGGGTTACAGCACCCTTTAACGGTCAAGCCAGCCGGCCCTTTACTTATGACACAGGCGCACGCTTGGCACTACTTTGTTGATGCACGTGCGGCTACTGCGCACACAATTCACAAACACAGAAAATAATTTTTTTTTTGGTTTGGACTGGAGTGTACTTTGGGGGTTACAGCACCCTTTAACGGTCAAGCCAGCCGGCCCTTTACTTATGACACAGGCGCACGCTTGGCACTACTTTGTTGATGCACGTGCGGCTACTGCGCACACAATTCACAAACACAGAAAATTATTTTTTTTTTGGTTTGGACTGGAGTGTACTTTCGGGGGTTACAGCACCCTTAACGGTCAAGCCAGCCGGCCCTTTACTTATGACACAGGCGCACGCTTGGCACTACTTTGTTGATGCACGTGCGGCTACTGCACACACAATTCACAAACACAGAAAATAATTTTTTTTTGGTTTGGACTGGAGTGTACTTTCGGGGGTTACAGCACCCTTAACGGTCAAGCCAGCCGGCCCTTTACTTATGACACAGGCGCACGCTTGGCACTACTTTGTTGATGCACGTGCGGCTACTGCGCACACAATTCACAAACACAGAAAATAATTTTTTTTTTGGTTTGGACTGGAGTGTACTTTCGGGGGTGACAGCACCCTTAACGGTCAAGCCAGCCGGCCCTTTACTTATGACACAGGCGCACGCTTGGCACTACTGTGTTGATGCACGTGCAGCTACTGCGCACACAATTCACAAACACAGAAAATAATTTTTTTTTGGTTTGGACTGGAGTGTACTTTTGGGGGTTACAGCACCCTTTAACGGTCAAGCCAGCCGGCCCTTTACTTATGACACAGGCGCACGCTTGGCACTACTTTGTTGATGCCCGAGCGGCTACTGCGCACACAATTCACAAACACAGAAAATAATTTTTTTTTTGGTTTGGACTGGAGTGTACTTTCGGGGGTTACAGCACCCTTTAACGGTCAAGCCAGCCGGCCCTTTACTTATGACACAGGCGCACGCTTGGCACTACTTTGTTGATGCACGTGCGGCTACTGCGCACACAATTCACAAACACAGAAAATATTTTTTTTTTGGTTTGGACTGGAGTGTACTTTCGGGGGTTACAGCACCCTTTAAAGGTCAAGCCAGCCGGCCCTTTACTTATGACACAGGCGCACGCTTGGCACTACTTTGTTGATGCACTTGCGGCTACTGCGCACACAATTCACAAACACAGAAAATAATTTTTTTTTTGGTTTGGACTGGAGTGTACTTTGGGGGTTACAGCACCCTTTAACGGTCAAGCCAGCCGGCCCTTTACTTTTGACACAGGCGCACGCTTGGCACTACTGTGTTGATGCACGTGCGGCTACTGCGCACACAATTCACAAACACAGAAAATAATATTTTTTTTGGTTTGCACTTGAGTGTACTTTCGGGGGTTACAGCACCCTTAACGGTCAAGCCAGCCGGCCCTTTACTTATGACACAGGCGCACGCTTGGCACTACTTTGTTGATGCACGTGCGGCTACTGCGCACACAATTCACAAACACAGAAAATAATTTTTTTTTTGGTTTGGACTGGAGTGTACTTTCGGGGGTTACAGCACCCTTAACGGTCAAGCCAGCCGGCCCTTTACTTATGACACAGGCGCACGATTGGCACTACTTTGTTGATGCACGTGCGGCTACTGCGCACACAATTCACAAACACAGAAAATAATTTTTTTTTTTGGTTTGGACTGGAGTGTACTTTCGGGGGTTACAGCACCCTTAACGGTCAAGCCAGCCGGCCCTTACTTATGACACAGGCGCACGCTTGGCACTACTTTGTTGATGCACGTGCGGCTACTGCGCACACAATTCACAAACACAGAAAATATATATTTTTTTGGTTTGGACTGGAGTGTACTTTCGGGGGTTACAGCACCCTTAACGGTCAAGCCAGCCGGCCCTTTACTTATGACACAGGCGCACGCTTGGCACTACTTTGTTGATGCACGTGCGGCTACTGCGCACACAATTCACAAACACAGAAAATAATTTTTTTTTTGGTTTGGACTGGAGTGTACTTTGGGAGTTACAGCACCCTTTAACGGTCAAGCCAGCCGGCCCTTTACTTTTGACACAGGCGCACGCTTGGCACTACTGTGTTGATGCACGTGCGGCTACTGCGCACACAATTCACAAACACAGAAAATAATATTTTTTTTGGTTTGCACTGGAGTGTACTTTCGGGGGTTACAGCACCCTTAATGGTCAAGCCAGCTGGCCCTTTATTTATGACACAGGCGCACGCTTGGCACTACTTTGTTGATGCACGTGCGGCTACTGCGCACACAATTCACAAACACAGAAAATAATTTTTTTTTTGGTTTGGACTGGAGTGTACTTTCGGGGGTTACAGCACCCTTAACGGTCAAGCCAGCCGGCCCTTTACTTATGACACAGGCGCACGCTTGGCACTACTTTGTTGATGCACGTGCGGCTACTGCGCACACAATTCACAAACACAGAAAATAATTTTTTTTTTGGTTTGGACTGGAGTGTACTTTCGGGGGTTACAGCACCCTTAACGGTCAAGCCAGCCGGCCCTTTACTTATGACACAGGCGCACGCTTGGCACTACTTTGTTGATGCACGTGCGGCTACTGCGCACACAATTCACAAACACAGAAAATAATTTTTTTTTGGTTTGGACTGGAGTGTACTTTCGGGGGTTACAGCACCCTTTAACGGTCAAGCCAGCCGGCCCTTTACTTATGACACAGGCGCACGCTTGGCACTACTTTGTTGATGCACGTGCGGCTACTGCGCACACAATTCACAAACACAGAAAATAATTTTTTTTTTGGTTTGGACTGGAGTGTACTTTCGGGGGTTACAGCACCATTTAACGGTCAAGCCAGCCGGCCCTTTACTTATGACACAGGCGCACGCTTGGCACTACTTTGTTGATGCACGTGCGGCTACTGCGCACACAATTCACAAACACAGAAAATAATTTTTTTTTTGGTTTGGACTGGAGTGTACTTTCGGGGGTTACAGCACCCTTAACGGTCAAGCCAGCCGGCCCTTTACTTATGACACAGGCGCACGCTTGGCACTACTTTGTTGATGCACGTGCGGCTACTGCGCACACAATTCACAAACACAGAAAATAATTTTTTTTGGTTTGGACTGGAGTGTACTTTCGGGGGTTACAGCACTCTTTAACGGTCAAGCCAGCCGGCCCTTTACTTATGACACAGGCGCACGCTTGGCACTACTTTGTTGATGCACGTGCGGCTACTGCGCACACAATTCACAAACAGAAAATAATTTTTTTTTGGTTTGGACTGGAGTGTACTTTCGGGGGTTACAGCACCCTTTAACGGTCAAGCCAGCCGGCCCTTTACTTATGACACAGGCGCACGCTTGGCACTACTTTGTTGATGCACGTGCGGCTACTGCGCACACAATTCACAAACACAGAAAATAATTTTTTTTTTGGTTTGGACTGGAGTGTACTTTCGGGGGTTACAGCACCCTTAACGGTCAAGCCAGCCGGCCCTTTACTTATACCACAGGCGCACGCTTGGCACTACTTTGTTGATGCACGTGCGGCTACTGCGCACACAATTCACAAACACAGAAAATAATTTTTTTTGGGTTTGGACTGGAGTGTACTTTCGGGGGTTACAGCACCCTTAACGGTCAAGCCAGCCGGCCCTTTACTTATGACACAGGCGCACGCTTGGCACTACTTTGTTGATGCACGTGCGGCTACTGCGCACACAATTCACAAACACAGAAAATAATTTTTTTTTTGGTTTGGACTGGAGTGTACTTTGGGAGTTACAGCACCCTTTAACGGTCAAGCCAGCCGGCCCTTTACTTTTGACACAGGCACACGCTTGGCACTACTGTGTTGATGCACGTGCGGCTACTGCGCACACAATTCACAAACACAGAAAATAATATTTTTTTTGGTTTGCACTGGAGTGTACTTTCGGGGGTTACAGCACCCTTAATGGTCAAGCCAGCTGGCCCTTTATTTATGACACAGGCGCACGCTTGGCACTACTTTGTTGATGCACGTGCGGCTACTGCGCACACAATTCACAAACACAGAAAATAATTTTTTTTTTGGTTTGGACTGGAGTGTACTTTCGGGGTTTACAGCACCCTTAACGGTCAAGCCAGCCGGCCCTTTACTTATGACACAGGCGCACGCTTGGCACTACTGTGTTGATGCACGTGTGGCTACTGCGCACACAATTCACAAACACAGAAAATAATTTTTATTTTGGTTTGGACTGGAGTGTACTTTCGGGGGTTACAGCACCCTTAACGGTCAAGCCAGCCGGCCCTTTACTTATGACACAGGCGCACGCTTGGCACTACTTTGTTGATGCACGTGCGGCTACTGCGCACACAATTCACAAACACAGAAAATAATTTTTTTTTGGTTTGGACTGGAGTGTACTTTCGGGGGTTACAGCACCCTTTAACGGTCAAGCCAGCCGGCCCTTTACTTATGACACAGGCGCACGCTTGGCACTACTTTGTTGATGCACGTGCGGCTACTGCGCACACAATTCACAAACACAGAAAATAATTTTTTTTTGGTTTGGACTGGAGTGTACTTTCGGGGGTTACAGCACCATTTAACGGTCAAGCCAGCCGGCCCTTTACTTATGACACAGGCGCACGCTTGGCACTACTTTGTTGATGCACGTGCGGCTACTGCGCACACAATTCACAAACACAGAAAATAATTTTTTTTTGGTTTGGACTGGAGTGTACTTTCGGGGGTTACAGCACCCTTAACGGTCAAGCCAGCCGGCCCTTTACTTATGACACAGGCGCACGCTTGGCACTACTTTGTTGATGCACGTGCGGCTACTGCGCACACAATTCACAAACACAGAAAATAATTTTTTTTTGGTTTGGACTGGAGTGTACTTTCGGGGGTTACAGCACCCTTAACGGTCAAGCCAGCAAGCCCTTTACTTATGACACAGGCGCACGCTTGGTACTACTGTGTTGATGCACGTGCAGCTACTGCGCACACAATTCACAAACACAGAAAATAATTTTTTTTTGGTTTGGACTGGAGTGTACTTTCGGGGGTTACAGCACCCTTTAACGGTCAAGCCAGCCGGCCCTTTACTTATGACACAGGTGCACGCTTGGCACTACTTTGTTGATGCACGTGCGGCTACTGCGCACACAATTCACAAACACAGAAAATAATTTTTTTTTGGTTTGGACTGGAGTGTACTTTCGGGGGTTACAGCACCCTTTAACGGTCAAGCCAGCCGGCCCTTTACTTATGACACAGGCGCACGCTTGGCACTACTTTGTTGATGCACGTGCGGCTACTGCGCACACAATTCACAAACAGAAAATAATTTTTTTTTGGTTTGGACTGGAGTGTACTTTCGGGGGTTACAGCACCCTTTAACGGTCAAGCCAGCCGGCCCTTTACTTATGACACAGGCGCACGCTTGGCACTACTTTGTTGATGCACGTGCGGCTACTGCGCACACAATTCACAAACACAGAAAATAATTTTTTTTTTGGTTTGGACTGGAGTGTACTTTCGGGGGTTACAGCACCCTTAACGGTCAAGCCAGCCGGCCCTTTACTTATGACACAGGCGCACGCTTGGCACTACTTTGTTGATGCACGTGCGGCTACTGCGCACACAATTCACAAACACAGAAAATAATTTTTTTTGGGTTTGGACTGGAGTGTACTTTCGGGGGTTACAGCACCCTTAACGGTCAAGCCAGCCGGCCCTTTACTTATGACACAGGTGCACGCTTGGCACTACTTTGTTGATGCACGTGCAGCTACTGCGCACACAATTCACAAACACAGAAAATAATTTTTTTTTTGGTTTGGACTGGAGTGTACTTTCGGGGGTTACAGCACCCTTAATGGTCAAGCCAGCTGGCCCTTTATTTATGACACAGGCGCACGCTTGGCACTACTTTGTTGATGCACGTGCGGCTACTGCGCACACAATTCACAAACACAGAAAATAATTTTTTTTTTGGTTTGGACTGGAGTGTACTTTCGGGGGTTACAGCACCCTTAACGGTCAAGCCAGCCGGCCCTTTACTTATGACACAGGCGCACGCTTGGCACTACTTTGTTGATGCACGTGCGGCTACTGCGCACACAATTCACAAACACAGAAAATAATTTTTTTTTTGGTTTGGACTGGAGTGTACTTTCGGGGGTTACAGCACCCTTAACGGTCAAGCCAGCCGGCCCTTTACTTATGACACAGGCGCACGCTTGGCACTACTTTGTTGATGCACGTGCGGCTACTGCGCACACAATTCACAAACACAGAAAATAATTTTTTTTTGGTTTGGACTGGAGTGTACTTTCGGGGGTTACAGCACCCTTTAACGGTCAAGCCAGCCGGCCCTTTACTTATGACACAGGCGCACGCTTGGCACTACTTTGTTGATGCACGTGCGGCTACTGCGCACACAATTCACAAACACAGAAAATAATTTTTTTTTTGGTTTGGACTGGAGTGTACTTTCGGGGGTTACAGCACCATTTAACGGTCAAGCCAGCCGGCCCTTTACTTATGACACAGGCGCACGCTTGGCACTACTTTGTTGATGCACGTGCGGCTACTGCGCACACAATTCACAAACACAGAAAATAATTTTTTTTTTGGTTTGGACTGGAGTGTACTTTCGGGGGTTACAGCACCCTTAACGGTCAAGCCAGCCGGCCCTTTACTTATGACACAGGCGCACGCTTGGCACTACTTTGTTGATGCACGTGCGGCTACTGCGCACACAATTCACAAACACAGAAAATAATTTTTTTTTGGTTTGGACTGGAGTGTACTTTTGGGGGTTACAGCACCCTTAATGGTCAAGCCAGCCGGCCCTTTACTTATGACACAGGTGCACGCTTGGCACTACTTTGTTGATGCACGTGCAGCTACTGCGCACACAATTCACAAACACAGAAAATAATATTTTTTTTGGTTTGGACTGGAGTGTACTTTCGGGGGTTACAGCACCCTTAACGGTCAAGCCAGCAAGCCCTTTACTTATGACACAGGCGCACGCTTGGCACTACTGTGTTGATGCACGTGCAGCTACTGCGCACACAATTCACAAACACAGAAAATAATTTTTTTTTGGTTTGGACTGGAGTGTACTTTCGGGGGTTACAGCACCCTTTAACGGTCAAGCCAGCCGGCCCTTTACTTATGACACAGGTGCACACTTGGCACTACTTTGTTGATGCATGTGCGGCTACTGCGCACAGAATTCACAAACACAGAAAATAATTTTTTTTTGGTTTGGACTGGAGTGTACTTTCGGGGGTTACAGCACTCTTTAACGGTCAAGCCAGCCGGCCCTTTACTTATGACACAGGCGCACGCTTGGCACTACTTTGTTGATGCACGTGCGGCTACTGCGCACACAATTCACAAACAGAAAATAATTTTTTTTTGGTTTGGACTGGAGTGTACTTTCGGGGGTTACAGCACCCTTTAACGGTCAAGCCAGCCGGCCCTTTACTTATGACACAGGCGCACGCTTGGCACTACTTTGTTGATGCACGTGCGGCTACTGCGCACACAATTCACAAACACAGAAAATAATTTTTTTTTTGGTTTGGACTGGAGTGTACTTTCGGGGGTTACAGCACCCTTAACGGTCAAGCCAGCCGGCCCTTTACTTATACCACAGGCGCACGCTTGGCACTACTTTGTTGATGCACGTGCGGCTACTGCGCACACAATTCACAAACACAGAAAATTATTTTTTTTGGGTTTGGACTGGAGTGTACTTTCGGGGGTTACAGCACCCTTAACGGTCAAGCCAGCCGGCCCTTTACTTATGACACAGGCGCACGCTTGGCACTACTTTGTTGATGCACGTGCGGCTACTGCGCACACAATTCACAAACACAGAAAATAATTTTTTTTTTGGTTTCTACTGGAGTGTACTTTGGGAGTTACAGCACCCTTTAACGGTCAAGCCAGCCGGCCCTTTACTTTTGACACAGGCGCACGCTTGGCACTACTGTGTTGATGCACGTGCGGCTACTGCGCACACAATTCACAAACACAGAAAATAATATTTTTTTTGGTTTGCACTGGAGTGTACTTTCGGGGGTTACAGCACCCTTAATGGTCAAGCCAGCTGGCCCTTTATTTATGACACAGGCGCACGCTTGGCACTACTTTGTTGATGCACGTGCGGCTACTGCGCACACAATTCACAAACACAGAAAATTATTTTTTTTTTGGTTTGGACTGGAGTGTACTTTCGGGGGTTACAGCACCCTTAACGGTCAAGCCAGCCGGCCCTTTACTTATGACACAGGCGCACGCTTGGCACTACTGTGTTGATGCACGTGTGGCTACTGCGCACACAATTCACAAACACAGAAAATAATTTTTATTTTGGTTTGGACTGGAGTGTACTTTCGGGGGTTACAGCACCCTTAACGGTCAAGCCAGCCGGCCCTTTACTTATGACACAGGCGCACGCTTGGCACTACTTTGTTGATGCACGTGCGGCTACTGCGCACACAATTCACAAACACAGAAAATAATTTTTTTTTGGTTTGGACTGGAGTGTACTTTCGGGGGTTACAGCACCATTTAACGGTCAAGCCAGCCGGCCCTTTACTTATGACACAGGCGCACGCTTGGCACTACTTTGTTGATGCACGTGCGGCTACTGCGCACACAATTCACAAACACAGAAAATAATTTTTTTTTTGGTTTGGACTGGAGTGTACTTTCGGGGGTTACAGCACCCTTAACGGTCAAGCCAGCCGGCCCTTTACTTATGACACAGGCGCACGCTTGGCACTACTTTGTTGATGCACGTGCGGCTACTGCGCACACAATTCACAAACACAGAAAATATTTTTTTTTTGGTTTGGACTGGAGTGTACTTTCGGGGGTTACAGCACCCTTAACGGTCAAGCCAGCAAGCCCTTTACTTATGACACAGGCGCACGCTTGGCACTACTGTGTTGATGCACGTGCAGCTACTGCGCACACAATTCACAAACACAGAAAATAATTTTTTTTTGGTTTGGACTGGAGTGTACTTTCGGGGGTTACAGCACCCTTTAACGGTCAAGCCAGCCGGCCCTTTACTTATGACACAGGTGCACGCTTGGCACTACTTTGTTGATGCACGTGCGGCTACTGCGCACACAATTCACAAACACAGAAAATTATTTTTTTTTGGTTTGGACTGGAGTGTACTTTCGGGGGTTACAGCACCCTTTAACGGTCAAGCCAGCCGGCCCTTTACTTATGACACAGGCGCACACTTGGCACTACTTTGTTGATGCACGTGCGGCTACTGCGCACACAATTCACAAACAGAAAATAATTTTTTTTTGGTTTGGACTGGAGTGTACTTTCGGGGGTTACAGCACCCTTTAACGGTCAAGCCAGCCGGCCCTTTACTTATGACACAGGCGCACGCTTGGCACTACTTTGTTGATGCACGTGCGGCTACTGCGCACACAATTCACAAACACAGAAAATAATTTTTTTTTTGGTTTGGACTGGAGTGTACTTTCGGGGGTTACAGCACCCTTAACGGTCAAGCCAGCCGGCCCTTTACTTATGACACAGGCGCACGCTTGGCACTACTTTGTTGATGCACGTGCGGCTACTGCGCACACAATTCACAAACACAGAAAATAATTTTTTTTGGGTTTGGACTGGAGTGTACTTTCGGGGGTTACAGCACCCTTAACGGTCAAGCCAGCCGGCCCTTTACTTATGACACAGGTGCACGCTTGGCACTACTTTGTTGATGCACGTGCAGCTACTGCGCACACAATTCACAAACACAGAAAATAATTTTTTTTTTGGTTTGGACTGGAGTGTACTTTCGGGGGTTACAGCACCCTTAACGGTCAAGCCAGCAAGCCCTTTACTTATGACACAGGCGCACGCTTGGCACTACTGTGTTGATGCACGTGCAGCTACTGCGCACACAATTCACAAACACAGAAAATAATTTTTTTTTGGTTTGGACTGGAGTGTACTTTCGGGGGTTACAGCACCCTTTAACGGTCAAGCCAGCCGGCCCTTTACTTATGACACAGGCGCACGCTTGGCACTACTTTGTTGATGCACGTGCGGCTACTGCGCACACAATTCACAAACACAGAAAATAATTTTTTTTTGGTTTGGACTGGAGTGTACTTTCGGGGGTTACAGCACCCTTTAACGGTCAAGCCAGCCGGCCCTTTACTTATGACACAGGCGCACGCTTGGCACTACTTTGTTGATGCACGTGCGGCTACTGCGCACACAATTCACAAACAGAAAATAATTTTTTTTTGGTTTGGACTGGAGTGTACTTTCGGGGGTTACAGCACCCTTTAACGGTCAAGCCAGCCGGCCCTTTACTTATGACACAGGCGCACGCTTGGCACTACTTTGTTGATGCACTTGCGGCTACTGCGCACACAATTCACAAACACAGAAAATAATTTTTTTTTTGGTTTGGACTGGAGTGTACTTTGGGGGTTACAGCACCCTTTAACGGTCAAGCCAGCCGGCCCTTTACTTTTGACACAGGCGCACGCTTGGCACTACTGTGTTGATGC
The DNA here is from genome assembly GCA_031769625.1 of Taudactylus pleione. Taxonomy (NCBI): domain Eukaryota; kingdom Metazoa; phylum Chordata; class Amphibia; order Anura; family Myobatrachidae; genus Taudactylus; species Taudactylus pleione. The sequence continues at coordinate 10,125,608 of JAUIMM010000154.1, forward strand.
ACGTGCGGCTACTGCGCACACAATTCACAAACACAGAAAATAATTTTTTTTTTGGTTTGCACTGGAGTGTACTTTCGGGGGTTACAGCACCCTTAACGGTCAAGCCAGCCGGCCCTTTACTTATGACACAGGCGCACGCTTGGCACTACTTTGTTGATGCACGTGCGGCTACTGCGCACACAATTCACAAACACAGAAAATAATTTTTTTTTTGGTTTGGACTGGAGTGTACTTTCGGGGGTTACAGCACCCTTAACGGTCAAGCCAGCCGGCCCTTTACTTATGACACAGGCGCACGATTGGCACTACTTTGTTGATGCACGTGCGGCTACTGCGCACACAATTCACAAACACAGAAAATAATTTTTTTTTTGGCTTGGACTGGAGTGTACTTTCGGGGGTTACAGCACCCTTAACGGTCAAGCCAGCCGGCCCTTTACTTATGACACAGGTGCACGCTTGGCACTACTTTGTTGATGCACGTGCGGCTACTGCGCACACAATTCACAAACACAGAAAATAATTTTTTTTTTGGTTTGGACTGGAGTGTACTTTCGGGGGTTACAGCACCCTTAACGGTCAAGCCAGCCGGCCCTTTACTTATGACACAGGCGCACGCTTGGCACTACTTTGTTGATGCACGTGCGGCTACTGCGCACACAATTCACAAACACAGAAAATAATTTTTTTTTTGGTTTGGACTGGAGTGTACTTTCGGGGGTTACAGCACCCTTAACGTTCAAGCCAGCCGGCCCTTTACTTATGACACAGGCGCACGCTTGGCACTACTTTGTTGATGCACGTGCGGCTACTGCGCACACAATTCACAAACACAGAAAATATATATTTTTTTGGTTTGGACTGGAGTGTACTTTCGGGGGTTACAGCACCCTTAACGGTCAAGCCAGCCGGCCCTTTACTTATGACACAGGCGCACGCTTGGCACTACTTTGTTGATGCACGTGCGGCTACTGCGCACACAATTCACAAACACAGAAAATAATTTTTTTTTTGGTTTGGACTGGAGTGTACTTTCGGGGGTTACAGCACCCTTAACGGTCAAGCCAGCCGGCCCTTTACTTATGACACAGGCGCACGCTTGGCACTACTTTGTTGATGCACGTGCGGCTACTGCGCACACAATTCACAAACACAGAAAATAATTTTTTTTTGGTTTGGACTGGAGTGTACTTTCGGGGGTTACAGCACCCTTTAACGGTCAAGCCAGCCGGCCCTTTACTTATGACACAGGCGCACGCTTGGCACTACTGTGTTGATGCACGTGCGGCTACTGCGCACACAATTCACAAACACAGAAAATAATATTTTTTTTGGTTTGCACTGGAGTGTACTTTCGGGGGTTACAGCACCCTTAACGGTCAAGCCAGCCGGCCCTTTACTTATGACACAGGCGCACGCTTGGCACTACTTTGTTGATGCACGTGCGGCTACTGCGCACACAATTCACAAACACAGAAAATAATTTTTTTTTTGGTTTGGACTGGAGTGTACTTTCGGGGGTTACAGCACCCTTAACGGTCAAGCCAGCCGGCCCTTTACTTATGACACAGGCGCACGCTTGGCACTACTTTGTTGATGCACGTGCGGCTACTGCGCACACAATTCACAAACACAGAAAATAATTTTTTTTTTGGTTTGGACTGGAGTGTACTTTCGGGGGTTACAGCAACCTTAACGGTCAAGCCAGCCGGCCCTTTACTTATGACACAGGCGCACGCTTGGCACTACTTTGTTGATGCACGTGCGGCTACTGCGCACACAATTCACAAACACAGAAAATATATATTTTTTTGGTTTGGACTGGAGTGTACTTTCGGGGGTTACAGCACCCTTAACGGTCAAGCCAGCCGGCCCTTTACTTATGACACAGGCGCACGCTTGGCACTACTTTGTTGATGCACGTGCGGCTACTGCGCACACAATTCACAAACACAGAAAATAATTTTTTTTTTGGTTTGGACTGGAGTGTACTTTCGGGGGTTACAGCACCCTTAACGGTCAAGCCAGCCGGCCCTTTACTTATGACACAGGCGCACGCTTGGCACTACTTTGTTGATGCACGTGCGGCTACTGCGCACACAATTCACAAACACAGAAAATAATTTTTTTTTTGTTTGGACAGGAGTGTACTTTCGGGGGTTACAGCACCCTTTAACGGTCAAGCCAGCCGGCCCTTTACTTATGACACAGGCGCACGCTTGGCACTACTGTGTTGATGCACGTGCGGCTACTGCGCACACAATTCACAAACACAGAAAATAATATTTTTATTGGTTTGCACTGGAGTGTACTTTCGGGGGTTACAGCACCCTTAACGGTCAAGCCAGCCGGCCCTTTACTTATGACACAGGCGCACGCTTGGCACTACTTTGTTGATGCACGTGCGGCTACTGCGCACACAATTCACAAACACAGAAAATTATTTTTTTTTTGGTTTGGACTGGAGTGTACTTTCGGGGGTTACAGCACCCTTAACAGTCAAGCCAGCCGGCCCTTTACTTATGACACAGGCGCACGCTTGGCACTACTTTGTTGATGCACGTGCGGCTACTGCGCACACAATTCACAAACACAGAAAATAATTTTTTTTTTGGTTTGGACTGGAGTGTACTTTCGGGGGTTACAGCAACCTTAACGGTCAAGCCAGCCGGCCCTTTACTTATGACACAGGCGCACGCTTGGCACTACTTTGTTGATGCACGTGCGGCTACTGCGCACACAATTCACAAACACAGAAAATATTTTTTTTTTTTGTTTGGACTGGAGTGTACTTTCGGGGGTTACAGCACCCTTAACGGTCAAGCCAGCTGGCCCTTTACTTATGACACAGGCGCACGCTTGGCACTACTTTGTTGATGCACGTGCAGCTACTGCGCACACAATTCACAAACACAGAAAATAATTTTTTTTTGGTTTGGATTGGAGTGTACTTTCGGGGGTTACAGCACCCTTTAACGGTCAAGCCAGCCGGCCCTTTACTTATGACACAGGCGCACGCTTGGCACTACTTTGTTGATGCACGTGTGGCTACTGCGCACACAATTCACAAACACAGAAAATATATTATTTTTTTAGCTCTTGGGGGGAGCACCCCTGATGGACAGAGCACCCCCTGGACAACACTACAGCACCCCTTTAGGACTGGGACACTGCACAGGACTTTGGAGTGGACACAGCCCCTATGGAGAATTGACTGCACAACACAGTCCAGCCAGCCCCTATGGACTTTGAAGTAGTGGACACAGCCCCTATTAACAACAGCAGCACAGCACAACACAGCCAGCCCCTATGGACTTTGAAGTAGTGGACAACAGCAGCACTACACTACACTACACTACACAGCCCTAACTCCCACCCTCCCTCTTCACTGTCCACAGCCGAGTGAGAAAATGGCGCCAACGCGGGTACCTTATATAGGATCCAAAACCCGTGAGACTCGGAAGGCGGGATGATGACGTTTTGCCTCGATTTCAGATCCGAGTCAGGCGGGAAAAGTCGAGCCTGACTCGGATCTGCCTCGGATCGGGGGGGCTCGGGGGGGTTCGGATTTCAGAAATCCGAACCCGCTCACCCCTACACAGAACATTACATTACAATACAGTAACCAAAATATAAACAGAACGCAAGTAACAATTAGCAACACAATTCTCCATACACAATACAGCTGGGAAGGTGAAGGCTGTCATAGAAGTGCTAGAGAAGAAGGCTGTGAGACAGTGGGGAGAAGGACCCTGCTCCTAGGAGCTTACAATCTAAGGGAGGGGGGAGATGGACAGATTACATGAGGCATGAGTGTAGAGGGGGACCTGAGTGCAAGAAGTTAGCAAGGTAGAGATGGCTGAGGCGGCATGGACAGAGACCTGGTAACATGGTTATGTGGTGGAATGGTATGCTTTGATGAACAGGTGGGTTTTCAGTGCACGTTTGCAAGGTCGGGGAGAGCCTTTTTGAGTGAGGGAGCTCATTCCAGTGGAGGGTGGCTGCACGGGCAAAATCTTGGATACGAGCATGAGATGAAGTAACCAGGGTGGAGGAGAGGTAACAGTCATTGGCAGACTGGAGTGGGTGGGTGGGAGTATGTAAGGAGATGAGGCTGGAGATGTAGGGAGCAGTGGAGTTAGAAAGGGCCTTGTATGTGAAGGTGAGGAGTTTGAGGAGGATTCTGTAGGGGAAAGAGACCCAGTGCAGGTTTTGGCAGAGGGGAGCAGCAGATGTGGAATGGCGGGAGAGGAAGATAAGTCTAGCTGCAGTATTGAGAACAGACTGGAGGGGGGCAAGATGGCAATGTGGGAGGCCAGTAAGGAGAAGGTTGCAGTAGTCAAGCCAAGAAATGATTAGTTAATGAATAATCAGTTTGGTAGCACTCTGGGATAGGAAAGGTCTAATGCGAGCATTGTTGCATAGCTGGAACCGACAGGATTGAGCCAGAGATTGAATGTGGGGGTGAAGGAGAGGGTGGAGTCAAGGGTGACACCCAAACAGCGAAGTTGGGGGACAGGGGAGATGATGGTATAGTCAACAGTTAGAGCGAGATTGAATGAAGAGGAGACTCTATTAGGGGGAAAAATTATGAGTTCGGTTTTGTCCCTGTTGAGCTTCAGAGAGCGCTTGGACATCCAGGAAGAGATGGTGGAGAGACAGCAGGATACCTGAGCAAGGACATAAGGGGAGAGTTCAGGAGAGGAGAGGTATAGTTGCATGTCATTGGCATAGAGGTAGTATAGGAGGCCGATGGAGCTGATGAATTCTCCTAGTGGAGAGGTGTACAGGGAGAAGAGCAGTGGGCCCAAGACAGAACCCTGCGGAACACCAATGGGAAGAGTGGAAGGGGGGGAGGTGGAGCCAGAGGCAGACACAGAGAAGGAGTGGTTGGTTTGGTAAGAGATGAACCAGGCATGGACGGTGTTAGAGATGCCAAAGGTCTGAAGGGTGCAGAGGAGGAAAGTATGATCCACGGTGTCAAATGCTGCAGAGAGGTCCAGGAGGATGAGCAGAGAGAAGTGGCCCCTGGATTTGGCTGTAAGCAGGTCATTGGTGAATTTGGCCAGGGCAGTTTCAGTGGAGTGAAGTTGGCGAAAGCCAGATTGGAGAGGATCAAGGATGGAGTTGTCAGAGAGATAGCTGGTGATGCAGCTGTAGACAAGCCAATCAAGTAGTTTTGAGGCAAAAGGGAGAAGAGAAATGGGGCAGTAATTGGCAGGTGAGGACAGGTCGAGGTTGGGTTTTTTAAGAATAGGTGTGACAAGAGCATGTTTGAATGATGAGCGGAAGATGCCGGTGGAGAGAGATAAGTTGAAAAGGTGAGCAAGGAGGGAGCAAGCGGTGAAGGAGAGGGAGCGTAGAAGGCATGAAGGTAGGGGGTCAAGGAAGCAGGTGGAGGGGGGAGAGGACAAGATGAGGGAGTGGACCTCGTCACCCATGGTGGGGCTGAAGGAGCACAATGTAGGGTGGCCGGGAGGTGCGGATGGTGGGGTAGGTGGGGTTGCAGCAGGGAGATTGGAGTATATACTGTGACGAATTGCCTCAATTTTTGATGAGAAAAAGGAGGCAAAGTCAAATGCAGTGAGGGAGGATGAAAGGGGTGGAGGGAGGGGCTGAGAGGAGATGAGTGACTGGAGGTAGGATTACTTGACGAGGGAGAGGGCCAAGCTGTAGTAAGAGAGGACAAACATGAAGTAAAGGAAGTCCACCAGAGAGTTAGATTTCCTCCAGAGGTGCTTGGCTGTATGAAAACATTTTTGGAGAAACCGTGTCAGTTTGGAGTACGAGGGTTGAGGTTTGGACTTACGGAGGGGGAAAGAGGAGGTGGGAGCAATGGAGTCAAGTGCAGAAGTGAGGGTGATGTTGTAGAAGGAGGCTGCCTGGTTAGGGCAAAGCCATGGTTGATAGAGGAGAGAAGAGAGTATCAAGTGAGGAAGACAGGATAACAGGGTCGAGAGTCTCAAGATTGCGTCTGGTGATAGTGGCTTTGGGTGAGGGGAAAAGTGGAGGAGTTGAGAGAGAGAAGGAGAGTAGATGGTGGTTAGAGAGGGGGAAGGGCAAGTTGGAGTTGTCAGAGAGAGCACACAGATGGGTGAAGACGAGGGCAAGGGAGTGGCCAAGACAGTGGGTAGCAGCGGAGGTCCATTGAGAAAGTCCAAAGGAGGAGGAGAGGGCAAGAAGATTGGTGGATGCAGGTTTTGTGATGTCAATAGGGATGTTACAGTCACCAAGGATTATAGAGGGAAGGTCAGCAGAAGGGAAGTGGGGAAGACAGGCAACAAAGTTGTCAAGGAATTGGGTGGGGGAGCCTGAGGGATGGTAGATGACTGCAACACAGAGATGAATGGATTAGAAGAGACAGATAGAGTGGACCTCAAAGGTCATCAGGTCTGACAGAGTGGTTGAAGGCGAGGCACCCCATAGGAGAGCGCAGCAGGGGAGGCAGTGTCATAGGAGGAGAGCCAGGCTTCAGTGATGGCGAGAAGATTTAGAGAGTGGGAAATAAAGAGGTCGTGGATAGCAGGCAGTTTATTGCAGACGGATCTGGTGTTCCAGAGAGCATAGAAGAATGGGAGGGAGGGGACGCGGGATTTGTGGATGAGAGTGTCTGGGTTGTGGGTGAGGGCATGTGGGTTAGATCTAAGGGGAATGTGTAAGCCGGTGGATGTGGTTGGTATGGGGCAGGGGCGAGGAGGCATGGTGGCTGACTCAGGGTGTAGGAGAGCGAAGGATGACAAGACAGAAAGGAGGTGGACAGGAAAGCACAGCAGAGGATGCAGCTAATTAGAGGGGAGGCAGACAATTAGGAAGTGTGATATGGCTGTGAAATAGTGGAAGAGAGTAGGTGAATAGTGATTGAGGAATAAAAGTCAAATGAAGAATAGTAAATAATCAGGGCCGTAGCTAGGGTAGTGCGTCCGGTGCCATCACACAGGCCACCACAGTTAAGGGGGCGCTGTTTGGGCCTGTCAAATTTCTGTTTATTATCATTCTCACTTGTAGCTTCCTCTTATTTCATCCCCAGCATCTCCTGGCCTCTCCTATCTCTTCCCTGGCCCTTCCCCATGAAGCTATTCCCCTTTTTTGGGTGTATTATAAACTGAAATTTCAATGCAAGAAGCTGCAGCTGAGGAGAAAGGTTTTGCAGTGTCCAAACCAGGGAGATCAGTGTAGCGTGTGCAGGTTATGCAGGCTGCAGGAGTTAGTGTTGATGATTGTGTCGACTCACTGTGTAGCTTGAGTGTAGTCCATCTGTGTTTGTGCTGGCTTGCAGTGGGTTTTCCATATGTTTTCCTTTGGTTTAATGCCGGTCTAATGCTAATATTGATTTTAAATGCTCAATACACTTTAGAACTGAACACTTCAGATTAGGGGTGAGCGGGTTCGGATTTCTGAAATCCGAACCCCCCCGAGCCCCCCCGATCCGAGGCCGATCCGAGTCAAGCTCGACTTTTCCCGCCTGACTCGGATCTGAAATCGAGGCAAAACGTCATCATCCCGCCTTCCGGGTCTCGCGGGTTTTGGATCCTATATAAGGTACCCGCGTCGGCGCCATTTTCTCACTCGGCTGTGGACAGTGAAGAGGGAGGGTGGGAGTTAGGGCTGGCTGGTCTGTGTAGTGTAGTGTAATGTAGTGCAGTGTAGTGTTGTGCTGTGCTGTGCTGTGCTGCTGTTGTCCATAGGGGCTGTGTCCACTACTTCAAAGTCCATAGGGGCTGGCTGGACTGTGTTGTGTAGTCAGTTGTCCATAGGGGCTGTGTCCACTCCAAAGTCCTGTGCAGTGTCCCAGTCCTAAAGGGGTGCTGTAGTGTTGTCCAGGGGGTGCTCTGTCCATCAGGGGTGCTCCCCCCAAGTGCAAAAAAAAAAAAAAATTTCTGTGTTTGTGAATTGTGTGCACTGTGGCTGCACGTGCATCAACAAAGGAGCAGCACCAAGCGTGCGCCTGTGTCCCATAAGTAAAAGGCCGGCTGGCTTGTCCATTAAAGGGTGCTGTAACTCCCAAAGGGCACTCCAAACAAAATAAAAAAATATATTTTTTTGTGTTTGTGAATTGTGTGCGCAGTAGCCGCACGTGCATCAACAAAGTAGTGCCAAGCGTGCGCCTGTGTCCCATAAATAAATGGCCGGCTGGATTGACCACTAAAGTGTGCTGTAACCCCCAAAGGGCACTCCAAACAAAATAAAAAAATATATTTTTTGTGTTTGTGAATTGTTTGAGCAGTAGCCGCACGTGCATCAACAAAGTAGTGCCAAGCGTGCGCCTGTGTTCCATAAATAAAGGGCCGGCTGGATTGACCGCTAAAGGGTGCTGTAACCCCCAAAGGGCACTCCAAACAAAATAAAAATATATATTTTTTTGTGTTTGTGAATTGTGTGCGCAGTAGCAGCACGTGCATCAACAAAGTAGTGCCAAGCGCGCCCCTGTGTCCCATAAATAAAGGGCCAGCTTGATTGACCGCTAAAGGGTGCTGTAACCCCTAAAGTGCACTCCAAACAAAATAAAAAACATTTTTCTGTGTTTGTGAATTGTGTGCACTGTGGCTGCACGTGCATCAACAAAGGAGCAGCGCCAAGCGTGCGCCTGTGTCCCATAAGTAAAAAGCCAGCTGGCTTGTCCGTTAAAGGGTGCTGTAACCCCCAAAGGGCACTCCAAACAAAATAAAAAATATTTTCTGTGTTTGTGAATTGTGTGCGCAGTAGCCGCACGTGCATCAACAAAGTAGTGCCAAGCATGCGCCTGTGTCATAAGTAAAGGGCCGGCTGGCTTGACCATTAAAGGGTGCTGTAACCCCCAAAGTACACTCCAAACAAAATAAAAAAATATTTTCTGTGTTTGTGAATTGTGTGCGCAGTAGCCGCACATGCATCAACAAAGTAGTGCCAAGCATGCGCCTGTGTCATAAGTAAAAGGCCGGCTGGCTTGACCGTTAAAGGGTGCTGTAACTCCCAAAGTACACTCCAAACAAAATAAAAAATTTTTTTCTGTGTTTGTGAATTGTGTGCACTGTGGCTGCACGTGCATCAACAAAGGAGCAGCGCCAAGCGTGCGCCTGTGTCCCATAAGTAAAGAGCCGGCTGGCTCATTTCTTAAAGGGTGGTGTAACCCACAAAGTGCACTACTCTCCAGCAAAAATAAAAAATATTTTCTGTGTTTGTGTGCGCCTTAGCCGCAAGTATATATCAAAGAGGACCAAACTTTCTCCGATAAAAATAAAATAGGGAAAGATCAAGAACCACTTCCTCCTAGTGCTGAAGCTGCTGCCACTAGTCATGACATAGACGATAACATGCCATCAACGTCGTCTGCCAAGGCTGATGCCCAATGTCATATTAGAGGGCACATACAATCCCAAATGACAAAGGCCCTGATTCAGAGCCGGACGTTCTGACCAGAGTGCTCGCTCTGAATCAGGGCCCTCCTCCATTAAAATGGAGCGTCCTCCTGGACGGTCGTATAGCTGTGGGTCATCGCGACCATCGGACTTGCGAGGGAAACCCTGTGGTCGGGTTTCCCAGCCGCAAGCCCAGGAGTGATTTTGGCTCTATCAGAGCCAAAATCACTCCCACTGACATCACTAGTGATGTCAGTGGGGCCGGCTTCAGACGGTAGGCGTTCCCATGGGAATGCCTCCGTCTGGCCGGCACGCCCCCAGCACGCCCACCAAAGGGGGCGTGCTGTCAATCAACATCGACAGCACGCCCCCTTTGGTGCGAGACCCCCAGCGATGGAAAGCCCGTCGCTCGCCGGGTCTCGCACATGCGCACGACGGAGCTCCCTCCGTCGTGCGCATGCGCAGTGGGGAACATTGACCCACTTGCGAGCGTACTGCCGCTCGCGAGTGGGTCTGAATGACCCCCAAAGTTCAGGAAAATGACCTTGAAAAAAACATTTAAATCATCTGAAGAGAAACGTAGACTTGCCAATATGCCATTTACGACACGGAGTGGCAAGGAATGGCTAAGGTCTTTCCCTATGTTCATGACTAGTGGTTCAGCTTCACATGACGATGGAAGCCCTCCTCCCACTAAAAAAATCAAATGAGTTAAGCTGGCAAAAGCACAGCGAAGAACTGTGCGTTCTAAGAAGATATCACAAATCCCCAAGGAGATTCCAAGTGTGGTGGTGGTTGCGATGCCTGACCTTCCCAGCACTGGACGGGAAGAGGTGGCTCTTTCCACCATTTGCACGCCCCCTGCAAGTGCTGAAAGGAGCACCCACAGTCCACTTGCTGATATGCAAATTGAAGAGGAAGTTGGCGAGGAGGATTCTGATGGTGATGTGGTTTGTTTAAATCAGGCTCTGGGGGAGACAGTTGTTGTCCGTGGGATGAAAAAGCCCATCACGGTCATGCCTGGGCAGAAGACCAAACATTCTACATCTTTGGTCTGGCAATATTTCTATCCAAATCCGGACAACAACTGTCTTGCCATATGTACCATATGTAAAGGTGAAAAAAGTAGGGGTAGGGACGTTAACCACCTAGGAACATCCTCCCTTATACGGCACCTGCAGCGCGTTCATAAAAAGTTACTGTCAAGTTCAGAAACTTTGGCTAAGTCCGTAAGCAGTCCAGGGATACCTAAATCCCTTTTTCCTGTTTTATCCAAGGAATCGGTGGATGAGGAGGAGGAGGACGACATCTTGCCTCCGTAGAGCAGGGACACATTAATTGTCAGCTTGTTTTGTGGGGTCCCAAACGAACCAATCATTTCAGCCACAGTCATGTGGCAGACCCTAGCGCTGAAATGATTGGTTTGTTAAAGTGTGCATGTCCTATTTATACAACCATAACGGTGGGTGGGAGGGCCCAAGGACAATTCCATCTTGCACCTCTTTTTTTTCTTTGCAGTATGTACTGTTTGGGGCCTAGTTTTTCAAACTGCCATCCTGTCTGCCACTGCAGTGTCACTCCTAGATTGGCCACGTGTTTGTGCCGCCCACTCGTGTCGCTTAGCATAGTCATCCAGCTACCTCAGAGCAACCTTTTGGCCATAAAAACAATATTGTGAGGTGTTAGGTGTTCAGAATAGACTGGAAATTAATGGAAATGAAGGTTATTGAGGTCAATAATTGAATAGGAGCATAAAAACCCACAAATTCTGTGATTTTAGCTGTTTTTATGCTTATTTTCAAAAAAATACAGATCCAAAACACAAAACCCAGAACCCAAAACACGGAAGGGTGGTTTTGGCAAAACCAATCCAGATCCAAAACACGAAGAAAGATCCAGATCCAAAACCAAAACACAAAACACGAAAAGTGGCCAGGGCACACCCCTACTTCAGATACTGGACATCCTAACAGCCTAACGACCTTACAGCTTACCAGCCTACACTGAACTAAAAAATATAAGGCTACAAACGTGTGCATCCTGATTACCCCAACCCCCTTAGAAACAGCCTTCCACCCCCAGCAGAAGGTGCTAATCAAATCTGTGCATAGTGGAGGTCAGTATACCACTCTAATTCCCTTTAATATAAAAACATAGGGCCTGATCCAGACCCGGTCGCTAGTAAGCGATCGCTCGAGGCTGGCGATGTTTGCTAATGTGCGCATGCGTATACATCGCAGTGCGCGTGCATGAACTAGTACGAGTGCTCGGGAAGTGCTCACTTGCCCAGCAAAGACAGCCCAGCTGAATGAGTGACAGGAGAGGCCGTTTGTGGGTGGTAACAGGGGCAGGCCACTGGAAACGAGGGAAAGGAGTTGCAAGCACAGGCAGCGTCATAGTACACGTCACCTGGTTGAATTATACACTGCTCGCAGTGCTTGCGGTAGGGTACAGTCAACCGCAAGCGCTGCGGTCTGTTCCGATGGACCCCGATGTACCGATGGTTGCATACACTTCCTGGAGATGACATGCACAAGTGGGCATCTTAAGACAGGCCGGTGGGCGTCTGCATACACAAAGCGATCGCTCGCCAAGACATAGTTGCTGTGCTTATGCCTTACCGTGCGATCACCTGTCTTGATGTCACTTAGCTGAATTTACAAACGTTGGGAGCGAGCATCCGCATCTAGCGAGCGGATCTGAATCAGGCCATTAGTACAAGTTTAAAACAACTTAACAGCAACTAATATCAATTTACCTATGCAATGTAATAGATGTTATGCTATAAAAACAGATTTGTTGCATCTGGTTGGAGTAGTTACCCTTGCAATGTAATAGCTGCTATGCTATTAAAGTAAATTGTCCCGCAATTCTATCCCAGGACACTGGGGCTATATTGTCTCCATTAAGTAGTATACGCCAACTCCCAAGTATCAAAGGGTCACTGGTGCCGTGAATAAAACAGTCCTTGTGTGATCCGAAAAAACATGCAAAGTTAACTGTAGTAAAGTTTGGCCAGTGAGGCAGGCAGCTCAAATACAAATTCAATGGAAGTGAAGATAACGCTGATATTCTGCTGTTTTGCAAAGAGTTATGAGCAAATCCCCTAGTACTAAAAGTCAGTGCAGCTTTGCCTGTGGTGCAATCAGTATTCAACTCACCACACCTGTAGTTACTCCTGGGTAAAGGTCTGTATATCTTTGCAGCTGCTGGAGCTGTATGTCTATACTAGAGTTAGTCAGTGGCCAGTGGATGGCAGAATGAAAACTAAAGACAGGTCTTGCTGTTAGTCGGTGGCCATCTGTGAGTGCCGGAATAAGCTGTGGATGGCAGAATAAGTTGTGGATGGCAGCAGGACGGCGCCTTCTCCTACAGGTATTGGATCTGGAGTGAAGGTGCTTTGGGAGGTACCCTATGATCCGTGCTGCTGCGGTGATATGGGGCAGGGAGAATGTTGTGCTGCTGCTGTGTATCTCTGCTAGCGGCTGTGTGTTCCTGCTAGCAGCTGTGTGTCTCTGGTAGTGACTTGTTGCTGCTGCTGCTGCGCTGACTGGTGGTGCTCTTGGTCCAAGCTCCCCACTGCCATGGCTCACCTGACCCGGTCTATCTTCTTTGGGCCACCAGCGTCTGCTCCCCCAGCCCAGCTTCTTCACAGCTTCCTGGAGTGTAGCAGCTTGGTGTCTCTGCCTTTTCTTCTCGCTCCATGAAACAACCTCCCCCTTCCCGGCGGGAACTCCTGACCACTCCTCTTGTTTAAGGAGACAGGACGGTCTCCTCCAATCAGCGCCCACTGTGCCCATGCCAGAGGAGATCTGCATTAACTCCTTCCTGGCACGAGGCTGAATTAACCCCTCATGATCCTAGGGGTATTTGTACATGTATATAGGGGGCTGCTGTGCTGTACTCTGCTGTATAGGCTGTGTCCAGACTCCAGACTTACCAGTCACAAGTGGCTGTGCTGCTTAGTCGATATGTAGTCTATAGGGGGTGCACACTGCTATATGCTGTGCTGTACTCTGCTGTATAGGCTGTGTCCACACTCACAAGTCACAAGTGGCTGTGCTACTTAGTCAATGTGTATAGGAGGTGCATGCAGCTGTATGCTGTGCTGTAAGCTGCTGTATTGGCTGTGCCATGTCCATCAGTAAGACATTCAAGTGCAAAGCCGTAATTGGACATTTTGGTGCCCTGTGCCAGAATGATCATTGGTACCCCCCATATAGCAAACAGAGACAATATGCGCCGCAGGCGTGGCCACACTACAGTACCCCCAATTCACATTACGCCACACAGTAGCACTACATTACACTACATAGTAATGTACATTATACACATTATGCTATACAGTAGTACTGCCCCTCACACATTATGCGCAAACAGTAGTAATGCCCCTTACATATTATGACCACAGTAGGAATTAACCAGCCTAGTTATGGCCCTGGTGCTTATTATGTGGCTACTAATACAGAGTACTATTGTGCTTGTGGCTAAGCATCTGGTAGCTGGGCTTATTGTCATCGAATTGTGTGTAAAGGCATAAAGCAAGCTGATGGGACTTGTAGTCCCACACCTTCATTGCCTCTACTGCTGCACATGTTGTAGTAGCAATGCAGGGTTGGGGGTGACCCCACCTGGCTGGTTCTGTCCAGTGTCCACTGACCACAAAGTGCCGTGCCACTTGCAGGTCCGGATTAAGACTTCAGGGGGCCCGGGGCTCTTAAGACAGGGGGGCCTCCCCTTCTTGTCAGCACTTCCACTTTGGCTGTGTCTGCTGTGTGTGCGTGCCTCGTCCCCCTCACCTTCATGAGGCTACAGCAGCGCAGGTCCAGTCAGTAATGATGACAATGCTAGTCCTAAAATGTCATTTACTAAAGGTAATTCTCAAGGGCATAAAGGGTCTAAGTGAACGCATTTAAAATAAAAAAATATATACAGTGCTAAAATAAAACATCTAATAAAGGGAAAGTGTGGTGCAGAAAAATATAACATTCACTACATGCAGTGGCAAGGAAAGGCTAAGGCCTTGGCCTCTGTTTATGAGTGGTGGTTCTGCAAGTTTCAGTGAGGCATCTTCAGTGGCGTAACTATAAATTTTGCTCCACCATGCCAAAAAAGTTTCAGGCGCCCCCCCGCCCAAAGATCAAACACACCCAAAGACGACGTTTAAGGTGTGTGGTTACATGATACAGCAACGTGCCTTACACATTATGACACATTAAGTAAAGCCACTTATAACACAGTGTGCCTCACCGGAATGCCCCTTACAACAAATTATGCCACACAGCAATGCCCCTTACACATGCTACACAATAATGCCACTTATAACACATAATGACATACAGTAAAGCCCTTATAACAAATTTATGCCATGCTGTAATGCCCCTATTTCACATTATGCCACACTGTAATGCCACATACAACACATTATGCCACACAGTAATGCCACATACAACACATTATGCCACACAGTAATGCCACATACAAAAACATTATGCCACACAGTAATGCCCCTTACACATTATGCCACACAGTAATGCCCCTAATAGCACATTGTGCACACAGTAATACCAAATACACATTATGCCAAACAGTAATGCCCATTACATCCCACCCTGACAGATCTACTTCACCAACCCTCCTCTCTGCTCCTGGCAGTTTGTCACCTCAGCTCAAGACAGGTTGCACAGTTTTTATGTCCATGTAGAACCAGATTATTAGGAACATAGTTTGTAACCTGTAAACTGTGTGTATCAAGTTAGTGCCCCTTATACAGTGCCCCCTGTAGTTGTGCCCCAAAATGCAATGCCCCTATACTAGTGCCCCTTATGCAATGCCCCCTGTAATAGTGCCCCTTATGCAATGTCCCCTGTAGTAGTGCCCATTATGCAGGGCCCCCTGTAGTTCTGCCCATTAAAGTAATGCCCCCTGTATTTGTGCCCCATATGCAATGCCCCCTATGCTAGTGCCCCTTATGCAATGCCCCCTGTAATAGTGCCCATTATGCAGGGCCCCCTGTAATTGTGCCCTTTAAAGTAGTGCCCCTGTAGTTGTGCCCATATGCAGTGCCCCTTGTAGTTGTGCCCCTTCTAGTAGTGCCCCCTGTAGTTGTACCCCTTCTAGTAGTGCCCCCTGTAGTTGTGCCCATTTTAGTAGTGCCCACTGTAGTTGCACCCAGTAGTTGCCCCTTGTAGTGAGCCCCCAGTAGTTGCCCCAGTAGTGAGCCCCCTGTGGTTTCCCCCAGTAGTGAGCCCCCTGTAATTGCCCCCAGTAGTGAGCCCCCAGTAGTTGCCCCCTGTGGTGAGCCCCCTGTAGTGAGCCCCCAGTAGTGAGCCCCCTGTAGTTGTACCTAGTTGATCCCAATAGTGAGCCCCCTGTAGTTGCCCCCAGTAGTGAGCCCCCTGTAGTTGCCCCCAGTAGTTGCGCCAACCCCCCCTGCGCGCACACAAACACACACAAAAAAACCCACTTACCTTTATCCCCGCTCCAGTGCTGCTGCCATCCATACCCCGGCGTCCGCGCCTCGGCACTATGGGAGTGACGTCATGACGTTGTCACTCCCATAGTGCTCTGTGGCACCCGGAAGACAGAACTCACTCCTGAGCTCCATCCCCGGCGTCCGCTCCTCGGCACTATGGGAGTGACGTCATGGCATCACTCCCATAGTGCCCTGCGTAACCCGGAAGACGGAGGGAGCTCCATCCTCCGGCTGCCACCGGGGTTTTGAATAGGAGCCGGGTGCCTGCTGGTAACACACTCAATGGGCGCCCGGCAGATGGAGGGTGCAGGGGGTGCGACCGCACCCCCTGCACCCTCCATAGTTACGGGAATTCCGCCACTGAGTGGCGTGACTACTGCCCCCATCGCCCCCAGGCTACCCAGCGCCTCCAAGCCACTGCGGGGGCTGCGGGGGCAGTAGTTACGCCACTGGGCATCTTCCTCTGCTTCTCATGACGATGCAGTTAGCACTCAAAGTGTAGAGGCGGTGTAAAAAATTGAAAACCACTAAGGCAGTAGAACCAGAGGTTTCACTTACCTGGGTGACACACCCGGTGCGACTGAATTGAGTTATTTTGCATGCCGTAGGCATGCGTTCTCAAAAGGGGGCATGGCCACGCCAATTTGCCAAATTTTTAAAAAACAAAACCAGTCATAGTGGTTTGGCAAAATCAAAAGCAGATGAATTAGAACCAAAACCAGCAAAAATGGTCCGGGGCAAAGAGAAGAATAAGTTCACATATCAAAAGACTTCCAGGGGTATATTTACTAAAGGTCGAGTATGGTATTTTAGTTGTTTAGAACACTTTAGAACACTTTAGAACAACAGACTAACTGTCGAATATTTTACACAGACAAGTAAACAAGCCAGAGATTGGAGATGTTTGCAGACCGACCAAAGCCTGACCATAAAACAATAGTAAATCTTCCTAAACAATAGACCTGTCTTCGGCAGGCGAGTTTTAATGACGCGCTGCACAGATGAACTGTGCAGCCTTTATTTGCTTAATATGTGTTGAAATGGTTGAAATAAAAAAAAAATGTCCTCCCCCCCCCCCCAAAAAAAAAAAAGCATAATCAGCCCCATACCTCTGAGCTTAGGCTGGTATTGCATGGGGTTCCCCCTATTATCCAATAACCGGCACTAGGCTGAATCAGCCATGAGGGTGGAGCTATAGCAGAGGGCACACAGTGTGGGGTCCACATGCCATAACAGCAACCAGCCCCAAACTGACAAAAGGACAAACAGCCAAGCCTCTTCTCCACACCCCTTGTGCTTTGGTTGCAGAGGTAATAGGTAAATTAAGTGTTAAATAAAATGTATTGTTTTTTTAACAGGTGGCCTACAGGTCCCAACAAGCTTACTCTGACATATTGGCATTGGTTGAACCACAAGTGCCAGCATGCCCAGATATTAAGGATCCGTTGGCACCTGCAGCCCACCTGTAAAAAAAATTATATTATATTTGCTTAGTAAATTTACCTCCCAGTGTCTGTAGCCAACCCACCAATGGAGCATGGGTCAGGAGGACTGATGATCAGTTTCCTCTGCTGCAGCTGATCTCAGGGTATTAGTGCCCAGGAAAGAGCTAAGTTCCCCTCCATACACTCCTGTTTCTGGTGCATCACACAGCATTCTGAAGCGCAAATTTATTAAAAATATTAACGCTCACTGAGCACTACGTCACCGCTGGAGGACTGGGCCAGCAGGAAGAATTCCAAATTATTCCTTATTCAGAACTGGGGGACATAGTGGGACAGTATGGTTACATGGGATGCAAGCATGCCAGTGAATGCCCAGCTGACCATGCAATGATTGTGATTAAGGCTAAACTATGGTAAAAAGAAAAAAGGAGGGAAGACTAGAAATGTTGTTAAAGGTATATGAGAGACCTGAGATGCCCGAATAATGGGAGGGAGTAAAAGAGCATGATTGTGAAGGAGAAAAGTGATAGGTATGGGAACATCTGTCTCCAAAAAAAGAAAAAAGAAATAAATTAAACAGAGCTATATGACATGGAGCTGATTAAGAAATATACACACGCTTTTCACATTACTTTAGTATCACCTAAATGTACTAAAGGGCAATTGTAGGATAGTTCGCTAAATTCTACTCCATGCTCAAATTATCAGATTTTTTTAGTATGTACGGTAGATCGTATTTCCCATAATTGTAATGGGAAATGCGATCTGCTCGGATTTACTTAAGTGAAATTGTGAAAAAATAATGGGGGAAGCCTTGGAATTAGGACCAGCTCGTGAGACGTTCCACCAGTGCGACCGCACAAAAGCGCCACCCTATATGGATGCTCTGAACCTTACTGCTAGCTTGCCGAAGATTTCTCCGTTGCCTGTAATGTAGTGTACACACAGACACACCCACTACACTGAGCAGGGCCGCCATCGGGGGGGGGGGATTGCCGTGACTGGAGTCCCAGGCCCGGTGACTTGGCAGAAAGGGGGTGGCCCACTCCTCCATGCTCCCCCTGTTGTTTCTGGCATTTTTTTTTACAGAGACCAGCACCAGGACTCGCCATGGCTCTAACAGCCCCAGTGAGTAAGTGGGCTTAGTAAGTGGGCTGGAGTAGGTGGGTGGTGGTTGGTTTCAGGAGACTTGACCACTCTTCTGGGCAGCCCGGAGCACAAGCCAATTTTTTGGAGCTTCGTGGACGTTCCGTGAGAGTAGGCAATTATGTGATACTCTAGATGAGGATTCAGTCTCAAGTTCATGGAACTGAGGAAGGCCTCATAACAGGTTACAAAGAATACTTTTTTGATGTTAAGACTTCCTCTTTGTGGAAGAAGTTTCTATCTTTGCCCATAGTGAAATGGTCACAACCATGATGGAGAGAAAAGTCACTGAGAAGACAAGATCTATGATTATGAGATTATGCTGTGTAGGTCACTGATGGTCACAGACCCCCATAATATGACAATCAGCTGCCCACCATCATGGTTGGAGTAGTATCATCAGAAATTTACATTATCCATAGTGTTCCAGATTGAGATTGTTAAAAAAAAAGATAAGACCTCCATAGGTTTATTGCTTATTAATCTTCCAAACCAACCATATCTTAAATTAACACTAGACTTAAACAAATAAATAAAGACTAGTACACAAGACAGCTTGGCTAAAAGGTCACAGCTTTTATTCATCAATTAAATTAATTCACCCAACCGAGGTGGCCAAGAGACGTTGCAATCGCAGTTCCAGCCTTCTAGATGCGAAACAACTCGAAACCCCCCCTATAGAGCACTTACGTTACGAAGGACTCGCCTTCCTCCTAGCACGTTCCGATCGATTCTGTAATAGAAGCGTCCAGGTCCCCCCGCACAGAGTAGGACAAACTCACCATGTACATCGAAGGTCAGCGACCTCACAACGTTTTCTTGTGCCACATAAAGCCACTGAGATGCAGTGTTCTCCTGCCAATGCTGTGCCTCCCCTAAATAAGGAATGAAAAGTTAATGTGACAAAACAACAGCAGCAAAGGGTTTGGGTGGGACGGTGGGCTCCAGAATAAAAAAGAGACTGTGCTCAGGAAAAAACCCTAACTTATATACATTAACTAAAAAACACACCTCTAATCAACCCATTGGTCAAACAACATACCAGCTGACCAAAACCTAAAATAATCTGTCTAGCAACAAGGCTGTAACCCAGCCAATCAGCAAAAAAGACAGGATTCTTATCTATTCTCAAACCTATTCAGCTTTAGCCTGCTATTAGTTCAATAATATGGCACAGGTAGAGAGTGCAGAGCTGTCAGAATAAAGTTTACTGTAATAGTTATCTCATCAGTCTTCACCAGATGGTGCTGTTGCTGTATGTAGCCAAGTCAGAGAAGACTTTATGAGAATAATACAGCTTATAGTAACTAAGTAGAATCTTCAAACTCAAGCAGGTGTCAAACAAACTAGACCAGTGGCACAGACAAAGAACTAAAGCTGGGTACACACTTTTTTGATTGCACTAACCTAATCAGCAGCTGAACACTGACAACATCTGCATGTATAATAAACACTGTTAAGAACAGTGGTTGCAGTATGTAAATGACTCTAATAAAGCTAGGTACCCATCAGAACGACGTACAAAAGACGTGATGGTTGTTCCAATTTCCCTACATCCCAGAACACACAATATAGAGCATACACACTATGCAATCTTCCGAACGATGGCACAATATATAATGTCAGAGCATTGTACCAATTAGTCTCATCTCTGGTACACACTATGCAATCATTGTGTAGATCACTGGCAGTTCAGGTGATGTCTACAGAGGAGAGATTGGACCAATATATCTTGTGGTATTTCGGCTGAGCATACATACTGCACAATGTGTACCACATTGTTCATGACATCTTCCCATCTCACAATGAACGACGCATATAAATGCGCGATTGAGCGTACACACTATGCGATATGAAAGATTTGTTGTTCCAATTTGCCCCAAAATATCCAATATATCGCCTAATGTGTACCCAGCCTAAATAACATAGCAGGATGAATACACAATTTGAATGCTGGGGGAAAAAGTGAACCCTGGGCTCTGCTCAGAGTTAGTAACAAGCGTAGTGGTAGAGCAAACACATAATTAACAAAAATCAAAATGAAAATAGTGACAAATATTAGTACATGGAGATAATAAAAATAGAAATGAGCAGGTCCGGTTCTCAGAGAACCAGACCCGCCCAAACATGGCAATTCAGAGTCGGCTCCGAGCCGGTTGTGATGTGCTGTCTGTCCAGGGGGCTGTATTGTCCATCCCGGAGTGTGCTGGTCTGTCCATTCAGGGGTATGCTGCCCATCCAGGGGTGTGCTGTCCATCCAGGGGTATGCAGTCCATCCAGTGTGCTGTCCATCCAGGGGTGTGCTGTCCATCCAGTGTACTGTCCATATAGGGGTGTGCTGTCCATCCAGGGGTGTGCTGTCCATATAGGGGCGTACTGTCCATCCAGGGGTGTGCCGTCCATCCAGTGGTTGTAAAAATAAGTCAAGAAAAGTAAAATATATGAATTAGTTAAAAGTTGATTTTTTTTTTGTGCTGTAACCCTGTGTATCCATATAAGAACTGTGATGCTGCAGTCCTTACCCCCCAGTGTATCCATATAAGCACTGTGACACTGCTGACCATATACCAGTGTACCATATAAGCACTGTGATGCTGCAGGCCGTACCCCCCAGTGTATCCATATAAGCACTGTGACACTGCTGACCATATACCAGTGTACCATATAAGCACTGTGATGCTGCAGGCCGTACCCCCCAGTGTATCCATATAAGCACTGTGAAACTGATTACCATATACCAGTGTACCATATAAGCACTGTGATGGTGCAGGCCATACCCCAGTGTATCTGTGTAAGCACTGTAATGCTGCAGGCCGTACCATAGTGTATGCTTCTGTACCTCAGTGTATCCATATAAGCACTGTGACACTACAGTCCATAACCCAGTGTATTCGTATAAGCACTGTGAAGCTGCAGGCCATACCCAAGTCTGTCTGTATAAGCACTGTGATGCTGTCAGCTGTACCCCAGTGTATGCTTCCATTCCCCAGTGTATCCATATAAGCACTGTGATGCTGCAATCTACCTCAGTGTATCTGCGTAAGCACTGTGACGCTGCAGGCCATACCCAAGTCTATCTATATAAGCACTGTGATGCTGTCAGCTGTACCCCAGTGTATGCTTCCATACCCCAGTGTATCCATATAAGCACTGTGATGCTGCAATCTACCTCAGTGTATCTGTGTAAGCACTGTGACGCTGCAGGCCATTCTCCAGCGTATACTTCCATACCCCAGTGTATCCATATAAGCACTGTGACACTGCAGTCCGTACTCCAGTGTATCCGTTTAAGCACTGTGGCGCTGCAGACCATACCCCATGTATCTGTATAAGTACTGTGATGATGCAGGCCATTCCCCAGTGTATCCATATAAGCACTGTGATGCTGAGGCTGTACCCCAGTGTATCCATACAAACACTGTGCATTTGTGCCGCCGCTCTGACGCTTACTTTTTTTTTTTGCTTCATACTGTATTTATTTCAACTAAAATCACATATAGGTATACTTGCAAAATACTCTTATGCCATTTTTCAACCTTGATTTGTAGATACCAACCTGGTGGGCTTGGCTTTCCTTGACCATAATAGCCTAGTTTTGTAAGATGCAACTTAAGCACCAAATGAACAGGCTATTTTGTAATGGTATCTGGAGATGTTCTCCCTCCTCCCCTCCCAGCCTTCCCATACATAATCCCAGAAGCACAATGATAAGAGATGTTTAGTACCAGACTTTAAATCCCTCTGCCCCCTTCTGTTCAGCGCTTCCGTTTTGTGTGCTGCCACATTAATAGTTCATCCGCCTATTCAAGAATTGAAATGGGCAGGTGTGACACCGGCATTACTCCCAAGTACAATTCCACCTTGTATTTTGTAAAAATGTAAAACAATACTAACAATAATAAGGATTCACGGAGTATGTGACAAAGGTTCCAAAATAAAACTGATTATAAAATCTTGTCCAGGCAGGGTGGATGCTTCTTTTGTGGAGGAACTAAATTAATTCTATGCTCAGTCTGATAGGGAGAATAGTACTGCAGCTGCTGAAAGTGTAATGTCACCAGCAAATACATTACTGGTCCTGAACAAGTTAGATGATAGGATGCAGGGCCAGTGAAAGGTTTCTAGGCACCCCATGCTACCCCAATGCCGCCACCCAATCATTCTCATACAAACTTAATTTCTTAAAATATTATTAGATTTATTTACAACATAGATTATAAAAATAACACTACAACAATAATAGCAATAACATTAACACTTTTTGTGACCGTCATGCAATACTAAGAGCATTTTAGTGACCGTCATAAAATGCTAAGAGCATTTTTGTAACTGCCAAACACTCAATTCTAAGAGCATTTATGTAACCGCCATACAGAAATACTATAGTAAGAGCATTTTTATGACACCCATACAATAAATGCTTAATGTATTTTTGTAACTGCCTACAATATTGAGGACATTTTTGTGACTGCTGTACAATACCAAGAGTATTTTTGTGACTGCCATACTAGTCTTCACTGTAGGATTTTTTGAGATGGGGTGCTGACCACTGAGTAGGGCACATTTTAATTTAATTTAAAAGGGCAAAATTTTGGACGCCATGCTAAAGCTGAAACACAGTGATTGCAATTCATTTAAATGTGTACATTGACTCACTGCACATTATTTGAACTCTTTTGTATTTATTTCTTAATTCTACTTACACATATGAAAAAAAATTCAACACATTAAATTTTTTCAATAATATACGGTATCTAGATTGGTCTATCACAATAAGAGGTAAATTTACTAAGAATCGAGTCTGGGAGAGTTTGCTATTTTTTCAACTTGATTAGCTTCACCGAAACTTGGGTGATTTGTGGCTCCTTAGACTCTCAAAGAAGTGAATTTAGCTTAGAGTGAGATGTCCGAAGGTGAAGCAGAATAAGACTTCTCTCCCGAGTAGCAGGTTTTGCAGGTGATGACTCACCCGAGACTGCAGTGTCTTCTCTCTCTTGAGCAAGCGGCCTGCACATATCAGAGAGATATGTGTAAGCTGCTTGTGTTGTACATGTAAAAAAATGGGTTAAAAGTTTGTTTTTAAATTACATAGCCCCCCCCCCCTAAAGCTTAACCAGCCCCAGACTTGCCAGCCAGTCCTGGTTTCTAAAATTACGAGGACCAAAATGTGTAGGGTTCCACCATAATTTAGAAACCAACACCAGGCTGCAGGGCCAGTCCTCATTTTAAATATAGGGGGGGGAATTGCATAGAGTACCCCCTATATTTAAAACCAGCACCAGACCCATAATGGCCGGGCTGTAATGCCACAGCCCCGAGACCCTTTCACCGGGGCTCCGGGGCCAAAGCATTATCAGCCCAAGCCGGTCATGTCAAGCTGGGGATCTCAGGGGAGGTGGGGACCCCCCCAAGAAGGTGTCCCCCCCCGAAACCCCAGGCTTGGACTGAAGCCCGGGGCTCTTCCCCGCACCCCTGGAGCATTCTGTACGGGGGTAATACTGTAAAGAATAGAAGGAAACTATTGTATTTTACAGAGGGACTACAGGTGCCAGCATGCCTGCCTTTAGGCATTTGTGGAACTACAAGTGCCAGCAGATGGGTGGCACCTGTACCCCCACTGTAAAATAAATAGTTAAAGAAAGACAAAACACACACACCGTGATTAGTAAAGCTTTATTACATACACCTACCCATTCACACATACTTACCTATACCAGATGTTTCTGTCCTCTTCTCCAGTAGAATCCTTAATGACTGGCCCTGCAAAATATAATTCATACTCACCTATATCCTGGCGCTGGTCTCCACAGCATCCCCGGGACTTGGCAAAGCATAAAAACAACTTAGCCGACCAGACAGACCCAGGATCTTTATGTGTGTTGCCACAGATACAGATCTCTCATGAATGCCAGCTGACAGGACTGCACAGGGTTTGCACGTCCCGCCAGCCAATCAACAGCCACTAACTGTAAAGTGGCCGCTGATTGGCTCCGGCTACTGACAGTTCCCATGAGTTTTTACAGGAGAGTTTTCCCATCTCATGAGAGTTTAGAAACTCTCTGCTTGGTAAGTTCCAGAATCCTATCTTCACTAGTGAAAAAGTTCTCAGGTTTTGCCGATGGTGAATTGAAGAGAATTTGCTACCTCTCCAGTATTTTCCCATAGTAAAGGAGATGTCTCTCCCCAGTTTGACATTAATAAATTTGAGAGTGGGAAAAAATGGCCAAACTCTCCTTTTTGGTAAATTTACCCCCTATAGCAGTGGTTCCCAAACTTTGTCAAATCACAGTGCCATAGAGTATCAGCATTTTTCCACGGCACCCCTGGGACAAAGTCTCTTAATGAGAAATTCAGCAAAAATAGGACAGGATTCTTTTTTAGAATAATGTGTTCTATGATAATGATGCATTCTATTCCTTACATTCTCCCAGATGATGTGTATTTTATATGTGGAAGGAAAGTGTACAAGTTGCTCTCTCCGAGTTCTGATGGTTTATGTTATCTTGGAAGAGTGGTACCAGAAATTATGACTCTTACACATGATGAAATGATTGGTATCCATAAAACTGCACCACCTCCATACATACACACACAGTATGAACATCGTGACAAAAGAAATATGATCCGTGGTGAAGAACATATAGCCACACAGTTGATTAGTGAAACAACTGGCTTCCAAATTTTGGTAGCAGTAGATCCCACCAGGATCACTCGGGGAACTTTAAATTTTAGATACATCCAAGACCTGGCTAAATTAATAGACAACATGACACTTTGAAGTATACTGGTAAGGAGCTACAGGCTTATAAACAGGAATTGGTACAACAAAGGCTACTGTTAAACTACCTGACAGCTGTTACTGGTGGATATTGTATGACTTTGGCCATCCAATTTGGTGTCAAGTGTTGCACGTACATTACCAATAATACTAATGACTCCAAAGAGGTGACAGACTGGAAAATGGATGAAATCCTACAATTGAAGTGGGAGTTTTGGAAGGACCATAATACTTCGCTGTATGAGACAGAGGTAAAGGTAGAGAAATGGTTCTTATGGTTAAACCCTGTCAAATAGTTTGCCGGTCTGGGAGAGTGGGTACAGGAGATGGTTGCTAGTGTAGGTAAACTTCTTATTCTTATACTTGTTGTCATCTTAGTAATTGGCATATGTGTCAAATGTGTTCTTACTGTGGTAAAAAGTGGAAAATGTAACACCAAGGTAAATCATGAAAATGAGATCATGATAGTGGTGAGTGGTGGTGGTATAGGTACTAAGGATAATGAAGAACTGTATTACAATCCTGAAATTGAATGTGCCATCAGATAATAATATGTGAATAGGCTAAGTCATGTATCATAATAATTATTGTAAATGTTTCGTTAAACATCCTAGATAATGTAGTCTCAGTTCCCCCAAACTTCCTTTATAGCTTCGATGAGGTCCTACATCTTACCAATGGTCCCCTATAGATCCGCTGAGCGCGTATAAGGGTTGTTTTACCCTCTCTTGAAATGCATTATTGACGGTTCAGTGACAAATTGTGTCACACCATCTAGAACTTTGAATAATAATTTATTATGCATGACTAAGTAGGTTAAGAATAGAAGGTGATAGTTTATGTTTGCTATCAAAAGGTGGACTGTCAAAGTCAAATAATTGGTTATTATCGTTGTGCAATTATTATCTGATGATCTAATCATCTATGGTCTGATGATGCGTTTCCATGACACTACTTTGCATCGTACAATCCAATCCGATAAACTGCTTATTTACAACACACACATACACTGATGCACATAACGCACACACATATAAATGTGTATATGCTTATATACACGGACGCGCATATGCGTATGCACATACTTACACATGGACGCTCATTTGTATATAGTTGCTAATTCAACACACAGACGCACATATGTGGATGCATATGTGCAAGATAGTTCCCACACATTACAGTTAATAACCAATGTTATTAAAGGTATTTTTAGCTAATAATTATGATGTAATACTGTATGTACTTAAGCGAGATCTAAGGTTTAGAACATAGTGGACATGTCATGTTTGGTATCATACTAAATCCCTGTTTATTTGCAGACTTCTGTTCCTATCGGCAAAGGAGGCGCATCTTGCGTCCGCAAGTTATGGATGATAGGGATTTATTGCATAGAATGTTATTATCAGTATGCAGTGTTGTAGCTAGTATTAACCAGTTGTTCGGCGGGAAACTACACAAAGAGACCATTGGAGAACTGAGCCATGCCCCTGATGACAACTTATGAATCAACCAATGACCAGATTATCCAGAAGCAAGAACCAATGGAAACCTGCAAACTTGTTCCTTTGTTAAGAACTGTAAGGTATATAAGCAGTGACCTGACTCCAGTGTACAGACATCCTCTTTGATGATCACAGACTTTTGGATTGATGACTGTATACTGGGACCAGTGTGCATGCGTATGTATCAGCTTGTACTATTATTGATTGCTTTTTACTCTAATTGTTAAATCTTTCACCGTGTTACTTTTTCTTTACATAAATGACTTTTTGTGCTTAGGAACCACACGATTGGACTGGAAAGCAATTCTTTCTTAAGCGACTTGCAGTGCTAAATAGCGACTAGCGATTATTAGGAATCAATAGGAGGGAGGGTGTCGGAGCAGGGAGAACACAGTGGGGAGGGGGGGCAGTGGCAGAATAGAGTACACACAGTGGGGAGGGAGGGCAGTGGGGGAAGGGTGAACACAGTATGGAGGGGGGCACTGGGAAATTGGAGAATACAGTGGGGAGGGAGGCCAGTGGGGGCAAGGTGAACACAGTGAGGAGGGGGTCAATGGGAGAATGGAGAACACACAGTGGTGATGGGGGCAGTGAATACACAGTGGAGAGGGAGGCAGTGGCAAAATTGAGAACACACAGTGGGGAGGGAGGGGCAGTGGGAGCAGAGAGAATAGAGAACGCACAGTGTTATCCTGCTCACCAGTATAATGTCAACATCACACACACACATAGCATGAGCAGCACACACATGGATTGGGACCTCTCAGGGCAGCTCCACTTTACACACAGGGAGAGACAGGCGCATGATGATGTCATGATGTCATTGCGCTGTCTCATTCCCGCCAGAGGAGAGGAGGCAGGACGGGCGGCGGGCCAAATGTCAATCATCATGAGATAATTGACTCTAGTAGGACTAGCACTGCCCACCCGCCACCACAGTTATTGATGATCAGGGCAGGCAGTGCTGGTGTGCGGCACAGAGCCACAGGTACTGGCCGGGACAAGCCCGACGCGATGTCACAATACAATAAAAAACAAAACACATCCCTTACATTTTGGTGCTAAGCAGCTTTTTTAAGCGCACCACGCCACCACCAGTACTGTGGATGCCTGACCTGTGTCCTTCTTTCTCTCAGTCACTGCCTCAGTCTTCTCTCTTCATCAGATCCTGAGCAAGGAGAGTGGGCCGGCCGGGCAAAGGGGGGCGGGCCAGACAGGCAAGGGGGGGCGTCCCGGCCGTGCAGGTTTATCCAGTGAAAACGGACCCCACACATTCAGACTGATAGCAGCAGGCCGCAGCCTGCAGCTGACAGTTTCTAAAGCCAGGCTAAGTGGGCGGACAGAGGTGGAACTGGTTCCGCCTACCATTTGATGTGACGGAAAGCAGTTCCGCCCCGTTCCGGCCCACTTTAACTACTGGAGTGCTCCAATTAATGTCAGGGAGCATTTCTCTGTTTAAGATACAAACAAGGGGCGGCACCCCTTGTAAGAAAAGGCTAGCATGACAACTAGCCATATGATGCAGAGAGCATTTTATTACTGCCAAATTATACTGAGAGCAATTTTGTGATCGCCATACAATATATACTGAGAGCATGTTTGTGATCGCCATACAAAATATACTGAGAGCATGTTTGTGATCGCCATACAATAAATTCTGAGAGCATGTTTGTGATCGCCATGCAATAAATGGAAACGGTATGATACACCGGCGGCCGCATTCAAATCCCGGCAGCACCAGCCTGACATGGAAGGAAATCCCAATCGTCGAGAAGGTAAGTACTTCCTAACCTAACTCTACCCCCTAATCCTAAACCTCCTTTAGGGGGCCTACCCCTAACCTCCCCCCCCGTGCCTAACCCTAATCCCCCTTCTAAGTGCCTACACCTAACCCCCCCTTTCCCCGCCGCCTAAACCTAAGTCCCCCGGGGAGGTGCCTAACCCTAACCTTCCCCCGCGGGTGCCTAACTCTCCCTCCCCCTAACCTAAACCTAACCTCTCATGGGGTGCCTAACCCTAAGTCCCCCCGGGAATGCTAAACCTAACCCTCCCCCCCCGCGCGGCTGTCCGCGTTCGGTGCCCGGCATCCCTTCGATCGGGATGCCGAGCACCGGTCTCCCGGCGTAGGTTAGATAACCCTCCCCGGGATGCTGGCAGTCGGCATCATAAACGTATACCCAATAAATACTGAGAGCATGTTTGATCGCCATACAATATGTACTGAGAGCATGTTTGTGATCACCATACAATAAATACTGAGAGTATGTTTGTGATCACCATACAATAAATACTGAGATCACGTTTGTGATCACCATACAATAAATACTGAGAGCATGTTTGATCACCATACAATATATACTGAGAGCATGTTTGTGATCGCCATACAATAAATACTGAGAGTATGTTTGAGATTGCCATACAATAAATACTGGGAGCACGTTTGTGGTCACCATACAAGCCTTTCACCACAATACAATCTAACTATTAAATAACCCTCCTCAAAAATCATTAACTCATTCAGCATCATTGCAGCAACCCCATTCAACATGATTTACTTCTTTATAATCATTAACTACCTTATACAAAATAATTAACCCCTATATCATCAAATAATTACATTTAAGTCGCTAAATATAATCATAAGAATGCATTCTTAACCCCCAATATAAAAAATAAAATCATTGTTCTTATCTGTATTACATTATCTCTTCACCTTCATAATAAAACCCACATATCTTACCCCTTATACTTATCAACTTTCCTGAATTGTACAATCCTCGCCCCCCTCTTTACTAAGGCATCCATTAATTTATTGTGAAAAACATTACAACCTCTTATGCTAAGCTTAACTTCTAAAAAATAAATAATGACACTGATAACAACTGCTTGGTTCGAATCAGAATTGATGTATTTATTAATTGCAAATTTATTTTAATGAAAGAGAGTGGCAAAAGAAGGCACTACCATAACCCAGCTATAGCCAAAATACCTCTTACCACAAAAATGGGGGATGACTAAAATGCCCCCCTTTCAATATGTGTAACCTGCGTTGTGCAAGTCTCACCGCCCTTTACTATGGCACAGTCCGGACGCTTCCGCAAAGAAAATGCCCAATCGTCCAACCCGCATAGGTAGGACACACTCGCCGTCCTTCAAAGGGGCAAGTGCCCCACAACGACTGCATACGCCACATGTGGCCGCTGGTTAGTAGCAACTTCCTGTCCACTGGTTTAAGAATGTTTAGTAAAGACAAACAAAATAAAGACAAACACACGGTTTTTGGGTAGGGAAGAAGGGGCTTCCAACTGAAAAAGAGGCTGAACCTATTCAAATTCAGCCTTAAATAGCATAACCTATATGTACCCGCCCCAATAAATCCTAATTGGCTGACCGAAAACTAATAAAATAAAAGGCCTCACAAATAGAAAACTGCCTAGCAACAGATTCCCTAAACTACCCATCACAAAAAACTGATGACTCTAATATAGTCTCATGCTTATACAGCCTCGTCTAGTCTAAGGCATCCATTCATTTATTATGAAAAACATTACAACCTCTTATGCTAAGCTTAACTTCTAAAAAAGAAATAACGACACTGACAACAACTGCTTGGTTCGAATCAGAATTTATGTATTTATTAATTGCAAATTTATTATAATGAAAGAGGGTGGCAAAAGAAGGCTCTACCACAACCCAGCTCCCCTTTCAATATGCGTAACCTGCGTTGTGCAAGTCTCACCGCCACTTACTTTGGCACAGTCCGGACACTTCCGCGAAGAAAACGCCCAATTGTCCAACCCGCATTGGTAGGACACACTCGCCGTCCTTCAAAGGGGCAAGTGCCCCACAATGACCGCTTACACCACATGTGGCTGCTGGTTAGTAGCCCCTTCCTGCCAACACTAGGTTCAATGAACCACAGCCTGCCACCCAAAACCACACCAGCTAATCAAATGCTGAAAAAAATTACTTTAAAGAAAACTCCCAACCCCAAAACTGATAAATGCACTCCATCTGGTTTAAAATAATTCGGACTCTCAAGAATCAACAATGGGTGCTTGACCACAACACTCCCGCAGCAATCACGAATGTTTACCTTTTTTCTAGCCTTGTCCAAAGCCACTAAATCTCTATAGCCTCTCCAAACAAATCTAGGTACATTCTCCGACCACACTATATGTACCCCCGGCCAATGGCATAACACCCTATCCGAAGCATCAGCTCCATGCCCTTAATCTGGCCCACATCATTGCCTCTTAAATGCAAAATTTGCCAATCGGGACAGCCCCATTGCTGCTCCTGCTTAAACAGCAACGCCATTAGGGAAGCCCAATGTAATACTCGGACCCCAAGCCATCTAATTTTACGACCTCCCAGCAACATATCTGCCTTTTTAGCCAACGGGTGCCTTTCAGCCCAAAACAGATAGGAGTGGCCCACAAGCCACACCTGCTCCGCAGAGCCAGTGGATGCTGAAAAAGAAAAATACCTAACCATCAGTATTCTATACCCCAATACCATGTAAATGAACTAAAACATGCAACAAACAATATTAATACAGAAAAACCCAGGTGAAGAAGAAAAATTAAAAAACCTCCCATGGACCGCTTGTAAAGCCAATTGTAATCAGGGCCTCTAAAAGGAAAAATAAAAAATCCCTTCACGCCCTCAGTTTTTGAATGCTAATCATTCAAAAACTGACAAGTAAGCAATGTTTCTGGGTTGGCGCAACGGGCGCAACATCAAAGTTTATCACAACGAAAATAACTTTTAAAAGCAGCTGATTTCCACCTCCCAGTCTCCTGAATAGCAACTGCTATCAATCCTCCAACCGCAGCGCACAAAGCAGCGCCAATGCGAAACGAGTGAGTACCATACTCCTCACTCTTAAGCGCTAAACCAAGTAAACATTGCCTAAAAACTGCCGCAAACTGGAATTTCGTAAGAGGGGAAGAATCTAAATGAACTAAAAATTGGAACCCCCTGCAGGCTTTGATTGACTATAAAGGACCGCAGAGCGCAAAGGGCAGATGTCAGGAATGGCATGGGATTTAAGGGAAACCCACCTCCCGCGGCCCGTCTGATCCATTTTAGAAAAGGGAATTTTGCAAATGACTGACTCCTTTTTAATCAATATAAGAACAAAAATATATAGGCGCTCATCAAAAAATTTAAATAAATTTAATATAACATAATACACAGAGATAAAAGAAAAAAAAAAGAAAAAAGATGGTATGTATAAAAATATATAAAATTAAAAAACATAAATTACAATGACAATGACATAAAGACCGTGAATGTATCAATATTCACAATGTCTTGATGGTGTTATCCCTGATGTGGGTTTAACATCCCAAAGGCATTTTTTCACACCGATGACAATATCAATGGTTTTAACTTCTTTAGCAATATGGGGGGTCATTCAGACCCACTCGCGAGCAGCAGTACGCTCGCAAGTGGGTCGATGTTCCCCACTGCGCATGCACACGACGGAGGGAGCTCCGTCGTGCGCATGTGCAAGACCCGTCAAGCGACGGGCTTTCCATCGCTCGGGGTCTCGCACCAAAGGGGGTGTGCTGTCGATGTTGATTGACAGCACGCCCCCTTTGGTGGGCGTGCCTGCCAGACGGAGGCGTTCCCATGGGAACGCCTACCGTCTGAAGCCGGCCCCACTGACATCACTAGTGATGTCAGTGGGAGTGATTTTGGCTCTGATAGAGCCAAAATCACTCCAGGGCTTGTGGTTGGGAAACCCGACCGCAGAGTTTCCCTCGCAAGTCCGATGGTCGCGATGGTCAAGACCATCGCAACCATTTTTTTGCACGCTCGTATATGCTGTGGGTGGTGACCCACAGCTATACGAGCGTCCAGGAGGACGCTCCATTTTAATGGAGGAGGGCCCTGATTCAGAGCGAGCGCTCTGGTCAGAGCGTCCGGCTCTGAATCAGGCCCATTGTTTTTTATTTGAACATTTGTCATTACTGTACTCTAACTACTTATTGATACATTCATGGTCTTTATGTCATTGTAATTTGTTTTTTAATTTTATATATTTTTATTAGAGATAAGCGGTTCGGATTCTGTGGAATCCGAACCGCTCCGAACATTGGGGATCCGAGTCCACCCGAACGGCGGCTGCCTGATGTCGGATTCTCACTAGAGAATCCGACATCAGGGCTCCTATTGTGTAGGGCAGAGCGCTGTGATAGCGCTCTGCCCTACACAGACACAAACACACAGCCGCCAGCGGCAGCTGTGTGTTTGTTACAGCAGCCAATGAGAGTCACACAGACTCTCATTGGCTGCTGTACGGAGGGAGCCGGCTGGAGCTCACACATGAGCTCCGTCTTCCGGCTCCCTCCTCAGCGTGTGACAGTAGAGCTGACGGCGTGGGAGCGGGGATACAGGTAAGTTTTTTTTTTTAACTTGTGCAAGGGCCGGGAGCGCTACTGGGGGGGTCTGCTACTGGGGGGCCTGCTACTGGGGGGGCTATACTACTGGGGGGTCTGCTACTGGGGGGGCTATACTACTGGAGGGTCCATACTACTGAGGGGCCTGCTACTGGGGGGGGCTATACTACTGGGGGGGTCTGCTACTGGGGGGGTCTGCTACTGGGGGGGCCATACTACTGGGGGGGGCATACTACTGGGGGGCTTACTACTACTGGGGGGCGCATACTACTGGGGGGGCTTACTACTACTGGGGGGGCCATACTACAGGGGGGGCCATACTACAGGGGCAGCCTACTACTGGGTGGGCCATACTACTGGGGGGGCCATACTACTGGGGGGGCCTGCTGATGGGGGGCATACTACTGGGTGGCATGCTAATGGGGGGCATACTACTGGGAGGGGGCTGCTAATGGGGGGCATACTACTCAGGGGCCATACTACTGGGGGGGGCTGCTACTGGGGGGAGCATACTACTGGGGGGCCTGCTACTGGGGGGGGCTATACTACTGGGGGGGTCTGCTACTGGGGGGGCTATACTACTGGAGGGGGGTCTGCTACTGGGGGTCCATACTACTGAGGGGCCTGCTACTGGGGGGGCTATACTACTGGGGGGGTCTGCTACTGGGGGGGTCTGCTACTGGGGGGGCCATACTACTGGGGGGGGCCATACTACTGGGGGGCTTACTACTACTGGGGGGGCATACTACTGGGGGGGCTTACTACTACTGGGGGGCCATACTACAGGGGGGGCCATACTACAGGGGCAGCCTACTACTGGGGGGGCCATACTACTGGGGGGGGCCATACTACTGGGGGGGCCTGCTAATGGGGGGCATACTACTGGGTGGCATGCTAATGGGGGGCATACTACTGGGGGGCATTCTACTGGGGGCACTGCATAGGGGACCCTACTACTAAGGGGACTGCATAGGGGGCACCACTGCTGGGGGCATTGTGTAAGGGACACCGCTACTGTGGGCATTGTGTAAAAGGGGCACTACTGTGGGCATTGTGTAAATTGGTCACCACTGTGTCGTAACATAAATAAGAGACACTACTTTATGGTGTGAATCAGGCCCTATATGCGGTGTAATGTGAATAAGATTGTGCACTGTGACTCCTTGGGCCGTAGCCCACTATGTAAACAAGTACTGTGATTCTGCTGGCTGTACCCCACTGGGTGGGTGCACTACTTTTCATTTCTGCCACTGCTGTGTGGCAATGTGTCATAGATGTGCTTTATACTGTGGTGTCTGTGTTGTTGTGCCGCTGATTTGTCGCTTAATAACCAGTCAGCTCACTGCAACCTTTGGCCAATAATGTTGAAAACAATATTATAAGCTGTGATATGGTCTAAATTGACTGGAAATTAATGTTATTGAGGTTAATAATACTCTAGGAAGAAAAAAAAAGACCAATTTATGTGATTTTAGCTTTTTTTGTCAATTTTTGTAAAAAAATCCAAATCCAAATCCAAATCCAAAGCCAGTCACCGCAGTTTGGCAAATCCAAATCCAAATCCAAAGCCGGACGACAAATTAGAACCAAATCCAATTCCAAATCCGGCAAAAATGGTCCGGCGCACATCCCTAATTTTTATACATACCATCTTTTTTCTTTTTTTTCTATTTTATTTCTGTGTATTATGTTATATTAAATTTATTTACATTTTTTGATGAGTGCCTATATATTTTTGTTCTTATATTGTTTTGTATTTTATTGGAATCCAGCAAATTTCCCATCAATATAAAGGCTGCTGTCATATATGTGTCTATAACACAATTTGATTTTGTGTAAGGTCTTCACACCCTCTTTAGAAGTTAGTGCCCTTACTTGTTGGTTTTCCTTTTTAATCAGCACGATTTGGGATAGCAAGCCGGTGACCTCTGAACGTTTATTAACCGCCACCAGCTCGCTGACCCGAAAAGCACCAAAAAATACAAACGAAAATGCACACTTAAAAAACAAGGCTCCAAAATCACTCGAAGCCACAGATGGCAAGATTGACATAAGATCCCATAATAAGCTCAAATCAATGGGCCTGCGGCCATCCGCAGGGGCAGGTCTTTCTCTGGCCAAACCTTAAAGGGCCTTAGATAGCACGAAGGTCTTGGTGTGATCAGGTATCTGCTAAATCTTCGAGTAAAAGGAAATACCTGCTAATGCAGCAGCCATGGCTGCCTTAGATCTACCCCTTTCATAGTGACCCCAAACAAATGCTAACAAGCATAAATCCTCCTGTTCTGGAGATGTTCTGGAAAAACGTACAAATGCTAGACGGTCCTTGAACAAGCTCGTGATGGATAAAATTAAATTGGACTACCGTAAATGTAGAAGCCGCTTTTTTCAATGGGGGAATAAACCTAGTCGGATGTTAGCCAGGGCTTTGCAAGCGCAGAAGACCTCCATGCATATCCAGTGGATAATAGACAATTTGGGTCGGGAATGTCAGTTAACTTCGGAGATTGCTGAAGCATTCCATTCATGCTACTCTGAACTCTATAATCTGTCTAAAGGCTCCTCTCAGACTACTGGTGAGGTAGAGTTCGAAAAGATACGGGATTATCTCTCAAACATTAATTTCCCCACACTGTCAACAGATGATGCTCTTGCTCTGGATAGTCCTTTTACAATAGAGGAATTGGGAGAGGCAATTAAAATGTCTCCATCTGGGAAAAGTCCAGGCCCAGATGGATTTCCGATTTCATATTATAAAGCTTTTCAAGACACCCTATTACCTATGATGCTCCAGGCCTTTAATACAATCTCTGATGAACATCATTTTTCAACTCAATCCTTAGAGGCTCATATCACCATTATACCCAAGGAGGGGAAGGATCCCTCACGATGCCCTAGCTATAGACCTATATCCCTTTTAAATGTGGACATGAAACTTTATGCAAAACTCATTGCAAACAGGATAAAATTACTCTTACCTTCAGTGATTCATTCAGATCAGGTGGGTATTGTTTTGGGTCGTGAGGCCCGGGACAACACAACCAAAATGCTTAGCTTAATTCACCTGGCAATCCGGTCTCCAGAGGCCTCGATGCTACTGTCTACCGATGCAGAGAAGGCCTTCAACCGCATTGGTTGGACATTCATGCAGGGTCTGTTAGAATATATGGGACTTGATCCAATCTCTTTGCATAGAATTTTAGCGCTTTACAGGGGACCAACTGCCAGAATAAAAATTTATGGAGATTTTTCCAATCCGGTTCAAATATCTAATGGGACAAGGCAAGGGTGCCCGCTGTCTCTGTTGATATACGTGTTATGCATGGAGGCTCTTGCGCGAGCTATAAGAGCCAATCCGAATATCTCAGGTTTGCAGGTGGGGGGTTCAGAATATAAGTTGGGTCTTTTTGCTGATGACCTGCTGGTAATTATTACAAACCCCACTATATCCCTCCCTAATTTGATGAAAGAATTTAAAATATTTAGCGATCTTTCCTTTTTTAAAATGAATTATTCTAAATCGATAGCTATGAACCTCATGGTTACTGCATCGATTCTTGCAGGTTTGCAACAGGCCTTTCCCTTTCAGTGGCATTCTTCCCACTTAAAATACCTCTGAGTTATCTTCCCCAAGGACCTCTCTAAGATTCACTCACTTAAATTTGTTCCATTACTTGCGAAGATCCGACATGAGCTTACTACTTGGACACGTAAAGGCATCTCATGGATTGGGAGGATTAATGTAATAAAAATGAACATTTTGCTTTGGGTGCTCTATCTCCTACAAACTTTGCCAGTACTGATCCCTCATGGTTGGTTTACGGATCTTCATCGGGTGGTAAAAAAATTTGTGTGGGGTGGGAGAACCCCTTGGTTCAAACATGATATCCTATTTAAATGTCGACACTTGGGTGGACTCCAGCTCCCGTACTTTAATTCTTATTATGACGCGATTATACTTAGTAGAATCGGTCCAGGATGGATTCTGTCAAACAGTGGGTAATTATCGAGGGTTCCTTTTTGCAGATACCCCTAAATGTTGTACCTTGGATGCCGTGACTACCTAGTATTTCACATCCAACTATAGGACCTACATTGGGAACTTGGAAAAGACTTAGGGGCTTAGAATGCATTTCCACGGTTTCCACTCCTCTAGTCCCATTGTTTGGAAATCTTTCTTTTCCTCCTGGGGTGTCCAGCCTGGCTTTCCAAGGTTGGTTACGGGCAGGGATATACAGGGTAGGTCAATTGTTAGGTACCTCTGGAGTTATGTCTTTTGGGGATATTCAAAATCAGTGGCATTTACCCAATAATGAGATATGGAGATATCTCCAGATTAAACACTTTATCCAATCACAGAGTCTCCTCTCCTCAGGAACTCATAAGTCCCTACCATTTGAACAACTGGTACTGTCCCCAACTTTCCCTTCCCACGTTGTCTCCACCTTATACACACTCCTGATTGAATATCGCTTTTCCTCTTTGCCAAACTTTACTAAAAAGTGGGAGACAGATCTTGGTACAGAAATTAGTGATATTCAATGGACTTCTATTTTTGAGAAATCCTGGAGTAGCTCTACCCACATATTAACTATTGAAACTCTTTTTAAGGTAATCTCTCGATGGTAACGTTGTCCTTCAGTATTATCTAAGATGTATCCAGGGGTGTTGGCTTGTTGTTGGAGATGTGGTGGGGACTTTAGTAATCCTCTCCACATTTGGTGATCTTGTTCGGTTCTTAGGCCTTTTTGGGATGGTGTGATCTCAGTTGCCTGGGAGATTTTGGGTTTGGAAATTCCGGATGGTCCTGAATTTTGGCTCCTGAACTTAATTTCCATGCCTTTATCTGTTTACAAAAAATCCCTTCTTAAGTACCTCAATAGTGCTGCCAAGGCGGTCATTACTGTGAGGTGGATATCTACCTCCCCCCTGACTCTAGTGGATTAGTTCAAAAGAATTGATCTATATCGCTCAATGGATGATATTATATTGTCTTAAACTGATCAATCCAAAAATTACCTGAAGATTTGGTCTCCGTGGTTAGATTTCTGTGAATCGGCCCGCTATGCATCCCTAATGGGACTATTATAATTACATTTCCTATTCACCCCAGACAACTTTATTACAGGTTTTTGTCTTGGTCCTTGGGTTCCCGGTGGAAAATCCCCCCCCCTCTTTTTCACCTTGTTACTTTTTATAATTTTGTATTTCTGTGTTTTATATTTTTTATTTGTTTTGTTGTGTTATATTAGATGATTAATTTAATTTGATAATTGTATGTGAAGGTTTAATAAATGGCCATATTAATTGAATGTGGACTTTCTGAGTCCGTATGGTTTTATATTTGCATTAACTGGGCTATTTTATTCTGTAT
This sequence comes from Taudactylus pleione, assembly GCA_031769625.1. NCBI lineage: Eukaryota > Metazoa > Chordata > Amphibia > Anura > Myobatrachidae > Taudactylus > Taudactylus pleione. Next base: position 10,164,073 of record JAUIMM010000154.1, read on the forward strand.
ACTGATATGCTTATTGAATATTTTCACGTGATTGTGTCTATGTAATTGTTATGTGAAAATTCTGTAATAAAAATTACTTGCAGAAATAAACCGCACTAGAGAGGCTGATGGTATGATGCGGTTTTACCACACCAGCTGTTGATTTCTCTAGCTTGCGGCAAAAATTTGTCCCATTGGAATTATTCGGCATGTAAACTTAAACGAGCCTAAAAGGGATTGCACCTGCCTCAATCTAAGCCTATCAAACCTCAAACTTTCTTCAATTTGTCCTAAAAGCTTCTGGACCTTATCCGCCGGGAGTCAGCAGCATCCTGCCCTGGTATCGACCTCGATACCCAAATAGGACAAACAAAAAGTGAAAGGAAAAAAAAGGGAACCCCCAAAACATGTAACAACAAGCTGACTGAAAACAACATTTCCTGACAAATGTTGCTGTCACTTGAACCTATAAAGAGAAAATCGTCTAAATAATGGGCCATGCCATGTTGGCCAGTGCCCATCACAATGCACCAGTGAAGAAAAGTGCTGAATTTCTCAAAATAAGCACAGGAGACAGAACACCCCATTGGCAAACACTTATCTTCCAACTTAAAACCCATATATCGCATGGAATCGGGGTGCAATGGCAGTAGCCGAAAAGCCGATTCGATGTCTAATTTTGCCATTAACGCCCCAGGGCCAAAGCTGCAAATCAAATTCAGTGCATCATCAAACAGCTGGTACTGCACTCGGCAAAGCTCTTCAGGCATGGCGTCGTTGACGGAGCCCCCGCGTGGGTGAGACAAATGCTTGATTAAACGGAATTTACCTGGTACTTTCTTGGGCACCACCCACAGAGGGGAAATGCAGAAACCCAGCAGGGGTTCCACCTCAAAGGGGCCGCACATACTTCCCAATTGAACCTCCGTTTCCACCTTCTGCCTCACCACCAGCGGTAACTCCCTCGCCGACTTGAGATTCCTGCGAGCAACTACTTGGAAATAACCGAAAATGGGCAACGAAAACCTAAACTAAAACCTTCAAACAAAAACCTTGCATCATTCCGCTTAGGATAACCCTCCAACCACTTATCAAGTTCTTCTAAAATAATAGGTGTTGGCGCCCTATTTAGACACCCCACCACTTCCAACTGAAAAAGAGGCTGAACCTATTCAAATTCGGCCTTAAATAGCAAAACCTAGATGTACCCGCCCCTATAAACCCTAATTGGCTGCCCGAAAACTAATATAAGAAAAGGCCTCACAAAATAGAAAACTGCCTAGCAACAGATTCCCTAAACTACCCATCACAAGAAACTGAGGACTCTTATATTGTCTCATGCTTATACAGCCTCGTCTAGTCTTACCTGTTGCTGTTGCTGAGCATCTCACCAGTGTCACCCCTGTCACCCTGTTACCACTTTTAGACTCAGGAAGCAGGTCCCATGCTGCTGGGGAGGTGGGGAGCCTCTGCACAGCTGCCTGGTTCCACTCTTGAATGATGGAAGGTGCGCGCCACCCCCTTTAACTCCCCACACTCATGCCCCTCCTGTGGGGAGTACATCATGATGGCAGTGGCAATTGAATGGTGAAAGTGTTAATATGTGAGGGTGGGGGGAGCACATGCTTTGCAGCCAAGGAACGAGATTAGGGAACAGGGCCCTGGTGCCCTTGCAATACTGGCTGCATCACAGCACCTCACATGACATGTGACTGTCAGTGCTGTTGCCAGTCTGCCCTGGACCAGGAAGCAGGGACAAAGTGCAGAGGTCAAGGCAACTATGGCTTTTAAGATCTTTGATGTCAGCATCAGCAATCGCGGACAACACTGGCCTGCCCTCAACACTCAGCAGTCCTCTGATTGCTGGCCTTCCCAATCAGAAATCCTCAACAATACCCAGATGAGCTTAGCTTCAGGCTAGAGTTCACATAACACTTTTCACAAAAAATCAGCACTGATGACTAAAGGCACTAATGCATCAGTGACGGATCGACGCGATCCTGCAACCCGGCATCACAGGAACGGTGAAAATTAAAAAATTATTGTGATTGGCACATTGGTGGAATTTAACATGGAGAATTTCACTGATCCTGTGACAGATCATGGAACATCGATGGCCGCCAGTCAGCATTTCCGACTGACGGATCACCGTTTCCGATCCGAGGATCGCAGGATGGTGAGATCGGACGCCTGATGTATGGGCGCCTTTATGCAATCCTCAACTGAACCCAGCTGGGCACTGTCTCATCCCAGAGATGACATAACATCTCAAAGCGTCACACTCGGCCACTCGTTTAGAGACATCCTTCATTTTTCTTTTAAGCAAACCCATTGATGTCCCCTCCATGCCGAACCACCAAAACCAAGGAACAAAACCCATCACTAATTTCACTGCAGGAACAACAAAAGAAGAATTTAAAATAAAAGACAAACTAAGCTGTGACTCCAGGGGAGTAATTTATCTGCTTACATGACCTTGCGGCCTTCTATTTGTGGGCCGCACAGCTAGAAAACTTCACACAAGACTAAGAGAACATCAAAGGAACATAGAAAAAGGAATCATAACACATAGTGTACCAGACCACTTTTGTCAAGGACATAATAGAGATCCCAGTATCCTAGAATTCTTAGCCTTAAATAAAGTTGAAGTCCCTTGGAGAGGAAGAAATTACACCAACATCATCTCACGTGAAGAAACAAAATGGATATACAACTTACAAACATTGCAACCAAAAGGTCTAAACATAGACTTTGAACTGGCTAGTTTCCTAAAAAAGAAATTAACAACATACTCCCATAAGTGGTCTACATACCTCTTATATTTGTGAAATATACAATCATACCTCCCTGACAACGCCCAACCACTTCGGAACTTGGAAGCTAAACAGGGAAGGGCCTGGTCAGTATTACCAAGTGAGACCTGTAAGAATACCAGGTATTGTATACTCATACAAGATACAAGAGACAAAATTACCTAATGGGAATAAAGTTGTTGTGATAAAGAAGCCAATAGCCACATGGATAAAATTAGAGGAAATAAACAAAATGAACATAGGAACTAATAAATCGAAAGAAGAATCCATATATATCATACCAAAAGAACATTTGGAATCAAGTTAAGACTTGAACACAAATATAATTTTCCCTTATATTTCTCCATTCACCAAGAAACAAAATCACCCTCTTCAACCACTCATGATACAACAGTTTATTAGATTTTAGAATAATTATTCATCACTAACACCGGAATTAATTTATTATAAACCCTAAAAAAATCTACACTACTCTGTTTAATAAATTATATTATATTAAAAATACAACCACACTGCAAAGTACTGCTTAAAACAAATTTGACCAACAATCACCATCTACAGTGCTTCCGGAAAGTATTCACAGCACATTACTTTTTCCACATTTTGTTATGTTACAGCCTTATTCCAAAATGGAATAAATTCATTTTTGTCCTCAAAATTTTACACACAATACTCCATAATGACAACATGTAAAAAGTTTTTTTGAGATTTTTGCAAATGTAATAAAAAAGAAATCACATGCACATAAGCATTCACAGCCTTTGCCATGAAGCTCAAAATTGAGCTCAAGTGCATCCTGTTTCCACTGATCATCCTTGAGATATTCCTACAGCTTCAGCTTGTGGTAAATTTAGTTGATTGGACATGATTCTGAAAGGCATACACCGGTCTATATAAGGTCACTTGACAGTGCATGTCAGAGCACAAACTAAGCATGAAGTCCAAGGAATTGTCTGTAGACCTCTGAGACAGAATTGTCTCAAGGCACAAATCTGGGGAAGGGTACAGAAAAATATCTGCTGCTTTGAAGGTCCCAATGAGCACAGTGGCCTCCATCATCCGTATATGGAAGAAGTTCAGAACCACCAGGACTCTTCCTAGAGTTGGCCGGCTGTCTAAACTGAGCGATCAGGGGAGAAAGGCCCTAGTCAGGGAGGTGACCAAGAACCCGATGGTCACTCTGTCAGAGCAACAGCATTCCTTTGTGGAGAGAGGAGAAACTTTCAGATGGACAACCATCTCTGCAGCAATCCACCAATCAGGCCTGTATGGTAGAGTGGCCAGACGGAAAGCCACTCCTTAGTAAAAAGCACATGGCAGCCCATCTGGAGTTTGCCAAAATGCACCTGGAGGACTCTCAGACCTTAAGAAACAAAAGATTGAACTCTTTGGCATGAATTCCAGGCGTTATATTTCCAGGAAACCAGGCACCGCCCATCACCAGGTCAATACCATCCCTACAGTGAAGCATGCTGGTGGCAGCATCATGCTGTGGGGATGTTTTTCAGTGGCAGGAACTGGGACACTAGTCAGGATAGAGGGAAAGATGAATGCAGCAATGTACAGAGACATCCTGGATGAAAACGTGCTCCAGAGCGCTGCAAAGAGGAATGGGTGAAACTGCTCAAAGATAGGTGTGCCAAGCTGGTGGCATCATATTCAAAAAGACTTGAGGCTGTAATTGCTGCCAAAGGTGCATCAACAAAGTATTGAGCAAAGGCTGTGAATACTTATGTACATGTAATTTCTTAGCTTTTTGTTTATTTTAATTAAATTTGCAAAAATCTCAAAAAAACTTTTTACACATTGTCATTATGGGGTAATGTGTATAGAATTTTGAGGACAAAAATGAATTTATTCCATTTTGGAATAAGGCTGTAACATAACAAAATGTGGAAAAAGTAATGCGCTGTAAATACTTTCCGGATGCACTGTGTCTCAAAAAAATTTTTCATTTACTTTCAATCGCAATTTCACAAAGCATAATTTAAAAAAATTAATACATAAAATTATCAAAAAAACTGAAAAATCAAACATATAATCAACCTCTATTCATAATATAAAAGTTTATCTCACTCTAGCTAATACACCATTTAATGTAACCACTGCATCCCCATATTTTTCAACTTACTTAATCATTTGTATCAATTGCACATTCAACACTCTGTTACAAACTGACAGAACAACAAGTAGATGATTGACAGCATGCTTATCCAATAAGGGAATAAGGACTCCTATAAAAAAGGGAAGGGAATAAGGACTCCTATAAAAGACTGATGTTCATACAGCCAATCAAATCGCCCTGACGAAGATCACCGCCGTATTGGAGATTGAAACGCGTTGGACCGGACATACACTTCTAACAGTGCTACACACACTCTCCCTGTGAGACCCATCCGGATTTGAGTTACGGGGACGCAGGGGAAACCACACAAGCCACGGCTCGGAGAAACCTGTAAAGCTGCATCTCGGAGAAGTACACCTGACAGCCCTGCTATATACAGCTCACACTCACACTGCATCCACCCGAACATCAGTTACATCCAAAGAGACTAGGTGGCCGCCATATCTGGATCCAGGTAAGAGCCAGAGCAACATTATATCAAATTGATACACAGTAACGCAGGCTTGCACCTCAATCTACTGACTGCATCTTTTTTATGCCACGGCAAAAGACTTTTTTCTGTTTTTTTCAAAACAGTATATCACCTCATGCAAAAAGGAGAAAGTAAAATCTTTTTCTTCATATTTTATCATCCAAAGCTGCAATATTATTAGTTTTGTAATATATACTTTTACATCTTCTTATTTATATATCTTTTTGTGTATTTTCATGAAAACAATCTTTTATGTATACTCATTTGATATATGTATGCTATCCAATTATTTGTACCGTCAAACTACACATTTACACACACATCGCCGCTGGGATCGCCACCAGTGCAGCGGCAATTTGTGTGTTTTAGCAGCCAATGAGAGTCAGACAGAGTCTCATTGGCTGCTGCTGCGCCCACTGCAAGAGCTGGGCTGGAGCTTACTCATGAGCTCCGCCTTCAGACTCCTGCAGTGGGTGATGGATGTCTCTCCTATAATGCCGAGCGCGCCAGCCCGGGAGGACTGAGGTGTGGGTGGCGGTGGGAGCCAGAGCGGGGGTTCAGGTAAGTCAATTTTTTTCTTTTTTTTAACTTGTGTTTCTTTGTCTGTACTATTGGGGGCACTACTGGGGGGGACTACTACTGGGGGCACTGCATTGGGGTGGGACCACTACTGAGGGGGACTATTACTGTAGTACTGTATCGGGGGACCACTACTAGGAGCACTGCAGAGGGGGGGGGGGACACAATATAAAGGTTACTGCATAGGGAGGGGGGGCTCCATTTTTCAAATTTTCCCTGGGCTCCAAATACCCTAGTTACACCACTCATCTCAACATTAATAACTGTATTTTATAAGCTTATATAGGGGAGCTGCTATGGAGCTTACTCATTATTGAGGGCCTATTGTCCCCAGATAATTAATTATTTGAGTCGCTGTGAATTGCGGAAGTTGATTCTTAATTAGAAGAGAATTTCATGATTTCTGCGGTGCTGGGAGAGCTGAACCGAAAATCATCTGTCCCCACGATCCCTTTAGAACAGAAGAGGTCAGAGGGATTACATCGGATCCCTCTACACAACGTCGCAATCCTTCCCAGGAACCATTGCCATCTGAAAATTGCGTAGATTTCCGCAGGCAAACTCTTACTGGATATTAGGAGGTCCCATATAATTTATGCAAGTTTTTGCAAATGCCGCTGTAAACTCATTCCCTTGTATAAATACGTTCAGCCAAATGTGTAAGGACTGAGGTGTCCACTTTTACCGTTCATGCATGTTGAACTACCGATTGGAGCATCCTTAGATGCCACCATTGAAACTTGCACTAGTCCTATGGCAGACAAAGTTTCTCTGTCTGGCCAGGGCCTCCTATGCTTGTGCAGGGCCGCAACTAGGGGGGGGCTAGAGGTGCACGTGCACCTGGTGCCAGATTGCAGGGGGTGAAAAAAGCTGACTCAAGGTGGCTTGGGGGCTGCAGACTCAGAAAACGGCCATCCAAAAATGGCCGCCGCCAAAGAGGAGACAAATGCTAGAGGTCCTTACTGGCCATGGGGGTTTATACTCATTGCCAGGGGGTTTATGCCAGCCATCTGCATGGACGAGCAAGGACAAACTTCAGGTACAGGAAGGGAGGGGGCGCAAAATTGCTGACTTGCATTGGGTGACATGTATCCTAGTTTCGGCCCTGGCTTGTGGTTGTACACCTGAGAACCCAGCTGCTTGCAATGACACACCTGCGACACTCCCATAATACACCCACTGAACAGACCACTTTTGTGTGCACTACTAGCCCCCTCCCAGAAAAGCTTATCACTTTTTCATAACATGTATGATACTGTGTGATCTGAACACAAAAGCACATTAGTACGTACACTCAGTTATAAAGAATAGCTCAACTACGTGAGCATCGCCATTGAGTGCAGACTGCATGTACAGTAGCTCTGAATCAGGCCCACAATCTCAACTCTGATCACTTAGGCCCCTAAATCTGCTGCCTTCTATCACCAGCAGTAACCATGGCACATCACACTCGTCTATAATTATAATACAGCTAATGACAAGGAACAGTGACCAGGTGTAACTTGCATAAGAAAAGCATTTATTTTGTAACTTGTGCGAAGCAGTAGAAAGTATGCTGAAGGTGCCAATAATAATAAAGAGAGACACAGAATGCAACATCATGGGATCTACAGAACTTTCAGACACTGACATAAATATATATATATATATATATATATATATATATAGTATTCAGCTCAATAACAGTATTATAGAAAGAAGAGCAATGTTTCCATCAAGATGTGAAAGAATGCAGCGGTGTCATTTGATCTGCATAATGTATTTACTCTCCTGTCTGAAAAAGTTCCATAGAAGAAGAAGAAGAAAAGATTTGTAAGTGAACCCAGATGGTTTCCATTTTGCTTGTGTAGACAGTATTTCTGATGGCATTAGTGATGGACTTCCTCATTTACTTCAACAATATCTGTACAACTTATCCATTGTCAATAATTTCAACCACTTTGTTCACTCTCTGTCTTTTTCGTTCCTTAAAGAAAAGAAAACAATGTCATTCATGTGCAGTGCATACCCCTAACATTCCTAAATAAGAATCAGGAAAGCATGCGTCTATCCCCGTTGCTCATCTAGCCCACTACTTAGTTAATATAGTTTTTAGAAGTGGAGATCTTGCCAATAGCAACCAATCAGATTCTAGCTATTATCTTCTTGAAGGTGCTACATAAATGTTAAGTAGAATCTGGTTGGTTGCTATAGGCAACATCTCCACTTTACCAGTGGAAGGAGAATAGCGGTATATAAATATACATTTCATCACGTGGCATTTGGACTGGACATCTTAGTAAATTGTGACAGGGAAAAATATTTGGATTTGGGATATAAATATATGCCGTGACTTAATAAACTGTGTATACACCTGAGGAAGAAGCACTAACATAAAATACAGGAAAACTCGCAGGAGTTCCCACAGCGGCTGCAACTCACACCATATTACATACATAAGGCCCTAAAACTTCCATGATGCTAATGGCACAAATATGTTGTAATCAATAACCAACAGGCACCTGGTAACTACTTGATTCATAAATGCACTGAAGGTTTAAATTTATTTACTTAGTTTTATTTCCCGTTTTGGTGCACTAGTCACTTGTGAATAGTTTTGCAAGCAACTTGTTCAGAAGGCTTTTTATTTCATAAGAGTGGCCGAAATCAGTTATTTAATTGATTTCTAATTTTTTTTGTTTTTTTTGTTTGCGTAATAAAGTTGTCATCCCCAACATAGCTACAGTATAACTAATAGAACTTTCCTTAATTCTTGCAGCACTATTTATAATGTTGTACTGTGCAGGCATAGAAGGAGGATTAGGAATATACTAGGCTTGTGAAGGTTTTGAGAATTGAGAAAAATGTTTGTATAAATGGTTTGTTTATATTTTTACTAAAATAGATCTCTTGTGCATCCAGTTTGTTATTGCAATGTCTCAAATATTGTCAATATTAATATAAACTAGAGATAGAAACATAGCATTTGATGGCAGATAAGAACCACTTGGCCCATCTAGTCTGCCCTTAGATTATTATTATTATTATTATTATTATTATTATTATTATTATTATTATTATTATTATTATCCTTTATTTCTATGGTGCCACAAGGGTTCCTCAGCGCCTAACAAAGTACATAAACAATTGAGCAGAACAAGAGAACAGTGACTTACAGTACAAGACAGTGCAGGATAACTACATGACATATAAACATTGCTACAAGCAGTCATAAGACTCATAAGCCTCAAATAAGTAGTACAGTAGCAGGTCCAGGGTTAGGTGCCAAATAGTAATAGTAAGGGAAGGAAAAGCACATGGGAAAGAGGGCTCTGCTCGTGAGAGCTTACATTCTAAAGGGGAGGGGTAGACAGACAGGGGTGACACAGATGGGGTAGATAGTGAGCCTGGGACAGAGAGATAGGATGAGAGCTGGAAAGTTTTGATGAAGAAGTGGGTCTTGAGAGCCAGTTTGAAGTTTTACTGAAGGTGGGAAAGTCTGACAGGGTACAGTAGAGAATTTCAAAGATAGGGAGCAGCACATGCAAAATCTTGGAGACGGTCATGGGAACAAGTAATTAGTTGGCAGGAGAGGTGGAATTCATTAGCAGAGCAAAGAGGGCGGACGGGAGTGCAAAGGGAGATAAAGTCAGAGATGTAACTGGGAGAGGAATGGGTGAGAGCTTTGTAGGTGAGTGTGAGAAGTTTGATTTGGGTGAAGGGAAGGGGAGCCAGTGTAGGATTTGTAGATAAGCTGTTTGGTTTTGGTTTAGATCTCCCCGGCAAGATGGGATCTCAGAACGAGGTGAAATGTCATCTTTCACGAACATTTGTGCCGAGATGTCTGTGAAAGATGATGCTTTACCTTATTCTGAGATTTGAACTTTGCAGGAAGATCCGAACCAAAACTGAACCACTTATCTCTAATATAAATATGTTGTAATGTAATAATTTTAAGTAGCCATAAAAATGGTTACCTGTGCTGAATTATGATCCACTCCTGGTTCCAACAGCTTTTTGTCCTGAGGTTGTTCCTGACCCTGCACCACTTTGTCCAGTACCACTGGAGTTATTGAAGGACAGTTATTACAAGCACATTAGAAATAACCAAGCACAAAATACAATTGTCCATTGATAACTATTCTTACCTTTCTCCTTCTATGAGCTTGCGGTATGTCCCTATCTCTGCCTCTAACCTAGACTTAATGTCCAGCAGATCTTCATATTCTGCTTTCTGGCACTCTATATCTTCTTTGATCAGTGACAGTTGCTCCTCAATGCCAGCAATTTGTATTTGGATCTGTGCAAGCTTCATACAGAAACGTCCTTCTGTCTCTGCCAATGTATCCTCTAGGGATTTTTTCTGTCACAAGAAAGCATCACACTTTAACATCTTTATATAAATTCTCAATAGCGCTAATAAAGGGATTTTCCACCTTCTGATGACATTAATTGAAATTATTATTTATACAACTTTTACTATACACAGTGCTTTATTGTTATGGCTTCTGTCTGGGTTTTTGTTTTCTTAGATTTGCATTTATATCATCAGGCAGAGCATTTCCATTGCCCGGGGATACAACAGATCTGTTGTGCTACCCGCATTGGATACTATTGTATACCCGGGCAGCAAAAGGAAACAACTTTTCATGAAATATAAATACATTGCCAATAACACACACAAAATAACTGTAAAGACAAAGCAGTGTATTAGTAAAAGGTGCAGGAGTGCATGTACAGGCCAATAAATGAAAGTCACTCAAGAGCTGAAAAGCTCTCTGTATCAGGAATTGTGTTTCGCTCCTTACCATGGCGAGCAGTGACTGGTACTCAATCTCTAAGGCTTGAAGTGCCTTCTTCAGATCGGAGACCTCACTCTTGCTGGTCTGGACTTGCACCACGCCAGTGGATATTTCTTTTTTCAAACCTTCACTCTTAGAGAGACAAAATACAGTGCTAGTCATTATCCATGTACGATGTAAGCAGTGTTAGTCTTTGAAGAGTCTATTGGTAATACCAGCATAAAAATTTCTATATTTAAGCTGTCAATCACCACTATTGTAATACAACATCTACAGGAGGAAGTGCAGGTGATTGCTGTTACCCCAAATGATTTGATCTTGCCCCTGCTACATTAGAAATAAAGCCACCTAAGACAATGGGCGGCTTCTGCTTTGTTCACAGAATTACAATCTATGCTGGCATCCTGGCTTGCCAACACACTTCCATTACGCATGACCTAATCAGCACACAGTTTGCATGATCTATAGATGTTAGAAAAGCCTAACAATGATTCTCACCATTTTCAAGAACTGATCCTCAGCAGCCTTGCGATTCTTCTCAGCCATAGCCTCGTACTGCCCCCGCATGTCATTTAGTACCTTCGTGAGATCATTACCTGGCGTGGCATTCATTTCTACAGTAACCTGGCCCACAGTTGTTCCTTGGGATCCTTTAACCTCCTACAGAATAAAAAAATATATATTTTGCTATTGGCATATTAAGTAAATTCAAAGCAATGGAAACTGATATGTCTTTTAAGCTTACATCCTCATGATTCTTCTTGAGTAAAGCAATTTCCTCTGTAAGACCTTCAAACTGGGACTCCATGTCAGACTTGGACAAGGTCAGATCATCCAAGACCTTACGCAGGCCATTAATATCGGCCTCTACACTGTGGCGGAGTGCCAGCTCACTCTCATACCTGATAAAGTAAACAGATGTAGACAAGTGAAAATGAAATTGTTGTAATACAAACCACAGATGGAGCATGTTTGTCAAGTTGCGGTAATTGGGCATTTGTTACTAAGCTCATTGACAGTGCAGCCTACCTCAAGCCATATCATACTCGCATAGATTTTGTTAGTGAGCTCAGGTGTATTTATGTTCCCTTGACTCCACATGTACATATAATGTATATTTAAGATGACACACCGGGAAATACCATACCAAATGCATTGAAACACATTACTAAAACACCACCTATTTCTAATCTGCATATGGGCTAGGGAAGTTGGTTTTGAAGACTTTTATTGGCTTATAAAATGCATTTAGCAACTGCTTATTATTATTTTTCATATACATTGTACTCATGTAGGTAGGTATACTAACTCTTGGACAAGGGCACCACGAGGAGGGGGGTAGCAAGCAAGTGCAGATTACCTGGGCCTGAGCCTCATTAGAGGCCTGGGAGTGCAGGGGAGGTGTAACCACACATCCCTGCGATGCTGCGATCAAGTCCCTGATTCACATGTCATCACAATAATGTATACAAAGAGGGAGTGTAGCCACACTCTCTACAGCACCCTTCCCCCTAAATCCACCAAAAGTCTTGAAGCCCTGAACTTAGATAAGGTACACAGAAAACTTATAAACAGTGACTTTACATATCTATATATAGATTAAAATACTGTACATGCTAATGTATATGCTAAAAGGGAATAGCTTCCTCTACGCTTAATGTTATGCACATCAGTTTAAGGATTAACTGAGGTCTTCTAACAGATTGCAGAAATGGAGCTTAAACATCATCCTGGTTCCTATGACTGGATTTCTGACAAGTAGTTTATATTCTGGAAACAGTAATAGGAAATAACATGATTTTGATCAAATAAAACTACAGGAATAAAGAAAAAAGATTGTGACCTCTTGGATCCAAGGTTTATGGGACACCTAAATCCTTATGATTCTTTTGTATCTGACTCGTCATGAATAGCACAGTCGTAAACCTTATTCAATTCAGTTTTCAGAGTTTGATGAATGAAGGCCCCCATACTAGGGTATGAGGTCAACAGACAGTATTGAGGCTGCAAGGTAAGCAGGATTTATTTGTGATATCTGTGTAATGAATAGCCCAATATATCATTCCTACAGAAGTATGTGAAAATTAATCTTGAGAAATGGTTAATGGGCCCCTATATACTGTGATAATGCAGGAAAAGATAGGAATTTTCACTTTTGAAGGTTTTTCATCCTCTTTGTGTCATTTGTGTATTTGGACTTTGTTGATATGATAAACTAAATTGTAATTCTAGAATTTCAGATATCACTCTCGTGCTACTATTCTCTGTTGTGTTCCAAAGTGTAACCCTTACAGTACTTCAGGTTCACCCTTGGTTGTAGTGTGACACCCACATATACCACAAGTGGACAATATATGTAAGCTAAACAGCAACAAAATCAAACTTACTTCATCTTGAAGTCATCAGCAGCCAGTCTGGCATTGTCAATCTGCAGTACTATGCTTGCATTGGCACTGGTAGCTGTAACAATCTGTGGGAAACATGTCACCATTACAGTTTTATCACATCAACCCAGATAACATGTTACATATATAATGAAAATTCTAAGATTTAATGGTTTATAGGTTATAAGGGTCCAGGAAAAATAAAATCTTTGCCAAATTATAGAGCTCCTGTGCTTTTTCTGATGATACTCAACAGTGCTGAATACCAGCACCATCTGTTTCTGGAAACAGAAAAAAAGGTAATTGCTAGTGCAGTGTTTCCCAACTTCGGTCCTCAAGGCACACTAACAGTCCAGGTTTTAGTGATATCCATGCTTGAACACAGACGGTCAAATCAAAATAACTGCAGTACTAATTAAGACTCGTGCTCAAATATGGCTATCCTTAAAACCTGGACTGTTGGTGTGCCTTGATGACCGTGGTTGGGAACCCCTGTGCTAGTGTATTTTAAGACTCCTTGGGACTTCTATGACCAGACTAGTCATTTCCAGCTAGTGTAATTAATAGACCAGAAAGACACTAACCTGGCCACACGATCTTCAGCAGTTTATGAGAGTATATGTAGCTTTGTACATAGAGATGGCAGAACGCCATCTTTTGCAAAGAGTTTTGAATTTAGTGAGTCACCAAAATACTTTACATCAACTCTGAATTCATGTGTGTATGGCTTTTACTTAACTACACATACAGCATAAAAAATATATACTGTTCTTAAATGCAACTCTGTTTAATGGTGTATAGGGCCTGATTCAGAATAGTACACAAACCCAATGGTTTTCATACAATTATGATGTTTAATAATCGGTGAATGTGCAGGATCTATACTGTGCATGTGCCGATCACTGACTGTGACAGTGGTCACATTCCCCCCTAAGACACAGCATGATTGACATGCTGTGGCCTTTTGGGGGCGGGGACAGGGCTGCACTGCCTGCATTCCCAGAAAACAGGGACATGTTAGCCCCATATTCTGGGAGTTCTGAGGCCAGTGTCTGTGTCTTCCGATACAAATTTACTGGCCTCGCAAGTGGGCAGGCGGTGGCCATTCTGTGTAAGCTTAGGCTTACTCAGGTGGCTGATAACGCAAATATTAAGACTGATGGTCACGATGTTGATCCGATCTTGCATGGGCATCAGATCTAAAATGCTGCCTGGAGGCGTCTTTTTCCTTCAGATGCCTCCTGCATCAGTAGCATATACTGTATGCATACAGACCGAAGACATAGCTGCTGTGCATAAGCCATACAACTCTGAATCAGGCCTATAGTCATGTGAAAAGCATAATATAATCCCAATTGTTCCTCTTCTTGTATACTATTGAAATGTCATTTTAGTAAATTTTAGAAACCCTACAGTACATTTTTGGGCAACGACAGTACAGACCAGGTTAAAGAGTACATGCTATGACTTTTCAAGGGAACAAATCACAATTAACTAGATATTCGTTATATACTGTAAAATGTATTTTAAATAATCCTTTATTTACTTAGTCCATCCAATTATTTACAATTAGAAAGCACTTCCACAGCATGTCCAATGCAACTAATCTGCAATTATTGATTGTACAGTTTAAGATGTATTCTAATATTGGCAATAATTAGAAGTTCTTCCTGTTAAGGTTTTAGGTAGTCCTAATGCTGATGATGTCATGGTTTCATCTAATAAAGTATAAAGCAGCAGTTTAGCAACCAGATTTTGTAGCGATTAAACTTCTATATTTTTGTTAAACCTACCTTAGCCTTTAGATCATCAATCGTGGTGTAGTATTTAGAGTAGTCTTTTCCTCCTTCTCCAGTAGTACTACCAGGCTTTTGCTTTTCATACCATTCCTTAATCTTACGTTCAAGCTCGGCATTTGCCTGTTCCAAAGCATGGACTTTGTCCAGGTAAGCAGCCAAGCGGTCATTAAGGTTCTGCATGGTTTGTTTCTCATTGCCAGAGAAAAGGCTGTCACCTCCACCATATTGGGCACCACCACCAGCACCACCAGCAAAATCTCCTCCCCAGCCAGCTCCACCACCAAAACCATCAGCACCACCACCATATCCACCAGCACCACCATATCCACCAGCACCACCATATCCACCAGCACCACCATATCCACCACCAAATCCAGCACCTCCTCCAAAGCCTGCCCCATTAGCTACTCCACACTGACCAAAACCACCACCTCCCGGACCATAACCTCCTGAGACAGCGCTTACTGACTGTGATGAATGTCTAAAAGAATAAGACATGATGTTCAAGCAAAATGACAACCTTTCCAGATGAAATAAAGCAGCTCCCGTGGAAAGTGTGATATCTCAGCAGGTTTTATTCTTTATATACGAGGTTCAAAGGGTGTGTAATTTCTGAATTTTAATGTTTTACATTTCAAACAATAGAGTTGCTTGCCAAGTTATTGCCACTGCACGATGATCAATTACCATTATTATTCAGCTTGCATCACTCTGCTCTTTTCACCCTCGCTTGTTTGTCCTGTTACTGTAGCATGTTTTTAGGGTGGAGTACATGGAACTGTCACATGTCACATGACCACAACACATAGACAGAGAAAGAGTTTTCTATCATTGAATTTTCCATAATCATTATGTGTAGAGACAATATAGTAAGTTAGGAACAGCAACAATACATTTTTAAGTACATATATGGTACCAAGATATTTTAAATAAACAATTTTTTAGATAGAGGACAGGTTTCTGATAACATGCCGGTGTGACTTTTGTTAGTGGTCAGTAACAAAAACATCTCAATAGAGGTGAGCTCATGGTTTTAGAAAAAAAAAATAATGTGGGGCAATAAAGTACAGTAAATGGTCTGTGCATTTTGTTTGTTTTCTAAATTTTAAGGGGAATAACTAATTACCAACCCGTACTTAAATTTTCATCTTTTGAAGTTATTTATATTATCTATAGTACATAATTTACATGGTATACTTGTCGAATATCACATAAAGTATAGTGGGAAACAGTGAAAGCCCTAAGGGTAAAATGTATTTAACAACTGTTTTGCCAGGGTTTGGAGTCCAGTGGGATCCACCATGGATTGACAGCGAGTTTAGCTCAATACTACTGTATTTACTAACGGTCATTTGACCTTCTAAACTGAACCATTATTCACTGTTAGTTTCCAAACAGCTGGACTGTCTGCAAAATTGTGGAACTTTTATAGTGATCCCTGAACTCTATACATCACTCTTCTTTTTGTTAATTTTATTTGTCCCCCTCCTATGTTAAACCAGCACAAGTGTTTTAGTCTAGACAGGTAGTTGAAAAATCTACATTACCAGCAGTAGACATTTGCTGCTAGGGCTGGTGCTACCATAGCAAGGCAGCAGAACCGTAACTAGACTTTTGGTGCCCCCTACCCCCCCTAATTTTTAAATAGGGACTTAATATTATGCACCTGAAAAAGGGCCATGGCCTCATGGGGAAGGGCCAGGGAAGAGATAGGGGAGGTCAGGAGATGCTGGGGATAAAAGGAGGAAGATAATAAATTGTGAGTGATCTCTCTCGCTTGGCTGAGAAGCAACCCCACACATGAATGGTGTCAGGATGCTTTACTGTTGGCATGACACAGGACAAAGACTTTTGGTGTCAAGAAGGGCAGCAAAGAAGCCACTTCTCTCCAGGAAAAACATCAGGGACAGACTGATAATCTGCAAAAGCTACAGGGATTGTACTGCTGAAGACTGGGGTAAAAGTGAGCCATCCCATGACCTCCTGTTCCGGTCTCTATGCATCAGTGCAGAAATGTGCTAAAACGCTCAAAATATGCACAGGATACCGAACATCCCATAGGCAACACTTGTCTGTGTAATATTCGCCATCCAGTCGAAACCCCATATACCTGAAAGTGCCAGGATGAGGCGGCAGCAAACAGAAGGCCGATTCAACATCCACCTTACCCATCAGAGCTCCCCGGCATTGCTCTTTAACATCAGCAATAACTCATCAAATGACTGGTACACCACAGAGCAAACAGCAGCCGGGATGGCATCATTAACAGAAAACCCCCACTGTATCAACCAAAACTTACCTGGTGCCTTCTTAGGGATAACACCAATTGTGGAAAGCACCAGACCTGCAATAGGGGGTTGAGCAACAGGTCCTGCCATATGCCCTAACTGCACCTGAGCTAAAACTTTATCCCTTAACCAGCACCACATTTCAATCAAAGGTGTCTAAACCGACACTTCTGCCCATTATTGAAGGCAAAGCGTTTGTCTTTAACCATGTTAATGGCGCGTAGCTGGACTTTCCGGTGCAGGACGCGAAGGCTGAGCGACCTCCAACCACACCTCCACGTCCTTACTGTCATGCCTGACTCAGGAGGGTCTCCTACTAAGGAGCAGAAAGCTGAGGTCCGGGATTGTGGAAAGAATCGGAGGTGAGAGGCCTGGATGTAGGACCTCCTCATCCACAAGTATCGGATGTTGGCGAGATCCGATCAAAGGCGCGGAGTCTAATCTGCTGGGAGGTGTTCACCAGTGACCCTTCCAAGCAGGATATGGGATTAAGCTGCAACCAGCAAGCAGTTTGTGACCCTTTGATCAGGTATCCGATACACGTGGGGAAATGGAGATTAGAACACCGATGAGGCCCAGGAGGTTTGTACTTCAGAAAGAAGCACTAGCAAGGTCACTGTATGAGGATGTGGAACTACTGTAAGTATGCAGGCAAGGTATCAGATGACTGCTGGCATTGGAGGTATACACGGGAGTTGCACTTGAAGAATGTACTGATTACGTGGGCTAGGTGTTCAGGTGCACCACTGCACAGGAGGATGACACTGTGATTGTACTCGCAGGATGTACTGAGTACACGGGCAAAGTGTTTCAGAATGCAAACAGAACAAGGTCAAAAGAAGAAACAAGGACAGAAACTACAAAACATTTAATCACAAGAAAAAGAATGAAGGAAGAAAAAAAAATGTGACAACTACAGAAAGACAGAGAGAAAAAAAGAAGCAATAATTCAATTCAAAAGCACACTATTATGCTCACACACAGTGTCACCTCTTTGTAAACAAAGAGGCTTGTATCATGTGGCCACAAGCCTTAAATACCATTAACCTTACCCACTAACACCTAACTGGCTAAGGTTCACCCATGTGACCTTACACAAACCACCCATAGCCTTGTGGTTTTACCCACGACAGGCATTTTCTGCATTCTGTTCTTCATCTTTCAGGACCTCAAATGTATCAGGAGCCTCTGTGAAGGTAAGTGGCCTAATTTGTTTATTAACTAAATGGGAACTAGATTGCATGCCTTCCTCCTGCCAAATAGTAAAGTGGTAAGAATCCATGCTATCCTGAAAGTCTAAAAGTCTGTGTTTAGCAACAATACTGTAGGTGCAATATAATTTGAGGACATTCCAATTAACTTTATGAACAAGTATATGCCAAAGTTTACAGGTACTCCCAGGGGTGGCTCAAGTGGCGGGCTGTAAGGGCAGTCGCCCGGAGCACTGTAGCCTGGAAGGGTGTAGCCGCAATCAACCTGGCCCCTTAGTCTCCACATCATTCCACCTCCCCTCATGGTTCATGCAGTTGCTCAGCTGCTGCCTCTCCTCTGCTCCATCCCGCCCCCTGGTCTGTCCCATGGGTCTGCCACCCACTCCCTGGTCTGTGCTGCCTTCCTCCGCTACACTGTCACCTAGGGCGCCATTATTTGGGGGCGTTTCCCTCCTGCAGTGTGTGCACCTCCTTCGGTACTAGATGCACCCCATTGCCTTCTCTCTGTATATTCTTGCTCAGCTTACACAATTTCAGTATGCATCACGCTGTGCAAATTATGTATTCAAAGGTGGATGATAAAAGCTATCACTTCCCATCCCCATAACCTATAATGTGACCGATGCTGGCAGCTGGCTAGAAACCCCTCTCTATGCAACTAGTGGTGGTGTGGTCTGGTGTGTGAGTCATCCTGGCCAGGGCACAGTTAAAGAATACTTCCTGGAGGCTGCTGTAGTATGAAGATGTTTAGCAATATATACATAAGAGCACTGAAGAGGGAGAACAGAATTAATCCAGTGAGTTTTACCAATGGACTGGAACACAGTTATTTTAAACAGGAGATGTTTATTCAGTACAGGTAAATCATATACAGTGTATATATATATATATATATATATATATACACAAAGGCCCTCATTCAGAGCCGGACGCTCTGAGGAGAGCGCTCGCTCTGAATGAGGGCCGTCCTCCATAAAAATGGAGCGTCCTCCTGGACGCTCGTATAGCTGTGGGTCACCACCCACAGCTCATACGAGCGTGCAGGATGATGGTCGCGATGGTCTTGACCATCGCGACCAACGCCACTGCGACCAAAAGCCTGTGGCCGAGGTTTTCGACCACAAGCCCTGGAGTGATTTCGGCTCTATCAGAGCCAAAATCACTCCCACTGATGTCAGTGGGGCCAGCTTCTGACGGTAGGCGTTCCCTTGGGAACGCCTCCGTCTGGGAGGCACGCCCCCGGCACGCCCACCAAAGGGGGCGTGCTGTCAATCAACATCGACAGCACGCCCCCTTTGATCAGACACAACGAGCGAAGGAAAGCTCCCTCCGTCGTGCGCATGCGCAGTGCACACCATCGACCCACTTGCGAGCGGACAGCCGCTTGCGAGTGGGTCTGAATGAGGCCCAAAGTCCTGGTTGGCACTCAATGGTCCTCCTGGTGGTAATGGCCTGGGTGCCCGCACAATGGGAAAATGCACAAAATGGGTGTAACGCCACACACGGTGGCAAACACAATGCGTCACACCAGGACTTGAAAATATTGTTTTTTCAAGTCCTGGAGTGACGTATTGTGTTTGCCACGGTGTGGGGCCTTACACCCATTTTGTGTGTACATATATACTGAATATATATATATATATATATATATATATGGAGCAGAGTATATGCGGCACTCAGGGGCGTCATTAAAACACATGACACCAGTCTTGAAGACTGGTGTCATGTGTTTTATTGAAGCCCCTCAGTGCAGCATATACTCTGCCCCTTTATTATAGCATCTTGTTATGCTGATGCTGGCAACGGGGTGAAGTTATCTTTATCACCAGGGAGTGATGGATTACTGGGTTGTGTGTGTGTGTGTGTGTGTGTGTATGTATATATATATATATATATATATATATATGAAAATCGCACACACTTCCTCCATAAAGTGCAGGTACACAGGTCTTTTTAAGATTCAATAATATATAACATCCTCCATTATCTCACGTATTCAGGAGGGGGAAACCAGCACTCCAATTTGTATGCACAAAAAATTAATCCGTCATCGATAGTTAAATATATAAGCGGAGTCTTGGAGGATAGATGCATATAATAAAGCTTATCATCTTGAGACATCTCCTTGTTCATCACACACAGTTTCAATCGAATGGCCCAGCCTTGTTCCTGTAGTACATTAATGAGGTGCACCAGAGAGTCTGAATAGTATATAAGGAGAAGTAGCTCAAAGGCCCTGGGGCAGTACAGGGAAATGGAAATGTACAGTATGCATGTAGTGAAACAGAGGAAAATGATTGATCAATCAATTGATTCATTGAATAAAAAAATAAATATTGAGGCATTGCCTTGTATCTTCTTATTACCAAATAATACTAAATATGCTCCTTAATTCTGTTATTATTTTTATATTTTGTGAGGCACCACTTTATATCTGGTTATAAATGTGTTAGAGCAATTACCAATAAAAATGTTTGACTATGCAAATAAGACAGCCCATGATGAAAAGAAAAGCGGTTCAAGATGGAATTGTCTTTGGGCCCTCCTACCCACTATTATGTTGTATAAAAAGGAAATCCACAGTTTAACAAACCAAACACATCAGCGACAGGGTCTGACACTTTTGTGTCTAAAGTGCTTGGTTTGTTTAGGCCCCCACAAAACTAGCTACCAATGGGCTTAAGGCAGCTAACAGTGTTGTTAATAACTTCACCTTCCAATTGTAGAGGTCATTATCATCTTCATACTCATCCTCATCAGTGTTAATATCATCGTCACACCAGTGACATGTGGTGAGGTACATGGCTGGGGAGGCTCTGGCTAATATCAGAGCAAGATATGCAGATATATATATGAACCCAAGGGTTCATTTGGGCATTATACAAAGGTGCAGCAGTATATAGTGCTGGAAATTTGGTGTGTTTTGATCAGGGATATGCGGAAAAGGTAGACAGGAGAGGCAGTGCCTCACCTGCCATACACTTTTTACTCCACAGTTTTAATTATAAAAATTCTTAGAATAATACAAAGAAGATATTTATAATATTTTCTTTACATTTTTCTTATAATTTGTATAGTAAAACCTGAAGTATGACAGGAAAGGCTCTGCCTCACCTGTCCATACATCATTGCATCACACAATATTAAGTCATCCCCACTAGAACTAGCCATTACAGAAGTCTCTGTACTTTAATGTAATTGGCATATAAGGATTTTCTCATGAAATTTGTAGTTAATTATTATGAACATCATCTTTTTCCCATTTTGAGGAAGTAACATCCTACTCACAACTCTCATTCCGAGTACACACTGGAGGATGGGCAGCTTAAGTAAACCAAAGCAACTTTGTTCTAGAGGCTCCAAATTGCCTTTTTTTCTCCCAGTATTCAAAGGGACTGTCTAACATGCTTATTTGTACATTGTCATTAAAATAATCCTTCACAATTCTATTGATGGTTACTGTATCAGATTGAGTCACTGTAGAGGTGTCACTAATTTTGGGCAATTGTTTTAAGCCTGACCAGATGTCAAATTTGTTGCACTCTGGTGCACTGTTGACTCATTCTCATCACCAGTGGGTCTCTTGGGAAAGGTCAGTTTTGTCTTGGCAGGAGCAGTTGCATCTATATAAGATCTGTGTCAGTTGAAAGATATTATGTACAACTTAAACCTAGGATCAAGCATGGTCACCATAGTGCAGTGATCCAATTTCACAATGTTGACTACTCTTTGATCTACAAGTCTAACATACTTAGCAGAATCGCTTTGTTTCATCTCTTCCTTCAATTTCTGCCTTTCCAGTAGTTTAATTAAGGGAATCTCCAGACTCAGGCTGGCAGTGTCTAAACTCACTGTATAGGTGACTACTTCAAATGGTTTCAGCAGCTTGCATAAATTGGAAAGTATTCTCCTCTGTGTTGGACTAAGGTACATTCCCCTTCCTCTCCCTATGTCTTAGCTTGTTGTGTAGGTTTAGATGGTTGGTTGCTGTTCCTCCATTCGCTGAAGCATATCAAAGGTGCAATTCCACCTGGTTATTACCTTTTGCTTCAGTTGATGGCATGACAAATTGAACTATTATGGCAGCTGTTTCAATCTGTTACATGCGGTTGCTGAATGGAGATTGCATGTGCTGGGATCTAGCTGAGAGCTGGAAGCTGACTGATACTGGACTGCTTGGTATTATTTTACCAGATTTTTTTTAGATTTTCCTAAATACTTTGCATGAACTCGCTGCAAATTACGTAACAAGGAGGAGGTTCCAAATGGTTAATGCCACTACCTCTACTTACAGTGGCTTCACAAATGGTACAGATGGCTTTACAAATGTTGTCTAGATACTTTCACACAAAAGAGGTGGCTTTTTTGGTCTTATGCCAAGAAATGACAATGTCCTTATTTTTGTCATGGGCAAGAGCTGCTGCCAGTGGTGGCTGACTTAAACAACCAACTTCCTCATCATCAACGTCCTTATTAGCAACAAATACACAAATATCCCATTCGTCCTGTTACACTTCCACGATTGCATCCTCAATTTCTATGTCACCATCTTTACTTTTGCTGCTCATCCCCACATTTGCTGAGAGTGCAGAAATGGTGGACGGATGCTTCTCTATGAGTACAGTGTCAGAAATGTCAGACTCACACATAGGGATTTGTGTAGTTTCTGAACACTTAGTTTGTTCTTTTTTCTGCACTGATGTTCCTGTTTCACATTTGACAACTCTTCTAGACTCAGAGTGAAAATGTGTTGCATCATCATGTGAGGTTACAGAAGAAGATTCCTGACTGTGTTTAGGCATTCTAGTGCATGAAACATTAGTAGCAGGACCACCACTCCCAGCAAAGGCCATGGCCTGAGCCTTTCCTTGCCACTACATATGTTGTATGGCATGTTGGTACTTTTATGATTTTTGGCAGTGTACTTTCCCTTTATTATTAGAGGTAATGTTTATCTTTAACATTTTGAAATGTTGTTTTAATTTCAGGTACCTTGTCTTAAAACTACTTTGCCCTTGATCACCGGCTTTAGTAGATGTTAAAGTACTCTCATGACTGGTAGAAGCTGCAGAACTAGTACTGGGTTGCTGCTCTTGCTCTTTTATTAACTGATCCATAGCGACTCACAGTGCTTCTAGTAATGGTGGCACGGCACCAACAAATGTTATTTTTTAACACAGTTCCTGTACCTGAACACACACAAGTTTTATAATTTTTTTTGTTATAAGTTAACACACTGTGACTCACAGAATTTCTTGTAATGGTGGCATGGCACCTACTGATTGTTATTTTTTAACACAGTGCTTGAACTTGAACACACACAAGTTTTATTAACTTATTATTTTACAACAACACACTTTGACTCACAGGGCTTCTAGTAATGGTGGCACAGCACCTACTAAATGTTATTTTTTAACACAGTGCCTGAATCTGAACACACACAAGTTTTTTAACAGTGCTGGTGTCACAAGCCACCGCACTGCTAATACTGTGCGCGGCCAATGCTGGGCCAGCATTTGTTGAGACTCCCCCTACCTCCTGTTTGTCATTCTGGGGCTGATCTGAATTGGCTCCTGAGTCCATATCCTGCTGCTGTGAACACTGCTCCAATGCCAATGATAGCGTTTTCATGTGTTTCCGGTTGTGCCGAGTCTCCTGTTTGTTCAGTCGAGTTCCAGATTCCAGTTTGTCTTGTCTATTCTCTGCCGTTTGTTTCATCCATTCGGCATGGTCCACATAACATCTGCTGTTTGCTGCTTGTGTCATCCGGTTTCCACCAAGCTGAGATCTCAGAACGAGGCAAAATTTTATTTCTCTGGAAATGGCTGGTCTTGTTTGTTTTGAATTGTGTATAACAGTCCCTCCCTCATGATCAGGCACCATTTAAAACAGGAAACTGTAGGGAGAGGGTGTGGGTTTAGTTGGTCTAAAAAAACACCATTGTGACGCCATTAGGAGAACAGAGTTGCATTTGTAGGTAGATGTGGAGTAGTTGAGAAGAGCAACTGGCTGCAGGCATGTTTCTCACTGTGTATGTATCAGACTCACTAGTCAACCACAGCAACTGCAATCCAGCGCACTGCAGTGCAAGCAAACAGGCTACTGTGTGTGTTTTTAGACATAGTAGCACCTGCAATCTACAGTATAATTTTTATATGTATATATATATATATATATATATATACATATATATATAGTGTGTGTGTATATATATATTTATATATAGTGTATATATATATATATATATATATATACATATATATATATATATATTATACATGCGCAACATAAGAGTGAGTGGGGGAGGGCCACTGTTCCTTATGGGTCTTGGCCAAGTTTGTGTGAGTTTGACAGGCGGCGAATATTACTGTACTTTATTGGGGCGTTCATGTTCTTTTGTATCTTGCAAGGACTTCCATCACCAGCTTCTCATCCAGGCATATAGGCCCCATTTCGGCAGCTTCTCCACAGATACAGAGTAGTATCATCAAATCATATAATCATATAACTGATAATTAGCGACTTAGACTGGATTGCTACTATGCCTTGAATCTATTATTGTCCTAAATCCTGTGATTTGCTCTTTGGATTAGTTTCCACTTTAAAAATCTTATTGGGATTTTGGAAGCTTGCTTTTTAAAAAATTTTTCCATGTCTCTGATTTGTTTTTCTTGATTAGTACTGTTAGCAATCAATCAATCAATCAATCAATCAATCAATCACTTCATCATGCACTTTACCTGGCTTTCACTAAATACTCCACCTCCATGGAGTATTGGGCCTCTGATCTAGTTCTTGGTTAATGAAAACATTCTATAGGATTGTGTAGTTTCTTAAACTGCCATCCTGTCTGCCACTATCCCTCCGGTAAGTGCCTAACCCTTACCCTACCTCCTGGTGCCTAACCTTAACCATCGGGGTAAGTGACTAACTCTAATCGTCAGATTAAGTGCCTAACCCTAACCCTCCGGTAAGTGCCTAAGCCTAAAAAACAAAAAATCAAATGCCGACCATTTTTGTGTTGACCTTTTTGACCATGTTGACCTTTTGTACCATTCAACCTTCTTACATGTCAAATTTTGTCACTTTCAACCTTTTGTCCCTGTCGACCTACTGAATGTCTAATCTATCTCTTAATCCACACCCCTCATACACTGTTGCTCAACTCTCGGCAAATAGCCCCTCTTGGCGCGCCAGTCTCAGGGTGACTCGACCGCGTCGAGAATCTTTCTCACTGAAAATGTGCATCTGGGAGCAGCAACAAAACTATATTTCTAGCTTGCACTAATCAATTTGATGTGCGTCATTTGTGTATCTGTGTGTGACTGAGGGCCTGATTCAGAGCCGGACGCTCTGAACGAGTGCCCGCTCTGAACCAGGGCGTGTTTTTTTTTTTTGCGAGGTGGCCTCTTAGACGCTCACATAGCTGTGGGTTACCACCAACAGCTTATGCGAGCGTCCATGATGATGGTCACGATGGTCAAGACCATCGCGACCATCGGTCTTGCTACGAGACCATGCGGTAGGGTCTCGTTGCCGCAAGCCCTGGAGTGATTTTGGCTCTATCAGAGCCAAAATCACTCCTACTGACATAACTAGTGATGTCAGTGGGGCCGGACCCAGACGGTAGGCGTTGCCATGGGAACGCCTCCGTCTGGGCAGCCACACCCCCGGCACGCCCACCAAAGGGGGCGTGCTGTCAATCACCATCGACAGCACACCCCCTTTGGTGCGAGACCCATAACGACGGCCACCCCATCGTTATTCGGGTCTCGCGCATGCGCACGACGGAGGTACCTCCGTCGTGCGCATGCGCATTTGGGAAACATCGACCCGCTTGTGAGCGCTCAGCGCTCGTGAGCGGGTCTGAATGAGACCCTGAGTCTGAATCTGTGTAAGAAAGGCTCCGATGCAAGCGGCCGCTGCTTTTTCCCATGCCAAGTTTTGTCGTGATGCATCTGCGATTTTGTATGTGTTTAATACGAATTCCTGTTCAAATAAAGTCACAGCCAAGAAAAATATGGGGCAAGTTAGTGCACTGCTGAATGCAGATTCCCGATGTTCGGGAATCTGCGCACGCGCCAGTCCAGTTCATGTGCAGAACTGGTCTGCGAGCCCGCACGTAAACTGGCAGCAGACTGTCAGTGATTGACAGTCTGCTGCCGTTTGGGTGCCGGGAGGGGGCGACAATGGCCTCTGTTTCCTGAAACGGAGGCGTGTCGTCACTGTTGGGAGGGGAGGGAAGAGGTCAGGATCTCCATTGGCTGACGGATATTTCCTGGCCTCTTCCTCCCAGCTGCGACATCCGGCTGCGTGATCCCATGGGTCACTTTAGCCGGCCTATGGTCCGCAGAGTTTCCGATGCTGCGTTGGAAAATACAGCTCGGATACATCATGCAGCAGGAGGTGTGATTGTGAGCAGCTTAGCTATTCCATCTGAAGCTGAATCAGGGCCATGGTACGCTATTTCTCTCCAATCGTATCAGTCGCACCGGGCTGGATGTATGAGAGGACACATCTGTATATTAACAATCAAGTGTCCCACTTATCCTGTTTCTGGAGCTTTAGGCCCTCATTCAGAGCCGCTCGTTAGCGGCAGTACGCTCGTTCCGAGCGATGTTTGCACATCTGCGCATGCGTACGCTTTTTAGTACGCATGCGCGAACCAGTCAGTGCGGCCGAAAATCGTTTGTACGCTATATAGCGAGTGCCTGTTTTTTTGAGTG
Source organism: Taudactylus pleione (assembly GCA_031769625.1). Lineage (NCBI taxonomy): Eukaryota > Metazoa > Chordata > Amphibia > Anura > Myobatrachidae > Taudactylus > Taudactylus pleione. The sequence goes on from JAUIMM010000154.1 coordinate 10,191,230, forward strand.
ACAGAATGAGGCGTATGTGGGTGGTAACAGGGGAAGGTGCTTGAAAATGGGGAGTGGAGATCCGAACGCAGGCGTGCTTAAAGGTCAAAACGGGCGTTTTATGGGTGTGTATATTTAAAACAGCAGCGTCATTGACCATGTCACTGGGTTATTTTAGAGCCAGAACTGCTCGCAAATTTGTGGTAGCAAACACCAACCACAAGAATAGCGAGCAGTTCATACGCTGGTCGATGTACTCGATTAATCTAATAAATAGCGGACATGACGTAGGATGCGTGCGGCCAGGGGGCGTTTTTAACAAATAAACGAGCGTATGTTTTGCTCGTTCGTTCAGACTTAGAGGTGTGAACAGACTGCAATGTGCGTACGGCTCATTTGAATAGCCACCCCTTGTTTTTAAACGAACGACCGCAAATAGCGTCCGGCTCTGAATGAGGGCCTTAATTTCTTAACCAAGTATCAGATGTGCAAAAAGGAATGTGCAAAGCAATAGTCATATTACTGCTATATGCTGCCGTGTATGGTGCATAGCTTTGACAATTGTATCACAGTTCCCATACTGCCCAAATTTGTATTAATGGCAAATACAGAATTACTCAATACTGGTACATTTTTACAGCTTTAAGCTGCATACACACACAACGATTTTGTTACCAACGATTTTCTGAACGATTTTCTGTCAGATTATCTGTCAGATTTTTTAAAGTGTAATGAATGATTTTTTTGAACTACAAACGATTATTGCATATTAACTTAATGAAAATCATTGAGTTGACAAGCCTGACTGAACTACAAACTACAAACTACAAACGTGAATGCGCATGAACGATAATCGTTCATCATTTGACTCGCATTTGGTATGGGATCCTGGCTGCTGCATGACTGGCAGTTCGATTCCCAGCTGCTGCAGCCCGACAAAACAGCAGAGCCCGGCAGCGGAAGCCCGACAGCGCTGGAAATCCCGATCGCCCCTAAGGTAAGTACTTACTAACCTAACCAACACCCCTAACCCTAACCCTCCTTAGGGGTGCCTAACCCTAACCTCCCCCCAAGTGCCTAACCCTAACCTCCCCCCTCTAAGTGCTTAACCCTAACCCCCCCTTCCCCACTGCCTAAACCTAAGTCCACCGAGGCGGTGCCTAACCCTAAGTCCCCCCCAGGTGTGCCTAACCCTAACCCTCCCTCCCCCTAGCCTAACCCTAACCCTCCCTGGGGGGTGCCTAACCCTAATTCCCCCCTGGGTGCCCTAAACCTAACCCTCCCCTTGCGGCTGTCCGCATCCCTTCCATCGGGATGCCGGGCACCTGTCTCCCGGCGTCGGGAAAATGACAGGCGTCTAGATTTTAGACACCTGTCATTTAGCCCTAGGCGGGATAGAGAATTCGGGAAGCCGGCGGTCGGGATTGCGGCATCATCAGTGCTGTCAGTGGGGAGTTTCCTGCTCAAACAGAGCAGGAAGCTCCCTGGGGCTTAAGGTTGACGAGACCCTACCCTAGGGTCTCATCATAAGCCCCGATGGTCGCGATGGTCTTGACCATCATGCAAGCGGCCGCCCTGTTTCTGAGCGACCGCTTGCATCCTACAACCGCCTCTGAATGAGGCCCAGAGTTCCTATCTGGATCAGACCCGGAATTTTGCTGGCGCTGACACGGGATATTCCCGAGTCGGTGCCGCTCACACCGGAGTCGGGTCTGCCGGCGTGAAAGTGGACGCTTGGAGATGACGTCATTTCCAAGCGCCACTGAAACCGGACCAAGCGGCCGGCTAGCAGCGTCTCCTGGTCATCATGGCCCGGAGTGCGCTCTTCTCACAGCAGGGTTTCACGGGCTGCGCCCGTGTTAAACCCTGCTATTTACCTGGGTTGGATTGCCGGGTCCCTCGATCCGGCGATCCAACCCTCTCCCCTTTTACACCAGGGAGCTGCCCGGGTTAACCCTGCAATAACCCGGGTTTAGCTCCGGTGTAAAAGGGGTATAACTCTTTGACAGCAACTAGTGCTACTCCTTTTTTATGTGCTAAAGTTTACACTGCTAGGTTTGACAAGGCAGTATTAGTTTACATGCGTTAATTGGAAGCCGCTGAACAGGTCCATCCAAATTGATCCCTCTTTTCAACACCGTCTGATGATGGTGTCAATTCCCACAATCAAACTAAAAAAACTTTCAGTTCATTTACCTGTTACCTTTTTGGTACAGTATGTCACATTAACAACTGAAATTAAAAACAAATGTATCTCATCTCAGCCTCATGGTCTACAGATGTGCACATTCACTGAAAACAATAAATAATTGCACATGCCCACTTACTGTAATATATAATCTCATGTCTAATAAATCTCAAAGACCATACTAAGAGACCTTTAATAGTATCAATTTAAAAAAATGATCATATTAAAATTTGGTTCACATGGTGTTATTTATGGGATGCAAAAGAAACATCCTAGATAATTATTTGCAGCCCATACAGTGCAGCCATCACCTACGGGTTAATACAAATGTAACAAAATTTTATTACTTGATAATCAGATTGTATTCTAAAGTATCATAAAAGCAATGCAAATGTGGGTAAATTAACAAATGAAGCAGCCTAATATATTTAGCAACACTGACGTTTATACGTTGTTTCATGTTAGAGAAGTCTTAAGCAAATTCTTATTGTATGGATATGGCAACTTCTCATTATGGCTCTGGGTACACAAAAGGAAATGATTGTGACTGTGATGATTTTTCTCTCTAACATCTCTTTCCGGCACTAATAATAATAATAATAATAATAATAATAATAATAATAATAATAATAATAATAATATTTCTGCATATATTTCCAATTTAAAAAAAATATGACCAATTCTAGTTATTTTGTCTACAACATGTTGAAATATGAATTTGCTGATGTTCTGTTCTAGGAATAAAGGTCATTGGTTTGCAACTCCAACAAATTATCTATTTGTTCTTGTTTAATTACTATGATTAACCTACATAATTGAATAATTATGTAAATTGCGTTTTCATAGCAAAGGGTGGGAATAAATGGCTGCACCCATTATCTGTGATTTGCAACTAGCAGAAATAATATATTTTATTGTGAAATAAAAATAACACTCCTCCCAACAACAATAAACTATAGATTCTAATAATGAGTGTCTAACATGCTCTGCCACAGAAATCTACTACAGCAAGATTACTGTTTTTTAAACTAGGAGAAGGGTTAAGAACTGTATGTTGATGTAATTCCTCATTTAGTCAGTGTATCCCTGCACATGAAGTCTGTGCATGTTCTCACTTTGTAGAAAGATTATAGGACTGCTATTCCGCAGCATGGCCCCCTCTAATGATATTGCCCATCGGACCTACATGTAGGACACTGGACGACTTAACTAATTTGTTGTAACAATTGGTCGTTATCTGCAAATTCGTTTACAATGTCGTCCAGTGTGTACCCGGCATAAAATTAAATAAAACTGTACCCTGCTCATACAGTATGTAGGGTTAACTATATACTTTATTCCTATAAATGTTCAATAAGACATGGACAGAAGATATTCAGCACATACTGTATTTGCATTAAAGTATGCAGGCATTATGTCGACATTCAGAAGGTTGATACCAGAATGTCAACATGGACAAAATTTTGCCAGTCAAAATATTGACATTCAGGATGTCAACATGTACATATTAACATTGTCATAATGTCACCATTGTGAATGTCAACTGGCAGAATGTCCACAGTCCATTTTAGTGTTAACGTTACATTGCGGTTAGGGATAGGCTCTGGTTATGGTTGAGGAAAGGGTTAAGGTTAGGATTAAGGCTAGAATTGGCTGAAAATACTGTGTCAACATGCTGACTGTCGACATCCACAATGTCGACATTGTGATTGGCAACATTTGACTTGTCGACATAATGTCCATGTTGACATATGGTTGTCAGCATTCTGAATGCTGCCATTTTGTACCACACCCTTGCATTATTTACTCTTAGTAAGTGCTAACTGACACTTTTCATGCTTTGACAAGACAATGGGCCTGATTCAGAGCTGCTCGTAAGCGGCAGTACGCTCGTTCTAAGCGATGTTCGCACATCTGCGCATGCGTACGGTTTTTAATACGCATGCGCAAACCAGTCAGTGCGGCTGAAAATCGTTTGTTCGCTATATAGCGAATGCCTGCTATTTTGAGTGACAGGAGGAGGCGTATGTGGGTGGTAACAGGGGAAGGTGCTTGAAAACAGGGAGTGGAGATCAGAACGCAGGCGTGCTTAAAGGTCAAAGCGGGCGTTTTATGGGTGTGCATAATTAATACAGCAGCGTCATTGACCACGTCACTTGGTTGTTTTAAAGTCAGAACTGCTCGCAATATAGTGGTAGGAAAAACCAACCACAAGAATAGCGAGCAGTTCATACGCTGTTCGATGTACTCGATTAATCTAATAAATAGCGGACATGACGTATGATGCGAGCGGCCAGGGGGCGTATTTTTCAAATAAACGTCCGCATGTTTTGTTCGCTCGTTCAGACATGGAGGCGTCAACAGACCGCAAGGAGTGAACGGTTCATTTTAATAGCCACCCCCTTTTTCTGAACGAGCGAGCGCTAATTGCGTCCGGCTCTGAATCAGGCCCCATATTCACAGACCTCATCAGATCAGATGATCATGGAAAACCACAGAAAGTTTGCTTGGCCATAACATTTGAGCACACCATTACAGAAGGTGTATTACACAGTGGGGAGAGATACAGAATAGAATAATGTAGTGAAACAGGTTTGCTTACATCTTAACATAATGACACTGCTCACTTATGTAGACCTGCACCTGAATAAGTACAAATAAACCTCATAATAGCTGCAGTACAACTTCTCAACTGTTTTGTGGGTCACCCACAGATGCCAAACCCAATGAGAGTTGGGAGCAAAGTAAGTAACTTTGCACCTGGACAAACCATGTTGCAATGCAAGGGGAGCAAATACATTTATTTTTTACATGCAGGATAAATACCAGGTGCTATTACATATAGCCCACAAATGCTGGACAGCTTTATTTTAGGCAGAGGTGTAACTAGGGCAGGGAGAGCAGGACATGTACCCTGGGCACTGCGGCACGCCCAGCAGAGAGGGGCACCGCCGACCAGGGCAGCATACCCTACCGCTAGCCACAGACTTGCAATTGTAATGCCGAGCAAGGCCCATAGTGCTCTGTGGCATGAGTGCACCTCCCACCTTGCTGGGAGGGCAACGCCAGCATCACGTGATGTCCCTATCCTGCCGGGAGGAAGAGCCCTGGCGCCTGCCTGTCTTTACCATCTGCAGCTCATGCAGACAGAAGACAGAGATGAGGGTGGCTGGCAGTTACCGAAGGAGGAGGGAAAGAGAGAGGGAAGACACAGACAGAATGAGGGGGTTGGGGGGCACACAGAGACACAGAATGAAGCGTGGATCACAGAGAGACAGAATGAAGGAGGGCCACACAGAGACACATAATGAAGGGGGCAGTCTGTTTGACACAGAGTGAAGGGAGGCTGAGAGATGGTGAGAGACGCAGGTGAGAAATGATGGTGTGCTGAGAGACAAAGAGGGGGATATGATGGTGTGGCTGAGAGATAATGCAGGGAGGAGATGATGGTGTGCTGAGAGATGCAGAGGGGAGATGATGGTGTGGGGAGAGATGAGGCAGGTAGGAGATGATGGTGTGCTGAGAGGTGCAGAGGGGAGATGATGGTGTGGGGAGAGATGAGGCAGGTAGGAGATGATGGTGTGCTGAGAGGTGCAGAGGGGAGATGATGGTGTGGCTGAAAGATGCAGGGGAAAGATTATGGTGTGCTGAGAAATGCAGGGGGGAGATAATAATGTGCAGGGAGGAGATGATGGTGTGACAGAGATGCAGAGGGAGATGATGGTGTAGCTGAGAGATGCAGGAGGGAGATGATGGTGTGGCTGAGAGACACAGGGGGAGATGACGTGTGGGGGAGAGATGATGCAGGTAGGAGATGATGGTGTAGCTGAGAGATGCAGGGGGAGATGATGGTGTGGCTGAGAAATGCAGAGGAAAGATTATGGTGTTCTGAGATATGCAGGGGGGAGATGATGGTGTGGCTGAGAGACGAAGCAGAGGGGAGATGATGGTGTAGCTGAAAGATGCAGGGGAAAGATTATGGTGTGCTGAGAAATGTAGGGGGAGATGATAATGTGCAGGGAGGAGATGATGGTGTGACAGAGATGCAGATAGGAGATGATGGTGTGCTGCGAGATGCAGAGGGGAGATGATGGTGTGGCTGAAAGATGCAGGGGAAGATGATGATGGTGTGACTAAGAAATGCAGAGGAAAGATTATGGTGTACTGAGATATGCAGGGAGAGACAATAATGTGCAGGGAGGAGATGATGGTGTGGCTGTGAGATGCAAGGGGGAGATGATGGTGTGGCTGAGAGATGCAAGGGGCAGGAAGTGGCATGAGTCTGGTTGACCCGCTATTGTATGATGATGACCTTTGTACTATTCCTACACAAACAGGCATCTTCCAGGCCATGATATTTTTCATGAATAGTGAATATCGACGAAAGATGTAGTCTGCCCAGGTAGGATACATTTCTGCAGAGGTTCCCCATTGTGAGAAACCACCATATAGGTAAGGTGCATATGGAATGGAAAGGAATGTTTCCAGAGTGATGAGAAACGGTGGTGTGTCATGTTGACATGCCCCCATTTTTCAGTGGCATGTGGCCATGTCCATTTTCGGGGGCACGCGCCTTCGGCCCATGCACACAGTTGGGGAGGGCGCCATTTTTCATCTTGCTCTGGGCGCCAAAGACCCTAGTTACACCTTTGATTTTAGATCTGAGTGTGAACACACCCCTCCCAAATCTAAATATCTCTGTACATTTTAAATCTGCCCCACCTGTTTTGCTTTGTTCGCAACTCAATGTGCCTACTGCAACTTTTGATTTAGAACCTCGAACCTCAATATTTGTATAAATAATATCATTAAAAGCAATACAAATGTAACTGCAATTGCCTATGGATCGTAGTTGCTAAAATATACTATGCTTGCCAAAGCACAGCCGACATAAAGACACCCACTGCTGCATTCTCACATCCGTCCTTTGTCACTCTTCTGCGTAAAGCATCGGTACCAGCGACACACATCACACAAGCAGCTTTTACAACAAGCCACAGAAACTAGATATCTCCTCGCACGCAGAGAGCTCTCATGCTGCATATGCAATTGCTAATTTATGCACACCCATGAAACGGCATTCAAACAAACAGGCACACCTGCGTTTTTATGACCACCTTCCCGTCACCACCCCCAAACACTGACAGCCTGTCACTCACTTTGCGGTGGATTCCTCTGTGCATCTGTAAACCGAATGCTATTGTTGTGCATGCATAGTGCGGTTTATACGCATGTGTTATGGTAAACAATCGCTTGACCTGCATTCGTACTCACATTTGCATACTCTACTGAATCAGGCCCTGAGTGCATTTGCACTTTATAAGGATGTGTTGTGGTGTACAAATAACACATTGCACACAGCTTGTATCCATACTTAGATTTGCAGAAATCTTGAGCTTGCTGCCCCTAGTGCTTAGAGGACAGTGCAGTACAGTGACCACGTACAATTGTATCATACGTGTCTACTCTCCCTCATTGTCAGAGAGACTCCCTGATATAGTAGCAATCTCCCTGACTCCCCGAGGAGTCTAGCAATCTCCCTGATTGCACCTTACCCCATAATGTAGCTGTTATATACTAGGGGAGAAAAAGAAAAACAGCTATATACATTCAAATGGTATAATCAGTGCCATTTCCTTGCATTGGTTACAAGGCAATTTGGGGTAGATGTATGATAGCGGCACTTAACGTGCCACTATAACGCTTCCTGCTTCGCCTCTTTTCCGAGGCGAAGCAGGAAGCACTACCGATGAGATGTAAGAACATCTCATTGGCGGAGAGGGGGAGCGTTCACTCCCCCCTTCGGCGCTATACGCTGGAGACCACAGCGCATCAGCCTAGTGCTGATGCCCTGTGTCTCTGTCCCGGCCGGCTCCACTGAGCATGCGCGGGATCTCGCAAGTATCGCGAGATCCCCGCATGCAGCCTGGAGCCGGCAGCCGCCACAGCAGGGACAGCGCTGTCCCTGCTGTGGGGATAGGCTAGCGCCAGGCTGTAGCAGTTGATAACGACAGCTACAGTGGGCTGAACGTTCGTACATGGCCCAGGCTATCGGCGCTGCTATCTTGTAGACAGAGGCACCGATAATGACAGGGGCGCATTGCACCTCTGTCATTTACCGCCCAGACCCCCGATCATACATCGGGGAGAAACGGTAACAGCGCAGCTAACGTGCACTTATACCGCTTCTGGGCTTCATACTGTACATCTTTCCCATTGATCCATATGGCTACATGCATTGTCATATAAGGTATCTCTTGGCCACTTATATGGAACCACTTGTAAAACACAATACATGAGCAAGCCCTGAAAAATATCATTGTGTTTTCATCAACAAGTAGATCTTACTAACTGCTTTGGGGCTCCTTTACATTTGGATGTAGGTCAATTTTATGGCACACCTCTCAAATATAGCAGTACACATCCACTTTTTTTTTAATTGTGTTTATTAAGTTTTACATAATAAAACACATAAAGACAATAACTGAAAACATTTTGAAGAAGTACAGGAATATCCAGCTATAAATATTCAATACAGATAAAGGTCCATGTACAAAATATCCTCAGAAAGTGGTAGGCTGAGATATACATAATATCTTATCTTGAGAAATGATTCTGGAACAACATACATTTGAAGAAATCTCAATATTAAAAATTAACAGCAGAGAAAGGTACTGTTTCCTGAGTTAATGTCAGACTTGAGGTTGAACAAATATCACTTCTGGGAAGATTGTGATATGAATCAATCCACATAAGGAAAATCTGGTTATTATATTATGGCCAGTATTCAATTTGAGGCAAAAAGCCGTTTCCGCGTATTTTTGGCGTAAACTTTTCGCCGATGACGTCACTGTCGCCTTTTTGATTTTACTCCGTATTCAATTTGAAAGACTTTCCGCCTAGGCGGAAAGTCAATGCAATGTAATAGGTGGAAAAGTTTCGCCTATGAATAGGAGGCGGAAAAAAGTGCATAATTGGGGTTTTGGGGTGCAACCATGCAGCCTTTAGACAGTTGCCCAAAGGTAAACTGTGTCAAAAAAAAACCCACTTAAGAACACCCCAAAAAATGACTTTGAATTTGGGGGCGAAAAAAAAAAATGTTGGGCTACAAAGTTAAAAACTAGTGAACTTGACTCTGGGGGGGGTCCCCAAGTATGCCCCAAGTGTTCTTTTTATTGCAGTTGCTTACGGCAGGTGGATTTTTCACGATTTTTCCAACTTTAACAACTTTTAAATATGCTGACCACCATTTTCAAGTACCCCAAATTTTCTGGGATAAGTTATTTTCTGCAAAAAATACTCCTGAAAATACTCCTGAATACTATTCTGCACCACTTATACAAAAACGCTATTTAACAGCTATTGATCCCGTTTAAAAACACCAAATACCTTCAGCAAGCCAAATCGGGGAGAGCAAAAAATGCTGCACTTGAAGATAAATATAGAAATGGTGTCTGGGGAGCTGGTATTTCTGCTGGAGATCTGCATATTACCTCCAGGGTCAAATACTTTATATGAAGAAGAAAGGCCTTTACATTTCCAGAGGTGATAAAATGGATTATTTTGTAGTGATGGGGGTAATGAAGGGTTTCCCCATAAAGGAAGGGTCTCTACCACATTTCTTATTAATAGACAGCCATACAAGATAGGTATCTTTAAAAATAAGGTTATTCATAATATCATTTGGAACAAGAGTGAAGGAGAGCACTTGGGGAGAAAGGTGAAAATAAAACTATGTCTCAGGCTCCATCAGTGTATACACTTGTTTCCAACAGCCAGTCTCCTATATAATGAAACAATATTGCTAAAGAATATGCCGTTATATCTGGAGCACCAAGACCTCCGTCTTTCCTGAGACTTTTGAATTTTTGCTATCCTTGGTCTTTTGTTCTGCCATATACACCTAGTGAATAAACCTTCTAACTTAGAAATATCCGTCTGCGTCAGGGAGATCAGGAGCATTTGCATATAGTAGAAGATTTTTGGGAGAATATAATGCTTTTTATCATTATATAGTTGGGGAATAATTAAGTTTATATATATGGGAAATATCAGAACTAATATGGATCCCTAGGTAAGTAATTTGAGAAGGTGCGATCCGGAAAGGGGGGAGACCTGAAAGATCAATCACAAAGGCAGAAGAATTCCCTAATATCAAAATTTCAGATTTAGTGATATTAATCTTATATCCTGCTATCATGCCAAAGGAAGCTATGAGATCCATTACCGCTGGGAGAGAACGTTGTGTATCAGCTAGAAAGAGTAATGTGTCATCCGCAAATAAAGCAATCCATAATTCTCACCAATTGAAATCACCAATTGAAATCCCTCGAAGCCGAGAGGAGGAACGTATCGCAACTGCAAGAGACGCAATTGCTATTGCAAAAAGCAACGAAGAAAGGGGTCATTCCTGCCTCGTTCCTCTGCCTACTAGAAAGATGGAGGAGTGGAAACCGTTACAAGATACTTGTGATTTTGGAAGGGTGTATAATGTACGTAGGGTGTTGATAAATCTATCTGGGAACCCAAAATAATGGTGTGTATTATATAGGTGAGGCCACAACAAAAGGTCAAAGGCCTTTTCTGTGTCAAGTAATACAATAATGTTAGGGTCAATATCTAGGCCTGATCTGGAAGAGGCAGAATAAATGACTGATAGGACTCTCCTAACATTTACTACAGAGTGTCTGCCTTTAATAAATCCTGTCTGATCCATGTGAATTATATTAGGTAATAAGAATCTCAAACATTCCGCTAAGATCTTTGCAAAGATCTTGTAATCAAGGTTCAGTAAGGATATCGGTCTATAAGAACCAGGTAATGAAGGATGTTTACCAGGTTTTAGTATTACTTTAATGACCGCATTATTAAAGTATAAAGGAAGAGTCTCATGCTTCACTATATTATTATATAAAGATACTAGCGACTCACTTAATTGAGGATATAGGAATTTATAAAATCCTCCAGTCAGCCCATCAGAACCAGGGGCTTTACCGTTTTTCAAAATCTTAATGGCCCCAGTTACCTCTTTTAGTGTAATGGGAGTAACTAGCTGTTGGCTATCTTCACTAGATATATGGGGTAAAGATAACTGTGACCAAACAGGGGAGAATAATTATTACCAGAGGGAGGGGGAAGTTGTGAGGGAAGATTGTGTGAAGTGTCAGGAAAGGAAGGAGGTGTATAAAGCTTATCATAAAAGAGTGCATAAAATCGGTGATCTGTCTGTTGGAGGTAGTTAACTTACCATCAGGGCCTTGAAGGGTATACACAACCATTTGAGGTCTGGTTCCTTGAAGCAAATTAGTAAGTAATTTCCCTGTTTTGTTTCCAAATTTGTAGAATTTATAATTAACTGCAAACAGGTATTGCTCTCCCTTCAAATGTAGATACTCATCAAAATGTAATTTAGCAGTATTATATAGGGCCTTATTTTGTGCGGTTGGAGACGATTTATAATTTTGAAAAGCTCCCGATAATGCCTGTTGGAGTTCTAAATAAGCTGCTGTTTGTCGCTTCTTAACCAGACAGGTGTAGGAGATAATTTCTCCCCGAAGGACTGCTTTGGCTGCCTGCCAAAATAAATCTGGTTTAGCTTCTGCATGATCTATATTATCGGTCTTATAGGTTTCCCAAGCTGTTTCTAACTTATTACGAAATCCATCAGTCTGTATAAGGTGGGATGGGAATCTCCATAATTTATGAGGACTTCTATCAGCTTTCACTTGGAAATCAACCCACACCAGGGCGTGATCAGAAAGAGATATTGCTTCGATATTAGAATTTTGTACTCTGGGAAAGATACAATTTGAAAAGAGAATATAGTCTATCCTAGATAGGGTATTATGTGCAGCGGAAAGGCAAGTAAAGTTCTTTTATATATTTATTATTCTTTTTCATTTATTATTCTTTTTTATTTATATAGGATGGAGAGCCCTCCATACATCTATAAGGTTTAGTCTTCTCGCTAAGAGAGGGACTCCTAATTTCGGAAGAGAAGACAATTGTTTTGCTTGATGTGAGCAGTTAAGGTATATAGAGGAGACCATATTAAAATCTCCACTTACTATTAAAGAAGAAGGGTCAAATTTATATCATTTAGATAATAATGAGCGATAAAACATTTTGGAATAGGCGTTAGGAGCATAAATATTGCATAAATGGTAAGTAGAACCATATACTACAAATGTAGCAAATACGTAACGCCCATCTGGATCAGCCTCCACAGACACCACCTCAACACCCAAATTCTTTTTTGTCAAAATTACTACTCCTCGTGACTTTGAATTATAAGGGACGGCAGCCGCTAAGGGCCACTGTAGCATTTGTAGTTTTTTAGTCTTGGATAAGACTAGATGAGCCTCTTGGAGGAAAACTATGTCAATATTTTGTCTATTTAAATACAGTAAAATCTTTCTACGCTATGCTGGTGAATTGAATCCACTGACATTAAGTGTCCCTATATGGATGCTAGTCATGTATTAAATACTAACAATAGACTGGCTCAAGATATCTGCATGACAGTATTAACATAGTATTTAGGAGACGGGAAAAGGGAAGACAAAAGGGAAGAGAATTACGAGATAGAGGAGGGACATCGGAGAACAAATAAAGAAAAGGAAAACAAAAAGCGGTGAGCAAAATAGTAAATTATGAGACTTCAGGTCAAATAACTTATTTTTCAGTTATAACCAAATAATATCAACACGTATAACAGAGCAGGCCATTTCCCGTCGTAATAATATATATATATAGTGACTATAGCAAGAACTGAATAGAACCGGAACAATATCAAGAAAAGTCACGCTTTGATCAAGGAAGTGAGTATCTAATTTCTTGGAGCGTAGAAATATCTGACGGTGATTTAAATCATGTGTTTGGCGAGAAATCATCAGTGATGTCGCGACCAGACTCATCAGCCTCTTCTCTCAGGAAAGCTGCTGCATCATCCGGATTTGTAAAATCTTTATATGAGGAACCGTCAAACATCCTCAGTCGCGCCGGGTAGATCAATGAGAACTTTCTCTTAGATTTAGTGAGGGAAGTACAGACTGGACCAAAAGCTTTGCGTGCTCTGGATAACTCAACAGAATAGTCTTGAAATATGCGCAAAGTATGACCTTCCCAGTGTAAAGGAAATTTCTTGCGAGATGCTGACCAAAACAGCATGTTGTGCAAATAATTTAAGCATTTAAAGAGGACTACTCTGGGCAGGAAGATATGTGACTCGTATTCGCTCCAACTCTATGGACACGCTCCACTACCAAATCTGAGCAATAAGCTTCTATGCCCAATAATGTCGGTAGGGTGTTGCGTACAAAGTGAGTGCAGGACTTTTGATGGATTCCAGGAGCCCCACTAGGCGGATATTATTGCGCTGAGATCTTTCTCGATATCATCTATCTTGTTTAATAAACAAAAGTTATCTTTCTCCAACTTGGATACCGATTGTTTTAATTGAGAAATATCTTGAAAATTATTCCCCACTGTTTCCTCAACAGCAGAGACTCTGTAAGACAGACTCCGTCGCTGTGCTGTAATGTCATAAACAGCTTGTTTCAATAGTGGGGTCATGGTGTTTTTGATAGCATCAACTACATCTCCATAGTTTACAGGGGAATCTAATGCCCTGCGTACCTGAAGCTGATCAGGATCCTCTGGTGTTGCCTCTATAATTTTCTTAGGTGCAGGCATCCCCGCTCTGGTTTTCACTCCCATCGCCATGTTGGGACCTGCTCGGTGCTTCTCCTGTCGCTGCAGTAAGACAGGTGGCGGCTGCTTAGAGGAGGACTGCACTTGAACAAATTTGTCCATGGCCGGCTAGACAGAAGTCTGAAGCTAAGTATAGTATTACGAATGGGTATGATGGAGCTCACAGAGGTAGTTGCTCACTTCTCCATGCCGGAACCGGAAGCCGCAGTACACATCCACTTTAACGCCGCACTCATACAGTAGGTGTTGCTTTCACAATCTCCCTGAAATGCTTTTTCAAAAGAATGAGCTATATGTTAAGCAACCTATTTGAGATGTGTTTAAATTGAGTTATATGGATCTTGTCCATATGTTAGCAACAAGACAGAAATTTTTCACAAACTGGATGCAAGTTTTGCTGTGGTTGATGATAAATTCTTGCTCAGGATACAAAAATATCTTAAGATGTGTACAACCCAAAACACAGATATAGAAATACAAGTATTATTCCTGAAAAGAGTATCTTTACATTCAGCTGTAAATTAGGCCCTATGTTCCAATTAAACTAAGCAATCTGGAAATTAAAGAGTTAAATATTGTTGGAAATGATGTGTGTGCAGTTAAATACTGTAGACACACAGCAGCGGATGACTCAAATTCTAAACAGTCCAGTTGCTTAACCAGTGGTGATTGGTTTATTGATAGATAGCAGGTAGAGCCGTACTCACTTTTACTACACTGGTAATGGAATAAGCAGGGTTGACATATAGCTCACTAGCCGCTGAGTGTATGCTGCAAATGGATAGCAGTGCAGTGATGCTGGAACAACTTTAAATGCAGGTATTAACCAGGTTCTCTTGAGGAGCTAAGTAGAAGACTACTGTCTCTCACCATTTCACCCTACACAGTAAAAGACAAGATGACTCCTGCACATGCTCAGTAGTGACCATCTTGGGACAGGTTATGAATCCTCCCTGGCGGGACAGGAAAACGGGAGTCTGCACATTAACGCTATCCTCTTTCAACACCCCCCCTTGCTACAAGTTTCTCCATGTTACACAAACATGTAATGTCAGCTTTTTTATGGTGATGTCTAAAATAATATGGGTTAAACACATGAAAAGGTATCAACACATCAAGTGACTCCAACTTGGCCCTCTCGGAAGACACTTTAGCAAAAGTTCCTTCACTGACAGCATGGGCCATAACAACAGTCTCTTGACTTAGGAACTTTGGACAGCTGTCACTATCATGCTTCTTGATGCTTCTCACTCTTGTGGTTTTTACATTTTGCAAAGTCTCTTTGCCTATCTTGGATTTCCATTTGCACCAATCAGACTTTGGTTTTGGCTTCTGGATAACTTGAGATTCACTGAATTCAAGGTTTGACAGTTCTTCATCATACCTCTTAGATAGTTGGCCGATATTTGATCTTGCACAACACTATTCCAGTAGTTCAACTTTCATGCTGATAGCCTTTGTTTCAGACATATCTTCAGTTGCTGGCATGTCCAATAACACATACTTGTTCCGCATATCAGCTTCCAACTTTTCTGCAATTTCTGTTGTTACTTTAAATATAGCATTTTGTGACTTAACAAGCTTTCTAGTATTTGAATTCCACAATCTGTAACCTTTGCTCTCATGCTGATGCACTTCACTGATTTTTAATCTAGTTTCTGTCTTTGTTATATGCACATTGGCCATACTTCCAAGTTTCTATAATGCTTAACACTTGGTTTTCTTTTTGACCACCTACGGTTCAATAGGTGTTAGGTCCTTTAGAGCAACTGTAGGCAAATGATTTTTCAGATGAACTGCTGTGGATGCGGCCATCCAAAATCGTTTGTCTAGGTCTGCATCCTTTAGCATGCATTTTGCTCTCTGTAGTAGGATATGTTTTGCTTGTCCCTGAGACCATTTTGCTTAGGAGTATAGGCAATGGTCAATTGGTGCTCTATACCATATATTCTTAAGAATTTTTCCACCTCTCTTGTGAAATATTTTCCACCATTATCAGATTTCAGAGTCTTGAGTCTGTAACCTGTTTGATTTACAACAAGTCTCTAATAATCTGCAATCTCAGTTTCTGTGGTATTGCTTTCAGTGGCTAGGTGAGGATGTCTCAGACAGGATGTTGGATAGGATTAATTATTCTCTTTATGTGTTGAATGCAAGAAAGTGCTATTTTGTGCATTTTTTGCTTTTAAGTGCTAGATATACCATTCTGTTAGTGCATCTCAATAGAGGCTAATTAGTCCTATGGATGTTCCAGTTTGAGCTGCATTCATCAGATTGAGAAGAGCTACTGTATGTGTACACAAAGGCAACAGTTGCATGAGTCTGCTGAAGTCTACTTCTCTGTTACATTGTAGGATGAATACACAATTTGAATGCTTTAATAAAAAATGTGCTTTATTTCTCTCTGTATTGTAATTGTGAATTTTATAGGTACTTGATTCTGGCCACAAACTGTTACTCTAATACCCCTTTCAGATCTGGCCGTTCCCGGGATTTGCGCACAAGTCCATCCCGGGTGCGACCCGCCAGAGACCCCTTTCAGACTGGTGGCTCGACCCAGCAACAATGCTGGGTCAATGATGTCACCGCCATCGCTGCTGAGCCAGTGCTTAGAGAGGATCTCATTTCCAAGCACTGGCTCTCCCTATGCAGTGAATGGGACCCGGGTCACATCGACCCGGGGTACCTGTTCACACCGCACCTCGAGGCAGGTTGGACTCGTGTTCAACCCTGCTCATTACCCAGGTTGAAATGCCCCGGGATATTTCAACTGGGCCCTTTCACACTGCACAGCAACCCAGATTGCTGCGCGTTCATCTGCAGTAAACTGGGTTACTTGATGGCAGTGTGAAAGGGATATTACTGGTTCATTGTACCAAGACAAAAATCTTGAAATTTAGACCAGTGTTAAATTACCAATTATTATTTAAAAATATATTATTTAAAGATCAAAATATGTAAAAAAAAATCCCACTTTAAAATGAATAGAGAATGTGAACAATGAACTTCGAATGCAGATGGCTAGTGGTGAGCCTTGAACACGTGCTCCAAGTTTGGAATCCCAATATACAATCAGGGTCTATGAAGACTGTACAGAAAGCATGTCAATCAAATTTGTAACCAATATGAACATTTCCAGCATCTCTAGTAATCAACAATTACAACACTTCCATCTACAGGCCTAGGGAAGTTACTGCACACAGTAATCGCCCATGGAGAAAATATTTATACAGTGTAATTTTAAAGACTTTTCATATATAGGCAAATTAATATATATTATTATATGTTTATTGAGTTATGGTTTGGAAAACAAAAATATTTTCTTTATTTTCCCTTGTCATTTTCAGCATTTTGTTCTTTATATTTGCAAAGATAATGGTGGAAGGATGTATGACAGAGGGGCATTACAATGTGGGGAGCAAATTTACTTCTTTACACTGTAATCCGGAATGGTAAAGGATGGAGAAACTCATTTGTCAAAATGGTTGAATAATAGGAAGTGCTAACCCTGTGCCACTGTATATGAATAGAACCCTTAGGGCCTTATTTAAAGGTCGGTCAATTAGAAGTTACTGTATACATTGGCAAAATCAGGTAGTGGACAAATTTATTTCAGAGTGAATCCTCAGTATTAAAATAAATTTGATCAGTACTTGAACAACATAAACAACATGAAAAAGGCTGCATTTTCCCAGCATGCTGAAAACAGTGTGCAGCCCCTTAGCTTAATTTGTTCCTAGTCCTAAATGAAACCATTAATGTAGTACATACAGCAAACTAAGGGCCTGATTCAGTACGGATCGCAGCTGCGATCGCGGCTGTGATTATGCACGCAGTCTTACTGCGATAGTATGCTAATCCATTGCGATTGCTATGCCATCGCAGCACAACATAAGGAAGCCCACCTTACCTTACATACATCCATAAGACTGTGAAATCAAGACTGCACAAGGTCTGACCTTACTCAGAAATTGCTAACCTTAGCACACGTAGTGCAAGCCCAAACTGCATATTTCATCGCAGTGGCTAATTTATGCACGCCCCTGCAACAGTGTTCAAATGCACTGGCATGCCTGCATTTCGCTGACCACCGCTCTGTCACCTCCCACAAACGGTACTTCTTGTCAATCACTCTTCGATGGGTCTACGTAGTCACTGCGATCGCAGACCCGATCGCAGTTGCTGGTTCGTGCGCGTGCACTACGATGCATAGGCATGCGCAGAACGCAACAATTGCCCAATAGTGTGTGCGTAATCACAGTTGCGTACTTGCTGAATCAGGCCCTAAGTACATTTCTACTGAATCAGGGTCAGAGGCCCTTCATCACAGCAGATAAGGAATCTTACAAAATATTTTTTATCCCAGCATGAAGGTTCAGAATGTTTTATAACTATAACAAGACTTAAGAATTTATATATATTGTGACAAGAATCACATAGACTGGAGTAAAATCCAACAGAAGTTTATTTTATCACCACAGGCAGATATAGAGGTCAGTGCAGTGTTCACAGACAAGATGTTTACAGCAAGTACACAGAATCTTTCATAGAGTAACACAGTTCTTTTAGTGTACCCTCAGGTCCAGGATCCCTAACACTAGTCACCCCCGGGCCTATAGCCTGGGTGACTAATTCACCGTCAGGATCATTGTGGATTTGCAAAGACAGATAACAGATGCTGCTAATTAGCCTTGCTATGTGGCTTACAACTGATCCCAGAAAGTTCAGGACTAGATCTCATAACCATGCTGTTTATTGCTCCATTTCTGCACAAACATGCTGCTCCTCATTAACTTCATGTGAAAGCATGCTATCCCTGTCACACTATATTTGGTCGAAAGTATACCTTGATGGCATTTAGCCCATTTTAAAGACAAATCATCTCAGGAGCATGTGTGCAAATGTGCAAAAGCCTCTCTCATTCATTCATTCATTCATTCATTCATTCATTCTATAAAGTGCACCTTTCAGCTAAGCAGCTATTTTATCGAGTGAGCCAATCTTTATGAGAATTCAGCCTATTAATTAATCACTTACCTGCAGCCTGTAATCCAGTGATAACACTGAAGCACAAAGTGTCTCAGTGGAGTTGGGTATAATATAGTATGTCGACATTAGTCATAATGTTGCCATTCATTATGTCGATGTAAGAATGTCGACATGGTTATAATGTCGGCTCTGAACAGGACAACATTCATCATGAAGACAGTGGTTAAATGTTGACATTTTAGAATGTAAACATATCATCCCTGGTGGGCCAGTGGCGACTTACCTGCTTACGACGGCAGTAACGTCACAAGGGGGTGCGGTCCGCATCCGGGTGTCATCCGCCAAGGGGTGACACCAAGGTGCAGGCTCCCACTCAGTGACAGGAGCCGGGTGCTGCACTGTAGTATTAAGTTCAGCACTCGGCTCCTGACACTGTGAGGGAGCCGGCATTGCACACAGGGCAGTCCGCACCCCCGGTATCCCCCCTATTAAGAAGAAAGGGACCACGGGGGTTCGGACTGCATGGCCACGCTCCTTGCCCACGAGGTCACATTCCCTGTTGGAATGTCCCTGCCGACAACATGCGCACGACATTACTCCCCGCATCGGGGAGGCTACAGTGGCTCCAGCAGGGTCTCCCACTCACAGTGGTCATGTGACTGCGACTTCCGGGTCAGACTTCCAACTTTCCGGCATTCAAGTGAGTATTTCTCCCTATACCGAACCCTAATCCCTACCCCTATTCCTCCTTTAAGTGCCTAACCCCAACTTCCCCCCTGGCAGCCTAACCCTAACTTTCCCATCTGCAGCCTAAACCTAATGTCATTATTCGGACAATGTCAACATTTCACATGTCAACAATCTGACAATGTTGACACGTTGTCTATAGATATTTTAACAATGTCATCATCATAACTACCGTCTCAGTGACCCTACAATCTGCAGTTAGGGTCATAGAGAGCCGTCTCGGGCCCCATTACACTCGGGGGAGGTGACCTAATCGCGGAAGGCTTGGCCACGCCCCCATTAGAAAAAAAACATTTGCAGCACCAGTAAGTGGCATCGCTGATGATGAGGGGGCCGCTGCAAGTCCCTCAGCCAGGAGCAAATCCAGGGGGAGCCGATCAGTATGATTGCTCCCCCCACCCCCGCTCATGCAGAGAAGTGGTTCTACTTGGCTCCACTGCAGGGGAGGGTTAGGATACTTACCAAGCCCTTGTCAGTATTCTGCGCATCGGGATGCCACTGTCGGTCTACTGACCGCCAGCACCCCAACTGCCAGTCTCCTGTATGTATACCTTCAAAAAGTACAGTACATATCCATGTGGAAAAAATAACAATAAATAGAGTGGTAGAGAGTAGTAAGTATGGACTTCTATGCAAACTAGATAGAAAAATAGGACACAGCTGAAACCACCAAACGAAATGTAGGTTCTAAACTAAAGCTGGGTACACACTGGAGTGATGTCGGGACGATATGCTGTTTCATAACGACATATCGCCTACATCGCTCAGTGTGTATGCATGTTTGCCCGGCTCCGTGGTCGCTAGCAATGGTTGCCATGTTTGACGTGCTGCCCATTAAACCTAGCGATATTGCTAGTGGCCAGTGCATTGTTAATGAATGACGTAACGTGATCGTTACATCATTCATTAAAGTCTTCCAGTGTGGATGCACAATCACTGTTGACGGGCATTCATTCTGATAAATCTGATTAAATCCATAAATCCGATTCGCGGTTCTAATCTCCTGAGGAGATCCGGGTAAATCCGGGTCGCGGTTCTGATCTTTTTGTGGTTGAAAATTTGGATTTTAAATCCGAATTTCAGGTTTTCGATTGCATAAATTACATGATTTTAGCTGTTTTTCAAACTTTTTATCTATTTTTTATTTAAAAAATCCAGATTCAAAACCAAAACACTTGAGGGTGGTTAGCAAACCCAAATCCAGATCCAAAATATTGAAGGAGATACAGATCCAAAACCAAAACACGGGGGTCAGTGCACATCCCTAATTTTTAGTAAGCAGATCACATTTCTGATAATTGTAATGGGAAATGTGATCTAGCCAGAGTTACTAAAAATATATTGTGAAAATATACCGGGCAAGCCCTGTGATAATAACGCCACCTGGTGTTATCCAGGGTTTCCCTCAGTTCCCCAATGCCTGCTCTGCTCTAACAGGAAGAGCAAAGCCGGGAGCTGGGCTACAGTGATCAGCTGTGTGTTCTAAATATACCACACGCTGATCGCTGCAAAAAAGAAATAGGTAAAAAAAAAAACACTTACCTGAGTCCAGGGCCAATGATCGGTGCTCTGCTGATGTCCTCTGGGGCTCTGGTCAGCTGGCTTCCTGGCTCCTGCACTGTGACCCTGGTCAGCTGACCGGGGTCACCGTGCAGACTTGGAGACCAGCTGACCAGAGCCCCGTAGGACATCACCGATCACTGTTAGTGTAAGCTTATAAGCTGGGGGAAGGGGAGTCCCAGTTGGATGGGGCTGTGAGATCATGGGGGGGGGCATTTGCGGAGGGTCATGTGTGTGTGGGGAAACAGTCGCGGGGGTGGTGGTGTAGCGGCGGCCGGTGGGGCATGCCTGGACACATACTCACTGTATTTTTTGCAGAAAATACAGTGAAAAGTATGTAAAGGGGATTCGCAGGGACGGAGCTTTATTGCAATCTCTGTCCCTGCATACAGATGTTAGTACATCTATGTCATATTTCCTAAATTCGCCATGCGAATTTAGTCAGAAGTATCACACTACATCCGCATCATAAATGCGGATTGTAGTAAATAGAACCCTAAAGGTCTTATTGTCATCTGATAAATCGAAAA
The DNA here is from genome assembly GCA_031769625.1 of Taudactylus pleione. Lineage (NCBI taxonomy): Eukaryota > Metazoa > Chordata > Amphibia > Anura > Myobatrachidae > Taudactylus > Taudactylus pleione. The sequence continues at coordinate 10,212,935 of JAUIMM010000154.1, forward strand.
TTGTTCAGTGTCAAAAAACGGCAATGACCATAAAAAACCACGATTACACTACACATGTAGTAAAAATACAGAGGCTGAAACATGTAGCAAAGCAAACACTTGATGTCACTGTGCTACTACAAATCACTATACACAAACAGGTCATTAAAACAATTACAATGCACAGTTGGGGATTGGTTATATGTCTATTGCCAAGATGATGTTATGTTAGATTAGAAGAGGATGAGGAGGTTTCCTCTGAGTGAATTCATTCTAGTTTGAAGCTATAATGCTCCCAGTCAAATATATGTCAAATGATCTGGTTGTAGCATGTTCTGAAGACTTTGAGTAATAGAGGAGCGGCGTGTCAGTGCATGTGCAGGTGTACATGTAAGAGGGTGTGTGCCGGAATGTGCACTATGAGCAAATTTTAAATGATAGTGATTTTAATTCTTTCTGATTGAAGTAGTGGAAGACATGGTCTTATACTTGCCTGTGTCAGACCATGCTGGGAATTGCAGTTCAGCAACAGCTGGATGCTAAAACCAGGATAAAGATCTGTTGTAATTGTAATGCTGAACTAGACTAGACTTTTTGGTGTCCTGTGCCAAAAAGAGCATTGGTGCCCCCCCCATTTTTTAAATAGGACATAAAAAAGGGGAATGGCCTCATGGAGAAGGGCCAGGGAAGAGATAGGGGAGGCCAGGAGATGCTGGGGATTAAATAAGCTACAAGTGAGAACGATAATAAACAGAAAATTGACAGGCCAGAACAGCGCCCCTTGTCCTGCGGTGCCCTGTTCCATGGCACAGTCCTTACTACCCTAGTTATGGCCCTAATGCTGAAGCACGGCACAAATGCTATTTACTACCCTTGTGTGGAGTTGGCCACCTGTTTTTATGTAATTAAGCCATGTTAATTTGAAAAGTTGACAATTATTGGGAAGTTCAACATTTTCGGCCATATGATTGGTGGAGTTGGCATAGCATATTTCCTATGCTAAATGCAGGACATCTGCAGAAATGCCTCTCAGATTACGTCTAAATGCAACAATTAAATTTTTTTTGGTAGGGCCAGATATTTAAATGGGTAGAGAATGCTCATTTAATGGTGCAGAACTATGGGGAGAGATGTATCAAAGTGTAGAGAGATATAAAGTTTAGAGTAATAGTGTACAAACAAATCAGCTTCTAACTGACATTTTTTAAACACAGCCTGTAAAGTGACAGTTAGTACCTGATTGGTTTGGTACTTTATCCCCCCCTTATAGCTTGACCAATAGTTGTGTAGGTAACTATGAGCCTGCAATCTAGAAATGAAAGTGCATTGCTCATAGTGCAGATTATGGATATTCATGGATGTAAAGCCACTCGTATACTTATCTAGGGTTGCTAATACTTGAAAATCTTTGTAATGAAAATTTTATACAACAAACTTTACTTTTACTTTTAACATTTTACTGACACATTATGCATGCAATTCTAGAATGTAATAGAAAGTAAAAGGAGTTGCCCTAGTCCTAGAGGATAAATGTGTGGTAAAGTAGTAAAACATGGGATCATTACCTCAGACCAAAACCACTTGTGTGGTGAAATCTATCGTAGTTTACTAGTGTTGCAAGGGGCTATTGTTTAGTTAGTAATGGAGAAAAAAAGTGTCAAAATGATTTAACATGCTCTGTAAGTTATTACATAATAATAATGATTTGCATCCATATACATTTTAGGTATACAGTACCTTGATTGTATCAGTTGTGGTGGGATTATATCTATTTTGAAATCATAGATTTGGCTTTGATTGTCATGGACAGTGGGTGGTGGTTGTCATGGACAGTGGGTGGTGGTTGTCATGGACAGTGGGTGGTGGTTGTCATTGACAGTGGGTGGTGGTTAGTCTTGGTGATGAATTGATTGCATATAGTCATAATTTTGTTTTCAAAATATTTGGTGTGATTTATATAGGAGCAGGGCCACCCATGGGGGGAGCTGGGCGGGGCTGGAGGGACACGTCAAGAGGTTCTCCCAGAACAACTGTCACAGGCTATCGGACAATGCCTTCCTCCTTTGTCCCCCGTCATTTTAAAGAGGAAATCATTTTTGTACATATGCAGAACTGACTTCCTCCATCCTGGGCTATGATGTATCATGTGCCCAATTTGTGCCCAGGAGTGCTATGCAATCGGAGCATATAGATACTGGGGAAGTGGGGGTTATGCTAAAGTGCAGACTTATGAACACAAGGAGGAGGGGGTAGAGTCACTGGGGGAGGTGGGGGGTAATTCTAGAATGGGAACATTTGGACACTGTATGGGTGGGAGATAATGTAACAAATGGCATCCTATGGACATAGGGGTGGTTGAGAATCAAAATTATTCAGGAGGGACATAACACTTATGGGTAGAGAGGGATGAGTTGAAACGGTCACCATACTGTACGCTGATGCGCAAATGCGAAATGCTTACATTTGATCTCGCTTACCGTCGTATTTTGAGTTGTGTGTATCTTAGACCTGTTTTTTCATTAAGAAATAATCCTTCATATCCCATAGACCTGCTGAATTTTCCATTTTGATAAGGGTGATGGACATGTCTGTGTATTAAGCTTCAAGATGTAGGTATCTTAATAGAAGGTCAAACTTTAATATGGGGTACAGAGTTGTTCGACGGATCGGTCGGCCGACCAATTAATTTGGAAAGCATGAGGCTGTGCATATACACTTACCAATCGGCCAACCAATATGTCTGGTCACATGAACCAGTTGTGACATCATTGTTGCCGATTCCCGCGGCCAGCATATGGGTCGGTAATACATTAGGGGGTAGTGTGCAGCTGATAATAATGTTTTACTTTTGCCAGAAGCACTTTACCATCTTGGACCACAAACCCAAAAATGGTCTGACAAATCATCTGCATGGACCTGCAAATAAACACATTTGCCGTTTTTATGGTCTGTATTTGATCCCCTATGCCTTTTTTTTAAATACTGATTATTTGCATAGTACAATTTTCTACCACTTTCCAAAAGACTACTAGTAGGTTAATTGGCCCTACTGTGTATGTGTATGTGTCTGTGCACATTTGTGCCTGTAGTAAGGAATTCGGATTTTAAGCTTCACTGTGACAGGGACTGATGCGGATAAACATTCTGTGCAAAGTACTGTGAAATATTTAAAAGTTTAATAGGCTAATGTTATTCCCCCCTAACAATCCTATGCTATCTGGGTAAACTCATGATAACTTGAAATATCATTACCATGAAACAGCTTTCTCAGCCACATTGTGATATCATGCATACAATTCAAAATACTGAATGTATACACAGTATGTTGATTCTGTTAATAATAATAATAATAATAATAATAATAATAATAATAATTTTATTTATATAGCACTTTTCTCCATCAGGACTCAAAGTCGCTTTACAAAATGAGAAACTAAGCACAGGGGTTTAGTATTACAGAAAGACGAAAACTGACCGAAAACAGTCAACATAATAGGTGCGATGGATATAATGCATGGTTGGTGGAGCCATTTTGGGTAATAACTTCCACGGGTTGTACAACCCACTCATGAAGGGTATCAGGCGAGGCAGCTATTTTGGGCGCACTACATAGGTTACCCTGGGTGGAATAGGTAACACTTAGGAGAGATAACACAAAATGGGGAAGTGGCAGCGTACTAAGGAGCTCATTCAGAGCCGCTCGCTAGATGCGATCGCTCGCATCCAGCTTATGCAAATTCGGCAAAGTGATGCCATGGCAGGCTCTCGCTCGGAAAGGTATTAGCACTCCCACTTTGGCTGTGCGAGCGATCGCTCTGTGTATGCAGACACCCATTAGCGTATGTTAAGACATCCACTAGCGCACGTCATCTCCAGGAAGTGTTTTAAAACATTGGTACATCGAGGACCATCGGAAGCTAACACAGCGCTTGTGGTTGCCTTACCCTACCGCAAGCACTGCGAGGACTTCAGTGTTAAAAACAGGCATATGACGAGTACTATGACACTGCCTGTTAATTCTGCATGCCTTTGAAACGGCGTTGGAACACTCAGGCACGCCTGCGTTCGCACCTCCACTCCCCCGTTATTAGTGTCCTGCCCCTGTTACCACCCACAAACGGCCTCTCCTGTCACTCATTTCACTGGGCTGTCTTTGCTTGGCGAGCGAGCGGTTTGCGATCGCACAGAGTAGTTCGCGCACGCGCAGAATGAATTGTGCGCATGCGCATTCACATACCATCGGGCCGCTTGTGAGCGCACAGCGTTTGCGAGAGGCTCTGAAGCAAGTCCTAAATCTAAGAGCATAGACCTTACATAGCCAACAGATCCAAGTATTTTTCATTACACCCAAGGATGTATCAGGTGAGACAGCCATCTTGGGCACACTGCATAGGTTACATCTGGCAGGATGTGCAACTTGTAGCAGTATAACATCCAAGTGGAAAAAATAAATGGCTGAATACAGAGGCAAAAAAGGCAGTATTAATAGAAGGGTGACAGCAATATAACATCTATAGAAAGGTTAATCTAAAGTTAAGAGGAAAAGACAAAAAATAAAGCAATATTGCACCAAGCTTCGTGATTTTTCAACCACTAACCAAGGTTTATTTGAGGGGACACATTGCTGCGTCATTCGGTATGGCCCAGTTTAAGGAGGTTAGCAGCTCGCTCGGGGTGATCAGCCAGAAGTGGATCAGGAGGGTAGCGGGCAGGATGGGGAATCCAGGAGCAGGCACAATTCAGGGGCATGGTGGAACAGGGTATTAAATAAGAGCAGTCCTTAAATGGCTGATTGATTTTTCTCCTGTTTAACTCCTGAATAACTCCGGCTTCAATTTATACATTTTAATAACACTTTGAACTATGGACTTAGGATCTAAGCACCAGCGCCATATCTGGACGGCAGTGCGCCCTGTGCAGCACTGCCGCCCCTCTCGCTCCCCCCCTGCCCCCCTCCTCCCACTGAGCACTTTCACCTTTCCATCCTGGGGTTGTAGGGAGGGCGGGATCTTCCACCGATGTTCTTGGTTTACTGTTCACCACTGCCGGAGGTCTCTTCCTACAGACCTCCGGAGCCGGGAATTGTGTGGCCGGTGCCGCTGGAGGATTCCGCCCTGTGCGGAGGCACCAGCCGCACCACCCACCACCAGCCGCACTCTCGCTGTGCAGCCTAATAGTAACTAATAAGTATGGCTACAACCAAATGTCCACACTGAGGAGCTCATTCAGTGCCAGTTGCTAGCAAGCGGCCGCTCGTTGCAGACGATGTTTAGTAATGTGCGCATGCATTTAGTTCGCAGTGCGCTTGTGCAAACTAGTACGAGCGATCGGAAATTTCACGCTCGCCCAGCAAAGACAGCCCAGTGGAATGAGTGACTGGAGAGGCCGTTTGTGGGTAGTAACAGGGGCAGGGCAGTAGTGACGGGGGAGTGGAGTTGAGGACGCAGGTGTGCCTGAGTGTTTTCACGCCGTTGATTTTTACACTGAAGTGCTCGCAGTGCTTCTGGTAGGGTACAGACAACCGCAAGCGCTGCGGTCAGATTCGATGGAACCTGATGTACCGATGGTTGTATATACTTCCTGGAGATGATGTATGCAATTGGGCGGCTAAAGACAGGCTGGTGGGCGTCTAAAAACACAAAGTGATCGCTCGCCCAGACATAGTGGGCGTGCTTATGCCTTGCCGTGCGATTGCCTGCCTTGACGTCACTTAGCTGAATTACCATACGCTGGGAGCGAGTGGCCGCAACTAGCGACCAGGTCTAAATCAGGTCCTGATTCCACACCACCCCCAATGCCCTCCTCAAACAACAAAAGGTCAGCAATGGTGAGAGGACAGTCTCTACAAACACTGATACACAGTAACCCTGCCTTGATTCAGAATTTAAAACTACTTATATGACATACTGTATAGTCATTTATCTATCAATTTTTAAAGGTTGTGCAATAGAAATACCAGACAGCAGTATCTGATGGAATTAAATTAATGAAAAGAAACAATTCCCTTCCCCTATTAAAGTTTCATTGTTATATGAAATACAATCGCAATCTGTGACATGAACTGGAAGTGACGTCATTGGAGGCTTTTGTAGTCTGCGATTCTAGACTTGCTACCTCTGGCGTCTGCAATACGCTGAATGCAGGCTTCTCTCTCTAGCACACTGGCCCTGATTCAGAGCCGGACGCTCTTTGTGAGGGCGGCCTGGTTTTTTTTTTGGGCAGGCCTCCAGGCCACTCGCTAAGCTGTGGACCACCCACAGCTTTAGCAGGAGGCCAGGTGATGGTCGCAATGGTCATGACTATCGCGACCTTCGAGCTTGCGACAAGACCCTTGTGGTAGGGTCTCGTCCACCGCAAGCCCCAGGGAGCTTCCTGCTCTAATTGAGCAGGAAGCTCACTACTGACATCACTGGTGATGTCAGTAGGGCCGCCCACAAATGGCAGGCTTTCCTTCAGGAATACCTCCGTTTGTCCAGCCACCCCACCTGCACGCCTTCAAAACGGGTGGCGAGCTGTCAATCACAACTGACAGCTGCCCCGTCTTGTAGTTTTGTAGTGAGTCCTGCAGCGAGTGAAAATTCACTCGCTACGAGGCTTGCGCACGTGCAGTGCGCTTGCCGTGCGTGCGCACTGCCCGGCCATCGACCCACTTGCGAGTGCTATCAGGCCCACTGTTCCCAGCAGTGATGAAATTACAGTATATGCTCTACCAGATATGCATTTTTTTAATCACCTTATTTTTTTTTTTCTGTATTATGGTCATTAAATGTTTTCACAAATCTGCACTTTGGTACCTGTCTCATTTTCTATCACTCCATATGGCCACACATGCACACACACATATGTATGCATGAATACATACATATAGAACAGTGCATGTTTTCTGAGACATGAGAAACTTCCATTAGGATTCACATGTACCCAACCCAGTGTGAAGTTCACTGAATTGCAGAGTGGGTGTGCCCTAATTATGGTGTGAGGAGGGAGTGTCTGGAATGAGATATTCCAGTTTCATGATTTAACGACTACATTTTCTCACACAACCACACCATAAATCACTCAACTACATAGGTCATCTCATAGTTAGCATAATTCAGAAATAGCTTTGACAGCAATGTGTCAAATAATATGCAGACCAATAATTAAACATTCACACTGTGTGATCCAGTGGGTCTAGTGGTCCTGATTCAGAGCCGTGCACTGTGGCAGAGCGCTCACTCTGGCCACTCGCATAGCTGTGGGTGACCACCCACAGTTATAGCGAACGGCCAGCGAACGGCCAGCGGGCTTGCGACGAGACCCTTGTGGTAGGGTCTCGTTGCCGCAAGCCCCAGAGAGATTTCGGCTCTAACAGAGCCAAAATCTCCCACTGACATCACTCGTGATGTCAGTGGGGCTGCCCCCAAACGGAGGCGTTCACATGGGAACGCCTCCGTTTGGGCAGCCACTTCCCCGGCCCGCCCACCAAAGGGGCGTGCTGTCACTCAACATGGACAGCACGCCTCCTTTGGTACGAGACCCGGAGCGACGGATTGCCCATCGCTCTCCGGGTCTCGCGCATGTGTGCGACGGAGCCGGCTCCGTCGTTCGCATGCGCTCTGGGCCACCATCGACCCGGTTGCGAGCGCTCAGCGCTTGCGACCGGGTCTGAATCAGGCCCAGTATGCATGTGCTTATTGCAATACTGTCCATATAATAGTATCAATATTGAGGCAAATTTTTTAGGCTGTAGCATGTTGTAGACTACAGTTCATATAGTTCATATAGGGGCTGATTTAGAGCCGCTCGCAAGCACACAGCACTTGCAAAAGGCTCGATGTTACCCCACTGCGCATGCACCGCCTCCGCCGTGCGCATGCGCGAGACCCATCCAGCAACTGCAGTCGCTACGGGTCTCGCTACAAGATGGGGCGGCTGGTGATGGTGAGTGACAGCTTGCCCTGTTTTGTAGGCGGGGAGGGGGGGTGACTGCACAAATGCAGGCATTCCCTTAGGAATGCCTGGCATTTGTGGGCGGCCCTACTGACATCACTAGTGATGTCAGTAGTGGACTTCCTGCTCTATTAGAGCAGGAAGTCCACTCGGGCTTGCGGGAGCCAAGACCCTACCACAGGGTCTCGTCGCAAGCCCAATGGTCACGATAATCACAATGGACTCCAGGCTGCTCGCACAAGCTGTGGGTGGTCACCCACAGCTTTGCGAGTGGCCTGGAGAAAAAATAAACAAAAACAAAACAGGCCTTGATTCAGAGTGAGCGCTCGCCATCATCGAGCGGCTCTGAATCAGGCGGCCCATAGTGCAGTGCCTATCAGTGTCCAAACGAAACACCTCATTTACTTTATGAGCTCAGTATGCAAAGATATATTGGCTATATTATGGTTCTATGGGCCCGATTCAGCAAGGATCGCAATTGCAAAGCTGCACGCAGGCTATAGATGTATGATGTATGCACACAGGCTATAGATATATGATGTATGCACGCAGGCAGCTTTGCAACTACGTCCTTGCTGATATGCAAATGTAGCAGGAGGTGTATGACGTCCCCTGCTGCATTTGCGATCCCGCCACTGCGACGAAGGTCGCAGACTGGGATCACCATCATGATCATCGGTGGTCAGTGGTCGCGACGGTGGATGGCGGTCAACTGAGTAAGGCTCAGCATAATCAGGATGGCCGGCTTAGGAGCCTACGATCCTGGGCTTGCCACTCCCAAAAAATGGGGCAGACACGTCCCCATTTCCAGGAATGTTGCCCCCCCGCACCAACCATTGAATGGTCTGTGTGTGACTATGCAGAACCCATTCTGCAAACAGAGATTACCGATAATCGTGAATCTGCAATCGGCAGTGCACTTGCGTGCACTGCTGAATCAGGCCCTATGTGCAAGGAGATGTTTTGCTAATGTTTGTTTGTTTTTCCAAAAGAGATGTCCACATAGGGACAGCTTTATCATACTACTGCTGCCCATTCTGCCTGTCAGACAATGATATTTGATAGATGTCATTAATCATGCAACTTTGTTCTTAAATAGAAAAATATAATTGTTGTAAAAGAAAATGACAAAGAAAAGTTAAGACCTTTGGTAAATCCTATCACCCAGATGATATAAAGGGGCTATGGCCTGCATGGGTTTTTAGTTACTGTATCATAGGGGCACTGTTTTATCATAGGGGCACTGTTTCCACTGTTTCCACCACTAGTGTTTGTCATGGTTATTCCATTTGTAAAGCGTCAGTGGTTGGTCTGAATAATGCGGGCACAGATAGGTACTTCCAGTTGCAAAAACGGAAAGAAAGGACCATTCCCCACTCAGGTATAAAAGTCACAGGTAGCTAATGCTGGACCTTATCTCTTTGTCGCCCATTGACCTTATCTGGACAGTGGCCCCCTTTCTGTGCTCGTTTCAATATCCAATTAGCAGTGAACATAGGAGGGGAATTAAGTGATTCTATAACCAAAGGCCATTTCTTCCCGATAAAGACAGCCAATTGGAATACTTTCTTGGGGAAGACAAGCCTGTTACCCACAAGTGTTCACTTGTGGAACAGGCTAAGGGTCTATGGGCTGCCGCTTCCCACGATCGTGGTTCCCTTCTACATCTGAAAGATACACAGTTACTGGTAACAATGCTGCTGGCTTTTGCACCTGCCATGCAGCACCGTGACTGACACAAGGGATACCATTGGGGTTAAAATTTGAGTGAGATAAACACTCACCACACATGCATGCTGTTCAAATCTGCCCCTGCAACCCATGCTGCAACTCCGCAGCCTAACCATTACCAGTGATTTATCTGGATTCATTTACAGTTTTTTTCTGTTCCTAATTGGAATTGCTACATAATAGCAAAACAGGAGACTCTATACATATCGATAAATCTCCTGGGAACTGTGCTAAAAAAATCCCTTCTTTACAAACACTGGGTTGTTTTAAAGGATACATATTATCTCTCCTGAATGGAGTTACAATTGTGACATTTTAAGAATACAACATTACTTTTTCTATGTTGCTAAGCAGCATTGATTGTTGCTTTATAGGAGTTAGTGATTTTGTATGTTATATAATGCATTTTTTGTGTGGTGCATATTGACTTTTCTGTCTATTTATTTAGTTTTTTATTTTTCATTACTCAATTTTCATTTTTTATTTTTATCATCTTTTAATTATTTCTTTGTTTCTTGATTTTAGCTATGATTAATTATTGTCTATTACATGTGTTATGAGTATGTGTCATTAAATATACAGTATCATTTGATTAGCACCCTATGCACTTTTCTTTTACCTGTTACCCACAATCTCATGGCATCAGAATGCAAAGAGGTATAATAATGCTAAGCTTATGATGAGTAGCAGAGTCATGTGCATATTGTCACTCTACTGACCACCAGCTCTGACCGATTCTTTGTAGCCAGCATGGTGGCATAGTGGTTAGCTCTCCTGCCTTACAGCCTTAAGTGTTTGCATACGGTTCCTTCAGGTGCTTCAGTTTCCTCCAACAGTCTTTTTCCAAATATGAATTTTTGTGTTTGACCTTAGCTTTGTTTTTTCTTTGTCTAGTCTACTTGACCTTTGACCTGTTGCTCTACAATCTTCATAGTCTTATGCTTTTTCTCCTCAGCCTGGTTCCTGACTATGCAACTTCTCCAGTGGATTCCGTCATTGGTGTAGTCATCACTACACTGGTCAGTGTTGAAGGTTTTGGGCCTCCTGTTTCCCAAAGTTCCATGACTGACTGCTCCTCTATAAGACTATAACTTGAGGACAGATCCTTTTCCTTTATTCTCCCATGGGTTAAAAAGAAAAATTCTGTTACATCTACTGTATGTCTTCACCTATTCTCATGACAGTATCCCAATGCTCTGAGACCTGACTATGTACAGTGTACTTTTGAATAACGTTCATGTTGGAGTGCTTTCTTTGGGAAAAAAAAAATATTGTTTACACTGACTATCAGTGTGAGTGTGTGTTCCTACCGATGCCAAGGTAACCAGGGTTGTAATTGCCTAGTGACTTAGGTGTCAGCATTGGTTAGGTTGTGCATGATTGTAAATACTGACCCCATATAGTTCAGTACCAGTATGGTCCCTTCTCCGGTGACCTTGAATGTATGCGTGGATCTAGGGACATGCCGTGCTCCAAGAGTACAGATTACAATAGAGACACAGTGACCACAGCTCTCTCTGTTCTCCATGTTACTGTATCTGCAACTTCTGGGTGATCTGTAAGACTTAATGCAGTGCTTTTTAGTAACACATGCCCCAGACTCATTAGGGCATTGAATATCTATGGGAGTGGAAGGGTTAGTATGAAAAGGAATTATTGGCCCTCCATAGTTTATAATAATTTGACAGCGCTGCTCATTGATGCTAACATTAAAAATATCTTAATTTTTTCTAAGAAAAAAACAAGTGAGAGATTCATGGAATAACTATCCTGTGCAGCTGACTTCATACCTAAGCCAATAAGTGCAATATTGTGCTTGTAAAGTCTAGAATGTAAATGACAACCTTAATAAAAAAACCTGTTTGAAGTTTTGTAATGTCAGATTAAGTGCCGACTCATTAGGACGTGAATTGTCTTAGCAATGTGTCTCAGTTTCGACCTCTTAGAATCATGCCAATAACATTGGTAATTTCTTATTAATTATTTAGGACACAGGGATACTGCTTGTATTTCACCCACACCCTGTTTCTAAATTTACATGGGAAACAACGACTAGGCTTCTTAAATCGTGTTGAGGCTTGGACTCCATAGCAGATTTACTCCACAGTTTACTGATGTTGTTCCAGTAAATGCATCTACCTAGTTGTGCAACTCACATATTCATCACCACTGCAGATTCAAGTAGCTATTTTGTTCCCACAGCTAGTGAAACGAAATATTTTATCATGGTTTTGTGTCCCTTTAAATTATAATATTAAAAAACTTTATGTTAACTAGAGGTGTCTGAAGCCCCAAAATACTGGTCACCATGATTCCGCAGTATTTTAACTCAGAATTTACCAGTTCATCTGGTAAGTCTGCATATTGTTCCTGTTCACTGGATCTGAGAACTGATGAGCCCCACCTACCTCCTATTAACCATAGTCATACTCTGTAGAATCATTTAGCGAGGAAGAGCTTGGAAGAAATTATGTTATATATTATGGTTTTCGTTAGTGTGTCGTTAGGGTAGATATTTATTATTATTTAGATAAATGTGTTAATTTATTTTTTTGTAGCTTTAGTAAATATTTCATTTATTTTTTTAGTTTCCTTTTGGTATTTTTTCTTTAAACAGTGGCTTAAAGTTTTGTTTTGTTAGTATAAATGTATTTTCCTTTTATATTAATGAGTAGTAGGCTGAATACAAGCTTTTGTTAGGTCTCTGTGACCCCAGAGAAATTGGTCAAGCTGAGCAGTAATATGTTTTGAATGGGTCTATGCAATCACAGGCATATTCAGGTTCCAATAATGGAGACATCGTCTGTGACATGTTAGAAAAGAGTTCATGAAGATTTACAAATGCTGCTGTGGCCAGTGCTAAAGCCTGCAGAAGGCATCTGACGGAAAAAGATGGCTCCTGCCGGAATCGCAAAACCAAGGACTGCGCCCAAAGAGGCAACTTCGGATCAGCTGCGATGGCCGCAGGCATCGCCCATCTGAGTAAGTTTAAACTTACTCAGTATGGGCAATGGAACTGCTCAGCTGGGGCCAGGAAATCTGCGTAGGTAGATGCAGACCCTGGCCTGGCCACGCCTTCAAAACAGCGGTGACACGCCCCCATTTTGAAGAACGGACCCCATGTCAGTCATGCTGCAGCTGTTGAGTACTGCGAGCGAGATTGCAGATAAGGATCCGCACATGTGCAGTGTGACCTCAGCAAAAGTGCAGATCAAAAAACACTGTGATATTGTAAAGACATCATAATAACGTAATAGTCTGAATCAGGCCCATTTTTTTTATCTTGCAGCTTCCATTAACTAGGAGACATATTGGAACTTAACAAGTGTCTACTGCTAGCCGTACTGCTCTGGTATCTAGTTTTATTTTTGTCATTTAAATAAATAACATATATATTATGAAGTTTATGTTTTGGTTTCATAGGTTTAGAAGATAACACACAAGTTACTTTTGTTTTGTTGTTTTTTGTGTTGGTAAAAATTAATTAGTTGAGATGAAAATATATTGCTTGGGTGTCTGAACACCTAGTGGTACTAATGCAAAAATGTTGCTGTTTTCTTTTTCTTTCACCAGTCACTGTATAGTATAACATACACCAGTAAGCAATGTCTTGCCATGATGTAGTGGGCAAAAAACGGAAACACCTGGCAGATGTGGCTCAGGCATTAATAAAACAAATAATGTCCCAGCATGGTCAGGGTCATGTATAAAAATGCTGACCTGCCCAGTTACAATTACTGTAATGCAGGGGCAATTTAGGAGAGGAGAAGGCCACTGTGCAGACATGCGAGTTCCCTCCTCTGTGTGTTGGCAGAGCCTATTGTACGGTACTTCGCATACACAGATATCCTGTAACAAGGCACCTGCGCAAATCTCCACAGCGCCATTTTCCTGGTCATTTTTTGCTGCTAATGCAGTGTCATACGCCGGACTCCTGAGAGGTAACTATTAATCACGGATGCAGGTTGTGCACTCCCTGCACCCATTAGATACTCCATGTCCAATCCAATCAGATGATGTATACAATACACACCTCTGTCCTAGCTAATTAAACAACTGAGATAGGTTCAGTCCACTGTTTACATGGAGTGGTGGACCACATGCCCCTAGAAGACATATACCCCTTTCACACATAGTGCATCAACCCGGCTTTTTTGCTGTGTGAATGCAAACGACCTGGGTCAAAGTCCCGGTCTACGACCCTGCTCTGAACAAGGGTCGGGGACTGAAACTTGGGAAATTCACGAGTTGATAAGTCTGTATATTTCCCGGGTCATCGGTCTGAAAGGGGTATAATAGGCAGTGGTTAAAAGCAAATGAATCCTTTAAAACTTGATTTCTTGCTTTATTATTTTGCAGACGCTCATGCTTACACAATGCAGAAATGGCAATAAAGTGGGATTGAAATGTTTTTATTTGACTTTCTCTCAGGTCTTTTAAGGCCCCAATACATGGGGCGATTTTTCACACGATATGGCTGTTTTCGACTGATCGTAACGACCAATCGTGTAAAAAATGGCATTTTCTAGATGATTACGATGCCGTTGCGTGTCCCCCCAGTCGTGTGTCGGCATCGTAGATCAGATGGTTTTACAAAAGGATTTAGATCAGTACAATGTGACACATCTTAATACATCGGATCGTATGGTCGTTTGTACAATCGTACCTTTTCTAAATACAAATCGTACAGAATGTCTATAGAAGAATTTTCAAGGGAATCGTATGCGAGATCGGATCGGATACCAATCGCCCTGTGTATGGGGGCCTTTACTCTCTTCTGCCAGTGATCCTCATACAATGTTGTAAGAAAGTAACAAAGAGTTAATCAGAGAAATGGCAAAAATGGAATATTGGCAGGTAACAATGCTGTACCACACCCACAACAAGAATTTCACAAGTGTTACCCATTCTGATCACAAAAGAAACTATTTCAATTATTTTGGCCACTAGGGTTTACTCTGTAAAATATCTTATTCTCAGCTCATTCAGTTGTGTGTCTGGAGGTGTTGGGAAAAATGTGCAGGTTACCTTCATCTGCCTTCAGGTTGTTTAACAGAATATTTCATGATAGATATAAATATATAGCATACTTGCAGAGATATTTTAAATTCTCACATAGCTATTTTGGTGTTGTGAGCTGTGCTCTCTTCTAATTCTAACACCTTCCCGCCCTTCATCAGTACATTTATATCCCAAATGTGCACTGTGGGCAGAATAGACAAACTTTTAAGTGAGCTGACTTATGCTGGGCATACACGGCCAGATAAAATGCCTGTCAGACCGACAGACATTTTATCTGGCCGGCTGCCAGCCGCAGATGTCGCCGGCATACACTGTGAGATTTCTCTCACAGTGTATCAGCCCGAAATCTGCGCTCCGCCCCGGGGGAGGAGACATTTCCCTGTTCCTTCCGTAGGAAGGAACACAGGAAATGTCTGTCTGTCGGCTGCGGCTGGGCATACACTGCCCGATGCGGCCGACAGTTTACAGGGAAATATCGCATTGGACAGGCATGCTGGACAATCCAGCATGCCCGACCGAGCAACCCTCGGTTGCCCCCCCACATGCTACAATTATCGGGGCGATCCGCCGATATTAGGCGGATCGCCCCGATAATTGTAGCGTGTATGGCCAGCATAAGGAAGACTCTTGCTCATACTTACAGATTTTGTATGAATCCTTTCCGGGAGCAGCCCAGAGAGGAGAGCTGCTCTCAGCTCCAAGGGGCCGGACCAGACTATAGTCGTCATTAGGCCCAACCCCTTTACAGGAAAAGCCCGTGATTCGCGGGTCTGCGTGGAGATGGATGGGCTAAATTACGCGATTCACGTCATTCATCCCCGCCCCCTCCCTATGGACCCTCAAATTTCTCGACAAATCTCCCCATCCTGCCTACTTCACTAGGAGATCTGGCTACTCTTTCGGGGGTGCGGGGGGCTACCCTAAAATTGGGAGCCTCCAGCGAGTAGGCAAGTATGCTCTTGCTATACACAGAGCGGGGTATATTTATTAAAGTGAGTGAGTTTAGAAGTGGAAATGTTGCCCATAGCAACCAATCAGATTCTAGCTTTTATCTTCTGGTAGGTGCTAGTGTTAAGTAGAATCTGATTGGTTGCTATGGGCAAAATCTCCATTTCTAAAAACACTCACTTTAGTAAATATACCCTTGGCTCTCAGTGCAAACTGGGAGGGGGTGAATGCATGCTGAGAGGGGGTCAGTGTGTGCTGGGAGGGGCTCAGTGCATTCTGGGAGGGGATAAATGCATGCTGGGAGGTGGGGATCAGTGCATGCTGGGAGAGGGTCAGTGCATGCTTGGAGGGAGTCAGTGCATTCTGGGAGAGGATCAGTGCATTCTGAGAGGCGGGGGTCAGTAGGAGCTAGAAGGCAGTATTAGTGTATGCTGAGTAGGGGACAGTGGCCCCGATTCATAGCCGGAAGCTCTGACGGAGCGCTCGCTCTGAATCAGGGCGTCTTTTTTTTTTTATGGAGCAGCCTCCTGGCCGCTTGCATAGCTGTGGGTTGCCACCCACAGCTAATGCGAGCGGCCAGGATGATGGTCGCGATGGTCAAGACCATCGCGACCATCGGGCTTGCGACGAGACCCTTGTAGTAGGGTCTCGTGGCCGCAAGCCCCAGAGAGCTTTCGGCTCAAACAGAGCCGAAAGCTCTCCCACTGACATCACTTGTGATGTCAGTGGGGCCATCCCCAGACGGTAGGCGTTCTTATGGGAACGCCTCCATCTGGGCAGCCACCCCCCCGGCCTGCCCACCAAAGGCGGCATGCTGTCACTCAACATTGACAGCACGCACCCTTTGGTGCGAGACCCGGAGTGACAGATTGCCCGTCGCTATGTGGGTCTCGTGTATGCGCACGATGGAGCCGGCTCCATCGTGCGCATTCGCTCTGGGCCACCACTGACCTGGTTGCGAGCACTCAGCGCTTGTGACCGGGTCTGCTTGGAGGGGTTCAGTTAGAACAGTGTGTGCTGGGAGAGGAGGTCAATCCATGGTGAGATGAAGTCAGTGCAAGCTGGGAGGGGGACCATGCATGCTGGGAGGGGGCAGTGCATGTTGGGTGGGGGTCAGTGCGAGCTGAGAAGAGGTCAATGGTTGCTGGGAGTTCAGGGTCAGTGAGTGCTGGTAGGGGGCAGTGAGTGCTGGTAGGGGGGCAGAGCATGTTTGGAGAGGGGCGGTGAATGCTGGGAGGAGGTTGGTGATTTTGTTAGTCTCTTGGGGTATAATAAGCTATATGCATCAACTAATGGGGTTATTCAAGTAGGTATGGCTAAATGCTTGTATTAAAAATGACAGGCAGCAGTAGGTATCCCCCCTGGGCAACTCTAGGCATGCCCACTCTGGGGGAGCGCTGCAGACATGTGTCTCTAGAAGCTTTGGGAGGCCCCTTCAAAATTTTGCTATGGGGCCAACAAAATTCTAGCTACAGCCATGACCAAAAGTTTTGAGAATGACACAAGTATTGTTTTTCACAAAGTTTGCTGCTTCAGTGTTTTTAGACCTTTTTGTCAGATATTACTATGGTATACTGAAGTAAAATTACAAGCATTTCATAAGTGTCAAAGGTTTTTATTGACAATTACATTTACGTTTATGCAAAGATTCAATATTTGCAGTGTTGTCCCTTCTTTTTCAAGACCTCTGCAATTCGCCCTGGCATGCTGTCAATCAACTTATGGGCCACATACTGACTGATGGCCGCCCATTCTTGCCTAGTCAATGCTTGTAGTTTGTCAGAATTTGTGTGTTTTTGTTTGTCCACCCACCTCTTGAGGATTGACCACAAGTTCACAATGGGATTAAGATCTGGGCAGATCTTGGCCATGGACTCAAAATTTCGATGTATTGTTCCCCCGAGCTACTTAGCTATCACTTTTCCCTTATGGCAAGGTGCTCCATTATGCTGGAAAAGGCATTGTTCATCACCAAACTGTTCTTGGATGGTTGGGAGTAGTTGGGAGGAGTTTGGTGAATTAGCAAAGCAATAATGACTGCACGTGTTTCCTTGCAGGTAACCATGATTAACAGAGGATAAACAATGATTTCAAACTCCACCCTCCTTTTAAAGCTTCCAGTCTGTTTTTTTAACTCAATCAGCATAACAGAGTGATCTCCAGCCTTGTCCTCGTCAATCCTCTCACCTCTGTCAATGAGAGAATCACTGACATGATGTCAGCTTGTCCTTTTGTTGCAATGCTGAAATGCAGTGGAAATGTTGGATTTGGGATTAAGGGGTTGATTCAGACCCGGACGCTAAACTGCGCTCTCTCGCAGCCAAAAGGGTCTGGGTTTGCAAATTCCGCGATCCGCTCTCTGGTGTAAGGACACCCTCTATGTCTCAGAGAGCGATGGCAGAGCGAACGCAAACCGTTATAAAGATGCCCACTTTTCTCTCTTAACGCATGTAATCTCTAGGAAGTGTATGAATAATCGGAACCATCGAGAACCATCGAAGCTGCACTCAACGCTTGAGGTAGAACTTACCCCGCCGCAAGCACTGTGATCACTGCAGGCTGAAATACAACCAAGTGACGTGTACAATGACGCATCTTTGCTAATTATGCACATCCATAAAACTCAGTTTGACGCCCAGACACGCCTGTGTTCGCAGCACCACTCCCCCTTTACCACCCACAAACGGCACTATCTGTCACTCAAAGTAGCGCTCAGTCTTTGTGCTGCGAGTGCACGATTCCCGATCACAGTGACTGGTTCGCGCACGTGCACTGCGATGCATACGCATGCGCAGACGGGCGATGATTGCCCATAGCGTGCATTCGCAGCTTAGCGACCGTGTCTGAATTGGGCCCTAAGTTCATTGTCATGGCAAAGACGGACTTTGCAATTAATTGCAATTCATCTGATCACTCTTCATGACATTCCGGAGTATATGTAAACAGCCATCATAAAAACTGAAGCAGCAGACTTTATGAAAACCAATACTTGTGTCATTCTCAAAACTTTTGGCAATGGCTGTACACTCCTGGCTCTATTGCTAAAAGAAATAAAATAAAAAGTAAATAAAAACATTACAAACCTGAGAAATTATAAAAATGCAAACTCAGCCCAAAATAAACCATATTGGTTATTTACTCAAAACTAATTTCATATAACTGACAGTTGCCGATAGTGTTTGTTACATTACTGGTGGTAAATATAATAAAGATGTATAGTGTAATTTCCATGATGGAGATGCGTACTGTAGGTGATCACAGACAGCTGGGAAATGAGACACTAGCCCATACATTCTTAGCGGTGACAATCAGTGTTGCTGATCCTCATCATCCTCATTGTACAGTATCTTGTAGCACACACCCTCCTGCATTGGAGATTTGCCTCCTGACAGGTGCACATGTGTTTGTGTACAGGTTTATGTGAATGCCCTATTTGTCATCTGCCCTTCCTATCCCTCCCCATATACGAGTTATGTACATATATGTGATGTGTGGACATGTGCTGCAATGGCTTATCTATAATGAGTGCAGGGGGGCCCACCACGCACACTCTGCACCCATATCTTCAGTACTTACCTCTCTGAAGTTCCGTGTCGGTGGCAGGAGCGCTGCGCAAATCACTGGGAAAATGGCGCGGGTCCCATATTCCCAGGGTTTTGCACATGCGCAGCAAGAAAGTAGCTGGGAAAATGGCTGCTTCACCATTTCCCCGGAGACCTGGCAAAGCACTAAAGTCTACTAATGCTCAGAGTCTAGTGTCTACTGCTCTGCCAGGTAGAGAGGAGGGGGCCCTGGACGGAGACTGCACAAAGGCTCCCCCCCCCTTAATATGCCTCTGATGTGCAGACAGACATCCAACAAAAATGTCCCTATAAAATACAACCTCCTGTAACTTAGATAATCCCATTCCTTCTTTTTACTTTTTTATTTTTCTCCTAAAATGAATTTGTCTTATATGAGTCATGTTAGTGAGGGAGCATTAGCACTGTCTTTATTTTGTGCTATTTATGTGTGTTTGAAGATTTTTATTGCATTGCTGAAATTGTGCCTAGAAGTGCACTTTTCTTCCCACAGGCAGCCAAAGGTGCAATATGTGTGTCATGAAGAATACAGGATGTGTCCCGGAGTACAACCCTCTGACAAAATCAAGGGGTTTTATTTTTTTTTGCAAAGAAATGAATCCAGAAATGAATCCACCATTAAAACTGGGAACACTCCTAAAAAAATGGGCCTTCCTCACACCACCTGCTCATTTATATTATCCAATCATGCAAAATAAAATATTATTTTTATACTCAAAACTACCTTAATCTCCACAGACATTTTTGGGCTAAATATCTATGCAAAGAATCTCTGTAAACTCAGGCACATTTGGACAAAAGAAAGTGTATGGTAATACAGAAGAACATTTATATTGTATAATTTTAACAGTTTGGGTGGTGGTAAATTAACTTTGAATTTTTTGCTGGCTATTACTTTTTGAACGGAGCTTGCATTCTGCAGATGAGCCAGCAGGGGGCAATCATTCACAATTTATATTCTAATGTAAGCATTTACCATCCTGGACTAAGCGCTTAATTATTATCTTTCAGATATTTAATACTTTTGAAAGTCTTACTTACTTCTTACTCCCCATTAGGGCACCTAACACTTGGTTGCTTATGCTCTGTTGTTTATCTAGGTGTTATGGTCGCTAATGTAGCAATGTATATTATCCGGTATGCAATCGGGACACCGACTGCCTAAATACCGGCAGCCGGCTTCCCGACTGTCATATCCCGGCAAGGGTGAAATGCCGGGCGTCTAGATGTAGACGCCCGGCATTTCCCCAACACCGGGAGACCGGCGCCCGGCATCCCGATCGTGCCGGGCGCCGCGAGCGGACAGCCGCGGGGGGGAGGGTTAGGTTTAGGGCTCCCGGGGGGGACTTAGGGTTAGGCACCCACCCGGGAGGGTTAGGGTTAGGCTAGGGGGAGGGAGGGTTAGGGTTAGGTACCCCGGGGGGGACTTAGGGTTAGGCACCCCCCCGGGGGACTAAGGTTTAGGCAGCGGGGAAGGGGGTGGTTAGGGTTAGGCACTTAGAGGGGGGATTAGGGTTAGGCACTTGGGGGGGAGGTTAGGGTTAGGCACCCCTAAGGAGGGTTAGGGTGGTTAGGTTAGACAATACTTACCTATCCACGATCAGGATTTCCAGCGCTGTCGGGCTTCCGCTGCCGGGATCTCAGCTGATGTCGGGCTGCCGCTGCCGGGAATCAAACTGCCGGCCATGCAGCCGCCGGTATTTCATACCAATTCCTATTATCCATGTCCTGTATTGTATTGTACTGTAAGTCACTGTTCAACTTATTTGTTTATGTACTTTGTAAGGCGCTGCGTAACACTTGTGGCACCATATAAATAAATGATAATAATAATAATAATAATAATAATAATAATAAAAATCTTTCTAGTCTTGACTGTGTAAATACAAGTGGATGTATTTAAATTGTGCCCATACATATTTTTGTGGGTGTGAGTTTGAAAAAATAAATTAAACTTAAAGGTGATGAGATGTATTAATGACTGCATTTATAATACGATCATTAATGTACATAGCTGCTCCAAAATACTTTGTCCAAAACTTGTTGTCCCAGTGTTGTCATCACTTCTGGATTTATGACTCAGGAGACATAATGCACATGCATGGCCATAGGGCTGAGCATGTGTTAGTGGCCACTATCAGAGACTAATCCTTTAGTTCCCTCTGTGGAGTACCTTCCTCTAAAGATGGAGATAGTTATCAGGGCCAAGTTGTGGAAAGCTGAACATTCTAGAGGTTGGTGCATTCAGCCACATTGCAGCCCTATAGAAACCTTTGGGGACTGCTCTGACACTGGACCCTGATCATACAATAGGGGCAGCCTAAAATGATGCAGAAAACCTCAGAAAAACTACATTTTTGGGAGGTTTTACAGCAAATTTAGTTTATACATCTCTCCCAAAAATCACTGCGTATGACACTTGCATACTGAAGATTAACCAGTAGAGGGCCATCATTCATCATTTATAGTATAATAATCTAAACATTCACCATTCTGGACTGTTTGCTTTATTACTAACTTTAACATATTTAATTGTTTTGCAAAATTCAAGTCCTATGATTAAGTTTCTTCAGAGGATTGGTATCTATATTGAATAAAGGTACATTTTTGAACTGTGTAGAGGACAGTCTTTTAGTTCTTTATGTAGTTAGCTATTTAGTTAATCAATACATAACTTTATTTTCAAACAATGGCTTGCTAATTTTACAGAACAAGCAATTGTGACTTTTATTCTCCTTTATATTATAAGCTTTTGCAAGCAAATTCCTCTTAACGTCTGTTAACTAAACATGCATGTTTAAAAGCATCTCCCTGATTGTACAGCTTTGCATATACTTAGAGGCTAATAATAAGACTGTTATAGGATGCTGTGAGTTAGGAAGAAAGCAGTGAGAACTGTTTATTAGCATCTTGAAGGTTATACAGTGCCAGGGGAAGAGTAGTAATAAGATGTCTAAAGATGGGTACACACCTAGCAGATATATTGTATCTGCAGATCAAGTGATCTGCAGATATAACTGTAGATGATGGTCGTTCATATACACTGACCATCGTCTTCCTGGGAGCTGCAGGTCCTACTGGCCGGGGGCGGGTCGGAGGCGGGTCCGCCCTCCTCCCCGTGTAGGACATGTGTACAGGCGTGTGTACAGGCGTGTGTACAGGTGATCGGCTGATCGCTCGTACACACTTGCCGATGGACAGATATGTCTGCAGATATGTCTGCCATTGGCTGTGCAACACAGCCGACATGACATGTCTGTGAACGACGTTGTTCACACACATATTGCTGGTACACACTTGCTGAGGGGCACCAGATATATTGGGCGATTAATTGATTGGCCAATATATCTGTCAGTGTGTACCCAGCTTAACTTGTTGATACAAAAATGTTTATGGGAGAGATAATATTTATCCTTTAAACCCTGGTAGAAGAAAAGCTGGCCTACTAGATAAAAAACATCTGTGATTACCATTACTCCTTAACCAGAGGCAAACACAGGTTAGTGTGTGTGTGTAAATATATGTATGTGTGGTCCAATCTAATTGTTGTACAATATGCCCAGGTGCCCTCCTAATGATGCACAATATCCAATGTAGTCACCCACTTGAATGACTGAGGCGGCACTCCAGGACATAGAAAGGATCATTTACTTGTAGAACACCAACTTTTCAGAGCCCTCCGGCACCTTCACATAAGAGCCGGTGGGCTCTGAAACGTTGGTGTTCTACAAGGAAATTATTTAGATATACACACATATTGTACATATACAGTATATACACACACACATACATATGTCACACATACATTACACGTACACTTACCTGTTCATAGTCATTCTGATGAGGAAGGGACCTGGCAGGCTGGCACCATGTAATTAGGCCCCTCCCCCTAATGCCACGATTCGTGAGTCATTCTGGAGGGGGCGAAGCCAAATTATGTGATTCTAATGGAATCACATCATATTGGCTCCACCACCTCCCTTTTGCAAAGGCGGAGCCGTGAATCGCTGTATTTTGCCACAAGAGGGGGGCAGGGCCTGCGCTACTGTTAACCTCTCCAATCTAAAAATGTGGCATTATCTAAACTAGGTTGAGAAATGGGGTCATCTCAAAGCGGTAAATATTTGGAGCTGGAAGGGTTTCTATTAAATTTAGCATTAATGGCCAACTGGGAGAAATATGTATCTCTAAATAGTAAATGAATCCATGGGTGTGAAGGAACTGTGTTTAGGAGAAATGGAGGGTTTCCTCCAATTGAATATTAGTATAAGTTTCTTGGCGTAACAACCAGTCAGAAATATAATGAATAAACACAGCGGGACAAATTTAATAGGGGGAGAGTTCAGCAGTAATCTCTCACCTTGGTCGAGTTTTATCTTCAATATGAGAGTTTTTTGAGTCTGAAAAACATGCGAGTTTGCAAGTTCTCAGACTCTATTGCATTGGGCAAGTTTAAAATGTGTGAGAGTTTACTGGTAGACTTTCACATTTTATAAACTCTCACCCTATTACATTTGGCCCAGCGTGTGTGAATGTGAGTAAATTTGGTACACAAAGACGGAATCAGTATGATTTACCACTGGACCCATGCCCGGCGGTTGGAATCCCGACAGCGGCATCCCGGGAGAGGAGGAAATCCCGATCGTCCAAGGTAAGTATATACTAACCTATTTCTACCCCCTAACCCTAACCCTCCCTTTGGGGTGCCTAACCCTAACTTTCCCCCCCAGTGCCTAACCATAATCCCCCCTCTAAGTGCCTAAACCTAACCCCCCTTCCCCGCCGCCTAACCCTAAGTCCCACGGGGGAAAGCCTAACCCTGTCCCCCCCAGGGGTGCCTAACGCTAACCCTCCCTTCCCATAGCTTAAACCTAACCTCCCGGGGGGGTGCCCAACCCTAAGTCCCCCCCGGGAACCATAAACCTAACCCTCCCTCCCATGGCTATCCGCGCTCGGCGCCCGGCGTCCCTTCGATGCCGGGCGTCAGGCTTCCGGCATATGTCTAATGACAGGCATCGGGATTTCAACGCCTGTCATTAGACACTTGCCGGCTGTTGGGATTAGGTCCGTCGGCATCACGACTGCATACCACAAAGACCCCATCATGTTTGCAAATATTTAATTTAACAGAAGGCATTCTAGGCTTTTTTCCATATATCTGGAGCTGATTGGTTGGTACTTTATCCCAGTCCACTATACAGTGTCGGACTGGGGCATGTAGGGCCCACCAGGGGAATACAGTGATAGGGGAACATACTTAGGGGTGTGGCCAGCTTACGGAGGGACTGTGGCCATCCTCCACCGAGGATTGGCTAACCATTAGAGAGTGTATGTTCTGGGCCCCTTTAAAAAAAAAATATAATAATAATACTAGTGCATGAATGATAATGTACCATATTAATAACACCAATGCATTATAGAAAATACACCATAGTCCTGTGCAGTACAATGTAACATATGCATAATCTATAATTTAAGTGCACAGTCTGGAGCCTGATCCCTAGAAAAGGGGGAGTGCCCTTAGGCAGTGGGGCCCACCAGAGGTTTCCCCTGTAGGCTAGTCCAACCCTGCCACTGTATCACTCTCCAAGGCTTGATACATCTCCCCCTACTGGTGGCATTTTGGATGCGATGCATCCCACCAAACATTGCAAGCATACTGGCATTTAGTAACGTTGTAGGCATGATGATTTAAGCAAAGGACAGCTCTCCCGATAAGAGCTGTCCTTAGTGGAGTGGGGACTTCTGGGTTTATGACCCGGGAGTCCCACTGCACATGCACGGCCATCGGTCAGTACATGCGTGAGCCACAGGGGACCCTGGAAGGAATCCTGTTGGCCAGAAATATGCAAAAAAACATAAATTCACCTGTGCACAAGCGCAGTATGCTAAAACCTGCTATTTGGAGATCTGCCCAACTCAGAGTCTGGGCCAGCGACCTGAGAAATGATTAGCTCAGACTTGGGAATACCAATATACTGATTTTCCCATCAGCATGTTTAGACAAACCTCAGCCAATTTTATTTTCCACACAGGATGGAAAATATATATATATATATATATATATATATATATATATATTGTACAGCACTGCAGGGCTTTTGTGGCATCATATAAAAAAATTATAAAAATAATACAGATACTTGCACAGTGAACAAGTTTCTGCACTAGACTTATGCGACCTTACCACAAATCCCAGCCTGGCTGAATCTGCCCAAGATTTTAATTGGTCCATCTCGAAAGTTGGACAAAATCGACCAACCTTTGTATGATGAGTTGGATTATTATAGAAGATGAAATTAAATCCATACTTAAGCATGTTTGATCTGATCAGGGGTGCAAGTATTAGACTTTGTTGGGGTTAGAGGGGTCAGATTGCAAATACATACTTCTCAACAGTCCACATTTGTCCCGATTTGCAGTGTGGTTGGGAGGTATTACATTGCTGCACATAATGGAAGGGAGTGTCTACACACTGAACGGCATCTAAAAAAATTTATTTTTAAAACAATGCCCAATGCAGGTGTAATTATACCCTCAGTGTGCCACAGCAAATGCAGATGTTGTGGTAGAATGTAAAGTATCACAATCCACTTTCACTATTTATTAGTTTGTGTTCAGTTTATGAAATCCATTTCAAAATCAAACCTCAAATCTCCATTACAATCAATGCGAAATTGAATGCAAAATTAAATTCAACTTCCTCATTACTTCCTATTGGGTCAAATGTATCACATGCAAACTAAATAACAGGGTAAAAATTGGAAACACTTGTTCACACCCTAGAAAAGTGAAAGTGATTTATAATTTCTTCATATATATAATATACTCATCTTAAATATATATATATATATATATATATATATACCTATACATATGTTTATACACACATACATATATATATATATATATATATATATATATATATTGGTTGCTAATGCTGTCCTTTGTGGGTGGCTGGGTGAGAGAGTCTACCGAAGGTGCATAAAATGGTGGTTGATCCACCTGGCCATCCTTTTAACTCTGCCCGAGGCTCTCTCCTCCAGCCACTAGCCTAATTTGTTGACAGCTTCTTGCAGGAGGTTGTATCTTCTATCCTGAGCTATTTGAAGGACATGGAAGACTTTCTGAATTAAATTAGGGACATATCTGATTTACCGGATGAAGCCCTCTTGGTATCCCTAGATGTGTCATCACTTTATACCATTATCCCACATGAGCAGGGGATGATGGCCATCAAAAAGTTATTACAGTTAAAAGCAGTCCAGGGTCCCCCCAATAGAATTTATTTTGGGCCTGCTAGGTTTGGTTCTTAAACATAATCACTTTATGTATGATGAGGATTACTTCCTACAAATTTCCGGGACCGAGATGGGCAAAAACCTTGCACCGGCTTACACCAACATATTTATGCATGACTATGAGGAGAGTAATATTATGTTGGTGTTTGGAAGTAACATCCTTTACTATAAAAGATATTTTGATGACATATTCATGATTTGGACCAATACAGCTGAGAGTCTATGGTCAACTATCTGAATAGGCTTGACAATCCAGTTTGTTTTACTGGTAAGGCTGATGTGAACTCTTTGGACTTCCATGACATTACGATTTTCAAAAGAGGACCTTCTTTGGGGACTACCCTTTTTTGCAAAAACACGGATCGTAATACATTACTTTTTGCGACAAGTAACCACCTGCCTGAATTAAAGAACAGTCTACTAACATCTCCATTTCTCTGTGTTCTTCAGAACTATACCTATACAGGTACTGCTGAAATACAAATCAAAGAGATGAAGGCGCTGTTTAAACAAACGGGCTACTCTAGCACCATTATTGAAAGCTGCTTGACCAGATCAAGGAAAAAGCTAACCAACAAGACAAAAATTGAAGGCAAGAATTGGATGTCCTTTGTAAGCCAATTTGATTATTTGTCCACCGATATGAGGAGATCAGTGAAGAAAAACTGGCACGCGGTGGCCTCAGATCCAGTTTTTAAGGGCAAAATTAATGATCCACCATTGATGGCATTTCCCCGTGGACGGAACCTGAAAGAGTTGCTGATGTTACCTACTAGTTGCCCAAATAGATCTAATAAGATCTGGCTGCACTCTGCTAAACCTGGATGTTTTAGATGCATAAATTGTGTGACCTACAGGTCTCTACTGATTGGCCCTACATTTCCACACCCTCACTGTGGGAAACCAGTAAAAATCAAGTATAAACTTCACTGCTTATTGGACCATGTCATTTACCTACTTACCTGCCCATGTGGGCTTGACAACCCGGGTTTTTCGGGAAAGGATGGCAAACCATCACCGTTCCATCAGACAAGCCTTAACATTGGGCACATCTGACAAGCCAGTGGCAGTAAATTTTTTAGAAGCAGGTCACCAGGTGGCATCGCTAAAATGTCGCATTATTGACTGGGTCCCCAAATCCCCAAGAGGAGGGGATCATGAATTCAGCCTTAATAAATTGGAGACTAAATTGATTTTTGCTCTAGACACAGTAGCCCCAAAGGGCCTAAATGAATATAATCCTTTAAATGCTTTTTTGAGATGAGTTGCCTGCCTTGGTTACATAACACTTTAATTTGTTTCTTGTTTTTGGGTATATAGTTGTGGTATAATTATTTTTGGGATGTGTGTGTTCCTATACTTCTTAAATAATTCCCTCAAATATATTTTAAAAATTGTAAAAAAAAAATCATCAAAATTATATAAAAAATGTAAAAGATTTAAAAACATATATAAAAACATTCTAGTTATTTTCATATATATATACTGTACATATGGTATTTTCTAAAATAATTATAGTTAATAGTTCAGTATAATAGGGTACGCTGAATAGCCCAAAAAGCCTAGAGTGACTGAGCCTCACTGGATAGCCCACATTCCCTGTTATTTGAATGAGATGTAATATAGTCACTGTATATATAGCTCTTAATCCTGGTGTTATTTGTCTATTTTGCATGTACAATCAAGTTATGCACATTAGAGCCACAGACACAGAGTGATGACGTCAGCGCTTAGTCGCACGACTTTACCTTAGTATGGTTGATTGGCATCTGGTCTGGTTATTTTGGTATATATATATATATATATATATATATATATATATATATATATACATTTTTATGGATATACTTTATACATGTGACATATAATTTATTTTTAAAACATTTTTTTTGTTTGCATGGCTTTGTCGGCTGAACCCCACCATGGGGGGCGGGGCCTGTATGCACTTTTGGCTATGGGTCCCCAAAGAGCTAGTTACACCCCTGATACAGCAGGTAGGTGCACAGCATAGCATAGCCTTGAGCAGCCATTATTCATACAGCCAGACTGCCCCACATACTTTTGGGAACTTTTAAAAGCATCACAATCAATTTCCAGCCAGCAGAATGGAGTTTAGGAGCTCAAATCGACTGTCTCTCCTTATTCTATTTATTTGGGGATATGAAGTTTGATTTTGAGTTCAATTTATGTTCGATTTGCAAATCGATTGTTAGTAAATGAAGGGATCCTATATTTGACTATGGAAAAACATCGATGTTTTGCCTATATTCGATTTTGAGTGAAATTCAGTTTTCTGTTCAATTTGACATTCGATTTTGGCTTTAGTAAATCTCCAAAATCAAAATTGAATGGAAATCGAACCAAAATCGAATGGCAAATCGATTGATCTTTAGTAAATATACCCCCTGGTGGTTTTTTGTGCTATTTAAGTGCTTCTTGGGTGGGGATGGAGGGACAGGTTGAGAAGTATTCAGAGCTGGGGGCAGGACGGAGCAGGTGATGGGCAGACTTAGGTGACGCATATCCAGACTTGCAAAAGTATAAAAATTGTTTTAAAGTGAAACAATTTCAAAGCATATATTCCAAACATGCGTGACAGATTTTGTAGGAGAGAACATATGTACAAAGACGCCAAGGTTACTTAACAGACATGATCATCAACACAAATCTCTCCACCCTAAGCAATGGCCTGACAGCCGTTTCAGAGCTCACTCACACACTTTTGTCATCCTCTACTTGTGTGCTTGAAATTGTCTAGTTATGACAGAATATTTAACTACAGCATAATACTGTTCCTTTTAATCTGTATAGATGATGCAATTTTGCCTACCTATTTTTATATCAAGAATCATTATGTGAATTTTATTACTCTATTTTTTTTTAAAAACAGGAATACCCTGGAAATATACAGTAAGGTATTTTTGTTAATCATAAAACACTGCATAGGCTGTAAGCAAAATGGCTGTATTTAATATCCCCCCATTTTAGCTCTCCCTTTAGTCTGTTATTAATGCTTAATCATGTTGTAGATTGTCATGGGTTGGCAACCTCATTCATATACTTTCCCCAGCCCAATAAATATAAATATATTCACTATCAGAACAGTGGGATTAATAATGTTATGAAATATATGCTCTTTATGAAATGCTTAATAAAGGGCTAATTAATTATATGAAGACAAAAGCTTTCCTGGACCTGAATTCTGAGCCTGACAGTGTATTTAATACAGTGTGTCTAGCATGTTCAAGTATTTGAATTTGTAGTCATCTTTTTTCTTTCTGATATAGCTTAGGCCACATCTGCATGTGGGCCATTACATTACAAAGGTGATATTGCAGTTAATAAAACTATTAAGTCTAGGCTTAGAAGTGACAGGTCCTGCAAAGGTCTTTGCTTCTATTTTGGCAAACTTGCACACTTCTTAGTTTCCACATGGAAAAGTTATTCTGAATGATTCATGGATTACTTTTTTAACAACTTGGACAAAAATTGATTTCAAGGATTTAGGGGCATATGTATTAATCATGGCAGTGCTGCGATTATTTACAGTCTGTCTCGCAGTGGACTCCAATGTGTATTAACTGTAACTCGCTGGGACAGTGGAAGAGTCTTTCAAACTTTTAAAAGTTTCCTCCTGAGAAGCTGACAGAGGCTACAAGAAAGTGATCCCACTCCTGCGATTATGCTTCCATAGGCATGAAGCGATTTTTCACCAGCTAAGGATGGCATAAACCAATGATGCCAATCTCAGAAAAAGCATAGCTTATCGGAGTTGGTACATACTGTAGGTATCAGATCATTGTCCCCATTGATAACAATGGAGACTGCAGTGTGCAGTGCTAATGAGCCTTCTGCAGGAGTATTTCTATAAAATCTCCTGTATTAGGCTGTTAGTATATAGTGGGTTTCTGGCGTTTCTACATATTTTTGTGAAAAAACAGACTTGAAGCTAGGTGCTCGATTCAGACCCGCTCGCTAGATGCGTTCACACGCAGCAAAAGTATGCAAATCTGTGTTCGCATGGCAAAGCATTAGCACGCCCACTATATCTTGGAGTGCGATCGCGATGTGTATGCAGATGCCCACCAGCCTGTCTTATGACGCCCACTTATGTACGTCATCTCCAGGATGTGTCTGCAACCATCGGTAACATCGAGTACCATCGGAAGCAAACGCAGCACTTGTGGTTGACCATACCCTACGGCAAGCACTGCGAGTGCTTCAGTGTGAATTTCAACCATGTGTACTATGACGCTGCACCTTTATTATGCACGCTTCTGAAATGGCGTTGAGGTGCTCAGGCACGCCTGCGTTTGCATCACCACTCCCTCATTTCCACTGACCATCCCATCACCACCCACAAATGGCTTCACCTGCCACTCATTCTAGCGAGGTGGCTATGCGCAGTGAGCAAACTCTTCCCGATTGCATGGACTAGTTCGCGCACGTGCACTGCGATGCGTATGCATGCGCAGATTGCAAACATCGGCAGGCTGCGTGCGAACGCAGCCTAGTGAGCGGGTCTGAATTGGGCCCTAGGCCCCTTAGCTTTTTTGTATACGATGTTTGCTCTATGTGTTTATTTATGTAATTGTGTAATTTCAGTGATCATTTAATATATAAGAGTAATCTAGAAAGTAATTCCTGCTGCACCGGTTATTCACCCTCTCCAATTCATGGTTGGGCAGTCCCCCTAACGGTTTTGTAAGTGCTCTGTGAGTGGCGTGCTGTTATGTTGTTATTGGAGATGTTATGTATTGTTAAAATGAACCCTACAATACAAAACCCTCTGCCTGTGAAGTGTGGAGTATTATTCGATTTTTGAATGCTCAGAAAGTGAGAAAGTTTCCACTAGAGGGAACTGTAATATTTCTAAGAAATGAAGCTGCAACACTGTAACTTACCAAGTAGTGAACTTAAGCTAAATTCCATCCCTATTTTATTAGTTCATGTTGCTCACTGTAAAATCTATATTGGTGCAGCTGATGACCAACAAATCATATGTGCAGAGGCACCAAGAGAAGGGTGGGATGGGTAATACAACCTTAGATTTTCCATAGTCCCACTTCAAAATTCCCACTTCGACCACTGTGTGTGTGTATATATATATATATATATATATATATATACAGTATATACACATATACATATACAGTATACATTTATGTGGGATACATTAAAGAGACTATTTACTAAGCAGTGTTAGGAGTAGGGGTGTGCACCGGCCACTTTTCGTGTTTTGTGTTTTGGTTTTGGATCTGGATCTTTCTTCGTGTTTTGGATCTGGATTGGTTTTGCCAAAACCACCCTTCCGTGTTTTGGGTTCTGGGTTTTGTGTTTTGGATCTGTATTTTTTTTTAAAAAAAGCATAAAAACAGCTAAAATCACAGAATTTGTAGGTTTTTCTGCTCCTATGCTATTATTAACCTCAATAACCTTAATTTCCACTCATTTCCAGTCTATTCTGAACACCTCACACCTCACAATAGTGTTTTTATGTCCAAAAGGTTGCACCGAGGTAGCTGGATGACTATGCTAAGCGACACGAGTGGGCGGCACAAACACGTGACCCATCTAGGCGTGATACTGCAGTGGCAGACAGGTTGGCAGTTTGAAAAACTAGGCCCCAAACTGTACATAATGCAAAGAAAAAAAAGAGGTGCAAGATGGAATTGTCCTTGGGCCCTCCCACCCACCCTTATGTTGTATAAACAGGACATGCACACTTTAACAAACCAATCATTTCAGCGCCAGGGTCTACCACACAACTGTGGCTGAAATGATTGGTTCGTTTGGGCCCCCACAAAACAAGCTGGCAATTAATGTGTCCCTGCACAAACTGGCTTTACGGAGGCAAGATGTCATCCTCATCCTCCTCATCCACCGATTCCTCACCCTCTTCAGTGTGTACATCCTCATCCTCACAGAGTATTAACTCGTCCCCACTGGAATCCACCACCACAGGTCCCTCTGTACGTTCTGGAGGCTGGTCTCCCTGGAAGAGCTGATAATTCATTTTGATGAACATCATCTTCTCCACGTTCTGTGGAAGCAACCTCCTATGCCCTTCGCTGACAAGGTTCCCGGCTGCACTAAACACTCTTTCGGAGTACACACTGGAGGGGGGGCAACTCAGATAAAATAGAGCCAGTTTGTACAGGGACCTCCAAATTGCTTCTTTTTCCTGCCAGTACAGGTACGGACTGTCTGACATGCCTACTTGGATGCTGTCACCGATGTAATCCTTTAACAGACAGACGCACGCTTGTCGCTGCTGCTTTAAGGATGCAGGTGCGGCTACAGCCCACACATTTCACAAAGTCAGAAAAAAAAATAAGATTTTTTTTATTGTTTGTGGAGCGCACTTTGAGGGTTACACCACCCTTTAACAGACAGACGCACGCTTGTCACTGCTGCTTTGAGGACAGTATCATATGCAGTGACAGTAGACTTGTCAGAAATTGTTGGTACGTCCTTCAGTCCGGACCAGATGTCCAAACCGGCCCTTGACTTATGACACAGGCGCACGCTTGGCACTACTTTGTTGATGCATGTGCGGCTACTGCGCACACAATTCACAAACATAGAAAATATTTTTTTATTTGGTTTGGACTGGAGTGTACTTTGGGGGTTACAGCACCCTTTAATGGTCAAGCCAGCCGGCCCTTTACTTATGACACAGGCGCACGCTTGGCACTACTTTATTGATTCACGTGCGGCTACTGCGCACACAATTCACAAACACAGAAAATATTTTGTTATTTGGTTTGGAGTGTACTTTGGGGGTTACAGCACCCTTTAACGGTCAAGCCAGCCGGCCCTTTACTTATGACACAGGCGCACGCTTGGCACTACTTTGTTGATGCACGTGCGGCTACTGCGCACACAATTCACAAACACAGAAAATATTTTGTTATTTGGTTTGGAGTGTACTTTGGGGGTTACAGCACCCTTTAACGGTCAAGCCAGCCGGCCCTTTACTTATGACACAGGCGCACGCTTGGCACTACTTTGTTGATGCACGTGCGGCTACTGCGCACACAATTCACAAACACAGAAATTTTTTTTTTTTTTTTAGCACTTGGGGGGAGCACCCCTGACGGACAGAGCACCCCCTGGACAACACTACAGCACCCCTTTAGGACTGGGACACTGCACAGGACTTTGGAGTGGACACAGCCCCTATGGACAACTGACTGCACAACACAGTCCAGCCAGCCCCTATGGACTTTGAAGTAGTGGACACAGCCCCTATTAACAACAGCAGCACAGCACAACACAGCCAGCCCTTATGGACTTTGAAGTAGTGGACACAGCCCCTATGGACAACAGCAGCACAGCGCAGCACAGCACAGCACAGCACAACACTACTCTGCACTACACTACACTACACTACACAGCCCAGCCAGCCCTAACTCCCACCCTCCCTCTTCACTGTCCACAGCCGAGTGAGAAAATGGCGCCGACGCGGGTACCTTATATAGGATCCAAAACCCGCGAGACTCGGAAGGTGGGATGATGACATTTTGCCTCGATTTCAGAATCCGAGTCAGGTGGGAAAAGTCGAGCCTGACTCGGATCTGCCTCGGATCGGGGGGGCTCGGGGGGGTTCGGATTTCAGAAATCCGAACCCGCTCACCCCTAGTTAGGAGACATAGTGAATAGTGATAAGTCTGTGATAAGGTGTCAGCCAATCAGCTCCCAACTGTCATTTTTCAAACACAGCCTGTGAGATGACAGTTGGGAGCTGATTGGCTGGCACCTTATTACAGACTTATGACTTTTCACTCTGGGCCTGATTCAGACCCGCTCGCAAGCGCTATGGGCTTGCAAGCGGGTCGATGGTGGCCCAGTGCGCATGCGCACTACGGAGCCGGCTCCATCGTGTGCATGCGCGAGACCAGGATAGTGACGGGCAAACCGTCGCTCCGGGTCTCGTACCAAAGGGGCATGCTGTCGATGTTGAGTGACAGCACGCCCCCTTTGGTGGGCGGGCAAGTGATGTCAGTGGCAGTGCTTTCGGCTCTGTTAGAGCCGAAAGCTCTCTGGGGATTGCGGCAACGAGACCCTACCACAAGGGTCTCGTCGCAAGCCCGATGGTCGCGATGGTCTTAACCATCGCGACCATCTTCCTGGCCACTCGCTATAGCTGTGGGTGGTCACCCACAGCTATGCGAGTGGCCAGGAGGCCGCTCTAAAAAAACAGAAGGCCGGACCTGATTCAGAGCGAATGCTCTGTCAGAGCGTCCGTCTCTGAATCAGGCCCTCTGTCTCCTAACACTGCTTAGTAAATAGACCCCTGAGTATCCCAAGACAGGGGATTACCGGTGCAGGAAACCTGACAGCTGTCAGAATCCCGGCGCAGGCATCCCAAAGGTATGTAGCGGGGCAGGAGGGAAGGATAGGGTTAGGCACTAGGGGGTAGGGTTAAATTCAGGGTGCGGGGAAGGGGAGATTATGTTTAGGCACTAGGGGGAAAGGCTAGGTTCATGCACTGGGGAGGTAGGGTTAGGGGGAGAGGGAGAATTAGGCTACAACTGACAGGTGTCGGTATCCTAACCCTGTCAAGAAGCTGGCATCAGAACTTTGACCAACAGGATCCCGACCGCTGGCATCCTGTACCCATCTCATTTATATATAGATATATATATATATATATATATATATACTGTATATACAGTATATAAAATTTCTACACTTTTCCCTCTTCCATTAGTTATTTTTGTTAAATTACTGTAAGTGAGGGTCACATGAGTGTTAAGTAAGGCCACAGAAAACCTAAAGTAAATACAATAAAATGAAGAGATGTACAGTATTTACCCCTGAAGCTGTAAATTCCAGAGGTTAATCCCAAAATTAGAATAATGGGTTAATAAAGGTTTATTTTTCATTTTCACAAAAATCCATTTTCATTCCCTAAGTGACAGCTATATAGTTTTCTTAAGTGCAACTATGTATCATATATCCTGTGCAATAATTCTAAGTTATGTCTAATTGTTGAACAGACGACACCTCAAGTATACAAAAACCTACCCTAAGGGCCTGACTTTGAGTCGGGCGATGTTGGACACAGTGAAGCAGGGCTGGATTAAGGGCCACATGGGTCTGGGACTGAAAATGTTCATGGGCCTATTGTGAGAAGCAGAGGAGGTGTGACCAGTGCTGTGTGGGTGTGGCCAATGCCATGTGGGCGTATACACCCCTACACCATCAGCTCCAATGTCTCCCTAAGTATGTAATAGTATAAAAATTAGGGGTGTGCACCGGACACTTTTCGTGTTTTGTGTTTTAGTTTTGGATCTGGATTGGTTTTGCCAAAACCACCCTTCCGTGTTTTGGGTTCTGGGTTTTGTGTTTTGGATCTGGTTTTTTTTTTAAAAAAGCATAAAAACAGCTAAAATCACAGAATTTGTGGGTTTTTCTGCTCCTATGCTATTATTAACCTCAATAACCTTAATTTCTACTCATTTGCAGTCTATTCTGAACACCTCACACCTCACAATAGTGTTTTTATGTCCAAAAGGTTGCACCGAGGTAGCTGGATGACTATGCTAAGTGACACGAGTGGGTGGCACAAACACCTGGCCCAGGGGCAGAAGTATGGGAGACAATGGAGGCGCCTGCCACCGGGCGCCAGCACTGTAAGGGGCAGCTCTTCCATCACCCACAATATATTCACCCCACTTAGGGCTGTAAATATGGGGGTAAGGGGCACTAAATGATAACTTGCCTCCGGGCATCTGGGATGAATTTACGCCACTGACGTGGCCCATCTAGGAGTGACACTGCAGTGGCAGACAGGATGGCAGTTTGAAAAACTAGGCCCCAAACAGTACATAATGCAAAGAAAAAAAAGAGGTGAAAGATGGAATTGTCCTTGGGCCCTCCCACCCACCCTTATGTTGTATAAACAGGACATGCACACTTTAACAAACCAATCATTTCAGCACCAGGGTCTGCCACACAACTGTGGCTGAAATGATTGGTTCGTTTGGGCCCCCACAAAACAAGCTGGCAATTAATGTGTCCCTGCACAAACTGGCTCTACGGAGGCAAGATGTCATCCTCATCCTCCTCATCCACCGATTCCTCACCCTCTTCAGTGTTGTGTATATCCTCATCCTCACAGAGTATTAATTCGTCCCCACTGGAATCCACCACCACAGGTCCCTCTGTATGTTCTGGAGGCTGGTCTCCCTGGAAGAGTTGATAATTCATTTTGATGAACATCATCTTCTCCACATTTTGTGGAAGCAACCCCCTACGCCTTTCACTGACAAGGTTCCCGGCTGCACTAAACACTCTTTCGGAGTACACACTGGAGGGGGGGCAACTCAGGTAAAATAGAGCAAGTTTGTACAGGGGCCTTCAAATTGCCTCTTTTTCCTGCCAGTACAGGTACGGACTGCCTGACATGCCTACTTGGATGCTGTCACCGATGTAATCCTCCACCATTCTGTCAATGGTGACAGTATCATATGCAGTGACAGTAGACATGTCAGAAATTGTTGCCAGGTCCTTCAATCCGGACCAGATGTCCAAACTTGGTCCTGCCTGCTCTGCATCACTGCCAGCGGGTTGCTTAGGATACCTAAGTGTTTTCCTGGCAGCCCCAGTTGCGGGAGAAAATGAAGAAGGAGCTGTTGACGTGTCACATTCCACTTCAGCTGACAGTGTTTTCACCAGCAGGTCTTTGCACCTCTGCAGGCTTGTGTCGGCCGGAAAGAGAGACCCCCCATAGGCTTTAAACCTAGGATCGAGCACGGTGGTCAAAATGGTCTGATTTCAACAGATTGACCACCCTGGAATCCTGGCAAAGTGAATGAAGGGCTTCATCCACAAGTCCCACATGCCGAGTGGAATCGCTCAGTCTTAGCTCCTCCTTCACTTTCTCCAGCTGCTTCTGCAAAATCCTGATGAGGGGAATGACCTGACTCAAGCTGGCAGTGTTTGAACTGACTTCATGTGTGGCAAGTTCGAAGGGCTGGAGAACCTTGTGTCGAAACCGGATAATTGGGTAAGACAGAATCTGTTTGCAATCAGGAAAACCTGCACGACGCTATCTTGTGAATGGCAGCAAGACTCCATTTTAGAAAAGAAAGCTTACACAAGCGCCATTTTGTCAAAAATACATAGTACACAAACCACAGTGCAAAGTTGCTAAAAGTAGCACGAACAGCTTTTTAACAATCTTCCCCAAACACTTACCGACAGTGTTCAGAATACATAAAATAACTTTCCAACACATTAAAATCACCACAGACTTATATTTGAGCAACAGCAAGGCAGTGGTGTTTTCCCCGCATACATACATTTAAAACAATGGTCCCGTAACGCAAAAAGGATAATTATTACTTGGTTTAAATGCAATGTCAGTATATAAAGAAATGAATGTTTTCTGTAACTATGGCTTAGTAAATGACAATTGGACTGTGTGTGGAACCGTACTGATCTACTCTGTTTCCACAGCGTTCCGGTGACATCAATATGAAGATCAGAACATGCGGCTATGAAATATGAATGTTAGAGAGAATAACAATTTGAAATGTTGTAAATAGCAGCTTAGATTTGCATGTGGGGGATGCAAAGGGAGGTTGGAGACCTTTTGTATCCATTTGAAATTGTCCAATAAATGCCCTGTAACAGATTTCTAACCCTTACCAAAGAACAATGACATTGTGTAGGCTTGTTTACATTTTTGTCCAAAGGACTGGTTATTCCAGTCTAATCAATAGAGATAGCTAACTGGGACTAGAACCTAATTAACAGTAGTTTCAAGAAACCAAAAGGATACTCCCTTTCTGATGACCTCACAGGTAAAAGGGGGCGGGAACATAGCATGTACAATCTGAGAACACACAAGCCAGCAGACACACTTGCAGATTTTGGAAAAGAGAGGTTCCCTCCCTCACAAGACAACGGAAAATGGGTCTTAGTTCCCCTGGGTTATAGCTAAGTATAAATTGTGCAATATTTAGCCTATTTGGGTGTCTGTAGCTATTTTTGGTGTTAATCTGTTATTAGCTTAGCATGGTTTGTGGTTTGTAGCTTTCTAAGGATATTCATGAGTCTGTGTTAGCATACAGTGGATGATATGTTATCTAATCTGTACTTTTCATCTACACTGTAGGGTACAATAGTCTGTTATCAGCATGCAGGAAAGGGATTGATTATGGAGTTTTTGTAATATTTGTAAATGATTGATGCTGGTTGATTGAGATCCTCTGGTGAGCTGTGTTAGGGCCTTCCCATGTGCTCTGTGTTAGGGCCTTCCCATGTGCTCTGTGTTAGGGCCTTCCCATGTGCTCTGTGTTAGGGCCTTCCCATGTGCTCTGTGTTAGGGCCTTCCCATGTGCTTGAACAATATCTCTGCTTGGGAGAGATAGGCTTGGTATGTGTTGTATAGGGTGGTATCAGTTATATATTATGGAAGTTGAATTAATAACAGCTTTGAATGGTCATAAGTAATTGCAGTGTGGGTCAGATAGGTATATTGTCTGCAGTTTATTAGAGATGGCTACTTCCATGTGGGGTGAACAAAGGAAATTATAATTCTACCCAGTTATGGTGTTGTATGGGTCAGATAGGTATATTGTCTTTATTATAATTGTGATCATTGATGGATGTATGATTTACAGAGTTACAACTTAATGTGAGTTTTCAAATTGGAGTTTGCCTAGGGATCATGAGGCTTGCAAACAAAGGAAGAGCATGTGCCTCAGCCCTTCCCCCTCCCCACGGTCTAGTGGGTACTGGATGAGGTCTGTTGTAGGATGGTATTGTTGTATATTGGAATCAGCTTGTGTTGTACATGTTGGAATATTAAATGGTGCAGTGTTTGCCTGATGTGTTGGCATATGATATCAAGCTTGCATATTTAATTAACTATGGCATTATGGGAGATTTCAATGAGGTAGCTTCATAATGGAGTTGTTTGTAGACCATGCGGTTTGGACAATAGGGCAGGAAGCATTCCCAACCCCCCCCTCACACACAAACACACACACACACCATCACCAGCCATATTGAACATGTGCTCTCAGCAGACATTGATATCTCATTGTATTTTGATGTGTCTCTCTTTCTCTCTCTCTCTGTCTCTCTGTCTCATATTGCTCATTATATTTTGATCTTTAATAACCGTTTCATGTATATTAACTGTACCTTATGACCTAATGTTTGTACAATTTATTTGCGCTCATTATTAGATCATAGCGTTGTAACATCTGTACTTTTACCTGAATAATAATCTTTAGCGCGTTGGACCGCTATTCAACTGTCTCAGTATTTCATTAATGGTATAATCAAACACAGCGCTAATTAGCGACATCTTGTGGTTTTAGAAGGTATAGGCAGGTTTTTGTCTTAGAGGTTCTAGGCAGGTGAATCTTAGAGGTTTATAGGCAGGAATGTATTAAAAGCTTTATTTACAAATTCAACACTTGCACAGCACGGAAATCATTCTCCACTGCGCTTGAGTCAGGTGCATACCCCCTCCTTTGCCTATGTCATAGGTGGATGTATAGACATGAATGGCCTTTTGCTGCTCCTCCATCCTCTGAAGCATATAGAGGGTTGAATTCCACTGCGTCACAACCTCTTGCTTCAGGTGATGGCGGGGCAGGTTCAAGAGCATTTGCTGGTGCTCCAGTCTTCGGCACGCAGTCTCTGAATGGCGAAAGTGGCCAGAAATTTTTCGGGCCACCCCAAGCGTCTCCTGCACACCCCTGTTGCTTTTCAGAAATTTCTGCACAACCAAATTTATTGTGTGAGCAAAACATGGGACATGCTGGAATTTGCCCAGATATAATTCCCGCACAATATTGGTGGCGTTGTCAGATATCACAAATCCCCTGGAGAGTCTAAGTGGGGTAAGCCACTGGGCGATGATTTCTCTCAGTTTCTCTAAGATGTTGTCGGCGGTGTGCCTCTTACTGAAACCGGTGATACACAGCATAGCCTGCCTTGGAACGAGCTGGTGTTTCTGAGATGCTGCTACTGGTACTTCAACAGTGACATCTTCAATTTCCATATCAGCAAGTGGACTGTGGGTGCTCCTTTTTAGCACTTGCAGAAGGCGTGCAAATGGTGGAAAGAGCCACCTCTTCCCGTCCAGTGTTGGGAAAGTCAGGCATTGCAACCACCACCACACTTGGACTCTCCTTGGGGATTTGTGATATCTTCTTAGAACGCACAGTTCTTTGCTGTGCTTTTGCCAGCTTAACTCGTTTGATTTTTTTTAGCGGGATGAGGGCTTCCATCGTCATGTGAAGCTGAACCACTAGTCATAAACATATGGAAAGACCTTAGCCGTTCCTTGCCACTCCATGTTGTAAATGGCATATTGGCAAGTTTACGTTTCTCCTCAGATGATTTAAATGTTTTTTTTAAGGTAATTTTCCTGAACTTTGGGATTGTATATGCCCTCTACTATGACATTGGGCATCGGCTTTGGCAGACGACGTTGATGGCATGTTATCGTCATGACTAGTGGCAGCAGCTTCAGCACTAGGAGGAAGTGGTTCTTGATCTTTCCCTATTTTATTTTTATCGGAGAAAATTTGGTCCTCCATTTATGTTATATTGATATATACGTGCGGCTAAGGCGCACACAAACACAGAAAATAATTTTTTATTTTTGTTGGAGACTAGTGCACTTTGTGGGTTACACCACCCTTTAAGAAATGAGCCAGCTGGCTCTTTACTTATGGGACACAGGCGCACGCTTGGTGCTGCTCCTTTGTTGATGCACGTGCAGCTACAGTGCACACAAATCACAAAAACAGAAAAAAAATAAGAATTTTTAATTTTTTGTGGAGCGCACTTTGAGGGTTACACCACCCTTTAACAGATAGACGCACGCTTGGCGCTGCTGCTTTGAGGATGCACGTACAGTGCACACAATTCACAAACACAGAAGAAAATGTTTTTTTTTTTTGTTGGAGTGCATTTTGGAGGTTACACCACCCTTTAACAGACAGACGCACGCTTGTCGCTGTTGCTTTGAGGATGCAGGTGCGGCTACAGTCCACACAAATCACAAAGACAGAAAAAAAATGTATTTTTATTTTTTGTGGAGCGCACTTTGGGGGTTACACCACCCTTTAACAGACAGACGCACGCTTGGCGCTGCTGCTTTGAGGATGCAGGTGCGGCTACTGCACATACATTTCACACACAAACAGAAGAAAAGAAGATTATTTTATTTTTGTTGGAGCGCTCTTTGGGGATTACACCACCCTTTAACAGACAGACGCACGCTTGTCGCTGCTGCTTTGAGGATGCAGGTGCATCTACTGCGCATACATTTCACACACAAACAGAAAAAAAAAATATTTTATTTTTGTTGGAGCGCACTTTGGGGGTTACACCACCCTTTAACAGACAGACGCACGCTTGTCGCTGCTGCTTTGAGGATGCAGGTGCGGCTACTGCGCATACATTTCACACACAAACACAGAAAAAAGAAGATTATTTTATTTTTGTTGGAGCGCACTTTGGGGGTTACCCCACCCTTTAACAGACAGATGCACGCTTGGCACTGCTGCTTTGAGGATGCAAGAACAGTGCACACAATTCACAAACACAGAAGAAAATGTTTTTTTTTGTTGGAGTGCACTTTGGGGGCTTACACCACCCTTTAAGAGATGAGCCAGCTGGCCCTTTATTTATGGGACACAGGCGCATGCTTGGCGCTGCTCCTTTGTTGATGCACGTGCAGCCACAGTGCACACAATTCACAAACACAGAAAATAATTTTTTATTTTGTTTGGAGTGCACTTTGGGGGTTACACCATCCTTTAACGGTCAAGCTTATGACACAGGCGCACGCTTGGCGCTACTTTGTTGATGCACGTGCGGCCATACTGCACACAATTCACAAACACAGAAAATAACTTTTTATTTTGTTTGGCGTGCACTTTGGGGGTTACAGCACCCTTTAACGGTCAAGCCAGTTGGCCCTTTACTTATGACACAGGCGCACGCTTGACGCTACTTTGTTGATGCACGTGCGGTTACTGTGCACACAATTCACAAAAAAATATTTTTTTTTATTTTTTTTGGAGTGCACTTTGGGGATTACATCACCCTTTAACGGACAAGCCAGCTGGCCCTTTACTTATGGGACACAGGCGCATGCTTGGCGCTGCTCCTTTGTTGATGCACGTACAGCCACAGTGCACACAATTCACAAACACAGAAAATAATTTTTTATTTTGTTTGGAGTGCACTTTGGGGGTTACAGCATCCGTAAATGGTCAAGCCAGTCGGCCCTTTACTTATATCACAGGCGCACGCTTGATGCTGCTTTGTTGATGCACGTGCGACTACTGTGCACACAATTCACAAAAAACTATATATATATATTTTTTTTTTGGAGTGCACTTTGGGGGTTACAGCACCCTTTAATGGACAGGCGCACGCTTGGCGCTGATCCTTTGTTGATGCACATACAGCCACAGTGCACACAATTCACAAACACAGAAAATAATTTTTTATTTTGTTTGGAGTGCACTTTGGGGGTTACAGTACCCTTTAACGGTCAAGCCAGCCGGCCCTTTACTTATGACACAGGTGCACGCTTTGCGTTACTTGATGCATGTGCGGCTACTGCCCACACAATTCACAAACACAAAAAAAAAAAATAATTTTTTTGGAGTGCACAGATCACCTCCTGGACAACACTACAAGACCATCGCGACCATCAACCTGCACGCTCGTATAGGCTGTGGGTGGTGACCCACAGCTATACAAGCGTCCAGGAGGACGCTCCATAATTATGGAGGTGGGCCCTCATTCAGAGCGAGCGCTCTAGTCAGAGCATCCGGCTCTGAATCAGGGCCTAAGTGTTTTTGTCAATAAATCTCTATTATAAAGATCAGGCATGTTGTTGCTCAATTCAGCTGAAGGTTACAGTATTGTGTGGGCTAGTAATACAATATGGTGTTAAACATGGACTGGAAGCTGAAAATTTAATGGTAGCCTAATTATCTGATATGGTTATCCGGTACTGTAACTGATATTGCTTTAATTTGGGAGGGCAAGACAACATACAGTGTTTCTTTACAACTCAGCTTTCTGGACCGTATACCATAGCCAAAGTCCTATCATTCTAGGATGCAGCCTAGCAGAAATAGAGATGAAAGGCCTGATTCAGAGGTGAACACATTTAAAACATTGGGTGCAAGTGACCGATGTTTTAAATATGCACATGCCTCTGATTGATTATTTTGCTGGGGAATGCAGATTGGACCGGCATGGAGCGAGAAGTGAGTGAGGGGTGGGTTTTGTCAGCTGGCATGTTGCTGGGACTGCATCAGAAGACACAGTTCCACTGACACTGGCAGCCATTTACCATCTGACATTCTCAGAAACCATAGGGTTGGTCTAACGTCCGATGGTGAAGCCAATGTCTGCTCTTTGGTGCGACTATTTGCGCGTTGCAGCAGATTACAGCCACAGCTTAGTAGACTGCCGATTGGCTGCTGCATTAGCATAAATTCTAAGTTGCATCCACTACTTCATTATTGTCCACCTCCGAATCAGGCTCTAAGTGCCTGATTTTGAGTTGCATAAAAAAGTGAACGCAGCAGCATCTTTTGGTGTTTGACCATCTGCGGCTGTCGATGTTGATTGACAGCTCGCCCCGTATGGTAGGCGGGTCCAGGGGGGGGGTGGCTGGCCAAACGGAGGTGTTCTCGAAGGAGCGCCTGCCATTTGGGGGCGGCCCTACTGACGTCACCAGTGATGTCAATAGTGAGCTTTTGGCTCTATTAGAGCCGGAAGCTCACTGGGGCTTGCGGCAGACAAAACCCTACCACAAGGGTCTCGTCGCAAGCCCGATGGTCGCGACCATTGTGACTATCACCTGGCTGCTCGCAAAAGCTGTGGGTGGTCACCCACAGCTTAGCAAGCGGCCAGGAGCACGGCACCAAAAAAAAAAAAAAGCCGCCCTGATTCAGAGCGAGCGCTCTGAGTGAGTGTCCGGCTCTGAATCAGGGCCTCTGTGTAATACCTGTGCCATAGGAGATTTCAGAATTTTTCACACATTTGCAGTT
The DNA here is from genome assembly GCA_031769625.1 of Taudactylus pleione. Classification (NCBI taxonomy): domain Eukaryota; kingdom Metazoa; phylum Chordata; class Amphibia; order Anura; family Myobatrachidae; genus Taudactylus; species Taudactylus pleione. The sequence goes on from JAUIMM010000154.1 coordinate 10,257,488, forward strand.
GCAAATAATCACTCTATTATGTGAACAGAAGTGTCCTCTTGCATCTTTGCTGCGTATGCGTCAAATTGTGCCACACATTGTGCAAGGTGTGTGCCCATGAGTGGATACACGCACTGCTTTCGCACCCGCGACTCCTTAGGGTTACATGGTGCGATTGTAGGGCATGCCATAGTGTACCGTAGCATATGTCGCTGTGGGTAATCGCATGGTGTGATGCGTGCGCACTCGTAGCGTGATTGGCAAGGATGTAAGAGGACACATCTGTAGATTGCATGTAGCTCTGAATCAGGCCCTGTATCAGGCAGGTTGCTACAGCTGCAGGGCACTCTCAATTTAAGAATGAATAAACGACTCTTTTTTCTCAATTTGTGAGATACGTATGTACCAATAAGTGAACAGTAATCAAAACCAAATGTTGCATTGAATGGGTGTTTTAATGGAGGGGTAAGGGGGCTGGTAGTGTCCCAGTGCTTATAAAGCAGTGATAATGCCCACTGGGAATATGGCATGACCCCACTGTGGTGAGGCCAAAACCCTTCTCAAATGCACTCACTGACACTATCATTCATTCAAAATTTGATGCCACCACGCCAGGCAAATGGTTAAAGAATGCACTTTGAAAGTAGATGCATAGCACAAGGTTTTCTCTAAGCTTATAAAATGAAGATCTAATTCATTCCATGTTGGCATTAGTATCACAAGCTTAAAGAAATTAGTTATCCAGCCGTCCTCATGTGGTGTTGAGGGATAGTCTACCAGATTGCTGTGGTGATGTGACCATGTAACTGACTGCATACAGTATGCACTGTGATCTGTGCTAGCAACATTACAGGGGGTGCTGTAAGTATATTAGCCTAGGGCATCCAGAATCCTTGATCAGGCCCTGCTTGTAAAACATGCTGAATTGAGAAATTGTGTTTGTTGGTTGCTCACAAGGTCATGACAGACATCTGGTTTAGCAAAAATATAACATGCAGTAGTACATACAGTTACATAAACCACACATCTTGCTAGCAAAGGTTTATTGAACAGAATATGCTAAGTAAAGAAAAAGCCTGAGTGAAGGGAGGACAGAAGCTGCTCTTTGAGGAAGACGATTTCTCATCATTTCCGGTATGTCTGCTGTCCTTTATTTTAATATTTCTCTTCAATTTCCTTAACCTGCTGTCCAACAACTTTTCCATCCACCACATCCTCATAGATGGTCTTCACTCTTCTGACTTTGGTTGAGTCTAAGAAGAACAAGAAGGAGTGTATCAGTTTATTAAGTGAATAAAAGTTTTAGTTGTATTTTTCTGTTGCCAGGTACAATGTAGAGTGTAGAGTACCTTTCTTCTGGCAAATTCACTGACATTTATATATTTATTACATTTATTTATATGACATATTCTTTTTCACCCATTACTAACATCAGCCTAGTTGCTGTCAATCTAACATACATTACTTTGTAGTCCGTACACATAAAATCACATAATGCCAATTTTCTGGATGCAAGAATCTAAAATAGTGATATGTATCATATTTAGCAGTATTACAACATTTGTTATTTAAAAAAAAAAAGAAAATACATTTACAGATCATTGCAATATATATCTAATAACTGATAATAAATGTGGAGAGATGGAGCACCGCACTGTGATGCATATATATGGTTGCCAGTAGCTGTATTATTGTCTCAGTTCAGGTCACATTGGTGTCCTTGTTTTTCTATCTCATTAAGCTGAAACATTATCCCATTCCTTAAGTTTATTTTGGAAATTAAAGGAAAAGAATCAACTGCTACCTTTATTAGCTATAGTTTGTTGTGTCTAAGGCCAAATCAGCTTGGTTGCACATTTGTACTTTATTTTGTGTGAAGAATGGTGGAATGTATGCTGCTATTTGCTCTCTGCAGTCAAGTGGATCTTTGACCTGGTCTTGCTGGGCCATAAAGACTGTGTTAAGACTCATTTTTGTTGGCATATGGAGTGCCCTACATCCATGATACTCCATTACATGAAGGATCTGTCCTTTACCAAGATGGCTGCTGTTAAGAGATCTTTGCATGCATGGTGCCATCTTGGCATTGTGTTTGATCGCCACAATACTACACAGATTTGTAGTACTCAGCTCTGTGGGGGATCCTGCTATATACTGCAATACTGCCTACATACATGACTGGATTGTCCCTTGTATGCTCTGCTCCATCTCCTCTACTTGTATGTATGATTGTGAGTATGACTGTACCAAATCTGTTCACTGCTATAAACCCAAACTCCTTTATTAAGTCTATGTGACTGATGTGTCTACAACAGTACTTTTCACTGGTGTCTACTATTTCCTAACTGTGTATACCACAAAATAGTACACACATGTTAACAATTTTGCTTATGGAAAGAAGTGCCAAGTGATAGGAGCCTATCTATATTGAGAGTTACTTTCCTGCTGACCCTCTTGTGCAAAATGCTTGTGTGGCTTTCACCGTACCTACACAAAAGATGGCATTTTATGATGAGGTTTGACTTGTAGCTGATAATAGAATAAATAAATGTTTGGCCCATTTGCAAATGGTTCTTGTGGTATATTTTACCTTTAGAAGAATCCACTGAAACAGCTGGGGATCTTGAAGATGAAGAAGTGACTCCCTGTGATGATGACCTTTAATACAGAGATAACATGTTAGTCCTACAGTCATTGTGTCAATCACTCTTTATACGGGGATAGTTGGGGTTCTTACCCTAATTCTCCATCCAGCAACTGACGATATTTTTCAATTTCTTGCTCCAGCCGGGTCTTGATATCCAGTAGCTGTTTGTACTCATCACTCTGACGTTCCATATCAAACCTCAGCTGGCTCAGTTGTTCTTCCACACTACTGATAATGTTTTGTATCTGCCCAATCTGAGCACAATATCGACCTTCTGTTTCTGCCAGTGTTGATTCAAGGGATTTTTTCTGGGAAAAATGAAGACAGTTTTTCTTTTATATCACCTCATGTATGACTTTGATAACCTTTGAGCTTTGTACAGGACATTGTAATATTGAAAAACAGACCTAGGTAGTTGCCTATTTAACTTTACTGTGGTAAACATTGTTTCTTGACCTCACAACTTGCAACTGGATTAATTCCCTGATAAATTAGCTCCATAATGTAGTACTGATTTTTCCTAATGCACTTGGCTAAGTGAGCAGATACAAACCGGTTTAATTGGTTTTTGATTTTAGTAGGTAAAATAAAAAGTAAAAATAACAAGAACAGATGTCAGCATAGCTAGCTAATACTTCCAAATGTGTTAAATAAAGATAGTTCCAGTCACAGTTAATATAAGTTAGAACCGTACTTATGTCTGTATGTACACTTCCGGCTGCCTGGAGAAATGCTCATCTTCCTGCTCATGGTCTATTGATTGCAGTGCATGTGACTTCATGACATTGCGTGCACTGGGGGTAAGGGGCCTGCCCCTATATACTGTATTCTTTGGGTGCAAATGCATCCAACTGTAAATGAGCCCGATTACGGCCATATTTCTACATGCTGTCAGCCGCTAGTTCATGCTCAATGTTTGGATTTCTTATCTGTATATATTTAAAATTTGTACTTCTATGATGTCCTTCATCAATGAATTGTTGAATTACCATTCTTTTTATACTGTCACAATTGAATTTAAAGAATCATTCTATTGGCCCCAAGTCTATATGGGCCCATATTGTATAATGAATACAAAAAGAACATGGAAAAATATTAATTGCTGTGTGAAATCACAAATGTGTTAACTATTTGAGTACATATTGTACATTATAGCATATATATATAGTATGAAATAGGTATTTAAAACTTTTTTTTACATTATATTAAACTCTATGTTGGGCCCTTGCATTTGCAATTATGGCTTTTTCCAACACCATATTCATACCACTGCCAACTGGGACTGAAGCTCTATCTCCAAGCCTTGAAGTGTTCTTTTCAGGTCAGTGATCTCTGTGCTACTGGACTGCACCTCAGCTACCCCAGCTGTAATTTCCTTCTTCAGATCCTTGCTCTGAAACAGTAAAGTGACACATGGAAAACCAACTTCACATAGCAGATAAAACTGCAACAAGCATGACTAATTTCCCTTTTGTTTTCTAAATTGTTTGGTTCTTTTATGCTACGTCATCCATTTATTGCTATTAACCAACTACATATCATGATAACCTCTGTCTAATGGGTCCCACGTGTCACCGACGGATTGTCACAATTCCCCAATCCCCAGACGCCAGGGTTGGGGCATTGGTGAAATCCAATATGTTGGATTTCCCTGATTTGCCAATCCAGACCAAAATATGATCGGGATCGACAAATCGGGGACTTTTAATATAAAGAATTTCCTTGATTCCCAGACAGATTGGCGATCATCAATGACTGCTGTGGTGGACTGGTGGGTTCGGTCGGATCGGGGAATCAGGGAAATGGCCGCCTGATGTATGGGGACCTTAAGTTAAGCTACTTTATTGTTAGCTAACCAAGTTAGTGAGAAGTCCTCACCAAGCTGTCATGAAGTAACTTACTGCTATAATGTAACAAATAAGGAAAATCCTCTGTTTAGGAGGTTAATACGGGAATCCTTTAAACATGAGGCAAACATCAGTCACCCAATCTGCAAAATACAGCTTGCTGGTGCTTCCCCCCAAATGCCCATGTTTCAAATGTTGAGGAAAAGTGCAGGGAGTTCCTGGGCAGTGACTGAGAAGTGGCTAGCAGTGCACGCAATGGTCTGTTCAGTGGGCGTATTATGGGAGCCGGCGTGTAAATGAAAGCGGATGCATACACAGACAGCCACATGCATAGGAAGCTTTAGTCAGATAGAGAAACTGCACCTGCCATTGGGCTAATGCAAGTCTCGACGAAGCAACAAATGGTGGCATCTAAGAATACACCAATTGGTATTACTGCATCTACGGACAATGAAAGTGGGCATCTCTGTCCTTGCACATTTGACAGCACAGATATACACAAGGGAAAGAGTTTGTAGAAGTATTTGCATAAAGTGGCAGATGGGCGACAACCAATAGACGCTGCTGCGCACCCGTCTGCATAGGACTCAGAATCAGGCACGTTATTTCTCTTTACCTGTTCATTAAATCGAGCCTCAGCCTCTCTTCTGTTCTTGTCAGCCATTTGCTCGTACTGTTCTCTCATGTCATTCAGGAGTTTGGTCAAATCTGTGCCTGGAGCTGCATTCATTTCAACGGTTAATTGGCCAGCTTCTCCGCCTTGGAGAGATCCCATCTCCTACATGGAAACATTAGCAATATTAAGCATCCTAGTATTTACATGTATTTCTGACACCTATATATTTAAATGTAATAGTATTTCTTATATCTCTGACCATGCATTGCATCTACCTGTACATTAAATGTAATCGTATTTCTTACCTCTTTGAAACTTGATAAAAAGATGGACATAATCTAATACCAAACTTATTCCCACCCTGAAGGATTCAATACAAAATGTTTTCCTATGACAAAATATTCTTTGCTAAATGTTATATTTACAATCAGAATTGCAATATCTAATGCCAGTATTACACCTGCTGCAGTGTTTTCTCCATCCTTCTAAAATGTTTAAAAATCAGAATCATTTTATTTTTATTGATTTATAAAATGTTTTACCAGGGAGAAATACATTGAGATTGCTCTCATTTTGAAGTATGTCCTGGCTACTGAAAGGTAAACATACATGTGATTCAGACCTATCAATTATTTATTAACACAACAAGGTCTAGACACTATTTATCTATGCTGCTGTAGTTAACGCCTACAGTATATTTATCCTGGAAAATAAACTACTGTTTGTTATGTACTAACAATAATGCAAATGTGGAGACACAATGACCATCTCATCAGACATTTCTTTCCGTTGTCTAACTAACTTGAACAAACACAGCTGATTGCTTATTGCTGAGAGAAAGACAGCCCTGATATGCTCTTGCTTCTTCGCTCTCACAGTTTGATCAATAAGTGGGTTTCCTGCTTGTTATACAGTGCCTTATGAAATTCTAGATTAAAGACTCATGACACATGTTCAGATCTGCCAAGGTCATGACCCGATCTTCCAGATAGTGCAGAAGATCTACCCAAACACACCCATATTTTGTGCTGTCTATACATTCATCATTAGGCTCCGACCACTGCTGAAATTGGGACTGTTGCGTGGAAATGGGAATGTTGGGGGTATGTTCCCTTTTCTACTTCTACAATTTGCTCACTGCAGCTGTCTCCTGTACTCTCTTATACTGGAGATCTTTCCAAGTGCTCTAGAAAAACCTCAGGGAGTAGGAGAGAACTCATGTACCAGACGTATTAACAGCCAGTTAGTTCTGTCTAGTGCTGTTGTCATCCAGTTAGCCATTATCGGTTCTTATAGTCAAAGTATTGTATGCCTCCTCTTTCTCAATAAGTAAATACTAGAGACCGCAAAAGAAAGCACAAAAACATACAAGGAAGAAAAGGCTAAAGAATCTTGCATTTGCAGATCTACAGGTATGGAACTCTCTAACTACAAGTTATAAGCACAACATCATATCTGGGAAACAACAGAACAGAGAATGTAAATTACATAGCAGCAAGGATCACAGTTTGAAAGAATTCCTTAATAGATTTTTCAAGAATAGACAGGTTTTATTTAACTGCTCAGTTGCTAGAGGGAACATATTGGGTATCATACTCTCTGATATTTTTATTTCAGCTGCTTGAATACAATTTAAAGAATTAGCTAAAAGATAATCATAGACTCTGAAAGCTTACATCATTTACTTTACTATCTGGGCACACATAAAACAGCATTGCATTAAGTGCAAGGTATCCAGTCACCTGATGCAGCGTGTGACTGAGTTGTTAGAATTCATTTCATTACAGTTCCTAGGACTGCTGACCAGGCAATGTATAAGGATAACTGATCTCTGAAAAATGTGGGTAAGCTATAGGGGTGATTCACAAAACAAAACGTAAGATCCTCAAATATTGAGTTTTTTTCTATTCATAAATGACACCTATTTATTCTTGGAAACGAAATATCTTTTTTTAACATACCTAAATTATTTGTTAACGTTTTTCCATTGTGTAAGTGCTAAATTAATAGTATGGCTATATCAAATAAATACACATATTATTAAGGTCAGATTTATCCATAGCAATATATTAATTAGCCATGATTCAAGGAATTAGTATGAAACTAAATAAACCTTAACCCTCATTTCTGGGCAAATATTTCATACTATTCTAAACTCAATAGACACAAAAAACACCAAAACTTGATCCAAAACCTTTCCTAAGTACCCTTATACCAAACACTAATTTTTAGTGAGTTTATTTTTAAATGTACATTTTATTTTAAAATTACAAGTAGGCATCCATGACTCCTAGCAGTATGGATGGTTGTGACAGGGAGGACAAGTAGAATTAGAAGTACTAAGGGTACTTAGGGCTCTTTTTATAGTGTAACAAGAATGTATTGTGAATCCAGCAGTGGTAGAGCAAACTGATTGCATAGGAGGTGCAGCAGAGGAGTGGCAAGCCAGGTTCACAAAGGTCCGCCTCGCAGTATTTCCAGGAATCCTTCATGTGCTAACCACTTCACCATGTACTTCTTCTAATTCTAGTTGTGGGGATGTAACAAATCTCCTAAATGATCACTGTGCCATGTATGACACACATGCAAAACTCTCTCAATGTATCTATTAGTGTTTGACAACCATATTTCACATCCTCCATATTTCATGTCCGGTACATAATATATATTGCTATAGTTACATTTACATATACAGTAAGACAGAGACTGTAGCTGGCTCTTACCTCCTGGTGATTCTTCTTGAGATGCACCAGTTCTTCTGTCAGGCCCTCAATCTGCATTTCCAGGTCAGACCTAGCCATGGTCAGCTCATCCAGGACTCTACGCAGACCGTTAATATCAGCGTCCACACTCTGACGGAGAGCCAACTCATTCTCATACCTGTAGAGATGTCATTATCATCTCACCTCTCTCCAGCTTGTAGGTTAAAGTCCACCACAAACAACAATTAAGACATGCCAGTAATTGTATAACTTACTTCAGTCTGAAGTCATCAGCTGCCAACCTGGCATTGTCAATTTGCAAAATGGCCTTGGCATTGTCAATAGTGGCAGCAAGGATCTAAAATAGGAATCAAATTAGAATAAAGAGCTTTTTTTGTCATTTCTTTTTATATTATATGAATATAGTAATTTGAGTGATACATTAGTTATCTTTAAAACACGCAAAACCTTATTTCAAAATCATTATACACAACGGTGCTATAACTCATATAAAGCAATTATATACTGGTCTTATTCAAATTAAAATAAAGATTAGGCAATGAAAACAAATTTCTCATTAATTGCTAGGGATGTATGGATAGTCTTACACAGCAAGACCCTCATTCACTTTATACTGTCTGATAAAGAGTAAGTGGATAGGAATGCTGTATGCAGTACTCATGGGTAGTGCATTGTGGTGTCTTGCAGTGGAAAAGGGCGAGGGTATATGCCCATAGGGATCCATGGTACTATGGACCCTAAGGCAAAATGGAGGATTGAGCATTTCCATCATAATGAACCTCATGGTTCCATTTTGCTATGTTTTAAATTATATATTTTGCAGATTATCTCACACTTTCATAAAATCACCTAGAAATCATATTACAGTAACTACAGTTTTTTTTTATTTCGGTCATATATAGTATCTGAAAATACTCTATGTAGTTCCCAAATCAATAAAAAATAGTTCTTTAAATGAAAATACTTAGTGAATGAGACATTTCCTGCATATTGTTGCATAAATGTCTATTACTCATAGATGAATGGGCTTTTAAATAAATTTCTAACCTTATTTCTGAGATCCTCAATAATTGTGTAGTATTTGCTATAGTCCACTCCTCCTGCACTAGTAGAGGACACAGAAGTTCTCTTTTCGTACCACTCTCGAATTTTGCGCTCAAGGTCAGCATTATCCTCTTCTAATTCCTTGACCTTGTTTAGGTAAGTAGCTAAGCGGTCATTGAGGTTCTGCATGGTTTGTTTTTCATTGGTTGCAAGTATGCCTTCATAACCTCCTCCTCCAAATCCCCCTCCAGCGCCTCCACCAAATCCCCCTCCAGCGCCTCCACCAAATCCCCCTCCAGCACCTCCACCAGCTCCCCCACCAAAACCTCCACCAGTTCCACCACCAAATCCTCCTCCATACCCTCCACCAGCTCCCCCACCAATTCCTCCTGCATAACCTCCACCAGCTCCCCCACCAAGTCCTCCTGCATAACCTCCCCCACCAAGTCCTCCTGCATAACCTCCACCAGCTCCCCCACCAAGTCCTCCTGCATAACCTCCACCAGCTCCCCCACTAAAACCTCCTCCATACCCTCCACCACCTCTTGCTGCAAAACCATCATTAAATTCACCACCTCCAAACCCCTCATTAAAGCCATGTCCTCCTCCAGATGTACTTCCAACACTTTGATAGGAAGACATTGATTTCCGAAAACTAGTCGACATGATGATGGTGGAGTAATTTGCAAGGTGATCTGTGACTGTAGTATCCAGCAGATGCCGGCACTGATAGATACTTGTCCTTTTATATAAAATGATGGTGGGTGTATCGTCTAAGATCTGCAATTTGGTGCCCAGTTCAATAATTTATTCAGTTTCAGTATGTTCCTATCTGCACAAATATTTTAGCTCAAGGCTATATTTATTAAATCAAAAGGAGAGCATGGGTGGAGTGAAATTATATTGTCTTAAAGCTGCTGAAGCCTATCTAAACCTGCCTAAACAAATTAATTATGCATTATACTTTAACATTTGTGCTGAAAGCAACTAGAACTTTGCCAGATGATAAGACTTCTACCTTTTTTTCTAGTTTGCAGTTCATCTTATTCAATCTTAAGGTAAATAGGGATTTGGTTACTAATGACATATGAAGCATATAGTTTACAAACAATGGTATGTGATATGTGGTGCACATTATATCTGCATTAAGAGCTTCAGCTGCTGTAGAATTTTGTGAATGATATGTCATCATCCCTTAATGCATGACTTTAAATGGATACATGTCTGAAGAGCTTACATAAACTACAAAAAATAACAATATTATTACTAAGTTAACTATATTAATAGTTAAAGTGCATGGACTCAAAATGAAGGGGTATGTAGTCAGTTGAGATGTGCGCTGATCCCCCGTGTTTTGGTTTTTAATCTGGATTCATCTTCATGTTTTGGTTTTTGTTTTGCAAAACCACCCTCATATGCTTTGATTATGGTTTTAATCTGTATGTTTTTTATTATTGAAATAAGCAGATAAAATCATGTAATTTGGACCTGCTTTTGTTCCTATAGCATTACTAACATCAATAACATTAATTTCCAGTCATTCCAGTAATGTTTGATCACCTCACAGTTTACAATTTTGTACATCAATATTGTCAAAAGGCTGCAGTGAGCAGGCTGGCTAAACTAAGTAATACCCCTTTTACACCAGAGCTAAAACCCGGGTTATTGCAGGGTTAACCCGGGTAGCTCCTTGGTGTAAAAGGGGACTGGTTTGGATTTCCTGGGTCGGGTGACCCGGCAATCCATCCCAGGTAACGTGCAGTGTTTAACACGGGAATAACCAGTGAAACCCTGCAGTGTAAATGGCGCGATCTGGTTCAGGGTGACCTGGATCATGCTGCTTGCCTGCCGATTGGCCAGCTACAGTGTTGCTTGGAGATGACGGTATCTCCAAACATCCACTTCAATGATGGAAAAGCCGAGTCTCTGCAGACCCGGCTCCGGTGTAAATGGTGCCGACTTGGGAATATCCTGAGTTGGAACCGAGGAAATTCCAGGTCTGATCCGGATTGGAACTCTGTTCCAACCTCCGGGTCAGACCCGGAATTTCAGTTTAAAAGAGGTATAACAGAGCAGCGGCGCAAACACACGGCAGTTTCAGAGAATATAGCATATCTATGAAACATTGCCACACAGCAGTGGTAGACAGGATAGCAGTTTAATAATCTATACATTCTCAAAGAAACCAAGAATATTTTCATTAATCAAGAACTAGATCTGAGACTGAGGATTGATTGATTGATTAATTAATTGAATTGATTAATTTAATTTAGATAATTTATTAAAATGTAAAATAGAAAAGGCCATTAAAGAATACAATATTAATTGTCAAATATTTCTCACAAGGTTTGAAAGAGAAGTCAAGAAAATTAATAGTTGCACTGAAGATCTGCAAACTGCAAATCAGCCTATCTTACACTAACAAAAATAAGGAGGCTGACCTGGCCATTTCAAACTTTTCATTAATCAAATAGTACTAGATAAGAGGCCCAAGGACAGTACAGGTAAAAGGAAGCAGAAAAGAGAAGCTATTATAATTATAAAGAAAAACAGACATGGGCCATGCAAACCAGGAGACCATCAACAATGCACCAGTAAAGTACAGCCCAGTAAAGCACAATGAAAAGAAAAGTGGTGCTTGGTGGAATTGTCATTGGACCCTCCAACCTACAGTTATGTTGTATATTAAAAAGAACATGTACAGTTTAACAAATCAAGCACTTCAGCGACAGGGACTGCCACTTTTGTGGCAGAAGTGCTTTGTTTGAGTGGGCCTCCACTTAACAAGCTACCAATGGGCTTAAGGCAGATAGCAGTGTTGTTAATTCTCTCTATAGTTGGAAGAGGTTATTCTCCTCAACCAATTCCTCACCCTCATCAGTGTTCATATCATCATAACACTATATTAGCTCATCCCCACTGGAATCCATGATTAAAGTCTCTGTAAGTTGATGTAGTTGGCAGGAAAGGTCTTCTTCATGGAATTTGTGGCTAATTTTTAGGAACATTGGCTGTTCCACATTTTTATGAGTTTAGCCTCCTACTGCATTTGCTCACAAGGTTCCTGGATATGCTAAACACTCTTTCCGAGTACACACTGGAGGGTGGTCAGCTTAAGTAAAGCAAAGCTCCAAATTGCTTTTTCCTCCCAGTACCCAAAATGACTGTTTGACATGCCAACTTGTACATTGTCATTAACATATTTCTCCACCATTTTATTGATGGTTACTGTATAAGATTGAGTCTCATTAGAGGTGTCAATAATTTTGTGAAATTCTTTTAGGCTTTGGCTTCACCAGCTGTCATAATGTTGTTTCACTCTGGTGCACTGAGTGAACTCATTCTCATTACTAGTGAGTCTCTGGGATAAGGTCAGTTTTTTCCTCGCAGAAGCTCTTGCAGGATAAACTTTGCCATGTTATATACCACTTGAGCTGCCAACTTGCTCAAAATGAACTCTTTAAATCTCTTAACATTTGTGTCAGTTGGAAATAAAACTTAGAATCAAGCATGGTTGTCAAAATTTAGTAATTCAGTTGCAAGATCTTGATAAGCATTTGGTCCTGGTGAAGCGAATACAGAACTTATCTATAAGTCCAACATTCTTAGCGGAATTGCTTTATATCATCCCCTTCTTCAGTTTATCTAGGTGCTTTTCCAATAGCTTAATTATGGGAATCACCTGACTCAGGCTGACATTTTTTGAACTCACTTTATTGGTTGCTACTTCAAATGGTTTCAGTACCTTGCATATAATGTAAAGTACAGAACTCTCCACTGTGTGGGACTAAGGTAATATTCCCCCTCCTCTTTCCATGTTATGGCTTGTTGTGTAGGTTTGGATGGCTTGTTGCTGTTCCTCCATTTGCTGAAGCATATTATGGGTGGAATTCTACTTGGTCACTACCTCTTGCTTCAGTTGATGGCATTGCAAATTGAACTGTTCTAGCAACTGCTGCAATCTTCTACATGCAGCTGCTAAATGCCAAAAACGTCCAGAAATTTTTCTGGCCACAGACAGCATCCCCTTCACGCCCCATCCATTTTGAAAAAAAAAATTAAAGCACAAAGTTTATTGTGTAGGCAAAACATGGGGTATGTTCAAATTCACCCAGTTGAAATGCTCTCACAATGTTACATGCATTATTGGAAATTACAAATCCTGAGGAGAGTCCTAGTGGGGTAAGCCATTTTGCTATGACATCTCTGAGTTTTGACTAGGTTGACACTGGTGAAGCCAGTGATACAGACAGTAGCCTGTCTGTAGATGAGCTGGCTTTGTGTGTTGGATGCTGCTGCTGCTGAAGGGGATACACCCACCCAGTGGACTGTCACAGTCATGTAATCTTTTGTTTGACCAATACCGCTTGTCCACATATCTGTGGTTAAGTGGATAGTGGGTACAATGAAATTTTCTAGGCCCAGAACTAGTCTTCTTTTAAGGTCCCCATACAGGCTAGGAATTGCTATTCTTGCATTTGGTAGCGGGATACAGGACCTTAAATAACTGTATAAAACCACAAGCATTGATGGCTAAAGGTTACATAGTGGTTCCTACCATTGAAGTCAATGGTGGAAAACGCTTATTGGCTGAGAGAGGCAGAAGCTCACCTCTTTCAGCCAATGAGCACTCAGCCATGCATTTCTTTGTGAAATGCCAGGGCTGAGTGATCATCCTTAGAGGATGGTACTGAAGTCTATGGCTAGGGTCTTAGCATTTTATTGTTTTGTGAGATGTGGATGGAGAAGAGGATGTGAATGGCTTCAGATTTTGTAGTTGAGTATGTGTGAGTGTAATAAAGTTGTACTTTCACAGTGTGTCTTGCTTTTTTGTTTATGCTTCTTTTACAGGTGGACTAGAGGTACCAGCGGGCCCTTAAAGCCCCATGTGCTGGTACTTGTGGTTCTCCAAGTACTAGCATGTGGGGGTGGCTTGCTGGGACCTCTAGTTCTACTGTAAAAGACTATATTAATTAATCTAATTTTTTACACAATTAAAACCCAGCACTCACTTCCCCGTGGTGCTGGGGATAGTCCCGGGTTGTCAGCCCAGGCCTGGGGTACCCTGTATAGGGCCCTTTATTGGTTCCGGTGAAAGGGTACCCCAGCTGCAGCATTACACCCCCTCTAGAAAGAGTCTGGTGCTAGTTTTTGAAAATATGGGGGAGCCCTATTAATTTTGTCCCCTGTATTTCCAAAACCAGGACCTGATCATTGAGCCTTATGTTGGTTGTTGAAAATATGGGGGACCTCTGTCTTTCCCCCCCGTATTTTCACAACCTGGACCGTGTCAGAAAAGCCTGGAGCTGGTTGTGCATTTAGGGGGCACCGTACGTCATTTTTTTAAGACATTTGTAGCTTTTTATACACAGAAGAATGCACAGATCTCACTCATCTGGGCATGCATCCGTGTAACTTGCTCCTGCTCATGCTAAAATCACCAGCATGAAGCAGGTCTATTATTTTGGGGATGTTATGTTCGGTCTTGTGTTTGTGTTTTTGATTGTGATTTTAAGTTCGATTTTGAATATCTCATTCAAAACTGATCAAGAAATCACTAGTCAAAATTGATAAAAATCTAAATTGGGCAGCACAGACGGTGTAATGGTTAGCGTTACTGCCTCACAGCACTGAGGTCATGGGTTCGATTCCCACCACGGCCCTACCTGTGCGGAGTTTGTATATTCTCCCTGTGCTTGCGTGGGTTTCCTCCGGGTACTCCAGTTTCCTCCTACACTCCAAAAATATACTGGTAGGTTAATTGGCTCCCAACACAAAATTAACCGTAGTGTGTATGTGTGTGAGCATGTGTTAGGGAATATAGATTGTAAGCTCCACTGGGGCAGGGACTGATGTGAATGGACAAATATTCCCTGTAAAGCGCTGCGGAATATGTGTGCGCTATATAAAATAACTGGTAATAATAATAATAAATAAATAATTTGATTTAAAATTCAAACTCAAAATTTAATTTTAGTAAATGTGGGATTTGGACTGTACAATTAAATTTTGATTTGATTTGATTTAATTCAATTTTATATGACTTAAATTTTAATTTATCTATGAAGTACACTTCCAAAGCCAAATAGACTCTCCACTGGTCTCAAAAGTTTAAAATTCTCCTTAAAAACCCGCTGCTTTCCAAAGTTTATCAGTCTCCCACCTAATTCCTTCTGACTGGTTCATCCTGTCTATACCCACCTTCACACTCCATGTCTCACTTCTGCTTGTGTTTCAGCCTCCTTCCTACACAGTATATAAGATTTCACATGTGGTACCCTTTCTCATCCCAACTTCTTGTTCACTTCAACCTCTTCCTACTGTGCATCCTTTTAATATGCTCCTTTCATATTCTGTACTACACTTGCTATGTACTTATTACATGTTACAATGTAATATAATACTATTCTTGGATTTAGACTTCTTGAATGTATCTTATTTTGCTTTGCTTGTTTTATATTTTGCCTGTTGTTCCACTTTATCTTTGTACTATGCTCTATTTCCTCACTGTACAGTGATGCAGAATTTTGTGGTGTTATATAAATAAACAATAATAAAAATCATGGAATGATTAGCAAATACTACATGCCTATGTTTAACATTCTGCCAGCTCCTTTGCTCTGCAGCCAGCTGGGATACGCTGTGTGTGATCCTGGTGGCTTGTTGCTTCTGTTTCTGGCAAGCGGCTCCCATAGGGCTGTGTGAGCCACTCAGACACACTCTTATAGGACCAGATGCACCAGGGGATGGCATCACATGGCTGCCAAAACTCTAACCTCCTCCTATATAAGGAGGTTCCTGAGGACACTCTGGTGCCAGAATATAGGCTCCCAACCTTACTTCAGCCTTCCTCTATCCGTGATTGTTCCTGCCCGTTCCTGACCGTGGCTTGTTGGTGACCCAATTCCGTCTTCTCCCTGGTACTGTGATTGGTATACCGATTCTGACCTTGGCTTCATACCTGACCTTGATATTGTCTGATTCCTGGTACCATCTTGTCTGTCTAGTTCTATAACTCCACTTGTCGACTATGTTTATATGCCTCCTTTGTGCACCAGCACCTGTATTAGGGACCCAAGTCTGAGGGCCGCGACCTGCAAGTCAGATGCAGCTAAATCCATACCTCCTTGCTGGGGTCCCTAGTAAATACTGCCAGCCATGCCTCAGTACGAGGTCTCACCATTCCTGAAATACAGGCTAGCATAGTTGTGACACTCATTTTGCAAATGGATCCTCTAATCACATTGTGATCACTGTGCATGCGCAGTGCGACTTATACGCATGCACACTGGCAAACAATCGCTCAATCTGCGTCAAATTGCTGTCATCTCTGAATCAGGCTCACAGTTGGAAACCTCAGATTTAGTGTCACTTTTTCAAAATCTGCCCATATCTTCCAAAGATCCGTGCATCTGCACATGGAAGCCTATCCCGCTAACTGGTTTTTCGTCCGCTTCCGCAACCATCATCATTAGAATCTGGAATCTCATCCACCCCAAGCTGGGTGCAATAGGTCCATGTGAAACAGGCATCCAATTTCTAACCACATGCTATGATTGAGCATGGACGCCAGCTTACTTTCCCACGACACTCCCATGAGAAGATCACTGCCCAGACAAAAGCAGTACGTCACCAGATGAATCAGTACGTATGCACTAACGATCTCTGGTCCTGATTCAGAGGCGCTCTCTATTTGCGAGCATTTGCTCCGAATCAGGGCGGATTAAAAAAAAATGCCTCCAGGCAGCTAGCATAGCTGTAGGTGACCACCCACAGCTTGTGTGGGCGGCCTGGCGATGGTCACGATTATTGCGACCATCAGGCTTGCAACGAGACCCTTGTGATATGGTCTCGTCCACCGCAATAGAGCAGGAAGTTCATTACTGACATCATGTGTGATGTCAGTAAGGCCGCCCTCAAACGGCGGGCGTTCCTTCGGGAACGCCTCCATTTTGCAGCCCCCCCAACCCACCTACAAAACGGGGTGAGCTATCGATCAACATCGACAGCCGCCCCCATCTTGTAGCGAGCCCCTGAGCGAGTGATTTCTTACTCGCTTCGGGCCTCGCACATGCGCAGTGCGCACCCAGAGCGTGCGCACTGCCCGACCATCGACCCACTTGTCAGCGATATGCACTCGCGAGCGGGTCTGAATCAGCCCCTCTGTCCTTGTGCGTATGCATGCAGAGACGATGATTTCTTTCAATCAGCATTTCCACTTGTGCCTGTCTCATCCTGGACACAGATTTTGCCTGAACATGTTCCTCAGTTCTTCTGAAGGAAATAACTATTTGTGCGCCTCCCAAGTGTTAGAGATGAGGCTCCACCATATGGGAAAGAAACAATGAGAAGTGCATTTGTTATATGATTACTTCCTGAATTCTCTAACAAGAGACATTTTTATTGTGCCTGTGAGTGTGTGAGGTCAGTGTGGTCTGTCAGGAACTTTTACAATAAACAATGGTCTTACATTCAGCATATCATGATTTAAAAAGTTTGTCCCTGGAAATATCTTTATTTAGTGTGCACTAATAGACTCTTTGTGGAAATGGTACGGAAATGGCGCGGCTTGTCTACTACACATGAGCAAAATGTCACTGCACCATTTTCCCGGTGATTTGTGTAGCACTGGAGCTGCTGACGCATGACGCAGTATTGAAGAAATGGGTGCAGGGTATGTGGTGTGGGCCCCCCTAGACACAGGGGTCCGTGTGCACACCACTGATATGGGTGGTACTTCATTTCTTTTTACCACAAATAGAAGCGATAAATTATAATTGTTGTATCAAAAAGCTGATAATTAATTAACAGGCCCCATTGGGAGGCTCATTGTACAAACTTACCTAAAGATCTACATAGCACAATCCTTAAATGGCAGGCTATTCCTCAGACCACTGGCAGGTTGATTGACAGATCTCAATTGCTTGACTGATTTAGAGGCTGATTGCAGACTTAGGCCCTGATTCAGAGCCGGATGCTCTGACTGAGTGCTCGCTTTGAATCAGGGCCGGACTATTTTTTGTTTAGAATGGCCTCCTGGCCGCTCGCCTAGCTGTGGGTGACCACCCACAGCTACAACGAGCGGCAAGGAAGATGGTCGCGATGGTCAAGACCATCGCGACCATCGGGCTTGCGACGAGACCCTTGTGGTAGGGTCTCATTGCCGCAAGTCCCAGAGAGATTTTGGCTCTAACAGAGCTGAAATCTCTCTAATTGACATCACTCATGGTGTCAGTGGGGCTGCCCCCAAACATAGGCGTTCACATGGTAATGCCTCCATTTGGGCAGCCACTCCCCCGGCTCACTCAACATCGACAGCTCGCCCCCTTTGTTGCGAGACCCGGAGCGCCCATCGCTATCCGGGTCTCGCGCATGCGCACGATGGAGCCGGCTCCATCGTGCGCATGCGCACTAGCCCACCGTCGACCCGGTTGCGAGCGCACAGCGCTTGCGACCGGGTCTGAATCAGGCCCTTAAGCCGCATACATACTAGACTATAGGTTGGACGTTAACACATCATTAACAATGTGCGATACCACGGATCATTAACAATGTGATTTCATCGCCCGTATTTGCAGAGCAACCTGACGATATCGTCAGGTTGGACAGCAGATTTTTGCTATGTACGACGTCGTCAACGACCAGCGGGAGCGCGCATTGCTGGTTGTTTATGGCATATCCACTTGCCGATATAATGAATGATTGAACAATAGTGATATTGTTACCGTTCAGTCATTCAAAATATTGGCTAGTGGATACGTGGCTTAAGTCTTTGGGTAACTCCACTCAAAAAGGATTTCTTAGCCCATTAGTGCTAATAAGCAAACAGCGTTGTTTTCTATACTATATTTCTCCTGGTCCTTTTATAAAATCCTTTGCTGGAGCAAAATTAAAAGTACAGAATAAGGCACAAAATTCAAATACCTTTGCAAAGTGGAAATAGACATGCACCCATCCACACGGCAAGGAATTTCCCTAAAATACACCACTGCTGTCCCTTTTTTTTTCATTTTAATAATTATGCTATAAAAAATTAAATCTAGTTTTTCCGCTGGTCTGCACCAACATTGCAAATGTCTGCTCCACTGCAAAAACCACCTACTGAGGTACAAATCACAACTTCTGCAAATCATTGTGCCCAGCTATTTTGTGCTTTTTTATTATGTTTTAATTGCAATATTTTTATTCATAAGTTTTAGCAAAATATAGTATGGAAAGAGGGAAAGACATTTGTCAAAGAGGGATAAGGAGAAGTGGTACAAGAAGGATCCAAAAAGAAGTTGACCAAATATGCCATTCGGTAGTACAACAATATAGTGCTTGACATGAATGAAGATACTTATGCACAAAAGAGACCGTGTGGAGCTAAAGGAAGTCGCTTATTATATATTATACTATAGATATGCTCCATCTGGTAGGTAAACCAACATGCTTTTAGAATGGAAATGAGGGAAGGTGGTACAGTATTTGCATTTCCAGTAGAGCTCTATCCAACATTTTACTGCATGAAGCATGTGCCAAATAAGCTTTTGTATGTGTTTTGAGATTGCAGGTATGGGTCTAGTCAGTAGGGAGTAGGTTGATGAGGCAGTAATGGTGATCTTGGTGACCTGGATGATGAGATGGTGTAAACTTTTTCACATAGAGGTCAGTTTCAAATAGGACAAAAACATATGGTACAGAGTACCCTTCAGACTGCAGACTTAGAGAAGGTAGGGTACATTGTATGTAATCGCTGCAGGGTCATATACCAATGAAGGCATAGTTTCAGAGCATTTTCTCTATTGTGGACCAAAAAGGTAAACATTATTACGTTAACATGTATCTATTTCCAAGTGACTACTCCAAGGATCTCCCCTGTGTCTTGCTCCCATGCTAGTTCATGAGTCTCTAGGGAGGGCACTCCCTGCAAAAGTCTATAGATAGTGGATTAGAGACCTCTGACTGAGGTGCATACGTAACAGAGAGACTTCAAAGTGGTATATGATTTGGGAATACAGGGATTTGTAGCAGAATTATAAAAGCTTGGTAATTGAAAATACTGATAAATACAGTGAGGGGGTAGAAGGAATCTGTCCCTAGAATCAGGGAAGGAAGGCAGGGGTCAGAGTGGGGCAATATCAGCTAGGACAAGCAAACCATGTATAATCCAAAAGAAAAATGTTGCATGATCACATCCAGGTGGAAAACAGTGAAGAAAGTAACTTGTAATAAATAAAGTAACAAAGAAGTATTTCGCCATTGCCGATAGGGGCAGTGAGTGGAACAGCAGGAGGGACAAAGTAAAGACTGCCAGGTAGTCCCACCAAGACACAGGAATGAACTAAGCCCGGGCTAGACTGGAACGCGCCACTGAGTTATGAAAGAACAAGTCAATTCTAGAATGAAGATTATGTGGGGAGAAAAGTACGTGTATGTATGCTCGAGTGGGTAAAACACAATCCAAGCATCAACAAAAATCCAGACAGTGGTGTTTAGACTTTTCGATTCTTGAAGAGAAGAGGGGCTGGCTATTATGTTTTGGGAGTTTTCGTATAATGGATCTGGAGCTGCATTACAGTCCCCACCTATGATGAAGTGGCCACAGGCCAATTTTTCTAGGCAGGTTAAAAAAAAATCAAGGATGAGAGCACTGTGACCAGCATTTGGGGAGTAGAGGGATGCTGTCAACTATGTGGATCACCATATGTCTTTTCAGTCTTGCAGTCTAGGTAATTTTGAATGAGAATCACTGTATCTCTGTGTTTTTTGTGGGAAGTGGAGTAGTGGAGGGAAGGCTATGGAGGAAAGGGATGGTTAAGTGTGCGCAAAGTGGATTTCTTGTAGTAATAAAATGTCTGCTTGCTGTCTTTTAAAATACTGTAATGCCATGGTTTTCCTGTGCAGAGAATTGAGACCATTAGCAGTCAATATATTTAGAGTCATGGTGGCTGAAACTGTAGGCTAATTTGTGCTTATAGTACCCCTTTCAGATATACAACCCGGGAAATTTCCTGCTCAGACCCGGGAATTTCTCCTGTGCAAATTCCCGGGTATTTGGTCGAGACCCCCCTTTCACACTACAGTGTCTACCCGGGAAATTCCCAGGTAGACCCCTTTCAGACAAGAGCAGGGTTTTTCTGCTTACCTGCCTCTTCTCTGCCGTCTGCTCCTCCTAGCCTATCCCCTGTCTGGCTGATGATGATGATGTCATCATTCAGCTGCCGGAAGCCGGACAATCATAAAGAAAGATTTTTTATTATTTTTTATTATTATTATTATCATTTTTTTATTTATTTTAATTCCCTGGTGGCCCAGCGGGAGTGTGCGGGTGGCCCGCTATGGCTGGGACTAGTCGGCGGTCTCCAGCGCGGGTGTCCTTGGCATCCAGCTGGGGTCCTGTTTTGCTGACACAGCGACCAGCGTGGTGGGTGGCCCGCTGTGGCAGAGACCCGCCGGCGGGTGTCCCCACCATCCGGCTGGGGTTCTCTTTACACAACCGGCCGGTGCTGGGGGTCCTATAGGACGCTCTGCACTGTCAACTCCATGTAAAAGCTGCTTGGTGCTGCCCGGGAGTAGTAAATTCTTGGGTAGCATCATTCAGACAGAAGCAGGGTAATTTCCCGGGACTTAAGTCCCGGGAAAAACCCTGGTCGATTGAAGGGGCGGCTACCTGGGAACGTGTTCCCGGGTAGGTACCTTTCAGACAGACGCGGCTAACCGGGAATTTGGCTGAGGCAGGCCAAATTCCCGGGAATCTCGAGATGTCTGAAAGGGGTATTACTGCAGCTGCAGTCTACCAACATGTGCAGTGACACCACAGCACCATGCAAGGGTTTGCAGAGATTCATATCTTTCAACTGAGCCACCAAAGAGATAGCAATCCTCTGTGATAGGCTGAAAAGTTGGACTCTATTGGAGATGCATGTGAGAGATGTGAGTTCCAGCATCCCTCCTTCTGCACGTAAGTGGGGACTGCTGGTGAAGCAAGCTGGTGTGCATGCGCAATGGCTACACGGAAGTGGACAGCTGACAAAGGGGGTCATTCAGACCCACTCGCAAGCGGCAGTACGCTCGCAAGTGGGTCGATGTTCCCCACTGCGCATGCGCACGACGGAGGGAGATCCGTCGCGCGCATGCGCGAGACCCAGGGGAGCGACAGGCTTCCCATCGCTCCGGGTCACGCATCAAAGGGGGCGTGCTGTCGATGTTGATTGACAGCACGCCCCCTTTGGTGGGCGTGCCTGCCAGACGGAGGTGTTCCCATGGGAACGCCTACCGTCTGAAGCCGGCCCCACTGACAACACTGTCAGTGATGTCAGTGGGAGTGATTTTGGCTCTGATAGAGCCAAAATCACTCCAGGGCTTATGGCAGGGAGACCCTACCGCAGGGTCTCCGTCGCAAGTCCGATGGTCGCGATGGTCAAGACCATCGCGACCATCATCATGGCCGCTCGCATATGCTGTGGGTGGTCACCCACAGCTATGCGAGCGGCCAGGAGGCCGCTCCATTTTCATGGAGGAGGGCCCTGATTCAGAGCGAGCGCTCTGGTCAGAGCGTCCGGCTCTGAATCAGGCCCAAAGTGAATTGATGGAGGTGGAGTTGAGACATGGGAAAGGAGATGGTCTGACATAATACAGAGGCAATGTGGACTGGAGGCAAATTTATGTCTGCTTTACTTAAGTTTTCTCATGTTCTGATTAGAGTATGTGGTGTGAATGGGAGTGGTATGTCCTGTCCACATTATGTTTTGTGTACACAACAGACTGCTGCCACTTTCCCTTATCATATAGTTATTATTTAACTGGTGCATCAAAAGTACAAAGTTTAAAACTACATTACAAGCAAGTTCAATAAACATGTCAATATTTGAGTTGTAACGCATAAGGTGGCCTAGACAGACCCACATGAGATATGTACATACACATTTATACCAGAGTCACTTGGTTCAATAAAATGGCCGGTAGCCCAAATCTATAACTGCAGATCCTTGTCTTTCAATATTTATGAGATTAGGATTTATATTATTGTGGTATGCCTGAGGGGCTAATACTTAGTGGCGTTTTTTCATTAATTGCTCTAAAATTACTTGTTTGAGGTGTTGTTTTTATTTTTTCAATGTAAGTGAGTTATCTATAACCTGAGGTATGGGAGTTTACTTTAGTCACTGGGAACATGATCAGACAGCAGCAAAGCATCTGCCAAATATCATAGTAAATATAAAGTGAGATTGTAATGAAAAAGAGATGTGCAGAGTGTGACTGCAGTAAGAGGGACTTTCTGTTATAGATAAGTAACTTACCGCTGAACTGCTGACAAATGTATAATACAGCGTATTTCATCTTCAAAGAAAATAACTCAGGGCTGATGTAGATTTAGACACAATTTAGATTTAGATGTAGACACAATTTATGCAAAGGACAGGTGTAAATTGCATCCAAAATAATAAGCATTGTACAATATATAGCATGCAGTACTGCAGGGACAGTATCTAAAGATATCTGCAAGCCTGCATACCACTTCATATACTTGTAAGTTGAATATCATGATACGCTTCAAGTTTAAGTTGATGAAGATGACTAAATGTTGTTGTTTTTTTGGTAAATAAATTATTTAAATAAAATACTGTGTATCCCCTCCACTGCTAAGAAAGAAACTGCCACAAGCACCGCTGCTGATAGCCTTGAATGGCCTAGTCAAAATTCCTGCGAAATGCTACGTTACAGTGTCAGTAAAAAGTCGCATGAAATGACTCTGTACTACCGAATCATGCCACGGAATGACGTGAATAGAGGGGCTGTTTAATGCACAAGGAGGCTAGATGTATGTGGACACATCTTTACAGATGGCTCTGAATAGGGGAAGTTTAATTATGACTTCCCTGTATATACAGATGTGTCCTCCTTCATCTATCCTCAATACGCCACGCACCGCAACATGCCTGGTGTAAGTGAGCTGCCAGGTCCCAGGTAACTGGGCATCTATTTTTGCTGAAAAATGCCCCTGAGACTGTGCTGATTGATCTGATATGTGACACTTGTATACAGTGGCGTAACTAGGGTATTTGGAGCCCAGGGCAAATTTGAAAAGGGAGCCCCCCCCCAACCCCAACATTCTGAGCTGTGCGCGCGCGGAAAAAAGTGGGCTTGGTTACTTAAAAATGGGGCGTGTCAACATAACACACCCCTTTATTTTCATGCTGAACATTCCTATCCATATGCACCTTAACCCCAGTAGTACCCCTTATACAGTACCCCCAGTATGCAGTTGTGGTCCCTCTTATACAGGCCCATAGTAGTGCCCCTTATACAGTATCCCCAGTAGTGGTCCCCCTTATACAGCCCCCAATTAGTTCCCCTTACTCAGTACCCCCAGTAGTGGCCCCCCCAAATGCAGTGCCCCACGTAGTGTTCCACCTTATGCAGTGCCCCCAGTAGCAGTCCCCACAATGCAGTGCGCCCAGTAGCGGTATCCCCTTATGCAGTGCCCTTTATATGGTGCCCCCAGGAGTAGTCCCCCCCCCTATGCAGTGCCCTTTATATAGTGCCCCCAGCAGTAGTCCCCCCAATGCAGTTTTCCCAGTAGTGGTCCCCTTATGCAGGCACCCTGTAGTGATCCCCCCTATCCAGTGCCCCCTGTAGTTGCCCTTCCTATTATTGCCCCCAGTAGTGGTCCCCCGAGTGCAGTGCCTCTTGTAGTAGGCCCCTTTTATAATGCCCCCAGTGGTAGTTCCCCCCCAAGTAGTAGTCCCCAGTACAGTAGGTCCTCCCAATGGTGCCCCCAGTAGTAGCCACCCCTCCCCCAGTAGAGGTCCCCCCAGTAGCAGCCACCCCTCCCCCAGTAGAGGTCCCCCCAGTAGTAGCCACCCCTCCCCCAGTAGAGGTCCCCCCAGTAGTAGCCACCCCTCCCCCAGTAGAGGTCCCCTCAGTAGTAGCCACCCCTCCCCCAGTAGAGGTCCCCCCAGTAGTAGCCACCCCCCTCCCCCGTTGTGCAGATAGGTTTAAAAAAAAAAAATATATATATATAAAAATATTCTCACCTGAATTTCTGCTCCTGGTCGCGACGCCGCTCCCGCCCGGGCTGGCGCGCTCATGACGTCATGACGTCAGTCCCATTACCCACTGCAGGAGCCAGACGGAAGTCCGGCTCTTGCAGTGGGTGCTGCAGCAGTCAATGAGAGTCTATCTGACTCTCATTGGCTGCTGTTTATGTGTTATGCACAGCCTGAGTCCGCCTCCTGGCGCTATTGGGCAAGCGCTCAGGGGGAGGGAACGGGCTCAGGCGTGCAGCACAGGACCGGCGCAGGAAGCCTAGCGCCGGTCCTGTGTAAATGTGTAGCGCTGACCGCACTCATTGCGGTCGGCGCTACACTGGCTAACTAGGGCGGGCGGGCCGGTACCGTGGCAGGCGGCGCCCCCCCGCGCCGCCGGTCCAACAGCGCCGAGGGCATGTACCCCGCTCGCCCTGCCCTAGTTACGCCACTGCTTGTATATCTGTGTGCGACTAAGTCTGTAAACAAGCTGTGGCCGCTGTATCGTAGCATTTGGTATGCTGATTGAGAGACTCGGTCACACACAAATATACAAGTGTTGTATATAAAACTAATCAGCACGTCTCTCGGTGCATTACATAGTGACTTAGAAACATTTTCAGAAAAAAATATGTAAAAAGAAGCCAGACTCTAGCAGAGTCTCACTGGACGTGGCGTGCCGAGAGGAGCTGTTTGGTGCAACTGTGGGAAAGATGTGCGAGGACAGATCTGTATGTGCCAAACTATGCAATTGCTTTAGGGCTCAATTACAGCTGATGTAAGTACATTTTATGACATGCCTCTTTTTATCCAATTTAACGCTGCGCACATAGGTGTTGATTTCACAATCTATCTGAAATGCTTTTTCTAAAGTAGGCAAGTATGGTTTATTCTATGACAGCCAACACACAGATCAATATTTTAATGCTAAAATTACTTCAAAGCATAGTTTTGCTCTCACAGGAACTATAAAATAACTTTGTCACCTAAGGGGAAAGTGTGTATTTTCCAAGAGTTCTGTCATGAGTCATGTCCTATCCTGGAAGTACTGCTTCACACGTAACTAGACACTGAGGCACCATCCCAGAGGGAGAGCTTCACAACATCCCCACACTAATGCTGGGTACACACTGGCCGATACATTGGCCGATCAATTGATCGGCCAATATATCGTGCTCCCGTCAGCCAGTATGTACAGACTATATGTCTGTGAACAACATTGTTCACAGACATATCGCATTGGCTGGGCTGCACAGCTGATGAACTGATATATCTGCAGACATATCTGTCCATCGCCAAGTGTGCACGGGCGATCAGCCGATTGCATTTACACAAAGGCGCCGAAAGGGGGGGAACCGCGATCGGCTACTAATTTCTCGGATCCAGCACACACTGCTGTCTGCTGGGCTGCACTGGGAGACTGTCCGAGGCTGCTAAAGCCATAGCCGGAGAGTCTCCTATGCCAAAGGCGGGGAGCGATCACGCTGATCGTACCCCCCATTGGCTGTGCACCGGGGACATAGTGCCCCCCTCCCCAGCACGCAGCGCGGCAAATGGGTTTTTCTTGAAGTGGGCGTGGCCACTAGTGTGCAATTAGGCCACACCCCCAGGCTTGCCCGACCTGCTGCAACATGCAGATTATGGTTGTTCAGTGTGTATGAACAATGATCATCTGCAGATATATCCGCAGATCACTCGATCTGCAGATATATCGCTATAGTCTGTACAAACCTTAAGGAAACACATGGGGCCAAATGTAATAGGGTATGAGATTTAGTTAAAATCCAACTTGCACCTTCGTGCGATTTGGTGCCGGGACTCGCAAATGTAATAGCCTGCAAACTTTTGAGCTCAAGGCTATACACTATGCGAATCTGTGTGAGAATTTCCCTATGTAAACTCACACCTTTTAATGCGACTAGCATTAAAAGGTGTGAGTTATATAGAAGCCTTCACAGATCAGTGAGATCTGTGAAGGCTTCTGTCTGTGTGTTTAAACAAAAAAATTACGTGCACTCCCTCCCCAGAAGCTTAACCAGTCCTGGACTCTGTGCAGCCTGTGCTGGTTTTTAAAATACAGGGGAAAAAAATGTGTAGGGAGGCCCTGTACTTTAAGAATCAGCATCGGGCTATTTAAAGCTTGTCTTGGTTCTAAAAATACAGGGGCCAAAATGCGTAGGGGGCCCCTGTATTTTAAATACAAGCACAGGGCTTTTCTGATCCGGTCCTGGTTGTGGAAATTCAGGGGACAAAACAAGTAGGGGTCCCCTGTAATTTCCATAACCAGCACTGGACTCTTTCTAGTGGGGGGTAATACCACAGCCATGGAAACCCTTTCACCAGGTTCCCCAGCCAAATCATTATCCCTGACCACTAGCCAGCCCTGGCTGGGGATCCCTGGGGAGGTGGGGACCCCCCCAATAAAGGGACTCATCTCTCCAGGGCACCCCAGGGGAGTGCAAGTGTGATACCACTATTTCTGACAGGAGCCAATGGATGGTGCATTATAGGAGGCTGCAACCAGGTAGAGCTGCTATATGCCAAAAGAGTCAGCAAAAGGACAGTGCAGAGCAGTTGATACCAGGAGATGCAGAGGAGTGGAGTGCAGAGCAGGTCTGCTGTGTATCAAACACAGCCTGTAAAATGACAATTGAAAGCTGATTGGTTAGTTGTTTATCTCTCTCCACTTTATCTCTCTCCAAGCTCTGATACATCT
The DNA here is from genome assembly GCA_031769625.1 of Taudactylus pleione. NCBI lineage: Eukaryota > Metazoa > Chordata > Amphibia > Anura > Myobatrachidae > Taudactylus > Taudactylus pleione. Next base: position 10,285,070 of record JAUIMM010000154.1, read on the forward strand.
CCCCTTGGGCTAAAGTGGTGAGGTGACAGATGTCACTGAATACCAACTGATGGTGTGCTCACTGACAACTATAGAAGCATCAGCTGAGTCTGAGAGCAGGAGACAGTGTGTCAGCACTGGGAGCCACAGTTGAGATCTGTGGATGCTATGAGTGAGCAAAAGAGCTGTAAAATGGAGACATGCCTACTGAGCTACAGTACTACAGAGTTTTATTTAGGAGCTACTGGGAACTGTTGCAGAGCAATTATAAGAGGGTATAAGAGTTACTCAAAATTATCAACAGATACTGACAATTGCTGAGAGATACTGAGATCTGCTATATTTCAAGAACTGTGTAGTCCTCACTTGTGCAAGACACTGAGTTTGAATAAACTGCATGATATTCTTCTTGTTTGAGTTACTAGAGAAACAGTGCCTGAATTGGTTAAATAAAAAGAGCAGCAGCAATTTTGTGTATATACTGAGCTATGTTAAAAAGCACTTTGGGACTGAATTATTGCTACTGTACTGTAAAGTGTTGAAGATAATCGGGAGATATTGCAAGTGGATCATGGAAAGTCAAAGCTATTGCTCTCTCTGGAATCAGGAAAGAACCAGATTAGATACAAATACATACATGTTATATGTCAGTGATCTTCCAGCAACAGAGTACTCTAATAACAGAACTTTGTATGCACTTAAAGTAAAATACTGAAAATTTTAAAGTGTAAGATAAAACTGCTAAGTAATAATCTGTGTTGCTATTACTGTATGTCCGTGTTTTGCGAAGGTTAATGTGTGTTTAAAGTATAGGACAGTATAATGAGACAATGGAGGAATTTAAATTTTTCTAGTAATAGCCAAAGAGGTGCTACATCAGCAAAAATAAAGAAGCCTGATTTACAATTGTAAAGAGTTATTGCCTTTGCCTATACACTACTATTGTTAACTACTGTGTTGATATAGCTGTATTCTTTTATGTGCTGCAATCTCCTTTTATGTATGGTGATCATTATTTTCATAGAGTGACCTGCCCTTTGTCTGCATCCTCCCACCACTCCTCTTCTTTAATGAATCTACTTGATTTATTTACCAAGGCTGTCATGTTATGTAATTTTGTTGTGTGTATGAGGCAAGCCTCTGCTACAGCCTGAGGTAGATAAAGCTCATCACATCATTGCCAAAAGAGAAGATACTGCAGGCACATTATTAGGTCTGTTCTGAGTGCACAGGCCCAGATTCACTGCACAGCCTGTAACCAATATAGATACACCACAGGTGGCATGCCCCACTGTGGAGCACCCTGTTTCGAGAAAGCTACATTTCCATTTGAATATTTTAGAAGGTGTATATGAAGCACTCACAGACTTCTCTTGTTACAGCTGATATATGGGAGAGGCATGCAGTATAAGAAACACCCCCCAATGAGAGGAAGGACAAGGCTGATAGGTCTGACAGGAGGCATGCAGTTTGCAATAGGGATCATCAGCACTGTTAGACCCTGTTAGACTTATCAGCCCTCCTCTTAACTAGTACTAATGGGTGCAAGTTGGAGGCAGGCCCCATAGCAACGACACTCCCGGAACCCATGGTGCTTTGGCCTGGAGCTTGTGCTCTGCCATTTGTCCACTCCCACTGTCTGTCCCATTCTATGCACCAGGTCCTACTGCAAATTTCCCTCTGTTCACCCCTGGTCTACCTGCTATTATCTACTTCTGATGATTGTTGGGGTCCCGCGATGCCCTCCATCTTGCAGTGTATGCCAGAATGAATGGGAGGCCTTTCTCCCTAAGAGCCAGTGATGAGGGGGGGTCTGCTTCTGCTCTCAATATGGAACTGCTAGATGGACACTTAAGCCAGTTATGCAATAGATGCCTTTTTTTATCAGCGGTGCCTGTTCATGTTTTTTTCTCATTTCCGTGTTATTTGTGCATAATCTTTACTCAGCATTGAGATTTGTTACTCTATCTTAGTTGATTCAACCAAGCCTTTTGAGAAGCTTTGATAGTACTACTTTTGGAAGTTTTATATGATTGTGGTGATAACATCAAACTATTAAGAGTTGTCACAGACAGTGGCAATGTGTTTATGGCGGCCATGCCGCCCATATGGCCAGTCATTGCCAGTGGCTTACCTTTTGATATGATTCTTGGCAGTTCACCATCTTAGCCTGCCAGTGTTGGCCGAACTTTTATCTCCTTTGGATCTGGCCCACAACTGAACTGTTTATGGAGTGCCAACAGTGGACGCCAATTGTTTCATTACTATTTATGGAAGCCCTGACCTTTAATTCATTGCTTGGTTATCATATCTATACCTGATGTTTGTGTTACTGGATTCATTGTATCCTTTATACTCCATGTACTGACTCCTTGCTTCCTGCTTTGACCATGCTATTGCCCTTTTACTATACTGCTATCCTTGCAATATAGTTCTCCTGGATTTCTGTTCCTTGTTTTCCCAGCTATTTTCCTGTATTAATATACAATACTTGTATTCATCCAATTCCTGTTCAGCCCAGACTGTACTCCTGTATGAGAAACCTGGCTTCTCTGACTACTCTTTTTGCATCTTGTGCTCCTAGCAAAGCTGTTTGTGAAACATCTGCAGCTATTCTTGAACCCCCAGTATCCACCAACTGTAAGTCCACAGTGGGTTGAAAGGTTTAAATACCATGAGTATGACAATAGTTTAAAGTTTGTTTTGCACCTTTCTCTCATGAGCGCATATCAGTAAGGTATATAATATATTGTATACAGTAACTACAATCAATATAGACACAGGTTCTCAAAGTCGGTCCTCAGGATCCCAAACAGTGCATATTTTGCAGGTATCCTCACAGAATCGCAAGTGAAATAATTAGCTCCACCTGTTGATCTTTTAAAATGTGTCTGGAAAATGTGAACTGTGTGGGGCCTTGAGGAACGAGTTTGAGATCCACTGATATAGAATTTGGAGATTGCGGCCATGGTTTTCTTTGGTATACTGGGCTCAGTGAAGTTTATGGAGACTTAGGGGTAAATGTAATGGAGTGTGGGTTTCCAGCAACAATAAAGTCCCTGGAATCTACAAACATTTTTCCCCCGACTTTTCCTTTACCAGCCTAGCCACAAGCGAAACCACACTTATTTCTCTTATAATTATTAATTTAAAACTGAACTTTATAATAAGGATCAGAGCAAGATAAATGCATTAGAAGCTATCGCACTGGCCTCTGGCTCGTCTTTAATTCAGCATGTGTTTCCAGCAATTTCACAACTTTCACATTAATACATCTGGCGAGCTGTATATTTAACATTACAAATATCCGGATGGAAGGTTGTGTCGCACTGAAAACAGTGGGGTCAAGATTCTGGCAAATGCAATCTGGCCCGAAAATAGCTACTTTAACAAAATCGCACTCTATTACTCTCCTACCTTAGAACACATTATGACTTGGTTGTTCTTCATGGCTGCTAAATGAACAGATATGTGAGAAATTTGGTCACAGAAGTGGATGGCTAAAGTATATTGATCAGGTTGCCATGGTTTGCATGAAGATGCTTGAATGAAGAAACCACAAAATGGCTACTTTCCCACCAAATTAGGTCATATCCAATAATAGTAGATCATATGTTGTTTGTGTTCAATGATCCATTCATAGTCCACCCCAGGTGAAAAATTGACCACCCCAAATATTTGACTAGGTTTACTGAAAATGGCTAAATCTAGAACTAAAATAAAATGCAGAAAAGGCAAATCCTTCCACCCCAGTGTGTATACTGAAAAAGTGCTTCCCCTAAAACTTGCAATAATTCCACTGCTTGGTATTTCACAACAATTAGAACTATGACAAAATATATTTTAGAATTTCAAAACAATCACAAAAATTCTCCAAAGTTTCCGAACCTGTCTGAGACCGGCCAATTATCTATAAACATGTCCTAACATTGTAACAATTACTAGTCCATGTTTCATGTCTCTGTCTGCCACTGTCTCTCCTCATTCCAACTATATGACACCACTGGTAGCTGCACAGAGGTGCCAATCGCCAGTACTGGAGGCTAATAATGCTTCTGCTTTACAGTAGCCACAAACACTTTCCTCACCTACAGCTACAAATGTTATTCCACTAAATCAATTGTTCCCCACACATCTCATATTGGATCCCATTTATCAAAGTGTATTTGAGGTAAAATCCCCGAAAACACCCGATTTTGGGGGTTTACCTCAAATACTAAGCACCCCCCATATGTATGAAGGAGGGACCACAGCAGGTATCTCTGATACCTGCTGTGATCGCTCCCTTGCCACTGGCAGCTGCCTCCCCCGTAGGTTTCTAGGGGGGATGCGATGCTGCCAAATTTACCAATATCCGGAATGCGATGCATTCTAGATATTGGCCCCCGCAACTAACTCCATCTGAAGAGGATGTTAGCTGCTGTAACCTATGGGCTACACCGCACACTATTAGCCGGCGGAGGGATCAGCCAGAACCCTCCCCGGCTATGGCGGATGTGTATGTGCAGTCCACGGGACTGCGCATGCGCACCACCCCCTGCACTGGCAGACAGCCCTCCAGAGACACCGCAGGGATGGGCTCCTTTCGGAGCCCGTGTCCCTGGTATACATCCGGCCGATAGGATCGCTTTTTGCAATGCGATCAAGGGTGTTACTGGCATGCCCTGATCGCATTGCAAAAGCGATCATTGATAAATGAGCCCCATTGTCAGCTTATATTTACCTTCTGTGTCATGACATTGTTTGTGATTTATTTGAATTAAGACCCCCTCAATGTACAGTACTGTGCAATATTGTGGCACATATATATATATATATATATATATATATAAAAATAAAGGATGATAATAATAATAAAGCTGCCCATACGCTGTCAAAACTATTTCATTAACAGGATTGTGGGATGGCTGGATATGTGGATGGCACATGTGGCCAAACATATTGTTGTCGGGTTTGTCATGTGCTTGGTTGTTGACCATTCACACAAAGCAATTAAATCTGCTATCAGGGCCAATTAGTAATTGGTTCATCATATTTTTTATCCTGTCCAGTTGACATCAATCTGTTTGGAGTTAATTTTGATTAGCGCTCAAACAACCATACATATGATGTCAATCTAAATTTGTTTGAAATTTACCAAAATATCATACATCATGTGTGTATATGGAAACTGTAAATCTGGCCATCCACTAAACAATTATCTGTCAGATATCTGTCCAATCTGGCTGGTTTGAATGAAAACCTGGTAGTGTATGGGAGCAAATGACAATCGATCATATGGTTTTAAACACTGAAAAAAAGGACAAAAAAAATTGTTCAAATTTGTTAAATTTGTGTGTTTTAACCAATTTTTCTGAACAACCATTTTTGGCTATTTTCCAGTGTGTGTGAGCAAATGGACGATTGTCATTTGCTCCCATACATTACCAGGTTTTCAATCCAACCAGCCATATTGGACAGATTTCTGACAGAAAATTGTACAGTGGATGGCCAGCTTTAAGGCCTCTCAACACAAATGAAAACAAACAGACTCAAGGTAACTTGCTTCAGGAGTATATTGAATAACAGTTGGAGACAGAGCTGTGATCTTTTAGTATCTAGTAAAAGAAAGCAAAGCTGAAAACCATAGAAATAGTTGGCAAAAAGCGAAACAATGTATCTTCCATCTCTTCCTCATTCACCCATTTATCTTTTCTACGATCTCTTCAGTTTTTGTGTCCACTATTTTCCCATCAATGTATGTTTCAACTTTCATTATTGTTTTTCTAGTTTTGACCGACTCTAAAATAAAGATGACAAGATTTCGTTTTAAGCATATCATAAGTTTTTATACCATTGCAGATTTAAATGATCACTCTAGATGTAAATGACTACAACCATTAGACTGGCTAAAATACTCTTTTTAGCATCTAATCCAAATCTTCAATTTAGAACCCTATCCTAGGGCAGAGGAAGCAGTGCCATAACTAAGGTAGTATGGCCAGTGCGCCCGCACATAGTGCACATATCCTGTGGTCGCAGTCGTGATTGCGCACCTCCACCCACGATCACGGCCGCTACCTCTTCTAACGCCCACTACAATATATAATAGTAGCGGTGTTCCCGGCTCTTTGTCTGCCGGGCGCACTGCTACTAATACACATTACAGCGGGCCGGGCAGCACTGCAGCTGCCTGTCCCTTTGGTCCGCCCCCTCCCTGTTTCAAGTAGTGTCACTGTCTCAGGGAGGGACTGGGAGAGACGTCGTGACGTCTCTCCCAGTTCAGTCCTACAGTCCCCTGCGCAGAGGAGCCATGGCACTGCCATTCCTCTGGCTTTGGACTGCAAGCCTGCAACCGCCAGATACAATACTGTGGCTTCACCACCCCCCGGCTCCCACAGTGACCTGCTGAGAAACTATGTTATGAAGGCAACTAAGTGCTGCTTTTTGGAAAGAGACCTGGGGGGGAGGGAGGATCTGTACTATGTGACATAATGAGTACAGAGCATATCCTCCATATGCTATATATGCTACATATGATATCGATATATTTAAAATAATAGCTTCAGCTAGCAGGTACTATGTTGCCAATTCCCCTGATTCATTCATCTGTGATGATACGTTTGTTTTTTGTACTGTAACAGGACGGCTTCCATAATTGCTTAAATAAATGGATTAAGAATTTTTGCTACTTTGCTACTTTTTGATGTGCTGGTCCCTTTTGTATGAATCCTTGGTGGAGTAAATATTTAAACATTTAGCTGGATTCATAATCAATATACTTTTGCAATTAGGATGCATTTGGGTTTAAGAGTATTTTATTATTTTGTAATGGGGATCTGTTTACCATCTGAGTTTTGACCTCCAGAAACAGACTTGACTTGTCCTCCTGAACTTGATGCAGCACTGCTTTGACCACCAGATCCAGAGCCAGAAATGGCTGATGCACTAGAGCTCTGGCTACCAGAACCCACAGTTCCAGAACCAGAAGAGCCAGATGTGCTTCTAGAGGCAGAAGATGATGTTGTACTAGAGCTTTGACTACCAGAAATATGCGAGCCACTGGAAGCTCTACTTCCATGAGCAGAAGCATCTGAAGCAGCAGAGCCTGTACTTCCAGAAACTGTACTTCCTGATCTCGAACTTTGAGAAGTTGGAGTTGCAGACCTTGAGCTTTGAGTGATAGAAGCCTTGGAAGACTGATTGGTGGAGCTTTGGCTTTGTGTTGCTGTCTGTCCAGTTTGGGAAGCTTGATTAGAACTTCCAACTTGCCCAGTCTCAAAATCTCTGGTAAACATAAGTAATAATTAAATCACAATAAATGATAATCAATTTTACCTGTTTTTTTTAACATAGCTCAATTTTGAGCAAAGATACACAATTGTTCTATATTTCTCATTTGTTTTTTAGAATTTTTTCTTCAAGCTAATATTAAAAATGTACAGTATTGAGATTTCTAGGCCAACCACAGTCACATGACATTCTGTATGATGCAGTGAGCAGAGATGCTTTGGAATGCTCCTTTTCTCAGCATGCTCTATTACAGCTCTCTCTCTCACTGATTGGAGAGGAGGTTCTAAATGACGGGCACTGACTCAGAGAACAGGATACACTCTCCTTGGGATCAAGAGCTGAAAATTTAATGTGTTACAGCTGTGTGGCTCTGCGGCTCATTCTGATTCAAAGCATTGGCATCCATGTCTGCATCTTTTGCCGGTAGCATGTCTGGTACTTTATGCGAAAACCGATACAAGCTCTTCCCTGGTGTACAGATGCGCCCAGTTATACTGTGGCTGCTCACAACACAAACGTGCGCACGCATCGTGCCATGCAATTCCCCACGCCTGTATATGCTACGGTACGCTATGGCGATCGCACCATGCATTCCTATGGAAGCGCAGTCGCGTATGAAGTGCACGTATCCGCTCGCGGGTATGCGTCTTGCACTATGCCACAAGGATATAGCTGGGAATATCTGTACATCTGTGCAAGTAAATGTGCAAGGACTGAGATGCCCACTTTGAGCATCAGTAGATGCTGCAACCATGCGTGGTGCTTCTTTAGATGCCACCATCTGTCGCACCTTCGAAACCTGCACCAGCCCTATGCTATGTGCCGATTCTCCATCTAAATATGGCCTCTAATGTGAACAATTAAGCTTCGATGTATGCAGCTACTTCAATGACACACCTGCGATACACCCATAAATGCCCATAAGAGACTACGGGCAGGATGCAGCAATCTGAGAAATGCAGTCAAACCTCCAAAATGCAGCTTTGATTGCATTTCTTATATGCACCAAGCCTCGGAATGTGGTGCACTCCATGGCTTGGTTGCGGTGGGTAAAGCCATCTTTCTGATGGCGTTACCCATAGAAGCCTATGGGATTTTATCGGGAGAGTGCTGACAGAGGGATCCAATTGGATACCTCCCAGCACTCTTTGTGATGCGTGCGTCCTTCTGCGCATGCCCAGAAGGATGCCAGAGGGGCTTCTGGGTCATAGTCCCTCCATTGCAAAGGAATGCTCTTACCGAGAGAGTAGTTCTTTGCGGTGCTCGTCATGCATACCAGCGTTACCAACGCTAACATGCATGTGCAGGGCCTTACCAACGCCTGCGATGTGTCATGTGTCCCGCCCTACATCTCCATGTGTTTGAATAACCACCTCCCATTAAACAACCAGTCAACTCCCAGGAAAACCTAATACATTCAGATGCCTGTGCATCTGAAAGCGCTGCCTCGAGTCTGTACGAACACAATTGGGAAGCCTGCTCGGTGCACTTTAGATGCATGCACAGTAAAATACAATTACTCAACTACGTCTGAGGTAGCGTCCAACTCACAATCAGCGCATCTACTGCATCTTGCATTGGCAGTCATATTCATTTCCATCAATATTGCAAAGTGCATACTCGGTTATAGGAGGACACTTACAAATATAGAAAAGTTACAGATTAAGAGAAAAAGTCTACGTGGAATTGCAGGTTTCCTAATTCTGTTTCACAAATATCATCTTACACATTACCCTCCTTCCAGAAGCTTCTGATATGTCTCAATCTCCTTTTCTAGCCGGTCTTTGACATCCAGAAGAGTGTCATACTCAGACTTCTGACATTCCACATCACTTTTTAACTGTCCCAGCTGCTCCTCCAGGCTGCTGATCGCCTGCTGGATCTGTGATATTTGTAAGCAGTAGCCATTTTCTGTGTCTGTCAGCGACTTCTCCAAAGATTGTTTCTAATATGAAAAATGTTGGGACATAAATGTTATTTACCACTTTCTACACACTTCTGCTGTAATTTGGCTGAATGCTTTTATTACCACAGCTGGTCCAGGATGTTGTTATGTGGTGCATTGTACCTGAATGATAGTCTTTTTGGAAATAAACAAAGTGTGTAAGTAATGAAGCAAGCGGAGGCAGTTACATCAGGAAACAAGGTTTGGGGTTGTAAAATGACAGGAATCCGTGAGAAAATGCCAGTTTTCATGATGGAAAAGTGTAAGGAGTGTTGTTACTAAAATGTTTACAGTAAATAGGAAAGTGGAAATTTTGCCCATACAAAACAATTAAACTCCATACTGTATATAGGGCCTGATTAAGACCCACTCGCGAGCGGCTGTCCGCTCACAAGTGGGTCGATGGTCTGCACTGCGCATGCGCACGACAGAGGGAGCTCCGTCGTACGCATGCGCGAGACGCGATGAGCGAAGGACTTTTCTTCGCTCGTTGTGTCTGATCAAAGGGGGCGTGCTGTCGATGTTGATTGACAGCACGCCCCCTTTGGTGGGCGTGCTGGGGGCGTGCCTCCCAGACGGAGGCGTTCCCAAGGGAACGCCTACCATCAGAAGCCGGCCCCACTGACATCACTAGTGATGTCAGTGGGAGTGATTTTGGCTCTGATAGAGCCAAAATCACTCCGGGCTTTGCGGTTGAGAAACTCAACCGCAGGCTTCGGCTCGCAGTGGCGATGGTCGCGATGGTCAAGACCATCGCGACCATCATTCTGCACGCTCGTATATGCTGTGGGCGGTGACCCACAGCTATACGAGCGTCCAGGAGGACGCTCCATAATTATGGAGGTGGGCCCTGATTCAGAGCGAGCGCTCTGGTCAGAGCGTCCGGCTCTGAATGAGGGCCATAATTTTCTATATTGTACTAGATAAATAAGCGTTATAATCTGTTTACCTGCTATGGGCAATGACCTCACTTTTCCTTTTTAGAAATGTAAGTAAATCTACAAATAAATTAATTATATTTACTTTGTAGGGATATCTAATAATGGTTAATTATTACAGTATTTGTATCTTAATGTGCAGTACAGTTGTTTCAGCTATCATGTGTTAGGGATGGGAAGGAAGTGTTTTCAGTGGCTGCAACAGGTGTGGTTCAGAGTTTCTCACTACAAAAAGTTTGACTTCCAGCTAGCAATATGCACTCTCAGGGCTTCATTCAGAGGCGGCCGTACGGTCTACGACCGCACGGCCGCCTCAATGTTTGTCCAGTGCGCATGCGCACGAGGGAGCCGGCTCCTTCGTGCGCATGCGTGAGACCCGCTACGACCGACAGCGCCGGTTGTAGCGGGTCTCTTTCCAAAGGGGGCGAGCTGTCAATGTTGATTGACAGCTCGCCCCGTTTGGAAGGCTGGCCGGGGGGGTGGCAGCCCAAACAGAGGCGTTCCCATGGGAACGCCTGCCGTTTGGGGGAGGCCCCACTGACATCACTAGTGATGTCAGTGGAGAGCTTCCGGCTCTGACAGAGGCAGAAGCTCTCTGGGGCTTACGATAAGTGAGACCCTACCCTAGGGTCTCGTCGTAAGCCCCGATGGTGGTCGTTAGAGCTGTGGGTGTAAACCCACAGCCTAACGACTGAAACAGAGGCGGCCGGTCAGGATGCAAGCGGCCGCCCATTTCTGAGTGACCGCTTGCATCCTCCGACCGCCTCTGAATCAGGCCCTCAGTCCTCATGCAGATCTAAGAAAAAAGGCAGTTTGTTGTTTTCGTTCCGGCCCTGAAGTCTCTGGGGTAAATGTTTAGTAAGCCTTGGAGAGAGATGAAGTTGAGAGAAAGTACCAACCAATCAGCTCCTAACTGTCACTTTACAGACTGTGTTTGAAAAATGGCAGTTAGGAGCTGATTGGTTGGTACTTTATCTCTTTCCACTTCATCACTCTCCAGAGCTTAGTACAGCTCCCCCTCTGTGTTGTGAGAAAGACTGGGGTTGAGACTACACTATGGGGCATATTCAATAGGCTGCGAGAATAGCAAAAAACCCGCACCTGCAAGGTTTTACCGGCAGGTGCGGGTTTTTTGCTATTCTATTAGGTGCGTGTTTTGTTTTAAAACATGCACCGCAAGGTTTTTTATTACGCACCTCCCGAGCAAGCGTGATTTTTCTTAAAACCGTTGATTTTAGGAGAAATCACCGGGACTTGCTCTGACACCCCGGCGGCACCCCCCTGAGGACTAATTAAGCAATTGGAAGTATCCAATTAGCTTAATTAGTCCTTAATTATATACCTCCAGCAGCGCTGTCTTCTGCATCTTCTTCTTCATCCAGCATCAGAAGCCGGGTCTTCTGCAGCAGCGGTGAGTATGTCAGTGTGTGTGCTGTATGTAAGTGTGTATATGTGTGTGTGTGTATGAGTGTATGAGTGTTGTGTGCATGTGTCCCGGTGTCAGTATGCACCCCCCAGTCTCACTGTGGTCCCCCTGGAATGGCTGCTGGGAGAACTACATCTCCCAGCAGCCCTTGCCCCTCCCACCACATCCCGGGACCCCCAGCAGCCCCCTCTCCAGTAAGAAGAGAGAGGAGAAGCCACCGGGAGCCGTGGAGAACCTTGCGCAGGTAAGTTTTTTGTTATTATTAATTAATTAATTTTACGCAGCGCGAGGTTTCCAATTATGAAAACCCCGCATCCACTATTTTTAAAATTGAATCCCAAGGGAGCGCGCATACCGGCGGGATTATGAAATTGGGCACGAGGATTTAGCCTTGCTACACCTTGCGCCAAATTGAATATGCCCATTTGTAATCATAAGAGACAGCAGTCAGTAACAAACCTATCTGTAGGAAAAGCTGAATGATCGCAGACTTAAATTAAGTTATAATTCTGTTTTTAGTGACGTTTCATTCAACTAATACTCAATTTGTAAAAACTGTTCAGTAAAGAATTTAAAAACATCATAAAACATCTAATGCTGGTGAGGTACACCCTGAGATCCTAAGTATACCCTGATATCTTTACAAAAAGACCCTGGTTTGTAATCCGGAATGACTGGATATACCTCATCATTCTTTTGAAGCTATACATTGACGCATTATGAAGGATCAAAAACTGGGAAGCCATCTAGCAATCACCCAATAATTTCTTAATTAATAAATTAAAAAAGTAAAGACTACAATTGGTTCCTAAACTCAATTTCAAGTTGCCGTAGTTAACCAGTACCTACTGTAGTCATCAGCTAGCTTCCATAATTCTTACCATTGCATACTGAGCTTGTAATTCCATTTCCAGTGATTGTAGACTGCGCTTCAGATCTGTAATCTCGGTCTTGTGTGACTGCTCTTGCTGCAGCCCTGCCGAAATCTCTTGCTTCACTTCTCCACTCTAGGACCAAAAAAAAAAAAGTAGCAATTGTTCCTATAGGAGTTTTTAATTCTCACAGCAATAATATTTACCCTTTGGTTGAACACATTTTCAGCATCTTTGCGATTTTTCTCTGCCATAGATTCGTATTCTGCTCTCATGTCATTGAGTATCTTGGTCAGATCATTCCCTGGAGCTGCATTCATTTCTACATTAACTTGTCCAACTGTGGTGCCCTGGGAAGACTGCGTTTCCTATGAAAGAAGAAATAGAGCCATTACTCTTTTATCTGAACAGTTTACATAATAAAATAAACATCCCTCTATGGAAATGTTTCCTGTAAAATAATGTAAAAAAATATCTCCAACGCAGCTTTTGTCCACCTAAGATACTTCTATGCACAGTCAAGAAATAAGAGAATTAAATGTTATTTTTTTCAAATGATTTATTTGTTTATTGGATTGTTTGTATCCTCATCCAAATTTGATTAAATACATTTGCCCCACCCATGGCTTTGTTCATTTAGTTATGTGATTATAGCATCAGCAAAGTTGTTTATTTTTATTGCTATTTCCATGCATATATTTTTAGCCAAAAAACAACTCTGACTTATTTAAAAGAACAGTAGAAAAAGTTTTATGTCTGATAATCTAAATACTGACTAAATAAAACTACAGGCCTCACCTCCATTGTATATCGCTTCAAGGACAACGCTATTTACACCTTGGACACTTGACATTTGGTCACTGGGACAGCAGTCATCATACTTACGGGAAACAGCTACAAGTGGGTCCTATCCAGTCTACACCCTGCATTTCCACCACTAAAATTGGATACAGGACCATCATCTGGACTGATCAATCAGGACTATCCACTTGGTAAATATATGCTGGACCATATATTTGGATTCCCATTAGTCCCATCAACGGTGTTCCATCAACTGGACAAGCAGTCCCCATATAGCGAATACATTGGCTCATATTTTATGCTCCCACGAATATAGGGATCTCCTATATATACTCATTTTTATATATGTTATTTTTATTAGTATGTCAACCATTGTGATGAATTAAATGTGATTTAAAATTGCACACATATCTGTGTTTTAAATATAAACAAACAACTAATATAGCGCCGGTATATATCAACTATATATTCTATACTGTGTTGGGACTGACAACCCCTACTGGCTGCTTAAATAACAGCGCATTGGATACATATTTCATTTCTCTAGGAAAGAAAAAACAATGGACCTAATTTGAATAGCATGCTTTGGTTTTGCACTTATGCACCTCAATGGTCTGTCCAGAATATTCAAGGTCAGAAATTTACTAAAGGCAAGCTGACATTGAAATCTCATGTCAATCATGACTTTAGACGACAATAGACTTCATTAGACCATCGGACCAAACATTGTATGGTTTACATAGACAAGAATAGAAATCACAGATTTACAAAGAATCTTGTTATGAAATACAATTAAAATCACATCAAAGAGACCTGTCTATGAGTGGTGGGTTTGTTTAAAGCACTGCACATATCACTATGATCTGTGCAGGTTTTTGTGTGCTACTGTGTAAATACAGTATTAATATTTAAAAAAATAATTGTGTTCCCCCGCCTCCCCTCCCCCCAAAGCATAACCAACCCCGGACCTCTGAGCCCAGTCTGCTACTGGAAAATTGGGGGGGAAACAGGCATGGGGTCCCCCCATTTTTTCAGTAACCTGCACCGAGCTGAACCAGCAGGAAGACACACATAGCGTGTCATCCCCCTGCCATAATGTAAAACCAACCCAAACTGGTCAGTCCAGGGCTGGAAATCTTCAGAAAATCAGGACCCCAAAAATAAAAAGTTGTTCCCCCCTCCTGAGGATCAACAAGCCCTGGGCTGAAAGCCCAGAGCTCTTCTCCACATTCCTATGGTCATTGGATGCAGGGTTAAAAGTGTAAAATCTAGAAAATAACATTGTGCTTCTCATTGGGACTACAAGTCCCAGCAAGCCTATTCCACTGTAAAGAAAATATTAAAAAAAGACAGGACATGCATGCATGTGGATTTCCTTTATTAAAATTAAAAAAATAATCACCAAGTCATGGATCGGATTCTCTTGGGTCCATGTAGAAGTACATGGTCGTATTAAAACAAAATAAAGAAATCCCGAATCAAGGCGGACACAAACTTTACATTGTATAGTGTGTTATGCAAAATGACTGGGTCACTGATTTCATTCCCATTGAAGTCTAAGTTGAAGGGTTCATTGGCTGACAGAGCTGCTTCCACATTCTCTCAGCCACTTAGCCAGGGTAAGTAGTACCTGTGCCCTGATCTCGGCACCCCTGGTGAAGCTGTGTATTACATTGCTTAAAGTTCATAATTAATTTAATTTGTAGGCACCTTCACCCCTTGTAATAAACACAGTCTCAACAAACAGTGCATTGCATACAATAAATATAGAAAATATATGTTGAAAAAAAGGCAGCATGTTCCCATCCCATATACTCAACCAGCATAAGGGCTTCACTATAGTAGCCGGACCCTACATTCACTGTCTCCCTGTTTAGGTTGTATCACAAAAAAGAGATAGTCGTACATGGTAAGAATGCAACCAAATTTGTATCTTCTCCACCTCATAATCTCATTATAAAAATTGTCTCTTCAAAGCTCTTCTTTTTGCATTGATTTTCAAAATGAATCACACTGATGCACCTCTTCTGTAAGTCTGTGGGAATACAGTATCAGCTGCTGGGCAAATGCTGCCATTGATGCACACAGTAAGTGTAAATCTGCATAGCACCCTCCTATGCATTTAGGAAAAGCTGTATATAACCATGTACCAGCCTGTGAGGTACTGTAGAAAATCTCTACATAAATGTATTTAAAGAGGAGTCAGAAAAAACAATTAGGCTGATACTACTGTACAGCTGAAATATAAGTTGGAACATAAATTGAGTCCTGAATAGAACAGTAGTGGATGATGCAGATGCAGGTAAGGTCTATTAATGAAGAACTAACGTGTAGACAAGAAATATACTTCTACATTGCAAGTTTTGTTATAAGGTAAGGTTTAGGTGTATGTGTACCTCCTCATGGTTCTTCTTGATATAGGTTATCTCCTCTGTCAGGCTTTCAATCTGCAACTCCATGTCAGACTTGCTCATGGTCAGGTCATCCAAGACCTTTTGAAGACCATTAATATCAGCCTCAGTGGTCTGGCGCATATGAAGTTCATTCTCATACCTGGTATAATGCAAAAATGTCACTCATTCTTAACGGCAAATCATTGCAAAATCATAATAAAGTACAATTTAATATGAGGTCAGTTTATTAGGTGATTTTGACAATCCTTCACTACTTCTAGTACCGTAAATATACTTTACTTTAAATTTTAAGTAATATACTGTACTATCAATGCCCTTAAATTATCAGATTTACAGTGTCGAAAACCTACACAATACAAGAGGCAATTTGCAGTACATGTACTAAACAAAAATAGAAAATCAAGAACATAACGTTAGAAATGATTTTGCTACAGTTGCAACAAAGTCATAGAATATAAAAATCAAATAAAATCAGAAAACATTAGAGGTGTCAGGCTCCGCTGTTATACAGTACAAGAAACTATTCGCCCAAAATCACAATTATAGCATTTATTTCTGTAATCAGAAAATAATCTAGAATTTAAAGAATGTGTACCACCAACTAGAATAAACATATTCTAATTTGCTCATTCCACTTAATTCCTACTATAATATTTAAAGAGCATACAGTAGGTTGATTGTATGTATGAACTTATGTAGAGAGTGAAACATTTAATTACAATGGTAACCATAGTTACAAAAAATCACATGGTAAAGACTCAAAAAAACAGAGGAAATTCATATATGAATTAAACTAAAATCCAATAATATAAAATTATTTATAATGTGAGCAGATACAGTGTATTCTGATATGAAAGGTAATGTCACAAATACTTACTGATAAAACATGACTTTGCATGTTCTCGATAAAGTAACAATTACTGGTTCTCAGAAATAACATACAGTATGGCCCTTGACCTCTTCTGTTCCGGATATAGCAAGCTATGATGCTTTATGCTCTATGTTGAGGTTATGTTTGCCTGCGCAGGATATTATACTTTAAGATAATATTTCATTTTTGTTTCTTTACTCACTTCAATCTGAAGTCATCTGCTGCTAGCCGGGCATTGTCAATTGCCAAAATGACACTAGCATTGTCCACAGTTGCATTTTGTATCTGGTATAGGAGACAGAACATATAGCAATGCATTACTTATGATACAGGGTGTTTCTCTTGCTATTGGCCCCAAAGTTTTTCTTATAAATTTTAAAGTAATTGACATAATTTTGTGACATTTGACACAGACATACCTTGGTCTATAAGAAACATGAGGGAATTGAGATGGGATGTAGTGACAAGTTTGGCATTTAAAATGTAGACAATCAGAAAGGGGACACTGACGAGGAAGTCGGCATGCCGACATGTTGATACTACAATTTAAAACATTTTAACAGTGTCTACTTTACAACTTCAAACATGATGGGAAAGCATCATATTTGAAGTTGTAAAGTAGACACTGTTAATATTTCAGTGATGGATTAACAACAGGGCAGGCTGGGCCCCCACAAGTTAGTTGCCCTGGGGCCCCAATAAACCTTAATCCTGCCCTGTTTGAAGTTGTAAAGTCTACACTGTTAAAAATCGTTACAATCGCAGTTTTAACATTTTGGGCGTACCCTCTAATTGTCCCGGTTTCATTGTTGATATTTTAACTGTCAAACTCACATACCCAACCTGGTTGAAATAGAACCTAATTCTCTTCTACCTAGGCTCCAATATAGAAAGTTTAATATTGGGCCTAGGTCAATTGCCTTCTTGCCCCTTACTTTAAATGGCTATGCATTGTCGTGTAGGGAAATACAGGGCCATTTTAATTTGGTTTTAGAAGAAAGAAGCTTATGAAGGAAATCCAAAGGCTCAACCATTTCTCATATTTCTCATCTATATAAATTAACACATGGTATAGTTTGCTAATTGGTTCAGAATATAAATTAAGCAACCATAAGATTTCTCTAAAATAATTATACATGATATTGAAGCATAAAAAGAAGCTCATGAATATATACCTATTTTTTTTAATATTTAGAATGGTTTGCAGTCTGTCTAGTATAGTTTTAATAGGTGTTCCGCCAATATAAAGGATTGCAGGATATATAATGAATACTTCTATATAATATTCATCAATGTATTATTAAGCATTCAACTAGGATGTCAGTATTTATGGGTTGCTAAATGGCAGATTATATACAGTAAGTATTAATTACAATGTATCAGTTCATATAACTTTTCCTAGTCCTTTGAACAAATGTTGTTTTTTTATTACATTTTTATAATGGTTATTTAAATTGTAGTTTTATTTAAATAATTCCTATTTTTTGTGAACACAGACAAAATGCAAAATATTGTTTCATATTTGATTCACTCATTTCTATCCATGACTAATTAAAGAATAATATACCATATTAAGTGTATTCTTTTTTTACCTGAGTTTGAAGATCCTGAATAGTTTTAAAATATTTGCTGTAGTCATTAGTGTTTGAGCTGCTGGAACCAGGTTTATTCTTTTCATACCAATCCTTGATTTTAGCCTCAAGGTCTGAATTTGCATCCTCCAAAGCACGGACCTTTTCCAAATATGAGGCTAGGCGGTTGTTTAGATTTTGCATAGTTTGTTTTTCACTTCCAGAAAGTAATCCATCATTTCCTCCAAACTCACCACCTGCAGAATTTCCTCCAAACCCTCCCCCAAAGTTTCCACTATCATAGCCTCCCCCAAAGCTTCCACTACCATAGAGTCCACCACCATAACCTCCAGCAGTAGCACCAAAACCTCCCCCTGAGCCACCACCAAAATTACCTCCAGAGTAACTCTGAAAACCCTCTCCTGAAAAACCACCACCAAGGTTTCCTCCTGAACCACCACCAAAACCATCAGTGAAACACAACTTGCTATTGCCACCACCCACACTAAAACCAGCACCACCAGCATTGCTAATGTTTGATCCACCCTGTCCTCTGTAAGCTGCACTGCTGTAATTCACAGAACGAGAGGCATATGCATTACTACCTCCACCACTCCTGCCGACTTTTATACTAGATTGAGCTTGCATTTTTTTGGAGCGCTGTGATAAGCCTTACAAAGAATAAAAGTATTGGCACCACAATGAACATAATATTGTGGGGTTTTAGCATTTTATACAGAAGCTTTTTTGGGTGTGCCATATTGATATATTAATTTTTGACAGCGTAATATAATTACTAGCCCATTTAACCTTTCTATAGTTGTGTAAACTCCTACTGGGTTACAGACACAATCATGAAACCCTTTCATTATTTTGTTAATGATATAAAAACACCATTGTGCAATCTTTTTATTTTCCCATCATGAAATGTTCTTCTGTGACCTTTGGTGATTTATAGATTCAGTTGTATCAGTGTATTATTATCTGTGTATCAGAGTATTGTGTATCATGCTACAAACACACATAAGTTCTGTAGGACTCATAACTTTATTATTATCTAGGATTTTCATTAGGATTGAAGTATATTTAAAAATGTCCTTAATTTTTGGTGAATTACAGTATTCTGTTGCTTTAGTGCAAATATACTATTGTTTTAAATAGAAATATTGTGTTAATTTTACATCTTTATGACCCAGAATTATTTTTTTTGCCTCTAATGGATGCTTTGCGGACTCTCGCCTTCCCCTATCCACAAATCTCTATCACACTAACAAGCACCACAACTTGTTTGTATAAATTAAAAAGATAGTGAAAAAATATTCAGTTGCAATTTTTGCCATTTAAGCTGAGGATTGTATTCTACTACTGGTATGCATAAGGAATAATGTAGTTGGAGCATTAATCAAGGGGCAATTTGCCACTTATACAATTCTACTACCCTAGGCCCAGGTACTACTCTGTGGCCTATCCAAAAATCTGGGCATTACATCTCTGTGTGTTTAGCAGCATTTTGATTAAACTAGTTGGCCTGGTTACCTGCATATATCATGTCGACATAGATGATCAACTTGGGGCCACTTTTATTGACATGTATTTCTTTGTTAGATATGGTCCGACAGTAATACAATATTCCCCACTCAAATACAATGTCCCAATAGTTGGATACTCTTAATGTTTTGCTACTTGGTGGTGGATCTAGACTTTATGTTTAGGTGGGGGGGTGGTTTAAGAATTAATACTGACTCCTCCCATTTCTACTCATTGCTCCTCCCACTTATAGTCCTGCCCCCAAAGTGAGTTTCTGTGGTGCCTGAAATTACTCCCATTATTTTTTTGTGCTTATCAGGAGGAGGTGAGCAGAAATAATATGCGCCTGTGGCATGCATGTCTGATTGGAGCAACAATTGAATTGCTGCTCAAGGTGCTCAAGAACATTTGTATTGTCCCAAACTCATTTGCAGACATTAGACTGTTATTTCAACAGTTTTGGTCTACCAGTGGGAACTCTGGCAACCCAAGTAAGCATTACCTGAAAACTACTGCACATTAATTAACACAGAATACCTGATTGTACACTATTGCTCTGTTTCTGGACAATGCAGATTTCCTCTACTTTGATCCCTGTACTGCCAGCCTAACAATAACAACTCAGTAATATATATTACAAACTGGATATACAACCTAATATATGTGACAGGAGCCCCATACCACACACAGCCATCTGATCTCCAAAACACAGTGACAGCCCATATAGTTATCCGTGCAGCATATTGTGTCATATAAAGCATAGACAACGCGCTCATTTCCAGCAAGTGCCACACTAAAGGCCTCCATGCACGGTGCGTATAGTAGCCGATCTGATGGATTGGAATGATATTGCTGCTATATCGTTCCGTGTGTGGGTATGATATCGGCCAGTGTGCGCTCCTGTGGGATCGTACAACGCTCCTCCAGATCTTTCTGCATGTTCAGTTAATGTGGGGGAGCGATGTATGATCCCATGCAGCGCTGTGCTGGTGAGGGAGAGGGTACCTGCATAACGGGCGGTCAGCCACCCGATTGCCTCGTTTGTGGGGACCGCCCAATATGTCAGCCATTCGATCGGCGGTCGCATCACAAACAGCAAATCAGACCGTATATGGGGGCCTTAAATGATCCCCCCTTCCCCACACACACACATGCATGCATATACACACTCATACATGTATACACACATACATACATGCATACACACACACATACATGCATACACGCACATACATACATATATACATACACACACACATGCAAAAAAACAAACTAAAGTGAAAGCATATTTTAAAACAGAAGCCTTTTATTTTAGTATCACTAATAGTATCTGACATACATATATGCATAGTTGCACCAATGCTGATACCACTAAGCAAGTGATATATACATTGCTGACCATAATTCCTAGAACAGCAAAGGGGTTAATTAGATTTGTAATTAAAATAAAAAACACTTAAACATTACAATTCTGTTAACAATCTCTCTCACTGATTTTCTTGTACAGTACAAACAGTGTTTCGAGAGTCTGTCTGTGTGGTTTGAACTTCCCTTGAATCAGCCACTGGATGGTCCTACCTGACGGTGGAGGGTCTCTCCCTAAGCTAAGTGGTCTGCAATGTGTACTACTCAGTCCCAGCCATGTGTCAGCATGTCACTCACTAACCGACCCCTAGACCAAATGTGCTATTGCACATGTGCAGTTTCTCCGAGTGTCTTGTAGCATTCTCTGCCATAGTGAGAGGAGTATGTCCCTGTGTATTCTTTATAACTTTAAAAAAATATATTTTTAAATATAATTACTGTTTAAAGTAAAGCCAATTCAAAAGGTTTTGAATTGTTTTTAAATCAAGGAATTATATTAAAAATAATATTTTCAAGAATTATATTAAAAAAAATATATATTTTTTAATTTCCTTAATTTCCTGACCTTTGTATGAACTATGACCTAGATTATAAAAGGAGTTTAAGGGTACATGGATATAGTGGTACCTGAAAAAATTTTTTATTGAAGGGAACATAGTTTATTTGGAGGAATTTTCTTTTTTATGACACTAAATAGATATTTTTCTCTGATTGTAATGTATGGTGTATTGTGTCTATCTTCTTTTCACAAGGCCATTGTATGGAGAATATTTGTGTGAAATATTTGTGAAACATGTGGTCTGTAAATCAAATGCTGAGACTATTGCATTTCATT
Source organism: Taudactylus pleione (assembly GCA_031769625.1). Taxonomy (NCBI): domain Eukaryota; kingdom Metazoa; phylum Chordata; class Amphibia; order Anura; family Myobatrachidae; genus Taudactylus; species Taudactylus pleione. Next base: position 10,306,886 of record JAUIMM010000154.1, read on the forward strand.
GAAAAAGTAAAAAATTCAGAAAGCTTAAATTCAAGTGCTACAACTTTCACAAGATAGATCACAAAGCATTTAAGTACAAGCAAAAGAATGTGAATCCTATGCAAAGCAAGAAATGTGATGCCAAAGATACAGTAAGTCAGCCCTGAGTGTCACAGAGTGCCACAGAAAGGATTGCTGGTATATTGATTCAGGTGCAACAAGGCAATGAAGAATGGTTCACCACATTAAATGTAACCATATTACATTCAAAGGAATTTACAATCCATTACTTACAACTACTAAACAATTAAAGCCCACCTGAGAATTCTAACAAGAACAAAGGCACAGAAATCCAAGACATGCTTTATGTACCAGAAATGGAGGCAAATCTTATAGCCATCAGTGTCCTGGAACAGAGAGGCCAAACAGCTCATTTTGCTAAAAGAAAGTATTGTGCAGAATAAAAGTGGGACACAAGATGTCAGCACTTGTACGGTCTTGACACACAGCACTGTTACGCAATGATGACAACCGAGTCCCAGTAATTGAAACTCTGGCATAGAAGATTTGGTCACATTGGATATGACAGTGTTCAGAAGCTATAGAATGGAATGGTCACAAGAATGTCAGTGACTAATGCAGAGAAACTGGTATGTGAGAGCTGCGTAGTAGGGAATGAAAGTCAACAGCCATTTTCTAAGTCAGTAACGAAAGCTACTAAACCAGATAGTATATTCAGAAGTGTGTGGTCCAATGGAAGTAAGTTCTGTAAGTGGATACAGATACTTTGTGAAGTCCATAGATGGCTTCACAAGAATGACACACAAATACTTTAGAGAAAAATCTGTAGAAGCAAATAAGATTGAAGACTACCAAGAGACTCATAGAGAATCAAATGGTCACAGTCTCAAGACTCTTAGATCTGATAATGGTGGAGAATACCTAAATAGAGAGGTAGAACAATTTTTTTAGAAAGCATAAAATAGAGCATCAATTGACCATTGCATACACTCATGAACAAAACGGTGTAAGTAAATGAGTGAACCATATATATTAGTAGAGAAAGCAGCCTAGACAAGCCGTTTTGGGAGGAAGCCATGTCCACAGCAGTTTATCTAAAAAAACACTCTCCTACAGTTGCCCTGAATTACATAACAGCTACTGATGCATGCTAAAAGGAAAAAACAAGAGTAAAACATCTCAGAACTTTTGGAAGTATTTAAGAAGTTTACATAGCAAACGAAAGAAAACATAAACTGGATTAAAAATCAGTAAAGTGCATCTGCCATGAAAGTAAAGGTTACAGATTATGGAATCCAAATGCCAAAATGCACATCAAGTCTAGAGATGTCATGCTCAAAGAAACATATCAAGTCACAAAAAAGCTGGAATCTGATATACAGAACAAATATGTGAATTTGTGAATATAGCATTCAGTGAACCTCTGAAAACCTAGAAGCCAAAGTCAAGGTCTGACTGGTGCGAGTAGAAGTCCAAGGGCTAAAAGGGCTTTGCCGGATTCAAAGGTCACAAGTGAGAAAGACATCAAGAATTGAGACTGTTGCTGTGGTCTATACTGTGAGGGGACTCTTACAGATACAGAATATCTGCCTAGAAGACCATATCAAAGTCACGATATATGTGTATATATGAGATATGTGGAGTATCGAGGCCAGTATCAAAGACACAACTACTGTGTGTGTAGTGTACAACTCTGAATCAGGCCCTTAGATGCATGTGCAGGAGCAATAAATTGATTAACTAATATTATCGGCATTGTATCTTTTGGTTACTAGTGAATTTTCCAAGTTATGGAGAGGTTTGCATTTATTGTTGTTGTGTACTTAGACATAGCCCTGAGCAAGGGGAGGGGGTGTTGGTATGAGAGAGTATTGGCCTCCCATTGCTGGGTCTTACGTGTTCTAAAGTTCTCAAGTGCTGTGTTTCTACCCAAATGGTGTTCTTTTTCTGGAGTTGCAGATCTTCTCAAATTATAAATGGAAAGATTTTTTGGGTGTGATTTATGAAAGGCCAAACCTCATTTTTTTCACACCGCCAGATCTGAATTTTGAATGCTGATATTTACACATAAAAAGTATACAAATTGGGGGCGTGGCCTGACTGGATTCCTGGGCAGCACCACTTCTCTGAAGCTCCTGATACCTGCGCCTTCAAAGGCAATTTAACACGACCCTTTGCCTCCCACACATCTCCCCTCACCTCCGTGGTGTGCCCGCTCTCCTCCTGCTCTGACTCCCGTGCTTTGCTGTGGCTCCGTGGGACCCGTTAATACGTGGCCTGGTGAGCCTCCAGAAGCCACGGGCTAAATTTTGGAGCCTTGCCGGCGGGCCACGTGATGTCATCGTCGTGGCCGCCGCTGCCCTCTCAACACACCACTACCTTTGCTTCTGTCTAACGGGTCCAAGACCCCCCTCTCATCAGGAGTGTCTACCCCCTGGATGGTACAGTTATCCCTGGGGATCGATGGTGGCTGCCATTTTGACTGACAGCTGCTCTCCTCAGTGTACCTGGACACTGTCTCCTGGGACCCTGCCAGTTGTTTATGGCTCTCATGTCTCCTTTCTACTTCTACATCCAGGTTGGTGATTGACTGTCTATTTCCCATTTGCCTTCCTGAAAGGCTGTGACCCCCTGCATTTCCATGCTGTTCCAGTGATACATTTGTACCCTCCCCCATGAGACCTCCGCAGCTCCTGCTCTCCTGATGGAAGCTCTGCTACTAATATCTTCCTATTGTTATATACAGTATAACACTCCATACCTATTTGTCGAGATAAATGTATCTCTTGCCTATGTGATACAAGAATCCAGCATCTCTAAAACCACGTAGTGTGCAATTTTTACTTTTCTGACATCCGTGCCTCTGACCTCTGAAGACCGTCATGCTCGCCAAATGAGGCAAACTTTCTACCCTTGCACCTTCTATTAAATTTGTTTCACAAAAACACCCTGACGCTTTATCTGCAGGGAAGACCTTGGTAGCATCCACCTCCATGGTTAATTCTCCATCTAGTCTTATGACCAGCCTGGACCCCCCTACTGATGCACCGCTTACAGTTTGTATGCTCCATCAGATGCTCCAGGCATTTTGGACAGACCTCACCTCCAACTTCCAATCGTCTGTTAAGCAACTATCTGTTGAGGTAACCAATGTGGGTGACCACACTAATCATTTGGAAATAAAGATGCAATACAATTCTGTCCTGATGGAGTTAACAGCAGTCAAGGATAAACTCACTGACTTGAAGGACAGATCCAGGAGAAATAATATCAAGATAAGAGGTGTCCCGGAGTCTGTGCTTAATGATGGTCTCCAGAACTTTGCCCTGACCCTTTGCCAGAAATTATTGCCATCTGCTGAGGTCCGTGACCTGCTAATTGACCGTATCCATCGCCTTCCTAAACCCCGCACAGCCCCTGGCAGTTCCCCCCGCGATGTTCTGCTATGCCTTCATTTCTTCCACATTAAGGAGGATGTCCTTAGAGCTGCATGGATGGCAGAAGATACAGAGTTTCTTAACAATCTCCAACTCTTCCCAGATCTCTCGATCCACACCATTACCAAACGTAGATCTTTCCAGCCCGTCACCAAAGCTCTCTGGGATAATGATATTCAATACCGCTGGGGTTTCCCGGTGAAGCTCTTGTTACGGGAGGTTTGCACTACATTCGTCTTATCATCTTTAGAAGCTGGTATCAAACTGCTGTCAGGGTGGAAAATTTCCGTCTCTATTGCATCGTCTTTTTCAAATCCCCCTCTTCAGTCGGAGTGGACCCAGGTTGGATGAAGATTTCCTGGATTTATAAAATCTCTCTTGTTATTTTCTTGGCTGAGTTATATGCATTTTCCTGGACCGAGTAGCTGCTTGTTAGTTTATGCTAGCATCAGTAATGTTTGGCCCTTCTCGGCGAGACATTCCTATGGTTCCTGTTGGTCACTACAATCCAGGATATTACACATTGGTCTTCTCAGCCGCAAGTATACATAGGTTTTAGGCCTTTGTTTGCTGACAACTTTAGCCACTGTTATATCATAGGTTTTGCGACTATGATGTTTTTTCTCTCCCCCTGTTCTTCTCCTATCATATCTTGTTTGTTATAATAACTAGGATGTTTATTTTCCTGTATAAGTTTTGAGAGATGACTTATATGTTAATGTCGTACTGTTTCAGCTATTTTTACTTGCTTCTTGTTCTCGGCAAGACTATTCTTTACTGTATTTGATATAATATGTCAATATTGCATTTTTTATGTTTTACAATGTCTGTTTGTTTCTTTATACGATACGAGGTCTCTGGGTGGGTATTGGAACAGTCCACCCCCCACATGTTAACCATTTTGCCGTTTCTTTTTCCCATGGAAACTACTGTGGCCCGATATACTGGACCTTTTGATTTGTCTCTGTATTTCTCTTTTTTTCTTTTTTTTCAGGTATGTCCTTTTTTCTTTTTTTTTGTTTTCTGTTACAGGTATATCCAAGATGTTCACACAATTTTATGATAATAAATGGTTAAGGTATCTCCTCTGCCATGCCCCCCATATTTAAAGATCATAGATACCCTATCTATTATGCCACTAATGGCCCATCCAAATGTAATGGGGTCGCTTTTTTATTTTATGTAAATATCCTGTTTGTACTACATAGGAAAATTGAGGATAAACATGGGCGATTTCTTATCCTCACTGGTATTTTTGAGGAAGTCCCTGTTACTTCAGTTTCTTTATATGCTCCCAATTCTTGTCAGGTCCCTTTCCTTAGAGAAACTTTAGAAGAAATTGCTAAGGTCCGTCAGGGCGCCCTTATATTGATGGGTGACTTTAACCTAGTCCTTGATCCCAAACTAGATCACTCCTCCCCGCAGGGACACTAGTCTTCCCCCCGTGATGTAGGCCCCTTGCTTGCTTTTAAGAAACTATTAGCTGAGTTTGACTTGTATGACGCCTGGCGTACCCTTTCCCCAGATGAGAGAGACTATACCTTTTTCTCCTCGGTCCAAAATAGATACTCCAGAATATATTTTATTCTTTTGGATTAAAGGATCCTTCAGTCCACTAAGAAAGTCAAAATTCTCCCTATCACCTGGTCCGATCGCGCTCCTCTCCTATGGTTCTGGAATACTGATAAACACTCTCCCCCTACACGCCCCTGGTGATTTCCTGACTACCATCTCCATGATCCTGAGATTCTAAAGGCTCTTACGAATTCTCTTACACTGTAAACTCAGACCAATTTGCCTTCGGACACTTGAATTTTCACATATTGCTGTACCCTAAAAGCGGTACTTCGCGGCTGTCACAACCCTGGCTAGTTTTTCACCTTTTGCCTTGAGACTTACCCCTGTCAGCTGTCCCATGGATCTGTGTGTGCAATTCACCTGGGAGATCTGCTCTAAGTCATACTGGCTGTAACACTTCTGTGATTGCATTTGGACTGAGCTCCTTTCCACATTGATTATTCACCTGGGCTCTCCTCTGTCTGTGAACACTGCTAGGTTTGATTGGAATTGGAGGTGTAGTTCTGACTCTCAGTGCTGCAGATATGTTTGCCCTCCACTACTCTGAATGCTACTACCAGACCACCTGACTGTATCCACCAATTCCTGCTACACCCAGAGTATAAAGATCCTCTTCTGATAGCAGACAGTGCTTGAATATCTCATTACTTCTCGTGGTGTATTGTTTGTGCTTTGTCCATGTACAAGTGTATTCCAGGCTCCTGCTGATTGCTATACCTGGCGCATCTGGAAATCCTGCTGGTTCCTGATCAGTTCAGTCGGCAATCCGGCCGATAACTATACCTGGCGCGTCCGGAAATCCTGCTGGTTCCCAGACTAGTTCTATCAGTAACCCTGCTACACGAATATACCTGGAGCATCCAGAAATCCTACTAGTTCCCAGGCCAGTGCATAATGTCCATTGCTGTTGCATGACTTATGATCCTGAGTTCCCTGTGTGTTACCAGTGCTTCCCAGCACAGCGAATGATACTCCAGTCCGGAGTGATATTCCAAGACCATTACACGATACTCCAGTCCAGAGTGATATTCTAAGTCCATTCCATGATACTTAAGTCCGGAGTGATATTCCAAGTCCATTCCACGATACTCCAGTCCAGAGTGATATTCCAAGTCCATTCCACGATACTCCAGTCCGGAGTGATATTCCAAGTTCATTCCATGCTACTCCAGTGCGGAGCCAGTTCCAATTTACAAATTCATTCCATGCTACTCCAGTGCGGAGTCAGTTCCAAGTCACATGTTCATTCCACGCTACTCCAGTGTGGAGTCAGTTCCAAGTTCCAAGTTCATTCCACGCTACTCCAGTGCGGAGTCAGTTCAAAGTTACAAGTTCATTCCACACTACTCCAGTCCAGAGTCAGTTCCAAGCTACAAGTTCCAAGTTACCCATTCCACTCTACTCCAGTCCGGAGTCAGATCCAAGTTCCAAGATCCAAGTTATCCAATCCACTCTACTCCAGTCTGGAGTCAGATCCAACTCCAAGTTCCAAGTTCATTCCATATTGCTCCAGTCCGGAGCCAACTCCAAGTTCCAAGTTCATTCCATATTGCTCCAGTCTGGAGCCAACTCCAAGTTCCAAGTTCATTCCATATTGCTCCAGTCTGGAGCCAACTCCAAGATCCAAGTTCATTCCACATTGCTCCAGTCTGGAGCCAACTCCAAGTTTCAAGTTCATTCCACATTACTCCAGTCCAGAGTCAATTCCAATTTCCAAGTTCAAACTACATTACTCCAGTCCGGAGCCAGTTCCAAGTTCATTCTCCATACGGCTTCCCAGCTACACCAAGTCTACCTACTGATATCCCATCCAGCTCAGCAAGCCTTCCTGCCGGTCCCAGTCTGGTTCCTCCAAGTTTCCCTCTGGTTCCACTCCAGGGTTACCTGTTCCTGTCATTTATCATCAAAGGCAGTTCTCACTGCCATACAATTCTTATGCAAACAGAGTTATTTACATTATCCATGGTTCCAGTCAAGCCGGTCTTTGCTGAATCCAGTTCAACACCTGAATCAGGTAACGCTGAGACGCCAATCATGATAGCGGCACTTCTATTCAAAAAGGTGCTCAACTTAAAGCTCACTCCCGTAAAACACAAAGCAATTTGGAGTCTACCCTTCGATCTTTGAATCTCAGAATCAGGCCCACCCAACTAGGATGTTGCGTAAACAACTACAAGAGGTCCAACTAAAAAATTGTTCATGCTCCGCATGCACTCAGCCCTTACTTGTTTACATCATAAGTTCTATACTGCCGGGAATAAAGCTTCTCGGCTTCTAGCTTGTAAACTCCATGGACACCAAGCCCGAAATAGAATCAAATGCCTTCTTTCCCCCTCCGGTTCCAGGTGCCTTAACCCCCTTGATATTGCCAACCTGTTCTCAGAATACTATGCAAAACTATATAACTTGTCAGAGGACCCTTCCATCCCTCAACCCACAACCCCTATTATTTCCTCTTTCTTAAATAGTTTGTCCCTTCCTACCTTAGATGCAGGTAGCCTGGCATCCTTAAATGCCCCTTGGTCACTGGAGGAGATACAGTTTGTAATCCGGCAACTCCTTAAAAGTAAGGCCCCAGGCCAGATGGCTTTATTAACTCTTTTTACTCTGAATTTGTAGGAGTCCTTTCCCCAATCCTTTTGCAGCTATATTTGGAGGCTTCCAAAACTGGCTCCTTTCCAGCCGAAATGGTGGAGACACAAATTGTGACTATCCCGAAGCCGTGCAAGGACCCCTCCGACTGTAAAAATTATAGACCTATAGCATTTCTTAACACAGACATTAAAATCTATGCTAAATTAATAGCTAACCGTCTGAACCCACTGCTCCCTCAGTTAATACACCCTGACCAGGTGGGCTTCGTTTCTGGACTTCAGGCTCCTGACAATACATGTAGGGTTCTGGATTTAGTGGAATGGGTCTCATATAACAAACTACCATTTCTCCTATCACTAGATGCTGAAAAAGCATTTGATAGACTCCATTGGGACTATATGCGCCAGGTGTTATGCAGGTTTGGACTTCAAGGTGATATCCTCAGCTCCATTAATGCTCTTTACACTGGCTCTTCAGCCCGGATTTTTAGTAACGGCTTCCTCTCATCATCGCTCCATATATCAAATGGTACTAGGCAGGGATGCCCTCTCTCCCCACTAATTTTTGTATTGGCTATAGAACCCCTTGCTCAAATGATCCGTTCATCCACTGATTACCCTGGTCTCTCAATATGTAACACTTCTCATAAATTGTGTCTCTTTGCAGACAATGTTTTATTATTTGTGACTGACCTGGAGACATTGTTGATTCTCCTCCATAATATGTTAAACAGCTATAGTGCTGCTTCCTATTACTTATTGAATACATCTAAAATGGAAGCCCTACTTATCAACATTCCCCCTTCAATTATTCAATCCCTGAAAGGGCGCTTTCCTTTTTCCGGGAAGGACTCTTTCCTATCCTATCTAGGTATTTCTATCTCCTCTTCTATCCATAATGTTCACATAGTTAATTATGCCCCTTTGCTGATACAGCTGACAACTTTAGCCAATGCCTGGATGAATCACAAGGTCTCCTGGTTAGGCCGCCTAGCGGCATTCAAGATGATGGTAATGGTTGGGTAGGACTGCGCTCTGCTGTGTGGGCACATGTGGTGTGTGAATGGGCTGAAAGGTGTGCTGTATGAGTGAGTGGGGTGCTGCACTTCCTGATCGCAGGTGTACCGGGTCCTGCGTATAGTTGGATATAGACAATGGGGTATGGAAGGTGCGCTCGCCATGTGGGTGAAATGATGATTGGGGGGTGTTGGAATGTGTATGTGGTTGCTTGTGTGTATGGTGTGGATAAGTGGGGGCGGGTGGACCAAAGGAATGAGAGAGGCGGACACAGGGTGGGAGTAAACTGTTTTATTGGAGTAGTCACAGTGCTTCTCCTATGTAGCCCGGGCACAAGGTGGGTGTAGTGGTGGGTGAGAGAGGAGGAGAGACTGCCTAAAATTGATGTACCTGTTCCGTGCTATCCCATATGCAATACCCCGTAAGATGCTACAGTAAATGCGGAGACTGATGCTGTCTTACATATGGAAACACAGAGCTCCCAGAATGGCTTATAGCCGCATGATTCGCTCTAAACAACAGGGAGGCCTTACTCTCACTGACCTGCTTAGATACCATGAAGCAGCCCTCCTCTTGTAGCTTTGTGATTGGTTTCTCCCCCCACCCACACTAAGCCGTGGGTGGACCTAGAACGTGCCCTTTTTCAAGGATTTTCTTTATCAGACCTTCTGTGGTTACCTAAACAACTACGCCCACAATTCCTATTACTCCCCAAGTCTGCCCTTGATATCCTAAATATATGGGATATTAGGCTCCCGACTCATTTTAACTTCACTCGCTCTACTAGAACTATATCCCTCCAAGCATTGGATTATTTGTTTCCCAATCTTCATATGTCTTATTGGACGTGATTGGGTATTAAGGGCCTCATTCCTGAACGGCCACCTCCATGACAGTCGTTAGGCTGTGGGTTAACACCCACAGCTCTAACGACCGACAAGGGTGATGGTCGCGATGGTCAAGACCATCGCGACCATCGGGGCTTACGGCGAGACCCTAAGGTAGGGTCTCGTCAACCTTAAGCCCCAGGGAGCTTCCTGCTCTGATCGAGCAGGAAGCTCCCCACTGACATCAATGATGATGTCAGTGGGGCCGCCCCCCCAAATGGCAAGCATTCCTACTGGAACGCCTCCGTTTGGCCAGGCACGCCCCCGGCCTGCCCAGAAAACGGGGCGAGCTGTCACTCAACATCGACAGCTCGCCCTGTCTACGACGAGACCCCTAACGATGAATCACCCGTCGTTAGACGGGTCTCGCGCATGCACACGACGGAGCCGGCTCCGTCGTGCGCATGCGCTGTGGGGCAACATCGAGTCGGTCGTGAGCGCTCATCGCTCACGACCGACTCTGAATGAGCTCCTAAGTCCCTAGCAGATCTTTTTTCCCCATCCTCTCTTTTACGGTTCTCTGATTTATGTGCCAAATTTAAATTGGGCCAATCGGCCTGGTTTTACTATCTCCAACTTCAACATTGGATAGCTCATTTAAATACTGGCCCCGCCTCGTTTCAGATACCACCAGACCAAATTCTAAATAGATTTTCTAGTTCCTTCTCCCTTGGGGCCATATCTTTTTGGTATTTACTGTTGTCTCCCGCTGACCTGATGACCAAATCCTCTGTTCAGCTTTGTTGGGAAATTGATCTCCAATGCTCTTTTACCTTTAAACCTAGGGAATCTATTCATTTATCCTCTTTTTCCCTATCTAAATGCACTAATCACACTGAAATGCATATTAAACTCCTAAATAGATTATATTTGACCCCTTCTAGACTACATGGGATATGGCCTACAGTCTCTAAATTTTGCTGGCGTCTTTGCCACTATGAAGGTACGATTTTTCATATTTTCTGGGAATGCCCCTCTCTACGCCCTTTTTGGGCAGAAGTATTTTCCCTCATAAGGGAAGTTCTCGGCCTCACATTACCTCTAGATCCCTCTCTAGCCCTTTTACACTGGTATCCTCTCACTATTTCCAAATCTGCTCATTATGTCCTTGGTCACATTTTAATATCCGCTAGGGCTACTATAGCCCAACATTGGAAGTCTCTCCCCCCCATTTGCCATTACAAAATTACTATTGTGAAGTGGTACCCATGGCATATCTATGTCACTGATGGCAGAGGTGCACCCTCTACGAGACTTAGGACCTCATTCAGAGTTGGTCGTTGCGGCCGCACGGTCGTAAGGTTAAAGGGGCCAGATATGCAAATGAAGCAGTCGCAAGTTGGGGAGGATGCGGCCATAAGACTAAAAATACACCCCCTTCTCGTTACCATTACACGTCATCTCCGGGCATATAAGGATTAATCGAGACCATCGGGAACCATCGGAGCTGGTCGTAGACCTTAAGGTTGACCATACCCTCTCTTAAGCACTACGATCAAGTCAGTGTAAAATCCTCCCTTGTCACGTGTGCTATGACACTACTTAGTTAATGATGCACTCCCATAAAATGCCGTTTGCAAAGTCAGGCATGCCTGCGTTCGGATCTCCACTCCCCCGTTCACAAGCACCTTTCCCTGTTACCACCCACAAACGCCTCATCCTGTCACTCAAACTAACGACCTGGCCAAGTTGAAGGAGAGAGCATATTCTGATCATAGCTAGTTTGCGCACGCGCAATGCGAATTTTACGAATGCGCAGTTTAGCAAACATCGGTGGTGTACAACCGTGTGGCCGCAACGACCGACTCTGAATGAGGTCCTTAGTCCTCTAAGCCCGTCTTCCCCTTGTAATTTAAATGAACCGGGAGATTCAAATGTCTAGTCTGTCTATTTGCCATACTTTTGTATTGTAATAGATATTTATGGATGTCCTATTACTGCCTTATAATTTTTATTGTCATTGTTTTTCCTTTTGCCCCCCCATGCCCCCTTCTCTTTTTTCTGTACCCCACTTTTTTCTGACTATTCTCAATGAAAATTATTGATGAAAAAAAAAGTGTACAAATTGTGCAATGTATTAAGCTGTGGTTTCTAAAACCACATGTAAAACTTTTTTTAGATGTGGTTCTGATAGCCAAGTTTGTCATTTCTGTGTGTAGTAACATACTTGCATAGCCAAGGGTTAAAGTGGGCTGGAATGGGGTCAGATTTATTTGGAGACGGAACCAGTTCCGTCTCCTCCAGCCCACCTTACCCGGCAAGTCAGCCCTGCACAGCAGGGAATTGCCGGGCGCCCGCTGATATTTTGTTACCAGTGGGTGTCTGGCTTTTTCCCTACCGCGGCAGCCAGAGTCTGGAGTTCACTCCTGAGATCCGGCTTCTGGCTCCTGCAGTGGGAACTATGGGAGAGATGTCATGACGCCTCTCCCATAGTTCCGAGGAGCAGCTAGTCGGATGGCAGTAGACGCAGGAGCGGGGTTTAAGGTAGGTGTTTTACTGTTTTACTGTTGGGGGACTACTACTGGGGGCACTACAGGGGGTACTACTACTTGGAACATTACTACTGGGGGCACTAGGGGGCATTACTACAGGGGACATTACTACAGGGGGCACTACTACAAGAGGCACTACTACTGAGGGCACTACTACAAGAGGCATACTAAACAGGATTGTATGGACAGATATAATAAATATGCTAAATATGGCATGTGCAGTCTTTTTTAACATTTTAAAGTGATAATACAATTGAGTCTAGCAGGGTGGCACAGTACACCTTGCCATGCACTCCATATAAGCAAAAGAGAACTGGATATTTCATATCTAGTTTTTCCATGTACTGTAGTTGGTCTAGATCACATGCAGTTTAGGCCACAAACCTCCACACTTCAGATGTGGTTTGTTTCCACTCTCCAATAAACTGCTGCTTTGAAAATGTCTCCTTTGTGTCTCTGATAAGGATATTTTGTCCATGATCAATGTAATTATGAAATGTAAATGACATGCAATGACAAAGTTACAACTTTAATATGAAAGATTAAATGAACAATGGCATTCAATAATGACATATCAGAGATGACAATATATAACAGTGACAGAGAGGAGAGGGCCCATGTGCATTCCCCATCTGGGGCCCCCTCCTCTCTCCCCAGCTGATGTTGCTGGCCAGCCACTGGAGAATCAGTAGACTCTGAGCACTAGAGTGTGCCTAGAGTCTACTGCGCATGCGCAGATTGCCAGTGAAATGGCACGGCTGCCATTTTCCCGGCAATTTCCTTACTGCGCATGCGCAAAACATGGGAAAAATGGCCACGTCGGCCATTTTCCGGCATTTTGAGCAGCGCTGAGACACCCGATGCGGGACCTTGGAGAGGTAAGTTTTAGATAATATGGTTGCAGGGTGTGTGGTGCGGGCCCCCCTGGACCCGGGTGCCTGTGTGCACCGCACACCCTGCACCCATTATAGATACGCCCCTGTGTAGGGCCCTGAGGGCAAGACAGGCACAGCCACAAGGCCCCTGCATCTGGCTAGAGGACGCTCAGGGCAGTGCTGTACTTCCTGTTGCTGGCGACTCTGCCCCCTCTGTGTGACAACATATGCTCCAGCCAGGGGGCACTGCTGTCCTGTTATGGCACTGTTTAGATTAGGCAGCATTCTGAATTAAACCTATAGGCGCACACCCTGATCTAACTAGTGTCTCCTACAACAGAAATGGATGATATGGAAAAACTGAAAAAAATCACTGGTGTATCTTCTGACTTCTTACTTTTTCTCATGTTATGAACATATTAATTACTAAAGAAAGCTGCCAGGCTCACAAAAGGAGCTGCAAATTCCAGAGGAGAATTTTCCATCACAAGAGTAAACTGCCAGAGATCTAATACATGCTACCAGAAGTACTTATGGAGTCAGGTCCAGTCCAAGCATCCAGGGAGATGGCATCCTCTATAGTCTAGTAATGTAGGATAATTAAATTTTTATACCCTGCACCATTATGATTTTTTTAGTGGGGTGTGCTTTATTCAATCAATGATAATGATATGCTTTGACAACGTTACATGGCAGAAATTCCTAGTGTGGATCTGAAGTCTTTGTCCCTCATTGTAGTTTTCTTTAGTAACTTAGCACATTTTTTAATGGAATGACTGCCTTTTCAGCAATACTGTCAGTTTTCTTTGCAAGATCTGCAGCTCACTCTGCCAAACATGCAGCTTCTCTGAGAGAATTGCAGCTTTCTCTCTCAATGGTATAGATTTAAAGTCTATACCATGGCCTCCAGTGTCTTTATAATAGAATTCCCATTCTGCCTTTTGTCTCTTCCTCTAAAACATGTTTACGCTCTACTACAACGACTTCTCCTCTCTCTAGCAGGCTCAGGGGCCTCAGTTTAGCTGCTCTTTGCTTAGTGAAATTATGGTCCCATGGGTGGCTGTGTCTTTCTTCTCTATAGCCATCCTCTCACATATCTCCTCTTTTTTCCTTCTCTTTGGTGTGCAGTCTCTCCATATTTCATTGGCTCTTATAACTTCCTTCTCTCTACCACATTGTCCTCTCTTTAAGTGATTCCTCCTCCCCATTCACTTAACTCCTGAGACTGACTGAGCATGGATCAAGGGGTTACATATATAATATAGCAAAATTGCATAGCCCGTTATTGTTTATTTATAGTACAAAAGTTTTATGCCAAGTTATATAGAGAATGTATAATCATTCACACCAGCATCGTCCCATTCTACATTCTCTACCACACAAATACACAAGGGTCCATTGTGTCAGCAACCAATTAACCTGTGAGCATGATTTTTAGGTCTGAGAAAAAAAACGTAAAACTAGAAAAATATGAAACTAGTGACTAATGTACATAATTGATTTACATCCACAATGAAGAACTCAACAAATGCAATTCCTGGAATTTCAAACAAACAATTTTACTAGGCTTTTGACTATTTTTAAACAGCCATAAAATAAGCATGTATGTATTCTACTACACTACAAAAGGAATAGTCGAATCAATGTAAATGATAGTTTAAACATTTCTATTCTGTGCCTTATAAATAATAGTGATCACACTATAAACCAGCATTGCGTGTGGTTAACTACGTACAGTAATCATTTGAAATTACTCTTATTAAGTATTTCTAAATATCTTCAATTATATACCAGCATAAGCATAATTAAATGTTTAAGAATTATCTGGCACCACTATCTTCATATTACCAATAACAAATGCTGCCAAATTATAGTTTGCTCCAGTCTATTTAGCTACACCTTGGGATTCCTACTAGTGTCGTAAAAGCAAAAACAAGAAAAATCTGTCTATAAAAGTTGGAGCTCTTGTTGATGAAGTCTTTATTTTTTTTTATTAGGTCATTGAAACAAAGTAAAATGTTGTGAATAAATGTTCATAATATCACCCCAGAGCTCTTTCTACCCTGCACAAACAGGAATGGGTTAGTATACAGCAGTTGCAGTTTTGGCACAGGACTTTGCACACTTCAGTTACAAGGATTAGCAAATCATTTTAATGAAAGGGTCAGCAAACCTGAATGACAAGTAATTCCATTATTGCTACTGTCCATCTGTTACATGAAAACATTGTAGTTGTCAGTGGCAAAGGACCAAGATTTCTGAAAGTGGATTTCCATATACTGCATGTGGTTCTAAAGAAAATATAACATTTAGCACACACATATGCATATTTAGGTAATGAATATAACTAATTCAATTTATAACTGTTTTAGTAAAATGGACCAGGTGACCGGAGCCTGCCCCTGCTACACTTACCCCGGCCACGCACCCATCTCTCTTTCAACCATTGTGTCAACCATTAGCCATTAGTGGGAGGGAGAAAGGCAGCTCAGAGTGCTCATGTCCATCTCAGGAGATGTAATTCTGGATTATTATATACTGTAGATCATTTTATGCTCGCTACCCTTTCTTTCCTCATTGAAAACCTCATTGTCACTTCGCATATCTTTCATTGACACTCTCTTGTCAGGGGTGCTGAGAAGTGCTAACTACCAGGGCTTGTTTGGGAGTGAAACTGTGTTGTAGGGGGGATTTGGGGGCAATAGGAAGCCACTCCTTGGGAAGTGTTATTCAGCCCTATGTGCAGCTGTGTGGTGCCATAACAAATAAATAACCTTTAAGCTGCCCATCCACTAGCAGACCATAAACATGACAGCACGATTACGACTTTGTAATCGTGCTGTCGTTTTTATGTCTGTGATAAGCATACACTGAACGAGCAGTCGTTCAGTGCAGGCTCATCAATCATCTGACGTTATCGTCAGGTTGACCAGCATGTTTGCCTGATGATTGATGTCGGAAACGACCAGCAGGCGCGCGCATCGCTGGTCGTTTCCGACTATAAAGTGCCCGATTTGTGGACGATTTGCAAGTGATTGCACAATAATGACGTCGTTATCGTGCAATCACCTGTCAAAATAGCCTAGTGGATGGGCAGCATTAGCAAAGTGCTAGGGGAAATATTATCAATATCTCTACTTTGTTTACAGGCCTTGCTGCTTAAATCTGCCCACCTACATGCAAATTTCTATGGAGTGAATGATAATCTCTCTGCCTCTCTTTTTATCTTAAAAAGTATATCAATAATAAGCACTAGTACTACTAATAAATCTCATTTGATAATAATAATTATAATAAAAATGATACAATACATGCAGATCACTTGGTCTGCAGCTACTTAAAATATGAGGGGCTGAACCTCATGAAATATATACATAAAAAATGATCTAGTTAAGAAAGTGCTGACCCTAGAGAGTACACAATAATAATAGGATAATACGGTTGAATGTTTAAAATAACAGTAATACATTTATTTCCAAGACATAAAATCTTGTGAACTATTTCTTAGCAAATTAACGTACTATTAATCATCAGATATGTAAAATAAAATAAGCCAAGGACGTTTGCACAACATCAATATATGTCAACAAGTAACAATAATATTCCACTTTTGCACATCACCCTGATCAAGTAACAAGAATAAAATCCTTGCATATTAGTGCTTAGATAGTAGTAGAGCAAGTTAGAAAGCAGTCCTTTAATTACAGTCCCGGTTATGTCTGATGTTAGGGTCTAAATGGAGTTAGTTAATTCAGGTTAAAAGGATATTAGTATGGTAGTTAGTGCAATGAAATTGGTGTCCGTCTCATAGTAAAAAACCCCACCAATGTATATGTTGTTGTATCTGTGACTAGGAGATTAGTAAGCACCTTTCCAATTCACAAGGTCATTAAACACCCCAATCGATATTGACCGTATCACAGTCTAGCGTAAAGCGCAAAACAAAGGTTGAAATCTCCACATATGTAACTTTCAGTCTCTGACCATGCACTGATTTTTAGATATATTTAAACTCAGATCTGAGATGACTATGTAGCAATGCGCTGTAGAGGGGGAAATATAAAAAGAGGGAATCCGTGCTTTTAATGCTGCTCTAATCACTGTCTCATATCTCTCCCCCGTCTTGAGGTCTTCCCGGTATAATTCTCCTCAGCATTACTGAGTCCAGACAGCCCAGGTAAGTGGAGGTGCCACACCTCTAGAGCTCACGCTGTGCACACTGATGCATTTCTCAGCTACATGTGGGAGGCTGTTTCATCAGAAGTCCTGATGAAACAGCCTCCCACATGTATCTGTGAAACGCGTCATGTCCTGCCACTTTTACAAGTGGCGTTTGCTGGAAGACTCACTTTGTCTCATAGGATCAGCTGTTTGCTCCCAGGGATTCCTGCATCACGTGCCCAGCCACCAGCATCAGTGTGCGCAACGTGAGCTTTAGAGGTGTGGTACCTCAACTGACCCGGGCTGTCTGGACTCAGTAATGCTGAGGAGAATACCTGTGGCCGTATCACTTACCTGTAAGCTTGGATTCATAGCCCTCATCATTATCAGTGCACACATAAACCACCCATATCCATGGTGCAAAAGATGTACCTGAAAACAGACATATTAATGTATATATACCCAATGCTGAACAGTCAGCAAATCTGTTGACATACTCTATACTTGCCTATGTGAGAAGATCCCATTACAGCCCAACTCAGCCTACTCAGTTGCAAGTGGAGATGCAACTGAAATGCGTACGACACTGTATCACTCGTAGTTGGGTACAAAAGGTTTTGCTACCAATGTTCTAAAAGACTTAAGCTGTATTAGTGTGAAAGAAACTGAAAAAGGAAAATATCTCATAGCACCGAGTAGTTATTAAATCTACAACCAATAAACCAATAAATCATGCTACCAGTATGATTAACTATACCCAAAGAAAAGAACTAAAAATAGTAAATGACTTGTGATAAAGTATTAAAGCGGCTTAGAAATCGATTATCTACTAGATAAATACTTCAGGGGAGCACTGCTATACTGTATGTATTCTAAATTGTAAAATTGTAGACTGCACTAACTCCAATATAGGAGACACAGTATTAATCTATGGGCACAAAAATAAATAGCTCCTTTTGCTTTTGCTTTTTGCAATATGCAATTGCACTCTTATTGTACATGCTCCTTAAGCTATTAAGTATCACCTCTTGAACACATTACAGAACACCCTTGATCAAAGGTTGGTTACTATATAGGCTATAAAGAGTTTACATGACCTAATTGTCAATAATAATTTCTGGTGCAGGAGATCCCATCACTGCCTTCTATATATTTCATTTAAATAATAACATACAACTGTATTAATAGTTTGTAATCTACAAAAGAAATAGGGTTCAATTTAGCATGAAGAGTATTTTATATACTATATATATATATGCATTTGTACCTGGACACACCATGTTGCAATGCTAGAGGTGCAGATTTTTATTTTTTTAAACGTTTGAAAAGTACTGCTTTTGCAAGTACACACATAATGGATAGATTAGCCAAATCCCCATGATTTGTCTCCAGCTCCTGCAGTCTCTATTGCAAACTGAAATCATCCAAGGTTTATAATTGCTACTGGGAAATATATGATTCAATTGGTTCTCCTGCCCATCGAGCCGCTCTTGTCTGAGTACTGATCGTCCATGCTGTGATGCTTAAGTTTGTACAATATAGTTGTCCCCTCTAGTATAAAATTCACTATGGTCCCTTCAGTGCTAAAATCAATGACACATCTTCTTTAGTCCCCTTCCAGGTTTAATAATGCTTGTATCTTTCTCTGGTGAAGATCTGGTGGCCTCTACCACCTGTGGTCAAGGTCTAATCAATACTCCTCCTACACAATGCCCAATGTACAGTACTTCTATCATTCTATCATATCTATCTGGGAGTTGCTTGACTGGATTGTTCCCAAATCTTCTATTACACCTACTCTACGTCTAGTACATGGTTGTCCTTAGATGAATCACACAGTAAAAAGAAATTGCTCAACTATGTAGGACATTGGCATAGCATGGACTCAGAATTAGGTATAATATATCTCCACAGGGATGTCTTGAACAAATATTAGCAAATCAGTATTTGGGAAAACAATCCTAGTCACATCCTGAAGAGTGTTTACCACTTAGTTTGCGACCTACTGTATGTGATGGTTATCCACAATACACATACCTTTTCAAGTGTAATTATTGAAATGTCATAAGTAAAAATAGCCAAAAGAGTGGTGGTTTATTCCCTTCTCTACAGCATGAGTCAGCAACCCAAAATAGTTTGGCATGACAAAGGTACTGAAGATTTACCCGCTAGGACCAATATGTAAGATCCAGAGTTAAGCTTACATCTCAATATTTTCTAATTAAAAAAGCAATATGCTTATTTATTCAGTTATAACTGAACATAAACAAACTGCTCTATTCATTAAAATATTCAGGCCTACAGATAAATTTAAGTTTGGAACTTAAAACTTGTCCTAGCTGGCAAGCCTTTAGAACTTTCCATAAGCCACTGAAAGTGTTCCGGTTTCTGAGAATGTATAATCGATCACTCCAGCTCTTCCACTAGGACCAATAAGGTATTTGCACAAATGCAAGCAAAATTCAGTGAGGGTGCTCTGACCTATGCAACCCCTGTCTAAACCTCTAGCTAATGCCGCAATATTAGGAAAAATACAGTCAATGGAAAAACCGAGGTAGAGATTTGAAGCGTCTGTCCAAGTGACAAAAATAGTAGTCATGTAGATTTTGACGTCTATATATCCCACTAGGAGAACTATTTACTTTGACATTTGGACCAATACTTCATATCGGCACCTCAATTTATCCATTTGCTAAATGAGATATTTGGGAGAGTACTTTTTAGCAAACATTGATCATTGCCATAAGACTGTCCAAGATAATTAATGCATTGAGACTTAGGGATATATACATATATATATATATATATATATATATATATATATATATACACAACATATATATATATATACAGTATATATATATATATATATATATATATGTACTCTGCTACATTTAGATATATAATATATGTGTGTGTGTGTGAGTGTGTGTGAAAGGGAGACATATAGACATTTGCTATATGATAATGATTATTCTGCTGACCCACATTGAAAGGCTGTGTAAAGAGACAAGTGGAGGCTAATAAGGAGGAAAGAGTAGAAATTACATGTTCTTTCCTTCATATTTACCTTAGTACATAGACCCCTTAGTATGAGTAACTCCCTTTAGATTCACCAGTCTAGTTGTCATTAGCCACCTCGCAAAGTCCTGTTTCTGTTGACTGTGTGTGTGAAAACTAATTTATTGATGATAAAGTTGATTACCTGATTATAAATGAACTTATTTACCTAATATCTTAATATTTTAACAGCAAATGTATGTCATTTCAGGGAGAACTGTAAATAGATGTGCTTGTCTATGAATGGAATATAATGTCTGCATAACCAAGAGAACAAGGAACTAGGACAAATACTGGCTGGTAGGGAAGGTAATTAATAAAAAAGTCTGCTATTACTAATTCCAAAAAGTCTGCTATTACTAATTCCTATAGAGATGTAGTAAGAGTGGTACACTGGACAAATGTTTGTCATTCAGAACCTTCAACCTTTTTTTTACTTATATGAACACTAATGTATTACCAATAAATATATACCATATAGCATGCATTTTAACCAACAACTGAGCTAGCTAGAAATGGCAGGTTACCTTGATATTAGTGTATTCTATATAATGACAGTAACAAGCACCTAGTCTGGACGATACAGACCTAACATGGACAGCAAGCACTTGCAACACAAAAATAGCTTTTCTTCCATACTCCCTAGGTTGGGGATCCTGAGTTCTATGTTATTATGACAACCATGATGACAATTTATGTGTAAAGCCTACAGTCCTTGTATAACAGATGCAATGGTCTATATGATGTCACATAGGTATTGGAGAATAATGTAACTTTAAATTACTTAGAGAAAAATGGTGCTGTTATTGTTCTTTAATTTACGTGAAATTTTTCAATGAGTTTGGAGTTTGAAACATGAGGGGTCGATACAAAACTTATTATTCTTGGGTTTTTTCTGAAGTTAAGTGATCTCTGATTGGCTGCTGGAGTTTGCTGGGCATTTGAAGGTTTATATTAGAACAATTTTTACACTGAAAACCCTTAAGAGAACATACATTACTAGAAGGTAGAATGCAGAAAAGGCTTTATTGAATCAAAAATGAAAACTTTCACATCTTTCAATTAAAGAGTAGAATAGAAGTGTCCCATAAGCCAACACCGCTGCCTTCTGTCCACAACTTTGTCTCTTTTTTTAGTTGACCTTTTCTTCAACCTCTTCAACCCTTGATGAGACAACCTTTCCATCCACAACTTCTTCAACAATGGTCTTAACTTTCCTGGTTTTTTTGGGATCTGAAAGTAAAATGCAGATTAAATTAGATTTCAATAGTCACAAGTCACAGTATATTCTCATTCTCATTTTATCTATTCTAATCTTAAGAAGCAGCCAGGTTATTTCCTCTTTGTGATTATCAGCTCTTCCTCCAAGGAATATAAAGAAACATGACAGGAACATTCAATATAAAATAATATTTGAGGCTGCAGATATCAGACCTGGAGACTGATGTATTCCACAGAGAGGGGATTTTTTGGTGCATTTGAAATATTTAAATTTATTAAATCATTACACATGGAAATGTTTTATAATAAATAGGTATTCAGTATATTATTTACATTCCTATAGTTTATAGTTAGACAACCAACATCTACTAGATCATGTTACCTCTTTTAGAGTCTACAGAAGATGTCTGTGATTGGGTAACCTGTGCGGAGGATGAAGATGAAGACCTGTCGACTTTACTTGAGGACGATGAAGACGAGGATTGACTGCAGGAAGAAAGTTTAATATTATTAAAACATTGCATCATGTTTCTCAAGCTTTTAAGACATTTTCAAGTCTAGGTGGTATGAGGAATAAACTCTTAAAGAATACGTGGATGAGTTTAAAGGAGAAGCATAACAAAATAAAGATATTTAATGGATGGTAGAAGGTGAAATGACAGTGGACAAAATTTAATGATATTGGCATTTACTAAAAATCTAGTAATCACAATATAAACTTTATTTTTAATCCTCAATCTACAAATTGCACAAATGCACTTTCACATGCTCCCAATACCAATACTGCATGTTTTGTCAATAGAGTCAAGTGGCTTCCTTTTTTAAGATATATTTTGCTCACCCTAGTTCTCCCTCCAGCAGGCGGCGATATGTTTCAATCTCCATCTCTAGTCTGGTTTTGATATCAAGAAGTTCTCTATATTCCTGGCTCTGGCGTTCCATGTCTGATCTGATCTGTATAAGCTGTTCTTCTAACCCGCTGATATGAATCTGTAGCTGTTGAAGTTGTGATCCATAGCGGCCTTCTGTCTCAGCCAGGGTGTCTTCAAGGGATTTTTTCTAAATTGTGTCAAGAGGACATTGTGGTACAGTACATAAAGATATTCTATATTCTGTAGCCAACACACAACATATTATTACTGGATAATACATTATTTTCTAAAATAAACATATTAGCTTAGTATTGTGATCACTACAGTTTCTTACTCCAACTATACATTTAACACACATATTAAGTTTTAATAGTAAGTTGACTTAATGGACCATTATTTAAAATGTTGTTATGGCCTTCATCTTGAGACAACAGCGTTCACGTTTATATTGCTATGTAGCTTATTGGCTTACCATTGCCAGTTGAGATTGGAGCTCAATCTCTAAGCCTTGGAGAGTTCTTCTGAGGTCAGAGATTTCGCTCTTGCTTGTCTGTACTTGTTCCACACCAGCTGAGATCTCCTTCTTTATCTCATTGCTCTGAAATGGTAAAGCATATATTCTTTTTGTTTCGTCTGATGTTCCTTTATGATACTACATTCATATTATAAGGACACATATAAATATGTCATTAGTAGTCATCTTACCTTTTGGTTGAACCATGCCTCTGCTTCTCTACGGTTCTTCTCAGCCAGTGCTTCATAATCTCCTCTCATATCATTCAGAAGCTTTGTGAGATCCACACCGGGAGCAGCATCCATTTCTACGTTAACTTGGCCAGCAGCGCTGCTCTTTGCAATGCCCACTTCCTATAGAAAAATACAGACAAAGTTGGTCAGTATTAAAACAATAGAAATAATTTCCATAGAAACCAACTAGCACTTGGTTTCCTCAGATGCTTGTTGCAACATTATTAGAAGCAACCAGATACTAACATCCATTTAATGTAAACTGTGGTAGACTAGTTCTACATTGACTTGGCCGACAGTGCTGCTCTTTCTAATGTGCATTTCCTGGACATTGATATGTAAAAGCCGTGTCAGAACACAGAATCTCTGAAATATACTAAAAATCAGTGCATGAGTAGACAGCCTCCACATTGATTTTTAAAAATGGAAACTATGGCTTCTCACCAACCTCTGGAGATGTAGGAACTTTCATGAGACATGGATTTATTATGATCAGAAGAGACTGGGACAAGGCTTTAGACATTTCATTTATTTATGAAGCTTGGACACAAAGTGGCGTAGTCTGATGAAGGAACACAATCATAGCAGACATATGGGTTTGTTTGTTGAAATAAAGGGATGCTCAAAACCTTCCTCAAACCCAGGAGACTGGTGATAATGTGCATTGTAGAACAATCTAAGGTACATTATAAATACAGTACATTTCCAATATGTGAAGATTATACACCTGCATCCATTTTTGAAAGACAATTGTTTTAGATTGTAAGCTCTTTCATGCAGTATCCGTGATCATTTTGTCTCTGTGATTTGTAATTTTTATAATGAGTTACATGTATTGCTTACATTGTTTAGCTGTGTGGGAGATGTGCACACTGTACAAATCAATAATAATAATAATAATCTGTGGGATTCATATAATACTATATAATAGTACTATGTGTACACCTCTACTTTAGTGCACAGCACAGCACAGCACAGCACAGCACAGAGGTTTACTTTCTTATGTTTGTACATATTTCTGAACAAGTTGTTTACTTTTTCTATAATTTCTAGCTATCAATTAAATGTTTTCTTTAACTTTCAAAACTATACTAGAAATAATGAACTTAGGGCCTGATTCAGAGCCGGACGCTATTTGCGGATGCTCGTTCAGAAAAAGGGGCTGGATATTTAAATTGAGCGCCCGCTCTTTGCGGTCTGTTGACGCCTCTATGTCTGAGCGAGCATCCGAAACATGCGCTCGCTATTTTCTAAAGACGCGCCCTGGCCGCTCGCATCATACGTCATCTCCGCTATTTATTTGATTAATCGAGTACATCGAAATGGGTATGAACTGCTCGCTATTCTTGTGGTAGCATTTTCCTACCGCAATCATGCGAGCAGTTCAGGCTAAAAGACAACCAAGTGACCTGGTCGATGCCGCTGCTTTGTTAATTATGCACACCCTTAAAACGCCCGTTTTGACCGTTTGGCACGCCTGCGTTCGGATCTCCTCTCCCCATTTTCAAGCACCTTCCCCTGTTACCACCCACAAACGCCTCATCCTGTCACTCAAATTAGCAGGCACTCGCTATTTTGCGAGCACACGATTTCTGACCGCACTGACTGTTGGCGCATGCGCATTACAACCCATACGCATGCGCAGATGTGCGAACATCGCTCAGAGTGAACGAGCGGCCGCTTACGAGCGGCTCTGAATCAGGCCCTTAGATCCTGATTAGTTGCCATAGCTCTGGATTATATGCTGCATATTATCATATTCTGTATCATATTCTGTTTTACCTATTCTGTTATTCTATTCTGCTTTGCCAATGTTATTTCCTTGAAAACCACAAATGAGTTCTCAGTTCTCACCTCCTCATGGTTCTTCTTCATGAAGGCAAGCTCTTCAGACAGGCTTTCAATCTGGATCTCCAGGTCTGCTCTAGACAGGGTCAGTTCATCAAGGACTCTGCGGAGGCCATTGATGTCAGCCTCTACACTCTGGCGGAGAGCCAGCTCATTCTCATACCTTCAAGTGAAATGAGAGAAAAAAATATTACAATAAAAAATAAGACAATAAAACACAGCAGGCCATATTTAATGCTACAAAAGTCTATTTCAGAGGAACCCTTTATATCATATATTATTATCTTAACTTTAGAATAAATCTATTTATGTCACATTTTAATAAGCAGCATGGCCTAGTAGACGATTAACCTATCTAAAAGTCATTAAATAATGAAGCAGATTGGAAAATAAATATGTAACTTACTTCAGCCTGAAGTCATCAGCAGCCAATCTGGCATTGTCAATTTGCAGAACAACTCGAGAGTTTTCAATAGTGGCAGCTAGGATCTGTAAAATAGGAACACGTAATAAAATTGGTTTTGTGTAACTTGTGTACTGTAGTTATATAGATACTTTATCAACATACCTAAATCATTAGAGAACTGCTCAGACTTGTAAATGTTTCTACTGTATCTAGATAACCCATCAGAATGATAGACTGAGAATACCAATTCTGCTTACCTGGATGTCAACTTTATTTTACATGACAAAATAATTCAAGTACAATATATGAAAATGGGTATGTACAATCTATATATGTATCACATTGTATTCATTAATAGCTTTAAAAGCAACATAAATAATAGTTTTATTGAAAATAAAAAAATAACATTTAAATCTAAATAACTATTTGTCTCATGGTATGTTTTAAAATAGCTTATATACAGTAGCTACTACTGTGCCCCTTCCCCCACCTCCCACAATTACAAGTAAATAGATATATCCAAATTGCTTGTTTCTAGCCCTAAAGTATACTAAATTCTTACTTTTTATGTCAGCACAAAGTAGTGAGGCCAGAAAACAAAGGTCACAGAACAAATATAACTGGAAGCTCACATTTTATACCCAGCTTCTAAATTTATCATATCTCAATTTGTATAGCTTTCATATTTATCACATATTGATTTCTAAAGCAAATACTCATTTAAATTGTTATTTGAAAAACATTTAAAAAACCCATATGGACAGGACTGTACCTTGCTTCTCAAGTCATTGATGGTGTCATAGTATTTGCTGTAATCTTTGCCTGTTGCAGATACTCCAGTACCAACTTGCTTTTCATACCATTCTCTGATCTTCAACTCCAGTTCAGTATTGGAAGCCTCCAGTGCTCTCACTTTGTCCAGGTAAGAGGCTAGACGGTCATTGAGGTTTTGCATGGTCTGCTTCTCACTTCCAGCAGAGCCAAAGCCACCAGATCCACCTCCTCCAAAACCACCAGCAGAGCCTAAGGAAAACCCACCACCGGATCCACCACCAAAGCCTCCACCAAAGCTGCTAGCACCGAAACCACCTCCTCCAAAGCCACCACCTGAGCTTCCTCCATAGCTGCTACCCCCATACCCGCCTGAGCTTGGTACTTGATAGGATGAGCCTGCACTAGAGCGAAAAGCCATTGTGATATTTTGGTGGAGTCCCTCTGACCCAGACAAATTGTTTGAAACAGACAGTGTGGATACAGAGACTGGTCTTTAGGTTCTATTTATATGGGTTCTAGTGGGTGTTTCAGTTTTAAAGTGAACGTCCTCCTATAGCAGAAAAAAAAAATCTGCCTGGACAACACCTGTTTTACAGCTCTCACGACGACAGATCCAGTCCATCCTTATAGAAGTTATGCAGCCCTCAGGCTGTTTGTTATATGTTGGCTAGAAACTGGGAGAGGCACATTCTTTTTTTCTGTGGAAGCTTATTCTACAGTTTTTCTCACCTTGCCTCAGGCTTCCTTGTATCAAATTTACAATCTGCTGTCACCTTAGGTAATTCAGTCCTGCAATGAAGAGGCCTCAACATTAAACCTTTAAGTCTTGTAATTTGCAGATGTAAGTACAGGCAAACTTTTCACTTGCAGTATACATTTAACTGCTGACATCTCTAAAGTGTATGTTTGCAAATAATATACTACAATATATAAAATGAGGAGGGAGACATTTATACATATAGATTACCAGTTTTTAAATGAATATTGAAGAGTGCAGTATATTAGAAAAATGTAGCATGGTTAATGTAAAATGTATTTGACTAGATAGAAAGTGGCACAAAGGTTAGCATTGTTGCCCATAGCTGGGGTCTAGGGTTTAGTTATTGTTATAGAATTAATTTCACATTTCGAATCACCTTTTTGCAAAAGTCCTGGAGATACCTGGACAATTATAATAGATAGGAATAGCTTATCGAAAGAAGGCTTAACCAATTATAAAACATAAAATCAAGTACTGCAACAAGTAATGCTGGCCATACACAACAAGATTAAGAACACTATCCAACTAAATGTAATGTAATTATTAAATGTTAGCGGCTGAGTGATTTAAGGATTTCCCCTTGCCTTCATACACTGAATGATGTATGGGCCTGATGTACAGATCCTTGTATGGAATTGATCGAGTATGTTTCATAATTGCGTCAAACAGTCTCAAACATTTTCCTGCCATTTTCATCCATTGAACGTTTATTGTTCATGTACATACACTGAATGATAATCATTCAGAATGGTTGTCCATAAGTTGGAACAAATATAGGCCCTCATTCAGAGCCGCTCGTTAGTGGCAGTACGCTCGTTCCGAGCGATGTTTGCACATCTGCGCATGCGTACGCTTTTTAGTACGCATGCGCGAACCAGTCAGTGCGGCCGAAAATCATTTGTACGCTATATAGCGAGTGCTTGCTATTTTGAGTGACAGAATGAGGCGTATGTGGGTGGTAACAGGGGAAGGTGCTTGAAAATGGGGAGTGGAGATCCGAACGCAGGCGTGCTTAAAGGTCAAAACGGGCGTTTTATGGGTGTGTATATTTAAAACAGCAGCGTCATTGACCACGTCACTGGGTTATTTTATAGCCAGAACTGCACGCAAATTTGTGGTAACAAACACCAACCACAAGAATAGCGAGCAGTTCATACGCTGGTCGATGTACTCGATTAATCTAATAAATAGCGGACATGACGTAGGATGCGTGCGGCCAGGGGGCGTTTTTAACAAATAAACGAGCGTATGTTTTGCTCGTTCGTTCAGACTTAGAGGTGTGAACAGACTGCAATGTGCGTACGGATCATTTGAATAGCCACCCCTTGTTTTTAAACGAACGACCGCAAATAGCGTCCGGCTCTGAATGAGGGCCATAGTTCAGTGTACAATAAGGCCAGTTTAAGTTATCCCTTGCAAGCTTGTAAATATAACTACTTAAAGGTAATAACTTTTCCAATCATATCATGCCACAATGTTTTTGCAAAGACAGACATCATTTTTAGTAGAAGAAGTTGGTACATTAAGTGTTAGTTGTTCTCTCTATCAGCCAACCTGTATGGTGACTTCATGTTCATTTTGTGCCCTTAAATACCTTGCTGTGTTGTGCTTCACTTCACATAAGAACCAGTGGTGTATCTATGATGAATGCAAGGTGTGCAGTGCACACAGGCCCATGGGTCCAGGGCGGCTCCCACACTGCACCCAGGACTGGCCACTGTGCCTCCTGTGCAGTGCGCTGGCTACCGATAGTTCTCGCCTGGTGCCTTGTTAGTGATGTATTCAGAAAAATGGCGCCACACATGAGCTAGCTCTCTTCTCCACATGCCCCATCTTTTCAAATGTGTTACCGGAAGGATGGCACCAAGAGAGAAGCATAGAGAGCCAACACGTTAAATACATTTATATTTCCAACAGATGACCTGGAATCTATATGTAGTAGGTATGCTTTCTGCCTAATTGCATGACTTTCCTCCAGATGCCAAGGAAATTAGATATAATATAATACTGCACTGCAGAACCTGGTACAGCTGTAGACATAAAAGGTAATATAACCATCAGCTTGAATGTTATTTCCAGCCACACCCAAAAAATATGATTCATTCAAATCATTTTTTCAAATTCTCTCAGTATTGTTTGGAGTATTTCCTGGTACTGCATACAGATAATTGTTTCAGTTGTTAAAATCCACAAGTATTCCAGACATTTTACATTGCTGCATTTCTTTAGTGACAGGGACATTTTGATTTGGGCTAAAGCAGAGGTTCTCAACTCCAACCCATAAGTATCCCAACAGGCTGGAGATGAGAACGGGAAGCCGACTGCCTAAATACCGGCAGCCGGCTTCCCGACTGTCATTTCCCGGCAAGGGTGAAATGCCGGGCATCTAGATGTAGACGCCCGCATTTCCCCGATGCCGTGGGGACCAGCGCCCGGCTTCCCGATCGTAGTGATGACGGGCGCCGCGAGCGGACAGCCGCGGAGTGGGAGGGTTAGGTTTAGGGATCCCGGGGGGGACTTAGGGTTAGGCACCCCCCTGGGAGGGTTAGGCTAGGGGGAGGGAGGGTTAGGGTTAGCACCCCCGGGGGGCACTTAGGTTTAGGCACCCCCCAGGGGGCTTAGGTTTAGGCAGCGGGGAAGGCGGTGGTTAGGGTTAGGCACTTAGAGGGGGGTTAGGGTTAGGCACTTGGGGGGGAAGTTAGGGTTAGGTACCCCTAAGGAGGGTTAGGGGGGTTAGGTTAGGTTAGAAGATACTTACCTTAGAGACGATCAGGATTTCCAGCGCTGTCGGGCTTCTGCTGCTTCGAACTCTGCTCCTGTCGGGCTGCCGCTGACGGGAATCGAACCGCCGGCCAAGCGGCCGGCGGTATTTCATACCCATTCCAATGAGAACTACTTGGCTAATACATATAAGTCCATGACAGAAAAATATGATACACCCATTATGCGCACTGCATTAAGATGCTACTGCATATTAAAGAAGAACTAAAGGAACACTTACGTGCAAAACTGTAAAAGACACAGGGCCCGATTCAGACCCGGATGCTAAGCCGTGAACGCTCGCTATGGGCGATTGTCGCCCATCTGCGTATGATTCAAAATACGCATGCGCGAACCAGTTACCGCATCCGGGAATCGTGTGGTCATAGTACAAAGACTGAGCATTACTATGAGTGACAGATAGCGCCGTTTGTGGGTGGTAACAGGGGAAGATGCTTATTAACGGGGGAGTGGTAGTGCGAATGCAGGCGTGTCTGGGTCATTAAAATAGAGTTTAATGGGCATCCATAATTAGCATGGAGGCGTCATTGTACATGTCACTTGGTTGTATTTCAGCCTGCAGTGATCGCAGTGCTTGCGGCGGGGTAGGGTCTACCTCAAGCGCTGTGTGCTGCTCCGATGGCTCTTGATGTTACTGATTAATCATACTCTTCCTGGAGATGATGTGTGCTAAGAAAGAAAAGTGGGCGTCTTTACACCGGCGTGCGCTCACTCTGCCGTTGTTCTCTAAAGCATAGAGGGCGTCCTTAAGCCAAACAGTGCGATCGTAGAATTTGCATACCCGGCCCCTGACAGCAGCGACAGAGCGCAGCTAAGCATCCGGGTCTGAATGAGCTCCACAGTGCTTCACCTTTCATAGGAATGGCATTTCTTTTTCAGTCTAAAATACAGGCACAAAAAGATGAATTTTGCGTAGGTATTACGTCTGAAAGGATTTCAGCACGGTTCCAGCTCTACCAGGGTAGCATGTGCACAGGGCCGGCACAATACGGTTAGCCAGCACTGCGCAGCAGGGAGGCACCAGACTGGAGAGGCGCCGCTGCCACCTTCTCCAAATGTCGGGCTCCTGCTGACATTTTGTCACCAGCTGGGGCCCAGTAGCTCCTTCCCTGTGGTCGGAGGCTGGAGCACACTACTAAGCTCCTCCTTCCGGCTCCCACAGTGTGTGTAAGGAGAGACGTCATGACATCTTCCGCATAGTGCTGAGCGCAGAGCTGTTGGATGGCGACGGGCACAGGAGCACGGCTCAGGTAAGTACAGTGTTCTACTGTGGACATAGTGTAAAATGCACTACTACTGTGGGCATTGCATAAGGGGCCCTAATATTATGGGCATTGCATAAGGGACATTAATACTGTGAGCATTATGTGTATAAGGGGCAGTACTGTAGACATTGTGTATAAGGGGCACTACTGTGTGTCGTAACCTGTATAAAGGACACTACCATGTGGTGCAATATGAATCAGATTATGCTACTGTGTGGCGTAATTTGAATTGGGGGTACTATCGTGTGGCCACGACTATTCTTTGTGAGACCATGCCCCTTTTTGTGACATGCACCTTAGGCACGTGTTGTCCCTTTATGAAGACTGGGAGGAAGTGCGCAAATTTATTGTTTGCAGGGGGCGCCGAATACCCTAGCGCCAGCCCTGCATGTGCGTCATGTTTTGCTGAGAGAACAGTGGGATATGCTCCTGGTTAATTAATGCCAAATAGAAAAGAGGAGCATATGCACCTGGCTTATGCTAGAAGCTCTGATTTAACAATGTTAGTAGCAAATGCTGAAGTTACAGTACACAATATAGTAGTACTTTAGGGAAGTGTATGTGGGCCTGCTTCAGAGATGTACTGTACATAATGCAATCGCAGCTGCGATTTTGCATGGTTTACAATTGCGAAAATTTGCTAACGTTTCCAAAGCTTATACAAGCACAGGGACGCCCACCACTGTCTTCTTATATCTGTCCAACATCACTCACCACTGCAAACATTTGTAACATCAACGCAGATCGGGCACCCGTGTAGCATATGTGTGACAAGTCTCACACACAGCATCTCTCCTGGCACTCAGAGAGGTCTCATACTGTGAAGGAGATCGCAGTGGCTAATTTATGCACGCCCATGAAACAGCGTTTAAACGGTCAGACATGCCTGCATTTGCCTAGCCACCCCCTGTTACCTCCCCCAAATGACTACCTGTCACTCACCTTGCAAATTAATTCTCTGTATGAGCATAATCGCAAAACAGTCGACTGCATGTGCTATGGCAAACAATTGCTTGATCTGCATAAATAAATATCTGTATTGCATACATCTCTGAATCAGACGCTGTGTCAAAACATTATTAAAACATTCTAAAATGAATTTAGCATAAAATAATAATTATTATTTAATTAATAATAAATATTTAGCCATTCAGAACAGGCCCTGTCCTGGTGGAGTTCCCAATCTATGGAGGTTATTCAGGCTCGGACTGATTTGCTATCGCAGCTGCTAACATGGTAGCAGTTGCAATAGCACTACTGACTACTGATACGAGCATGCATTACTCATACGTAGGGACATAGGACCTGATTCAGAGCCGGACGCTCTTTCAGAGCGCTCGCTCTGAATCAGTGCCCGCCTATTGTATTTTTAGAGTGGCCTCCTGGCCGCTCGCATAGCTGTGGGTAACCACCCACAGCTGGTGCGAGCGGCCAGGATGATGGTCGCGATGGTCAAGACCATAGCTACCATCGGACTTGCGACGAGACCCTTGTGGTAGGGTCTCGTTGCCACAAGTCCCAGTGGACTTCTTGCTCTTACAGAGCAAGAAGTCCACCCACTGACATCACTTGTGACGTCAGTGGGGCCGGCCCCAGATGGTAGGCGTTCTCATGGGAACGCCTCAGTCTGGGCAGCCACGCCCCCGGCCCGCCCACCAAAGGGGGCGTGCTGTCACTCAACAGCGACAGCACGCCCCCTTTGGTACGAGACCCGGAGCGACGGTTTGCCTCTCGCTATCCGGGTCTCGAGCATGCGCACTGGGCCAACATCGACCCACTTGCGAGCACACAGCGCTCGTGAGTGGGTCTGAATCAGGCCCATAGAGAGGCCGGGCAGGCCCGGGTGAAGGTGGCGTGACATAGTGCTGGAGTCGTAGCCATGCCCCTTTTTTTTCAAAAATTTTTGAAGATTTTTTTTTCAGTGCCGCATAGAGGTGCCGCTTGCTGGGGAGGGGGACGCTGTAAGCCCCACAGTCTGGCGCAAAGCCAGGGGGGCGCGATCAGCATGATCATCCCCCCCCCCACAGGCATAGGAGACTTCCACTGCAGCCCAGCACACAGCAGCGTGTGCTGGGCTGCTGTGATTTAAGAGGGGGTGGGGGGCGCCACCGGACCCGATAAGATATCTTTCAAGTCGTTGGTGGTACAGATCGTCCCGTGTGTATGCAGCTTAACACATGTACAGTATACATAGACTTGCCATTTAATTCGGGACACATATGAATTACACAGGTTCTGTGGCTGGCTGACTTCAAGTCTCCATTTCAATGATAATGTAATGTATTTTACATGTGTCCTGAATGAAAGGGATGATATGGCAAGTTTATGTACAGTATACGCACACTATGGTTAATTTTGTTTGTCAGAAGTCACTTAACATTAACATATCAGTATGTTTTGGGATTGTGATTGGAAACCTGAGCACCTGTAGGAAACCCAACGCAAACACAGGGCCTGATTCTGACCCGCTCGCAAGTGCTGAGCGCTCGCAAGCGGGTCGATGGTGCCCTAGTGCGCATGCGCATGACGGAGGCTGCTCCATCGTGCGCATGCATGAGACCCGGCTAGCGGCTGACAGCACGCCCCCTTTGGTGGGCGTGCTGGAGGCGTGGCTGCCAGACGGAGGCGTTCCCATGGGAACGCCTACCGTCTGGGTCCGGCCCCACTGACATCACTAGTGATGTCAGTGGGAGTGATTTTGGATCTGATAGAGCCAAAATCACTCCAGGGCTTGCGGTCACTGAGACAATACCGCAGGGTCTCGTCGCAAACCCGATGGTCGCGATGGTCTTGACCATCGCGACCATCGTCATGGACGCTCACATAAGCTGTGGGTGGTAACACACAGCTATGCGAGCGTCCAAAAGGCTGCTCCAAGTTTAGGTAGGAGGGCCCTGATTCAGAGCGAGCGCTCTGGTCAGAGCGTCCGGCTCTGAGTCAGGCCCACAGAGAGAGCATACAATCATTACACTGATAAGGACATAGGGCAGTATTCAATTTGAGGCGAAAAGTCGTTATCGGCGATAATTTTTCGCCGATGATGTCATTTTCGCCTATTTCAATTATCTACGTATTCAATTACATTGACTTTTCGCCGGTGCGAAAAGTCAATGTAAAAAAACGGGGATAATTTTTTGCCAGCCCCTAGCTGGCAAAAAAAAGTGCCGAATTGGGGTTTAGGGTTGCAGGCTTAAAAAAAATAGCCTACACCCTTGGGAATGCCCCCTGAAAACAATCTGTGTTAAAAAAAACTAGAAAAAAATATCGGGACACCCCAAAAAAATATTTAACATTTTGGGTTTTAAAAAAAAAAAAAAAAGTGGGAACACATCCTATAGTACCGACATAGATTCCAGAGGGGTTCGGAAGTATGCGGCAAGTGTTTTCTTCATTGCGGGTTGTAGCGGCAGGTGTATTTTTGAAGAATTTTATTAAATAATTTTAGGGACTTAAAAATATGCTTGCACCCATTTTCATGTACCCCAAATTTGATGGCATAGTTATTTTTCCCATAAAAAATTGCTAAATGCTCTTCTGCATCACTTTCTTCAAAGCCGCATTTATGCACCTGCCGCGGCTATTTAAAAACCTGACTTCCCTTCTGCATGCAAAACAGGGGTACCCATAGTGATCTCCCATGGCTGGACATCTTTAGGGGTGTCCCAGGATAATGTCCCGAAAATTCCCATTTTTTTTCACCGATCCAAGTTTCGCTGGTTCACGTTTTTGCGTCCTTTTAAATTGAATACGGGGATAAGCGGGGACGTGCGCTATACTTTTCCACCTGGAAAACAAGCGAAGGAGGCGAAAAGCCCAGCAGGTGAAAATTCTGGACTTTTCGCCTCAAATTGAATACGGGCCATAGTTGGAATCAAACCCATGACCTCAGTGCCCAGGGACAACAATGCTAAGACTGTGCCACTGTGCTGCCCAAAATGCAATTAAATACAGATACAAATACAAACTAAAACTAATAATTAAGTTTATTTAGAGACATTAATATTCTTTCCTTTCAAAAAAGCAAATGGAAATTTGCTTTCATGCCATGGAACGAATGCAAATAGCAATGAAGTCATGTGAATAAATCACAGCAGCCAGGCTAATAATAGTAATAGCATCAGTTGTAACAATCAAGATGCACTCAGCCAATAAGTGGCTGACGACTGTTGTCATCATCAGTTCATAATTTGCACCGTGATTTGAGCAAATGCATGTGATACACCTCCTGACAGGAGCATATGTGTATTAGAAAGTTAAAGCATTATTCTTTTTCATATTACTAATCATAAATATAAGGGCCATGGATCTTACTAATAACTCATCTCTTTAATTATTGGCATATGATACAATTTGCCCTTTTACAACTATTTTCTTCACCTTAAATAATCAGTGACGTCTCTGATGTTATAAAAAGACATCTGTTTCTTCAACTATTTTGGAACCTTTGCTTGTACTATAGACAGAGAGTCCCAGTTGTGAGACAAGATGCAACTCAAATTTGATGGCATAGTGACCCACACAACTCCATTGTTTTACTAGTTATCACAGTTTCTCTCTGTCCTCCACATCACATAGCCTGCCATTATGTGTTAAGCACAAACACAAATCTAACATCCATTCTACTGTAATGTATTAAACATATTAGAAAAAAAATCACACACATAATACAAATACTGTTTACTACTAGGGGTGTGCACCGGCCACTTTTCGTGTTTTGTGTTTTGGTTTTGGATCTGGATCTTTCTTCGTGTTTTGGATCTGGATTGGTTTTGCCAAAACCACCCTTCCGTGTTTTGGGTTCTGGGTTTTGTGTTTTGGATCTGTATTTTTTTGAAAAAAAGCATAAAAACAGCTAAAATCACAGAATTTGTAGGTTTTTCTGCTCCTATGCTATTACTAACCTCAATAACCTTAATTTCCACTCATTTCCAGTCTATTCTGAACACCTCACACCTCACAATAGTGTTTTTATGTCCAAAAGGTTGCACCGAGGTAGCTGGATGACTATGCTAAGCGACACGAGTGGGCGGCACAAACATGTGACCCATCTAGGAGTGACACTGCAGTGGCAGACAGGATGGCAGTTAGAAAAACTACGCCCCAAACTGTACATAATGCAAAGAAAAAAAAGAGGTGCAAGATGGAATTGTCCTTGGGCCCTCCCACCTACCCTTATGTTGTATAAACAGGACATGCACACTTTAACAAACCAATCATTTCAGCGCCAGGGTCTGCCACACAACTGTGGCTGAAATGATTGGTTCGTTTGGGCCCCCACAAAACAAGCTGGCAATTAATGTGTCCCTGCACAAACTGGGTCTACGGAGGCAAGATGTCATCCTCATCCTCCTCATCCACCGATTCCTCACCCTCTTCAGTGTGTACATCCTCATCCTCACAAAGTATTAACTCGTCCCCACTTGAATCCACCACCACAGGTCTCTCTGTACCTTCTGGAGGCTGGTCTCCCTGGAAGAGCTGATAATTCATTTTGATGAACATCATCTTCTCCACATTCTGTGGAAGCAACCTCCTACGCCTTTCGCTGACAAGGTTCCCGGCTGCACTAAACACTCTTTCGGAGTACACACTGGAGGGGGGGCAACTCAGGTAAAATAGAGCCAGTTTGTACAGGGGCCTCCAAATTGCCTCTTTTTCCTGCCAGTACAGGTATGGACTGTCTGACATGCCTACTTGGATGCTGTCACCGATGTAATCCTCCACCATTCTGTCAATGGTGACAGTATCATATGCAGTGACAGTAGACATGTCAGAAATTGATGCCAGGTCCTTCAGTCCGGACCAGATGTCCAAACTTGGTCCTGCCTGCCCTGCATCACCGCCAGCGGGTTGCTTAGGATACCTAAGTTTTTTCCTGGCAGCCCCAGTTGCGGGAGAAAATGAAGAAGGAACCGTTGACGTGTCACGTTCCGCTTCAGCTGACAGTGTGTTCACCAGCAGGTCTTTGCACCTCTGCAGGCTTGTGTCGGCCGGAAAGAGAGACACCACATAGGCTTTAAACCTAGGATCGAGCACGGTGGCCAAAATGTAGTGGTCTGATTTCAACAGATTGACCACCCTGGAATCCTGGCAAAGCAAATGAAGGGCTTCATCCATAAGTCCCACATGCCGAGCGGAATCGCTCCGTCTTAGCTCCTCCTTCACTTTCTCCAGCTGCTTCTGCAAAAGCCTGATGAGGGGAATGACCTGACTCAAGCTGGCAGTGTCTGAACTGACTTCACGTGTGGCAAGTT
This sequence comes from Taudactylus pleione, assembly GCA_031769625.1. Taxonomy (NCBI): domain Eukaryota; kingdom Metazoa; phylum Chordata; class Amphibia; order Anura; family Myobatrachidae; genus Taudactylus; species Taudactylus pleione. Next base: position 10,343,915 of record JAUIMM010000154.1, read on the forward strand.
CGAAGGGCTGGAGAACCTTGCACAACACGGAAATCATTCTCCACTGCGCTTGAGTCAGGTGCATACCCCCTCCTTTGCCTATGTCATAGGTGGATGTATAGGCTTGTATGGCCTTTTGCTGCTCCTCCATCCTCTGAAGCATATAGAGGGTTGAGTTCCACCGCGTCACAACCTCTTGCTTCAGGTGATGGCGGGGCAGGTTCAAGAGTGTTTGCTGGCGCTCCAGTCTTCGGCACGCAGTCGCTGAATGGCGAAAGTGGCCAGAAATTTTTCGGGCCACCCAAAGCGTCTCCTGCACGCCCCTGTCGCTTTTCAGAAAATTCTGCACCACCAAGTTTATTGTGTGAGCAAAACATGGGACGTGCTGGAATTTGCCCAGATGTAATGCCCGCACAATATTGGTGGCGTTGTCAGATATCACAAATCCCCAGGAGAGTCTAAGTGGGGTAAGCCACTGGGCGATGATTTCCCTCAGTTTCTCTAAGAGGTTGTCGGCGGTGTGCCTCTTACTGAAACCGGTGATACACAGCGTAGCCTGCCTTGTAACGAGCTGGCGTTTCTGAGATGCTGCTACTGGTGACGCTGCTGCTGTTGCTGCGTAAGGTGATACATCTACCCAGTGGGCTGTCACAGTCATATAGTCCTTAGTCTGCCCTGTTCCACTTGTCCACATGTCCGTGGTTAAGTGGACATTGTGTACAACGGCATTTTTCAGGACACTGAGGACACTTTTTCTGACGTTTCTGTACAGTCTCGGTATCGCCTGCCTAGTGAAGTGGAATCTAGATGGGATTTGGAACCGGGGACACACTACCTCCAGCAATTGTCTAAATCCCACTGCACTAATGGCGGATACCGGACGCACATCTAACACCATCATAGCAGTCAAGGCCTCAGTTATACGTTTTGCTTCAGGATGACTACTGTTGTACTTCATCCTCCTCGCTAAGGACTGTTGGAGGGTCAATTGTTTAGTAAAAGTAGTGGTGTTCCTACTTCCTCTCTGGGATGATGAACGACTCCCAGCAGCAGCAACAGCAGCAGCGGCAGCAGAAGGCGTAGCAATGCAGGATCCTCCGGAGGAATCCTGGATAGGAGAGTCAGTCATGCCAGTGACATGGCCTGCAGGACTACTTCCGATCCTGACTAAGGAGGAAATTGACGAGGAGGGAGTTGACGGTGTGGTTTGCAGGCGCTTGGATACAACAGGACAACGGGATTTAGGTGTCCCTGGACTGCTTACGGTCTTAGCCAAAGTTTCTGAACTTGACAGTAACTTTTTATGAACGCGCTGCAGGTGCTGTATAAGGGAGGATGTTCCTAGGTGGTTGACGTCCCTACCCCTACTTATTTCACCTTTACATATGGTACATATGGCAAGACAGTTGTTGTCCGGATTTGGATAGAAATATTGCCAGACCAAAGAGGTGGAATGTTTAGTCTTCTGCCCAGGCATGACCGTGATGGGCTTTTTCATCCCACGGACAACAACTGTCTCCCCCGGAGCCTGATTTAAACAAACCACATCACCCTCAGAATCCTCCTCGCCAACTTCCTCCTCAGCGCCAGCTACACCAGTATCCTCATCCTGTTGTACTTCAACAGTGACATCTTCAATTTGCATATCAGCAAGTGGACTGTGGGTGCTCCTTTCAGCACTTGCAGGGGGCGTGCAAATGGTGGAAAGAGCCACCTCTTCCCGTCCAGTGCTGGGAAGGACAGGCATCGCAACCACCACCACACTTGGACTCTCCTTGGGGATTTGTGATATCTTCTTAGAAAGCACAGTTCTTCGCTGTGCTTTTGCCAGCTTAACTCTTTTGATTTTTTTAGTGGGAGGAGGGCTTCCATCGTCATGTGAAGCTGAACCACTAGTCATGAACATACTAGGGATCGACCTTAGCTGTTCCTTGCCACTCCGTGTCGTAAATGGCATATTGGCAAGTTTACGTTTCTCTTCAGCTGATTTAAATGTTTTTTTCAAGGTCATTTTCCTGAACTTTGTCATTTGGGATTGTATGTGCCCTCTACTATGACATTGGGCATCGGCCTTGGCAGATGACGTTGATGGCATGTTATCGTCTATGTCATGACTAGTGGCAGCAGCTTCAGCACTAGGAGGAAGTGGTTCTTGATCTTTCTCTATTTTATTTTTATCGGAGAAAGTTTGGTCCTCCATTTATGTTATATCGATTTGATATATACGTGCGGCTAAACACAGAAAATAATTATTTTTTTGGTTTGGACTGGAGTGTACTTTGGGGGTTACAGCACCCTTTAACGGTCAAGCCAGCCGGCCCTTTACTTATGACACAGGCGCACGCTTGGCACTACTTTGTTGATGCATGTGCGGCTACTGCGCACACAATTCACAAACACAGAAAATAATTTTTTTTTGGGTTTAGACTGGAGTGTACTTTGGGGGTTACAGCACTCTTTAACGGTCAAGCCAGCCGGCCCTTTACTTATGACACAGGCGCACGCTTGGCACTACTTTGTTGATGCACGTGCGGCTACTGCGCACACAATTCACAAACACAGAAAATAATTTTTTTTTTGGTTTGGACTGGAGTGTACTTTCGGGGGTTACAGCACCCTTAACGGTCAAGCCAGCCGGCCCTTTACTTATGACACAGGCGCACGCTTGGCACTACTTTGTTGATGCACGTGCGGCTACTGCGCACACAATTCACAAACACAGAAAATAATTTTTTTTTTGGTTTGGACTGGAGTGTACTTTGGGGGTTACAGCACCCTTTAACGGTCAAGCCAGCCGGCCCTTTACTTATGACACAGGCGCACGCTTGGCACTACTTTGTTGATGCACGTGCGGCTACTGCGCACACAATTCACAAACACAGAAAATAATTTTTTTTTTGGTTTGGACTGGAGTGTACTTTGGGGGTTACAGCACCCTTTAACGGTCAAGCCAGCCGGCCCTTTACTTATGACACAGGCGCACGCTTGGCACTACTTTGTTGATGCACGTGCGGCTACTGCGCACACAATTCACACAGAAAATATATTATTTTTTTAGCACCTGATGGACAGAGCACCCCCTGGACAACACTACAGCACCCCTTTAGGACTGGGACACTGCACAGGACTTTGGAGTGGACACAGCCCCTATGGAGAACTGACTGCACAACACAGTCCAGCCAGCCCCTATGGACTTTGAAGTAGTGGACACAGCCCCTATTAACAACAGCAGCACAGCACAACACAGCCAGCCCCTATGGACTTTGAAGTAGTGGACAACAGCAGCACTTCACTACACTACACTACACAGCCCTAACTCCCACCCTCCCTCTTCACTGTCCACAGCCGAGTGAGAAAATGGCGCCGACGCGGGTACCTTATATAGGATCCAAAACCCGCGAGACTCGGAAGGCGAGATGATGACGTTTTGCCTCGATTTCAGATCCGAGTCAGGCGGGAAAAGTCGAGCCTGACTCGGATCGGACTCGGATCGGGGGGGCTCGGGGGGGTTCGGATTTCAGAAATCTGAACCCGCTCACCCCTATTTACTACACAAGGATGACTTTGAGATTATATAAATGGCACATATAGTGGTATGCAGTCGGGATGCCGATGGTCAAAATGCCGTCCACCGGCTTCCCGACTGTCAAATCCTAGCTGGGTACTAATGACAGGCGTCGAAATCCCGACGCCTGTCATTAGACCTATGCCGGGAGCCCGACACCAAGCATACCGAACGAAGGTAAGCCGGGCAACCGGGCGCAGGGAGCCGGGGGGGGAAGGGTTAGGTTTCAGGCCTCCCGAAGGGACTTAGGGTTAGGCACTCCCCCGGGAGGGTTAGAATAGGGGAAGGGGGGTTAGCGTTAGGCACCCCGGGGGAAGGGTAGGGTTTGGCACCCCCCGGGAGTCTTTGGTTTAGGGTGCAGGGAAGGGGTTGTTAGGTTTAGGTATTTACAGGGTGGTTAGGGTTAGGCACTAGGTGGGAGGTTAGGGTTAGGCACCCCTAAAGGAGGGTTAGGGTTAGTGGGGGGAGAGGGTTAGCAATAGTTAAAATACTTACCATCAGGATTTTCTGGGCTGCCCGTCTTCTGCTGTTGGGATTTGAAACGTCGGACATAGGTCCGGCGGTCAATCATACTGATCCCCATATAACAAGGCCAGTAACTAGGGGTGTACGATCGGTGCCACCACACAGAGCACAAAGGCTCTGTGAGCAGCACCATCACTGTCCCACAACCCTTGCTCTTGCTAGCATGGTTCCTTGCAGTCAGGGTTGCTTGTGCAGTGCAGTCCGGAGTATAATGTGGACACTTCAAGCAGGCACACTGCGGTCTGTTCATCCTCAGGGCGCGCGGTCAGTGCTACTGGCCTCATCACTTTTGCGCGACATCAGGGGGCATTTGTGCCCTGTTAAGGCCCTGCATATAACATTTAACTACAGTATATTACATTACAGTTCACATGATATTATAAGACATTATTAAGCTACTTTCAGTTTTTACTTTAGACCCCAGTAATGTAATACCTCATTCAAATTCTAAGTACTAAATTAATTCCATGTTGCTTTAATCCTCTTTTGTGCATTTAAATGCCAGGGAACCTATACCGTGTGTATGGATCCATGTGCATGTGTGGGTGTGCATGCAGACAAATATATATAATGTATGCAAGTGATAGCAGTGTTTGCTCTCTGCGTACATGTGACTATGAGCCTGAGAGGTGCCCGCAGATGCGGCTGCCTCTTTTTCAATCTTCTGCGTTATTTTATGCTAATGCTGCGACAGATTCTCAGCCTAGTTATAAGATACCAGCTGGCTGCACTGCTATTTTGTTGTGGCTTCTACTAAGATACACCATTGGCCGCAACGTCAGCGATTACAAACCCCTTTGTACAGATTCCAGTATATTGAAGTTCGAAACTGTCATCCCTACTGACAATCCTTGTGCAGATAAGGAGGAAGTGACCTATCTGTTTCCCGAGTGGCATCACCCAGACGTCGAATACATCACGATAAGCCATAAAGAAATAGTCTCAATTTTACGAAAAGCATGCACCAAGACAGGAAAAAGACGCAGAGGGAACACGACCCATTAGATACAGGCAATATAATGTCTAGAAACTGCTTAAAGGTATCAAATCAAATTGTTACTTGTAAAGTTATTGTTGGTAACATCTGTGACTGATATTGTTGAAACAAATGTAGCTAAACATTCATGATTGTGAAAACAGTTTGCTTAAACTTGTTAGGAAAAGCAGATGCATGGGGACATGCATCATTCTAGCGGGGAGGAATGTGATACCCCTGAAAGTGTATTGGCCAGTTCATAGGAGTACAGGAGTACATGGTAATGGACATATAGAATGCATTGTCTTTTAATATAATGTAAATTCCTATATGTACACAGGTTTAATGTAAAAGCATGCAGTCATATATAAATATGTATGTGCTGTTTTATAGGTACATATATATATATATATATATATTGTGATAGGATCACTGGTAAAGTGGTCTGTGACAGGGACATTTATCCCAGATTCCTGTCCTATGTGTTTAAAATCCCCAGGGAGAAAGTCTGCAGTGTAGCAGGCTTGAGTCTCGGCTTTTTGAAAAGCTGGGTTGGGTCCTGGGAGTTGTGGGTGAGAGGAAGGGCTCCACCCACGGCCACTCCAGGTTTTGGGCCTTTCAGCTTGGTAACAGGCTCATTAGGGCTTCCAGCTGAGAATGGCCAACATATGCTTAGTTTGTTTAGGGCAGAGTGTCTCACCTGGGTGAGCAGACAGGGAGTCTGCTCAGAGAACCTGGGAAACCTAGCTATGAGGATTGTGCTGTACTTTTGTTGCTGGTGAGGGCATTAGGCCCTGCCAGGTTCATGTAGTGAGGGAAATCACTTGTAAAGTTAGAGCCCAGACAGGGCTAGGATTTATGTTTATGTTTTCTTTATGTAATTTCTGACATTGTACAATAAAGACTGGCGCCGACCAGCTTGTACTCGCATCCAGACTGGTGTGCTGTGTCCTGGCTGCTGTGTGTGTAAGAAAGGAGTCCTTCTACCCCAGGAGAGGGACCCCTAACCCGACTGAAGGTCACATATGGTGGAGAATGCGGGCATCTACACACTGAAAGGTGCAGCAAGAAAAATTTTTACATGTAAAATTTAAAGGGACAGACACCAGTTTCTTAGTGTGGATAAAAATTGTGTCCTTTGAGGTCTATAGAGGTGTTGTCGGCAGATGCTGAGAGAGGCCAGGTTTTGCTACAAACCTACACCTAAGGACCGCACGGAGGACATTGTAAAAGCCCTGCTTCAGGCTACAGAAGCTCAGCAAGAAGCTACCAGGGCTTAACAGGAGATCCTAACTCGCTGGGAGTTCCATATGGACAAGCCGCCACGTTCACAGATGCATGACCTCGTCCATCTGACCACAAAATGGCTACAGCCTGAGACGCTGACGGGACCACAGATCGTGGAAAGAGTCATGATGGACCGGTATCTATGATCGCTACCTGCACCTCTGCGCAAGTGGGTGAGCCATGCAGACCCTAAATCTGCGGACCAGTTGATCGAGCTGGTAGAGAGGTACATGGCGGCTGCGGAATTGTTGAGTGTGTCCCACTGAGCCCTGATGGCGAACCGGCGAACTCCCACAGACACTGGTAAGACTGTTCCAGGGGAGAAGGGTGCTGGGCGGTGGAGTGAACTTAAGACTGAGGGTGTAGAACCTGAAGGTTCTTACCCCATAAGAGACTTGATGATAATATGATCAAATGTTTCCAATGTAGTGAATTGTGCCATATTGATGCTAATTGTCCACTCACCTCTGAACCTATGAAATGTGATACTGCTTATGTCCGTCGCAGAATGTCTTTCTTTGCACAGCCTGTCTGTACTACTGACCGACGGGCTGAGACAGATAAGCAGATGTGTAAGGTGATTGTAGAGGGCAAACAAGTAGCAGCTCTGCTAGGTTCGGGCAGCCTGGTTACGCTTATGAAAGCTGAGTTAGTGAACCCCTTAAAGCGCCGGGGGAAAACGGTTGGTGTGACCTGCATACCTGGTGATACTAGGCATTATGTTACTGCAGAAGTGAACATAGGAACACAGTGTGGTTCCACTATAGTTTTTGTGGATTTGGTGCCTGGATTAAAGTATGATGTAATGTTGAGGAGAGAGCTCAGGTGTGAGTTAATGAGAAGTCCGAGCAGTCAGAGAGCCCAGTGAAGCTGAGCGAGCCATTGGGGGCCAGGAGGCCGGTGTCTGGACCTTGCAGGAGGCAAGAATTTTTAACCAGAGAATTATGAGATGGGAAGGATTGCTAAGCCTGATGGTCGTCTGACTGGTCTTTAGGTCAGAAAAGAGACCTTGGCAGGGGAGCAGTCCAGTCCCTATGAAACTGTCACTAAGCTTAGGAGAGGAAAGCCAATAAACTTAGGGCTTTTGGCTCCTGAAGTGACAGGAAGTAAAGGAATTTCCTAGCAGAAATAGTGTTTTGTTCTCAGACGTGCCAGGGAAGGCCACAGTCATTGAACATGATATGATCACTGACCCAGGGGATAAGATTAACCTAAAGCCCTATAGGTTAATGGAAGCCCAAGGGGAATCAGTGTCTAGAGAAGTTAAAAAAAATGTTGGAACTGGGTGTAATGTATCAAAAGTTGAACAGTGTGTCAAAATTCGATGCCTACCCAAGGCCAATGGTGGATGAGCTAATTGAAAGGCTAGGAACAGCCAGGTATTTTACCATGTTAGACTTGTCCAAAGAGAATTGGCTAGTGCCGTTGGCTGAGGATGCCAAAGAAGAGACAGCTTTTCTGACACCAGAAGGGTTGTACCAATATAAGAGGTTGCCCTTTGGGTTACGTGGGGCACCAGCAACCTTCCAGAGGATGTTAGACAGAGTTCTAGGATCCCATAGACGGTATGCTGCTGCTTGTTAGGTGTTGTAGTCATTTATAGTCCTGTTTGGCAGTCTCATTTGCCCAGGGTGTAAGCAGTGTTGGATTCCATCCGCAGGCCAGGGTTCATAGCCAGCCCAGAGAAATGTTGCCTACGGATGGAGGAAGTAAAGTGGTTTGGTTACACTGTTGGCAGACGTATAATAAAGCCACACAGGCCAGGGAGCCAGTTGGCCAGTGCAGACGCGTTGTCACGCGTTCATTGTTTGGGGGCTTCAGTTGTTCCGCCCCATAGGTCGAAACAAAGGGGGGGGGATATGTGATAGGATCACTGGTAAAGAGGTCTGTGACAGGAACATTTATCCCAGATTCCTGTCCTATGTGTTTAAAATCCCCAGGGAGAAAGTCTGCAGTGTAGCAGGCTTGAGTCTAGGCTTTTTGAAAAGCCGAGTTGGGTCCTGGGAGTTGTGGGTGAGAGGAAGGGTTCCACTCACGGCTTCTCCAGGTTTTGGGCTGAGTGTCTCACCTGGGTGACCACCAACAGCTATAGCAAGCGGCCAGGAAGATGGTCGCGATGGTCAAGACCATCGCGACCATCGGACTTGCGACGAGACCCTTGTGGTAGGCTCTCGTTGTCGCAAGTCCCAGTGGACTTCTTTTTCTTACAGAGCAAGAAGTCCACCCACTGACATCACTTGTGATGTCAGTGGGGCCGGCCCTAGATGGTAGGCGTTCCCATGGGAACGCCTCCGTCTGGGCAGCCCCGGCCTGCCCACCAAAGGGGACGTGCTGTCACTCAACATTGACAGCACGCCCCCTTTGTAGCAAGACACAGAGCGACGGCTTGCCCGTCACTATCCGGGTCTCGCGCATGCGCACGACGGAGCCGCCTCCGTTGTGCGCATGCGCACTGGGCCAACATTGACCCGCTTGCGAGCGTTCGATCTCGCGAGCGGGTCTGAATCAGGCCCAGAGTTATAAGCAGAAAAGTTAATTGCTACATTTATTGCTTTTCTATGCAATTTATTGCAACTAAATAAACTAATCTTAGCGAATATAGTATTTTCTCATGTCCGTGCCTGTGTTAGTGTCAATCCTTCACTTCTCTGCCTGAAGAGATCAGAGTAGACATCTCTGGAATAACTTTCAACTTGGTGACTGTGTTACAGATAAGGTTGTTTTTCAAACAGTGGGCCTGATTCAAAGCCGGACGCTAATTGCGCTCACTCGTTCAGAAAAAGGGGCTGGCTATTTAAATTGAGAGCTCGCTCTTTGCGGTCTGTTGACGCCTCTGTCTGTGCGAGTGTCCGAAACATGCGCTCGCTATTTTGTAAAGATGCCCCTTGGCCACTCGCATCATACGTCATCTCCGCTATTTATTTGATTAATCGAGTACATCGAAAGGCGTATGAACTGCTCGCTATTCTTGTGGTAGCATTTTCCTACCGCAATCATGCGAGCAGTTCAGGCTAAAAGACAACCAAGTGACGTGGTCGATGACACTGCTTTGTTAATTATGCATACCCTTAAAACGCCCGTTTTGACCGTTTGGCACGCCTGCGTTCAGATCTCCACTCCCCGTTTTCAAGCACCTTCCCCTGTTACCACCCACAAATGCCTCATCCTGTCACTCAAATTAGCAGGCACTCGCTATTTTGCGAGCACACGATTTCCGACCACACTGACTGGTTGGCGCATGCGCATTACGACCCATACGCATGCGCAGTTGTGCGAACATCGCTCGGAGCGAACGAGCGGCTTTGAATCAGGCCCAGTGTCATGGTTAATATTGTATTGTTGCAAAGTAAATATTGACGGCAGTGTTGTGCAGTTCTGCCAAGTACTCTTAAGTAAGGTGGTTACACTCCAACTGATCTGCACATCGACTAATCTGCAGATATATCTGCAGATGATGGCTGTTCATACACACTAAACAACCATTATTGTGGTCCAGATGGCTGGGAGATGCGTGGCAAACCCCTTACCGTGGCCTCTGCAGCACGTGCACAGGCGGTTGGCTGACTGTCCGTACACACAGCATGATGAGCAGATCGTCTGTACACAGTGTCGGACTGGGGTATAAAGGGCCCACCAGGGAAACCTATTGGCTGGGGCCCAACCAGTAACATGTACAGTAGCAATACAATGTGGCATTGGAGGAATGGTCAAGTGAAAAATCTACATATATTGTATATTATTAATTTACAGTGAAATATGCAACTATGTTAAAAAGAGGAGCAATGTATTATTAATACTATGTGTAACTGGCGAGAATCTATGCCAGAGACTGCAAATTATTTCTCATTATCAGACGAGACCATGCAGGTGGTCAGATGTACCTTCTGTTAGTGGGGTAAAGAGGGACTCACCATCCCAATTATGGTTCATCTATGTCTCTGTAAGGGGCTTGGTGCCTGCATATTCTTGTGGGCCAGTCCAACAATCAATAAGGTTTCTTGCTATGTAATCCTAGATTGGGATTTTTACTATATTTATCAAAGTATACTGCTGTGGAAGCTAACTATTGCCTTTGTAAGAAATACAAATTAATATTTATATATGAATCACTATCGCAAGAACAAATTTGCATGGAAATAATTTGATATATAACACAAAATTAAGCACAAATAAATTATGTAAAATAAAAACTGGACTGTAAAACAAATCATCTACCTACTGTATATAGAGCCTGATTCAGAGATGTACGCAATGGCGATTTGTACGCAGATTGATTTTTGATTTTTTCTGCTATTGTGAATGTTTAAAAGTCACACTGCGCAGTGCAGCGATTGTCTTGCGATTCACAGAGATCCTATTCGCAAAGTGAGTGACAGGTAGTCAGCATTTGAGGGAGTTAATCGGCGGGTGATTACAAAGACACATGTGTGTCTGACCGTTTATACGCCGTTGCATAGGCGTGCATAAATCAGCCATTGCGATCACATATGCAGCATGAGACCTCTGTGCTTGTCAGGAGAGCCGCTCTGTATGAGACAGGTTAGACCTGCCACAAGGGCTGCAGGGCTGGTCGTTGTGCGTCTATGTTACCAATATTTATGTAGGTAAGTGAAGTCGTATGCAGTAGTGGGCGTCCCTATACGCAGGTAAGCTTTGCAACTATTAGCATATTTTCGCAGCTGTGATCACATTATCATCAATCTCTAAGTCAGGCCCTGGTGTACAGTCAATAATACTCATGAGCCTTTTTTGTCTCCTCCATTATGGAACCGAGAGTTGTAGGCAAGTCTTCAGAATTTATTACACAGCTTACTGCCTCCCACTGAAGTTACTACAAGAGATTTATAATTTGAATATACTGGAACCCCACAACTGCAGCAGAAGCCATGGAAAGAGAGGAGATACAGTGGCAAACAATTTTTTGATCCTAATTTGCCCACCTTGCCAGCCAGTGAATGTGTCTAAAGACAAAGTGTCACTGTCACCACCACTGTTCCCTACCATCTTCTCCCACACCCCAAACTTCTAGCTCCGCCCACTCCCACCCATCACTCTCTGCACGCTTTTCCCCCACCACCCCCGGACTTTTAGCTCTGCTGGCAGGGAGCACCTACAATCACATTACTGTAATGGTGCAAGCTGCTGCAAGTCGGTGAATGATTCTCAAGTGTCACTGTCACCACCACTACTCTGCGGGCTTAGCTCCGCCCACCCACAGGGTGGGCGGAGCTACAATTCTGGGGGTTCCAGCCCGTAGAGCAGTGGTGGTGACAGAGACAATTTTGAAACATTTACTGGCTGGCAGCTGCTTACACCTTTATAGTAATGTAAGTGAAGCTGCTTTTCAGCCGCAGGGTTATGGACAAAGTGCTGTGGGTTGGCTCCACCCACACGCGAACATGGGTGGAGCTACAAGTCCAGTGGCCCACCAGGGATTTCCCCGAATCCCCGGTGACCCAGTTCGAGCCTGTCTGTACACAGCATTATTGAATAAGTAATTAATTTCATATAGTTCAAGCAAAGTTAAGGTTAAACAGTACAGTATATAGTTCAGGCCGAGAAAGGGTTAAATAGTAGTGATTGTAGCATGGTACAGTATTGCAATTTCAGTTTGCCATTAATAAAGGATATAATAGCTGGTAAGTGAAAAGCTTATAGAAATATTGCAGGCAGAATAAGTAATACTGCATGAAGACTAAATTCAGCACACTAAGGAGCTCATTCAGACCCTCTCGCTGTGATGAGAGTGCTCGTAGCTGGCCGAGAGAGATCGGGATGCTTTCGCTCGCTGCGCATAGACTGCCAAGCAGAGTGAGTGACAGGAGAAGCCATTTGTGGGTGGCGACAGGGGCTGGCCAATGGAAACGGGGGAGTGGAGGTGCGATAGCAGGCGTGTCTGAGTGTTACAACGCTGTTTCAACAAAGGCATGCACAATTAAAAGGGAGTGTCATAGTACACGTCTCTTGGTGGGATTTCACTTGGAAGTGATCGCAGTGCTTGCGGCAGGGTATAGTCAACCTCAAGCACTGCGATCGCATCCGATGGTGCTCAATGTACCAATGTTTTCAAGCACTTTCAGGAGATGACGTGCGCAAGTGGGCATCTTAAGAATGGCTGGTGGGCGTCTGCATACACTAAGTGATTGCACATCAAGACATAGTGGGCGTGCTAATGTCTTGCCGTGCGATCGCCTGCCTTGCTGGGCGTGGCCTGGATTTGCATACGCAGGGAGCGAGCGAACGCATCTAGCGAGTGGGTTTGAATGAGCTTCTAAGGCCCTTATTTACTACAATCCGTATTTAAAATGCAGTTGTAGTGTGATATTTCCGACTAAATTAGCATTGCGAATTTAGGAAATATCACACGGATATACTAACATCTGCATGCAGGGACAGAGCTTGCGATAAAGCTCCGTCCCTGCAAATTCCATCCACACACTTTATCGGAAAAAATACAGAGAGTCTGTGTCTGCACATGTGGCGCCGCTGGCTACCGCTACCCCCCCACCCTTTCCCCACTCAGGTTACACTTACATATGTGCTCTGTGATTAGTGAGCCGGTGAGGTCCTCTCTCTGGGATTGCGGTCACCTGGTCTCCGGGTTCCTGCACTGTGACCCCAGTCAGCTGCTCTATGTAGCAGCTGACATGAGTCAAAGTGCAGGAGCCAGGAGACCAGCTGACCAGAGCCCCAGAGGACCTCACTGGAGCGATCTCGGGTCCCTGGATGCAGGTAAGTAATTTTTGCCAACTCTCCCTCATTGTCAAGGAGACTCCCTGAAATAGTAGCAATCTCCCTGTCTCCCTGAAGAGACTAATAATCTCCCTGATCGCACCTTACTCCCGTTATGTAGCTGCTATATTAAAAAAAAACAGAGATATATACATTCAAATGGGATCATTAGTATAATTTCCCTGCAATGGGTATAAGGCACAGTTAAGAAATTTTGGCTACATGTATTTTCTGAAAAGTATCAGTGTGTTTTCATCAACAAAGAGATCTTACTAACTGCTTTTGGGCTAGTTTATATTTGGATGTAAGTCAGTTTAATGACACGTCTCTCAGGTGTAGCAGTACACGTCCATTTTACAGCTGTGCTCATGGATGTTGTTTTCACAATCTCTCTGAAATGCTTTATCAAAAGTAGACAAGTATGAGGTAATTGTTTCCTTTTTTTTAACAATTTTTTTTTTTTACAGTGATCAGCTTGTGGTCTATTTAGACCACACAGCTGATCACAGGTATCAGCTCCCTGCTCTGCGCTCTCTGTTAGAGCAGACCGGGAGTCAGGGAACAGGGGGAAAACCCATCTGAAGGTGACGTTATTATCACAGGGTTTCCCCCAGTATTTTTTCACAATACATTTTTAGTAATCTGGGAGATTGCATTTCCTATACTTATAATGGGAAATGTAATCTGTTTACTAAAAATATGTGATAAATAGGGTTTGGAGTAGAATTTGGTGTAAACGTAAATTCATGTGATACTAACTTAATGTGAAAAGGGTCTGAAAACAGACATTTTCACATTTTTTTTTTAGTAAAAATAATGTTAATAAATATGCCCCTTAGGGTTAATATAGATACATTAGGGTTATTGCAGTTACTGTAGTTATAGCTATTTATTGTAGGCATAGTGGTACAGTAGGACTAGGTATAGTGTAATATTATTAATATTATATTAAAAAGTTGCTTTTGCAGCTGGAAACATGCTGGCGATGATTAAACTGTCCCAAGAAACAAATGTATTTCTGCAGTGCGGTGGTGTAGGGAGCAGAGAAAGTAAGTGGGAAGGGGGGGGGAGTCATCTGGAGGCTTATTTGGATCACTAGAGCCCTCTACCCAAATGTGCTTAAGTACATGTGGTCTGTGCTCTTGTATTAGTTATAGCACATCTGGTCGGTGCTCTTGTATTAGTTATAGTACATGTGGCCTGTGCTCTTGTATTAGTTATAGTACATCTGGTCGGTGCTCTTGTATTAGTTATAGCACATCTGGTCTGTGCTCTTGTATTAGTTATAGCACATCTGGTCGGTGCTCTTGTATTAGTTTTAGCACATCTGGTCGGTGCTCTTGTATTAGTTATAGCACATCTGGTCGGTGCTCTTGTATTAGTTATAGCACATCTGGTCTGTGCTCTTGTATTAGTTATAGCACATCTGGTCGGTGCTCTTGTATTAGTTATAGCACATCTGGTCTGTGCTCTTGTATTAGTTATAGTACATCTGGCCTGTGCTCTTGTATTAGTTATAGTACATCTGGCCTGTGCTCTTGTATTAGTTATAGCACATCTGGTCGGTGCTCTTGTATTAGTTATAGCACATCTGGTCGGTGCTCTTGTATTAGTTATGGACTGGCTGGACGCTAATGCATGTGCAGCTACCATCCCGTATGCAGCAGTTATGTGAAAATATGCAAATACCACAGCTTCCAGGATTTGTATTGAGATGCCCACTAGCAGCATCTCAAGTCTGGCCGCTTGCGTATACAGATGCACCATTGGTCGCAGCATCGATGGTCGCTCAGAATGTCCGTCACTGAAAGTCACTGAGTACGAATATGCAGGTAGACACATTCCCAAAATGGTCGTGACACGCCTCCATTTGAGTCGCCACTCTCCTTTACCTCCCAGATATGCTCTCTGTCAATCACACTGCGACTGCCGTCAGTAATGAAACTTGGCGCATGCACAGTGAGATACGTGTGCAGTATAAAAACATTGCTAACTGCACAAACAACGGTATAGCATCCACCTCTGAATCAGGCATTTGTCTATGCAAATCCTCTCAGAATTCCTGTGTCCTTTGCAATGATGTTATTATGCTGTGGCAGGTACGGCATGGTGAATGCTTGCTCCTTCAAAGTGCCCTCACTGTACTATGCTAACGCTTGCATGTCGCCACCATTCACTGTTCTGGCTCTCTAAGCTTTGTGCCTGCACAATACAAAAGAGTACAATTTATGCCATATAAATTCCATATATGATCTATGAATAGAGGGCCTGATTCATCACGGATCGTTATTGCAATCGCAGCTGCAATTACGCATGCAGGTCTGCAGAAAAAATATGCTAATGACTGCAATCGCAAAGCCGTCACACAGCCAGCCTAGAGATGCCCACTACCACTATCTTATATTCGTAATACCTTGCAGTCCTGCATATACATCGGGAACATTGAGTAACATCGGCCCCTCACACACAATTACAGCAGGTCAGGATCTTACTCAGAAATTGCTAACCTCGTCGTACGCAGTGTGTACACAAGCCGCGTATGCAGTCACAGTGTTTAGTTTATGCACGCCCATGCAATGGCGTTCAAATGGACAGGCACGCATGCACTTCTACAACCACTCCTTCCTCACCACCCCTAATCGCCGACATCCCATTCCTCGGTCTGCAATGGCTTTGTATCTACGTAGGTAATCGCAGTGCGCTCACAATGCTAACTCAAGTACGCGCACTGCAGTGCATAAGCATGCACAGTACGCACAATCGGCCGATCTGCATATGTTGCTGCAGTTGTGATTTGTGATGAGTCAGGCCCAGAGTTAGGGTGACAAGAGTCAATTAATTCTGCTGTTTGCAGAGCCAGATGAAGGGCCACATGGGCCTGGGACTGAAAATGTTCAAAGGCCTATGCTGACAAGGGCCTATCCTGACAAGGGCCTATCCTGAGAAGGGGAGGAGCTGTGGCCAGTGCTGTCTGGGTGTGGCCAGTGCCATGTGGGAATGTACGTCCCTACACTGTCAGCCCCAATGTCGCCCTAAATATAGAAAAATAGAAAAATTGCATAATTTTGGGCCTCATTTACTAACGAGTTTTATCACCAAAACGAGTGATCAATGTCACTGTGTACCCTTTGATAAATGGTGCTCCAGCCAATCAGCTCCCAACTGTCAACTGTTAGAAAACTTACAGTTGGGAGCTGATTGGCTGGAGCACCACTTATCATACATAGTGAAATGTATCACTCATTTTGGTGATAAAACTCGTTAGTAAATGGGGGCCTTTGTGAGAAAACAAAAAATACAGTTTAAATACTTATGGCTGACTATGGTGCCAGCTAGGCAGCTGTCATGATGATTGGCCTATTGTTATGTGGAGGCCTCGAGCTGTAGCTCCATCTGCCCCATTGTTATTATGGCTCTGCAGTTTGGAGTGGTAGGAGTAGGGCTGGGATATTAGACAGTAAGTGAGGGCATTCCATACTTGACTGGAGGGCACACTATATTTATGCCACAAAATACTTTTATACTTTTCATGACATTATGGGCAATAAACAGAAGTACTCTAATTAGCACACTGATAAGTTCAGGCAGTCATTCTTTGCAGGATGTACAGGTAGAGAGAAAAAAACATACAGACCAATAGAAAGTCTCTTTATAGGACCGTGTATGGCCAGCACAACCTGTCTATCAATGCACTGAATTGCACAGGAGGGATACAGCACCATTTAATAACAGGACAGTGAGTCAGCTGATGCCTGACTGATGCAGCTGGAGAGGGTACCAGAACACGGCCAGGGCCACCTGCATAATTTTATTGCACTGATAGTAATAGACGGTGGTCAATTACTTCAGGGATCGGGATGTCATCAAGACATATCAGTGAAGACTTCCCTGTACCTGCACTGTGCACTTATATGTCCTCCATGGACTGTCTAGACAACCACACTTGGTTTTCCTTTTTCCTTCCCTTTATCCCGGTTTCATGGATTCATTCGTGCACTTCAATACAGACAATGGGGAGGGCATCATTATATTCTCAATAAGGTTAAGAATTAAGGGTATATTTACTTAATGCATGTTTTTAGTAGTGGAGATGTTGCCCATAGCAAACACTCAGAATCTAGCTATTATCTTCTATAAGGTGCTAGATAAATGTTACGTAGAATCTGGTTGCTATGGGCAACATCTCCACTTCGAAAAACCCGCACTTTAGTAATTATACCCCTTAGTGAATGAGTAGTCTGTGGAATATGGAGATCAGTATCATGTACATTAAACTAGTTCTGCACAGTTCTTTAGGATGATGACAAATTTGTCTGTTTGTCTAACACATGGTAAAGGAAGATTCTTCTGACTGTATCACCTTCTTCCACTGCACTGTAGTAATTTTCTATGCACTGTAAATAGAGGACACATTCCTGCAGTGTGTGCTTTCGCCCTTTGCTGATTATGTTTTCCCCTTAGACAGTGTTGAGCTGTCTTGGCCATTACCAAATACAACCAAACAATCACCTCTCATTTAAAGTTTCTGAGGTTACCACTTATGAATCCATGCTATACATAACAATAGGCAACTCAGACAGACCATAACATTTATATATGACCCTTACCATGCTGAGATGTTAATTGTGTAACCACAGGGCCGAAACTAGGATATCTGTCACCCGGTGCAAGGCAGCAATTTTGCACCCCCTCCCTTCCTGTACCCGAAGTTTGTCCTGGCTCCTCCATTAGGCAGTGCACTACTCAGATGTCCCTGGTATATTGACTTACATTATTCCACACACCATAATGCCCATTACACATTATGCCACACATGTAATGCCTATTACCAAAGTGCCACTTACATATTTGCCCGACACCATTTTATACCCCATAGTAAGGCTTCTAATTACTTTAAAATTACCTGCTCATTGTCAGGGGTTACATGCTCGTTGCCATGGAGTTTCATGCTCGTTGCCAGGGAGTTTCTTGCTTGTTGCCATGGGGTTTATGCTCTTTGCCAGGGGTTACATGCTCATTGATATGGGTTACACATACCTCCCAACATGACCCTCTCCAGGAGGGACACAATGCTCTGGTCCTGGACTTCCCTGGTAATTTATGATTGGTGGCGGCTTCAGAGGTGGGGCTGCAGCACAGTACAAAATATAAATAGGGGAGTCACACCAACTGCCAGTGAGTCCCAGCCAGTGATGTTGGCAGTGTGTGAAATGACAGTTGGTGTGGCTCCCCTATTTGAATTTTGAACTGCGCTGCAGCCCCACCTCTTACCAGGGAAGTCCAGGACCAGAGCATTGTGTCTCTCCTGGAGAGGGTCATGTTGGGAGGTATGGTTACATGCTCATTGCCATGAGGTTTATGCTTGTTGCCATGGGGTTTCATGCTCTTTGCCAGGCGGATTTATGCTCGTTGCCAGGGGGTTTATGCTCGTTGCCAGGGAATTTCACAGGAGAAGATGCAGTTTTCAGCATCTTCTCCCGGCAGCGCCAGCATTCCCAGTGCTGTGTGCATTGCGCTGGCCTAACAGACACTAGAGGTCCAGTAGGACCTTTAGCATCTGTCTCCTCTTAGGCAGCGGCCATTTTTGGATGGCCATTTTCAGCAGAGTCCATGCGGACAGCGGATCGTCCGTATGGAATTAGCTGAAAACGGCCATCCAAAAATGGCCGCCGCCAAGGAGGAGACAGACACTAGAGGGCCAGTAAGGACCTCTAGACTTTGTCTTCTCTTTGGCGGCTGCCATTTTTGCATGGCTGTTTCCTGTGTCTGCAGCCCCCAAGCCACCTCTAGTCTGCTTTTTATGCCCCGTGCATTCCGGCACCCGGTGCACGTGTACCTCTAGCCCCCCCTAATTGCAGCCCTGGTAACCAACCTGATTGAAAAACTTTGTGTTCAACCAGGACTGTTTTCTATAGAAATCTGGCTACGCATGCTTACTTGCGGTACACAAGATATTATTTACACTGATAGATATTTATGTCTTTTTTGGCTTTGACTCCCTTTATGTTTTGTTGTTTATGCTTTATGCATGTACTGAAACAGGTACACTTTTTGTTTACTCACCCCCTTTTTTGCATAACCAACACCTGATTTCCAGCTCACCCACATTTCTTTCCCCCAAGATTTATTGCAACCTCTTCAAGTGAGCACTATGTTCCAGTGTGATTCCAGGCCTCAAAGATGCTTTGCATCTCTTGTTTAGGAGATATATCCCACCTCCCAACTGGTGTGTACAGAACATCATCCTGTCTTGTTACGCACCATGGGCTCCATTTACAAACGCGTTTGAAGGTGAGTGATATTTTAGTTTTTCATTCTCTGCACTTTTTTCAGTTTTTCTGCTGGTATTTCATAACCTCCTGCTCCCCGGCGATCGGTAGTGTTAAAATCCTTGTCAGCGCTGTTTCTTCTTTCTAAACAGCGCTGACAAATTAAGTTTTATTATTTTTCTGTAATTTGTGCATGCGCCGTGTGTTCTCATTCACGGCACATGCAGTCTGGGTCCCCACTAGGATCCCTACCCAGCTGCAGCAGCAACCTCCCTTCCCAGCCCAGAGTGTTGTTTGCTAGGCTGGGAAGGAGTCTGTTGCTGCTGCCTTGCAGGGATGAAGAGATAGCCAGCCATGTGCTCCGCTACTGCAGGAGGGAGGGGGCTGCCTGCTACTACTATGGGACTCGGGAGGGAGGGGGCCACCTGTTACTTCTACAGGACTCGGGAGGGAGCAAGGGTTATTATCCATTGGCTGCTGCGAGTGGGAGGAAGGGGGGGGAGCACTATGGGGGGGATTACAGGATTATGGGTAGATGCTGGCCGATGGGACCACAGCTCTTGTGAGTGCAAATTAATTGAAGGATATGGCTGGAGAGTTTCAAATAACATAACGTACAGTATTTGACAAATACTGCTCTTTGTTAAATAAAGGCTGCCTACTGATATCAATGTACAAATGAAAATAAAAAAACCTCTGCATTACAGAGGCACTAACATACTTTAATAAATAACAGCATCACTGGTTTTCACTCGCAATAAATTTAAAACACCTTAAACGCGTTAGTAAATGGAGCCCCATGTTTGGCCCTACTGGCAGAAAGTTAGTAGATTTCTGCTTTGCTAAAAATGGAAACTTATTAATTATCCTTAATTTGTCAAAATAGTCTACAAAGAAATGCAAACTTTGTGATCAGGACAATCACATAACGAATCCTATCAGAGTCCATAATAAATGTATGTCTAAACCCTTATAAGAGGAGAGGCTACAGTACTTTTTTTAAGAAGCCATCAGGCAAATACATTGCAAAATTACAGTAGTCTCAGTGGCCTGCATTCAGTTCTTTGAGATGGGCGGACACAGTTTTCGGCTACGCTCATTGCAGTATTGTATGTTACCACAGCACTGGTAATATTCCTGCGCACGTCTATGCAATTGAATTGCATCTTATAAATACAGTGCAGGTACAGGGAAGCCTTCACTGATATGTCTTGATGACATCCCGATCCCTGAAGTAATTGACCACCGTCTATTACTATCAGTGCAATAAAAATATACAGGTGGCCCTGGCCGTGTTCTGGTACCCTCTACAGCTGCATCAATCAGGCATCAGCTGACTCACTGTCCTGTTATTAAATGGTGCTGTATCCCTCCTGTGCAATTCAGTGCATTGATAGACAGGTTGTGCTGGCCATACACGGTCCTATAAAGAGACTTTCTATTGGTCTGTATGTTTTTTTTCTCTTTACCTGTACATCCTGCAAAGAATGACTGCCTGAACTTATCAGTGTGCTAATTAGAGTACTTCTGTTTATTGCCCATAATGTCATGAAAAGTATAAAAGTATTTTGTGGCATAAATATAGTATTCCCTGTACCTTGCCCCTGGGTCCTTCCAGTCTGGTGGTAGAGTTTCTGAAATCTCAGCCACAGTGAACAGCACTGGTAGTATATTCTGACATTTTTGCTTTACACAAATAAATGCAGCTGATTTAACCCCTTTTACTGTATAGGCATCATCATTGTGTTCCCTCTAATTGCAACTTGAAACACCTGTGAACACATGCAAACACTCACCTCAGGAGGTAGTCTATTTGAAAAGTATATTTTGGTGAGTTTGTTAATTTCCTGTGTGAGTTTCAAAACTCGATTCTTGGTAAATTTGCGTGTTGCATTGTTTCCTATAGAAAGCACTCGCGAGTTTGGGCAATGGTCGTTCCTTTTTAAGTTTGTGCGAGTTTTGATGTTCGTTTCTGGCAAATTTGCATGTGTTTGCCCTTAGTAAATTTGCAAGTCAGGAAAACAGGATAACTAGCACGAGAATGAAATCTCACCCAAACACGATTCTTAGTAGCTTACCTCAAAAAAAAAAAAAGTGATCACTTGCAAAAGAAAAAAAAAATGTCAGGCGGTCCTCATCATATTGATCACCAGCCCTAGACCTTGAAGCATAGGTTGGTTATAGAAAAATCAGGATGCCCACTGGCACCTGTCTACCTACAAACTGAATGCAGAATTTTCTTTATTAAAAATAAAACACTTCCCTGGACCCCTTTTTAACCATTTTATTACTTAGTAATCACTTTGGAAAGGTCCTCTGCTGTCCATGTAGGTATCCTGGTATCTTGCATAACAAAAATCACTCATAGACGTTGCACAAAGCAACAGTCCCCAGGCTCTGACCAAACAGAGCATTGCCATTCTCTCCTAATGCTGGGCGTACATTGTTAGATAAAATGTCTGTCAGACCAACAGACATTTTACCCAGCTGATATCATGGTCATACACTGTGAGATATTTCCCACAATATATGCGTTCCTCGCCTAGGGGTGACACATTTCTCCATTCCTCCCCTGTGAGGGGGAAATGTTGGGCGGTCAGCTGCGGCTGGGCATATACTACCAAATGTGTCTGATCAATGATCGGATCAGTTGGACACCGCCTCCTGTACGACTATTTTTTTTTCACAGGCACCCGGCTGCCTGTCAGTTCTGTCTGGCCACGCCTTAGCCTCTCTTGTGGGAAGAGAGGCCAGCGGCAGCATATTTAAGCCCCGCCCAGCATGCCGTTGGCATCACACACCGTGGAGGAGTCAAAAAGATGGGAAGTGGTGCATCCCGTGGGTGACAGCGGCGGTTGGGGTGACCGCAAGAAAGGTAAGTTGCGGCAGGGGGTGGGGGGCCGCCCAGGCAGTCTGTCAGCCCAATTGTCTCCTCTCTACTCTTCCTTCATCAGGCTTTAATTTCAAAGCCTGGGGAGAGGGCAGAGCGGAGAGGAGACAATGGCTAGCAGTGCAGGGAAATGGGGCTGCTGGGAGATTGAGTCTGCCAGTCTGGAGAGACTCGGGATGTCTGGGGTGGGGGCCCTGCTAAGGGGAGATCATCTGTCTGCCTAAGAGGGGGGGAACTGGGAGGGGAGATGATCTGTCTGAGGGTTGAGGGGAGAACTGCAGGAGAAAACTGCAGTGGAGATCTGCTGAACTAGTGGCAGATGGTCTTTCTGTGGGGGAGAGGTGGTCTTCTATACTAGGGGGGAGATGAACTGTTTTGTGCCAAGGGGAGATGGTCTTTCTGTGGGGTAGGGGGGGTTGCTATACTGAGATCAGATGATCTGTCTGGGGGGTGGAGTGGGCTCATTTTGTTCTAAGGGGAGATGATATTTCTGTGGGGGAGGGGGCTGCTATACTGAGATCTGTCTGTGGGGTAGGGTGGGCTCATTTTGCTCTAAGGGGAGATGCTATTTATGAGGGAGGGTCTGCTATACTAGGGGGAGATGATCTGTCTGTGGGGAGGGGGCTCTGCTACACTAGGGGTGGGGGAGATGATGATCTGTCTGTGGAGAGTGGGGCTCTGCTATACTAGGGGTGGGGGAGATAATGAGCTGTCTGTGGGGAGGGGGGCTCTGCTATACTAGGGGTGAGGGAGATGATAATCTGTCTGTGGGGAGTGGGGCACTGCTATACTAGGGGTCGGGGAGATGACGTGTCTGTGGGGAGGGGGGCTCTGCTATACTATGGGTGGGGGAGATGATGATCTGTCTGTGGGGTAGGGGCTCTGGTATACTAGGGGTGGGGGAGATGATCTCTCTGTGGGGAGGGGGGGCTCTGCTATACTAGGGGTAAGGGAGATGATGATCTGTCTGGGGGAGGGGTTCTACTATACTTGGGGCGGGGGAGATGATGATCTGTCTGTGGGGACGGGGGTCTGCTGTAATTAGGGGCGGGGGAGATAATAATTTATCTGTGGGGGAGGAGGAGTGTGCTATACTAGGGATGGGGGAAATGATCTGTCTGGGGGAGAGGGGGTCTGCTATACTAGGGGCAGGGGAGATGATGGTCTGTCAGTGTGGAGGGGAGCTAGCTATACTAGGGGTGGGGGAGATGATGATTGTCTGTGGGGGACGGGGGTCTGCTATATTAGGGGTGGGGGAGATGATGATTTGTCTGGGGCAGGGGGGGCTGCTATACTTAGGGTGGGGGAGATGATGATCTGTCTGTGGGGGAGGGGGAGTGTGCTATACTAGGGACGGGGGAGATGATCTGTCTGGGGGAGAGGGGGTCTGCTATACTAGGGGTGGGGGAGATGATCTGTGGGGAGTGGGGTATTCTGTGCTAAGGGGAGCTGATCTGTGTGTGAGAAAGAAGGGCTATTCTGTGCTAGGGCAGGAAGACGCCACTGAGGAGATGCAGGATGATGGCGCTGGGGAGGCGCAGGATGATGGCGCCTGGGAGACGCAGGAGGATGGCACTGTGGGGAGACACAGGTGGATAGTGCCAGAGAGAATTGGGGGTGGCACTGGAGAGGCACAGGGGGATAGCACTGAAGAAACACATGAGGGGATAGGCTGGAGACAAGATGATGGTGCTGGAGACACACCTATAGGATGGTAGGAATGCTGGTACTATTAGAAGAAAACACTGGGGCACAGTAATCTTCAGTAAGATAACGATTCTAATGAAACCACATTATAATGCAAATAGAACCAAATGAGCAAATATATTTTATTAATATTAAAATGTTCAATACAGGAAACTCCCATTTTGTCCTGCCCCAAAACATCTGTTACTATGTATTATCTGGTTAAACCTCTGTTGCATGATGATGACATTGGCTTTATTGCTACACAAACAGGCGGCTTCCGGACCATGTGATCTCAGCATGAGTAGAGGTTCCCCGCTGCAGAGAAATCATATACCGTAGGTAAGAAAATACTCATTCACATGCTATTTGTGCTTATTCACTGGAGAGAGGGATTGGGGGCATGGCTATCATCTCCTGGAGTTGAGGGCATGCCCCCAGCATGAAAAAATGGAGGGAGTGGATTGTGGACATGGCATTTCTCATTATGCCACACCCCTTGTAATTAGACCCTACCCACTTTTCCGGGCGCGCACCTACGCTGTGCGTACATGGGGCCTCTTCCGTATTTTGTTTCCAGGACCACTTTAAATTCCTAATCTGCCCCTGGTTGGACATGTTGGAATATTTTACATGCCCGACTGACCGATCATTGCCTATCACTATGCAATTATCTGTTCGATCCGCCAATAATCAGCTGACCTGGACAATAATTGTATAATGTATGCCCTACATAAGGCCTAATCTTTAATGGTCTTTTTATGAACTGTTGCGCTACAGGCGCTAGTGGGTCCTGTGCCATCATGCCCTGGCAGTCCTTAAAATTGGACATAACAGTGCTGGCTGGGACCTGTAAAGAACTATATTATAACTATTAATAAACTATTATTATTAACCCCACCACATTTATTCATTACAATCCCATTTAGGTGTTTTGTGGTCTTAGAAAGGATTGCTCTGTGTTAAAACACTCAATTTATCTTAATATGTGATATATGTTATTTGTTATAAATACTTTTTATATGCTATACATTTATACTGATTTATAAACAGTCAGTTATTAATTTCTCACAAATTCTACCTGTAATATTTCATATTTTGCTATAGCGCAATTGTTTATTCTCTTATATTTTGCTTTTATGGAGCTGCAATATTACATAAGGTGGCAGCTTCTACGTTTTTAATTCCCTTGCGCCATTGGACATATTTTTTCTGTTTTGAAGGGGTTTAGAAATTAATGGCCATCAACGGAGCGCTTTACGAACTCTGGACTGATTCAGACCCGCTCGCTAGCTCTGTGTGCTCGCAAGCGGCCCAATTGTTTGCGTACGTGCACGCTCCGTTCTGCGTGTGCGTGAACTACTCTGTGCGATCGCAGCCCGCTCACTCGCCCAGCAAAGACAGCCCAGTGAAATGAGTGACAGGAGAGGCCGTTTGTGGGTGGTAACACGGGCAGGACACTAATAATGGGGGTGTGGAGGTGCGAACGCAGGCGTGCCTGGGTGTTTCAACGCCGTTTTTAAGGCGTGCATAATTATCAGGCAGCGTCATAGTACATGTCACATGCCTGTTTTTTACTCTGAAGTCCTCGTAGTGCTTGCGGCAGGGTAAGGCAACCACAAGCGCTGCGTTTGCTTCCAATGGTGCTCGATGTACCAATGTTTTAATACACTTCCTGGAGATGACATGCGCTAGTGGGCGTCTCTACATACGCTAGTGGATGTCTGCATACACAGAGCGATCGCTCGCACAGCCAAAGTGGGTGTGCTTATGCCGTGGCGAGCGATCACTTCCCATGCCGTCACTTTGACAAATGTGCATACGCTGAATGCAAGCGATCGCATCTAGCGAGCGGGTCTGAATCAGGCCCTCTGTCAAAACTGATGTTTGACCCCTAAAAGCACCAGCAATGCCCATCAGTTTTCTTACTACTGCAAACCCGCTGCATAATATATTTACTAGCAAGTTTGGGTTAATTAGCATAAATAGAATTTCTGTGTATCATATATTTCTATTTTTAGGCAATTTCTTAATGTCTGAAATTGTTGACAAAATAAAACAACTGAAGTCAGTTGCACTGTGATACTTTGGAAAGACATTCACACCTGTTTGCTGAATTATTTATTTACAATGAATAATGTACACTATGTTGTATCATGCACCATTTCAAAGCTTATATTTTGGAATTACGCCAATGAGCCTGAAACCTCAAAGTTATTGTAACATGAAAAAATTCTGGCTGACTGACCTAGGGGCTTTGAAATAGTCGGTAGGGGTGTAGGTTTAGCATTTTTCTTTTCACACGCACACACGCACACATGCACACGCACATGCAACTTCTGTGTAAACCATGTTTAGTAAGTGTTAACTCATAATAACAAGCATATTTAATAACGTGACAGTGAACATTATTTTCTGTCCTACAGTTTTATGCCTCAAGTCTTTGCATAATGATGACAAAATGATTATGAGATAATTAGAATGAGACAGCAATTTATATAGAAAAGTGTTATATAGAAGAGGTTGGGTACCGGATGCTGGCAGTGGGGATTCTGGAGCCGGAATTCCAACTGCTGTCAGGATTCCGGCACCGGTATTGCTGACTACTTCCCTATAGATGATATATAGGGGCAATTTAATATTATATTGTATGTAATTAGTATAATATAAGGTATGCAGCTATATTATTGTATATGTTTGTACATACATTTTATGCATATATTGGTGCAAATATTAAATGTAAGAAAATACACATGCAATATGTACATGTTTTTATATGATATATGTTTATAATATACTGCTGATTTTTCATTAAACTGTTGAAATGAAATTAGTTATGTAGTCTGTCATTGATATGGATATACAGTACATTAGTTAATGCCTGGCACCGTCTCTACTCAACCTTCATTTTTTCAGCACAATGTATTGAATTGCAAATTGATTGTGTGCTGCCTCTTCTTTCTTATTGTATGCAGTGCCGCAGGCAGAACATTTACTGCTGCCCTGCCCTTATGATCTCTGACCTGTATGTGCTGGGACAAGTCTCTGCAATGTGCTGCAGAAGGTAGATTAGCTGGGCTCAACTCAGTTCATTTGTTCTGTGTCTTGAAGGAAGGAAAATGGTATAAAGCGAATATAGAGAGTCCATACCATACTATGTATTGTCTGACCGATTCATGTCTCAGAAAATATATTCCTTATTCACCAAGCTAACTCCTGGGAATTATTCAGTAAAATAAATTGTCCTTTCAAACATTGATAAATGACAATGGGCCTAATTCAGGGATGTATGTAAATTCAAATATTTACGTAATCTCTATTGTTTGCAGATCTGCGTAGGAGCCTCATTGCACGTGTACAGATCTGTTCCTGCAATGTCGCTTGCTAATGATGTTGGGGGGCTGCCTGTGCAATCCCGACTAAGGCCCGTATTCATTTTGAGCTGAGCCGCAATACTTTTTCACCTCCCGGACTTTTCGCCTACATCACGTGTTTTGCAGGCGGAAAAGTATCGCACACGTGCCCGGGTATTGCTGTATTTAATTTGAAAGTAAATTTGAAAGCCTGACACCTCCCAAAAGATGCTCTGACATGGGGGTTCCCTATGCTACCCCCCGATTTGGCTTGCTGAAGGTATTTGGTGTTTTTAAATGGGCTCAATAGCTGCTAAATAGCGTTTTTGTATAAGTAAGAATAGTATTCTGGAGGGTTTTTTTTGCAGAAAATAACTTATCCCATCAAATTTGGGGTACTTGAAAATGGGGGTCAGCATATTTTAAAGTTGCTAAAGTTAATTTTAAAAAATCATGAAAAATCTACCTTCCGCAAGCCCCTGCAATGAAAAAAACACCAGGGGCACTTGGTGACCCCCCCCCCAGAGTCAAGTTCGCTAGTTTTTAACTTTGTCCCCAAAGTTTTTTTTTTTTTTGCCCGCAAATTCAAAATGATTTTTTTGGGATGTCCTTAAGTGTTTTTTTTTTAAAATTCTGACACAGATTACCTTTGGGGGACTGTCTGAAGGCTTCACGGGGGTTCCCGCAACGTTGCACCCCAAAACACCAATTCTGCACTTTTTTCTGCCTCCTATTCATAGGCAAAACTTTTTCGCCTATTACATTGCATTGACTTTCTGCCTAGGCAGAAAGTCTTTCAAACTGAATAAGGAGTAAAATCAAAACAGGCGAAAATGACGTCATCGGCGAAAGGTTTTCGCCCAAAACACGCGAAAACGGCTTTTTCGCTCCAAATTGAATACGGGTGCTCTGTAGCTCCTACTGCTAATTAACTGCAACTTCTTTGCTACATGTTGCAATAATTGGATACATTCTTCTACTGCACAACTTAAGAACTCATGTATATTGCTGGTACTTGCAGGATCCTCTATTTTATTGTTTTATATGTAATTGTCTATTTTATAGCGTCTGATGTCTAGACATTCTGGGGCTGATTCTAAGTCAGACGGATCTCTGTGGACGGATGCAAATGGTGAGTTTGTGCATACAGCGCAGATGTGAATTTACACAACTTTGTATATGTCCGTCCTATTCTGAGCTGGACGGAACTTGGCCGCATCTGTCTTTCATGAAACTGGGCGTTTGGGGTTAGAACTGGACAGCAGCAATGCAAGCACATGGAACTACTCTGATGTGGGAGTGACATGGGCATGTATCAAAAGCTCTGTCAGATTCTGAGTCATGTGTATGGGGTAGGGAAGCCTCTTACTGAAAGATCTCTGGCACCTAGCATGGGGCTGCTGCAAGTACCGATACCAATGATGCCAGTTGTGGCATTTGGTGTAATATCAATGGGAGGCGTGGCTTCCCTCTTGCAGATGCATGGACTCTTGCATTAGTTGTATGGAATCTGGCATTAGCCTAAAGTAGTAAATGTGTCTTCCGGGGCTTCCCACAAGTACAAGACTCAGAATCAGCCCCTCTATTGTGATACTATTTTTACACTTTGCCAATTGTTTTTTCATTTGATTTTATTCTTAATTAAATGATTTTAATAAATTAGAAGCCTTTTCGTCATTATCCTTCTGGATCAAATTCCTATTTTGATATAGATTGTAAGCTAGCGAGCAGGGCCCTCTTACCTCTATGTCTGTCTGTTATTATTCAGTCTTGTCTTATTAATGTTTTGTTTCCAATTGTAAAGTGTAACAAAACATGTTGGTGCTATATACTGTTAATAATAATAATAGTAATCCTTGTTTCTACAGTATGTCCAGCAGCAGACAAACCAATAATTAGTACTCTCACCAAGCACAGTGAGTACAGTTTTTTGGTCTTTTTCCTTCCATTGAAGCCACTTTATGACTTGCAGCAGGTACAGTACTGAGTAATGTAATGTTATGCTGGCCATACACCTGCACGACCAGCATAAAATCCGATTCATCATACGATTTCACTTGAATTCCCCCGAAGCTCCCTGGCAGTCCCGGCAGCATGTTTGTTGTTTTTCTTAGCATAGGATCTTTTGTATGATCGATCCTGTGCCTCATGTGCTCATTAGGGAAACAGTCATTGAAATGACTTGAATTGCTGCACAATGGATCGCATGAACAAAATAAATGGCACGATCTGCACACGATACGATGGAACATATGGGCTGCACATCTGATCATAAGATCCGATTATAGGAGCTGCGGGAGCGCACATCGGAGATTTTCACAAGATCCATCTTATGACTCATCGAAAATCGGGTAATCGGCACAAAATTCGTGCAGGTGTATGGCCAGCAATAGTCACTATAGCGCCGGGAGGATTTGTGACTGTGTGATAGACCTTTCCATCGCTGTTATCACAGAAGCAAGCAGTTAGATCTACATAAAGATTATTTTATATTGTGGCCTTTAAATTGTTTGGTCACTTTGAAGATGTTTGCTCACTTTCCTAATCTCAGGCCCTCTCTATCCCTGATGTCTCTCCATTTTCCTTCACATACCCTCTCATAGATGTGTGGCATGGTCTGGCCTCTGAAAGCAAAGCTAAATTAATTTTTTTTATTAAAAATGATCATTGAATCACCTTTTTGTCTTGCAACATTTCCCATCCCCTCCTATTTACCGAGATACTCTCCTCTTCCTTTCTCTCAAAAATATGTGGCTAATGTGTTAAAAATTATATTACAGTAAAATGCATGTTCCCGAGTGCTAGAGGCTTTAGCATTTTCAAAAAAAAAAATGCCAGGGGCATTACATATGGCTCACATGGGGAATTCAAGAAACTCACTGTACAGCCTCAAATTCTCTGAAATACTGTGATAAACACATTCATAGGATAACATGTCAGATGGCATATTCCAGTGACTTTAGAATAGATAAATGGTTCCATGAGAAAGTAATCTGCTCTGATATCCATGATATTAACTGGTCAGATCAGTTAAGAAAGTATCCACGGAGAATGTTTAGGTTTCTTGTTCCTCAGGAGCAATAAGGAACCTGGGTGACTTTAACAGAAAGTAGCATTTGCATATCATCACCATCGCGGCTCCACAAAAAAACACAGCCGCAGCGTCAGCTGAGTGCACCTCTGAGTCAGGCCCAATGAGTCTACCAGGAAGATAACATTTTCTAAAACTCTTCCTGAACCAGATTCCAGTCTTTGGTAATCTCTGTTTAGAAAAGAATCCTGTACCTGATAGTTTTAGCAATAATTACTACTAGACGGAATCGGTATGTAATGCCGCCGGATCTATGCCCGGCGGATGAAATACCGATGCCGGAAGGCCCGAAGCATGAAGATCCTGACTGGGGCAGGTAAGTACCCTAACCTTCCCCTCTCCCCCCTTAACCCTCCATTAGTGATGCCTAACCCTAAAACTCCCGCAGTGGTGCCTAACCCTAAGACCCCCCCAGTGGTGCCTAAACCTAACCCCCCCTCACCGCATCCTAACCCTAACCTCCCCACGGTGGTGCCTAACCGTAACCCCCTCCCCCTAGCCCAGTGGTTCCCAAACTGTGCGCCGTGACACCCTGAGGTGCCTCGGGACATTTGCAGGGGTGCCTCAGGTTGGTGGTCCAGTATTAAATCAAATTATATATGGTCGATGTAATGTAAATATGTGGACATACAGAAGTGCAAACCTAAGAGCCTAAGGATGACCGTTAAGCACAATTTACTGCACTTTACTACTTTATTTTATTTGTATTATTTTATTCTGAATTTCTCAATAACAAATTTAAACTTAGGGGTGACGTGAAAACAATGCAGATACTCTTTGGCGCCATGATTCAAAAAACTTTGGGAACCACTGCCCTAGCCTAACCCTAACCCTCCTCAGGGGTGCCTAACCCTAAGTCCTCCTGGGGCGCCTAAACCTAACCCTCCCCCCCGCGGCTACATGTTACTACTCCCCGCTCACCTTGGGATGCCGGCCGTCGGGATTTCGGCGTCTGGCAAAAGATAGGTGGCGTGATTAAGACACCTATCTTTAGTACCAGGTCGGGCTTCCAGCATCGGGATTCTGTCACCCGGCTTTTCAGACGCTGGCAATTCAACTGCATCCCCTACTAGACAAGTATTAAAAACATATTATATCCCCAGTGGTCAACAGACCTAGTTTTACCTAATTATTCCCCAGAGAAATGCTAGGATTATAATCATTATTACACGGTAAAGCAACACATTTTTGATCCAAGTTTGAACAAATCGTATAACTAAAAACAGATTTAAACATGTACTGTATGTACCTTCTTGCTAAAGACTAAAATCTATTTTCCCAAAATGTGTTATGATGAATGAGGCTTTATTTCTGGAATGCATGATCTAGATTACACTAAATGCATATATAACATTATATAATATTATTTCATACTGTACTTACCACACCATTGGCCCAGCCCTCATTGTGGCTCTAGGCACTGAAAAAGTATTTGACTACATAAACTGGTTATTCATTAAATTACATTTGCAAACAGATGGACTTAAACTTTCATTCCTCCCTGCAATTATGTTATTATATTCAAATACTTCTGTCACAGTTAATTATTCAAGTTTTCTTTTTTTCTTAAACCTTTCATTTTTAATTTTCCAAATGGCATTTGGCAAGCCGTCCCCTATACTCATTAATATTTTATTGTGCTATGGAACCACCAGCACAACTGATTACAGACAATACATTCATATATGGAATCTTCATACTAATGGGGAGATTATTATTATTATTATTATGATTTTTTTATTATTATCCTTTATTTATATGGCCCCGCAGTGCCTTACATAGTATATAAAACTAATAAGTGAAAAAGAAACAAGTAACTTACAGAACATTACAGTGAAGGACATGATTTATATACATTGCTGCAATACCAATTAAAATACTCACAATAAGCAGCAGGGATTGGCAGTCACGTGTTGGGTGCCCTTATGAGGAGTAAGGAGTAGAAGAAAGTGTAGGGAGAAGCATATGAGGGAAGAGGTCCCTGCTCGTGATGTACAAAGCTTTGGAGAGTGATGAAGTTGAGAGATAAAGTGCCAACCAATCAGCTCCTAACTGCCATGTTACAGGCTGTGTTTGAAAAATGACAGTTAGGAGCTGATTGGTTGGTACTTTATCTCTCTCCAAGGCTTAGTATGTCTCACTTTAAGTATTGAACACAAAACCTACGTGTTTGCAGATTACAGAATATTCCAAGTAAATTTGTAACAATTGTAACAAAATATGTTCTTTAACCCACATACTGTACTCTGTTCAAATTAAAACCACTGGGGAAATGTGTATTTCAATTATTTATTACAATCTTGGGACACTTATGCCTTCATAATAAAAAGTATTTTCCAGTTTGGACCACATATGTAAAATGAGCATAATGTAAGTGATATTATCCAATAATTTAGTAAAATGCAAACGCAAATGGATTCTGTTTAAACACTTATAATCCCACATTGTAATGTCTAGAGTATCAATATAATAAGTGAGCCTTCTCCCTCCCCCTTCTGTTCCAAATCAACCCCCTCTGCAAAATGTGTTCCTGTTGTTGTGTTTGTTTATTTTTGTTATTCCATTTGGTTGTTGTAAAAACAGGAGATACTCTGTATTAGTTCACAGTTTTCACAGTTATTTGTATATCATGTATTTTTGTTTCAAACTGTGTTATATTATCAAAAATATTGTAAAGCAAAGCTTTCCAATCATTTGCAACATAAAAGTGAAGTCAAGCCATTATTTGACATAAATATATCTTAAAGGCTGTTATATAACTAAACTAAATAAACTAAATAACTTACAAATGGAATGTTTACATTTATCTATATAAGTAGTTCACCCTGTATTTTCCCTACTCTGCTGCAGGTTGTCACGTCTCTAAGATCGCCGGCACAGATTGCACCTTGGCGGACCTGTTTTACAGAAATACCCTGTGTGGAATGGTCACTGTAACTTAAATTGCTTTCTCAGATTTTTTTAGCTGTAACAGATCCAATTATGACCCTGAAATATGTGGTTGGTGCAGGCTATTCTAGAAGTAGTGGAGCCCAGGGGCGAAAAGGGCCTTTAGTGCCCAACCCCACAAAAAATGCAACTATCACAGAAGAATGCTTTGAACATTCCAGTTATTATGGCCCTAATTCTAAGTCAGATGCAGCAGATGTGTGTGCGTCTTCTGCCACAGTCACATCTGGGACTTTATGCTAATGGCGCTGTAAAGCCCCTCTGCCACTACAAAGTGTACAGCCGGGCATCTGAATGTACAAAGAATGAGATGCCCACTTTGAGCATCTCCATATGTGTCTAGCATGCTTGGTGCCACCATCGGTCGCACCATGGAAACTTTCACCAGTCCTATGCAGGTGCAGATTCTCCATCAGAGTATGGCCTCCAATATAAGTGATCAAGTGTCTGTGAACACAACCACTTTCAGTAACACTCCCATAAGACACAGCCTCTCCATGCGTCTGAATAGTCACCTCCCAATCACCATCCAGGAATGCCCAATACGCTTCTAATAGATTTCAGAGACTGCGCTTGAATCAGTACTGCAACTCTGGGCCTGAATCATTAAGAATCGCTATTGTGATCACAGTTCCGTAATCGTACGCAGGTCTGCTGCGAATGTATGCTAATGAATGCTATCGCAATGCCGTCATACTGCCAGCATAGAGACGCCCACTGCCTCCCATGTCCGCTATCTCACATCAGTAACACATTGCAAACCTCCATAAACATTGGTATCATCGAGTACTATCGGCCCCTCATGCAGAACTACAGCAGCCCTGACCTTACTTAGAAATTGATAACCTTGTAGAACGCAGTAAGTACTCAAGCTGCATCTACAATCGCACTGGCTTATTTATGCACGCCCATGCAATGGTGTTCAAACAGTCAGACACACCTGCATTTCTCCAAACCACTCCCCCGGCACCACCCCCAAACACTCACTGCCTGTCAATCACTCTGCAATGGCTTTCTGTGTTCTATATGATCGCAATGTGATTGCAGTGGTGCCTTTGTACACTGCGATGCATACGAATGTGCAGTACACAACAATCTGACATCTGCATGCGCTTTAGCACCAGTGATCCTTAATGAATCAGGGCCTCTGTGCGCAGACAATTGGGACACATGTGCTGTGCAACATAGACCCATGCGCAGTAGAAAAACATCGCTCTTCTGTGTCCGACATCGGAAGTGCATGTGACTTAGAATCAGGCACTATGTATTTTATGCATTGTATTTCTCAATCTATACAATCACATAAAAATATACTATTCAAGTTACAGTGCAGGGAATCCACTTAGGGGATAAGGGCCCTCATTCAGAGCCGTACGCTCTGAGCAGAGCGCACGCTCTGGATGAGGGCTGCCCTCCATAATTATAGAGCATCCTCCTGGACACTCGTATAGCTGTGGGTCACCACCCACAGCCTATACGAGCGTGCAGTTTGATGGCCGTGATGGTCTTGACCATCGCCACTGCGAGCTGGAGTCTGCGGTTGAGTTTTTCAACCGCAAGGCCCGGAGTGATTTTGGCTCTATCAGAGCCAAAATCACTCCCACTGACATCACTGGTGATGTCAGTGGGCCGGCTTCTGACGGTAGGCGTTCCCTTGGGAACGCCCCCGTCAGGGAGGCACGCCCCCGGCACGCCCACCAAAGGGGGCGTGCTGTCAATCAACATCAACAGCACGCCCCCTTTGATCAGACACAACGAGCGAAGGAAAGTCCTTCGCTCGTCGCGTCTGGCGCATGCGCACGACGGAGCTCCCGCCGTCGTGGTGCATGCGCAGTGCACAACATCGACCCACTTGCGAGCGGACAGCCGCTTGCGAGTGGGTCTGAATCAGGCCCAATGTCATAGTCTCCAATATTTAAGAACGGTCAATCTCATAACACACCCACTGAATGGACCATGTTTGAGTGCATAAGTAGCCACCTCCCAGATAATAGTGATAAAAAATGAGGTCATTTAAAAAAAAAATTGAATTTCTGCCATATTAATGAATTAATATTAGAAGTACACCCATGCTGTCACTTTTAGTGCCACAACAAGTGTAACACCCCCTAATTAACTGTTACTGATAAAGGGCCTGATTCAGACCCACTCACGAGTGGCTGTCCGCTCGCAAGTGGGTCGATGGTGTGCACTGCGCATGCGCACGACGGAGGGAGCTCCGTCGTGCGCATGCGCGAGACGCGACGAGCGAAGGACTTTCCTTCGCTTGTTGTGTCTGATCAAAGGGGGCGTGCTGTCGATGTTGATTGACAGCACGCACCCTTTGGTGGGCGTGCCGGGGGCGTGCCTCCCAGACGGGGGCGTTCCAAAGGGAACGCCTACCGTCAGAAGCCGGCCCACTGACATCACTAGTGATGTCAGTGGGAGTGATTTTGGCTCTGATAGAGCCAAAATCACTCCGGGCCTTGCGGTTGAGAAACTCAACCGCAGGCTCCGGCTCGCAGTGGCGATGGTCGCGATGGTCAAGACCATCGCGACCATCAACCTGCAAGCTCGTATAGGCTGTGGGTGGTGACCCACAGCTATACGAGCGTCCAGGAGGACGCTCCATAATTATGGAGGTGGGCCCTGATTCAGAGGGAGCGCTCTGGTCAGAGCGTCCGGCTCTGAATCAGGGCCAATGTTCACTGGGTGTTTTTCTAATATGACTGGGAAGATCTCGGTATGGTATGATTCTTCGGACAACTCTTTTCTGGGTGAATTAACAGCGACCAGCCCCCACACAAAATATCAACCAATTGGTGCCAAACAATGTTACCATTTATTACAGTATTAGGGTTAAGAAGGATTATGCAAAATACTGGTAACAGAAGCTTGCTTCAAACATTTCTCTCATAGCATGCATATGACAATTTATTCACTACAGGAAAGGGACACAGGTCCACTGGATCATTTATTTTGCAGGAACCAGGAAGCCTCCCCAACTGCTTCTCTGCAAATTAAGCAGGTTAATGCAACATATCAAGCATAAACAGTATCACACAAGAAATGTATCTTTAGTCAGATGAGGAAACAATAGCATCACATGTAACTA
The DNA here is from genome assembly GCA_031769625.1 of Taudactylus pleione. Lineage (NCBI taxonomy): Eukaryota > Metazoa > Chordata > Amphibia > Anura > Myobatrachidae > Taudactylus > Taudactylus pleione. Next base: position 10,380,311 of record JAUIMM010000154.1, read on the forward strand.
ATACATAAAACAATATATTTCACAACTAGCTGGCCAGCTTAACTTTGTAACGATGGTGCACGCTTGTTGTTGAAGTACTCCTATGTTTTTTAGAGATTTTGCATAAAGATAAATAGTTGGAGACTCTTCACTGCACTGTCCTGTGCTGCACTGACACTCAGAGGAACGGACTCTAGCAACGCTGGTAATTTAAGCTGATAAGGGTCCCTTAGTAGGCAAATTTGTGGCTATCGATTTCCTTCAAGTACAACGTCTATCCCTTATTATGAGGAGCGTTGCCAAGGCTGCTTAAGTCCTAAAATGACTGCACTGTCTAATCCACTCACGGTAGTCTTTTTAAAGCAGTGTATTACTATTTATTAAATAATTTTGTCCCGGAGAGGGCTTGAGGAGCCCTGGGATTAATCGCCTTGCTCACAGTGGTCTTTTCCTAATAAACGTCTCCTGCCTCCTTCTATTAGCTGACTGTGTCTGGTATTGAGAGCAGTTGTCAGGCTGAGTAACATGCCTGAGGGACTGGCAGTAAAGTTATTGTCCGCTTCAGTCACGGATTACAACTAAATAGTCTATCTCTAGTGATTTGCTTTCTTAACTGTGGAACAAACAACTGCACTGTGTGTAACAGGGAAACCGGTGTGGATAATAGCTTTAATCGTTAATTGTGTCCTGCAGGTAGTCTGTCACTCGGGCGACACAGCCTTAACATAGGATGGTGTTTGTGCTATTTATTTCACAGACCTCTCCTGTAGCTGCCTTATATGGAGATGGGAGTCTCCCTCCAAGGGAATGGCCGCCTCCCTTCAGCCAGCGCCTCCCTCGATCTGCCTTCTCCTCCAGCTCAGCCCGGACTTCCTCTGACACAGAGGAGGAAAGGAAGTCCCCGATGCTTCAGTCACTGCCTCCGGTCGCGGTCACCGCACTGCCCGTCTACTGCCGCCGGCTGACAGGTAAGAGCTCCCGAGCAGGTCCGCTCTGCTCTCCGTTACCTCAGGAACTCCCAATGGTCTGCTAGGTGGCCCCTTTTATAAGTTCCATCCGGGGCTCCTACACGCGCTAGCTCCTCTCCCGCCGCAGTCACGTGCTGGCAGTGTTAACGGCAGCCAACCATTCCTTCCTTGCTATCTAGGGCTCCCCTTTACAGTTCCATGGGGAAGTCCTGCCTCGCGCCCTCTCCTAATAGTCACAGTGCAAGTCAAAGGGGATGCACCATCTTTATTGGAGAAATAGGGGCACGCCACTTTTATATCAAATAAGGCAGGATAATGACAGCCAGGGTACAGGCATTACATACAAAACAATGTAAAACATTACTAACGAAGGCAACATATATCATAACCATTGCTTTTAATAGTACAGGGTTATCTTAACACCAGGGAGCCTTTAAGACGGTACTCCCATAACTTGGGGGTACCACACAAGTTGTAATATAATTTGTGCTTCCATCAGTACTTAATTAATATGGCCCCAATTAACATAAAAATATTATTGCATAATTTTGAATGTTATTATTTTTAAAAAATTTTGCCCCAATAATACATTTTTTACATAAGTATGGCTCATCAATATTTTTATTAGTTTTGGGGGCCCTTAGTTGAATAATACTGGTGTTTTTTTTATTGTATTTTTTCCAGACAGAATGCATGTACAGTAGTTTGCACAATCTCTCTGCCCTGAGCCGTTTTCTGGTGAGTTTTTGGCGAGATTGTCCTATCTCAACAGCCACAACTGAGACGTGCTGACGATTTTTATGCTAAGGGGTATATTTACTAAAGTGCGGGTTTAGTAAGTAGAGATGTTGCCCATAGCAACCAATCAGATTCTAGGTATTATCTTCTAGAAGGAGCTAGATCACTGTTAAGTAGAATCTGATTGGTTGCTATGGGCAACATCTCCTGGAAAGCAGCTGCGAAAATATGCTAATGCTTCCAAAGCTTACCAGAGCATAGGGATGCTCGCTGATGCCTACTCATATCCATCTGATGACGTGCAACAGCATAAACATCAGTACCATAGACACACATTGGGCAATCACACAGCATGTAAGTCAAGTCTGACCAGCCACGAACACTGCAGCTCTCCTGACACACAGAGAGGTCTCATGCTGCGAAGGAGATCGCAATGATCTATGGGCCTGATTCAGAGCCGGACGCTATTTGCGATCGTTCGTTCTGAAAAAAGGGGTGGCTATTCAAATGAACCGTTCGCTCTTTGCGGTCTGTTCACGCCTCTATATCTGAACGAGCGAACAAAACATGCGGTCGTTTTTTTGGAAACTACGCCCCCTGGCCGCTCGCATCCTAGGTCATGTCCGCTATTTATTAGATTAATCAAGTACATTGACCAGCGTATGAACTGCTCGCTATTCTTGTGGTTGGTTTTTCCTACCGCAATCATGCGAGCAGTGCTGACTATAAAATAACCCAGTGACGTGGTCAATGACGCTGCTGTATTAGTTATGCACACCCATAAAATGCCCGTTTTGACCTTTAAGCACGCCTGCGTTCTGATCTCCACTCCCCGTTTTCAAGCACCTTCCCCTGTTACCACCCACATACGCCTCCTCCTGTCACTCAAAATAGCAGGCATTCGCTATTTAGCGAACAAACGATTTTCGGCTGTACTGACTGGTTCACGCATGCTTCCCGTACGCATGCGCAGTTGAGCAAACATCGCTCGGAACGAACGAGTGGCCGCTTACGAGCGGCTCTGAATCAGGCCCTATGTTTTTATAGCATAGCAGCAATTACATTGTATAGGTAAATTAATAATTAGTTGCTGTAAATTGTTTTAAACTTGTACTATGTTTTAGAAATTAAAGGGAATTAGAGTGGTATACTGACCTCACTATGCACAAATTTAATTAGCACCTTCTGCTGTGGGTGGAGGGCTATTTGTTAGGGGGTGGGGGTAAATCAGGATGCACACGTTTGTAGCCTTATATATTCAGTTCAGAGTAGGCTGTTAGGGTGTTAAGTATCTGAAGTGTATTGAGCATTTAAAATCAATATTAGTGTTATACCAGCGTTAAACCAAAGGACAAACCAAACACAGATGAACTACACTCAAACTACACAGTGAGTCAACAAAATCATCAAAACTAACGCCTGCAGTCTGCATAACCTGCACTCTCTACACTGATCTCCCTGGTTTGGACACTGCATAACCTGCACACTCTACACTGATCTCCCTGGTTTGGACACCACAAAGCTTTTCTCCTCAGCTGCAGCTTCTTGCATTGAAATTTCAGTTTCTGAGAAACTTCAGAATGCACATCCCAAACAATGTCATTTGATATTAGGGGTGTGCACCGGCCACTTTTCGTGTTTTGTGTTTTGGTTTTGGATCTGGATCTTTCTTCGTGTTTTGGATCTGGATTGGTTTTGCCAAAACCACCCTTCCGTGTTTTGGGTTCTGGGTTTTGTGTTTTGGATCTGTATTTTTTTGAAAAAAAGCATAAAAACAGCTAAAATCACAGAATTTGTAGGTTTTTCTGCTCCTATGCTATTATTAACCTCAATAACCTTAATTTCCACTCATTTCCAGTCTATTCTGAACACCTCACACCTCACAATAGTGTTTTTATGTCCAAAAGGTTGCACCGAGGTAGCTGGATGATTATGCTAAGCGACACGAGTGGGCGGCACAAACACGTGACCCATCTAGGCGTGAAACTGCAGTGGCAGACAGGATGGCAGTTTGAAAAACTAGGCCCCAAACTGTACATAATGCAAAGAAAAAAAAGAGGTGCAAGATGGAATTGTCCTTGGGCCCTCCCACCCACCCTTATGTTGTATAAACAGGACATGCACACTTTAACAAACCAATCATTTCAGCGCCAGGGTCTGCCCCACAACTGTGGCTGAAATGATTGGTTCGTTTGGGCCCCCACAAAACAAGCTGGCAATTAATGTGTCCCTGCACAAACTGGCTCTACGGAGGCAAGATGTCATCCTCATCCTCCTCATCCACCGATTCCTCACCCTCTTCAGTGTGTACATCCTCATCCTCACAGAGTATTAATTTGTCCCTGCTGGAACCACAGGTCCCTCTGTACGTTCTGGAGGCTGGTCTCCCTGGAAGAGTTGATAATTCATTTTATGAACATCATCTTCTCCACATTTTGTGGAAGCAACCTCCTACGCCTTTCGCTGACAAGGTTCCCGGCTGCACTAAACACTCTTTCGGAGTACACACTGGAGGGGGGGCAACTCAGGTAAAATAGAGCCAGTTTGTACAGGGACCTCCAAATTGCTTCTTTTTCCTGCCAGTACAGGTACGGACTGTCTGACATGCCTACTTGGATGCTGTCACCGATGTAATCCTTTAACAGACAGACGCACGCTTGTCGCTGCTGCTTTGAGGATGCAAGTGCAGCTACAGCCCACACAATTCACAAAGACAGAAAAAAGAAGAAGAATATTTTTATTGTTTGTGTAGCACACTTTGAGGGTGTCACCACCCTTTAACAGACAGACGCACGCTTGTCGCTGCTGCTTTAAGGATGCAGGTGCGACTACAGCCCACACATTTCACAAAGACCGAAAAAAAAAGAACAATATTTTAATTGTTTGTGTAGCACACTTTGAGGGGGTCACCACCCTTTAACAGACAGACGCACGCTTGTCGCTGCTGCTTTAAGGATGCAGGTGCGGCTACAGCCCACACAATTCACAAAGACAGAAAAAAGAAGAATATTTTTATTGTTTGTGTAGCACACTTTGAGGGTGTCACCACCCTTTAACAGACAGACGCACGCTTGTCGCTGCTGCTTTGAGGATGCAAGTGCGGCTACATCGCACACAAGTCACAAACACATTAAAAAAATAGCTTTTCCTTTTTTGGAGCACTTTGAGAGTTACACCACCCTTTAACAGACAGACGCACGCTTGTCGCTGCTGCTTTAAGGATGCAGGTGCTGGTACAGCCCACACATTTCACAAAGACCGAAAAAAAAAGAACAATATTTTAATTGTTTGTGTAGCACACTTTGAGGGTGTCACCACCCTTTAACAGACAGACGCACGCTTGTCGCTGCTGCTTTAAGGATGCAGGTGCGGCTACAGCCCACACAATTCACAAAGACAGAAAAAAGAAGAATATTTTTATTGCTTGTGTAGCACACTTTGAGGGTGTCACCACCCTTTAACAGACAGACGCACGCTTGTCGCTGCTGCTTTGAGGATGCAAGTGCGGCTACATCGCACACAAGTCACAAACACATTAAAAAAATAGTTTTTTATTTTTTGGAGCACTTTGAGAGTTACACCACCCTTTAACAGACAGATGCACGCTTGTCGCTGCTGCTTTAAGGATGCAGGTGCGGCTACAGCCCACACAATTCACAAAGACAGAAAGAAGAAGAATATTTTAATTGTTTGTGTAGCACACTTTGAGGGTGTCACCACCCTTTAACAGACAGACGCACGCTTGTCGCTGCTGCTTTGAGGATGCAAGTGCGGCTACATCGCACACAAGTCACAAACACATTAAAAACATTTTTTTATTTTTTGGAGCACTTTGAGAGTTACAACACCCTTTAACAGACAGACGCACGCTTGTCGCTGCTGCTTTGAGGATGCAAGTGCGGCTACAGCCCACACAATTCACAAAGACAGAAAAAAAAAGAACAATATTTTAATTGTTTGTGTAGCACACTTTGAGGGTGTCACCACCCTTTAACAGACAGATGCACGCTTGTCGCTGCTGCTTTAAGGATGCAGGTGCGGCTACAGCCCACACATTTCACAAAGACAGAAAAAAAAAGAACAATATTTTAATTGTTTGTGTAGCACACTTTGAGGGTGTCACCACCCTTTAACAGACAGACGCACGCTTGTCGCTGCTGCTTTGAGGATGCAAGTGCGGCTACATCGCACACAAGTCACAAACACATAAAAAAAAATTTTTTATTTTTTGGAGCACTTTGAGAGTTACAACACCCTTTAACAGACAGACGCACGCTTGTCGCTGCTGCTTTGAGGATGCAAGTGCGGCTACATCGCACACAAGTCACAAACACATTAAAAAAATAGCTTTTCCTTTTTTGGAGCACTTTGAGAGTTACACCACCCTTTAACAGACAGACGCACGCTTGTCGCTGCTGCTTTAAGGATGCAGGTGCTGGTACAGCCCACACATTTCACAAAGACCGAAAAAAAAGAACAATATTTTAATTGTTTGTGTAGCACACTTTGAGGGTGTCACCACCCTTTAACAGACAGACGCACGCTTGTCGCTGCTGCTTTAAGGATGCAGGTGCGGCTACAGCCCACACAATTCACAAAGACAGAAAAAAGAAGAATATTTTTATTGTTTGTGTAGCACACTTTGAGGGTGTCACCACCCTTTAACAGACAGATGCACGCTTGTCGCTGCTGCTTTGAGGATGCAAGTGCGGCTACATCGCACACAAGTCACAAACACATTAAAAAAATAGTTTTTTATTTTTTGGAGCACTTTGAGAGTTACACCACCCTTTAACAGAACAGATGCACGCTTGTCGCTGCTGCTTTAAGGATGCAGGTGCGGCTACAGCCCACACAATTCACAAAGACAGAAAGAAGAAGAATATTTTAATTGTTTGTGTAGCACACTTTGAGGGTGTCACCACCCTTTAACAGACAGACGCACGCTTGTCGCTGCTGCTTTGAGGATGCAAGTGCGGCTACATCGCACACAAGTCACAAACACATTAAAAACATTTTTTTATTTTTTGGAGCACTTTGAGAGTTACAACACCCTTTAACAGACAGACGCACGCTTGTCGCTGCTGCTTTGAGGATGCAAGTGCGGCTACAGTCCACACAATTCACAAAGACAGAAAAAAAAAGAACAATATTTTAATTGTTTGTGTAGCACACTTTGAGGGTGTCACCACCCTTTAACAGACAGACGCACGCTTGTCGCTGCTGCTTTAAGGATGCAGGTGCGGCTACAGCCCACACATTTCACAAAGACAGAAAAAAAAAGAACAATATTTTAATTGTTTGTGTAGCACACTTTGAGGGTGTCACCACCCTTTAACAGACAGACGCACGCTTGTCGCTGCTGCTTTGAGGTTGCAGGTGGAATCTAGATGGGATTTGGAACCGAGGACACACTACCGGGGGTTACATCAATTGTCTAAATCCCACTGCACTAATGGCGGATACCGGACGCACGTCTAACACCAACATAGCAGTCAAGGCCTCAGTTATACGTTTTGCTTCAGGATGACTGCTGTCGTACTTCATCCTCATCGCTAGGGACTGTTGGAGGGTCAATTGTTTAGTAAAAGTAGTGATGTTCCTACTTCCTATCTGGGATGATGAACAACTCCAAGCAGCAGCAACAGCACTAGGAGGAAGTGGTTCTTGATCTTTCCCTATTTTATTTTTATCGGAGAAAGTTTGGTCCTCCATTTATGTTATATTGATATATACGTGCGGCTAAAGCGCACACAAACACAGAAAATATTTTTTTATTTTTGCTGGAGAGTAGTGCACTTTGTGGGTTACACCACCCTTTAAGAAATGAGCCAGCCGGCTCATTACTTATGGGACACAGGCGCACGCTTGGCGCTGCTCCTTTGTTGATGCACGTGCAGCCACAGTGCACACAAGTCACAAACACAGAAAATATATATTTTTTTGTTTTGGAGTGTACTTTGGGGGTTACAGAACCCTTTAACGGTCAAGCCAGCCGGCCCTTTACTTATGACACAGGCGCACGCTTGGCACTTCTTTGTTGATGCACGTGTGGCTACTGCGCACACAATTCACAAACACTGAAAATAATTTTTTTTTTGGTTTGGACTGGAGTGTACTTTCGGGGGTTACAGCACCCTTAACAGTCAAGCCAGCCGGCCCTTTACTTATGACACAGGCGCACGCTTGGCACTACTTTGTTGATGCACGTGCGGCTACTGCGCACACAATTCACAAACACAGAAAATAATTTTTTTTTTGGTTTGGACTGGAGTGTACTTTCGGGGGTTACAGCACCCTTAACGGTCAAGCCAGCCGGCCCTTTACTTATGACACAGGCGCACGCTTGGCACTACTTTGTTGATGCATGTGCGGCTAATGCGCACACAATTCACAAACACAGAAAATAATTTTTTTTTTGGTTTGGACTGGAGTGTACTTTCGGGGGTTACAGCACCCTTTAACGGTCAAGCCAGCCGGCCCTTTACTTATGACACAGGCGCACGCTTGGCACTACTTTGTTGATGCACGTGCGGCTACTGCGCACACAATTCACAAACACAGAAAATAATTTTTTTTTTGGTTTGGACTGGAGTGTACTTTGGGGGTTACAGCACCCTTTAATGGTCAAGCCAGCCGGCCCTTTACTTATGACACAGGCGCATGCTTGGCACTACTTTGTTGATGCACGTGCGGCTACTGCGCACACAATTCACAAACACAGAAAATATATTATTTTTTTAGCACTTGGGGGGAGCACCCCTGATGGACAGAGCACCCCCTGGACAACACTACAGCACCCCTTTAGGACTGGGACACTGCACAGGACACACAGCCCCTATGGAGAACTGACTGCACAACACAGTCCAGCCAGCCCCTATGGACTTTGAAGTAGTGGACACAGCCCCTATTAACAACAGCAGCACAGCACAACACAGCCAGCCCCTATGGACTTTGAAGTAGTGGACAACAGCAGCACTACACTACACTACACAGCCCTAACTCCCACCCTCCCTCTTCACTGTCCACAGCCGAGTGAGAAAATGGCGCCGACGTGGGTACCTTATATAGGATCCAAAACCCGCGAGACTCAGAAGGCGGGATGATGACGTTTTGCCTTGATTTCAGATCCGAGTCAGGCGGGAAAAGTCGAGCCTGACTCGGATCGGACTCGGATCGGGGGGGCTCGGGGGGGTTCGGATTTTAGAAATCCAAACCCGCTCACCCCTACTTTATATACAGTACACATGATTACCCTGTCTAAATGTACTTCTTACCAGTGCATTATTTACTACTCTTCATTTGACTTTTATTCCTCCAACACTACCTACTGTCTTCCACTACCTCACCGCTGTATTACACTGCCTAATTGTCTGCCTCCCCTCTAAATACCTGCATCCTCTGCTGTGCTTTCCTGCCCACCTCCTATTTGCTCACTTGCCATCCTTTGCTCATCCTCCACCCTAAGTCAGCCACCATGCCTCCTCGCCCCTGCCCCATACCAACCATCTCCACCGGCTTACACCTTCCCCTTAGATCTAGCCCACACCCCCTCAACCCACAACCCAGTTAATCTCATCCGCATATCCCCAGTCCTATCCCTCCCATTTTTCTGTGCCCTCTGGAATACCAGATCTGTCTGCAATAAACTGCCCGCTATCCATGATCTCTTTATTTCCCACTCTTTAAATCTTCTCGTCATCACTGAAACCTGACTCTCCTCCTCTGACACAGCATCCTCTGCTGCACTCTCCTATGGGGGCCTCTCCTTCACCCACTCTGTCAGACCTGACAACCGCCAAGGCGGCAGAGTGGGCATCCCCTTATCCCCCAACTGCACCATTCGCATTATCCCACCTAAGCCCTCCCTTTCTTTCTCCACCTTTGAGGTCCACTCTATCCGTCTTTTCTACCCCATTTATCTCCGTGTTGCAGTTATCTACTACCCCAGGCTCCTTGACAACTTTGCTGCCTGGCTTCCCCACTTCCTCTCTGCTGACCTCCCCTCTATAATCCTTGGTGACTTTAACATCCCTATTGACATCACAAATCCTGCATCCACCAATCTTCTTGCGCTATCCTCCTCCTTTTGACTTTCTCAATGGACCTCTGCTGCTACCCACTGTCTCAGCCACTCCCTTGACCTCGTCTTCACCCATCTGTGTGCTCTCTCTGACTTCCCCCTCTCTGACCACCATCAACTCTCCTTCTCTCTCTCAACTCCTCCACTTTTCCCCTCACCCAAAGCCACTATCACCAGACGCAATCTTGAGACTCTTGACCCTGTTGTCCTGTCTTCCTCACTTGATACTCTCTTCTCTCTATCAACCATGGCCTGTCCTAACCTGGTGGCCTCCTTCTACAACATCACCCTCACTTCTGCACTTGACTCCGTTGCCCCCACCTCTTCTGTCCCCCTCCGTCAGTCCAAACCCCAACCCTTGCACTCCAAACTGCCCCGGTTTCTCCAAAAATGCTCGCGCACAGCCGAGTGCCTCTGGAGGAATCTCGCTCTCTGGCGGACTTCCGTCACTTCATGTTTGTTCTCTCTTCCTACAGCTCAGTCCTCTCCCTCGTCAAGCAATCCTTCTTCCAGTCGCTCATCTCCTCTCAGTCCCTCCCTCCACCCCTTCCATCCTCCCTCACTGCATTTGACTTTGCGTCCTTTTTCTCTTCCAAAATTGAAGCAATTTGTCACAATATATACTCCAATCTCCCTGCTGCAATCCCACCTCCCCCACCATCCACACCTCCCGGCCACCCCACCTTGTGCTCCTTCAGCAACCATGGGTGACGAGGTCCACTCCCACATCTTGTCCTCTCCCCCCTCCACCTGGTCCCTTGATCCCCTACCTTCTCGCCTTCTACGCTCCCTCTCCTCCACATATAGGATAGCTCCTCACATATGTGGCTGAACAGCAAACAACTTTTTATACTATAACATTTATTTTCATTTATTTTATTTGAACCATTGCTAGGTAAACTGAGAGAAAAGTCTTCATATAAAGGAAACACACATAGTGCAATTTACAACTGACCACAGTTATACACGCACTGCATGCGAGTACATAGGCTTCAATTGCTGAGAATCTCTCTCTGTTTATTATATTGAGATTTCTGTCCCTAGAAATTCTCTTCCCTGCATCAGAGGTGCCTGGAAATCATTTTCCATTAACTTTACAGAATGTTCTCTGATTTATCGATGCCTCCAGAGCACTTGTAAAATGCAAATCATTTTGCAGGGGGATAGAGCGGCGATCCCCATCTGCTAATCCATGAACTCCCCACAACCTCATACTTTCCAACCCCTAAAGGTCATTTCAAATATCTAGTACAGCATGATTAAAGTCAGAGCACAATATGAGGGCCCTACTCACAAGCATACAGTACATCTATAGGAAATAGGAATTTGATGCATGAGGGTTAGTAATAATGCATATTGGTCCAGCATGGTTGCATTGAGAAAAAATACTACATGGAGCTATTATATGTTCCAGTAAAAAAATGTTGTTCTGGGGGACAGATAGTTTAGTATAGAAACTTGTTTGAGTGAACTGTGTAGATGGGTTGTACAGTAAACGGGAAAACCTGTCTCAGGAGGATAAAAGGTGGATCTGAATTTTGCTAAGTTTTCAGGTAACTATTATAGGTGTAATGGCTGAGGGTCTTGTATTATGAGTTATTCCACTGAGTGTGTGCAGACAAGAATGTGACAGGGCAAACAAGTCTAACAGCTGCACTCAAAGTAGATTGTACCGTAAAGATTCAAATCTGTTTAAAGGAAAACCAGTAAAAAGGGAATTGTAAGGGCCGGATTCAGGGTTGCATGCAGTGTTGATGCCATATGCTAGTGGACAATGGGGGCGATACAGACCCGGACACTAAACTGCGCTCTCTCGCTGCCAAAAGGGGCGGGGTATGCAAATTCTGCGATCGCACTGTCTGGTGTAAGGACGCCCTCTATGTCTTACAGAGAGCGACAGCAGAGCGAATGCACGCCGGTATAAAGACGCCCACCTTTCTTTCTTAGCACACGTCATCTCCAGGAAGTGTCTGATTAATCTGAACCATCAAGAGCCATCGGAGCTGCACGCAGCGCTTGAGGTAGACCCTACCCCACCGCAAGCACTGCGATCACTGCAGGCTGAAATACAACCAAGTGACGTGTACAATGATGCAACTTTGCTAATTATGCACACTCATAAAATGCCGCAGCACCACTCCCCCGTTCACAAGCACCTTCCCGTTACCACCCATAAACAGCACTATCTGTCACTCAAAGTAGAGTCCAGTCTGTGTACTACGAGCGCACAATTCCCGAGCACAGTGAGTGACTCGCACATGCGCATATTGACACATACGCATGCGCAAACGGGTAATTATCGGCCATAGCGTTCATCACTGGCTTAGTGTCCAGGTCTGAATCGAGCCCAATGTTCTCAATTTGCACATGCATCCGAGTCGCCGTGCGCATGTGTTCCGATAGCTGCCTCCAAGAGCTGCAGAACAAATTTGGAGGCAGAGAGAGGCAATTTGAATGGCATATCTGGGTGGTAATAGGGGGAGGCTAGCCAGATGTGGGCATGTTGCGGTCAGTGACTGCGTCTTTTGATGCAGTTGCAATGATTTCGGCTGCATGTTCAGACGATGAGTCTGCACCCCCATAGGGCTGGTGCAATGTTTGATGCAATGGATGGAACATTTTATCCTCAAAATTCTACACACATTACCCCATAATGACAACATGTAAAAAGTTTTTTTGAGTTTTTTGCAAATTTAATAAAAAAAAACAATAAGAAATCACATGTACATAAGTATTCACCTTTGCCTTTGAACTCAGGTGCATCCTCTTTCCACTGATCATCCTTGAGATGTTCCTACAGCTTAATTGGAGTCTACCTGTGGTAAATTCTGTTGATTGGACATGATTTTGAAAGGCAAACACCTGTCTATATAAGGTCCCACACTTGAAAGTGCATGTCAGAGCACAAATCAAGCATGAAGTCCAAGGAATTGTCTGTAGACCTCCGAGACAGGATTGTCTCGAGGCACAAATCTGGGGAAGGGTAGAGAAAAATATCTGCTGCTTTGAAGGTCCCAATGAGCACAGTTGGCCGGCCATCTAAACTGAGCGTTTGGGGGAGAAGGGCCCTAGTCAGGGATGTGACCAAGAACCTGATGGTCACTCTGTCAGAGCTACAGCATTCCTCTGTGGAGAGAGGAGAACCTTCCAGAAGGACAACCATCTCTGCAGCAATCCACCAATCAGGCCAGTATATTAGAGTGGCCATACGGAAGCCACTACTTAGTAAAAAACACATGGCAGCCCGTCTGGAGTTTGCCAAAATGTACCTGAAGGACTCTGAGAAACAAAATTATCTGGTCTGATGAGACAAAGATTGAACTCTTTGCCATGAATGCCAGGCATTATGTTTGGAGCAAACCAAGCACCACTCATCACTAGGCCAATACCATCCCTACAGTGAAGCATGGTGGTGGCAGCATCATGCTGTGGGGATGTTTTTCAGCGTCAGGAACTGGGAGACTAGTCAGGATAGAGGGAATGATGAATTCAGCAATGTACAGAGACATCCTGGATGAAAACCTGATCCAGAGTGCTCTTGATCTCAGACTGGGGCGATGGTTCATCTTTCAGCAGGATAACAACCCTAAGCACACAGCCAAGATATCAAAGGAGTGGCTTCAGGACAACTCTGTGAATGTCCTTGAGTGGCCCAGCCAGAGCCCAGACTTGAATCCAATTGAACATCTCTGGAGAGATCTGAAAATGGCTGTGCACCGATGCTTCCCATCAAACCTGATGGAGCTTGAGAGGTGCTGCAAAGAGGAATGGGTGAAAGTGCCCAAAGATAGGTTTTCCAAGCTTGTGGCATCAAACAGACTTGAGGCTGTAATTGCTGCCAAAGGTGCATCAACAAAGTATTGAGCAAAGGTTGTGAATACTTATGTACATGTGATTCTTAGTTTTTTTTTAAATGAAATTTGCAAAAATCTCCAAAAAACTTTTTACACGTCTGTATGGGGAATTGTGTGTAGAATTTTGAGGACAAAAATGAATTTATTCCATTTTGGAATAAGACTGTAAGATAACAAAATGTGGAAATAGTGAAGCATTGTGAACACTTTCCGGATGCACTGTGTATATGTATGTGTGTATATGTGTATATATATCTATATATATATATATAGATATATATATATATATTGTGATATAAGCACTGGAGCAGTTTTGAATGGCTTCTATGTCTGTTCCACATTCCTGTCCTATGTGTTTTAAAACCCCCAGGAGAAGTCTGGTTGAAAAACAGACTGGAGATGTCGGCTTTAGTGAAAAGCTGGAATGGGTCCTGGGGGTGTGGATGTGAGGAGAGGGAGGCTCCATCCACAGGCCTCTTCAGGTGTTGGGCCTTTCAGCCTGGTAGCAGGCTCGTTAGGACTTGCACCTGAAAGTGGCTCAAATAACCTGGGTTTAGTTATGGCTGAGTCTCTCACATCTGGCAGAGCAGGCCCACAGGCTAGCTAGCTCTGAGACACTGTTTGATACAACCTGCACAAGCTTGCACAAGAACCCCAGAATCGTGCGCTGTTTCTTCGGCTGCTTTGTGTGTAAAGAGAGAGTCCATCTACCCAGGAGAAGGACCCCTATCCCGACTGTGTCACTATATATATATATATATTTATATACTATATATGCAGTTCCAAAACTACCGGCACTCAGCACTGTTTAGCATATCTGGCCCTGGTGCTTGCGTGAAGAAAATCCATAGCATCCAAAAATGACACAGCACTCCAAGGGCTCCAGACAATGGCAATATCACATACCAAGTGTATTTATTGTCGACGTTACATTTCAGGGCATCCGCCCTTTCGTCACGACACAAAAGTGTGTCCTGATGAAAGGACGGATGCCCTGAAATGTAACGTCGACAATAAATACACTTGGTATGTGATATTGCCATTGTCTGGAGCCCTTGGAGTGCTGTGTCATTTTTGGATGGATATATACATATATAAAAAAGTGTGAGGCCCCACCCCTCTAGGTGTAACCAGCCCTGGCACTAATAGTGTCAGAGTTCATCCCCGTACACCAAGCTGGTGGGTACGGGATGTATGGGGGTAATTAAAGGGTTAATAATAAAAAAAATACATTGTGAAATACAAGTCCTAACCAAGCTTGCCTACCCTCCCACTGCTCCCGATTTCTTACTCATACTCCAGCTCCCCCACAAATCCTACCACTACTCTCGGTTTCCCACTGCCCCCCCCCCCTCCCCGTTAACATCCGGACTGCAAATACATGAGCCCAGAGTTGCTGGGTGCCGGGCCTGCGCGGGAGATGCCACAACATGTGATGTGATATTACTTAAAAGCCTATAAGCCCGAGGTGGCTGCCTATCACTGCACGATTGGGGCCTGAGTGGTAGCATCAGCAGAGGACATGGCGGACGTGGCATCAGCGAGGGACGTGACGGGCACGGCATTGCCAGCGGAGGTGGCAGTGGTGGCCTCTTCACCCTCACTCACGGTGGCCCTGTTAACATGTAAGGTATAGGGAATTATAAAACAAACTAGTACTAGTGGGAACTGCATCAAGGGGGTCAACGGTGGCTGGTGCTGAATGTCACAGGCACTGCACTCTGAAAGGGCACTCACTGACAGCCATCCATTCCATGGCTATCAGTGAGTGCCCTCTCTGGGGGGCAGGTAATGCCTTTGACACTAAGCACCCAGACTCAGTAAGTTTCTTTCCTTTATCCTGCATTTATTTCGGTCTATACACAGAAAACGGAGTTGCAGATGCACTATGCGATCATTACTGGTCACATTTAAATGTATTTTGTTATTACGGTAAATATAATTTCAGAGGTAGTTAGCATATCAGAGGCCAATGATACGGGCCTACCCATCATCGTCAAGGTCACCTCATTGACCAGGTCCCTAACACTCTGGGGTTCACATCTGGGATGCTGGGCACACCAAAAGACAGCACCCAAGCCAAAGACCCCCCCCGGAGCATCACACGAAAAAAGGAGTGACAGTGAAATATTATAAAGTATCAGGTGTGTAAAAGTAGCTAAGAAGTGTTAAAATAGTAATAAAGGTAAAATATGTATGAAAAAATACATGAATAATAAACAAACATGACGGTGATATACAAAGTGACTACAGTATGTGTATTAAATGGTGATGCCCTGAAGATGTCCAGCCAGAACAGCTTAGGGGGCCCCATACCCAAACGCTCACTCCAAATAAACTGACACTATAACAATATAAATAGGACTTACTTTGGATTATGCCTGTTACCTGGTGCAGTCAAATGCTAGGTCCCTGCTTAAAAACATATATGTGGGGGGAGGGGTGCAAATCTAGACTGGCGCAATCTCAGGCTTCAGATGTGTGTATAAATTTGCACCCCATCTATTTATTTTGGCCTGTCTATGACAATCTTGCAGTGTCTCTCCTGCAGTGGCCTCACAAGCTCACATAAAAGGAATAAATCATGTGAATAAGTTTGTGGTATGTGTGGGCACAAGGTCCAATATGATTTTTGAGTAAATTTGACCTCACCTTGCCCACAACCTTCCATATTGCTGGTACTCCCTGCACTGGGAACCTCACAGATACTGAATCTAGCAGATGATTACTGGGGACATCTGCTGGTCATCTTCTGTAAATACACCGGCTGGCAATATTGGGCTTGTTTCAGAGATGGACAGAGTGGTTATAGTTACGCAGATAGAGCAATATGCCATTACGCATACATTTGTATTGCGATTCTGCATGCACAAAGAACCCATTCACAAAGTGAGTGACAGGTAGTCAGTGTTTGGGGGAGGTAATGTGGTGGTCAATAAAACGCAGGTGTGTCTGGTCATTTAAATGCCATTACATGGTCATGCATAAATTAGCCCTTGCAATCTCCTATGTAGCATGAGAGTCATCTGCATGTCAGGAGAGCTGAAGAGTCTCCAGCCGGTCTCACCTGCTGCAAGGGAAAGATGGCCGCCCCATGTGCATTGATGCTACCGATATTTACACAGGTAAGCGAAGTCATGCGTAAATGAGAAGGCATCAGTGGGAGTCTCTATGCTCTAGTAAGCTCTGGAACTATTAACATATTTACTCAGCTGCATTTTCTGCAGTTACTTACGCCT
This sequence comes from Taudactylus pleione, assembly GCA_031769625.1. NCBI lineage: Eukaryota > Metazoa > Chordata > Amphibia > Anura > Myobatrachidae > Taudactylus > Taudactylus pleione. Next base: position 10,397,172 of record JAUIMM010000154.1, read on the forward strand.
AAGAATGACAATAGACATGCCCATATGTAGGACTAGACATGCAACAGGTGGAGCTAGACATGCCCTTTGTGTAGAACACAACATGCCTCTTCATTCTGCTACCACCTTCAATCTTCCTGAAACTAGATTTCAAAAGTAGGCAAGTATGGTCCCAACATACCCTGCCTGCCAAAAATGGCTGCCAGGGTCAGATGGCACTTGAAGAACCACACAAGGGCACCCTGGCACCTTTAGTTCGCCAAAGAAAAATGCAAATAAACACATGGAGACATTTTAAGAAAAACTTTTTTAATAAATAATCATACAACACAGTTTATTTTCAGCCATTTTTACTTTATACTCACCTGTTCAGGTTGTCTTGAAGCAAACATGGCTGCTCTCCTGGAAGTTGCAAAAGGCTCCTGCATTTTCAGCTACTTGCCCATACCAGGAGGAGTAGGTGGATCTCCGACATCCCACCCACTTTCTAGTGAAGTAGGCAAGATGGGGAGATTATTTGGGGAATTTGCAGATTATTATTTATTTATTAACAGTTTCTTATATAGCGCAGAATATTCTGTTGCGCTTTACAATTGGAAACATTTATAGAACAAAACAGGGTAATAACAGACAGACATAGAGGTAAGAAGGCCCTGCTTGCAAGCTTACAATCTATAGGGAAATAGGCATTGATACACAAGGATAGGTGCTATATATTGCAATTTGGTCCAGCCAGAATGCAGAGTTTCTTGGTGGGCTGCATGATCCAGTCACACAGGAATGTCGGCCAGTATGTGAAAGAAAGACAATGTGTGAGGTTATATGTGAACTGTGAGAAGGGATGTAATAAAACGTGGAAGCTATGAAGGTTATGTGGTCGGTTCTGGAATCTGATAAGCTTGTCTGAAGAGGTGAGTTTTCAGGGAACACTTGAAGGATTGAAGACTAGAGGAAAGTCTTATTGTGCGTGGTAAGGCATTCCATAGAGTGGGTGCAGCCCGAAGAAAGTACTGTAACCGTGAATGGGAGCAAGTAATGCGTGGGGATGAGAGACGCAGATCTTGTGCTGAGCGGAGAGGTCGGGTTGGGAGATATTTTGAGATGAGTGAAGAGCTGTATGTTGGTGTGGTTTGGTTAATTGCCTTATGTGTAAGTAACAGTGGGCCTGATTCAGACCCACTCGCGAGCGGCTGTCCGCTCGCAAGTGGGTCGATGTTATGGACTGAGCATGCGCACGACGGAGGGAGCTCCGTCGTGCGCATGCGCCAGACGCGACGAGCGAAGGAAAGTCCTTCGCTCGTTGTGTCTGATCAAAGGGGGCGTGCTGTCGATGTTGATTGACAGCACGCCCCCTTTGGTAGGCGTGCCTCCCTGACGGGGGTGTTCCCAAGGGAACGCCTCCGTCAGAAGCCGGCCCACTGACATCACTAGTGATATCAGTGGGAGTGATTTTGGCTCTGATAGAGCCAAAATCACTCCGGAGCTTGCGGTTGAAAACCTCAACCGCAGGCTCCGGCTCGCAATTTCGATGGTCGCGATGGACTCGACCATCGCGGCCATCAAAATGCATGCTCGTATAGCCTGTGGGTGGTGACCCACAGCTATACGAGCGTCCAGAAGGACGCTCCATTTTCATGGAGGCCAGCCCTCATTCAGAGCGTGCGCTCTGCTCAGAGCATACGGCTCTGAATGAGGGCCAGTATTTTGTATTGAATATGGTAGAAAACCGGCAACCAATGGAGGGACTGACAGAGTGGGGCAGCAGACAATAAACATTTGGCAAGGAAGATAAGCCTCGCAGCTGCATTCATAATGGATTGTAATGGCGATAACCTGTTTTTGCGAAGACCAGTAAGGAGACTATTGCAATAGTCAATGCGGGAAATAATAAGTGCATGGATTAGAGTGTCTTGTGTGAGATATGGTCGAATTTTGGATATGTTTTTCAGATGTATGTAACATGATTTTGAGACAGATTGAATGTGGGGAACAAAGGACAGTTCAGAGTCAAGGATGACACCAAGGCAGCTAGCTTGTGGGGCCGGGTGGATTGTTGAGTTATCAACAGTGATAGAGAGATCAGGTTGGTAACTGTTATTGACCGGTGGAAATATAATTAATTCTGTTTTAGAAATATTAAGTTTACAGGTGGCGAGATGACATCCAAGATGAAATGGCAGAAATACACTCAGTGACACGGACCAGCACAGATAGTGATAAGTTCCGAACGGAGAGGCTAAAATTATGCAAATTGTATCATTTAGCCCCACCTTTTCCTCGAGGACTCGCAAATCATGGCATATTGCCACAATGGGGGCGGGGTCTAATGACCTGGATAGCCCGTCCCCGTCCCCAAAGCTGTCAGCTGCATCTCCTGTCCGACCGTCATACAGTATTCTCTGGTTCTATTCATAGACTATAAATTTCATTAAATGTGAATTTGTAAATTCTGTGCCAAATGGCGAAGCTAAACAAGAACTTAAATATTTTATTGTTAAAACAGCACAACCATTTTCAAATGACCTGTTCTGCTTCAGAACTTAATTTGTACATAATTACAGCAGTTGTACTGATCTGTACAGTCATAGCATAAGTGTGAGAAACAGCGACATCTGCTGCTAGCTAAAGGTAATAATAGTTCAAAATATTTGGTGGGAGAGAGGTATATGTAGTTATTCCACTTTTAGCTGCAGATACTTTTAATAGTTCTTCTTGTTTTGATTACAAATGTGTTTTCCAAATGTATATGACCACAGATCAGACCTTCAAACACTGATTACAAGTGAATATCTTATTTTCTAAAGAACCACTGAATGACTGCTTTCTAAAAAGCCTTAATACTTATTTTTAGTATCTATGGCCCTCATTCAGAGCCGTACGCTCTGAGCAGAGCGCACGCTCTGAATGAGGGCCGCCCTCCATAATTCTGGAGCATCCTCCTGGACGCTCGTATAGCTGTGGGTCACCACCCACAGCCTATACGAGCGTGCAGTTTGATGGCCGCGATGGTCTTGACCATCGCGACCATCGAAACTGCGAGCCGGAGCCTGCGGTTGAGGTTTTCAACCGCAAGGCCTGGAGTGATTTTGGCTCTATCAGAGCCAAAATCACTCCCACTGACATCACTAGTGATGTCAGTGGGCCGGCTTCTGATGGTAGGCGTTCCCTTGGGAACGCCCCCGTCAGGGAGGCACGCCCCCGGCACGCCTACCAAAGGGGGCGTGCTGTCAATCAACATCGACAGCACGCCCCCTTTGATCAGACACAACGAGCAAAGGACTTTCCTTCGCTCGTCGCGTCTGGCGCATGCGCACGACGGAGCTCCCGCCGTTGTGCGCATGCGCAGTGCACAACATCGACCCACTTGCGAGCGGACAGCCGCTTGCGAGTGGGTCTGAATCAGGCCCTATGACATTATGGACTCAATCCAATTAGGTGCAAATGCAAAGGGAGCAAGTTGCCATTGCAATGGCATAGAAACGCTGGCAACGGCTACGCAATTCACCCCATCGCGGCTTGATCTACCCTGGCCACGTGCATTTGTGTATGCAGCCGTATGTGGCTGGGAATCTATATGAGTACAGAAGTATCGTAAGTGCGACATAGAGCGGCACTTACTTGCGCTGCCTGTCAACTAATTATACATATACAGTGTATAAATGTAATTTCAGACACAATGTGTCCTATACTGTATTTAACCTTACCTATTCATTTCAATTTGATGTATAAGATTAGATGGATTTAAAGAACATAAAACTGCATGCAGATAATAATAATAATAATAATATTGCAACAAGACTGAAAAAAACAACAACACAACAGTATTTTAGGTACAGTAGAGTGTGTTTTTTTGTGTGGGGGGGGGCTTTTTTTTCTCTGCACAGAGAAAATAATCTGTGAACAACTCTTCACACTATGATCACCAGGCACTATTATCGACTGAGGTGCGCTGTCTTTTACTTTGACCTCACAACCATGAACACATGAATAAGAAACCACACACACACACAAAATAAAATGTTATATATATATGTTTAGACCCTTATAACATCCAGTATCTAAGGGCCTGATTCAGATTTGGTATGGAATAGAGTAATAAAGAGCAAGTAACTGTGCCCCTTGGTACAACCATGTAGCACTGCAGGCGGGGCAGATGTAAAATGTGCAGAGAGATTTAGATTTGGGATGGGTGTGTCCAGACTGAAGTGTAAAAGTAAAGCTGTCCAGCATATGTGGGTTACATGTAATAGCAGCCAGTATTTACCCCACATACAAAACAAATTGCAACATGGTTTGTCCATGTTCACAGTTACTTGCTCTAAAAGCTGAATCAGGCTCTAAGTGGTATATTTACTTAAGTGCGGGTTTTTAGAAGTGGAGATTTTGCCCATAGCAACCAAGAATGTGATTGGTTGCTATGGGCACCATCTCCACTGCTAAAAACCAGCACTTCAGTAAATATTAGAGATGAGCGGTTCGGATTCTGTGGAATCCGAACATCTGGGATCTGAGTCCACCCGAACGCTGTCAAATGGTGTTCCCCACCTGACTCGGATCCCACTTGACGCCGAACGGCAGACTCCTGATGTCGGATCCTCGCAAGAGAATCCGACGTCAGCGCCCACCCTCCACAGAAACAAACACACAGCTGTCAGTGTCAATGAGAGTCAGACTCTCATTGGCTGCTGCGTCCATGGAAGGAGCCGGCTGGAGCTCACTCATGAGATCTTCCTTCCGGCTCCCCCCGCTGCGGGTGATGGGAGGGACGTCATGGCGTCTCTCCCATAGTGCATGGAGGAGTGGACGTCTACGGTCACGGCAGGAGTGGGGATTCAGGTGAGTTTCTCTTTTTCTTTGTGTGTAAGGGGGTACTACTGGGGGCACAACTAATGGGGGCACAACTTCTAGGGGCACTTCTAATGGGAGCATACTACTAGGGACACTACTACAGGGGGCATACTGCTAGGGGCACTACTAATGGGGCACAACTACTAGGGGGAAATTCTGATGGGGGCATACTACTGGGGGCATACTACTAGGGACACTGACACTGGGGACATACTACTGGGGGCATACTACTAGGAGCACTACTAATGGCATACTATTGGGGGCACTACTAATGTGGGCCTACTATTAGGGGCACACTACTGGGAGCACTACTAATGGGGGCATACTACTAGGGACATAACTACTGGGGGCATACTACTGGGGGCATTACTAATGAGGGCACTGCATAGGGGGCACTGCTACAGAGGGCATTGTGTAAGGGACACCACTGCTGGGGGCATTGTGTAAGGGACACTATTGCTGTGTGCATTGTATAAGGGGCATTACTACTGTGGGCTTTGTGTATAAGGGTCACTAATGTGGACATTATGTAAAAGGGGCACTGCTGTGGGCATTGTGTAAAAGGGGCACTACTGTGTGTCGCAACATAAATAAGATAAACTACTTTATGGTGTACTGTGAATCAGGGGCACTATGTGCGGTGTAATGTGAATAAGATTGTACACTGTGACTCCTTGGGCGTAGCCCACTGTGTAAACAAGTACTGTGATTCTGCTGGCCGTACCCCACTGGGTGGGTGGGAAGGCCCAAGGACAATTCCATCTTGCACTACCTTTCATTTCTGCCGGGCTGTGTGGCAATGTGTCATAGATGTGCTTTAAACTGTGGTGTCTGTGTTGCTGCGCCACTGCTCTGTCGCTTGGTAACCAGTCAGCTCACAGCAACCTTTGGCCAATAATGGTGAAAACAATACTATAAGCTGTGAGGTGGTCTAAATTGACTGTAAATGACTGGAAATTAATGTAATTGAGGTTAATAATACTCTAGGAAGAAAAAAAAGCTCAATTTATGTGATTTTAGCTTTTTTTGTAAATTTTTGTAAATAATCCATATCCAAAGCCAGTCATCGCAGTTTGGCAAATCCAAAGCCGGACGAAGAATTAGAACCAAATCCAAATCCGGCAAAAATGGTCGGGCGCACATCCCTAGTAAATATACCCCTAAGTGTGGAAATGAAAGAGCAGAAAATACATTTAAAAACATCTGAAAGACTATGTGATCAGTAATAAATTCATTATGAGCCTATGTATAGTTTACATAAATGCTTTACTTTTTTGCATACTTTTGTGTTTTGCTATCTATCGATATCTAGCAACCATAGATGACTTGCCACTGATTGCAGAGATCTGATGGTTCTCCTCCATCGATGGCAGAGAGTGTGGCAATGTTTTTTCTTCTTAATGGAGCAGAGGCCAATGCACATTGCTCCGTTCTCATTGCGCCACAAAGCCGCCATCCCCTCTTCCCTGATAAGTCCACTGTCACCGAGTCTCACAAGCAGCGATGTTCATTAATGGTTTAAGTCATCAATGGTTTCTCATCATCTATGTAAATCACCAATGGAGCCATCTATGGCGCACCATTTGATGACCATCCCTACCAAATAGGCAACTCAGGATTAGATTTCAGTTTCACATGGGAAAAGGGAGGGGGCTTGAACTGCACACACTAATTGTCAGCATAAGAGGTGCTGCCATTCTGAGACTTGTAGTGCCATGCAGGAAAAAGAAAATGCAGATGCACATTATAAGCTTGAAGATTACTGATAATCAAAACAATAATGATGAACTCTACAATTAACATGGAGTGAGGTTCTTAGCACATGCTTGCCCATACACCACATCTAGATGATCCCGATCAGATGGGTCACAAACATCCCTAATACTAACACATTATATAAATTTATCAAGGACTTACCATATTAGTGCTCATTCTGATATGTAGACAGCAATGACCAGCTTACCTCTTGCAAGTCCCATTGCCATAGCCCTTGGTAAGAGTATTCTATTCTATTGCTTTTATGTGGGATAGAAACTAATATTATTAATGTAAACAACACTGGAGTTTCGGGACCTGATTCTGATTTGTACGCTGCGGCGATGTTGGACGCAGTGGAGTATTTTATTTCTTCTGAGCATGACCATGGGATGCGTCCAGCAGTGTGCGTGCGTCCATCACTGTGCATGCAGATTCCGTATGCACAGAGTTGGAGTCGTGATTGAGGTACACAGGAGATACACAGTTTCAAAAATGTAATTGATTGTTCCTGGGTGGAGATAGGGAGGTGGCTTAGCAGATATACGGAGATGGTCCATCTTATGGGCAGGTTATGAGAGTGTCCACATTCAGGCAGGGAAGGTTTGATGGTGTGATTAAAGACGTAAGAAGTGATATTTGAACTTCTGAAGACGCTCAAAGTGGGCATCTCAGTCCTGGCACATGCAGACACACAGATGTACACCAAGGAAGGACTTGTAGTGGTAGTTAAATAAAATCGTAGAAGCATTACCGGCAAAAGACACACACAAACGGATGCTGTAGCTTCCAACCCAGAATCAAGCTCTAGATGTCTGAAAATAACACTACATGGTAGAGAGTGAGCTGATCACCTGACAATCACATACAGGGCCTCATTCAGAAATGGACGCAGTTCCGATAATTACGCTGGTGAGCAATTATTGGGAGACTGCACGCGTCGAAATGCGCGCACACAGTTCCTCTGCAATCCCGCACGCAGCCCTCCTGGGATCACAGAGTGATTAACAGGAAGGCAGTGTTATGGGTGGAAATGGAACATTTTGGGGAGGTGACCGGGGATTGGTTGGATAAACACAGGTGTGGTGGAGTTGTTTTATTGGCTGGCATCTTCAAACACATACGCAGAAATCATAAACGTGTTTGTACAGCCAGCCCTGCTGCATGACCAGAAGGGTACTCCGGACTGCTAGCATCGGTGGTCCTCTGTATGGGCCGCTGCGGTGTGCAAAGCTGCGATACTGGTTGTGATGGCTGCGGTGAGTGTCTCCATGCTTTTTGGAGGTAAGTGTATTTTGTTTACAGTTTGGCACCTCCGCAGCTTGCAAACTAGCAGCTGCTATTGGACCTGCTTTCGTCTCTGAATCAGGAGCATAGTCGTGGAACGAGTCTCCCAGCCAGGGCCGCCATCAGGGGGGGACTGTCGGGACTACTGTCCCGGGCCCGGACACTCCGTCAAAAAAAGGGGGCCTGGCCGGCTCCTACTACCCGCCCGCTGCCGCTGCTACTTTGGATGAATGGGGCCACCTAACCCACCCTTGCTTCATGGTCCCCAAGGGAGCCTGCCGCCCGCTGCGAACGAGGTGCTTGTCTGCCCCTTCTGCCGATGTAACTTTATTGTACATCGGCAGAAGAGGCAGACAGGCCTCCCGTTCATGGCAGGCGCTGGGCTCCTTATCCGGCGCGCATGACATTATTACGTCACCACGCTCTAATGAAGAAGAGAGGAGCCACGCCATCACCAGCCTGCTGGCCCTGGAGCAAAGGCCCGGGGTAAGATTTATATGCTTCCTCGCTGGGGCTGCAAGAACACTGCGCAGGGATGAAGAGAATATATATGTATATTGTATGTACTGTATGTGTATATATATATATATATATATATATATATTGTATGTACTGTATGTATAATGTGTGTATATATATATATACTATGTGTGTATGCATATATACTGTGTGTATATATATATATAGGCACAAATGCTGCATGTGCAGATGCAGTTGTATATACCGATATGCAGGGGTATGCGACTGGTGCGGCCACACAGGGTGGGATCACCTGGGGGGTGGTATTAAGTTTCCATACTTAGGGGGGAGGGGGGCCCTGCCCTGCCTATTTTGGCAGTCCCGGGCCCCACAATTTCTGATGGCAGCCCTGCTCCCAGCCAATCGCTATAAATATTGTGATGTCATCAGGGTTATCCATCATCTTTATGAAACTATTCTACAAACATTTGCTAATTTATGATGTCGCTGATTAGCTGCAGATTGCACTAGAAATGTGAACATTTTAAATTTTTGAATGAAAGTATCAGGTGTGTCCTGAAGGGGGCAGTAACATACAACAAATACAGAATCACTAACACTAATAAAAGTTACATTTTAAACTTGTGTCACTCTCTTTTCTCATCTAGATGATAGTATTGTCCTACAGAAACATTTTCTTGATGAAGAATAAAAGGAATAAAATAAGTCACCCTGCACTCTACAAGTACCCAGAAGTTCAAAAAATTTATTTTGGTTCCATCCATTCCACCCTCCTATGTAATAATGTTCTACGGCACAACAACAGTTTAAACACATGAGGGCTGATGCAGAGCTGAACATGTCAGTTTTACAGGCATGTCTTGCATGTTTTCATGCTGGACATGCTCCAGAATTTAACATATACAATTTCAAAGCGCAGTGGAATATGCTGGCACTATCTATAGAAATGTTAATAAACAATAATAAATAAATAATGCTGAGTCATAGGCAAGTCAGTCACATCTGTACTTGGAGCTAGAGGGGTGTAACAGGTGATAGTGGAGCATTCACGTGTACAGGGGAGTCACCACAGAGAGCAGAGGGCTGTACGCAGCAGTAATATGCTGCATGGCTCCAGCCTTGTTCTGGCAGCACGATGGTGTCACTGAGGCCGCTGGACCACACAGGAAAACCTCTGTTGGTGGAGGGGTTGATTTGAGCATGGAATGGTTTCCTGATTGACCTCCTCTCCTTCTGCTCATTTTGAGCCATGTACACCAGTATGCCTGCTGGAGGCCTTTCAAAAGACTACATCCAAATACAACCACAAAGGCATGAGTGTAAGCCTTGGAGATAAAGCCCCAGCACAATACGGAGGATAACAGCTATAGAGGAGATTTGCCAATCCCTAACAGCAATATGGTTTGGCTGGTACTCACAGTCCTAGGGCATGACACTGCATCTGTCCCTGAGCCCCATCCTTAACACCTCTGTTACAGCAGCTTCCAGTACTTGGGCCACTCATAGACAGATTGTAAGAGGCAAAAGCAACATCGGCCCTATGTGAAAAAGATTAAAAAATAAAATAATAAATTTGCATAACAAAAACAGGAACAAATAAACAATGTTGCAATAATTATGCTGTTTTTTATCAATTATTACTAACTACTAAGTGACTACAGATTATCTTAAAGCAAAAAAATATATTGCTCTTAGTAAAGGTGGACTTTTCATTAGGTTGAGTTGAGAAACATACGCTTCATGGTGAAATGTGTGTTGAGACCAACAAGTAGCATGTGTCCTTTGTTATATACACAGGGCAGTTATATTTGGATGCAAGGTGCATATAGAATTGTGTCAAACACTCCATGAGATCAAGTCTGATGCAGAGAGGACCTTCCAGGCCAGGAGAGGGTAGAAGAAAAGCAGCAGCAGTGACCCTGGGTACATGTGGAAGATATGCAGGTTACTTACTACAGGCTTATCCATCTCTCTGATGGGAGATGCGTGAGGACCCACAAGTACAAACCGGTTAGACAAAAGAACAACAGCTGTTCTGCACACAAAAGAAACCTTTATGTGAATCGCTGACAGAATATAAATGTAAGTTCCTTCCTTGTTTGTTCCATGAAGATGCACGCACACCATTTTGGGACGTATAATCAAGGTTTTATAAAAGACCAAAGAAATATACAATACACTGCTACTGTAGTTATCTTATGATAGTAATTGTTGATGGAATCCTTTCACTGGGATAATTTACTTGCTGCATTGTAGAAAAATTACATGTTTATAAATAGGGGTGTGCGAGCGGTGCTGTCACACAGAGGGCGTGATTCAGACCCGGTCGCAAGCGCTGAGCGTTCGCAACCGGGTCGATGGTGGCCCACAGCGCATGCGCATGACGGAGCCGGCTCCGTTGTGCGCATGCGCGAGACCTGGCTAGCGACGGGCAATCCGTCGCTCCGGGTCTCGCTCCAAAGGGGGCGAGCTGTCGATGTTGAGTGACAGCTCGCTCCATTTGGTGGGCGGGCTGGGCGGGGGGCTGCCCAAACGGAGGCGTTCCCATGAGAACGCCTGCCATTTGGGGGCGGCCCCACTGACATCACGAGTGATGTCAATGGAGAGATTCCGGCTCTGTTAGAGCCAAAATCTCTCTGGGGCTTGCGGCCACGAGACCCTACCACAAGGGTCTCATCGCAAGCCCGATGGTCGCGATGGTCTAGACCATCGCGACCATCATAATGACCGCTCGCAATAGCTGTGGGTGGTCACCCACAGCTATGGAAGCGGCCAAGAGGCCGATCCAAAAAAAAAAAGCCCGGCCCAGTTGCAGAGCGAGCAGCTCTGAATCAGGCCCAGAGTGCAGGGATCTGTGACATATATACACACAAATATATATATATGTGTGTGATTTTATATATAAATATATATATATATATTTAGCAGCAGATGGGCGGCACTCGCAGGACTTATAAATAAACAGGAAAAATGATGGACCTTTAGGTCATTTTAATACCAACGTTTCAATCCCTCTCAAGGGATTTTTCAATCCGTCTCAGGGGATTTTTCTCAAGGCTCCCTGAGAGGGATTGAAACGTTATTAAAATGACCTAAAGGTCCAACATTTTTCCTGTTTATTTATAAGTCCTGCGAGTGCCGCCCATCTGCTGCTCTATTGTTTGGGGTTTACCCTACATTACTGTGGAGTGCCAGTCGTGTGGAGTGCCAGTCGTGTGGTAACTATATATATATATATATATTTATATATATATATATATATATATTAGGGATGTGCGCTGGTACATTTTTGCCGGATTTGGATTCGGTTCTAATTCGTTGTCCGGCTTTGGATTTGCCAAACTGCGGTGACTGGCTTTGGATTTGGATTTGGATTTTTTTTTTTACAAAAATTGACAAAAAAGCTAAAATCACATAAATTGGTCTTTTTTTTCTTCCTATAGTATTATTAACCTCAATAACATTAGTTTCCAGTCAATTTAGACCACCTCACAGCTTATAATATTGTTTTCAAAATTACTGGCCATAGGTTGCAGTGAGCTGACTGGTTACTAAGCGACAAAGCAGCGGTACAACGACACAGGCACAGACACCACAGTATAAAGCACATCTATGACACATTGCCACACAGCAGTGGCAGAAATGAAAAGTAGTGCACCCACCCAGTGGGGTACGGCCAGCAGAATCACAGTACTTGTTTACAAAGTGGGCTATGGCCCTAGAAGTCACAGTGCACAATCTTATTCACATTACACTGCACATAGGCCCTCATTCAGAGGCTGGTTAGGAGACTGAGGGGGGCTGGCTGGGGAGGCTTGCTAGAGAGACAGTGGGGGCTGGTAGGAGAGACAGTGGGAAGGAATACACAGTAGAGGATAACTGGATAGACAGAGGGGGCCCTGCTGGAGAGACAGTGGGAGCTGGTTGGAGAGAGATGGGGACAGGTTTTAGAAACACTGGGGGTGTTGACTAATGAGACACTGGGGGTGCTGGCTGGATAGACACTGTGGGTGCTGGCTAGAAAGACACTGGGGGCTAACTGGAGATACAGAAAGCGGCTGACTGGAGCTAGAGAGACACTGGGGACCTGGAGCAAGCCGGAGCCACCAGAGGGAGGGCACCACTATCTATTTTGCCCCTGAACTTATGCCCCTGCTTATAACTAAAGTACAGTACATAATCTAGAAAGGCGAGATCTTCCTGAGAGCTATATGTAGTTGTTATGTGCCTCTGGCCTGCATCTACATTCTCCTCTTTCAAAGGTAGCCCACACCTAAATGCAATATTATGAAAACTGCAAACAGACCAATAATGTTGTACACAGGCACATACATACGGCCTCCAACAGACTTGTCAAGACAGTGGATTAAGGCTGTCAGAAGAACAAAGCATATTGATTAGAAGAGAGGCCCATGTGCCGGTACCCCCTCGCACTGGCACAGACTCCAACATAATTTTCTCAGTGATTTTTGTACTATTTAATCTCCTAACCTGAGCTGTGATCTGTGACCAGATAATTTAGTAATAAAAGTAGTGAAAGGTAATATAAGTTAATTGGTAATAGTGAGCATTGCAGAATATCTGATAAGGTTAGATTAGTATTTGAATAATTAGTGCACGTAAGGCTGTCTTAAAACTGGAGATGTGCGGGCTCAGTTTTCTGAAAACCAAGCCTACAGTACCTGAACTCCCTCGATCTGAGTGAATCCGAGCGGTGGCTCGGCTGTACCGGCCTTGCTCGGATTCCAAATCAAGGAAAAATGTCATCATTCCGGAGTCAGATTCTCGCGGGCTTTTCATCTGCTGTACTGTATCCATCCTCTCCACTTCCAGTGGCTGCTGCTGTGCTGTGTCCACTCCACTGCCTGTGTCCAGTGGCTGCTGTGTCCATCCTCTCCAACTCCAATGGCTGCTGCTGAGCTGTGTCCACTCTAGTCCCTGTGTCCAGTGGCTGTTGTTGTGTCCATCCACATCTTGTGTCCAGTGGCTGCTGTGCTGTATCCATCCTCTCCATCTCCAGTGGCTGCTGCTGTGCTGTGTCCACTACAATCTCTGCGTCCAGTGGCTGTTGCAGTGTCTATCCACTCCTTGTGTCCAGTGGCTGCTGTGCTGTGTCCATCCTCTCCTCCTCCAGTGGCTGCTGCTGTGCTGTGTCCACTACAATTTCTGCGTTCAGTGGCTGCAGCTGTATCCATCCACTCCTTGTGTCCAGTGGCTGCTGCTGTGTCCATCCTCTCCTCCTCCAATGGCTGCTGTGCTGTGTCCACTCTAGACCCCTTAGTATTAAACACTGTTAATATTGAGTGAGCTAGATTTACAGTACAGTCAGATAGCAAATCATTATTCATTATTTTTTTATATTGCAGGAATGATCATAGTATTATTACTAGTCTAACTGTCACACAGTTGTGCTGCACTGTGGCCCCTCAGATAATACCCCACTGTGATATAAGCAGTGCGACTCCACAGTTGTCATTTGCAAAAAAAAAGTAAAAAATAAAATGACCCGGTTTTTTAATTTGTTTATACGTTCAACTTGTGTGCGCTTACCCGATTGCACTGGTTAGTTTGCGTACGCGCAGTGCAATGCATACACGTGCGCAGTTCCTTGCTGCATTCTCTCATGTGCGTTCCTTGCTGAATCAGGCCCTCTGTTTCCTAGATGTGCCATGTTGGAAGTTGAACTGTCATGTTTTTGTGCCGACCCACTGCTGTTGCTTAGCTTAATAAGGCAGCTAGCTCGGTGTAACCTTTTGGCCTAAACTGAATGAAAACAATATTGTGAGCTGTGAAGTGGTCAAAATTGACTGAAAATTACTGGAAATTAATGATATTGAGGTTAATAATACTGTAGGAACCAAAACAGGGTGTCATTGTGATTTTAGCAGTATTATCATTTAAAAAAAAAAATACAGATCCAAAACCAAAAACCTGTGAGGGTGGTTTTGCCAAAACCAAAACACGAAGTTATTACAGATCCAAAACCAAAATCCTGGGGTCGGCGCACATCTCTACTTAAAACCTTATGCATATGCTGCTACTGTTGAGGCATACAAATCTTTTGAGCTTTGTATTTGGCAGCAAAAAAACACTAAACTTGCACTTGACATAACTCTAGGCTGCAAACAGCATTTCATTATATTAAAGCTATTTAATTGATTGGCACCATAAAATGGCACCACCCCCTGGACATACACCAACCCCCCAGCACTGTATCATAGACTACCTCCCCCCTGGAACATAGACTACCACCCCAACCCCTTCTTCCATAGACTATGAGTGATCTGTGCTTTATTTAATGTAATAGTTTTCATGTTGAAATACATTTTTCTCATTTTATTAATACTATAGCAAAAATGTTGTCCCTTCCAAAAATGTTGCAGCAGTTACAGAAAAATTTATAGTCGAACACATATTTGTTTGAAAATGTGTCTTGTTACCCTGCCATTGATGTACTGTATGTATTGTAACCTGACAAACAAAGGAGTAATGCATACAGGAAGCATGCCTTAGTGAGCCTGTCATGTATAATAATTTAATAAATCAAGCTGGTGTCATAGATTTTATTTATTTAATGAGCTAGAATTTATACCAATACAAAATAAGTGCTCTATTTATCAAACACAAAATAATTTACTACATCATGCTATTTAAGAATGACTTAACTACTTTATGCACAAGCCTCTATGGAGACAGTGGCTTAACTGTATTTACCAAGCAGTGAAAAGCCTAGCTTTTTGCCCCTAGGCTGTGCCCGGGCCACCATGCATAGCTCCTCTATCCTATTGGGGCACAAAAATGTTACATATCTTTTGATGCTGACCCAGTATGAGACGTGATTAGCTCTGCCTTATGTGCTTTTTCCGTGCAATGAAATTCACCGAAGTGGCCATTTTCATGGAGACCAAAATGTAATTGAAGACTGACAGTTATCTGACAGAACATAACTTCAGTATTGGAGACAGAAATGTGAAGGACATTAGGGCCTGATTCTGCGTCGGATACAGCTGTGTCTGCATCTTTTGACGGTCGTCTGTGACCTTAAACAGTTACCGCTGCAAGTCCTTCCTTGGTGGACAGCTGTGCATCTGAATTTACGTGGACTCAGACACTCACTTTGAACTTCTTCAGACCCTCAAATACTGATTGGTGTGTCTTTAGATGCAACCATCAGTCGTCCCATCAAAACTCCAGCCCCATTATAGGAGCAGATTGTCATTCAGAGCATGGTCTTGAATGTGAGCAGCGAAGCATCTGAGATCACAACCACTTCAGTGACACACTTGTGACACTCCCATAACATGCTCTGTGCATCCGCATAGCCAACTCTCTCACCTCCCAGTCACCACCTAGGAATACGCAATACATATTCAACATCACTATATCAGTCTACAAATCACTTATCTGCATTAATAGCACAATTTAATTAATTTATTGAACAATAGGTGATAGGTATTATTATCTTATTTTATTTGAATGCACAATGTAAATGCTCCAATGACCCAGTACATAGACTGTGCTGAGGGCTTGAATCTTTGGACCCTTCCCAACACAGAAAAGGCCCTGTTCCTTCCCATCCCCCAGAGCGGGAGTAGAGACTTCTGGCCCTTGCACACCAAATCTAGGAGGGCCCATTGACAAGACCAGCCCCCAGATCCTAATGGCAATGGTTTCCAGACTCACCTTGGCTGCATGACTCTAGAAATTAACTGAAACTTGCCTTAGGGAGTTAAATATTCTGCTTTCCCCGAAGGAAGACTTTGATAACTTGGGGAGAGGGTTGCCCATACAAGTTTTCTTGAAATCTCTCAAAAACAAAAAACACAATTATGAGTACAAGTGTAGGATAAATTAAAGTAAATATGCTTTAAAGACATCAGTCTTTTGGCCAGGAATATAAAAAAATTGTCCTTGCCAGAGGCTGTTAAAGAGAGCAAATGTCCCATGTGCAGACTCTGTGTGGGTCCCCTCCTCTCTTTCAGTGCAGTAATCTCTGGATTTGTGCCAGAGTCAACTGCGGATGTACAAGGTCTCCGGGAACATTTTATTGTCTACTGGCATGCCTTTAAGCCAAGCCTACCTTGGAATCTACTCATAATCTTAGGCAAAATACCAAGAAGCAAAGAATATGACTACTTTTTTTTGTTTTCTTTTATTGAAACTCTACATTTGTGATCTAGTCACCCAGAGCAGTGATTACACTATGCTGAGGGCTTTAATCTTTGCATCTATACCAAGAGAAAAGTAACCTGGTCAACCAATCCTCTTTGGTCATAAGGCAGATTAAAGTAATAGGCATCTTCAGGTCATCCTTTAAAAAAAAAGTGTGTGTCTTTGACAAGGTATTTCAGGTCCACCTCCTCTGCAAAGCTCTGTAGGGGGGAACCTCCCAGGATTTGGGAAGAATGTTGCCTATATGGTTTTTCCTTAAACCCCTCAATAACAAAAATGTGATATATACATATAAAAAAACATAAACAAGTAAGATGTAAGTGCAAGAGTAGGATAAATTAAATAAATAATGACACAAAGGCCCCAACTTTTTGGCCTGGGGTATAAAAAATTGCGGGAGTACATGACTAGTACAAAGTGCCTTTCTCTGTGTATCAGTGTCCTCTGCCACTATGTGCGTTTTGACTCAAGTACCACTATGAGTAAGTAGCACCTCAGAATATAGGCAACAAGCCTTTTGGTAAGTGGACCAGGTGATGGTCCTTTGCTACTAATGGTGAACACCACAATATTAATATAAATATAAACCTGATCTTAGCCAAAAGACTGAGAAGCATGGACAAGACTCACATATCTC
Source organism: Taudactylus pleione (assembly GCA_031769625.1). NCBI lineage: Eukaryota > Metazoa > Chordata > Amphibia > Anura > Myobatrachidae > Taudactylus > Taudactylus pleione. Next base: position 10,414,330 of record JAUIMM010000154.1, read on the forward strand.
TTTATTGAATAATATATACTCTATATATATATATAAAAAGATACTTAAAGGCATTAAATACAGTGTCACAGTGCAGGCAAAAAAACACAACATGAAATATAAATCAGTCCCACATTATAGAGCAATACAGGGCATACAGCATTTGCTGTTACTCTCTACATCATGTACTGTATCATTCATTAATTACTTAAACAATACATATTTTTTTTTGCCAAGAACAATTGGTTTGATGGGAAGAAGGGAAGAGGAATATAGGAGTAATAATCACAGACTGGATGTTTTATTGAAAGCCAGACACATATAGGTTGAAGGGGAGAAGGAGTGGCGTTTACAGTGGCGGGCTGGGCCGGGGGGCAGGGTGCCATGTGCCCCCCGGGCCGCAGCGCCATGCGGGCCACGGGCAGTCTGTGTCTTTGTGACACAACTGCACCGCGTGTGTTGCGCTGACCGGATAGAGTTCGGTCAGCACTACACAGTGACAAACACACAGCCGCAGGCGCCAGCTGGGGGGGCGGGCACTACTGGTGGCACTACAAGGGGGGGACTACAAGGGGGGTGACTACTACTGGGGGAACTACAAGGGGGGGACTACTACTAGGGGCACTACAAGGGGAGGGGACTACTACTAGGGGCACTACAAGGGGAGGGGACTACTACTAGGGGCACTGCATAGGGAGGAGGGGACTACCACTGGGGGCACTGCATCGGGGGACCACTGCTGGGGGCTCTATATAAAGGGCAATACTGGGGGTACTGCATAGGGGGGAGACTACAACTGGGGCCAGTATTTAAGGGGCACTGCATAAGGGTTACCCCTATTGGGGGCACTGCATGGGGGGTGGACTGCTACTGGGGGCACTATATAAGGGGCACTGCATAGGGGATACCACTACTGGGGGCACTACTGGAGGCCTGCATAAGGGGGTCCTCTCCTGGGGCACAAGGGGCACTGCATATGGGCACCACTTTAGGGGGCTGCCCCTAATCTTTATTTTTACTTTACATTAATCCCATATGGACCGTCTTCTCCCTGGAACACTTGAGGGGGGGGCGCCGTAGCACGCACGTGCTCTAGGCACCCCGACTACATGCTACTCCTCTGCCAGGGCCACCTGCATGCATTTGCCCCCCAGGCTAAAAGTTGCCAGCCAGCCCCTGGGCGTTTAGATCCCTTCTTCCTCTGTGTTCCAGATCAGAGGTTTCCAAACTCCTCCATTACAGCCCAAGTTTTAAGGATATCCATGCTTGAGCACAGGTGACTTAATTAGTACCTCCATTTGATTTAACCATCTGGACTATAATGGCAGAGTTTGGGAAACTCTGCTCTAGATGACAATGGTCATACAAGAGTTTGAATGGGATCAATTTCCAAACCAGAAAGAGGACAGGCAGCTCAGTAAATTAAATTTCCTGACTGTATAGTAAAAGTAAATAACACTATATTATATTAAAACAAATATATTAATTTTGGTGATGTCTTTAAAATATCATTTATTTTATGCCCAGGAGCATTTATGTTTATACTGCATAGTACATACATGTTTGCATAGACAACATACTCTTCTCATTAAACCCTTAATTTATAATCTTGAATTTTTCAAGGACAGGCTCTCTTAAGAAGTAGCATAAGTAGCCTTGCATCACTGTGCATCGTTTATTCTTGTGCAACCACCTTATTTTTTGTATGTAGTTCACACACTGAAATCGCCATAAATAGTTTTACAAAATATTGAGTGTCACACCCTCTGTGTCGTATTATGCCTTACTTTCCATGATCTAACGGTGAGTAGGTATTGAGTCATTGCTGATTAACTCCTTCATTAGCAGCAATCCTACTATTACTTTGTGTACAGTAGCATGGGAAATTATAATTATTTTCTTTGAAAACTTGTGGTATTGGCATAATAGGATGGCTATGGCTATCACCCGAGGCTAGGAGAGGACTTTGTGCCTAATGGGCCCCATCCATCTGCGAAGGATTGCCGCGATCCCGCAATGCTGCAACCCGGCATTGCGGGATCGCAGAAATCCAATATGTTGGATTTTGCCGATTTGCCGATCGCGATCAAAAAATGATCGCGATCGTCAAATCACCGACATTTAACATGGCAAATGTCTGCAATCCGGCAACGGATCGCAGAACATCGATGGTGTGTAAACGCAAGTTTCCGATGGGCGTTCGGAAATTTCTGAGTGCATCCCTGCATTGCGACAATCCGTTGCAGATGTATGGCCACCTTCTCTGTTCCAACCCAAACTATATCTCATTGTATGTAGAATAATGACATGCTCATAATTTAGTCCAAACTATACCCATTGTGAAATGTTTTTAGCAGTTATAATACGTAGATAATCAGTCAGACCTTGACCTGCCATTGTGAAGGCTGTATTTGCCCCACTGTCTAATTTCTATAATAGTACAAGTTCTCAAACATTACATAGCCTGCATGCTACCATTACACAATTACAACCTCTTTTAACTTCACCTGGTAATTTGACACATTGTTGTTTAACATTGTCTATTACTGTATTCCTGCATTCTGTCTTCACACATTTTGCAGTATGGCATATCAGCTATTAATTCATTTTACCTTGTACTTTTATGTGCAATATACTGACTGCTTTGCATGTGTCTCCGTATTGTGGCATCATGGACCCTGCCCACTGTAACCTACGTAGTGCACCCAAGATGGCTGCCTCACTTGGTACTTTCAAGGGCAGGATGAACAATCCGAGGAACTATTCATGCAGTGGCTATCTTGCTAGTCACTGTTCATTTTATCCTGGGGGATGGGATGCATGACGCATCGCATTTTGAATGTGATGCATCCCGGCACTCTTCGCAAGCATAACAGCTTTATTATTTTATTATTATTGCTGTTATGCTTGAAAAAATCACAAAGAACAGCTCTCCCAGTAAGTGTTGTCCTTTGCAATAGAAGGACTTCCGGGTTTATGACCCAGAAGTCCTTCTACGCATGCGTCGAGTGACGCATGCACCACAGGGGGTGCTGGGAAGGATCCCTCTCATGGGGAGTTGCGAATAGAAGCCCATAGGTCTGCTAACTACATCCTCTATGACCGTGCCCTAATTCCATTACAGCTGAAAGGAGAAGGTGAAATAGTAAGAGGCAGAGACAGATACGCCCCCTGCCCAGGTGCTACATACAGTTGAATTGAATTGAACTCCGCTTCAATCTTAGTTCTGAGCTCTTTGGTAACCAGAACCCTATCAAATATTGTGGACATTTAAACTTTGAGAGATGTAACATTATACAGAGCCGCTCTCCTCCACACTGTCACCTGTTCTCTACACTAAGACTATGGCAAAGCTTATTACTGGAATACAAAATAAAAGACATCTCTCAGCCTGGGCCTGAGTAAATAACTAGAGTGCACTCTTTTATTATTTTAAACTATATATGTTGTATATTATATAGAGATTGTACTGGTAATTTATTGGAATATATGCTTATGTGATTGTTACACCTGATATAGCGTATATTGTAAGCTTCACCCAGTAAAAAATTTCTTGCAGATGGATATAGGAATCTGAATTGTTCCAGATCAATAATATTGAATTCTGTTGTCAATATCATGTTATGTATTGTGTGTATTTTGTGTTTAAATTGGACCTATCATATCACTTATACTAAGAAGGGGTTTCCCGAGTCATCCTCTCTACTCACTGACATAGTGAAGTTTATCGACTCGGGTGGAGGCACACCAAGGTGAGATAGAAGTCCAACTATTATAGGACAAGCTGTACTACAGTATATAGCAGTGAAGTAGCAGTGGGTACATGTACATCTCTCAATCAGGCCCTGAGCTCACAATCAGTTATGCGACAAGCCCATGGCACTTTCTTAACACACATATAATACAGTGCATCTCTGCATCTGAATAGCCACTGCCCAGGAATGACCAATAAATTTCCAATTAATTTCTCAGATGATGCATCTGAATCGGTACTGCAACTCTGTGTGACGCATGCGCTGTGTGAATTTTGGCATTGCATCTGAATCAGAATCACGTCCCCTATGTTTAGCTTCTCTAAGCACTTGGAAAAATTCAAACTAGTCACTATAGAGATGGATCCGGCCAAATTTAGGTGCAAATGCACAGTAGAAAAACATGTAACATTCAACTCTACGTGATCCCCATAGTTGCTATTTTCATTGCCTTCACTTGCCAATGCCACCAGGGCTTCCTTAATTAAAAGCAAATAGCTTCAAGCTGACAGCAGAGTTGCCGGGTGGCATCATTAGTCCCATGACCTAAGAGTTTAGCGGATGGTTTAGAAAAATCTAGCACTGATAATTCTTACCTCCTGCAAACAGATTTTTATCACCATAAAATACAGTATGTTGTATACGTTAGTGGTTCCCAAACTTGGTACTCAATGCACCCTAACATTCCAGAGTTTAAGGATATCCATGCTTATATACAGATGACTTAATCAGTATCTGAGTCAGTTTGATTATACCATCTGTGCACAAGCATGGATATTCCTAAAACCTGGATTGTTAGGGTGGCTTGAGGACAGTGTTTGGGAAAAAATGGTATATGCTCATATGCCCAGATCAGTTATTACAGCCAGAACAGGCACATGGTAATATACACTGCAGTGTTTATTTTAACTACATAAATAATACAGGTTAGGAAACTGCCCCAGGTGAAATGCACCATGAGCAGTGGTTAGTGGTTTATGTTTCTAGTTTGTAAAAAAAACCTTTAGTGATATTAATACTTTTTAGTATCATAGTGTAATATTATCCTGAAAAGCATGATTGTCACATCAATAGTATTACATTGACAGGGCAGCATTATGGAAAGTTTCGGGTTCTGTTTCCCTTTGGTTAATTTAACATCTTTTTGTAAATTGAGTCCTTTGTAAAGATGGTCCTCAGTGAGAATTAGGTTGAAGATTCATTGAAGCAATATGGCTGCCCTTTACTGGGTCAGTTTGCTTTAACCTCTTATTTGCAATACTTCCATCATGTTTCAGCACTCCCCACTGACAGTTGCTCTAACATTGTCAACTCCATAGAGACGCCCGGAATTGAAATATTACAGTGCGGAGACATTACTAGACCCTATGAATGAGGCATCTTATATTTTCTCCACCTGGTCCCTCGGTGAGAACATTCAGTGAGTCACAGCCTCTAAACTAATTCACCTAAGTAAGCACATCTAGCTAAATAGCTCTCAAGAGCATATATAACATCATCATAAACACTTGAAGTATGTCAACTTTTTTCATTTATTCACAATGCAAATATCAGTAAAATAGGAATTCAAATTAAGTTTTACCTCTCGGGAAATGTATCCTTAGGAGCCCTCAAGAATTTGCATCACATAGAGAGATGATGTCAATGTCATCGTATTGCATATATTGTACTTAGGAATGGTTACATTGGCATGGGTTACACATTGCTTTTGGCTGGTTACAGGTCTTTAAACCAACTTACAAACTGTTTTCTATAGAGAATTGATTGATAAACCGCATTTTATTGTGGGACTAAACCAAAAATAAAAAAGGACTTCTGTATGTAAATAATAGTCATCACTGTGAACTCTGCAGTGTGCCTTTGTGACTGGTTATTGAAAATGTGACTATTCTGTAATTGCAAAACACCTGGTAGTTCACTTTTTTTCAGCAAAATAGCTGCTTATTTTTAGTGTGGATATGTGTTCACCCTTACAAGCAATTCAGTGTGCTATTGTTTTATTATTTATGCTTTATGCTTTACCTAAAAAATCATTGCACTACACATGGGGGTATATTTACTAAAGTGCAGGGTTTATAGAAGTGGAGGTGTTGCCCATAACAACCAATCAGATTCTAGCTATTATCTTCTAGAAGGTACTAGATAATTATAAGTAGAAGTCATTAGACCAATCCTGTGATAAAAACCCTGATAACAGCACTAACATAGTGCATTGCTTGGTGAATTGGTTGAACACAAATATATGAGTTAGAGACGAATCAAACTTTTCAAGCATCTGAGCAACTGCAAGTAAGTCATTGGCCCTCAAATCAACCAGAGGGTGGGCATTCAGTATATTCTTTCTTTGACAGATGTTGAATGGAAAGTAAACCTGACCACCTTGATAGGATGGAATGCCCACTAGAGATAAATGAATGGAGTGGTGGCTGCTAACACAATACTTGCTATGGGAGACGTGCCACACTTCCAGGTGGATGCTAACAAGTAAATAATTATAGAGCATAATGGAGAGCTTCTGTCAATGTAAAATAAGTTCCAAACAGATTTCCTCTGTTAAACAATTGATCATTTCTCATTTAGTCAATGTTTTTGACCCTGTGCCATCATCAGTATTCCCATATACCTTTGCTCCTGAGTTACCGCTATGCTACACATCTGTTGAACTACCTTCCAAAAATAAAAGGACTACCTCTCCTGTGTCTCATCCAATACCCACAACCGCTATAACTGTTGCTAGTTTACCAGTGTATGAACCATTGGCGAGCTGTGATTATACATTTTCTGCAGCTGGCCATGTTGCAGAAAATGACTCTGATTCTGACTACTACTTCTATTTACTTTATTCATGTTCTCAATCTGTTGCCCCCTCCTGGACAAGGACTTTAAATCATCTGAAATCTGCTTGGTAACGGAAGGTATAATGTCATGCTCTAGATTCTATTTGCGCCAATGGTGCTGCTCCTTTGGTGTTTATGTTAGACATCCAGGCAATAGTTAATGCTATGGTTTGTTCCCAGCTAATCAACTACACCTGTGTCTGTGAAATACTTTCTTCAGCCAACAGCACTTATCAGATCATTGACTTTTCCTTGCAAAGCTGGGCATACAATTGTCATATAAAATGTCTGTCAGACCGAGCACAGCCTATAACTCACCAGATATCTCGGCCATACAATGTCAGATATGTTGCAATGCACGGCAACACGATATCTGGGCTCCTTCCCTGGGGAGGCGACATTCCACCATTTCTCCATTGGGGAGAAAACAGGATTAGTAATCCTAACGAAAGAACGATCAATACAGTTCTGAAACGTTGACATACTACACAGGGGTGTGTTGTCTTATTTAACAAGTCATCTATGAGTGATGCCCTCTCACCGGAATATTGTTTCCATTCCCTTCGGGCATGATAATTATATACATATATATATATATATATATATATATATATACAGTATAAATATTATAGACTTGTTATATCATTAATTATCACATTTTAATTTGCAAACACCTGTTGCTGTTTCCCCAGACAATGCTCCATTACCCTTGTAAGAAAGCCTATTGCACGTCTAACCTTATTCTTGCCTATGTTACGTATTTATTTGGGAGTTGGATTATGAGTGCGTAGCCTTTATGTGACACCTGTAACATTTAGCAACATTGGTGAGAACCTTGCCTGCCTTATTGCCCCAATGATCATAGCATTTTTTATAGCCTACTTTAATGAGCAGAGAAAAGCAAAAGACTCTCCAAAATACTTTTTCCACAGTTATATTTTCCCAGTTTAAAATCAGTAGGGTTTTGGGTATATATAAAAACGATGATATCAGTAAGCGCAAAGTGATTGTTTATCATAAGATATCATCAGGAATCAAATAAGATGAAAACAAAGTTTTGTCCACTGCACATTCTTTTTATTTCCTGATTTTAAAAGTTGCTCACTTTCTATATCCAATATATTTTCTTTTGGGTTCTCAATGATTACTATTACTTTTTTTAAAAATATGATTATTTTTGGAACTCCTCTAGTGCACCTAATAGACTCACCCTTTTTTGTATTTCCTTAGGAAGTGAGTGCCTGATTCAGACCCGGTCGCAAGCGCTGAGCGCTCGCAACTGTGTCGATGGTGGCCCAGAGCGCATGCGCATGACGGAGCCGGCTCTGTCCTGCGCATGCGCGAGACCCGGATAGCGACGGGCAAGCTGTCACTCCGGATCTCGTACCAAAGGGGGCGTGCTGTCGATATTGGGCCGGGGGAATGGCTGCCCAAACGGAGGCGTTCCCATGTGAACGCCTCCGTTTGGGGCCGGCCCCACTGACATCACGAGTGATGTCAGTGGGAGAGATTTCGGCTCTGTTAGAGCCGAAATCTCTCTGGGGCTTGCGGCAACCACAAGGGTCTCGTTGCAAGCCCGATGGTCACGATGGTCTTGACCATCGCGACCATCTTCCTGGCTGCGCTCTATAGCTGTGCGAGGGGCCAAGAGGCCGCTCTAAAAAACAAATAGCCCGGCCCTGATTCAGAGTCCGGCTCTGAATCAGGCCCACAGTTTGGAGTTTGCATGTCCTTATATTCTACACATAACACTATCGGAGGTCAAAGCCGCACCAGCTGTCCCGGACAGCTCCTCATAGTTCCTCTGCCCTTCGAGCTGACAGCTTTCTTTATTTACTTAGGCATGGTGATCACAATGCCCTTCCAACCAGGGAGGGCGGGCTTCCACCAGGGGCATAACTAGGTATTTGAGGCTCCATAGTAAAAGTTTGTAAGGGCCCCTATGTACCACCCAATAGTGAATGTATATAACACATGTAACTTTGACAAGGATGATGGACCCCCCTCAGCTCTGGGCCACATAGCAGCGGCAGCCCTTGCATCTATGGTAGATATGTCCATGGCTTCCACACTCCTCCATCATGGTTGCTGACATCTGTATCTCCTGTCAGTGCTGTAGACAGTGACGCAGCTCTCTCGTCTCTCGCTCTGTCCGGGACCCCTCTTCTCTTCCTCTAAGGCCACAGCAACAACAACTGTTGGCTGCCTCCTCCTATTTATGTTGTAGACTGTTAGCTCTTTTGCAGTGCAAGAGGTGAGCTACTAGAACATCCCATCCTCCAGCAACTTAGAGGGCTTGTTTACTTTCCTTGAGACATACTACCACTGAACAGAGTCCATCTTATTTCAACACTGTTTATAACTACACACATATTAATAAGCAGCCCAGCATGACTATTATTATATAACAACTCTTTAGTCCCTAAAAATGGTGTAAGCCCAACCTACCTGAATTAATATACCTACCCTGTATATAGGATTTACATTCTAATTGAGGTGGTCCCTTTGTACTAACTTGTTCTTCATTAGACTCATTGAAGCTCTCACAGCAGGTAGGTTACCTGTCCATTTATTCCTGGGAGAGGCGAAGAAATCTGGTCACAGATAGTCTTGTTCAAATCAGATTGTACCTACTGACTGGGTAGCTGTCAGTTCACTCGGTGGTTTGAGTTGGGTATAAAAAGGTCTCCCCAGGGAAAACCAAGTTCATTTTGAGAAAGAATGACCTACAGATGTGTCCTCATACATCTGGCCTGAATATGCCATGTGGAGCAAGATGCCTAGCGTGAATGAACCTCAAGGTCCTGTGTGACTCTGCTATCTGTTTGCGACTGAGGGCTATATTCAATTAGATGCAAAAAGCCGAGATCCACAGAAAAGTATCGCCGATCTCGGCTTTTCGCATGGCGGAAACTTATCTCCGTATTCAATTCCAGCCGCTTTTCGCGTATGCGGAAAGTCAATGCAGTGTAATAGGCGAAAATATTTGCCTCTTAATAGCAGGTGAAAAGAAGTGCAACATTTTTATGTTGTGGTGCAAAGCTGGGGAAGCCATTCAGAACCATTGGGACAGCCCCCCAAAGGACAACTGCGTCAAAAAATCCCCCCTCCAAAAAAACCTAAGAACAGCCAAAAACAGTACATTCTTTTTGGGGGCAGAAAAGTAAAAAGTGGGGGTACAAACATAAAAAACTAACGAATTAAACTTTTTGGGGATCTGCAAGGATGGGTCAGGTGTTTTTATGATTGCAGGTGACTGCAACAGGTGCATTTTTCATGTGTTTTTAAACATCACTTTAGAGACTTTAAAATATGCTAGCACCCATTTTCAAGTATGCCAAATTTGACAGGATTACTTATTTTAACCAAAAAATACTGCTTAATGCCATTCTTCACCACTTGTGCCAAGACACTAATAAGAAGCTATCGAAACAACTTAAGTACCCCAAATAGTTTTATTAGGGCTATTCGGGCACATCTACATTGATCCCTAATGTTAGTGCATCTTTTTGGGGGGTTCAGGCTAATTTCCCCATTTCTGACAGCACTTTCCGCCTGTTCTGGCGAATAGCAGAGACGCGCACCACGAGTTTCTGCGTCCAAAACACGTGATGTTGGCGGAAAGTCGGGCAGGCAAAACTTTATCGTGGCCCTGAGTCTGTAAATGGAGCACAATGGAACTTTGCGGGTAAAAAAGCCACAGCCGCTGCTTCTTAGCACTTCATATACAGATTCAGAGGCTCAGTCACACACAGATATACAAGTGTTGCATATCTACTTAATCAGTGAAATGAAATAAAAAAGTAAACAACTATTGTGGGAACATGAGTTCTATGAGGAGCAACAAGGGGAAACCTCCTAAAAGATTAGTGAGGAGTTTGCTGGACTTGTTCGCTGTATACCTCCGTGACTTCATGATCCAGGACCAACCTCTGATTGATAGGAATGGAAGTCTGCTATTAGTCCCAATTTCCAAACAAAGGCCTAAGAAGCATGATATACCATGTCTTGTATATCCAACTGTGAAGGGAAAAAGTTGAAGAAAACCTGCAGTTGCATTTCTGGCTTGTGAAATGGAATGTGATTTAAATATATTTAGTACAGAGAGGACCATCAACATCACTACTGAAGATCACTTTATCAGGGCTCTGATGAAGAATACTTTAGTCAGTGCAGTTTATGTTTCCAGTGAAATGTTGAGAGAATGTTTGACTTCCTGTGCTCACAATTTTCACTTGCAGGAATGTTGATGCTTGTTTTGAAAAATGTCTTTCCCTAACCCTCAATATCTTCCATTTCAAAAAGGAGACATCAAATGTGATGTGATGCTCATAATGTGTCCTGTGATGGATGGCAGTCTTGATGGAAGAGGAGTGTTGGAAGGAGTGTGCTCCTGCGTTGTCTCCCACCAGCATCCTGTTAGTTACACTGAGCCGGCAGTCAATAGGACCCACCGGATCTCAGTTAGAAATGGTCTGACTTACTCCACATGAGAGGCAACTCTGCACGTTTTTAATCCATTGCATCTATGAGGATAGGATGGACTCTGAGATTCTTACCATAGCGAGAGCCATGTCAGCACCCAAACATAACCAAAAGTTCCCTATACCACCAATATATAGTAGGAATATATATAGTGCATTTTCCCAGCTCACGGATGACGCACTACAACACCCAGCAACTGCCACAAATCACCAGAGTAAACTCCACAGCTTAGAGGTGAAAACCACAGACAGTATTCACGTGTTTCTAAGCCAACAACATGAAAAATTAAATGTAATAAATTTCCCCCTTAGGTTTACTTGATTTCAATATTTTTTTAATGTATTCGAATCACACCATTTTAATTGTTTATTTTGTGAGGCTTTCTCTCTATAGGTTTATAAGTTTTTAAGAGCTGGATTCTATGGGTCCTGTTGTCAATAGTGCTACGTTGAATTTGGTGTGAAGGGTTTTTAGTTTGCATTGTATGTAAATGTGTTGGCTGGTTGTAAAAATTAGTTTTCTCATGCTCCATTATCATTTAGGATAGCATGCACATTAACAAGAAATAATAATAATGACAACAATGATGATGATGTTGTTAATAATAATAATAGTAGTACAAAGCAATCTATCAATCCGTGCGTAGCATGCCTGTTATCTAAGAGACCACCTTTATCTTTCAAACTCCAATTGTTTTGAAATACAAAGTATCCACTATCAACAAAGGGATGGGAGAGACAGTGTGCTTTACAGATCTTTAAATATACAATTTAAGAATAAACACATTACATATGTAAGGTATATTATTTCGATAAGTAATATACTGTAAGTATAAATACTATGCATTTGTCAAAGGTTATATTATTTACAGTAGATGACTTCTACACATACATTCATGAATGTAGTTGTTGTAATCCTACCTGCATGTTAGGTATGCTCTTCTATAGGAAACAACTAGGTATCAACATTATAACATCAATGAATGGTATAAGATCATCTTACCTTAGAAAATGAAAACAAAATGTCTCACACAAAGAGTTAAACAAACTTTATTAAGTCAAACTAACACAGGCAAACATGTTGTCTTACAGCTTAAGTTTCCTATAACTGAATAGTTTCCACCCTTTCCTAGTCAATATTTTTCTTTCCATTTCCTTACCGATGACTAGTTTGTATGTATGGTATAACTGAAGGATCAGAATGAAAAGCGCCTTCTTTGTGCACAGGCATTTATAGTAAATTGCATCCTCAGTATTATTATGTCAAGTAATTACACACTGCAGCTCTTATGCAAGCTAATTATAATGTATGCTTTTCTTCACTCTGTATTGTACAAAGCCATTGATAGATGTCACAGGGTCTTATTCAGTATTTAGGTGCTTGTGCCTGTGTTGTTGTCAGTCTGCTCCCTATTCCACCTTTTCTTGAATTTCATTCATCTTGGTGGAAACTACTTTCCCATCTACCACTTCTTCAATGATTGTCTTCACAACTCTCGTTTTTAATGGATCTAAAAATATAAGAGGAATTTCAATAAGGTTAGATTTGAATTGTTAGTGTACACAGGGTCACATGGTCTTACATATTCAAGGCAATTCATCAGCATAGACTCTCTAGTAAGATGAGGCTTTGTCATCGTGATTTCATGTATGTTTTTTGTAATAAATGTAGCATGTACATGTACAGTATACAGTACATGAAGAAGCTATGCTGCAGTTAGTATAGTATATGTTGATAACTGATTATAGTATATTAAAGAGTGAATATTGAAATTATGGAATACCCCTGTAGCTCAAATAAATGTAATTAATAATAATAATAATATATTTATGTTTTATACCTGTGCTGTACACTTAGGAGACTGTCATGTAAAAGAAGTTACTCTCAGGGATCAATATTTGGAACATTAAAGTTTATACCAATTGATTAGGCTTCCATCATTTTCTGCACACCCGCGCACACAAGAGGGTTTCTGAATACTGTACTCAGAAACCACCCCTAACAATCCAATTTTTTTTTCAGAGACGGAGACAGCACTCTGTCTCCGACCTCTGCTTAACAATGCGGCTCCCTGCACTGCGAACACTAGCCACTGAAGCAATCGGAGGGTAAAAAAGCATCTGATCGCTCAGAGGCCAGCGTTCCCAGTGATGCACTGCACGGGTGACATCATGACGTCACCCTCCAAGTGAGGAGCCTGCTGGATCTAGACAGATCCAGTCAGAAGCAGCGGCGCAGTGGGAGCCAGCCGGAGTAGGAGCCAGCATGGTGAGGTAAGTACTTAGTGCGGGGGGCAGCACTGCATAATGGGCACTACTTTAGGGGGCCCTGCATATGGGGCATTGCATAATGTGAACTACTTTAGGGGGCCCGGCATATGGGGACTGCATAAGGGACACTACTTTAGGGGGACCTGCATATTGGGCAAAACTACAGGGGGCACTGCATATGGGGACTGCATAAGGGACACTACTTTAGGGGGCACTGCATATGGGGACTGCATAAGGGACACTACTTTAGGGGGCACTGCATATGGGGACTGCATAAGGAACACTACTTTAGGGGGCACTGCATATGGGGATTGCATAAGGGACACTACTTTAGGGGGCACTGCATATGGGGATTGCATAAGGGACACTACTTTAGGGGGCACTGCATATGGGGACTGCATAAGGGGCACTACTTTAGGGGGACCTGCATATGGGGCAAAACTACAGGGGGCACTGCATATGGGGACTGCATAAGGGACACTACTTTAGGGGGACCTGCATATGGGGCAAAACTACAGGGGGCACTGCATATGGGGACTGCATAAGGGACACTACTTTAGGGAGACCTGCATATGGGGCAAAACTACAGGGGGCAAAGCATATGGGGCACAAATGCAGGGGTCACATTACAGATACACATAACTAAAAATGGGGGTGTATCTCACATATATATATATATATGTGTGTATATATATGTATATATATATATAATTTTGAAAAAAAAACTAAACATACTGCGTTTGCCACTGCTGCACATACATTTCTAAGCTGGTTAACCTTTCATCCTCATAGTTCTGCATCACTCCATACAAAATAATCATTACTTTTATTGTTAATGGGGTTATTATTGTGCAAGGGAGTTTTAGTGAAGGTGTGCTGAACGTCATCATTACATTAATTACCACTGACTCATTTCCTTTCATGTTGTATGAATGGCTGGAGTTTCTGTAAGTTTCTAGGTAATGTGCTATAATTGATTCCTTTCCTGATTGTAGTGTAACAAACACACCAAATTAGAGTATGTTGAGTTGCTATATATTTATTCACCTAGCTAGCCAATGCTGCCAATAACAAGTACAGAAAACATATATATTTTGAGATTGTCAGAGCATTGTAGTGAGCGCATATAATGAGGATATATAATAAATGGAAAAGATACATCAGACATGAATTGTGCAGTATCATTAGACAGGTATGCAGCAAATGTAGCACACAGGTGTGCGCACTGCATTCTGGGCTGCTAACAGGACAGGATGTGTACACAGCTATCTCCCCTCTTTTACTTAGCTACATATACACCATCTCTACATTCACAGTATTATTTAAGTGCACAGACTATGTATATTCTTATTTGCAATCTAGTAACAAAGTTCTTACATTCCCCACGAAACAATTATTTCATATTTATGAAATCTATTATATTAACATTGACTATGCAATCTGTGTAACCCGTGTATATGACAGCCATTCTTCTTGCTTTCATCGCTTTCATAATGCCTATTGTAATTCTATTCACCATTATGATGTAATATTTCCTACAATACTGTACCTAGTCCTGCATACACAATGAAGTTTAGATATGTTAGCTTCTGTTTACTACCAGTACATTTTGTGTATCAAACCTTCACTTACCTTTCTTTGAATCTACTGATGATGTTTGTGACTTGACTTGCTGTGTATTGAAACTCCTGTGAATATAAAAATTGTAACTCAAATTATTATTATTATATTTGATGGTTCATAGTCCTTTGCGGCTTTAAACTGGCCACTCATGGATTGTTCCAGTAAGTCAGTTCTGTAATTTCTGATGAAATTACCCTGACATCACTGTGTGCTAACCAAAACAATTATTATGTTAATACGAAGCCAATCAGGATTGAGTAAGTTTTGATTATTGTTGCTTGTACATGTTGTTGGCAATGACGCACTGTATCAGTGGGTGTAATCCATTATCTAACAACCATGCAGGATACATTTGTTCAAGTAATGACAATATCTGCATAACAGCCCTCATATATCTTCCAAATAATCTCAAAGGGGTCAATTAAATTAGGTGCGACTAAGTCATGCCACGAGTAAGTGTGGCTACATGTCGCACTTACGGTGCCATCAGACTCGTGGATTTTTGTTGGCAGCCCCATGGGTCTGGAGTGAGTTTGGACTGTAAGGGGGGCAAGTTCCCCTCTCATATGATTGAATTGACGCCAAAGTATTAATAAAGTAATGCTACACTGTTAGGAATAACATGTAGATTAATGTCATGGTTTTGCACATGAATTAAAACAACAATACAGTAATTTGTCACACCAATATAATTGTCTTTACTTTCTCAGACTTCAATTTAGCAATTGGTTAAAGTTTAGTTGTATCAGTTATAACCATGCTTAACCCATAATTCTAAATCCACTCTCTTAAGATCTTTTGCTGTCACTTAATCATAGTCATCTGCAATGAATTTGTAGAGCGCATGTTGTGCTTACCCTAGTTCTCCCTCCAACAAGCGTCTGTAGGTCTCAATCTCCATCTCCAGCCTGGTCTTGATGTCCATAAGACGGAGATATTCTCCCTTCTGTCTTTCCATATCAATTCTGACCTGTTGCAACTGTTCTTCAATGCTGGAAATCTGAAGCTGGAGCTGACTGAGCTGAGCGCAGTAACGTCCTTCTGTCTCTGCTAATGTTCCCTCAAGGGAGCTTCTCTAGAAATGAGAAGGATGTGGAAAAAAGATGAAATCAAAAAGTTTCTCCCAAATTCATGCTAAAGAAATTCTATAAACATTGTCCTGAAATGTGCAAAGCTATCAGTGAACACATTTAATGTTATTTATTAGTTTCACACAAATCTTGCTCATTGTCACAGGTGTCCCAAAAAACCTTCCTTCTGTGAACAGTACATCGGTCAATGAAATAAACCATTCACACTGAATAAATGCTAAATGTTATTTAAATGCTAATTATGGATATTTGATTGTTTTATACAACTCCATGGATGTTGGATAGTGTGGTGCTTTACAGTCATGATATGTGATCTCTATTGAGAAGGATAAGATGGCATAACATTGTCTCATGCTTACCATGGACAACTGAGCCTGTAATTCAATTTCAAGACTTTGTAATGTGCGCTTCAGGTCTGAGATCTCAGTTCGGCTTGTATTGACTTCTTGCACGCCCATGGAAATGTCTTTTTTCAGCTCACTGCTCTGCAATTACATAACAAATACAGAAACCTAAGATTGTCTACATAAAAAATGTAACTCAGAAAAATGAAACATGATCAGTAACAGACACTCTACCTTCTTCAGGAACCAGTCTTCAGCTTCCTTGCGATTCTTCTCGGCCAGTGTTTCATAATCTGCTCTCATGTCATTCAGAAGTTTGGTAAGATCTACTCCGGGAGCAGCATCCATCTCAACATTGACTTGGCCAGAGCTACCTTTGTAGGCATTCATCTCCTAATCAGGCGAAATATAAATATTTATCAATAACCGAACTGTATTTATCCTCAGTGCAGTGGGAAAAGCCGTCATAAGACACAGATATGCCCAGCTATGTTGGCGCGGTGCATCGCACTATGCATAAGCAAGACGCACGCCCGCACTGCATACACGACTCCATAGGAATACATGGTGCGATCGCAGAGCACACCATAGTGAATGCAGGCACGTGGAAACACATGGTGCAATGCGTGCGTACGTTTGTGGAGCAATCATCCACAATGTAGCTGGGTGCATCTGTACATGTCTTGTACATATTCTAGGCACCCATTTTTACTCCATATTAATTTGTTGATTAATGTTGACAATGATGTCATCTATGAAAAGTGCCTGAGACAACATTGGTACTTATTATAGTTTATTTGCATAGCACCACATCATTGTGTGTGCATGTGTGTGCGCAAGCACGCGTGTCCATGTGTGTGTGAAAGCAGAGCTCCCATAGACAACCACAAGAAGCACAATGACAATATAAAGACTCATATACAGCTGGGGTCCTGGACTGGACTGAATAAAACTCATTTTCACATCACCTCAAGTCAGAAATGCTAACCACTGTGCCACCCATTAACCCATATATAATGTATGGCAGTGTACAATTTATCATTGCATTTCTTACCTCCAGATGGTTCTTCTTGAGGAATGCAAGCTCTTCAGTCAGGGACTCAAGTTGCAACTCAAGGTCAGATCTGGAGAGGGTCAGTTCATCCAGTACACGTCGGAGCCCATTGATGTCAGACTCCACACTCTGCCGTAAGGCCAGTTCATTCTCATACCTGAAATAAAATAACAATGATCATATAATAATTACATTTTACTTCAATTAAAATGATGAAATGATGAGTAATTTCCTGCATATGCAGAAATTTCTTGAGTTGTGCGTCAAATGCATCTTTTCACTGGCACAAATAGGGACTTTCAGTTTACAGCGCATGCGCAGAAGCATTCATGCCTATCTCCAGCCGGTTCTCAGTCAGATGTATCTTTGCAGCTTCTGGGTGTTTCCGGACGGGAACTGGGCAGGTACCTTTGCGATCGCACATGACTGTTCCATCTTGTGGGAGTGTCATGGGAGTGTCGTGGGTGTATATCTAAGGCTCCATGTGATTCTGAGTTGTGTATATGGGGAAGGGAAGCCTATCTCAGATGGATCTCTTGCACCCAGCATGTGACTGCTGCAAGTGCTGATACTAATAAGGATGGTTGTGGCTGTGAACAGAGAACAGTTGTAGGAGCAGCTTCCTTCTTGAAGCTGTACGATCCCCACATAGTCCCTACAGAACTTCGTTTTAGTATAAAGTAGTAAATCAGGCTTCCGCAGCATAACTCATATACAGCCACTTTGCGTCTGACTCTAAAGCAGCCCCTATGTTTCTCTGAAGTAAAATGAGGGAATGCTTATTTCACTACGAGAGAATCTATTATGACACACATAAGGTAGCATTTGACTAGGCTGTGATCACCTAATTGCTTTCCATCTCCAGCTCCTCCACGTCCAAGACGTACTCAGTTTTGGAGAGAGAGGAGATACACAATTCTGGTTTTATGTACTGTACTTTGTGAGTAAAGTCAAAAGATAATTACAATTTTTTTGCAACTATGTTTAATGAGAAAAGATCAGAAGAGATGATATGTTCATAGTGCTGATCCTCTTATAAAGAAAGTCATACTCACTTCATTCTGAAGTCATCGGTAGCCAGTCTGGCATTGTCAATCTGGAGGACCACTCTAGCATTGTCTGTACTTCCAGCAATAATCTGTATGACACAAAGATTTGCCATGAAAAGAAAGATCAGCTTTCATGTAACTATGTCCCATCACACAACGTGACTGATTTCATGTGTCAGATACTGCATGTGTCAGTTACTGTATGTAAGCTGTAGTCATATAGCAAATGTTGTGCCAAAATGGACAAGAAATACACGTCAGATATAATTTAAATAATTTTCTAGGTGTTTACACCTTCAGAAAATGTTGTTAGTGTGTATTGTGATTAAAGTGTTATTATTGTGATTGATTATTTATATATTTTATTTAAGTACTTATCTAGCATTGAAAATAATCAAAACATAGGATAAATATTTTTAACCAGTCGTATGTCTTAGTATTTTTATAGAGTATCCCAAATGTATACCTTGGGATAAAGAATCAGAAAAAAGGAATGGTTTAAAGTACTATACACAAAAGCTAATACATCATTATCTTCAGTAACATTCATAAATACTGTGTACATATAGAAATCTAGAAATTTTGGTAGGATTTTGATCATAATGTCATGAACACTATTCTTTTTCAATTAGTTAAAAGACATAAAAGCTTTGTTTTATTTGACTCAACTAAGCCTCATTCAAAAAACAAAATAAGTTAAGTCAGTGATAAATATCATCCAAACAGAATGGAACATTCTATGGTTCTGTCATGGTGTGGAAGATTTAACAAATATCAATAGTAAAAGAAACAGTGGGGGCATTTATGATTAGTAAGACGATTAATGTTGCCCATAGTTTTGAATTAGATGTTTGCTTTTATTTGCTAACCTGTAACTGAAAAAATATAAAATATCAATTTCAATCCAATTGGTTGCTAAGGGTATACACATTTTTAAAGTCACAGCAGTTTTCAGATTTGCCTCTACAGTGCTGTAAATCATTTTACTATGGATTTTTGGTTTAGGAGCCTTTATGTTTATATTATAAACCATGGAAATAAAAACAGCTAAAAGGGAGGCTCTTTCTTTATTATGTTTATGTCTATGTTTACACTAATTATATTATATTTCTATTATTACTGTCAGTTAATATGTTGTCCCTATGATACTGTTTCTCATAATGCACAAACACATCATGTATTGTTAGCTTTCTATGGGATCATGTTTTCATTATTCTTTAGTGTGTATTGGACGTGAGATAAAAGCTTCAGACATAGAAACCATCTCTATGGCAGAATGCCTCAGGGCAGCAGCATGGCAGATGTACTGTATGTAAACAGCTGAAATAGGAACATCCTGCTTCAAAGCATTGTGGTCAACTGAGACAGTAGCTTTAGTATCTCTTTACCACAAAGTAGTCTGTCATTCGTCACCACTGTTATAAGATAATGTAGTACAAATTTCTGTGCATTTAAAACCTTGGCAATAGAGATTACTGTAAAACATATTTTAAAGTTAGAAACATTGAAATTTAGGGAGAGCATTTTACTCCCAATTTACTAAGCGTTGGGTTCTAACCCTGGCGGTTTGGCGGCGATTTTGCTATCCACAGATTTACTAAGACCAAAACCGCAGCAAATTTTAGAATAGAATAGAACAGGGCTGTCATTTAGAAACCTCCACCAAACCCCTAGGGGTTAGAACCCGCCGTCAAACCGTCACCAAACCCCCGGGTTTGGAACCCAACATCAAACTGCCACCAAACTGGGGTTTAGAACCCACAGCTTAGTAAATGTGTCCCTATCTCTCTGTATAGGAACTCACCAATTAGAAGTATTTGAATTTTCATTATACTATCATTCATGTGATAACGTTTGTTATTTGTAGTCATTTTAGTTGTGTATAATAATTTTGTAAGTTTTATGTTGAATTGGGTCTGTCTTATGTAAAACATGCAAAACCGCTGAGCTACAATAAGCTCTTGTCTTTAAATGCAATAAAATTATTTTCGGTTTATACACCTTAAGCACCTCTTGGTAAGTTGATATATACTTTCATCTGATTATAAGTTAGCAACTTTTTAGCAAAGGTGGTAGTTACAGGTAATTTGGGCAGTATGTTAATATTGGATGCACACATATAGTGCTAAAGAATATAAATGAAGTACTGGATTATGAAGATCCATAGTTTATCAGAACCTGTGATCCGTGTTCTCAGCCCACTTTATGAACAACATGAAGTTGAAAGATATCATTCACCTTTATACGTACAAGACATACATTCATTTACCAAAATTATCATTCAGAAAATAGAACTGTGATAAATGCCATGAATGGTACAAGTGCAGAGATACACAGGCTGCAATTGTATTTACTTTTACACTGAAGATGACAATTTGTTTTTGTGCAAATTTTGATTTAAATATTAATTTCATATAAATGTTAACCTATTATATGTGGAGACAAGATGACTAGTTGAAATGAGTTATCTATCTCATAAACATAACAGTAACTTGCCTTGTTCTTCAAATCTTCGATGACTTGGAAGTATTTGGAGTAGTCTCGGGATTGGTTGTTGTTGAGAGCATGATTCTGTTCATACCATTCTTTAATTTTCTTCTCCAGCTCAGAGTTGGCTGACTCTAGTGCTCGCACTTTGTCTAGATAGCTGGCCAGACGGTCATTCAGGTTCTGCATGGTCTGTTTTTCCCCACCGTGCAAGAGACCATCACTCACACCAAAGCCTGAGCTACTACCATAGCTGAAGATGGCATTTTGAGATGAAAATCCTCCACCAAAACCAACTCCAGACAAAGAGCCACTGCTGAATCCTCCATAGCTGCTGGCCCTGTTGCCACTTTGCACCTTCTGGCTGGATGATCTAACCTGATAACTGCTTGAGTGAGACATGGTGTACAGACAAGCACCACCAACAGAGTTGATGTAATATTGGAGGATTGCTTAGTGAGTAGTCCTATCACTCTGATGCAGTGAGGATGCAAGAGTCTGTGCTCAGTGCTTTCTGTGTCACCTTTATATGGTGAAAGTGGGTGGGTCTCTGGGTGCTCATTGTGCACATTCCTCCTTTTCGATTGAGACATTTTTTTTATGGTCTGTTTACTGTACCTGTTAAGCATCTTGTGCCCACCTGTTTAAAACAACAGATGTATCAGGCATCCCTTTTGAAATGTGCCTGGAGCATTTTGTAGTCTAGTACAATAGAGCAGAGGCGGGGTGACATCTAACTTTTACAAGAATACTTTTCCTCTTATAGTGTCTTTACTAATGTCCTGGGCTTGCTGCTGCTTTACACACTATGCCTTAAGGCAGGAGAAGAGGCAATTTTAGCTGTATATTTTACCTATACTCTATCCTACCTGACCACAGTGACCAGCACTCTGTTACAGGTGAAATAACTTTGCCTTTTACACTTTATGTGGTTTAGAGCATCCTGATAATAATTTCTTGTTTTTCACAAATAATATTTTACAGTGTAAGGGCTCGTTACAATTAGGTGTGAAGGGGGCAAGTTGCGTTTGCAACAGCATAGAAATACCGGCAATGGCATCGCAATTCATCCCCATTGCGGCCCAATCTCACAAAGGACTCTTAGGGGCTGCAAACAAAATTATGCGAGTCCGGCAGTACTGTTAGTGATGCATACAGCCGCACTTACTCTCACTCACTGTGAGTAATTCGCAACTAATTGGATTGAGCCCCAAGAAATTTGGGTAATCCTATATATTTCCCAACTAAAAGAACACAGCAATGACTATAATATTACTTCAAAATAATATCTATTCAAAGTAATGTCTATACTAGGTTGCTTATATAAGAGCAGATGGTAGATGAAAGTGTGGCATGGTAGGACAGAGGTTAGGAGTGTTGCTTTCAGTGTCTGTTTCTTTAGTATTTGTATTCTTCCCATGTTGGCATGGGCTGTGTCTGGGTGCCACAGAATCCTCACACAGCCCAGACATTCTGGGAGGTGATGATTCCTGTGGTTTTTGTGTCTATAGTAATTGTTTTACAGCACTCCAGTGGGGCATAACTGTATTTGTCTGTATGTACAATACCACACTCACTGCTAAATTATTTGGTCTTATTAAAATAATGTATGGTAGTAATAATAAGAAGAATAGTATACTGTTGTATATGACATATAACCTAGGGGTCGCTATGTTGTTATTAGTGCTATTTATTGCCCAGTGATATCCTGGGTCCTGGGTAACCGATGGTTGCGATGATCATGATGGTCTCGATGGTGATCCCAGCCTGCGACTTCTGTCGCAGTGCTGGGATTGCAAATGCAGCTGGGGGTGTCATCCACCTATGCCTTTGCATTACTGCAAGGATCGCACTTGCTAAGCTGCCTGCGTGCAGCTTTGCAGTTGCGGTCCTTGCTGAATTAGTTGCAGTCCTTGCTGAATCAGGCCCAGGTGACCCATGAGGTCACGCAAGCCGGCCGCTGCATATGAGAGGCAGAGACCAGGAAATCGCCATTAGCCGACGGAGATCCTGGTCTCTTGTCTCCCCCCAACCGCAGCGACACACCTCCATTTTGGGAAACGGAGGCCATCGCCGACCCCTCCCCGCCCACAAACGGCAGCAGACTGTCAATCAATGACAGTCTGCTGCCAGTATACACATGCGCAGAATGGGTCAGGCGTCTGCACAGATTCCCTATTATCGAGAATCTGCGTTCTGCAGTGCACTAGCTGAATAAGGCCGTGAGACTCAGCAAGCAATAGCTAAGCCACTGATCCAAGGAAAACTTTCTTTCACAATTTTATCTCATCCGTGTACAGTACATTACTTAGTACTATGTACTGTGCAGTTGTCTCCAGGACATGAGCTGACATTATGAAAATTGCTCTTTTTTCAGACTCATTTAGAACTCCTGAAATTATTTGTTAAACAAAAAAAATAATTATCTAAAACACGGTCCTGTTACAATATGCAGTAGGCTATGGATCTGTGTTTAGCGATGTAGCAACAATTAATCATAATATGTGCAGCCAGGGTGTGGCTGCACCAATGTACATCTGCCATTCCTTTAATGCCTCATCACCTTTCTCTGTCATTCACTCTTATTATGATTCCAAATTGTGAAATGAAGTTTCCACACAAGTAAAGGAGATAACCATTATGTACTTGGGTGGGGGCAACATGTTGAACAATTTAGTATCTTGGTATGTGAATTCACAAAACGTCCCAAGGGAGATGATTTATCACTATGACGGGTGAGGCTCAAAGTTATTGCAGCTTTCTATAAAACTGACAGAGAACCCATGATGACATGATCTCCTATTCAGAGCCAGGCACCCATGAAAGCACATAAGAGAGACAATAATAATGTGTACCTAGTCAATTAAATGTTTGGTGCTGTTTAGTGTAATAAGCTTCAGGCACAAATGTGAATTTATTCTAGTTTATGTTATCAGTGTTATGTGTATGGAGAGGCAGAAGGAACTTTCATGGTGACTTAAATTCTGGACTCACATAAAACTGCATCTCCTATAAGATGAATGACTAATACCCCTTTTACACCAGAGCTAAAACCCGGGTAGCTCCTTGGTGTAAAAGGGGAAAGGGTTGGATTGCCGAGTCGAGTGATCCGCCAATCAAACCCAGGTAACTTGCAGGGTTAAACATGGGAATAACCCGTGATACCCTGCAGTGTAAATGGCGCAATCCAGGTTACGGTGACCTGGATCGTGCCGCATGCCTGCCGATTGGCCGGCTTCAGTGGCGCTTGGAGATGACATCATCTCCAAGTGTCCACTTCAACGCCGGAAAAGCCGGGTCTTTGCAGATCCGGCTTCGGTGTGAACGGCGCCAACTCAGGAGTATCCTGGGTCGGCTCCGGAGTAATTCGGGTCTGAGCCGGATTGGAACCCTGTTCCAACCTCCAGGTCAGACCCGGAATTTCGGTCTAAAAGCGGTATTATAGACATAATGGGTCATTTGCAAATCAGTGATGCATTTGTGATGTCCCACAAATACCATTGTGGTGCCACGCAAATTGTTCTGGACAGATTATGCACCAGATTCAAAAGAACTGAACCTGATGAGACTACATATTGCACAGCACATTGGGCAGATAATAGGAAATCGTAAAGGATAAGCTGCACAAAACAGGTATTGTGCATACACAAAGATGTTCCTGGATGTATGTGGTACTGCAGAATGTTATGCCACACAATATGACCAGAGAATTTAAGCTAGTTTGGAAGTGCCATTAAAAGAAACTTTGAAGAAATGTTAACAAAGTCATGTGAGCTACAGTATGCAGGAACAGGTACATAAACAATAAGATACAAATAAGCCTAAATATGCAAAGTAATCCATTGAGTTTAACAGAGGCATATTAAAATATTTATCATTTTAAATATTAGCAGCTCCAATGTCAACCTCTGTAAAGAGTTATAAGAAACATGACTGAGATAGAGAAAGAAGCAGAATATTGGGAGAAATGACACCTGTTGTTTTACTTGTTCTTAAATGTTGCCTGATGAGTTATATAGATATCAGTTATTACAGTCATTGGCACAGTGTGCTTGCTGTACAGCACTGTAGATAATGTTTATAGGGGGTGATTCAGCATCGGACAGAATTGCAAAGCTGCAATTCCATCCTTGCAAATATGCAAATGACACCCCCTTCTTCATTTGCAATCCCAGCACTGCGACCAAGGTCACAGGTTGGGATCACGTTCTCGAACATCGGTGGTCGTTGGTCATGATGGTGGACAATGCCGGGTCTCCAGCCAGTCGGGTAAATCTCAGCTTACTCAGGCTGGCTGGCTTGCGAGGCCAGGAAACTATATCCGTCAACGCAGTCCCTGGCCTTGCCTGTGTAACTCCCGGAAAACAGGGCGGACACGCCCACGTTTCCGGGAACGCCGGCCGCCCCAGCACCACACCTTAAATACCTCTGCCTGTCAATCAGGTAGAGGCATCGAAGGGGTGGCGTGTGATTATGTAGGACCCGATAGAAAATTTAGTAAAGGCGCCTTTACTAAATTTTCTATTAGTACACATATATCTGTGGAGTATCCTGACCCACATTGTACGGGCAGCCCAGACTAGACTGCACTATAATATACACACAATATTGTGTTATTCAGAAGCGCTCACTCGCACAATGGGTCCTGCATACGTGCAGATTCCCGTTAATTCAGCATGGCACTTGCATGCAATGCTGACTCATAGTGTCCTAATTTCTGAAATAGGATGTTAGTTGCTTGTTTGTATGACATATTGAAGCAGCATGTTATGTAAAGTCACCTGAAAATTAACCTTATCTCAGCCAGGTAGGGAGATGCTGTTAGCTCTCCAGGACTTTCTTATGTGTGAATGCATTCCTGGCTCAGCAGTGAGTCTATGTGTGTCTGTGAAAAAGACAGGGTGAAAATGTCTCCAAATAACCAATTATATTGTTGAATCACCAGTTATTATATATATTTTTAGATTACTGCATATTATTGTTCCCTGTAAAACTAACCCCTGTATAACAGTCAGTGCCAGATTAAGGCCCTCATGGGCCTGGAGCTGAAATTTACAAAGGGCCTATTGCGTGCTGCTGCAGGGGGTATGATTACTGATTTGGGGGTGTGACCAGTGGTGTGGGGGTGTGGTCTGGGGCGTGGCTAGCACCATGAAGTATAGCTACCCACCCCACCTACATTCAACTGTCTCAATCTCCCTCCCCTCTTTGATTATATGAACCATATACCACCTGGTTTATTAATAAAATACAACAAATTTTACTAAGAAAGTGTTTTAACAGAAACATATCTGAAAATTGCTAGTTTCCAATATCCACCATTAATATTTACAATTATTCAATATTTACAAAGTAAAAGGTGCAGAACATGAAAACATATAAATAATACTAAATAAATATTAAATAAAGCTAAAATAATATGCACATTATTAAATATTAAATAAATATGAAATATGTGAAGTGTGATTGCAAAAATGGCTCCATAAGTATGGGGCCAAACTGTTAAAAGGTACACGGGCCCTCATTCAGAGCCGTACGCTCTGAGCAGAGCGCACGCTCTGAATGAGGGCCGCCCTCCATGAAAATGGAGCGTCCTCCTGGACGCTCGTATAGCTGTGGGTCACCACCCACAGCCTATACGAGCGTGCATTTTGATGGCCGCGATGGTCGTGACCATCGAAACTGCGAGCCGGGGCCTGCGGTTGAGGTTTTCAACCGCAAGCCCCGGAGTGATTTTGGCTCTATCAGAGCCAAAATCACTCCCACTGACATCACTAGTGATGTAAGTGGGGCCGGCTTCTGACGGGAGGCGTTCCCGTGGGAACGCCCCCGTCAGGGAGGCACGCCCACCAAAGGGGGCGTGCTGTCAATCAACATCGACAGCACGCCCCCTTTGATCAGACACAACGAGCGAAGGACTTTCCTTCGCTCGTCGCGTCTGGCGCATGCGCACGACGGAGCTCCCTCCATCGTGCGCATGCTCAGTGCATAACATCGACCCACTTGCGAGCGGACAGCCGCTCGCGAGTGGGTCTGAATCAGGCCCTTAGTTTGGTAATTATTATGGACCTGATTCACTACGCATCGCAATATTGCGTACGCACGCAGTTCAACTACGATAGCAAGCCAAACCACTGCGATCGCAATGCATCCTCAGCACTACATAAGGGCGCCCACTTTACCATAAGCACATCTGTAATACTTAGCAGAATAGCGAAGCCATCGGTACAATCAAGTACCATCGCGGCCTCACGCACAGTAGGACAAGTCCTGATCTTACTCAGTAATGCTAACAGCCACGCACGCTGAGACCTCACGCTGAGTATGGCTTCGCAGTGACTAATTTATGCACCACCCTGAAACGGCGTGCGAACGCAGTGGCATGCCTGCATTTCCCCAACCACCCCACCGTCACCACCCACAAACAGCACTTCCTGTCAATCACTCTGCGATGGGTCTGCGTAGCCTTCGCAATGGCCGGTTCGCGCCCTGTGATGCGTACTCATGCGCAAAATGCAACAATCGCCCGATTGTGTGCGTAATCGCAATTGCAATCGGTAATGAACCAGGCCCAGTGTTTGTATGCAACCTGATAAAAATGTTAATCTTTCACCTCCCTTCCTATCTCAAATATTAAACTTTTATTTGCCGTTGTCCCAGACATGCAAAAATCAAACATGCTCTCTATATATATTTATAATATATATATATATATATATGTATATATTTCTATATATTTTTATTAACATACTTTTTTTATTATATATAGATATGTATTTTTATGTATATATAAATATATATATACATATGTACTAATATAGATATATATATATATATATATCTGCACAGCATATATAAAATGTGTGTATATATATATATATATATATATATATATACACACACACACATTATATATATACATATATATATATATATATATAGTATAAATGTGTGTATATATTATAAATATTTTCAGTACACTAATTCTGCTCTCCCTGCATTATGTGTACAATGTATACTACTACAGTACAGACAGCAGCAGCCAGGCAGCCTGGCCAGCAGGACTGACATGTACCTTACCTCAGGACTGCTGGACCACCTTCACACTGAGCTGCTGTGTGTGCCTGCTGGGTCTGCCCATGGCCATACTGGTGGATATAGCTGGGGGCGGGGCTGGCTGGGCTGCTTCAGGCTCTTGGTGCGGTGGTGGCGGACGGCAAGCATGTGACGTCACACGCAGTGCGTCACGTGGTGCGGAGGCGGCACTGCCGATTGACTGCGAGTTAGTGGCGCTTGAGGGCTACTAAAGCCCTCCGGGGGCCTCAATCATGTTGTTGCTTTCAACTTTGAGCCACAGGTGCCGCGGGTGGGGTGCGCAGCCAGGGGGCGGGGCCTCGGATAAGCACTGCAGGCTGCTGTAGAAGAGTAAAAAAAACCTGTGTCTACAGCAGTGCATACAGGCCCAGCACAGACCCTTCTGTGTGGGCCTATTCTGATTGTGGGCCTGGAGCTGTAGCTCCATCAGCCCCATTAGTAATCCGGCCCTGATAACAGTAATATGCAATGTTCCTGTGATGAAAGCCTGCTATTTACAGTATAAGACACCTGTCCTCTTTGAACTCCAGCCGAGAAATGGACTGGACATGCTCATGAAGCCTTTTACCATTGGCCCAGCCAGATCTAGTCAGGATTGGTTGAGTCAGTGCAGCCTACTCTATAATAGTTTGGTTCCTCTGCCCAAATATCATTCAGGATTACAGTAGTGCAGGATTTCAAGTGTATACACTGATATGTGGTGTCTAGATCAGTATTTCTTAGTAGACTCTTTCAAAAATAACTTGCTGTCACTCAGCTGCTGGTTTCTCCTTCCTATACTACAGCAATAATCTGTAAGCTATAGGCAGAGGGTAATGCAGAGAGGTAGTGATGGGTACGGAGGGGTCAGAGAAGTGGTGTAGAGAGGTAGTGATGGGTACGGAGGGGTCCGGGAGTAGGCAGAGAGGTAATGTTTAGTATGGAGGGGTCAGTAATACAGAGCAGAGAGGTAATGGTGAGTATGGAGAGGTCATGGGGAATCGTGCAGAGAGGTAATGGTGAATATAGAGTAGTCAGGGAAGTAGAGCAGAGAAGTAGTGCTGGGTATGGAGGAGTCCGGGAGTAGGCAGAGAGGTAATGTTTAGTATGGAGGGGTCAGTAATACAGAGCAGAGAGGTAATGGTGAGTATGGAAGGTACAGGGAGTTGCACAGAGAGGTAGTGCTGGAGTCTGCAGGAACAGGCTGCAGACAGGGTTAAATTCCCTCTAGGATTCTATTGTAGCACACAAACAGACCTGTGCATAACATGGGTTTAATTGATTTGTTGTTTTTGTGATTGGTTTCTAGTGCTTGGGTGGAGGATAAAACACTTTCTATTCTTGGGGGCGGGTGAGCGATGCCAGCTAGTTAACGGTGACTAGGCAGCCGAATTTGTGTCTAGCTAGAGTGAGGGTACCTGGTGTCATCCTCACAAAAATCTGCTGTGCAATTTGGGCTGTGACCAATAAAAAACAGTTTTCCAGCAAGAAGTTGTGCCTTCTGCCAGGTGACAATATGACAATATACATACATAAATTTATTCTGACTGCCGGGATCCTGACTGTCAGTCAATCTTATGTATTCCGTTTAAAGAACCATTTTTATTAGACACTTTGTTTGTCTTTTTTATATTGTTCAGGTTAAGGACACTTAAATGACCAGGTGCTGTCTGAGCATATAGTAAATGTTCATGTTCAGTGGAATTAAAGTTATTAACTGTCACTTTCCATTTTCTGGCTGTTATAGAGAGATCTTGGCACTCTTCCTACTAGCCACAGGGAGATCCTTGAAACTTGACGTGTCTTTCTCATATAACACTACGTTGTTAAATTGTTTCAAAAAGCATTGGAGATCTAGTGTTGACAGTTGTAAGGATTAGGACAGATATACATAATCTTTAACTGTTGGAGTATAAAGGTGTAATGATTATGACTGTACTTATTTAGTTCTATGAAACACACACACAAAAATGTTTAAGTGTTTCTCTGTTGATCTGTGCTCAGTTTATTTCTTATTCAGTGTACACATAATCCTCTGCTTTATCCATCCTTATCCTTGCCCTCTTGTCTCCTCCACTTGCTGTTTCCCCTTTTTGCTCTAATCAGTCAACCATCCAACCCCCTGCTTCTTTCCAACACCTTTCCTGTTCCTCCACTCTCAACCCTTCCTTCATGAGCTTGTTACCCCACCGCTAAGCCCCATTCCCTCCTGGTTCTGCCTGTCACCTCCAGGGCTGCCAAAATAAATTCTGGGCTCGGGTACAGCAACATCCCATGGGACCACAGCATGTTGGGTATGGCTGCACCAGTGGCGTAACTAGGGCAGGGCGAGCGGGGCATGTGCCCTGGGCACCATGGGACAGGTGGTGGCTGGGCAGGGGGGGGTGGGCGCCGCCGGCCACGGTACTGGCCCATCCTAGATAGCCAGTGTAGTGCCGTCCGCAGTGAGTGCGGTCAGCACTACACTTTTACACAGGACCGGCGTTAGGCTTCCCAGCGCCGGTCCTGTGCTGCACAGCTGAGCCCCTTCCCTCCCCCTGAGCGCTTGCCCAATAGCGCCAGGAGGAGGGTGGCAGGCAGGCTCATGCTGTGCATAACACACATCGCTGCCAGCGCTGGTGGCGATGTGTGTGTTAATCAGCAGCCAATGAGGGTCAGACAGACTCTCTCTTGTGTATTTGTCGGGGACGACGACACACACTTATACTGGGCCACTGCATCGGGGGGGACTACTGGGAGGGGACTACTACTGGGGGCACTGGTTTGGGGGGGCTACTACTGGGGGCACTGCATTGGGGGGGCACTACTATGGGGGTACTGCATCATGGGGGACCACTACTGGAGACTACTACTGGGGGGGACTACTACTTGGGGCACTGCATCAAGGGGGACTCCTACTTTGGGCACTATATAAAGGGCACTGTATAGGGGGGACTACTACTGGGGGCACTGCATTGGGGGGGACCACTACTGGGGACTACTACTGGGGGGGACTACTACTGGGGGCACTGCATCAAGGGGGACTCCTACTGGGGGCACTATATAAAGGGCACTGTATAGGATGGACTACTACTGGAGGCACTGCACAGGGGGGACAACTACAGGGGGCACTGAAAAGGGAGAACCACTAAAGGGGGCACTGCATAGGGGGGACAACTACTGGGGGCCTGCATAAGGGGAACAACTACTGGGGGCACTGTATAAGGGGCACTGCATATGGGGGATCACTACTGGGGACCTGCATATGGGTGATCACTACTGGGGGCACTGTATAAGGGGAACTAATGGGGGGCTGCATAAGGGGGACCACTACAGGGGGCACTGTGTAAGGGGCCCTGCATATGGTTGACAATTACTGGGGGCCTGTATAAGGGGAACTAATCGGGGGCTGCATAAGGGGGACCACTACTGGGAATACTGTATAAGGGGCACTACTGGGGTCCTGCACAAGAGGGACCACTACTGGGGGCATTGTATACTGGGGGTACTATATAAGGGGTACTACTGGGGGCCTGCATAAGGGGGACCACTACTAAGGGCACTGCATAGGGGGGACTGTATAAAGGGCACTGCAGTAGGGTGCATATTGAAAGAAATGTTCCCAGTGACAAGAAAGGGGTGTGTGTCAAGTTGACATGCCCCATTTTTAAGTGGCCATGCCCCTTGTGACCACTCCAATTTTCCAGCGCTCGTCTGCAGCGCACACACATGGGGGTTGGGGCGGGCTCCATTTTAAAATTTGCCCTGGGATCCAAATACCCTTGTTACGCCACTGGGCTGCACCCATTTGTGGGTGGGTCTAGTATGTGAGAAGCACCCACTCTCAGGAGCATGGCATAGCACCCAGCAGCTGGGACTAAAGTATTCACTATTAGGATGGTGGGGCAGTCCCATAATAGCTGCATTTTTAGCTGGATGTACAGTATTTAGATGCTAAAATGTAACAGACAAAAATTAAAGTGCAACTATTTTGTACATCCCTCATATTAATAACACATAAACAAAATCTATTTTTTGTCATAGAGATAGATGAATGACTGATTTCATTTTCACATAACATCAAGTCATCTTAAACACACACATTCCGCTGCTTGTATCCTTTCCCACTGCTCCATGCTCCTTCCTCACTATCTACCCTATCTGTGTCACCCCTGTCTGTCTGCCCCTCCCCTTTAGAATGTAAGCTCTCACGAGCAGGGCCCTCGTCCCTCAAGTGCTTCTCCTTCCCCTACTTATATTATCAATTACTCCTAACTCCTCAATTGCCACCTAACACTTGGTTGCTGACGTGCTGCTGCTTGTGTTATGCAGCTATGTTTATAAACCATGTCCTTGTCCTGCATTGTTTTGTATTACTAGTATTAACTGTTTTTCTTGTGTGCTCATTTATGTACTGTGTAAGGCGCTGCAGAACCTTTGTGGTGCCATATAAATAAAGGATAATAATAATAATAATATGATGTAATATGATATATGTATATTATGTAATATGATTCACAGGTTGACCCTAATGTGTCTTTTTCCGCAGTGTGACTGTGCCTATATACTAATGCCGCTACCGATGGTATTCATAGAGAGACGTCCACCGGCTGTGGCACTTATCTGCTGCTTTTCGTATTAAGACGCACCATCGATCCCACATCGGTTGCACCATGAACATTGCACAAGCCCTATGGAGGGGCAGAATGTCTGTCTGACCATGGCTGCTGAAATTAGTGCCCTGTGGAGGCGCAGAATGTCTGTCTGAACATGGCTACCATAATTCGTGCAACTGCGGAAAAAGCCACGGTCATTGACCACGGCAAAGCCACAGTAGCTGACCACGGCACAGCCACGTCTGGCTAGCCACCCCCCTGTTGCCACTGAAATTGATTCTCTCACTGTTCATATTTATTCTGCTACTTTTGGCAGTAACCATCGCAACGCATGCACAGTGTGCCTCGGCGGCGTGCACAGACTGAATAAATCGCCCTCTTGCATAGGGATTATTATATTTGGGAATAGTCAGGTTTCATAAAATCCATAAAGTACTGTAGAAAAGAGTTATTAACATTATTCATAATAAATATGAAAGAATGATTTGTGTCACTGAAATAGCCATTGTGATTTATCTACAGATCACTGTGAAGATATGTATTTGCTTATATGCTGTATATTATGGATTATCAATGGGGTTGAAGTCAGGGCTCTGTGGCGGCCAGTCAAGTTCTATTACACCAAACATGGCAAACCATTTCTTGATGGACCTCACCCTGCTTATGGGGGCACTGTCATACTGACACAGGAGAGTTTTTCCCCAACTTGTTACCATAAAGTCGAAAGCAATTCATTTTCTTGCATCTCATTGTAAGCTGTAGCATTATGATTTCCATTCACTGGAACTGAGGGGCACAAGTCAAACTATGAAAAGCCCCAGACCATTATACAGTGTACTATAACACTGCTATGCAAAGCCCCAGACCATTATACATTGTACTATAACGCTGCTATGCAAAGCCCCAGACCATTATACAGTGTACTATAACACTGCTATGCAAAGCCCCAGACCATTATACAGTGTACTATAACACTGCTATGCAAAGCCCCAGACCATTATACAGTGTACTATAACACTACTATGCAAAGCCCCAGACCATTATACAGTGTACTATAACACTGCTATGCAAAGCCCCAGACCATTATACAGTGTACTATAACGCTGCTATGCAAAGCCCCAGACCATTATACAGTGTACTATACAGTGTACTATAACGCTGCTATGCAAAGCCCCAGACCATTATACAGTGTACTATAACACTGCTATGCAAAGCCCCAGACCATTATACAGTGTACTATAACGCTGCTATGCAAAGCCCCAGACCATTATACAGTGTACTATAACGCTGCTATGCAAAGCCCCAGACCATTATACAGTGTACTATAACACTGCTATGCTCATACTTGCCGATTTTAGTGAACTTCTCTCTGGGAGAAGGCCAGAGAGGAATTGCTGCTGACAGTTTCTGGGGAAGGCGCCAGACTGTAGATGTCATTAGGCTCCAGCACAGCAGTAATGTTGTGATTCACAGGTCTGCGAGGAGGTGGTGGGGCTAAACGACAATGTTTGCATGAGTTTAGCACTGCCTCTCTGTATGTACGGACTCGCAAATTCTCTGCATAATCTCCCCATCCTGCCCACTTCACTAGGAAGTGGGAAAGATGCAAGAGATTAGCCTACTCTCCCGGGAGTGTGTGGGGGGGGAAGGGCTACCCAAAAAATCGTGACTCTCCCACAATTTCCGGGACAGTAGGTAAGTATGGCTATGTTATGATATTGCTATGCTGTTACACTAAGCTGAGACTATTATGCTATTATACTATTATCCATCAATACTGCTAAGCTGATCCTGTGTCACTGCCATGTTACTGCTGAAACACTACTGTGCTGCTGTGACTACTAAATACAGTACCAGTGTGTTGATTTATCATTATCACTGTGAATATTACTTGAAACTGGCCGGCTTTATGACCTATACAATCAAAATGAAAGTAGTCATGCAGTAGTTCCTGGTGCTTTTTAAAGATCAATTGAATGATTTGCTGTCACTCTTTTTGGAAGAGAGAGCTGCACATCAGGAAGAGGTGAAAAAGCCTTGATGGTTGGAGTGGAAGCACCAACTGACAACTTGCCATTGGATCCCATTATACCAAAAATAAAATTGGGTGATAATTCAGATACCTTTCTGACGGAATCAGTATGATTTACCGCCGGCCGCCCAGCAAGGGTGACAATCCCGATCGTTAATTAAGGTAAGTATCGCTGACCTTTCTCCCCCTAACTCTCCCTTAGGGGTGCCTAACCTAACCTCACCTCCGAGTGCCTAACCCTAACCCCCCCTCTAAGTGCCTAAACCTAACACCCCCTTCCCCGCAGCCTAACCCCAAGTCTCCCGGGAAGTGCCTAGCCCTAACCTCCCCCCGGGGGTGACTAACCCTAACCCCCCATTCCCCTAGCCTAACCCTCCCAGGGGGATGCCTAAAACTTAGTCCCCCCGGAAGCCCCTAACCTAAAACTATGGCTGTCCGCGCCCGGCGCCCGGCTTACCTTCGATCGGGATGGCGGGAGTCGGGCTCCCGGCATAGGTAAAATAACAGGTGTCGGGATTTCGACACCTGTCATTAGACCCTTGCCGGGATTAGACAGTCAGGATGCAGGCGGTTGGCTTCAGACCATCGGCATCCCGACTGCATACCTTTCTGACAACTTTTGAATGTGTCGCCATTATGCAGAAATGACCTAAGGATACCTGGTCAATTTGATTCTCTCTATTACTGGCAGGAGAGGCTAAACTAGCATTTACAGCTCTGTCTGATAAGGAGCCAGTGGCCAAAGAGGAAATAAAATGTCAACTGTGAACTATCGGCTTTGGATACAGAATCTTATCAACAGAGGTTCCGCACTAAGGCCCTCATTCAGAGCCACTCGCTAGCGGCAGTACGCTCTTTCCGAGCGATGTTCGCACATCTGCGCATGCGTACGGATCGTTATACGCATGCGCGAACCAGTCAGTGCGGCCGAAATTCATGTGCTCGCAATATAGCGAATGCCTGCTATTTTGAGTGACAGAATGAGGCGTATGTGGGTGGTAACAGGGGAAGGTGCTTGAAAATGGGGAGTGGAGATCCGAACGCAGGCGTGCTTAAAGGTCAAAACGGGCGTTTTATGGGTGTGCATAATTAATACAGCAGCGTCATTGACCATGTCACTGGGTTATTTTATAGCCAGAACTGCTCGCAAGATTGTGGTAGCAAAAACCAACCACAAGAATAGCGAGCAGTTCATAAGCTGGTCGATGTACTCGATTAATCTAATAAATAGCGGACATGACGTATGGTGCGAGCGGCCAGGGGGCGTTTTTAACAAATAAACGAGCGTATGTTTTGCTCACTCGTTCAGACTTAGAGGTGTGAACAGACTGCAATTTGCGAACGGATCATTTGAATAGCCACCCCTTGTTTTTGAACGAACGACCGCAAATAGCGAACGGCTCTGAATCAGGCCCTAAGTCACTGTCCTTGGCACATGTAGATTGATGGACCATGCTTCTAAGTGGCTGCAGCCGGTGCTTGATACTACATAACAATTAATGGAGGTGATTGTGGTGTGTGTTTATTTACCTACTTCCAGCTCGGCTGGCATACTAGGTCATGATTCATCAAGTGGAGAAATTGACTGTAGCAATCCATTTGATGGAGAATGCTCTGGCAGCGGAGAAGTAGGTTGGTCCACTGCCAGCACTGGGATATCCTCCGTTTGGGTCCTAACAGGTTCAGATGTGTACTCCTGCATCTATTCTCAATGCGATGTGAGTAAGCCACCAGGTCCCGGGCAACTCTGCTTGCGTCGAGTGTCTTTTTGTGCAATGCGCTGTGACTAGATGCACCAGAAGGCTGTGCT
This sequence comes from Taudactylus pleione, assembly GCA_031769625.1. Taxonomy (NCBI): domain Eukaryota; kingdom Metazoa; phylum Chordata; class Amphibia; order Anura; family Myobatrachidae; genus Taudactylus; species Taudactylus pleione. Next base: position 10,450,812 of record JAUIMM010000154.1, read on the forward strand.
GATTATTTTGATATATGACACTTGTATATCTGTGTGCAACTGAGGGCCTGACTTAGAGCCGCTCGCTAGATGCGATCGCTCGCTCCCAGCGTATGCAAATCCAGCGCACGCCCAGCAAGGCAGGAGATTGCATGGCAAGGCATTAGCTCGCCCACTATGTCTTGGCGAGCGATCACTTTGTGTATGCAGACGCCCACCAGCCATTCATAAGAGGCCCACTTGCACACGTCATCTCCTGAAAGAGCATGAAAACATTGGTACATCGAGCACCATCGGATGTGCTCGCAGCGCTTGAGGTTGACTATACCTGGCCACAAGCACTGCGATCACTTCAGTGTGAAATACAAGCAGGTGACGTGTACAATGACGCTGCCTGTTAATTATGCACGCCTATGAAACGCCATTAAAACACACAGGCACGCTTGCGTTCGTACCTCCACTCCCCCGTTTCTACTGGCCTGCCCCTGTTACCACCCACAAACGGCCTCTTCTGTCACTCATTCAACTGGGCTGTCTATGTTGGACGAGCGAGCGCTTCCCGATCTGTCACAGTGGTTCGCGTATGCGCATTGTGATGCATACACATGCGCAGAATGCAAATATCGGCCAGCTACGACCGATCGCATCCTAGCGAGCAGTTCTGTATCAGGTCCTGAGTCTGTAAAGGGAACTTGGCTGCAGCCGTTGCATCGTAGCACTTCATATCCTGACTGAGAGAGTCAGTCGCACACAGATATTCAAGTGTCACATATCAAATTAATCAGCACAGTCACCTGGTGCTCCCAGTAGCGTCTCATTGCAACTTAGATGCATTTTCAACAAAACAAAGGCAAAAAAGATGCCCGGCACTAGCAGAGTCTCATGAGACCTGGCACACTGAAAGAGGCTGTTTGACATGGCTGCAGCAAAGGTGTGCGATCACACATATGTAGTTCAGCAGAGGTTGTCACCTGCAGCTTGAATGCCATCACTTGTATTTGTGATTCCATGGGTGCCTGAATCTAATGCATCACGGCTTGCGGTCTATGGTTTCTCTCTACACCGAGAGTTTTATTGGCCAGTCAGGGAAAATCCAGTCCCATTTGGTATGGAGTCAAACCTGTGTCTGGTACTGGCTGCCACTGTGTATCCTTCCAGTAGAGGGAGCATACTGAGGCTAACTGTCCTCAGATGAATTGGAAATCTTTACTATGGGTACACCAATGATTCAGGTACTGGTTCCAATTGAACATAAGTTGGCCATGAGCATGGTGAATTTGGGCCCTGCCAACACTTTAATTATGCAGAGTCTGCTCACCAATGAGAAAGTTTATTATGATCAACCTATGTGTATTGGCTGCATACATAGGGATGTGCAAACATATCCAACTGCTCTAATCCCTTAAACTATGAAAGTGGAAACTGCCACATTAAGGGCACGATCCAGAGGTAGATGCTATTGTAGCCACAGCTGCATTTATTTACACAGCTTTGACTGCGTCTTTAAGCTAATGCCGTGGGCTTCCTACTCAGACACCCACCGGCTGTATCACTACATTAAGACGCACCATCAAATGCATTGGTTGCACCATTGTATGCATTGCGGAGATTGCACCTACCTTATGGCATGTGCAACTTCTCTCTCTGAACATGGCTGCCGGAGTCATTGCATCTTTGGATGCAGTAGTTGACTGTGACACACCCACAACATGCCCGCGTCTGGCTAGCCAACCCACTGTTACTTCACAGAAATGATCATTGAATTTGCATGAATCTGCATGCACTTTGGTCTGTGCTTTGTAATTTAACCATCAGGACGTATGCACAGTATGACTTGGACGTATTCACAGACATAAAACATTGACCACTGGCATGCGGAATCAACAGTACATGCACCTCTAAATCATGCCCTAAGGGTGGAGAGTTACCCTTATTTGCTGGCCTCTGTGTTGCTTGGTCAGGATTGGCCAATATTTTTCTCCCTTTGTGAAGAATAGGATAGTCCATTGTAATTCCCTTCTGAAACATGTGGAGAAACATTTCCCCTTTCTCCTGATCATTTTTCTAACTGGGTAAATATTGGAGCTGGAAACAGATAAAAATTTTTTATAATGATTGGGGACCTGATTCAGAAGTGGACACTAATGAAGTAGTGGCTGCGACTTTTGTTGCATCTGCTACTGCAAATTTATGCTAATGTGGCAGCTGTAGGGCTTCCTACTGAGACACCCATGGCTGTAATCACTATGCAAATAGTCACACAATCAAGCGGACATTTGCCACACCATCAGACATTACAGCAACCTTAAGGTTGCTTAGAATGTCTGACGGTATATAATTCATAACGCTGGGTATTAGTACTAATTGGTAACAAGCAAAACTGAATTGAACTGCTGCATGATCACAGGTTTAAAGCATATGTAATGTCTTTCTTTCCAACTGATACAGATCTTAAGATATGTAAGGAGCTCCTTGCGAGCAAGTTGTCAGCTCAAGTGGCACATGATAACACAACATCGTCTACTGCTTCAGTTTCTCTTGCAAATGCTGCTGCCAGTAAACAATTGACATTTTTCAATAGACCCACTAGTGATGAGGATGAGTCAACTCAGTGCACTTGAGTGAAACTACATTATGATATCTTGTCAGGCTTAAAAGAGTTGCCCACAATTATTGACACCTGCACCAATACTCAATCTGATACATTAAGCGTCAATAGAATGGTGGAGGATTATTTTAATGACGGTGTACAAATTAGCATATCACACAGTCCCTTTGAATACCGGGAGGAAAAAAGGGAATTTGGAGCCACTTGTATAAACTAGCTTTGCTTTACAGTGTGTACTCGGAAAGCCAGGAACCTTGTGAGCAAAATGAATATGAGGCTATCTCCTCAAAACTTGAAAAAACTTATGTTCATAAGTGGGCCTTTCACGATCCAGTCTGACACTGGGAGACAGGTACTTCTTTCTGGATTCAATTAATACCGCTGACTGGACTACAAGAAAAATGCTATAGTATTATGTTTTCATGTTTACCTACTGTTACAATCCTATTCAGAACTCAGGAGGGGTTTCTCTGCCACAGTTCCCCACCCCCACCCCTTCCCTCAGGATGCCTCTGCAACCCTGTATCAGGCCTTATGTGTATGCATTCAGTAGCTGACTGTTCTGATGGGGCACTGTAGGAAGTGAACATTTAACCTTACTTAGTATTGTTGATGTATATTTACTGAGGTTAGAATATGATGCTTTTATTACAACCACATTGCATATCTATCCTGTGAAAAACTTTCATAATTTAATTTAATTTATTTTAATGCCATGTCCAAGTGGCAGGCTGAGACTGTGGATTAGCCGCATGTAGGAAAGTGTGTCTTGTCTGTTGTTACAGTATTCTTATAGTTTCAGAAATTTTTTTGTATTATATGAATGCCAAAGCCAAACAATAGACCAGCAATGTTGTATAGCTGTATTTACACATGCACACCAGTTTTTCTTATGTCTTCCTTTAACCTTTCAGTTTATCTTCATTTGGATATTGAGCTGTAAAATAAAAGAATGTGATGTTTACAATAAATACAGACCTAGGAGCCGTCAGAGCAATGTCAGTCACACCTATTCCTAATCCTGCTTTACAGCGAGTATGACATTATGACTGAGAGGGTGCAGTGGTGATATTGTGAGTCCTTGAACACTAATCCCCGTGTCCTTACAAAACTAATTTCATGGCCATTACAATAAGCTTTGAGACATAAAAGAGAACGAACTTTGCTGGAACTTGATCATCTAATCTACAGTACTTGCAGTCTAATATCTTTTAATGTCTTTTTTTGCCCTTTTGAACTGAGGTTTTCATTATCGAAACATTATCGATTTATGCTGCATTCAATATTTTAAATTGCTTTACATGTTATTATCCTAAAATGTAGTTCTAGTGATATCACAGGTGCTGAGGTTGCTCATAATCAAATGCCCACTGTTATCATGTGTTTCCGTACCATTGCCTTGCATCCCCTGTTTGGCTTTCTCACATTTTCTTCTTTAGTTTTTCCAACTCACCTTTTGCTTTTTGCACTGATTGCTTAACCGCACCCTTCTCTTCCCATGTCTCAGTGCAGCCTATATGGGAACCCCAAGAAGCAGCTGCACTAAGGACTGAGGGCCTGATTCAGCAAGGAGTGCACGGATGCAGACGCACGCAATCAGTCGATGGTTTTGCTCTGCGCATGTGTATGCATCGCAGTGCACTTGTGCGAACTAGCTATTGCGATGGGAACTGCATTTGCAGAGGCTACGCAGACCTAGAGCACAGTGATTAACAGGAAGTGGCATTTGTGGGTGGTTGGGCAAGAGCAGACGTGCCTGTGCGTTTGGACAGCTTTTCAGAGGCGTGAATAATTAAGCCCTTTCGGCGACGGACGTAGCCTGAGGTCTAGTTGCACACAGGAAGTCTCGCTATGTCTGCGGGAGGGTCTGGTCAACCGCTATTGTGCGTATGGGTCCGATGGTTCTCGATGTTACCGATGTTTCCGCTGTTTTGCCAGGTATAGAGGACGCAAGTAAAGGGATGTGGGTGGTATTATGTAGTGCTGGGTGTCTGCTTATTCTGCTACGATTGCCGTGCGTATGCATTCATTAGCATATTCTCACGGTGGCCGGGTGCGTGCAGCTGATCCGTGTGTTCCTTGCTGAATCAGACGCTGAGATCCCTCTTAGTGACCCTGTTTATAGTGCAGCTGGAAAATTACATCACGTACAAATCACAGTAGAAGTCACCATCTAAGTTTACTATTTGCCAAGCTCAGTAGAGATTCTTTTTGTTTACATAGGATACACTAATTGGGCCTGATTCTGAGTTGCATGCAATGCAGATAGTTGAGCAAATGGTTGATTTTTTTCATTTGCACATGCAGTAGCTAAAATGTTATACCACACATGCATCCCATGTTGTGGGCACACAGAGTCGCAGTAGCGATTGTGACTGGGAGGTGGCTATTCAGAGGCACAGAGATGTACCATCTTGTGGATGCGTTATGGGAGTGTTGTGGGCATTGTAGGACTGGGGCATAAAGGGCCCACCGGGGGAATGCAATGATAGGGGACCATGCGTAAAGGGTGTGGCCAGCCTCCACAGTAGCATGACTCTCCATTAGGCAAATTTTGGTGTAGTTTCTATAGAAGCAAACCAAGAACCGATGTTTAGCAGTGGTCCTGCTTGACCTGGTAACTGACCCTCTAATAGAGTAACAATGTAGAATTCAGTGCACAGTCTGAAACACGGCACCTAGAGGATGGGGTGGGGACCTCAGGCAGTGGGGCCCACCAGCGATTTCCCCTGTACCCCTGTGGGCCAGTTCTACCCAGCTTCTAACTGTCATTTTTTAAACACTTAACAGTTAGGAACTGATTGGTTGGAGCACCATTTAGGATTAGCAATGAGTGATAACAAAAATATCACTCATTGATAAATGAGGCCCTTAATCACCTACTGTACATTGGAGGCCATACTCTCATGCAGAATCTGAATCTAGCATGGGCGTCTGATGGAAGCATCTAAAAATACACCAAGCAGTATTGCTGCATCTAAAGACAGACAAACTGTGCATCTCAGTCCTTGCACATTCAGCACACACCAGGGGAAGGGCTGATCCCAGCATTAGCATAAACTGTCAGAGTTCGTCAGAAGGCGCTAAAGCAGTTGCAGCAGTGTGTGACTCAAACTCATTTTACGGTATTTCAATTGTCCTATTTTGGCTGGGATATTACAATATGTAAGAATACTTTTATACTATCCATACTTTCAATTGAAAATTCATATCCACTAATTAATTATAAGCTGACTTACAAATTATTGTTATTATTAACTTTTTCTGTCATCTCCTCATGGGAAAATAAACATTAAATTACTTGTCACTATAAAGCGCGCAAGCTATGTGTAAAGTTTAGCTTACTTGTATCAATTTCAAAATATAGCAGTCTGTGCTCTGACATCACACATCCATCTTATATATTATATATTATATATATATATATATATGCAAGAAAGGGGTGGTATACGGCGCTAAGTCCTTCAATAATGTCACTTAAAGTCTTTTCCTCAAGTGAAGCACTCCCCAAACATCCAAGGTGGCAGCTCCTTTTCCCATCCACTGTAGTTCCAACAGCTTAAATTCTACAAAACAAAAAGTGGAAAAGGGCGCCTCCTAGTGCAATATCGTACAATAGCCAAGATACCCTTCACCAGTTAATTCACCTTCTATGTGGTGGAGGTGTACCTTGTAAAGTGGAATTCACCACAGTTTTGACAACATGAACAATCAATATCCATCCTCAAAGCTCCGTACTCTCATTCAATGATAGCACATGCAGAGAGGCCTATATGGGCTAGATGTCAATAACTTGATGTCCCTCCTCTTCAGGAGTATGAGCTCTTTAACAGCAAGTTAGCCCACTTTTGCATTATTACCCAACGCATTTCGTCAAATATCGACTTTTTCAGGGGTGTTTAATATCCAAACAGATATGCCCAATAAATACTTCAATTCTTTATCTGATGCACTGCCTGACAAGGGAACTGAGCACACATGCAGAGAATAGTCATCCTCACTGAATTGAGTACATCTGAGGAATATTAATTCAAAACCATTGCCTCAAGAAAGCTTGAAACACTCATTGGAAATTAAGCATATCAAAAAGGAGTGATTTATTTAAACCAGCGGTGGCCAGATAAAGAATTGAAGTATCTATTGGGCATATCTGTTCGGATATTAAAGGGTATCTTGGCTATTGTACGATATTGCACTAGGAGGCGTCCTTTTCCACTTTTTGTTATATATATATATATATATATATATATAAATATATATATATATATATATATATATATAGGGCCTACTGATTTTCTTTTATTGTTGCAATAAGATTGGAGTTCTCTGCAAAATAGCTACAGCAAATAGACACATATTGGGCAATTGTGGCCGCTTTCCATATAAGAAATAAATTAAATTCTCTACCTATATTCAGAGTTTGCAGCATGTATGCTACCACACTACCCCATCAATCTGCTGAATCATAATAAGCGTGCATTTGCATGAACCTTACGCTTGGTGCAAGATATCCATATTGAGTTCAGACTGATCACTGTTCAATGCTGAATAGTCTGCAATTCCATCAACATGCCCACAACATGTCCAGGCCACCATTACCCTACGAGCGAAGCCTCAGTTGCACACACTCACCTGCAATTGGAGATATTATTGAGATCTGTACTAGTCTGAATCGCCTGAAGTTGCTCTATGTTGCGTATGCAGGCTCAGACACGTGCACAGTTTGCTATAATTTGGGAGTCCTGACCGTAGAAGAAATTGCGCTAAATGCTGATTCAAGCCCATTGTTTACAACTGAAGTTAACTATACTGGAAAATGCAAAAAATGTACAATTCATTTTGTCTGTTGAAGTATATCATTTGTGCTAAAACGGTGCTTTCATTCTAAACAAGCTAATGAACACTGGGCCTGATTCAGACCCGGACGCTATTTGTGTCCGCTCTCTGGCTAAAAGGGGCCGGCTATTTAAATCATGTGCTCGCACTGTGTCGCATAAAGCCACCCACTAAGTAATAGCGAGCGGCCGCACTATGCGCTCGCACCTGTGTAAAGACGCCCCATTGCCACTCGCAACACACGTCCTCTCCAGCAGTTGTAGGATTAATTGGGAACATCAAGAGCCATCGGAGCTGCTCGCAGCGCTTGTGGTAGCCTTTTCCTACCACAACATTGCAAGCAGTTCTGGCTAAAATACAACCCAGTCACGTGTGTAATGATGCTTCTTTGCTAATTATGCAAACCCATTGAACGCCGTACTGATGGTCGGGCACGCCTGCGTTCGCACAACCACACCCCCGTTTTCAAGCACCTTCCCCTTTTACCACCCACAAACGGCACTATCTGTCACTCAAAATAACGGCCCGACTACGGGCTACAGGCAAGCACTTTCCCATCGCAAAGACTGGTTTGCGCAAGCGCATTGCAACTCATACGCATGCGCAGATTGCAAAAAATCGCTCAATACGAGCGAGCGCAGCATAGCGTCCGGGTCTGAATCAGGACCTCTATACCTTAACTGATAGAGTCTGAGTTTAGGGTGGCAGCATTATGAAATGCCCTTTCTATGCACATCTTATTTTTTCTTCTGCATGTATTGCTTACAGTACAATAAACAATGCATATTTAAAGTACTAGTAGACTACATCTATTTGTTTTAATCACAAGGCATTTAGGTGGAAATCCAATTGGCCATGGGGATAGAAGCATAGAAACATAGAATTTGACGGCAAATAAGAACCACTAGTCTGCCCCTTTTCATGTATCCTTTTGACAACTTCAACCTTATTTGCTCCTTAGGTCTCTCTTAAGGATATTCTTATGCCTATCATAAGCACGTATAAATTGTTCCCTTCCTTTACGGGAATGTTCTCTGCTGTGCATGGCCTATGCACCGTTTTAGTTGCCCTTCTTTGTACCATCTCTAATGTATATCTATCCTTCTGAAGATATGGCATCCAGAACTGAACACAGTATTCTAGATGAGGCTGTACCTAGGACCTATACAGTGGCATTATCACTTCTTTTTTCCTGCTACTGAATCCTTTCTCTATGCAACCAAGCATCTGCCTGCCTTCTAGTCATCTGAAATGGTGACTCCTAAATTCCTTTTCTCTTCTAAATTTTCCATCATAGTGTCCTTGATACTATATTTAGTCTTTAGGTTATTGAGAACCAAGCAGTGGCGGATCCAGGGGGGGGGGGGGGGCGATCGGAGCGATCGCCCCCTAGCACAGTCCATCCTTTTTCTCTCCTCCGTATTATTGTGTGCCCTCCCCCTGCTCTGATCCTTGGTCAGTGCACTGTGCTGTGATGGGAGCTGCTGTGTAAGCGCATCGCGTTACCATCTGGGGGGGGTGTCATGACAGTCTGTCGATAGGAAGCCAGGGAGGGAGAAATGGCTGGTCGGAGACTATCATCCCTGCACTGTCATCCATTACATGGCAATCCCGCCCAACACGTCCTCAGCACAGGCAGGTAATTGGCTGCCGTGGTTCGGCAGGGGCACCACTGCTGTGTGTGTGACTGGAGGCACCTGGAGATACAATAGACATAACAGGAACTTTGATTTGAGTACTCACAGGGGTTTTGGAAAGGAGCTGGGAAGGAATAACAAGGGAGGGCTGCTGCTGCTGAGATAAAGCTGTCAGGGATCAAAGGCTATTTCTTCCCTGACTTGTACAATTGTGGCATTAGGCTGCTCGTAACGCCGTGTTTCTAGCTATAAAAAAAAAATTCATGCTTGTCAGACAGTGCAGTGTATACCCAGGGCCATCTCTTCCATTGGGGTTGTTGGGCAGTTGCCCAAGGGCCCGAAGCTTGTAGGGGCCCACCAACCCGCCCCCCTGCAGCTGCGGTCAGTTGGTAAATTTGTGATATTTTTATAAGCCAGCTGCCGGTGCACTGTATTCTGTCGCGGTTTCACTTCATCCACCGGCTTTAGACCAGTCAGACAGAGTTTCTCTGCATGTGTGGGAGGTCTGATGGGCATGCAGGAGGATTTAATTTTATTGACCATTTAAATTTTTTTCCCGTGAATGGCTGGGTAGGGGCCCCAGTGAATTGCTTTGCCCAGGGCCCACACTGCTGTTAAGACAGCCCTGTGTATACCCACAGTTTCAGTCCTAGCAGCTGTGTACTGTCTGTTACAGTATTCTGTCCTAGACTGTCCCACTGCTGCTGTTGTCCTAGAGGTACTGAATAGCCATAATTCATAGAGCAGAGCTTCTCACCTATTTTTTATTTTTATTTTTTACATGTGCCCAGTGTTACAGTAAATGTTTACCAACCAGGGGCAGCTCAATGCCCAGACTGATAGGCTTGCCCGGAGTGCCATAGTCTGAAGGGTGAAGTCTTGCCTCAGCCACTGGCTGAACCTTTTTAGAGGGACACTCTGTGTAGCTCACCACGGAGGCGCAACCTTTGACATGCGTGGTTTCCCAAAGCGGCTTTCCTCTCCTGAAGCTATTGGACGTGCCCAAGTATCCCATATAATGAGGAGGAGAAGGTGTCAGAATTAATCATTAAATCACACCCCCTAAAATAAGAGTCTAGGGGCCTGATTCAGAGCCGCTCGTAAGCGGCCGCTCGTTCGCTCCGAGCGATGTTTGCCCAACTGCGCATGCATACGGATCGTTATACGCATGCGCGAACCAGTCAGTGTGCTCGCAAAATAGCGAATGACTGATAATTTGAGTGACAGGAGGAGGCGTATGTGGGTGGTAACGGGGGAAGGTGCTTGAAAACGGGGAGTGGAGATCCAAACGCAGGCGTGCTTAAAGGTCAAAACGGGCGTTTTAAGGGTGTGCATAATTAAAACAGCAGCGTCATTGACCACGTCACTGGGTTATTTTATAGCCGGGTCTGCTCGCAAAATTGTGGTAGCAAAAATCAACCACAAGAATAGCGAGCAGTTCATACCCTGGTCGATGTACTCGATTAATCTAATAAATAGCGAACATGACGTAGGATGCGAGCGGCCAGGGGGCGTATTTTTTAAAAAAACGACCGCAAGTTTTGTTCGCTCGTTCAGACCTAGAGACGTGAACAGACCGCAAAGAGCGAACGGTTCATTTGAATAGCCACCCCTATTTTCTGGACGAGCAAGCGCTAATTGCGTCCGGCTCTGAATCAGGCCCTAGATCCGACCCTGGACCCAAGTACATGATTTTGAATTTTTTTACATTAAACTGTAGTTGCCATGTTCTTGCCCATTCCTCTAGTCTACCCAGATCCTCAGTCAATTGTTTTACGTTAACCCCGTGCGTCATTTCCCTTAGGTGGACATTTCCTCATAGCTTCAGGAGCTGCAAGGAAAAGTCCACAAGGAAAAGGCGCCATTAAGGGTTTAATGCAGAATCAGGGGGTTTCCATGTGTTAACCCCTGCTTTACTTGCTTTACTGCATGTGGAAAATTTCCCCGTGCGGTCCAGGTAATTAGTTACTGGGTTTACTAATTGGATTTCCCCCAATGAAATTTATGGATTGACTATACAGTAAACATGGCCTAAGGGATTTTAGATGAAATTTGGAAAAACCACTGTGCATGGGCATATCTACAGTATAATGGGTGCATGGTGTGTGCTGCACAGCCTGTACTTATTCACGACATCTACCTCTCCATTGGCAACACAGAAGCCAGCTTTAAAATGGCACAGGTGCTATATTCCCAGAGATCTGCGCATGCTGAGCAGATTGGGGAATGTGCCAGTGAGAGGGGAGGGGGGGGGGGCTGCCTTTGTGATTTAAATATACAGTGTAGTTTATAAACATATCTGCAGTAACTGATTTGGGGCCTTCTGATCCATATCTGTAAAAGTCCCTTGTCTAGTCAAACTGGCTCCTCCTTCGAATTTATACACAAGAAAATTAATCTGTATAATGTATTTATTATTTAAACAATTTTTTCCAAATTGAAATATAAAATAATATTTTGCAATGCAGCCTTCACATCCCAAAGCTGCTTTGCAAGATTGGAAGTCCTTTGAGAAATGGTGTTCCCCAGTGACATGCAACAGCATATCAAATTGTGGGGCATAATTAGACCAGTTGGACAGAAGACCTACAGGTGGGTGCACACTAGACGATGTGCTCATGATGCGATATCGTGACCGATTTCCCTTGAACTCTCCCCGGCACTCCAGGACATAATATGGTGCATAAAAACGTCCAATCTGACCAACGATCTATTGTGCGTCCTTAATGATTTCCAGTGCGTTGTGTATGAGATTGGCAGATCTTGCCTGCTGTAGGCAAGATCTGAAGATCCACGGGTACGCACATTGCCATCGTTATCGTGAGTGGATACTAACGATTTGCACATATTTTACACAATTTGTCATTCTGATGCGTCGAAATCGGACAAATCGTGCAAAATATCGTCTAGTATGTAGGCACCATTAGATTACACCCAGTGTGGATACGATTAAACACATATTTCTCTCAAAAGAAGTGACTGTTGGATTGAATTAGGTCACATAGAATAAAATTTTAATACCATTTATATACGTTACCAGCATAAGCAGGAGGTATTATACGCTAATCAGATGGGCCTTTGAGGTTATCAACCCCTGCTGAACTAGCCTTTCTTGCAAAGTATATTTGGGTGTATCCAGCCTGTACCTTGCACATATGTGTCTGGTACAGGCTGGATACATATATGGGTGTATATGTCCTATTTCTATATTTGGCTTTTTACAGATTATTGTTTGCGCCCAACTGGACATAAACCCCCTAGGTTGTGTTATGACCTATGAGATATTTTGCTACTATATTGCATTTGCATATATTTAAATTATACTACTTGCAAATTATAATATGTAATCGCATTATTCCAGAAAATCTAAACAGATCAATAATTTCAGGGAGGTTAATAGTATGTAACAATACCTTACCTACCTAGCTTCTCCATCCAGTAGACTACGGTAGGTTGCGATTTCCGCCTCCAGCTGGGTCTTTAAGCTCAGCAGGATACTAAATTCATAGACTTGGTGACCGACATCGCTTCGTATTTGCTGAACCAGCGTCTCTATGTTAGTAATATTTCCTTGCAGTTCTGCCAGCTGCATGGCATATTGGGTGTTTACATTCTCCAAAGTGACATCTGCTGCGTTTTTCTGCCAATACAGCAATGGGCTGTCAGTAATTTTAGATGGGCAAATAGAAGCAGAGAGAAACGTGAATGGAAGTTAGGATTGAACATCAATGGTATATAAGTTCATTTAAGATGTTCTTGGGTCTGTGTTACTAACCATACACAATGGGGAACATATTTAAATTAGGGATGTGCAGGCTCGGTTCTACTCGGTTCCGTTCGGTTCTTTTTACCGAATCTTATTGGCTATCCAAAACTCGTGACAGCTGAAACCCAATAAGATCCGGTAAAAAGAACCGAACGGAACCGAGTAGAACCGAGCCTGCACATCCCTAATTTAAATATAGTATTATGCCAAAAATTTAGCAAATATTGGGTGTGCACAGCTAGAACATAATTTATCTGATAACACTGCACAACAATGAAAATGTTTCCAATGTGAAAATAGTTACTTCTAATTGATTTCAGCATGCAAAGAATGAATATGACATTTAAAACTCTCAGTTAGCTCTGAGTTCCGAGATATAACCCATTTATGACGATGTAGGGGTATTCCTAGTGAAATGGGCAGAATGGAGAGAATCTTACCAGCAATCTGCATTCCGCGCAGAGGGGGCGGGGCCTAATGACCCAATTAAATGAATCAGTTATTTGTCCCCTCCCCTATTCAAATATATGCGATTCACGCGATTACCCACACAAGATAACTGTGGTGCACTGAGTGACAAGCATAGTGAGCGATTCCACCAAGACATTTCAGCAATGGAACAAAGATATCAGGGTAGGTGGATCACTACTGTTGGACAGTGACGAGATGCCCCAGAAGAGGAGTACAAGCGACAAGCAAAGAGAAAGCACCCTCATGAATAGGCCAATATATTAGATAGTACTTTTGTATGCTGTATGTTTGTTTCGTATGCTGTATGTTTGTTTCGTTTTGTGTTATATTTTTGTGATTGATTGAATTAAAACAACTGTTATTTATTTTCTATCAAGAAAATATCAGATTATTTTAAAATATCTTTTCACTATGACTATATTACTAATGTACATACAGTATAGTGCAAGTAGTGTAGCTCAAAAAATAGAGCTAGTAAAAACATTCTGAAATCATTTTAGTTTTTCTTGACCTCAAATTAGTAATGTATGACTATTTTTAGAAAGGAAACAAATTAAAAGTATTAATTTGTTGTACAGTGTTATTCATCATAATAATCTGCATTAATAACATTCATGCTGCAGTTGAATAGGATAAGAAATTATGGAGAAATGTCTTTGTTAATGGAGAATTATTGAAGTGCACAAAAAAAAGTTATCTGAAACAAGAAAATGAATTATTATCTTAAATTAAAATATATATGAATGCCAAATATGAAATCATGTTTTTGTACGAGTCTGTTCATACATTGAAAAGTGATAATTACAAGCACATCAGTATGACCCCTTACACCAGGTCACAACTATTATGCAATTCTCCAACTTATTGCAGATGAGCGGTCTATGCATTCTATGCGAAAAGAATAAGAATAATATCAAAAGAGATAAACTTAATATTAATGAACGTAGGGCTCTGTAATCTCTCAAAAATGATCAAACAATAGTTGTTAAGGCTGCAGATAAAGGGGGAAGGGATGGTAATTCAGGATAAGAAGGATTATCTCTCTGAGCAAACAGACAGACAATGATAAATTCTATGTAAATGCTACTTACATATAAATTTTATGTAAATACAAGATCCCACATCTAGATATCTACAAGAGTTAAAATGCATGTTAATGTAAGCTCGGATCAAGGGAGCAATATCAGGGGAAGAATTTAATCATCTTTTCAACCCCTTTCCATTATTCCCACTTACTATGACCTCCCCAAGATTCACAATTGTCTTACTACACCCTCCTGGTTGGTCCATAATTTCTGGTGTTGGATCCATCACCACTAATCTCTAGGCTTTTGTTGACTCCTTTTTGCAATCTCCCTCCTCTCCTATATTACAGACACTGCCCACTTCTTACAGCTAGTGGGCAATGTGAAGTGGTGGCAATGATATGTGGTGTTGTGGAGACACTGTACACCATAATGGGGGAGTTGAAGCCAGCCACCACTTCCTGTGCTCAGATGGGGAGCTGGAGGAGAGATGGCATAAGTTCATTCTGGAGTCAATAATATGTATTTTATCAAAACTATTTTTTGTTTAATTTTTTTGTTTTTTTTGCAGTTTAATGGTACCACCATGGGAACCGAATTGCCCCAAGCTTTGCCAACTTATATATGGGTCTCTTCTTGAGGTAATCTTTGTGCTCTATGGGCAGTAAATTGATGATCTTATTATATTTTTTTTATTTATTTAATTATTTGAGATGGGGACTCTACTTCCATTTCATCTTTTCTTCTATATCTTAATTCCAACTCTTTCAGGCTTGTTTACACATTCTACTCAAATGAACTTCCTTGATATTGCTCTCTCATCAGGGACAATTTTATTTTGACTAAGATCTTTAAGAAGCATATTGACTGTAACAGCTATTTGAATTACTCTAGCTGCCACTATTACTAACATCCCTAAGGGCCAATATTTGCAGATCAAACATAACTGTGTTGATGATAAATTTTTGACCAAGCAAAAGATCTCACAATTGCATTAAAAGATCAAGCTTACTCTGATTCTTTTGGATCAGGCACTGAGAGAGGTTGCTATGAGGAATAGTAGTTCCCTACTAATCTCAGACAGCACATAAAGTGCTAGACCCAAATATGATGGGGTACAGGATTGGCTGGATATGGAAAAACATGGACTGCTTGAGGTCCATCCTATCCTCTGATGAAATCGTCATTTGAATTTGATGAAGAAACGCATTAGGAAAGAGATATTATTTTACTATCTTTGTATTTCTGCTCCAAAGTCTTTCCACTGAGGTGAACAATTGCTGTCCACTGAACAAACTAGATTGGAGGAGTCTGTAGCTCCACTGAAAAGCATTAAGTATCTGGGCTGTGTAAATTACACCGACTGTTCCTAGCCTTTGTATGCCGCAACTGTGATCAGAGGTAACTTGGACTTACGAGGTTGAGCAATGCGTTAAGTCACATACTAACAGTAGCTAGTATTCTCCTTCTGCCCCCAGGTCACTGGACTCAGAGCACAATGGAGACGTTGAGATTGTGTACAGCACTGAGCCAAAAACCAACAGAAGTCCAGCAATCTCCCTCAGCTCCTAACTTACTGGATATTAAATATAGACAGAGTAAAGGGTGACATATTTATAAGCTTGAATGAACATGTGCCCTCCCCTGGGTGTTCTTATCTACAACTTTTTTAGATTTGCTCCAAAATAGCAGCGAAAAAACGAATATTTATACCACAGACTGGAGTATCTTGTATACCACAGATACAGACTGTCGATTATCTGTGCTATTAAATCAATTCTTTGAATGGGATAACCAACGAACTTCTTTATGAGAGGTTATGAAACTTACATTTTTTTATTGATTACATTAATGTCTTTTTATTGTTTTTATTATATGTTATTTTGTGACATGAATGTGTGCTCATATTTTAATTTAAGGAATACATTCTATTTATTTCACAATAGAGTAACTAATGCATTGTGCCCTCCTGATTAACGTGTTTATTATCTTAGCATAGTTATTATTGTAGATGCATATGTGGATTTAGATAATTTATGAGAAAGGAGTTTCTTTTTATAACAATTAATTGATTCAGGTATAATAATCAAATAAATTAAGTGGGAATTTGAACAATTTTGTGTCATAGGGAAGAGGTCATGTTAGTAAAGGTGTATTTGTTGAAGCTATTAGCATTTCTGTCTCACAGCACTGAAGTCATGAGTTTAATTCCAACCAGGCCTTATCTGTGTGTGGTATTTATGTCCTCCCCATGTTTGGGTGGGGTTTTACAGAGTACTCCAGTTTCCACCCACAAATACTGGTAGTATAATTGGCTCCTGAACCTTTCTGTGTGTGTCCATATGGTAGGAAATATAGATTGTAACTTCTACAGAGGCAAGGACTGGTGTGAAAGACTAAATAGTCTCTGTAAAGTGCTGTGCAACATGTGTGCACAATATAAACAACTGTTAACCACTTGCCTAGTGTGCTCACCCGAGATGTGACCATGCCAAGCTGGGCTTTTCTTCACATGGTCACATCTGATGCGACCGTGTCAGAGGAGCCAGCCAGAAGCTAATCTTCCAGCTGCTGCTGGCCTCAGCCCACCCAGCCAACACCTTGGTTGCCGTGACAACCTCCCACCAGCCTGCTAATGCCAGTCGGACTACAGATTGGGGACAATCCTAAAATAAATGCCGACCCGAGGCTACAGGAAAACAGTCTTCCTGCAGCCCAAGCTCAGGGGTCTCAGGGAAGCTGTGGGTTCCCTTCTCTCCCCTGGCTACAGTCACTGCTTTTTATATAATCCAAACAGAATGCCCATTATTTGGGCACTACAGGTAGGCAGATATACTGTATGCTATGTTCATTGCACACAGCAGAGTTTTGCTGTACCCAAGAGCAATATAAGTAAAAAAAATATTAATATTATGTAAATGTTTTATTTAAAAACACAGAGGAAAACTAAAAATACATAAATATATTTAGTAGATATATCTTTAACATTGCTCTAGAGAAATGTGTTATTCTTTTGTCCATAAAAATCTATTGTACCATCTGTTAGTATAAAAGACCAGACTCAGATCCAAGTGGCAGACACACTATACAAATTATTAATTCAATAATATGGGCCTGATTTAGAGATGTACGCTAATGTGATCGCAGCTGCGATTTTGCATAGAACGCAGCTGCGAAAATATGCTAATGTTTCCAAACTTTACCCAAGCATAGGGACACCCACTGCTGCCATCTCATCTGCGTCTGATGTTGTGTACCTCCATCGGTAACATTAACGCACATCGACCAGCCATGCAGAACTTGCAGCAGGTATGATCTGTCCAAGGATGGAGTGGGGCTCCTGATCAACCCTGGGAATAATCCCTGTGCGTGCAAAGGAGGCATGACCGCATCACACGGGGGAGTGACCTCACTGCACAAGGATGTGACCTCGCCACACGGGGGCATGGCCTCACTGCATGGGGGCGTCCCTTAGTATCCCGGCCGAGCAGTGCACCGGGAGGATGAGCTGCTCGGCAAGGTTTCAGTCCAAACCGGCCCGTCAGGTCATCAGCCTTTCTGGCTTGCCAGAAGGGCCAGATGGCCAGTCCAGCCCTGGACCTGTCTGAAATACGTGGAAAAGGGCCCTAGACTGCACATCCTGAAATACAGCAGCTCTTCTGATGCAAAACACTCTGCATAAAAATTGCTTTTGAGTACATCTCTGAATAAGGCCCTATGCTACTACAATACACCTACCAATGACATCACCCCACCAATCCATTTCCAGAATACCAGTCATGAGCATACACATAATCTGCGTTACACCGAGCACATGGCTCACTACTGACCTTGCTGAATTCAGCCTGAGATTCTATCTCCAGCTTTTGCACATTTTGCCTGTATTCTGTTAATTCCCTCCTGTACTTTTGTAATTCACTTGTGCTACTATGTATCTCCATATTCCATTCTTCCACCTGCAATAGAAACAGAGACATGGTTTTCCAAATAGTTTTACATTTGGGTGCTGTAGTGTGTATAATATGTATACATCTTGGGTATACTTTGACAATATCATAAAACAAAACAGTTGCGATTACTTATTTAGTTTTTCTCGTCAAAACTTCATGGATGAGAGGTTTCAAAATACAGTATGAGTTTCTGTACCTGAACATGATTACCATAATTCTGGAAATTTGGGGATTATTTATTATGGACTAATTCATTCAGTCAAAGTGGAAACTTATGCTGGGTACACATCTAGCAGAATATGGATCTGCTGACCAAGCGGCCGATTGGTAAACTTATACACACTTAACAATCTGCCGCTAACTATGTCTGACCTGTCATCACAAGTGGTTGGGCAGCAGCCAGTGTACAGGCGGGCGGTGAGTTGCCCGTACACACAGCCAGGTATATCATTATATCTGCAAGATATACAGAATTACAGAAAAGTCTTTCCGGACAAACTCACTTTTTTCTCAAACAAAAATTTGGCTTCCAAGCGATATTTTTCCACCAACTGCTCATACTGTGTTCTCATCTCCTCCATCACTTTACCAAGATCCGCAGCGGGAGCAACGTCCAGAGCCACATCTATGGCACCATTTGATAGTTTGCGTAGCTCATCTATCTCCTGGGCAAAAATTAAAAAGTAAATAAAAAAACATTCAGGTTCAGTTTCCAGTAAGCTTTTACTAATTTAATGCAAATAAAAGAAACATATGATTGTTTGGTAAGGGTTACGAGTATTTGCTTTGCTCCACTTTATTATGAGAATGCCTGTTGTATCTACACTCACCTCAATGTGGTTCCTCTTGACATAAATTAATTCTTCATGGAGGTGCTCTATCTGGGCCTCTAGTTCTGTCTTCAAGATGGTGTGATGATCAATGACCTTTCGCAAATCAAATACATCTTTTTCCACTGAGGCTCGAGCTGCTTGCTCATGTTCAAACCTAGAGCACAATTTGGGAAGCAATAATTAAAGTAAAGGGGCCCGTACATGAGCAATCAATTGGGGCAAGTCTGCAGATGATTGTGCAAAAAAACTGGCAATGTATGAGGTTCACAGACCGCAGACTGCCACAAAAAATAGTGATTGGAACTGGTGAATCAGGTTTTCCAACATTTTAGATTTCACAGACCAATCGATGCTGCAGATTGCTAGTGTTTGGTAACAAGTAGCCAATTTGCAGACCATTACTAGTATTTTAAGGATTTTCAGATCTGGTCTTTGGAAGAAAATGATCTACGAATCACTGTAAAATATATGCGATTTATGGGCGCATATTGGTGGTTCTAGGAAGGGCAGGATGCATCAAGCCCAAAATGCGGACAAAGCTAAACTTTCCGGAGCTTATACACCAAAAGCAATGCCATGTATAGATGGCATTACCGAATAGAAGCCAAAGGGCTTCTTACTGCGCCAAACTAAACTTTGCGGAGCTTGTACACCATAAGCAATGCCATGTATAGATGGCATTACCCAATAGAAGCCAAAGGGCTTCTTACTGCGCCAAACTAAACTTTGCGGAGCTTGTACACCATAAGCAATTCCATGTATAGATGGCATTTCCCAATTAATGCCAAAGGGCCTTACTGCATAATTCCCTGAGAAGGATCCAATAGGATCCCTCTCAGTGTCCCCCGCGGCTCATGCATGCACAGTCTGATGGCGCTCATGCATAGGAGGACTCCTGGGTCATAAACCATGAAGTCTGCACACAAGGACAGCTCTTATCGAGAGAGCTGTGATTTGCCATTATAATCGCAGTTGTACATGCATACGGCATTACTAAACATCGCTATGCATGCGATCAGTGGCGGGATGCATCGCATGCAAAATTCAATGCTTAATGCATCCTGTCCCAAGTCTTGATACATCTACTCCCAATTATTTTAGTTGGGAGATGTATGAAATCTTTGAGAGAGATAAAATAGAGAAATTGCCCATAACGACCAATCACCTTCTAACTGTCATTTTATAGACTATGCTGTGACAGTTGTTTTGGGCAACTGCTCCACTTTACTTCTCTCCAATGCTTGATACATCTGCCCTCATGTGCCTAGCTAGGTTTATATTCTAGGAAGCATAAAGCATGTAGTGTAATATCCTGACGCAATCTTTTTACATGTGTAAAACTCATTTGCACTTTAAAAAAAAGCCTAGTTTTACAAATGAATGGGTATATGGCTCTATAATACATTGCTATTGTTTTCTGCATCTTCAATAAACACGTTTATGAATATTAATTTGGTGAATGCTATGATAACTTGTTCTGGTTTGCCATATGTAAGTGTACTGGAGCTATTGCAATGTCAATAATGTTTCCATTAATGAACTACTGGACCTCAATAGAATGTGCGATGTTTTGAAAGCAGTGTAATACGCTGTGGGTAAGAATGCAGGTGGTGTGGTGTTGGTTGGTGGAAGCTGGCAGCAATTCCTAACTCAGCCCATGCCTCGTGGAGGCAAGGGTTCCCCAACCAGACACAGACAATGGGAGACAAAACTTATGCAAAGCAATCTAGATTTATTTCTAGTATCCCAAAATTTATGGAATGGGTCACTGCTATAAAATATACATTTGGTTCAATAAACACACAAATGCAACTTCCCCTCCAAAAGGTAGGCACAGCAAACAATTGGACAGGACTTTCAGCCTGGCTTTCTATGTGGCACTACAAGTCCCAGACACTCTTCCATTTTTCTCTGGCTCAGCTTCTTTAAACGGGATACAGTTGCGATCCCGGCGGTTTTGGTGGCTACGCTCAGAATGCAGGCATGGGAATCCCGACACCTGTCAGAATCCTGGCACCAGCATCCTGACCGCTGGCATCTCAATGGCAAGTATTGGGGTTAGGGGAAGGGTTAGGATAAGTCTTAGGGTTGGGCACTAGAGGGAGGGTGAGGGTTAGTCACTAGGAGAGGGTTAGGGTTAGGCTGCGCGGAGGGGGTTAGGGTTAGGCTGCGAGGTGGAAGGTTAGGTTTAGGCAGCGGGGAGGGAGCGTTAGAGTTAGGGGTAGGGTTACGATACTTACCAACAGGTGTCGGTATCCTAACCATGTTGGAACATTGGCGTCGGGATTCTGACCACCGGGATCCTTACCACTGGCATCCAGTACCCAACCCCTTTAAACTTATTTCTTCTTCTGCTTATCACTGTGCAATGGCCGCTCCTCAGCTCTCCTCTCTGCACAGCTCCAACTGTCACTCGACTCATCTTTTATAAATCAACTTTATTTTTAAATTACACTGTCCTTCAGCCTGTTTAAAAATGGCAACTGCAGGGTATCACAGAAGCATTTGTCGTAGTACATTATATAGAAGGAATTGGTATGTTATGCCGTCTGTCGGTATGCCTCCTGTCAAAATACCAACAGTGGCATGCCGATGGTCGGTATCCCAACAGGGGTCAGGTAAGTATACTTACCCTCCCCATTTCCCCCTAACCCCCCCTTCTTGTAGCCTAACCCAAACCCTCCTTACCCCGCACCCTAACCTCCCCCAGTGGTGCCTAACCATAACCTCCCCACTAGGTGTGCCTAACCCTAACCTCCCGCCAAAAAAACCTGCTATTGTACCTAAACCTAACCCTCCTTCCCCTGCGGCTAACAGTTAAGACGCCCCGGACTTACCTGGTTCGGGCAAGCATCTGTCTGTGTTCCAGCGTCAGGATTAAGATAGGCATTGGTATCTTAAGTCCAGTGTTGGACTTCCAGTGTCGGGATTCAGACTGGCGGCACGCCGTCCGCCAGTCTGCTAACTACATCCCCTATAGAAACATTGTATTTACCCACAAAATCACTACTCTGCTTCTGTTTTTGTCTTCTTATGTGAATTATTTTATGTTTTTTATTTATTTTGTTTGCCTTTTAATAGTTGTATTGCTTATTTTCTTGTTTGCTGAAACAGTTAATCCTTTATTAGGGGTCAATTTAAAAAAACAAAGTGAAAAGTGGTACAAAAAAAAATCCCAGATTTTTTCTTTGCAATACCTGACATATTTATATATATTTCTGAAGTAAAGGGCTGTCCTGGTGAGGAGATTTCAAACATCTTTCGCATTCGCAAAAGATGTTTGAATGCTCTGTACATGCGCCAATCGGCGTCTGTGACATCAGATCAGTGTGGATCAGTGAAGCAGGTTGTGGAGCAGAGAACACGGAGTCAGCCTGGGCAGTGGAGAAAAGCAGAAAGAGAATGCCTCTCCTCAGGTTTTCTACATTTATACATGTAAGTAGATACATAACTCTATGTAGAGATGGTGTTATTGTGTGTCTCGCAAACAAGATGTCTATGTAAATACTGTACCATTCCTGCACAGACCCCATTGTATCCACTTGGGGTTGCAGGATTAGAGAGGAGAGATGACAAAGAGGGTAAAACAGTGATTTCTCTGCACTTCGTTCTCATGTGACTAAATAGAGACAAACAAAAGTATGGCTTTCTCCATCTAAAATGCTAGAGAATAGCTGTATTTTTGTTTATTAAATAGACTTCTTAGTGACATAGGATTTAATTCACTGTGATGTGCTGCTCGCTTAGCTGTGCACGTATCAGCCATTTATGGTAGGCTTTACATCGCAAGTTTTCCTGCGCACCTTTATGCGATGCAAGACAAAACTGGAAATGTAGATGGCTATTCTGGAATGGGACATCACTGCCATCATGCTAAATTGAATCGCCACCATAATCTTAAGTCTGCCATAACTGTATGAGCCCCCGTCAGCCCTGTCACTTTCCTTCCCACTACCCATTCCCTTATCTGTTACAGAACATCTTCTTCGCCAAGTAATATAATGATGTGTCCTCATAAACCTTTGCTCTAGGCGTATCAAATAGCCCTCTTAGCCGCAGCAAGCATACTATTTTTTAAAAGTTGCTTCATATATGCACTGCTAAAAACTGCAACAAGCAAATAACTACATTACTAGTATACACTGACTAGGGCTTGTGGTAATTGTACATCTATGTGCAAATAAGTCACAAATCTGTGCAAAACAGGTTCCAATACGAGCAGCCATGGCCATTCCTCCCATCATATTCTGTTATACTGAATCTGCAAATTTGTACGTGCAGTAGGTTGAAACAAAGGCCCTCATTCAGACCCGCTCGCAAAAAGCGAGTGGTCGCTCTGAATGAGGGCGGCGCTTTTTTTTTAAAGCCGGCCTCCTGACCGCTTGCTAAGTTGTGGGTGACCCACAGCTTTTACGAGCGGCCAGGTGATGGTCGCGACGATCGCGACCATCGGGCTTGCAACAAGACCCTTGTGGTAGGGTCTCATCTGCCACAAGCCCCGGTGAGCTTCCGGCTTTAATAGAGCAGGAAGCTCATTACTGACATCACTCGTGATGTCAGTAGGGCCGCCCCCAAATGGCAGGCGTTCCTTCAGGAACGCCCCGTTTGGCCAGCCACCCCCCCCGCCTACAAAACGGGGCGAGCTGTCGATCAACAAAACGACAGCCGCCCCGTTTGTAGCGAGCCCTGGAGCAAGTGGGAAATTCACTCGCTCCGGGGCTCTACAAACGGGGCGGCTATCGATGTTGATCAACATCTTGCCCCGTTTTGTAGGCAGGGGGGGGTGGCTGGCCAAACGATGCACAACCATCGACCCGCTTGCGAAAGCATAGTGCTTGCAAGTGGGTCTGAATGAGGGCCAAAAGTCGCAATCTAGAAACTCTTAATACACTGTGAGCAGCTTTTTATACAGCTATGATGTGACTAAGAAGCAATATTTAGTGAAAAAGTACGCTATGTTAACTGTGTCAGAGCGTCTCAGTCACGCCAATTGTATTACTCCATTTGGAATAAGGAAGCTAGGCGTACGAGGACACATTTGTATTAAGTTATTTCACTTTATTTTAGTTTTGTACTGTTTTAATCTTCATTGAGCTGTGTGACCGGATGGCTTCCAGACCGGACTCCCGATCACAGGTTGGGGGGTTTGATCCCCACTTGACCTTGGGGTATCAGGGATTCCCGCTTACCGTCAGTGACCGCCTGTCTCTTACTCTGCTCACTGCGCCGTGGGCATAACGATGCTGCCACCACCGAGCTCCTCCCATCGGCACTCGCAACCGCTTCCGAAAACCCAGGTTCCTACCTCGGCACCTGGAACCACTTCTGCTGCATATGCGTTTGACTAGCTGCGGCCACACCCCCTGATTGGTGTCGGCTGATTCCTCCTGATCCCTCACAATGGACCAGGTCTGCACGGTAGCTTGGCAGAGGGCTTGAACTTGGAGACATGGAGCTCTTACCCAGAACAGCCGGAGAACGGAATAGCGTTTGGCGCAATTCTATTGGTCGCAGGATTGAGGCAACTGAAGTCAGGCAAGATGTTTATTGCTCAAAGTCTTAAAAAAGACTCAACCTTCCGGATAAAGGGGTACATTAGCATACAGGAAGCTTATCAGCATTTCTTCTCCACAAAGGATAAACAGGGTTGTACAATATTACCAGGCACGAAGCCTTCTTTTATGCCACTCCAATACACATTTCCACAGGGGGTAAGTCTGCCCTGTGGTTTACAATCAATCACCTTAAGTGTATTACCTGTGCATGTGCTGGCCATATACATGTTTAATATTGTCCCCTATGGACAGTGGGGAGTGGTCACTCCCCTGAGCCTACCTGGTGTTTTGGTCGCCACCCAGGAGTCGGCTCGTCTAGGGTCGGGGGAGGTTTCCCTCCAAAATCCGACTTCCAGGAATCTGCTAAGGGACCAAGCCTGCCATCTCTGCCTGAATCTGAGCTCCAGAGGTGGGCAAGCAGGGTCCCCTGGCACGGTTTCCTGGTCATGGAAGGGAAGCTATTTGAAGCTCCCAAAACCCACTTAGCTGGCCGCATTAACCAGCTTCTTATGCACCCCCTCATACCACTTCCAGGCATGAGGCTGCATATGAGGACATTTAATTTCCTCTGGAAGGGGCTGGGGGATGCAACAGCCCACCGAGGACTCTGGATCCCCTGGCCATTCAAAGCATCACAGGTTAAGTGCATTTTTCCTTAAATTATACATTTTAAACACTTGCAGCACTGCAGCCCGGGACCTGTTGTCCGGGCTCAGTGCTGCACATATATTGTAAATACATTTATTTTTAACGACATGTACATCTGCTGTTGTCCCCCTTTCCGTGCTGGGGTTATAGGGAGCTGACTCTCCCTGACCCCAGCAGGCAGCTACGCTCCCGGTCCCCAGCGGTTAGTGCGCTGTCCTAAATAGCAGCATACAGGGAGCCGGCTAGCCCGGTCTTCTCATGTGTGGCTCTCAGCACTGCAGTCCTGGACACTTGTCCCTGCTGCAGCGGCATCTGCCCCTCTCTGCATGGGGTATCGGGAGCCAGCGCTCCCGAACCCACGTGTGTGGCCACTCCGCGCCGCTCTGGGAGCTGGCTTCCCCGGTATCCCAGTGTGCGGCTCCTAAGCCCTGCAGCCTCCGGGGTGGCCAGGGCTGTAGCGCAGCACAGAGCCCTTGGCCCTCTGGCGCCGATCACCTTGCCATGGGGCTGGGGCACTGGGAGCCAGGCTCCCGGTCCTCAGTCTGATGCCCACCTTCTCTGCACAGGGGTCGGCGCTCTCGCCCCCTCACGTGCAGCTACGCTGGCCTGCAGTGTGGTACGGGGGTCTGGCTTGCCCAGTCACCCTGCATGTGGTGCTCAGCCCTGCAGTCCGGGTCACTCGTCCCGGCTGCAGTGGCTTCTGTCTGCCCTGGAGCGCCGGGAGCATTGCTCCCAGACCCCGGCAGTCAGCTACAGCTCCGCAGCCTGCTGGTGCGCCGGGAGCTAAGCTTCCCCTGCACTGTCCTGTGGAGCTGGGGTGCCGGGAGCCAGGCTCCCGGTCCCTAGCGTCGGTCCTATCGCACTGCCGCAGCCGCTGGGGACAGTCCGGGGCTGCGGGACAGCAACATGGTGTTCGACACCTGAAACACTCGGCACCCAGCATCGGCAAAACATTCAAAAGATGACGCCTAGCGCCAGTCATTCATATTGTTACATTTAAAAATGGCGCCGCAGCCCGGGGGTTAAGCCTTTCAGTGCCTTTGCCGCCATTATCCACGTCACAGTTTGTTTCCACAGGGGGGTGGGGGGTGCAGAGTAATACCCCTTTTCCACCTAAATTCCGGGTCTGACCCGGAGTTGGAACAAAGTTCCTATCCGGATCAGACCCGGAATTTTGGCGGCGCCGACTCGGGATATTCCCAATGTCAGCGCCGCTCACACCGCAGTCGGGTCTGCATAGCCCCGGTTTTTGCGGAGTGAAAGTGGTCGCTTGGAGATGACGTCATCTCCAAGCGCCACTGAAGCCGGACCAATTGGCCGGCTAGCAGCGCACTCCAGGTCATCGTGACTTGGAGTGCGCTGTTCTCACAGCAGGGTTTCACACGGGCTGCGCCCGTGTTAAACCCTGCTAGTTACCTGGGTTGGATTGCCGGGTGACTCGATCCGGCGATCCAACTCTCTCCCCTTTTACACCAGGGAGCTGCCCGGGTTAACCCTTCAAAAACCAGGGTTTTAGTTCCGGTGTAAAAGGGGTATAAATGATAGAATGCTGGTGACTATACTGAAGGCTGCATGGGACTACAAGGAATCTATAGCCAGTGTCCCAAATAATTTGCTTAATTGTAGGTTATAGTTGCCACTAACATTGATAGTAAACTTATGGTACTGTGTAGCAGGAAAACAAACATTTTTAAGCTCTAAGTCATAGAGGAAGAATGCTGGATCTGGACTGTAGAAATGGGTAGAAGGACTATAATTTCAAACCTAGGAATTAGCACAGATAAACATGATACAGCATTACTTGTTTCTTACTTTATTTTGAAGTCACTACTTGCCAACTTCACATTATCTATCTGCAGCAATATGCTGCCATTTTCCATAGTGGCATGCAGAATCTGGAAAACAAAAATCAAAATAATACATATACACATACAGTATATACTAGAAACATAATTGTTTTGGAACAAGCCATGAAATTTTAAATTATCACAGCTCTGAGGCATATGCGATTATTAATTATAGCTTAACGTAACTTTCACTGTTAAAGTTTGTTCAGTGTGTGCAACGGATACATTAATCCCGGATTTAGAAACCCTGCTATTCATGTCACCTAAAAGTGAAATAGTGGCTGATGCCATATTATTTAGGAAATGGTGCACATAGCAAAGCAAGCTGTAGCTATTAAGTCCTAAATGTGAAAACTATGTGTATGTATAAGTCAAATAAATTATTTTAGAAGGTAACAGAAAGGTCTAGTAGGGTAATAGAAAAGTACTGTAGCATAACAGGAGTTCAGGTGTTAAATATTGATAAACATTTTATACACAGATGTAGCAATGACATATTTAGTGTTAGCATGATATGATCTATCAGAAGAGGTAACGTATATCAATTATATATGGTTCTGGAAATGTTTATATGGGATACATTCAGTATTCCGGCACAGGGGATGCCGACGTTTAGAATACCGGCGCTGGAATCCCGACACCTGTCAGAATCCCGTTTATATATTGAAATACAATCATCATGGACCAACCATGTTTCATGAGTACTTTATTCTTATAATATGTTATGAAATATGTTTTATAAAACCTTTTACAAAAGGTTTTTTTATGATCCCTTATCATCATATGTTGTATGGGGAACAAATTAATACTTAGTTTAAAAACGCTTATAGAGTTTATTTGTGGGCTTGGTCATTGTAATTGTCACTTGCTGGAAATAATGCTATCCTTCTAATGAAAAGGTCTTTAGAACTATGATATCACTACATAGAGAGTTTGCAAATGAGTTGGTGTGGACTTTCCTGGCTAGAAAAGGCAGCTGGAGAAAGTGATCAGTAAGAATGGTTTACAAATAATTATATTCCTAAAACGTCCACCTTCCAAATCTTTCCAAACCACATGTTGTCAAAAGCATTAGCAAACCAGAGGTGTATGTTCAATTCCCTATAAATATGTACAGTTTCATGTTCATACACGAAAAATCACATGAAACGTCCAAATACTGGCATTAATCTCCATGTAGAAGAGAAGAACTATGCTAATCTAGAATTTTACATCACTATAGGGCCTATTCATCATGTTTATTATCGGGGGCCGGGTGGCCCCCAATAATTAAGTATCCAACTCTCTGTGAGTAGCAGCTGTGGATACAAAATCCATGGAAAAATTCAACTGCTCCAATGCGAAGACAGGCGATCTGAAGATCAGCTGTCCCCGCGATTCCTATTCTAGCACTGCTCAATCTAGAACGCATACGTGAACTGGGGTTTACACATGCGCACAAGAACCCTGCGTCTGGCGGAAGGAGCCAAACACTGCAGAGGGATCCAGTTGGAGCGGATAGGTGTGAACAAATGCCATCTGAAGATGGCGAAGGTTCCAGCTGTCAAGGTCTGAAAATGTTGTGTTTTAGTGGCTTGATGAATTTAGGTCCTCATACTGTTTTATGGGAACTGTGGTACAGATTGGGACTGAAAGATAAGCAGGAGATATGCGTGAAATCTCCTGCGTTAAAATCATAATGAATGGCCCTGATACTTAGGACCTCATTTATCAATGTGTTTTATCATAAGCAACAAGTTTTAAAACTCATTCATTGTGTTTGATAAATTGTGCTCAAGCTAATCAGATCCCAACTGTCATTTTTCAAACAGATGACAGTTGGGAGCTGATTGGCTGGAGCACCATTATCATATGCAATGAGTTTTATCACTCGTTGTGAATGATAAAACTCACTGATAAATGAGACCCTATATTTCTACAAAAGTAGGTGAAAATGTAAATTTTTACCTACTTTTGTAGAAATTAAGGGATGATGAATAGACTTCGATATGTTGATTTAAATACAAATGAACGGCTCATAAAGTAAGGCACTTAAAACCAACCATCATGTCACTTGTTGCCACACCTTGGGGCTGACCACATACAGCCTTTGTCAATAAACACATTATTAAATAGAGATGCAAAACTGCAACTGAGTAATAAACAGTGTAAAGTTACAACAAATCAAACTAGAACATGTCTTATTAAAATTTACATGTTTATATATTGATCTCTGAGGGGCAGAGCAGACAGGGCCAGATTAAGGCCTGTTGGGGCCCTGGGGCGACTAAGATGTGCAATATGTCCGCAGTGCTCCCCATGGTGGCCCCCTTATAGACCTCTGCTTCCCAAACTGCACATTGTTCCCAACTACAGTGTCTATCCAGCACCTAACCCCCACACTAACCTTTTATGCTTTCCAGCTGCTCCCCGCGGCTTCTCCGCTGCCTGCTCTCTGTCTTTAAGAGGCCAGGTGACGTCATGACATCAAGCGCTGCACCAATTAAACAAAAGAAACTTTATTGCACCGATCTGTGCAATTAGGTATCACTTTCAGCGGCTCCTCGCACTGCCCAGGTATCGGTAGCTGACTGCGTCCTGCTGATCATGCAGCTGAGCAGGCAGTGGTACACCTGTCACACTAGTCCCTCCTTTGCTGACCGCCCCTATCGCCCCCCCTTAATTCGGCCCTGAGAGTAGATATGGGGGCATATTTACACTAAAGTGCGGGCTTTTAGAAGTGGAGTTGTTGCCCATGACAACCATTCTGATTATACAGTAGCTAATATCTTCTAGAAAGTGCTAGATAAATGATAAGTAGAATCTTATTGTTTGCAATGGAACATCTCCACTTCTATAAACCCACACTTTAGTAAATATACCCCATAGTTGTGCAATGTGTGGGCATGGTGGCACCAAACAATGACATGCCTAGTGTTTCCATAGCACAAAGCCATCCTAACCTTCCCTCTTGTCACTGGTGGGCATGCATTGGCATTCCAATGATTGGCAGGGGCATACCATAATGAGTGGAGACATACTTACCCTGTTGTCAGCAGTCGGGATAAAGAGCCCACTGGTAGGATGGCAGGAAGTATGTATGTATATATATATTTAGCTAAGCTGAACGACCATGTTACATTTTTAGTCTAATGAGAATGCTTTGAAAAGCATAGAGACAAAACTTTAAAATACATTCCTGGGAATATACTATACTTGTTTTTAAATTGGTGAATCGAATCACGTGCACGTAGGACATACCCTCATGTCCTCATACACCTAGCGTCTACATATCATATGTGTGAGATACATGGGGCAACTTATCCGCATCACAGATACAGCGAAGCGCCACTCAAAGTGTACTAGAGACGCTGGGCTGTGACTTAAATCACACAGGAATCAGTTTTAAACATGTAC
Source organism: Taudactylus pleione (assembly GCA_031769625.1). Lineage (NCBI taxonomy): Eukaryota > Metazoa > Chordata > Amphibia > Anura > Myobatrachidae > Taudactylus > Taudactylus pleione. Next base: position 10,481,363 of record JAUIMM010000154.1, read on the forward strand.
AAAGTCGCAGATGACGCACAATGTAACTTGGCATGAGAAAAAGGCCATGGCTGCTGCATAATACCACTTCACATACTGAGTCAGACTCATTCGCACACAGATGTACAAATGTCACACATCAAATTGATCAGTGTAATCTAGCAATGTAGTTTTGTTGCTTCCAGTTGTTTTATGCAAATAAGATGCACATTTTGAGTGAGAAAGACTCTTGGTGTGGCCGAATCTTCCAGGACCTGGTGCCGAGATGGAGCCACATTGTATGAGGAGGATACATCTGTATCTCGGAGCAATACCTCCCCAACCATGACAATTGTAGTGAGTTGTGTTATATCACGCTTTTTAGCAATTTACAAATGCCTCTTAAATAAACATTAGAATAAAAAACATAGAAAATAAGAACCAATAGTACGAACTGCACTCAAAATGCTGAAAATCAAGATTTGTATTGCGCATTAGGCCAATATGACACAATAAGGATGTTTCCAGGGACCAAAAATCCAGGAAAATCTATTTAAAATCTGCCTCCGTTCCAGGAAATAAGAGACATCTGTCAACCATAAAATGGCTACATAAGAATCTGCTGTTTAGTACAACTCAGCGCATTGGAGCTTTCTTAATAAGTACAATTTTGAACACTTTCCTTTCTAGATCACTAATATAATAAAGAACAGAATATATCACCACATACAGTACTTCCAAACCCTTTAATGTGTCTCTGTACTAGGACTGACCTTTCTTTTTCTCCCAGCGCTGGCCAGCAAATGTTTCCCTTTGTGACACAAGTACTTATTTATCCATTGTGTAACATTAATCTAAACCTAGTTTAACTTATGACAGTGAGGAGAAATTACCTGGAGCACTGTATGTCCAATGAACACATTTATTAAGAATAATGAGCTTATAAAACTGTCAAATGAATAGATTATAGCTTGGAATTAATTTAGCGGTTTCCAAAGCATAATTTCCCCAAAAATATTTTACCAGTCATCTTACATCATTGTAAAACATTATAATTCCTTACAAGAGTACCAAATTAAAATAGGCAAATAAAGCAATACTGCTGTACTGTTGAGCCACTTATTTATCAAATACAGAAGTAGCACACCTCCTCAAGGTAGAAGTGCATCTATATTTATGGAGAAGAGGTGCACGGTGCAATGTGTAAGAGTTATATCTACGTCCATCGTACGACTTTAAAAAACACCCCACTAAATTAAACTTAACGTTTTTCTAGTACAAAACAGATTAATTGAGCGTCATTTAGGGCCTAAATTAAATATGCAAGTGAGGGGAAGACAGGACTGTATTTATTACATGTGGCACATTTGTGTTTTTGAATCTTTTTATTACATTGGTGGGAGAAATGTACTTCTCAACAGAAGTGAGAATGCACAGTAAATCCAATGAATCTAATACGAGAACACGATAAGACCGGATGACCAAAGGGTGTGTGAAAATTCAAGTCTGTTTGTGCACTGAAGGTGAATGTCCCCTCACAGCAATATATTATTATCATTTATTTTCAAGGCGCCTCACACATTTTCTGCAGCGCTGTACAGGCAATATACAGGAACAGTGACAATAGACACATCAATTGTACAGTAAATGTGATCTCTTGTACTGTACCATTGGAACAACACAAAGCAAATGACTGACAAACTACAAAGGACGCGAATGGGGTGACAGTTGGAAGACAGGCATGAGGCGGTGAGTCACGGTAGTTGAAGGCAATTCAGCACTCAATGAGACTGTACTCTATGGGAGGAAATCAAATTAATTGAATGAGATGTTGAATAGTGCCAGGAATGAGTACCTGGAGCTATTCAATTGTACACATAATGCCCGGCACTTAAGTCGGGAGATGCAGGTTACTGCGCCTAATACCAGGGGTTTGGTCATTGTAAAAGGTTGACTTAAGTGCCAGATGAAATGCATTTAGTGCACACGATAAGACCACAACTAGCATCGTGGCATGAGTTTAGTAAGATTTCTGCTCGCACTTCGGCATGGGATGTCTGGATGCCGGCGGTCGAAATGCCGACCGCCAGAATCCCGACACTGAAAGCCCGATATAGGACTAAAGATAGGTGTCTAAATACTGATGCCTATCATTAGCCCCACACCGAAATCCTGACACCCAACATACCAAACGTAGGTTAGCCAGACACCACAACGTGTTAGCTGTAGGGGGGGAGGGTTAGGTTTAGGCACCCCCGGGGGGACTTAGGGTTAGGCATTCCCATGGGAGGGTTAGGCTTAGGTTAGGGGAAGGGGGGTTAGGGTTAGGCACCACCGGGTGGAGGTTAGGCTTAGGCACTCCCCTGGGAGGGTTAGGTTTAGGTTGCGGGGAGCAGTGGTTAGAGTTAGGCACTACGGGGGGGACTTAGGGTTAGGCACCACTCCCGAGATTTAGGGTTAGGCAACCCCAAGGGAGGATTAGGGGGGGGGGAGAGTTAAATATACTTACCAGCCAACATCGGGATTATGATGTGTTGGAGTACCAGGGTCAGGATTTGAACCGACGGCTTTTAAGCCAAATGTATTTCTTACCCAACCCCTCAGCAGGATGCAAGTATAAATCCACTAGTCACAGGTTTACAGTGCGCCCAATTGGATAGTTCTGGGGCAATCTTTTTCGGTGCTATACAGAAAACTTGAGGGATGGCCAGGAGGGAGATGTTCTCTACCAAAAGATATAGAGAAGGGAAGAGGAGGGAGCCCTGATAAGAGGAAAGTTTGTAAGTTCTATTTTGTACATGTTTAACTTGAGAAAACACTGAGACATCCAGGATTCAGAATGAGAAACCTAGAGGCAAGAAGATGCCTGGGCGAGGACTGGTGGAGAGAGGTCAGAGGCAGATAGATAAATTTGAGTATTGTCAGTATAAAGATGGTATTTGAGAACAAATTAACTGATAAGTTTACCAAGGGATGAGGTGTAAAGTGAAAATAGGAGAGGACCATGGACAGAGCTTTGAGGAGTACCAGGTAGTGGAAGTGTGTGGTTTTGTTAAAAGTAGAGACAAAAAATTAATGGTCAACGAGGTAAGGGTTAACCAAAAGAAGACAAAGTCACATAGAACAATCGGTGAAGAGTTTGAAGGAGTGTCAAAGCAGCCAATAGATGGAGAAGGATTAGAATAGAGAAGTGACCATTGGCTTTGGTAGTAAGGAGGTTATTGGTGACCTTAGTGAGGGCAGGTTCTGTAGAGTGAATGGGGCAAAAACTGGACTGAAGAGGGTCCAGAAGGCAGTGGGAAGAGTGGGAGGGGACGAGTCAAAGATAAACAATCCTTTCCCAGATTTTAGGAGCAAAAGGGAGGAGAAAGATGGAGCGGTACTTAGAGATATAGTCAGGAGGGTTTTGAAATTATAGGTGTGACAAATGTGTGAGTGAAGAAGGAGAGCACAGAGAGACATGTTAAAGAGGTGGGCAAAGTGGGAGTATGCAACAAAAGAGAGGGAGTGAAGGAGGTGACAGGATGGAGTCCAGAGGACATGGATGAGTAAGATGATGAGAGGAGAACCCAAACCTCCTCCCACGTAGTGTGGGAGAAGAAAGACAAATTGAAGGAAGAGGAAGGGGAGGGAAGGTATATGAGAAGAGTAAGCTATCCTTGCAGAAAGTATAAATCTTGGACATGAAGAAGGTGGCAAAGTCAAGGACTGAGATGGAGAGAGGTATGGAAAGAATGGGAGGATAGAGGAGGGAGTTGAAGATAACAAAGAGATAATGATTAAGAAGAGATTAGAGTCTTCAAATGGGACTGTTTAGCATGGGCAGAGCAGTAGTAGGACACTATGAATTTGAAGTGGAGGATATTAGAGTGAGAGCATGATTTTCTCCAGTACCATTCAGCAGTGTGTGAGCATTTCTGCAGGTACTGTATAAGCCTGGAGTGCGAGGATTGGGGGGCAGATCACCCGGGTTAGTGGAGTCAAGGGCAGAAGTGAGGGAGGTATTACAGAGGGAGACAGGAAAGGAAATGTTGGAGTTGGAAGAGAGAAGGGAATCCAGAGATGAAGAGAATATGGCTGATTGAGAGAATCAAGGTTGAGTTAGGTTATAGTAACCCAAGGAGAAGGAGGGATGATTGGGGAAAGAGACTAAAGGAGAAAATATGATGATCAGAGAGAGGGAATGGGAAGTGAATGGGAAGTTAATGATGCCTATGGCCAAAAAGGTGGCCTTTTACAAATGTCTGCTCCAAAACAAATACGATTCTCTTGCTCTACCAAACCATATACTTTGGTTCATCTCTAGGAGTACCTATCCAATTTGAGGTGCTCTGCTATATATAGTATTGACAATTTCCTGCTATGTATATAACTTTCTCACAGCTCATTTCATATGTCATGAATAGCACCCACAGATGAATAATGAGCACCAGAGGAACTATAAAGCTATAGATATGTTACTATAAGCCTATAGATATGTGACTATATGGCTATAGACATGTGACTATAAGGCTATAGATATTTGACCATAAGGCTATAGACATGTGTCTATAAGCCTATAGATAAGTGCCTTTTTTGATGTTTGCCGACTTCCATTCTCTGTATCCCTGTACAGTTTTATGACTGGTCCTCCAGTGGATGTACATTATTCTGCAATTTGAGGTAACTATCGACTGGTTCACATTTTAGGGTCACTCACAAATTAGGGAAGAAGAAAAAGTAGAGCACAATGCCATTTCTTCATTTGTCTTGTCATTCACCTATTTTATTATCATATGTGCACTACATTCAGGTGACATTGTTACCTTTACCTACATGCACATTACTATCTTGTAGCACAAACCTATGTATTCAAAGTATCTGCTTGAATGAACATTAAAAGAAGATTGATGGCATTCAACAGCATATGAATCTGGAGGACAAATATGCATTTTAGGGTGTCTATAAAATAAAGCATACGCAGGGCATATGATAAGAAGCATGGACAACATATTTGAACCATAGCAGTATAGAAGTTTTTAGTCATTAATATTTAGTTTAATAGTTAAATTATGATGTTAAGTTACCTGTTTTCTCAGATCCTCAATCGTTTGAAAATAATGGTTGTCATCTCTTGCCAAGTTTCCAGTATTCTTGTTGTTCCACTCCCTAATGTGAACCTCTAGCTGGGCATTGGCCTTCTCCAAAGAGTGTACTTTGTCTATGTAGGTGGCTAAACGTTCATTCAAGTTCTGCATGGTCTCCTTCTCATTCCTGATGACCCACATGTCTCTGCTCCCGTGTTTCAGATGGCTTCCTGTGACTACTACATTTTGTGAACTAGAAGAAATTCTGGTGCCCAGACCTCCGGCTCCAGCATAAACACTGGAAGCATAGCCACCTGCTGATACTTTCGCATAGCTTCCACTGCTAATGCTGCTGGTCTGTGCATGGCCAGCTTTGATAGCACTGACCTTCTTGACAGTAACGTGACCGTACATTGTGAAAATCAACTGAAAACTGGACTCTTGGTTTCTGCCTTATAAATGCTATAAATTAGGCAATGACACTGAATTTTTGCAGGTAGCTTACAAAAGCCTGATGGGATATTTAAATAGTAAAAAATGCCATTTGCTGTTTAAAGAATGATAAGCTGGCATGTATCAGTAACCTTCAAATTCATATCCTGTAGGTCAGTGCTCTGTTTCAGGAATGTCTGGTTTATCTTCATCTGCAGAACTCAGTAATGAAAGTGGAAATTATGAGATCACCCTGGAGCTGATTCTTCCCTGGCAACTTGTTTAATGTTTGCCAAACTGAACTTTGCCCACTCCTCATGGTCGCTGAAGCTTTAACTTAATAAATAATTAAACACATTAACCAAGGGACACTATTTTATTAGCAGATCCCCTGAATTTGTAAGTTTATTATAATTGCTTTTATAAAATATTATTTTAATAATAATTTGCAAAAGCACATAGGAGTTTAAGGGGTCTATTTACTAAGCAGTGTTAGGAGAGTGAAAAGTGATAAGGTGCCAGCCAATACGCTCCTAACTGCCATCTCACAGGCTGTGTTTGAAAAATGACAGGAGCTGATTGGCTGGCACCTTATCACTTTTCACTCTGTCCCCTAACACTGCTTAGTAAATAGACCGCTTAGTACACAATGGAAAATCCTAACTATTATCAATACAAAGGAAATTTAATTTTTACTACTAGGCTGGTAATGAGACAAGGGTTAAGGGCAAACAAAGCCTAATTAAAAGAGTTCAGAAAAGTAAAAATAGTGGCAACATGACATATTAAACAATGACCAGATAGACACTAACAGAAGGCAGACGCTACCTAGCAAAAAAGACAAAGACACAAAGTATACTGTAAGTCTACATAATAAAATGATAAAGGATAATATAAAGCCATAGACTACTTAGGATTCGCCACAGTTCAAAGAGAACCAGGATCTGGCTGGAGACAGGGACTATGCCTCCAATGAACCATGAGCTTCCAGTGTTTTCACAAAAGCTTGGAGTCTGCTAGGAATTATCTGGACATGACCTTGTTAATAGATAGGAAGGAGCTATCTATCAAAGTGGGGTTAAGTATGCGATTTTAAATCCGCCATCAATCATATGTCGTTTCAAAACAAACAGCACTATTTGATCATCTCTGGTTTGCATAAAATGTAATCCTATGCACAGAGGTTTTAAACGTTGGATTTACAAATAATTATTATTAAATTTTTCTCATCTGTACCTAGAAAATTCATATTATAGGATATTTGTAAGACAATAGGGGAAATGTATTAGACCTTTTAAAGAGTGGAGAAGTGGGCAAGTGGAGCAGTTGCCCATAGCAACCAATCAACTTCTCCCTATGACTACTGTTCTTTAGAAGATTTAATACTGAACGTTTCCCCCAATGTATCGAGCTGATCAGACACTATGATGTTTTCCATTCCGTATCATACAAAGCATCAGACAGTTTGTTTAAGACATTTTATTTGGAAAGCTTTGTCAAAAGTATGCTTATTTTAAGTATTGCATTTGCATGACTTTGTCCTTTTATTGATATAGACTTGGTAGTTTCTCTTCAATCTCTTTAACTTCAGTGGTTACAACTTTTCCATCAATCATTTCTTCTACAATAGTCTTTATCTTCCTGCTTCTGTTTAGTTCTGGAATGAAAGGAATGGTTTGAGATCGAGCATTATGAATTAGTGCATGTCTTATGCAGGTGTCCATGTAACAGGACAACTGAGCTGCCAACATTTGGTCAATTTGGAAAACCAACCTGAACAACCTGGAGCAAATCTGCAAGGAAGAATTGGCCAAAAATAATCACTCCAAAAAAGTCTGCAAACCTGGCAGAAACTTAGGGCCTCATTCAGAGGCGGTCGGAGGCTGCAAGCGGTCGCTCAGAAACTGGGCGGCCACTTGCATCCTGACCGCCCGCCTCTGTTGCGGTCGTTAGGCTGTGGGTTAACACCCACAGCTCTAATGGCCGCTCCGGTGATGGTCGCGATGGTCAGAGACCATCGCGACCATCGGGGCTTACGACGAGACCCTAGGGTAGGGTCTCCCTTGTCGTAAGCCCCGGAGAGCTTCTGGCTCTGTCAGAGCCGGAAGCTCTCCACTGACATCACTAGTGATGTCAGTGCGGCAGGCGTTCCCATGGGAATGCCTCAGTTTGGGCTGCCACCTCCCCGGCCCACCTTCCAAACGGGGCGAGCTGTCAATCAACATCGACAGCTCGCCCCCTTTGGATCGAGACCCGCTACGACCGGCGCTGTCGGTTGTAGCGGGTCTCACGCATGCGCGCGACGGTGCCAGCGCCGTCGTGCGCATGCTCTGTGGGGGGCCATCGACCCGGTCCGAGCGCATCGGCGCTAACGACCGGGTCTGAATGACCCCCTTACTCCTTCAGCTTAAAAGCTGTCTGCAGTTTTTGAATACTAATGCAATCAGCACTTTTCAGTTGTTGTTATTAATTATTATTGTTATTATTATTATTATTATTATTATTATTATAGCCATATCATCCCTTTAATTCGGGATAAATATAAATTACACAGATTCTGTGGCTGGTTGACTTCAAGGGGTATATTTACTAAAGTATGTGTTTTTAGAAGTGGAGATTTTGCCAATAGCAACCAATCAGATTCTACTTATCATGTATCTAGCACCTTCTAGAAGATGGTTGCTATGGGCAACATCTCCACTTCTAAAAAACCGCACTATAGTATATATACTTAAAAATCTCCATTTTACCTGGTTTTAATCAGCCAGAGAACCTTAATAATTAAATGTATCCCTGATTAAAGGCATAATATGGCAAGTCTAATTATTATCATTATTATTATTATTATTATTATTATTATTATTATTATTATTTTAAATCTGAAAACAAATAATGAATTTTAGCCTACAGGTTAACAATACAAATACTGAACAATGAGCAATCTGTGTAAGTGCAAGTTGTAAAACAGACAAATCTGTTCACTTTTTAAGGGGATGAATACTATTGCAAGTCACTGTATCTAAGAAAGAGGTATCTGGTAACATACTGGTTTACATAATTTTTGTCCTATTAATAAGTTAGTGAGTGGTGATGTGGCATCAACATTCACATACATTTGTCAGAAGGCAGTTGTCCTATCAATCAACTTGAGAAAACATCGTCCTTTGTACGATATTGTAATTGGTGTCTTTTTCAACTTTGGTTCTACATTGTATGGCGTAAACATTGTGCAATTCACATACTGTATAAACCAGATACAGTATAACTTCCCCCTATTGTACTTGTTCCCACTGTTGCTGGATTTCCAATTGTTTTATTTCATGGTGTCAGCTGAATGAAATTGGTTTGTATGTACATTTTTATTTCATGCTTACTCTGTGTAAATTAATCTAGTAATATCAATTCTAATTGTATTACCTCTTTGCTCCTCTTCTAATTCCAACGTCCTGTAAAATGATAAAAAAAATTGTAATATGTTAAATATCAGAAGTTATACTTACAAGTATTTGTGGAGTACTCAGCAGACAACATGACTTGTATTACATGTCACCTATAAAACTCTTATTTCTCACACATGATAATGCAGAAAAATAACTTTCAGTTTAACTCCATTCAATGCGGGGGTGGCTCAAAAGAGTGGCCTGACAGGGCCGTCACTCGGATTGATGTAGTGGCAGTCACCACCAGCCCGCAGCATATAGACGGGATTGAAGTTCCTTTTGTGCACTGCCCAGGACAGCTGATAATGCAGGCGGTGCTGCTTTCTGCCGTGCCATGGCCATCTCTGATCCAGGTTATGGTGTTTACAATGTATGGCACTGTATTGTGTACATTGTGATGTCGTCATGCCGCAACGCCAAGAGGAAGAGGAGCATGAAGATGAGCATGCTGGCTGTCACAGTAGAAGGTAAATTGGAGGGGGCCATGGAGGGGGTTGGCCCCTGAATTGGCATAGGGGACAGGAGGCTGGAAATACACGGGGCCAGAGGCTGGAAAGGCAAGAGGCTAAAGTGACAGGGAGCAGGAGGCTGGAGTGACGGGGCAGGAGGCTGGAGTGACAGGGGGCAGGAGGCTGGAATGACAGGGGGCAGGAGGCTGGAGTGACAGGGGGCAGAAGGCTGGAGTGACGGGGCAGGAGGCTGGAAAGTCGAGAGTAGATAGAAATGAGGCAGGAGTGATGGGACAGAGGGCTGGGATAACGGGAAAGTTTGCTGGATATACAGGCGGCTAGAGTGACAGGGGGTAAGAGGCTGGAGTGACAGGAGGATGGAGGGGACACGGGGCAGGAGGTGACATGGGGCATGAGTCTAATTTAACCTCTATTGTATGTTGATGACATTGGTAATATTCCCAAAAACAGGCATCTTCAAGGCCATGTGATCTCCTGCATGAATAGTGAAAACATTGTCTGCCTAGGGAGAATTAATTTCTTAATAGGTTCCCCATTGCAGGGAAATCCCTGGCGAAACGCACATCCATCTACTCCCCCAGGGGTACCTGTGTGCACACAGGAGATCCCCTGTGCACCACGAACTTCGATCATCATAGGCACCTTTGACAGGTAATTTAACTCTACACTTGCTGCACTCTCAGGTGTCCTCTGGCATTACTATCCTGCACTGCTACGCATCAGGAGATAATTAGCCATATGGACCCTAACAGCAGATACAGCCTTTCTTTCTTATTCTGTATCAGTGGTCGATTATTGTACTCTCATCTCCTATTCACTGTCCAGCACATGGGAGACAGCAGATTTTATAACACAGAAGAACACAGGCTCATTGTTTCTCACTATTATCTAATGATCATCGGTGTTATAGTAAACCAGTGTGCTTCACTATATTTAGGTATTGTAATTAGGAACAATTAACATTTGATATTATGTTTGTGGTGCATTTTTCTCTCGCCTCATATAATATCACATCACTTATATCAACACATAGGGGCCTATTCATCTTACCTAAAAAATTGAGGGAGGTAATTAGGTTTAGAACTCGCATGGAGTTCTACCTAATTACAGAAGGAATTCATTATTCCTCCTCCCCATAAGTATCTATTCCGAAAAGCTGTCATTTAGATACTTATCCCTGTCTGCTCTAACTTACCGCAGCTGTAATCAGCGCTGCGCATGCGCTGTAACAATTGTAAACCCAGCGCATGCGCAGCACTACCTACAGCTGCGGTGAGTTTGTGTGCGCCCCCCCTCCACCCTATGCTCCCTCCCCCCGTCCCACACTTACCTGCCCATTGCAGCGCCTCCGGCTCCGTCCTGCTGGTCTGACATGTGGTCTCCAAGCAGCCCACAGTGCAGTTTAGAAAAAAAAAACATTTTTTTTTTCTAAACTTTATTGTGTCCTGCTGGTAGAACACAATGTCAGCATGGCAGACGGAGCCAGAGGACGCACCAGAGCGCCGGAGGAAGACTCTGGGGGACCTGCACAGCTGGAAGCAGGTAAGTCTGTCCTGCTATACGCCACCTCACAGTGGCGGATAGTAACACCATCAAATTATGAAAATACATAATTTTCGGAATTTGATGAATACCATAATTTCCATATCCCCATACTAATGTATGTGGACTGTGGAAATTAATGCAGGGGGACTTAGCAAAGAGATATCAGTGATATCTCCTGTGCTAAGTGACTTCATGAATACTAAAATAATGTTAATTAAGGAAAATGTCCTTAAAAACGTTATTTTAGTGTTGATGAATAGGCCCCTTAATCCTAATGTAATCATTGAAGTGTGACCCTTACTATGAGTACTACTGTTCTCTCTCCCTTCTCTTGGTAACTATAACTCATAGGGGCACCTCTGATATTAATTTATTCAGTGGTAGTTTCACTTTGAATGTTCATAATTAACTGCTAAGTTATTTTCTCCTGTGTGTCATTTCTTTCTTCACTCTTCCTTGTACTCCAGGTAAGGTTTATTTTTAAACTTACACACAAAAAACACAGTATAGATTTTTTTTAAGGGGGGCATCAAAGGGTCTTTTTGCCCTGGACTCTACTTGGTCTAGAACTGGCCCTAAATCAATGGTTCTGTTTATGATGCAAACGGGAGGAAGGTATGAAAAGTATTGGGGAGGTATAAAGGGTTAATAAGACATTTGCATTTGGAACTGCCTGATGTAATTTCAGTCCAACTGTCTAGAGGTAAAGATCAGATGAATAAGCAAAAAAAAAGTACATGCAGGATACAAAAATATTTTTTTCTGTAAAAATATATCTGGAGCTTTACTGCATTTATATCTGCCTCTAAATATCAACTTATCATGATGATAAAGATGTAGCTTTCACAGAAGGATGCTGATATATGTACTTGGTACATTATTAATTGACCAAGGCAACTTAAGTATTGCTAACTCGGTATCATTCAGTGACTAAGGGCTCTGTCTATCAATTTTTGTAACTAAAATAATGTGATAATGTGAAAAGGGGTGTTTTCAAACCCTTTTCACATTATTTTAGTTTCACTGAAATGTATTGAAAGGCTTTTGGAACAGTTTTCGTGAAAAAATTACTCCAAGCCCTTTAATTCATATTTCTTTAGCAAGCAGATCGCATTTCCCATGCGAGGAGGAGGGGTTGCGGGGGGAGGGGGGAGCGGTAGTTGGCGGCGTTGCATGCTCAGACACCTTCTCATGGTATTTTTTGCGAAAAATACCATGAGAAGTGTGCGAGGAGGATTCTCAGGGAGAGAGCTTTATCGCAAGCTCTGTAATCTGCATGCAGATGTTAGTATATCCATGTGATGCTTCCTAAATTTGCAACTTTATTTTAAATACGGATTGTAGTAAATAAGGGCCTGAGGGCCTGATTCAGAGCCGGACGCTCTGACCAGAGCGCTCGGTCTGAATCAGGGCCCTCCTACCTATTCTTGGAGCGGCCTCTTGGACGCTCGCATAGCTGTGGGTTACCACCCACAGCTTATGCGAGTGTCCATGATAATGGTCGCGATGGTCAAGACCATCGTGACCATCGGGCTTGCGACGAGACCCTGGAGTAGGGTCTCGCTGCCGCAAGCCCTGGAGTGATTTTGGCTCTATCAGAGCCAAAGTCACTCCCACTGACATCACTAGTGATGTCAGTGGGGCCGGACCCAGACGGTAGGCGTTCCAATGGGAATGCCTCCGTCTGGCAGCCATGCCCCCGGCACGCCCACCAAAGGGGGTGTGCTGTCACTCACCAATGACAGCACGCCCCCTTTGGTGCGAGACCCCGAGCGACGGCTTCCTCATCGCTCGCCGGGTCTCGCGCATGCGCACGACGGAGCTCCCTCCGTCGTGCGCATGCGCATTTGGGTACCATCAACCTGCTTGCGAGCATCCTGCGCTCGCGAGCAGGTCTGAATGAGACCCTGAGGCTCTAATGAGCATATTTCTCAATATTATTTTTACACATATGTTTTCACACCCTTTTCACATTATTTTAGTGTCACTTAAGTATCACTTAAATTAAAGGGCTTTTGGAGTAGTTTGTTTCAGATTTACTAAAAGAAATTGTAAAAAAATACCAGGAGGGAGACCTGCGATAGTAATGCTATCTGGAGGTAGAGCTAAGCAGGGTTCCACCCCAGTTTCCCCTACTTCAGCTCAGCCTTGCCAGCAGAGCTTGGAGAAGGCTTCTGTGATCAGCCATGTGTGTCTTATAGGCCACAGACTGATCATAGTAAAAAAATAATTTAATATTAAAAAAAATCATATTAACACTTACGTGCACCAGGGGTCAGTGATCGGTGATCCAGTGAGAGCCTTGGTGACCTGGTCACCTGATCAATGTGCCCTGTAACCCCAGTCAGCTGATCTGTCTGGTGAACTGAGATGCTGTGAAGTCCCGGCTGGCATCTCAGTATACAGTACTGATCAGATGACCAGACTCACAGAGTAGGAGCCCAGAGATCAGATGACCTGATCCCCGAGGAGCTCACTGATTACTGGCCCCTGGGTGTCGGTAAGTTTGAGCTTAGTGGAGCGGAGCGGAGAAAAGGGAGGTGTAGTCAGTGGTGCATGCACTTCACAGTCTCAGCGTATTTTTTGTGAAGTGCAGGGAGAGCATTCGCAGGAACAGAGCTTTATTGCAAGTTATGTCCCTGCATGTGATATTTGTTAGATCCTTGCGATGTATTCAAATATTGCATCGCACATTTGGGCAATATTATACCATCCACATCTGAGATACGTGTTGTGATAAATATGCTCCCCAAATCTATGGTTTTATTCTCAGTTTATATTGTGTTATTCAAAAAAGTACAAAATAATTTCAAAACTAATGGACAATAGTGTCTTGGGATAACGGAACCCCAAGTACATTTCATTATGTGTGCTTCTTTGAAAGAGTCAAGATAATTACTGTATAGCAAACAATGCTTGGTTTTGTTTTTATACTGTAAGTAAAAACCTTTACTCACAATGTCTCTTCCCCCTCTAGTAGACGACGGTATGTGGCTATCTCCATTTCCAGGCGTATCTTGATGTTCAGGAGAATCTCATACTCTTGAGTCTGGCGTCCCATGTCCGTTCGAATCTGAAGCAGCTGGCCTTCAATATTGCTTATTAATCCCTGTATCTGGGCCAGCTTTGAGCCGTACTGAGCATTTACATTTTCAAGGGTGACACTTAAAGCATTTTTCTGCAGGAAGAAACAGATACGGTACATTGGATGTGTTGTAAAGCAGGAGGGATTAGCTTTTATGTAACTATGTACATACAAAAGTAAAAAAAAATTCTGGAGTATAGTTTACATTTTTTTACAGTCCAAACTTATTTGTCAAATTTAGACTCTAGATTCTAGAAACAATAGTCTGTTAACTAGAATACAGAGTAGACAAAGCAATAGAATACAATACAAAAAAATAATGGTTTGACATTTTTGTGAATTAATTTACTGTAGTTCAATATGATCTTATCACTGTATATAACATATATTAGAATTAATTATGATTGTTATGTTGACAGTTATACAGTACCTTGCTCTGTTCTGCTTGCAGCTCTATTTCCAGCCCTTGTACACTGCGTTGTAGCTCTATAAGTACACTTCTGTATTCCTCCACCTCAGTCGTATTTTTATATATATCCGTGTTTATCACTTCTAGCTAGAAAGCAACAAAAATATTGTGTATATAAATTGAAAAACTATATTTCTGAATAATTCTTCTTGTATGAAGTTGATGGTAGACATAAATCTGCTCTTCTATATGCAGGTATTCCCTATGAACCTGCCGGCGCTCTGTGTACACTGTGGATCAGCTGCAGTTATGGTGGACAGCTAGACCCAGGGCCATAACTAGGGTAGTGGCACAGGGCACCACAGGGCAGGGGGAGCAGTTCGAGCCTTTCAATTTTCTGTTTATAATCATTCTCACTTGTACAGGGGCATAACTAAAACTTTGTGGGCCCCATAGCAAAGTTTCTTAGGGCCACCCCAAGTCAGGTATCCACCACAGTGGTAATGCCTAGTGCTGGTATAGAGTGTATAGGAGACTGCCTGTGGCTGTACTATTAGTGAGTAGTGTAGGGGATGGAATACTGCTGGTATAGAGAGGAGTGACTCTATACCAGCAGTATGCCATCCCATCACACTACTCACTATTAGCACAGCCACAGGCAGTCTCCTATACACTCTATACCAACACTGTATCTTATCCACCCTGCTGCTGTCTACCGGAACCGCTCCCCACATCAGTGACCTGACCAGCTACCCCCGTGCGGCCTGCCCCGCTGCTGCCTACCGGTAGTACCGGAACAGCTCCCCAGCCTCCCCTCCCACTGGGTCATTTCAGCCTGCCGATGTGAGTGATGGCGGGACCGGGACACCACCTGCGCAGTGAGGAGGACGCAGCCGCCACGTCTTACCTGAATGCTGGGCGGCGGGCGTTGTGCTTCTCCTTCCTTCCTGGACTGGCTGTCACTCGCATGATGATGAAGTCGTCATTATCTCGCGAGTCTTGCTGCGAGCGGCTCTCCTCAGTGCGGTAACGGGTCCGTCTCCCAGTGAGAGTGAGACGGACTCTAAAGCAGTGCCAGTGGGCCTGGCCGGCATAACTACAGAGGGTACAGGGCCGGCCCGGATTAAATAAACTTTAGTAAAAAAAAATGCAGAAGCTGGATCTCGGGCCCCCCCAAGTGGCGGGCCCCATAGCAACTGCACCCCCTGCAGTTACGCCACTGCACTTGTAGCTTCCTCTTATTTTATCCTCAGCATCTCCTGGCCTCCCCATCTTTCCCCTGGCCCTTCCCCATGAGGCCATGCCCCTTTTTTGGGTGCGTTTTGTCCCCATTTGAAAAATAGGGGGGGTGCCAATGCTCTTTCTGGCACAGGGCACCAAGAAGTCTAGTTACGGCTCTGGCTAGACCTGTTAAATCTGTTCAGCGTGTCTTCTAGAATGAAACAGGAACTTACATTATACTATAGGTGAATGAAACATGCAGTATAATATGTGCACTTTAGCTTAATGTGGAATGTACATGAGGGAGAACACATTCAGAAAAAACAATAACATTTATATAAAACTAATTGCATCTCTTAGCTAACTTTATTTAAAATCATAGCCATGATTTTAGTTTTACTTACGTAACTGCTTGGCTCTCTCATATGCTTTATGATAGGAAGCGGCTGTGTAATACCATCCAACTCAAATGCAAATGCAGCAGGAGGTGTTTGATAGGAAATAGATATCTCCTTGCTGCATCTGCGGTCTGAGTGCTGCATCCGTAGACGCTGCCTCAGATCACCATCAGTAGCAATGGAGACCACAAAATATCGGAGATGTATGCAGACCATCGTGTTTATGTACATCTCTGAATCAGGCCCTCTGATCGATGGAAAGTAGATTACAGCAGTGCTAGTTAGGCCAAGTCGGTTATGGGTGCCCCACTTCTCTACTCAAAGCTGGATTTCCATTAAAACCTGGTTAGGCTACTGTGACGACAATGATGCTTAAAAGAATATATATCTCAATTATTTTAACAATATTCATTTAACTTTTTAACATGCATCTATTTTCCAATCCCACATTATGCAAAAGTGTGAGTTAGAAAAATTATTTATATATGGATAAAACTAGAAAACCTATTCTTTTTCAGTGGAAACTGTGCTATGCTGGGCTCACATGGGTCCCCAATGATCTTTTTTAAATCAATACACAGGACCTTTTCTCCCTATAATGTAAACTCCTGATGGACTCAAACTAACAGGATAACTTGGAATATGTAGGTTCCAATAACTGTTTGACTTTATCTGAGGGACAAAAAATGAATATGGTGTGTATGTAATGAATTCATGTCATATGGATGACCTTTTTAATTCACATTGATGGGAGTCCTACTTATATGGGGAATGTAGGCCCAGATGGGCATTGCTAAATAGTACAAAAACACTTGTATAGCAAACTAATGAAGAGATAACATCTGTACCTGTCACTATAGTGAGATATATGAATTATTTTCAGGAGGCAGTTGGCACATTAAAGGACTGGTACCTGGATTGTGCCACTGAAGGGGTGCAGTTGCTATGAGGCCCAGAGGTAAGGGGGTCTGGCAATGCCTGCCCATCCTCCCAAGGCTGGTGTTTACACAGAAGAGCAGATCAGAGTTCTTCTATCAGTGTCAGGGTTCTCAGAAGAATGGTCTGGTATCGCTGGACCCCTCCCCCACCCACAAATATTGCCATATTCCTTTATGATTTCACGTAAAAGGTGACTTTTGTGAGCTTGAATGTGAGATTTAATATAAAACATCCATTCACACTTTATATATATAGTCACACAAATTATCACTGTCTGTGCAGCATACATACCTGGCCTTCATGTTGTTCCTTTGCATCTTGCCTTATCTTTTCTACTACTGATTCACATTGGACTCTCATGTCAGCCAGAACCTTGGCGAGATCCAGAGAGGGAGCTGCATCCATCTCTACACTGACTTTGCCTCCAACTTTCTGGCGCAGGGCTCCAATCTCCTGTACACAGATATACAGAAATATATTTTGGGTCAATTATATCTAGAACAGTTTCTAACTTTAGAACTGCTGTATTTTGTATTTGTAGAATCACCATCATCAACATTGCAGTGCTTGACATTGACAGTCAGTTTAATAAAGCAACCACAAAAACAAATGAAACAAATACACAAAAATACATAAAAACAAATTATACCCAATAACAGAACAAGTACATCTGAAGTTGTCTTTCATGATTGTTGGCAGTGTTATGTTATTTGCAATATAGAAATATGTTCTTTTTTTACTGTTGTTTCAGTCCCACCAAATAGCACCTCTCGGAGTGCTGGATGCCGTGTGTCGCTCTGTCCTCACTCTCGCTTAAAATCTGCATCTTATTTGCATATTTAAAAGACGTAGAAGCAACAAAACTACATTGCTAGCAGCAGAGGCTCCTGCCCTCTAACCTGAGGGGGCTACCGCTGCTGCTGGCTGGTCTGGCTGGCCGGGTCCACAGCGCCTGCGCAATAGATCTGGCAGGCACCGAGATCAGCGCATGCGCATAAACGGAGGTGGGGTCGCGCATGTGCATAACACTGGCTTCTGGTGGCTGCAATGACTGCAGCCCTGAGAATCCACGTAGAGTTGCCCAAAAGGCAGAGCAGCAGCTTCCACGAAGCCGCTCTCTGCTAATTGCAGCCTGAACTGGCAGTCACAGGGGGAGGAGACATCTCCCTCTGGGGCTGCCTGTCCTGTGCATGACTGAAGAGTGGCGCTTCCAATGGGAAGCCACCTCCATTCACAGTGTAGCCAGTGCAGTCATGGACTGCACTAGCTCTCTGACGTGGTTGATTTTATTGGGGGGAGGGCTGCCCCTAGGTAAAATCTGCCACTGATTGTTAGTGCACACTGATCAATGGGGTATGCAACATTTGTGTGAGACTGATTTTGAATCTATGCATACAGGGCTCCAATCAGGGACGTAATTATAATGGGTGCAGTGCACGTGGGCCCCTGGCTCCAGGGGGGGTCCGCACCGCACACCCTGCACCTATAGTATACTTACCTCCCCGGAGTCCCACATCGGTGCTGGTTTCTGCGCTGTAAAAAAGTCTAGAAAATGGCCACCGTTGCCATTTTCCCATCATTTGCGCGTGCGCTATAGACTCTGGGCACACTCTAGTGCCCAGAGTCTATAAGTGCAGCGCTGGCTGCGCAGCCGCCGGACTGAGAGGAGGGGGCCCATGATGGAGACTGCACACGGGACCCTCCTATATAGAACGCCTCTGGCTCCAATGCAAACTGCCGCAGCTTTTCCTCTTGCCAAATTCTGTTATGCTTCAGCTGTGACTTTGTACGTGTGTAAAATCAATTCTTGTGCGGTTACGGTCGTAGCCTAGCTCCTCTAGTACACTCTAAGCAGCTTTTCATTGCGTCTGCGACAGGACTAAAATGCAAAATTTAAAGCAAAATACGACTTGCAACTCCACTTGGAGTGTCTCAGTCATGCCTGGTGTCTCACTCCATATGGCGTAAATAACTCCAGTAAGTGAGGACACAACTGTAGGGTAATGTCCTGCAATTAGTGTCACAATGATAACGTTCATGTTTTTCTCTATGCTCTGCTGATTACAATTTACTGCATGTTCTGGTAAACTCAAATATCCTGGCTCAGCTACCAGGGCTATAGACTTTACCATCAGTGCCTACTGTTTTTCAGCACAATGAGAAGGGAGATGTTTATTGGGACTATGACTAAAGACCACGGGGTTGATGTATCAAACAATGAGTGGAGAAGTGGACGAGTTACATTTTAGCCATTTTGTGGGCTAAACCGATATTCATACAAATGTAACCTAGTATTTTATGCCTCAGTAAGAACTAGTTCCTAGTGAATTTAATTGTTTGAACCCACTAAATAGGTAATATTATAAATGATACCCAATTTAATGGCAATATGTCGATAAAATGAAACTCACATAAGCATGGTTCTTCTTGAGATAGGCCAGCTCCTCCTGCAAAGACTCAATCTGCACCTCAAGGTCTGCTTTGGCCAAGCTGAGATCATCAATAACTTTACGCAGTCCCATAATGTCTTGTTCCACACCCATTCTCAGGCTCTGTTCAGTTTCAAATCTATAACACATTATTAAAAAAGGAACATTTTAGATACAGTATCATGAAGACAAAATAAGCAGCTAAGCAATTAAAACTCCTTAAGGGAAATGATCTTTTTCATTATGTATCTGTAGTACAGTATTCATACTTTCTGCAATTAATGTAGGTGATTAGTGATTCATCTACCTACATCTACGACATTATCTGGAATTACAATTGTATCAAGATCTATTTTTACTGTTTGATCAGTGAATTAATTTGTTGCCGTTTTTGGTCATTATGATTTTTTCTTATATTTTTCCTAGGAATCCACTTATCCCTTAAGTTCAACATGAAGGCACAAAATGCATCCTATTAAATGTATAGGACTCTACTTAAGTACTGTATAGCACCTCTAGCTTTGTGAGCTGGTGAGAAGGGAAATACATGTTTCTTCGTGTACAGAAGTTAGCCATGCGTTCCTCTGTACTGCAATGTATACTCTTAATAAATGTGATCTCCTCATCCTTTTATGTCATTTTAATAGCCTTGCTTTGTAAATATAAATCTTATTTCAGCATTGGTCTGCAAAATGATGCACTGGCTCACTCTACTTTCCCCTTTCATGGAAAGCTTTCACTGAGACCAGCTCCTTCCCTTGTTCTGTGCAAAATTCTCCTTAAAATCCATCTTGGCCCGCAAACCCATGCACCTTGGTGAAATTCTTGGAAAATCTGAAAAACTGAGGAACACAAACAGTGGCATCACTGGGGTCGGTGTCACCCAGTTCACAAAATAGACTCCCCTCGGGCGCCAAAGGTATGCCCACCCGAAAAGAGGACGTGGCCTCACAGGGAAGGGGCATGGTCGTGAGGCATTCATCACTTTCGAGATCCTGGGATGCCCCCAAAGATTCTGTGACCAATCAGAAATGCACACTGGACGGCTGCCAGAAGATAATCTCCCAGTACCTCTGCATCCGTGCACACGCCCCCCAGTGTCTGCCATGCTGCCGATCACTGTTGATCGGGCAACACAGCAGGACCCCCCACCTGCTGGCTACAGAGGATCAGCTGTCGCGAAGTTGGTGGCTGCAAAGTTGAGATGTTGCAATGGTCCGATCATTAATGGTCTGATACTGTTGGCCAATATTTACAAAAAAAAATTATGTTTTTTTTATAAAATTGTGTTGGTTAACTTATAAATAAGTGAATAAGTGTTATTGATGTAATTAAATCATATAAAAAAAATAAAAATTTTTGTGGTTTTTGGAAAAAATATTAGCCAGTTATATTGCCCTTCAAAGCCTTCCCTTAAAAATAAATATGGGTTTGGCTCCTTCAAGCACTGTTGCTCACAAAGTAGGAGAAATGCTCTGATTTCTCCAGCTTTTTAGCTTTGTTAAATATGGGTAAAACCTAAGTCTGTCCTTAAAAATGCAGAAACAGCTGTTTCTTCATGATTTAAGGTTGAAATTAGTTTAATAAATAGGCACCTTAAGACTTTGTGATTAGTGGCTCAGATAAATGTCTTAAAAAAATCTGAATAGATCTCTAGATATTTGTAATAAAAGAACAATGCATGTACTTGATTATAAACAACTGGCTAACATGGGAAAAAAAAAACTAGATTTTGCTGTATCTTTTGATTGGCAATTACAGTATCTCTAGATATGCTACTAACAGTTTTTTTTACTAAGTAACATATTTGCTTTTTTTATCAGTATAATCTCATAACAAAGTATTTTTATTCCTATGGAACTTTTATTTTCCCTCTGTATATACTGTAGAGTCCATTGGTGTCTACTTAGAGAAAGAGCTTTTACGGTAAGGTTATTAGATTACAGGATTTAAAGATATGTACTGTACTGTATATATAACGGTAACCAGGGGTTAAAGTGGGCCGGAAATGGGTGAAACTGCGTTCTGTCACTTCTATTTGGAGACGGAACCAGTTCCGCCTCCTCCGACTCACCTTAGACTGGCGCCGCAGGAAGGCTCCATTTGCTGGGCGTCTGTTGAAATTTTGTTACCAGCGGGTGCCTGGCTCCCTCCTCGCAGCATTAGTGGCAGCCTGAGGCTGGAGCTCAGTCTTGAGCTCCGGCTTCCGGGTCCGCTCCTCCCATGGGCACTATGAGAGAGATGTCATGATGTCTCTCCCATAGTAACTTCAGAGGACTCGGAGCAGCCAGGTGGACCAGAGCCACGCAGAAGTGGGGCTTAAGGTAAGTATTATTTTTTTTTTGTGTAAGTGGAGGGGGCACTACTACTAGGGGCATTACACAGGGGGCATTACTACTGGGGGCATTACACGGGGTACTACTAGTACTGGGGGCATTACACAGGGGGACTACTACTGGGGGGGCATTACTACAGAGGGAATTAATACTGGGGGCATTACTACTGGGGGCATTACACAGGGGGCACTACTACTAAGGGCATTACACAGGGGGCATTACTACTGGGGGCATTACACGAGGCACTACTACTGGGGGCATTACACAGGGGCACTACTAAGGGTTTTACACAGGGGGCATTACTACTGGGGGCATTACCCAGGGGGCACCACTAGTACAGGGGGCATTACACAGGGGGCACTACTACAGGGGTCACTACTACTGGGGGGCGTTACTACCAGGGACATTAATACTGGGGGCATTACTACTAAGGGCATTAAACAGGGGGCATTACACAAGGGGCACTACTAGTACTGGGGGCATGACTACTGGGAGCATGACTACTGGGGGCATTACACAGGGGGCACTACTACTGGAGGCACTACTACTGGGGGGCATTACTAGAGGGAGCATTACTACTGGAGGCATTACACAGAGAGCAATACTACATGGGGCATTACTATTGGGGGCATTACTTTGGGGCATTGCTACAAGGGGCACCACTCCTGGGGGCACTGTATAAGGGGCAGCACTCCTGAGGGCACTGCATAAGGGGCACCACTCCTGGGGGCACTGAATAAGGAGCAATACCACTACTGTGAACTCTGCAAAAAGGGCACCACTACTGGAGGCACTGAATAAGAGGCACTGCATAAGGGGCACCACTACTAAGGGCACTGCATAAGGGGCACTACCACTACTGGGGCCACTGCAAAAGGGGCACTACAACTAATGGGGGCACTGCATAAAGGGCGCCACTACTGTGGGCACTGCATAATGGGCACCACTACAATGGGCATTGCATTTGCATAAGGGGCACTACTGCTATGGGCATTGTATAAGGGGCACAAATGTGGGCATTGTGTAAAAAGGGCACTGCTGTGTGTCATAAATGAATAAGGGACACTACTATGTGGTGTAATGTGAATCGGGTGAATCAAGATTGTGCTACTGTGTGATGTAATATGAATTGGGAACACAATTGTGTGACCACTCCCATTTATTTTGTGACCACGCCCCTTTCTTTCAAGACCACGGCCCTTTTTTTGCCGTGCGACAACCGCGCGCACTGTAATTTTTTTAGAGTAGGGAGGATGAGTTCCCCCACTTCTCTAGGAGCACTTTCAGCACTGACAGTAACTCAGGTTTTAATATACTGTAGGAGCAGATTTTTTGTATGTTAATATTGTTACTGTCTGTTCCACTTTAAGACGTAGACAGATATGTACAAGAAGGAGGCAGCCACAGTCTTTGTTACACATGGCAAATAAAACACGTCATCGGATGAATGGTCTGAGTACTTTGTAGGTGTTTTCTTTCATGAGCAAAGGTTAGTTTGCATGTTGTATAGGGCATGGTCTAGGTATTTCACCTTTAGTATATCTGAGCTGGAAGTGTAGCCGTAATATAAAGTGATCTGTATTGTGTCAGTTATGAGCACACAATCATTTGTTGGAAATTGAATATCCAATCAATTATTTAGAATACAGAAAGCTCATAAACTAAGATTGTAGTTTTTGGGCTAGCTGGACAATCATTAGTTGTATGACACAATTGTATTTATAGTTCACATCACAATGTTTTGAATAGTCTATCTTCTATATTTAGAGGGGGATGTAGTGGGTATGCCGGCATGGGATGCCGGCCGTTGATATACCGATGCTGGAATCCCGCTGCCTGACAAAATGCTGACGCCACTATCCCAAAGAGGATCAGGATACCGGCGTCAGCATCTCGACCACTGGAGTCCCGAACGATGGATCCGGTAAGTATGCACGATTAGCTGGGGAAGGAAGTGTTAGGTTTAGGGACCCCCAGGAGGAAATTAGAGTTAGTCACCCTCCGGGGAGGGTTAGGCTATGGAGAGGGGGGATTAGGGTTAGGCACCGCAGGGGGTTAGTGTTAGGGTGTTGGGAAGGGGGGGTTAGACTTAGGCACCACCAAGGAGAGGTTAGGGTTAGGCACCCCCAGGGAGGTATGGGTTGGGGGGGAGAGGGTTAGGCTACTTGCCACCGCCGTCGGGATTCTCCACCTTCGGGCCTGCACTGTCGGCATTTGAACCGGCTACTCAGCTGCCGGTATTTCATACCCAACCCTTTTATAAGTAACTTCTCTCTCTCTCTGTATGTGTATGTATATATATATATATATATATATATATACTGTATATCAGTTTATCCTACAGTGTGCTGGCAGAGACTAGCTGTGTTAACTTCTAGCAATATTGAATATAATTGTGTAGGGCAACAGTAGAAGCTACAGTATAGTCATAAGTCGAAGTCATGTACCGTAGATAGAGTGTGCTTACTTGAGTCTGAAGTCATCTGCTGCTAACTTAGCATTGTCTATCTGCAACAGTATTCGTGCATTGTCCAAGGAGGAATTCAGAATCTAAAAATAAAATCCCAGTTAATGATATAACTTATTTTAGTACATTTGCATAAACTTTGATGAAAATAGCCTAACAGTGAGCAGCTATCACTTGAGTCACAAGTTATATTTGTACATCGGATGCTCTTATTAAATGTAAATTATTCTTAATTCTTAATAACATTAAGTTTAATTGAAATGTACAGTTATTTTAATAAATGAAAAATTAGTCTTGTGCTAATCAGTACAGTGAGCATATTATATATATATATATTATTATTAGATTATGTTTATAGGGTGCCATCAGTGCTTGGCAGCGCCATACATTTACTAGACAAAAAGACAGCACATGGTAAAACAGTACAGTACCATATCAGTACACTACAGTAACAAATAATAATTAGCACTACAAATCTCAGTACACAATGCAGCTACAGAAGGGATGGGGGCAACTAGACTTCTAAGTTATGGATTGGAAACTGTAGATGAGGTCCTCAGTCCAATGAAAGGAAAGTGCTTTCTTGGCCTAAAATCTCTTGGGTCATTAAATACCTGATTGAATCTTTTTCTTTAGACCTTACATTATTCCAAGCCCTAATCCAAACCTAAATCGGAACATTAAACCTATCAAAAGTTGTAAAACTATATGCAATCTTTAAAGAGCTCTAATTTGCCTTTCTAAATTATAAAATGTAGCAAACCCAAGAATAAGGACAGAGCATGTTTTACTTTCCCACTACCATCATTTGCCTTGCTATTAGCTCCATATAAACTTCTGCCTCACTTCCGGTGGTGAATTTTAACTGCCACCCCCAGTGAGTGATGCTGGCACTGGCAGTGTCTTCCTATTAGAAGAGCTGTCTGCTAATCACAGCCAGACAGGCAGTCCCATGGTAGATGTTTTCTCCCCCTGAGACTGCTAGTACATACCATGATTACCAGACAGAGGGCTTCCAATTGGAAGCCATTCCTTTGCCTTGCCATCTGCCCTACCTGGCTTCTAGGGGGCTGCAGCCGCTGCAGTCCATAGAAGCCGGTGCTTCTGCACATGTGCTGGTCGTGGGCCCTGCCAGATGCATTGCGCATGCTCAATGCACCTGAGAGGCACCAAAGAGAACAGGAGCTGGCCAGTCCGCCTGTAAACCTGCTACACGGGCAGCGCCCCCTGACATATAAAGGTAGGAGCTGTCTCTTCTCTCTTCCATTCAGCTGTTAAAAAAAGAACGGTAGAGAGACAAAGGAAAATGTTTTTGATTTCACAATTTTTTGTTTTTCTGCCCAAGTGTCATATATTTATCTTTTTGCTTATACAGTATCCTATAGTTTGTAAAGTGGTCTAGGACTCCTAATATGTGTTTATCGATCTACTGCACTGTAGGCTAACAAGTATCCTTTCTACTGCTTGTAGTGCAACATTTTATATTTAGAAAGAAAGGTCTGTCATATTTTCACAATATATTCTGTTTTTGTATAATTTATGTTTTCTCTTTTATAATGAATACTTACATTTATATATTATTTAGCCAGAAAGTATAAAATTATAATGAGCATAAAGCCAGCAAGTATTACATCAGAATAGATCTTATTTAGAGAAAGCGGTAAAATGCAAAAACCACATTTCTAAAAGAAAATGAGCAAAAAGCCTATGTGAAAGTACAAGACAACAGTAAAAGAACTAAAATAAGTAGTTTATTTTTTTAACTAAAATTAAGCTACCGTGAACCATAAAGACTGTGGGCCTGATTCAGACCCGGATGCTAAGGAGCGTTCGCTCGTAGCTGCCGATGGTTCGCATTGTGCACATGCGTTTGCATTGCAGTGCGTGGGTGCGAGCCAGTTACTGCGATCGGGAATCGTGCACTCGTAGCACAAAGACTGAGCGCTACCTTGAGTGACAGATAGTGCCGTTTGTGGGTGGTAACAGGGGAAGGTGCTTGTGAACAGGGTGGTGGTGCGAACGCAGGCGTGTATGGGCGTCAAAACGGCATTTAAAGGGCATGCATAATTAGCATGGAGGCATCATTGTACATGTCACCTGCTTGAATTTCAGTCAGCACTGATCGCAGTGCTTGCGGCAGGGTAGGGTCTACCTCAAGCGCTGCTTGCAGCTCCGATGGCTCTCGATGTTACCGATTAATCATACACTTCCTGGAGATGACGTGTGTTAAGAAAGGAAAGTGGACGTCTTTATACACCTGCGTTCGCTCACTGCCGTTGCTCTCTAAGACATAGAGGGCGTCCTTACACCACGCAGTGCGATCACAGAATTTGCATACCCAGCCCCTTTTGGCCGCGAGCAATCGCGGCTTAGCGTCCGGGTCTGAATCAGGCCCTGTATTCCCTGTAGAGTGGTCTCATTAATGGGCGACAGAAGTTTTTCCAGCTCTTGCTATTACCTGGTATCTTATAGCATTGCTTCAGAGGTAAACAGAAGCGCAATTATTTGTTTAATTAGAGAGTGGTTTATTGATTAAAGAGAAAGTATCTCCCTCACTGTAGGAAGCATGTGAGCGTGCCCTTATTACAGAACAAGCTCCCTTGCCAAAAATAAATTATATTTGTCTAACACTTAAAAAGCTGGCAGATACCAATTATAGCACATAACTCTTATCAATGATGCTAAATATGAATGCACTAGATTGACTGCTGACAATGATTTCTTTGTTACATTTTCTTTTAGCCATTTATGTCTGAGCTGGGATGAGGTGTGGAAGGGCGCGTTAATAATACTTCTCTAATTTTACTTAGGTTTCCTCATACAATGTTCTTTTCACAGTGGTGGCTTTCTCTATTAATCATTCAGCTCTTTGTATTCTGATGTCTTATTGTATCAATGTGTTTGATCATATATCAAAGTGTAAAATCTTCCTCCCAGATTTTGGTGTTAGTCATGCAATGTCAGTTACTGCTTCTGTAATATGTCATTCTAAATGGGAAATACCAAAGTCTCCTGGGAGTAAATCCCCTTGCAACTCTATATAGACATACATGTAATTAACAGAGTAGAATTTACATTTTCAAAGAGAATGTTGACCCATCTCTTTTCACACAGCCATAGTAAATAGCTTAAAGATTGATGTCTCTGGGGCCTATTCATCATACCTAAACTTTCTCTGGAGGTAGTTAGGTTTAGAACTCGCATGGAGTTCTACCTAATTACCAGAGGAATTCATCCTTCCTCCTCTCCATAAGTATCTATTCTGAAAAGCTGTCATTTTTGCGATGACAGCTTTTCGGGAAATAGATACTTTTCCTTGCCTGCTCTAACTTATCGCATCTGTAGTCAGTGCTGCGCATGCGCTGTTACATCTGTAAAACCAGCGCATGCGCAGCACTGCCTACAGATGCGGTAATTTTGTGTGTCCCCCTCCGCTCACCTCCCCCCCGTCCAGCACTTACCTGCCCGCGCAGCAGCCTCCGGCTCCGTCTGCTATGCTGACACGTGTGTTCTCCCAAACTAAACTTTATTGTGTTCTGCTGAGAGAACACAATGTCAGCATAGCAGATGGAGCCAGAGGAGAGACCAGAGCGCCGGAGGGAGACGCTGGGGGACCTGTCCAGCTGGAAGCAGGTAAGTGTTAACTACTATACGCCACCTCACAGTGGCGGATAGTAACACCATCAAATTCCGAAAACACATAATTTTTGAAATTTTATGAATACCATAATTTGAATGGAAATTAACGCAGGGGGACTTAGCAAAGAGATATCAGTGATATCTCCTGTGCTAAGTGTGTTCATGAATACTAAAATAACGTTAATTAAGGAAAATGTCCTTAAAAACATTATTTTAGTGTTGATGAATAGACCCCTCTACCCTTCCTGATAATTAAGTATCCTCATGTTAAGAGTTCAACTCAGCAAGCATTTTATTACCTGGGAATACATACAGTAACTACCCATGGAGCGAATGTTGCCGTAGGTTGCCCATTAGAAACACTCACATAATCTGCATCATGTATGCAAGATGATGAGCTTCTAGCATTGCATGGTCTAAGTAGAATCAGTTGGTACCCAGTTTGACATACTGGATTCATTTACAAAATTACATTGCAAGTTTCAATTGAACAATAACTAAGAAAAGCAGGAGCAGGCCACTACTACTGGGAAAATGAGGTCATATTTGAAGGTATATATTTTCTTGTATGTTGCATAGTGTACAGTTTACTGTACGCTAAATTGGTCTGAGCAGCACTGTGGAGTTTTATGCCCATATAAGGTAAAAGAAATCTAGAGAACAGGGTGTGACTGTTGGGTGTGGAGGAAGATAAGTTATATGTTAACCAATACATTTCTGCCTTGTGTCATATATGTTAATATAGTGTATACAGGAAAATCCATATGACTGTTTCAACGTGACCACACACATGGCAACTTTGATCGCCTATTAGATCATTTTACACTGAAATGGCTGCATATCAAAATAAGTTATGATGGTCATTGCAGATTATAAATGCATGTGGACATTGACTTCATCTGAATATATATGTAGTTATTTTCCAACTGCACTCTGGGAATGGAGCATGCAGCCTGTGCCTGATAGCACGCATGCTGTATAGTGCATACATAAAGAAAACAAAGGTTTGTAATAGAAAATAAATACAAATAAACTTGTACCCAGGGTTATGACTAGAATAGAGGGCTGCAGGGGACCTGTGACGTTACACCCACGTGACCCGGCATGAAGGGGGGAGGGGCCACAAATATTCATTCCCTCTCTATGCCCTTGTGGATGGTGACGCAGGAGCGGTCCAGCCTCCTGCAGCGGTCACGTGGTTGATACGTCACAGAGGTCCTTTCTGCATATAGGATCTAGCATCAACCTTGTACCCAGGGATCTCTGATCGGTGGGCTGCTCCTGTGAGCCAATCATGTGGTCTGTATGGTCAGCTGAGGATGCCGGCTGGGACTTTTCACTACATCTTAGCTGACCACAGAGCTTCAGCTGATCAGGTTATAACAGCAGCCCACCGATCAGAGATCCCTGTGAGTAGGTAACTTTTATTTGATTTATTTCCTATTGGGACAAGAACACTGGGATAGTGTTTGAGGGCAGGTATATTTGTCTTAGCTTTCTGACCTACACATTATAAAACCCCAGAAAGAATGTTAGTGATTGTTCTCCTGAGAGCTTTTGGGCTTTGATAGAAGCTGGTTAAGGGTTCCTGGGTTATGGATGGAGAGTGAGGATGAGCTCCATCCATTAGGCCCAGTTTAGGTCTCAGGGCCTTTAGCTTTAGAGAAGGCTAATGATTTCACCTTCATGAGGGTGTTAAAAGGCTGTCAGCCTTGTCATTATCTCTCTCACTGACTGGGGAAAGGGACTACAGAGTCTCTGGGGGGAAGGGACTGCAGAGTGTGAGAGAAACCTGCTACTGGATACAAGTGAGCTTGACTTTTTTAAACGCCTTATGTTTTGTAGTGTTAGGCAGGAATGACTTAAGTTTAGCAAGGTATTTATTTTATAGTTTTATTTTATTTTCCTGCTTAATAAAACTGGCTGAAGTCAGTTGCACCATAAACCTTGGGCTTGTGTAATCTCTCAGCTGCTGTGCAGTAGCAGGGTAGACACTACTGAGATGGTTCCTGCTTCCCTAACCCTGTTACAATATTATAACCATTTATTTTCTATCTGCATGCAGCCTGTGTACTTTCAGACACCGGCTGATCACAGAATCCAGCACTGGGCTCTGCTCTGCCTGTCAGATGTTAGGAAGGGCAGAGGAAACAGACATAAGCCTCTAATAATTGCATCTGAATTTAGCGTAATTTTAGAAGTGCTTGGTCTGAAACAATTTAACAATAGAAATTTGGAGATTTTTACAAAATCTTCTCCCAAAGCCCTGTGATAAATATATATGAAACTAATAAAGGTAAACCTTGAACACTGGATGGGTCTTAATTGTTTTGGGGTGTGCTGCTGATATGGGAGGTAGCCCATAAACCTCCAGATATGTACAAATGATTACAAGCTCAGCCCCTATATATGTGATTTACAATTGTCTTCGTATGTGTGTGGTGGTAAACCAGGTGTGGATGTATATGTAGGTAAGAATGGCTAACTAATGGATAGAGAAAAGGATTTTATTGGTTAATCACAGTCTTAATCGGCTGACATACAATGTTAGCATGCAGGGGGATGAGTACATGTCCTTATACAATAGATAAAATGCAGATGGGGGTAGGTGCATATAGTAAATTACATAATAAATCTTGAAACAATGTGCATGAAAAATGTAAAATTCGGGAATAGTTGTCCACAGTGATTCAGAACAGTCAGTATTATTATAAATTAGGGATTGGCGGTTCAAATCCTGACGCCGGAAGACTGGCACTAGTGAAGATCTCGACTGCGCAAAAGGTAAGTATAAACTAACCAAACCCCCCTCTCTAACCCTCCCTTAGGGGTGCCTAACCATAACCTCCCCCCCAAGTGCCTAACCCTAACCCCCCTCTAAGTACCTAAACCTACCCCCCCTTCCCTGCTGCCTAAACCTAACCCTCCTGGGGGGGTGCCTAACCCTAACCTCCCACGAGGGTGTCTAACCCTAACCCCCCCCTTCCCCTAGCCTAACCCTCCCGGGGGGGTGCCTAACCCTAAGTTCCCCCCCGGGAGCACCTAACCTAACCCTCTACCCCTCGTGGCTGTCCACGCCCGGCTTACCTTTGATCGGGATGTGTCTGCATCCTGACACCTGTCATTAGACCCTTGCTGGGATTAGACAGTCAGGATGCCGACGGTCGGCATTTAGACCGTCGGCATCCCGCCTGCATACTGATAAATTGTGTGCAGTCTCGTACGCTGGTTAGAGAATAGTATGCCAGAGAGTGGAGTCCCGCTGTGCTGCTAGAAGGTATATACAGTTCCAGTCTATTGCTGGTCTTCTTTAAATGAGTGATAGGCTTCAGTTACCTCAGTTTGTGATGTATCCACACTGAAGTCATTGGCCTGTGGCAATGTGGAGGGTTGGCGTGTCTGCCTTTCAAGAAATGCTGCAGATGGTGTACCTGTTTAGGGAGGCCCGTTGGGCATCAATCTATCCAAGGGGTCTGCTGGCCGTATAGGCGTTGCCATGAATTGCTCGGGTGTGGAGCTTTTCGTGGGGCATCTTCTCTTTCCAGTCCCGTTACAGCTGCAGATGTGGTGGTTACACCACTGGATGTGGTGGCTCATAGCGCCCCCTCCCCAGCGCGCAGCGCCGCTGCAAATATATATTTTATTTTTTCTAAGGGGGACATGGACATGCCTCCCCACTATTAAGCCTTGCCCCCACGATAGTAATGGGGCCCGGGCCGTCTGTTACCATGGGTGTTAGCATATGGGGCATATTCGTGATATAAACCAGGCACATGGTATCTGTGCAGACCTCTCTTGTCTCTGCATATGTGCATAAGTACACTACTTCTATGTGCACCTTTGTTGAGTATAAATTACAACTCTGAATCAAATCCTATTTGTTTTTACCTTGTTGGAAAATGTCTTAATGGTTAATGTGATTCTGTTTGCATTTTATTGTTTACAGTCCTCAAATAAACCATTTATGATATTTTGTGTAAAAGTCTCAGAAAGGCAGGGCCGATGTAAGCATCGCAGGGAGGGGGTGATGGGCTGAACAGCATTCCCTCCCTGCTTCTTCTTAACCTGGCTGGTGGGAGGTTTGGTGGTCTCATTGATTCTTCAGGCTAGCAATTTGACTTATGGTTGTGACATCACAACTAAGTACCACACTCCCTGCACAACATAGACATGGAGGAGCAGCAGCCAACAGGTTGGTGCTCCAAGAGGGGACACAGAAAGGGCATTATAATCACTGGACACGTCACTCATTCAATGTTTTAGGTGCAGCCTAACCATTGACTCTCTAGGTAACATCCCAGGTTCTCCAAATGATAGCTCAAGCCCTACAATAGGACAGGGGCATTGAGAGCGCATGGAAGGCATATCTAGCATGGCCATGACTGCTTGCTTCTTCTGCATTGATGGGGCATCACCACACCCTAACATGTGGCCACACTCCCAACTAGACCGTTGCTATTGCTTCAAGATTTATATTATCAACCCTGACTGAAAGTTCCATATTTGCAATATTACCATACACAACTGGAGTTCACTTGTCTCTTAATGCCTAATACATATCACCATGATGGATACATCTTTTCTCTTTCATTACTAGTAAGTTCTGTATTTACACCTTTGTTCTTTTATTACTCATAAGGTGTATTCAAGGTGTTCTTAGTCCATAAAGATGTTGGTTTTAGAGATGTATATGAAGCAGATCAGTAAAGACAAATGACTGATGCAGAGTGAGCAAAAATTAGTGTAGCATATGTAGTGACAAATTGCCCAGATAAGCAGATGCAGAAGATATATATGCACCTGGAGATGCTGGTAAAGAGAGTTCTAAATATCCAGTAATGGCATAGTTGCACAACTGTAAAAAGATGCAAAGCAGGACACAGATGCAAGTAAACTTGAGAAAGCTGTATCATTTATGAGAAGGTACAAACAGTGGATGATGATGATGGTTGACGGCACTAGTGATTGCTTATGACTGGTTGTTTGTACATGCACCGCTGATGCTGATTGATGCATTCTTCTTCACTTTTGCATGCATTATGATTTTATGAGCTTGTTTTTTTTTATATTTGTTTATTAAGTACAGGAGAAAAAAATACAACTGACTAGAACTGTCGTACATCATTAAATTTTGATATACAAAAAAATTAACTGGAAACACATGTATGCAATTCAGCGAGAGAGAAGGAAAATAAAAAAACTTGCATCAATTAGAAACAATAGACCCATAAAAACGGGAAAAAGCGGTTGTGCTCAAAATAACCGTGGTGGGTCTTAGTTAGCAACTTTTATCGAAAGAAAGTAAAATAGAAGGTCTTACAAAAAGGGAGGGGGGAAGGGGGGGAGGGAGGCAAACGAGTCAGGGGGATAAAAGAGAAGAGAATGAGTATAGCGGGAATGTTCTGGGAGGTATTAACTGAGACCTGGGAGGGGAACATTATGGTGGGAGTACCAGGGGTTCCAGACAGCTTGGAACTTCCGTATAGTATTATTCTGTAAACTAGTAATATATTCTATTTTTGAAATGAACCATATCCTGTTAAGGAGTTCCTGGTGGCTGGGAGTATTTTCCACTTCCCAATTACGGGCAATCTGGTACTAAGCTGCACAAGATATGTGTAAGACTAGTTTGTTGGAGGCGTTTGAGACATGATTGATCGGGGCACAGAGTAATAAATTTTCAGGAAAGAGGGAAATCGGGGAATTGATGAATTGGGAGAGCCACAGTATTCCAAAAAGGAAGGATAAGTGGACATGTCCACCAAATGTGAAAAAAGGTACCGACATGGACACAGCATCTCCAGCATAAATTAGAGGTATTCGGATAAATCTGATGGAGGCGCTCTGGCACCAAGTACCATCTGGTGTATACTTTGTAAGAATTCTCACGAATAGTCACACACACTGATGGAGCATTTAGAGATGGCTGTTCGTATAGCATCCCAAGTTTCGTCATCAAGGGAGAGGCCCAGATCTGATTCCCAAGCCTGTTCATGAGCCTTGATTGGGGGAGACTCCAATGCTAGAATAGAATGATACAAATGGGAAATAGCCCTTTTATCGTTAGGTGTATAAATACAAAATCTTTTTAGGGGTGAGGGAGCAGATGGAGAGGAGGCAGGAGAAGATGAGGTGGTAAAATGGCGAATCTGTAAGTATTAATAATGGAGTGAGTTGGGGATCTTGTATTTTTCCTGAATGTTGGCGAATGACAGAGGGGCAAAATTCCCGACAATATGTTGAAATCTGTAAAAAACCTACTGAAACCTAGGGACGAGCCATTGTGGTGGATAAGCCCGGTGGAAAAGCAGGATTATTTCAAATGGGGGTTAAGGGAGACAGATGTGAAGAGAGATTACATTTTTTGTTAAGCGAGTCCCAATTGTTAAGTGTCAGGGAAATAGTGGGAATCAAGCTAGCTGGTTTCGGCCTTAGTTTACGGGGTAGCCATGGTAGATAAGAGATCGTGTGTGTCGGCCAGGTCACTTTCAAAGTCAACCCAATGTTTAACATGACGAGGAGAGTGCTAAGCAATCACTTGACTCATTTGTGAGGCTTTATAATATCGATGGAGGATGTCTAACCCTAGACCTCCATTCCATGTGCACTTGTCGAGGATATCTCGTCGAGTGTGGTTTGGAGAGTATTGATAGTATGTACGGGAATGAGCACTGGAAGGGTCTGGAATACATATAGTAGTTTTGGAAGGATGTTCATCTTCACAGCGTTGATGCGGCCGATCCATGACAGGAAGTATGATCGCCACTGCTTTAAGTCCTTAACAATAAAATTGATAAGAGGGGGTAGTTAGTTTTGTAGAGGGAGCTATATGATTTTGTGATGAAAATCCCTAGGTATTTTAACGAGTCTCTCTTCCACTGGAAGTCAAAATGTAATTGTAACAATGTCTTCATGCTCCCTGGAAGATGAAGGGGAAGAGCTTCAGATTTGGAGTGGTTAACTTTTTAACCTGAGAGGTTGCCATAGAGAGAGAGAGTTCACGAAAAAGGTTTGGGAGGAATGTGAGCAGTTTTGTCAGCGTAAGGAGGATGTCGTCGGCAAATAGGGAAAGGGTGTATTTGGAGTGTTTGATTTCTACGCCAGCTATATCAGGATTAGCCCGTATTCGAGAAGCAAGTAGTTCAATGATAAGAGCAAATACAATTGGCGATAATGGACAGCCTTGCCTACTGCCATTGGTGATCGGGATAGGGTCAGATATTAGACCACCTGCCAAAACTGTGGCAGATGGGTTATGGTAGAGGGCTTGGATAGCTGTAAGTAACTTCCCCCGGAAACCTATATGACATTGTGTCTGGAACATGAAAGGCCAGGTGACCCTTGATTTTATGAGCTTGTTTACGCACAAGATGGGGAGTTGTATATGCTGTATTCAAGAGTTTTATTTTTATGCCTAATAGTAAATGTATTTGTGCAAACAACAAAGGTTACAACAGGGTTCAGTTATGTTTTGTCATCATTCTTATCTAAACACTATTATGCCAATGGGTACAAAATATCAACAGATTTTTTTTAAGGTGTCGACATTTTAACCATGTCAACATTATGTTAGTCAACATAATGGAGTCAAACTTTTGACTGACAACATTGTGATTGTCGATATAATGATTATATACCATTAGAAACATGGAGTAAGAGGGTTGTAAGTGTATGTGAACTGTGCCTTGCCTTAAAACGTCTTATAAAATTATTGTATCGGCCAGTATACCGCTTGTAATAGTTACATCTTAGCTTATAATTAGAGTTGCATCTTTTTAGTGAAGGAAAATAAATTTAGGATGCCACTGCGGAAAACTCAGTTTCAGACATACAGTATTTAAAGTTATTTATAGCAATAATGTTTGCTTTCTTTTCTGCCATATTATGTATTTGGTGAAAACTGTGCCATATCTCCAAACATTGGAGGTCTCCAAAGCAGGATGGGGTTTGGCTGTGGCACACTGGGGGCATAGCCACAGTGGGGTTTTGTTTGTTTTCTTATGAAAATAAAGAAATGTATGCAGTATGCCATAGAAGCATCCCCCAACAAACTGTAACTTGGATTAAACATCCTGATTGAGGGACAGTCCCACAAAATTGGTACAGTCCTGCCAAAGGCTGAACTCTGGAAATATGTCTTTGCTATTCCAAAAACTTGACACTTCAGCTCCATTATGAGGACTCTAGCAATGTTTATGCAGTTATGCTGTAAATATAGTAACTACAAAGGTAGGTATATTTCTAGTAAGACCTTGCAAAGTAATGCTACTGAACACCAATATAAATAGTTCAAGGTGTGTAGGTTGGCTTAGGGGTAGTATAGTGTACATTATGAAATCTGCTTATCATAACATAAAATTGATTACCGGTGAGATGTCTTCCATTTTTTTCATTTGTAATAATCTGAATTTCTTGGAAATACCCAGGACAGTTGCTGATAGGTAGTTATGGCCGATACTATCACAGTGAGTCATCACACCTATAGTTCCTCATTAATATAATTTTATCTTTTCACTTCCTTCTGCAACATTTGTTCCTACAGTATATAGACCTGTGTCAGGAGAGGTCAATAAACTGCATTAGCACCTTAGCTAATTGATGTAACTTTATTTAGGCACCCATACCGAGGAAGTCAGAAGCTTCTAATAAAGGGAAATAGTATGTTTTACATGTCCAAATAATGCATATCAGGCTATTCATACAGTTTAATGTGGAAACTTCTCATCAGCGGTATTATCTCTATTTATAACCATTGCAACATTTTCCTCACATGAATATTTAATGCATATAAACAGCATGGTCCTTTGGACATAATGTCACCATTGTATATGCACAGCATAGAATAAATATATCTTGAAACTTTGTTGCTCTTATAGAAAATAATAACAGTAACCCCCTACACTGGGGGAAAAATGTTCTGGGTGTTTGTACAGTACATGATAAAAGATGAGAAGTGATAAAGGGTGGCATGGAGCTGTAGTGCAGTGACATTTTCATTATACTGTACAGTCACACCCTCTGCACACTGACATTAAAAGGCATGAAGGGAAGGACTGTAGGAACAGCAAGTAGTTATAAACAACCAATAATGGGCCCCATTTACAAACGAAGTATAACCCCTTTAGCGCTTGCTAAAGGGGTTATAACGTTTTGCTGTATTTAGTAAACAATCTAAGCGGTAATCTAAGATTACCGCTGTTTGTACAGCAACGCTCTCGCCATCTAAAAGATGGCGAGAGCGATGCGGGCCCCATTGCCGGCAATGGAGACCCGGCGGTGCCTTTCCGGCTTCAACAAAGCCTTCCAGGCACTGCAGGGTCTCCCTGTCATGCACATGTGCAGACGGACCGTCGCACATGTGCATGACCCTGAAGCCCCATCGCTGGCAGCGTTAGGCTGCCAGCAGCCCAGCAGAGGACCTCGTCGAGGACGAGGATTCCGCTGGACTTCGCGGGACCTCGCTGGAGGGGTAAGTATTACTAAATACCAGTGGAATTTTCGTTTGTATCACAGTGATACTAAATGAAAATTGCCGCTGGTATTT
The DNA here is from genome assembly GCA_031769625.1 of Taudactylus pleione. NCBI lineage: Eukaryota > Metazoa > Chordata > Amphibia > Anura > Myobatrachidae > Taudactylus > Taudactylus pleione. The sequence goes on from JAUIMM010000154.1 coordinate 10,518,741, forward strand.
CAATTAGTTTGTAAATGGGGCCCAATGTCCTCCTGTGGGACAAGCATCACCTATTGCCTCTCCTAAAGTCTAGTGGACAAATACACTAGAGATCTACTACACAGCCACAAAAATAGCATAAACAGATATTAATCTCCTGAATAAATGCTTCTGTACGCTGTACTTAGATTAATAGTTTCTCACTTTTAGCTATACTTGGATAATAAAACATAATAAATAATTTTTTTCAGACACATATGTGCACAAAGCTACAGCATATTCACATACGTGTTTATACTGTAGCTGTGTGCACTATCCTGTACGGTAATTAGATAAAACAATTCTTGTATTCAGTAATGCATGAAGAACAGTGTACTTTTCTATACTTCAGTAAGAGACTGCTCATATTCACCAATACTTAAGTTTGTGCGTCTGGTACAGTTTTATAGCAATAAAATGTCAAGAGCACTCTGTACCCTTATATTAATAGAAAAAAAAAACATTTTATGTGAAAAATGGTTTGGAATGTTCCAGTTCTCAGTTGTTTCTATACAAGAATAATTACAAATTAAAGTTATTCTTAGAAACCACTGTGCCGAACTACTGTTTATGCATTAAGTAATTATTCATGTTGTTTACCCAGTAACTAGGAGTAGGGTTATGCCAAAACCAATACAACATGAAAAGACTGTCTTTGTTACATCCAATGTACTGTATCTATTGTTGTCTACATACATAGACTAGTGGGTAGGTAGTGTTTACATTGTATTGTGAAGTACCTGTATGATGATTATTGTAGAATTAATAAAAAATAATTGGTTTTAGGAACTAAGTGACAATAAACATTAGTGACTCACCTGGTTCTGCAGTTCTACAATTACTTTGTAGTAATTTTGGTAGTCACGCTCCACACTGCCAGAGTTCTTGCTGTACCATTCTTTGATCTGGAGCTCTATCTGGGCATTGGCACTCTCCAGAGACCGTACTTTCTCCAGGTAGGAAGCCAGGCGGTCATTCAGGTTCTGCATCGTCTGTTTCTCATTTCCACTGAGTAGAATATCACTATTGGTGCTAACTTGAATTTTGCTGAGGCTACTGCCCAAGCCACCACCATAACTTGAGCTGCTTGAGATTTTAGTGCCATATCCACCAGCACCACCATAGACACTGCCAGCATATCTGACGGAACCTACCTTACCGTAGTTCCCTCCACTCAAAGTTTGTGCTCGCTCTACAGAGGCCAGCCTCTTGTATTGGACTGCGTTGTAGGACATGGTTGGTTTCAATTGTAGAGCAGGTGAATAGGGACCTGAGAACAATGATCAGCCCAGAAAACAGAAACTCATGTACTGCGTGTATAACTCTTTATATATCTGGAACCTCCGCTCCTCCTCCCCTATAAAAGCACACTATACCTCCATTGCTGATAACAAAGCCAAGAAAAGAACTATGCAAACAAAACCTTTGAATCCTATTATTACTACTCTTTTCTTAGTGTACAATTCATTTCCAGATATCAGAAAAGCATTACACATTTTCTGTGTCTTTATTTCTTAGCTTGTCCTGTTGTACAAACAAAAGAAATGACTTACCAAACATGGGAGTGACACAAATTATTGTATGCTTCTCCTCTATTTAATCTTCACTATTTTCAAGGCTTTAAATATACATTCTCTATACATTAGTCTACTCCACTTCATATACCTTACAACAAATAATTGGTCATTTATATCTACATACATGTGTAATGTTATAACACCGCTCACCTTACAGCTAAGGTTAAAAGATCCATAAAACAAAAAATAGTTTTATATGAAGCTACTAATAAAATTCACAGCAACATATATGTAATTTCCATATAGTAGCAGAATTGGAGATATTTGATATTCCATTTACATTTGATATTCATTGGAGTGTAGACTATTGCTCACTGTTAGTCAATTTCAGAGAAATAGAGGCTGATTGTCATCCTGTACAAAATCCAGTCAGGATTAAGTAGATTTTGATAACATTTTCCAGAGCTTTGTATTTGGCAATTGTGTATGTGTTTATCGGCTAGCCCCATGTGTTCCTGTTATACTAGCAAACCAGCAAACACCAGGAACCAACACATGTGCACCCTTATATGTAGCCAATCTGGACAGAGAAAGAGTCGTTGGGCAGCATTATATAGCAATACGTGTAACAAGCTTTTCACAACATGCTTACCAGTGGCGGCTTCAGTGCTGGGGCTGCAGCGCAGTCCAAAATTCAATTAGGGGAGCCACACCAACAGACAGTGAGCCCAGGCCGGCGATGTTTGGAAGGGCAGTTGGTGTGGCTCCCCTATTTGAATTTTGGACTGCGCTGTAGCCCCACCTCTGGAGCAGCCACTGATGCTTACTGTACTTTGTTAGACTGCATATAAACAAAATAGAAGAACCCCAGATTTGTACAGTTTGTGTTGGCGCTAACAATGGGCACAATGTGCGTTTGCATTTCATGTTTAGTTTACCACACCTGCTATCCATTTGCTCCACAGATTGTTTAATGGAGAACTAACATGTATAGTATTCCCAAAAAAACCATTGATACATTATTTACTTTTCTATTCATTATATATATATATATATATATATATATATATATGAATGTTGCTGCACATCGCGATTATTAGCAAAATGCTCATGGGCCGAGGCAATGCGAAGCAACTCAGCAATTTCTCAATGATGACTAAACGGGCATTACTGTGTGGCTATTGGGCATTCACACATAAAAGAATCATTCAGTAGGCATGTTTTGGGGGTGTAGACAGAGTTTCAACCTATGCAGAGTTGAACATATACAGAGTGCATTACATTTAATTTTTAATTTGCTGTTAAAAGTTTTCTAAAAAAAAACAAAACAAAACATGGTTGCTATCCAGAGACAGACAGAGTATTATGTACACCTCCTGTCTGCCTTCCCTCTATCACTAATTACTGTCCTCCCGTTTGGCCACAGCAAAATCATTTAATCCCAGATGACATGATTGAAATGGCTGCTGTGTATCTGGCACTGAGTGTCTGATGCTGCAGCAGCCACCGTGGGGATGAGGCTGCAAGATAGCCACAGCAGGGGATAAGGCTGCTGGATAGCCACAGGGAGGGATGAGAGATGAGGCTGCTGGAGAAACACAGAGGAAAGAGGCAACTGGAAAGACATAGGGGGAGTGGGGCTGCTGGAGAGAAACATGGAGGATGAGGCTGCTGGAAAGAGACACATGGAGAGGCTAAGGCTACTGGAGAGATACATGGAGTTGGGGGGAGGCTCCTGGAGTTATACAGGGGGAGCTTGGGAGACACAGGGGAGTGATGAAACTACTGAAGAGACACCAGGGAGTGGGTTTGAGGCTGGAGAGACATAGGGGAATGAGACTAGAGATTAGAAACAGGCAGGATTAGAAGAAAAGACTGGGGCACAGTAATCTGCAATGAAACACCAATTCTAAATACTGTTCAGCGATATAAAATTGTTAGATCAGTGAAATTTACATTTTGTCCTGCCTCAAAACTTTTGTTTTATGTATTATCTGGTTGAACCTCTGCTGTATTATGCGTGGTGGCAAACAAATGAAAATAACACCGGCGCTGACAAGGTTGTCTCTCTAAGCAGCTGCTATAAAAAGGGGTAGTTAATCCCTTTGAAGAGCCAAAAAACTAAATGTAAAAAGCAGCGCTAAAATTTAAACTCATTTATTGGATAATACCAAAAACACATTAATACATAAAAGATGAAATGATATTAAATGTCAATCAATCTATAGACAATACTTGCAAGTATGAAAGAAATAATATAATGAGATAAAAAATAAAAAAATGAAAAAATGCTGAAAATTAAAAAAGAGGGCACTGATGAATTAAAAAATCGACATGCATGTCAAAAATGGTGATGACTGGATAACCTTAATAGATACCCATTTCAGGCACTACACAATATACTGCACCATGGGTAAACAAGAAAATAGTTCTGTTGGTGGAACCCGATGAATCGATCAGCCAAGGATGGAAATCCAATAAGGGACTGAGCACATATAGTCCTCACCGCTAGGACCCTCCTGTATGGACAAATATTACCTCTGTGAGTCTCTGAGAAATGGTCCAATATGTAGTGGCGGTGGTCTGGGAAGGAGTACTCAAAGTCGTAAGTCACTATCCACAGTTTCCTGGTGCTGTGCTGATGGTCATGGGAACTTCCAATGAAGAAAAATCCACAGATGTAGAACTTCCAAATGAAGTACAGGGATGTATAGGTGCAGGTGCTGGTAATGCCTGAATCCTGGTGGTACACCAACGCGTTTCACTGCTCCTCTGGCTGCTTTTTCAAGGTGTTTTGGACTCTCTCAAGTGCCTCTTAAATAGTGCCTTTCATTAAAATTAATTAATTTCCACTGAGTGTAATTACATTACTCACATCGTTTAAGCTCTCAAAAAAGCGTTAAGCATTAACATATTCTAATTTTAATAAGCCATACACATAAAAAATGGATGGAGGCAAACCGATCACTTATATAATAGAAAAAAAGAATGTTTAAATCACTTACTTATATTCCAATCGTGCAAATAATTCTTCCGTCCTAGGAAGAAGTATCTGCTTATCACTCATTGGTGTATGCAGACCACGTGTTCTGTAGCAGGGAGAGATCAATATGGCAAGGGGCGTAGTCCAGATGACGTTGCGTCTCAAGCCTCAACTTGATCCTCCAACCCTTGAAAAAGCTGCCAGAGGAGCAGTGAAACGATGCGTGCGCAGGTTTGCAGCATTGGCGGCAAAGATGAGCAAGGATACATCTACAGTACAAAACGAGGCATCTTCCTGAACATATGATCTCCTGGTTGAATAGAGAATACCAACTGAAAACATTGTCTGTCCTGGGAGGCTCAATTTCTTCAACTAAACAATTCATTTTCCTGCACTAAGCATTAAATCCCAATATTTAAATAATCTACTAAAGTAAATTAGATAAATAGTTTGTAGGCTGCTTCTCCCCTAGATCCCCTGTTAGTACAGGAACTAAATTACACATACACAAACAAACGCAAAGAGGACACCAACATTGCTTGTAAAAGACTTCAATCTTTATAACCCTTTAGGTGATGATCCTTGTGATGTATACTCAGTGACACTTATCTGAAGTCCTTAAATAGGCTAATAAATTCTCAGTAGAGATAAAGTTCTTAAAACAGTTCGCTCCTCTTTAGAGAATTCTTCCTTTTTAGTGGATCACTGAAAGTATATTCCTTTATTCGGATCCTGGAATCAAACCCTCATACAAAGAAAGCACCCAGAAAAATGCCAAGTGGCCACACATTAATTTCTATGTTAAAATATTTTATTCTTAAAAATTGGTATTTAAGAACATGCTTACATAAAATCACATAAGTTGCAGTATAGCCCCACTGGCGGTGTGATGTAATAAGTGTTAATATTAAAATGAACCTTTATATACCCCTGCCTGTATCTTCTAATATCCTGCCTATACCTTCTAAGTATGACGCTAATTTGCGTACGCAGTCATACAGTAAATTAAAACTTAGACCTGGAATCTGTGGTTCCAAAGCACAAGTATTATTCAAGTAAAAGTACAGTCAATTACACGCTATTGATCCAGACACAATTAGACGCAAAGGAATTATACAGACCCAAGTACAGTATACATACGCAGCGCTCCCGGACCCCGTCGTCATTCAGCATTCAGCAAGAAGACTAAAATCCCAGCATTTGAGCACACATATTTATACCCCCCCAGAATAGACCGGACAATAGAGAAGTTTGTTGCTGATGTCATTGGTTCCCAGGGCAGAAGCATATGTTACAGTGCATTTAACAGGCTGGTTCAAATAGACTCTCCCTGCCTCTAACAGCTGAGGGTCTTTCCCCTCCCCGCCCCCATGCTACATCCTAACAGTTGTTCCTAAAATATATATTTTGTTGCTTGTAGTGTCTGCGGTCCATAAGTTGGGAATGCATGATGCGATCTCCACACCGATAGTACCGGAATTCTGTTGAAAGAGTATGCATCAGTACGAACCCAAGCACTGCTGTCTTAACATGTATAGAACCTTAGTTATCAAATATCTTTATTTCACAGCATTTAAACTAACTGAACCAACTTAAATCATATACTTTAAAGCTTATTAAACCTTATGTGTGAATATGTAATGTGTGAGTATTCGGGGTTTGATATAAAGACGTATTAATGTGTGTATGAGGAAGGGTGCAGTTAACTCTCACTGAGTGAACATCTTAGCAGTGTGACATGCAGAGCCAGATAGTTCCACATGCCCACTCTGTGAGCAGTCCCCCCCACCTGTCCCAGGCTTCAAAAGAAAAACTCTTTATTCTCCCAGTCTCTTGTGTGAAATGCAAATATCCCAGCTACAAGAGACAGACCTAAGATGACACTCTAGCCTTTGAAATCATGTCATTGCAGGAAGCCTGCTAATGTAAGGTGTGTATTCTAGCCAGACAACCTGTAGTGAGGGCAAACACTATCCAGGAAGCTTACCTACACATGCCAGTTGTCACCTGGCCACTTGCTCTAATGCAATTTTGGCATACTGTAAAGCCATTTCTGAAATATATACCCTTTATACTACGTAAAGTAATACAATGGTCTTTTGGTGAATCGTCTTAACCTATGGCGATGGTCACAGATGCATTCGCATGATGCTAATAGTATTATCGCCACATGTACTAAAGTGTGAGTTTATCTAAAATGGCGCTTAGGCGACCATTTCGCAAAATGGCGTCTTGCGGCCAGTCGCAAGATGGTGTTGCTGCGATTCAATTTTAAACTGATCTTGTCTCAGCCAATAATCCAGTTTTGACATAAGCCTTCTGTCTCGCCCCCAGGAAAGGGTGCGAACTCTCAACGGTGCCTGCTAACTCAATGGGTATTTCTGCAGCTTCATTCTACGTGTTTCATGTTGTGATAAGACTTCTTCAGGGGTAAATTAGATAACAGATGAAAAGGTATCTTACTATCATACACTAATCTGCAACTTCATTGTCAATGTTGAGATGTGAACTCTAGTAAGTCAGCCAGCAGAAGCCATTATATAAGCCATATACACTATATATACAATGAACAACTGAGAAAGGGCCATTTGTTAATAAAACATTGCTGACTTGCACAATAAGCACATCTTGTTTATTGTCCTGTTCCAGGGTAACTTCTATTATTTGCTCTCTCTACGTTACACTGGAATTGTCATCAAGACCTTATTTTTTACAAGAGAGAACTTACTTTGTTAAACGATTTAATTAGAATATAGACATATGAATGTGTGTGTGTGTGTGTGTGTGTGTGTGTCACGTAGTGACTCTTATTTTAGTTCTCCCTAGGGTGTCTATCTTATAGGAATAGCTATTAACTCTTTTTTATATAGAGAGATTTCACATTCATGACATCACTAAGTGACCCCTATTCTCTTTAGTAATGGGGCTTCACATTTACAGTACATCATCACTAAGTGCCATTTTCGTAATTTGTAATATTATGGTTACATTAACAAGGGATATTTCCCTTTGTTCAAGAATCTCACATTACACTATATACCTCGTGCAGACCACAACCTGCACAATACTGGTCACGCCTCCTACATCGCTAGTCACGTCCCCAGGGCACTGATTACACCCCTTGCAGCAGCAGACAATAGGCCCTTCAATCATAAGGGCCCATATATACCTTTATCTGGCACTGCGGTATAGTTGGAACTACTTGTCTATGTTAAATACAGACTTTTTTTATGACTCTGACGTAAAGTGATGTTTTACATGGAAATAAGTTCTGTTCAAGTGCCTCAATACCCTCTACGGTCACCACAACTGCCCCTCGCCTCAGCAAGGAGCGACAGGCGCTAACCATACAAGAACTAGAAGGTGGTAATACAGTGTGAGATGTAAAATAATTGAGTGTGACACAGTGGGATGTAATATAATATACTACGGTGACAGCTTGGCGTACAGCAGTATAATGGGTGACAACATGTGGTTCAGCAGTGTAATGCAGATCAACAAAGTGGGTACAGCAGTATAATGCAGTGTGACAATGTGGGTACAGCAGTATAATGCAGGGTGACAATGTGGGGTTCAGCAGTACAGTATAATGTAAGGTGACAGTGAGGTACAGCAGTACAGTGCAGACTGACAATGTAGGGTGCAGCAGTATAATGCAGGGTGACAATGTGGGTACAGCAGTGTAATGCAGTGTGACAATGTGGGTACCGCAGTATAATGCAGGGTGACAATGTGGGGTTCAGCAGTACAGTATAATGTAAGGTGACAGTGAGGTACAGCAGTACAGTGCAGACTGACAATGTAGGGTGCAGCAGTATAATGCAGGGTGACAATGTGGGTACAGCAGTATAATGCAGTGTGACAATGTGGGTACAGCAGTATAATGCAGGGTGACAATGTGGGTACAGCAGTATAATGCAGTGTGACAATGTGGGTACAGCAGTATAATGCAGGGTGACAATGTGGGGTTCAGCAGTACAGTATAATGTAAGGTGACAGTGAGGTACAGCAGTACAGTGCAGACTGACAATGTGGGTGCAGCAGTATAATGCAGGGTGACAATGTGGGTACAGCAGTATAATGCAGTGTGACAATGTGGGTACAGCAGTATAATGCAGTGTGACAATGTGGGTACAGCAGTATAATGCAGGGTGACAATGTGGGTACAGCAGTACAGTATAATGTAAGGTGACAGTGAGGTACAGCAGTACAGTGCAGACTGACAATGTAGGGTGCAGCAGTATAATGCAGGGTGACAATGTGGGTACAGCAGTATAATGCAGTGTGACAATGTGGGTACAGCAGTATAATGCAGGGTGACAATGTGGGTACAGCAGTATAATGCAGTGTGACAATGTGGGTACAGCAGTATAATGCAGGGTGACAATGTGGGGTGCAGCAGTACAGTATAATGTAAGGTGACAGTGAGGTGCAGCAGTACAGTATAATGTAAGGTGACAGTGAGGTACAGCAGTACAGTGCAGACTGACAATGTAGGGTGCAGCAGTATAATGCAGGGTGACAATGTGGGTACAGCAGTATAATGCAGTGTGACAATGTGGGTACAGCAGTATAATGCAGGGTGACAATGTGGGTACAGCAGTATAATGCAGGGTGACAATGTGGGTTGCAGCAGTACAGTATAATGTAAGGTGACAGTGAGGTGCTGCAGTACAGTGCAGACTGACAATGTAGGGTGCAGCAGTATAATTCATGGTGACATGGTGTGCAGCACTGTAATGCACAATGACAACATGGGTTTCAGTGCCTTGCATGGTGCAGTATACACTGTGACACCCTGATGTTAAAGCTTCTGATGTGGGGCAGAGATGAGAGAAACATGGGGGTAGGGGGACAGAGAGGAGAGAAGAAGACGGGGAGGGGGAACAGTAATGTATGTAATAGCAATGCACAACTTCCAACAGTCCATATTTTGGCAGTAGAGACTAGTCCCAATAATCTGAATTAGAAAGAAGAGTGTTTTTTGGTGTGCATATTGTCAGGGCTTGTATTGTATTAGGCAACTGCATCAAGTAGGTAAAGACCGGAGTAGATGTGATTTAGGAGCAGAGCAGATCTTGGACGGGATCCCCATTATGGCCGTACGGCTCATTCATTTTAATTTCTCCAGCTGCATGTTTCTGGGAATTATATTTACATGTACTACACTTAAACAAGTACAACTACATTATATATTACAGCAGATCCTGTGTCAACTTTACTCATAGAAACAGATAGGTGAAGAGCAAATCTCTATTATATATATATATAGCAATAAATTACTTCCTGTCCCTTCCCTGGTCAAAGTCCAAATAATGTCTATACAAATGTTACTGAATAAGTGGGTTCTAAAAGGAGTTACACATTTCTAACATTCTCCTCGTGTCTATAGTTAGCACACAATGATTTCCAATTCTAGTCCTTGCACCACCCTTGAGTCTAATTATTAAGGCTATCCATGCTTAAGCACAGATTGTTAAATCAAAAAGGCTTAGGTGCTAATTAAGTTACCTGTACTCGAGCAAAAATATCCTTTAATTTTGAACTGCTACAGTGGCGTGATAAAATTGCTTTTTTTTTGTGCTGTAAATGCACTTGAAAAAAAAAATGTTTGGTGACTAAGGTATTAAATGTTAAGTTATCATTAGAGATGTGCGGTTCGGATCCCCAGAAATCCAATTCCACCTGATTTTTGTGAATCTGGACAGATCTGTGTCGCGGTTCTGAGCTAATGAGGAGATCCGGACAGATTTGAGTTTCATTTCTGATATTCCTGCGGTACAGAATTCAGATTTAGTTCTATATTTTGGGTTTTGGATTGCAAAAATTACATATTTTAACTGTTTTTAAAAACTTTTTATCATTTAAAAAAAAACAAATCCAAAAACAAAACATTTGAGGGTGGTTTTGAAAAACCAAAACATGCAGATGAATCCAGATCCAAAACCAAAAACATGGTGGACAGCGCGCATTTCTAGTTATCTTGCCAGTATAAGAAATGGATATGTGTATATGATGATAGATTCAGTTTTACCGGTATAAAAGTAAATAATTAGCATGTGAGCTATAGTAAGAAGAGTATAGCTTGGTATATCATATTTATTTTTTTAATGTTCAATGCATGACATGCTGTGTACATCCAACTCATCCATCATACAGTATATAGACCACGTCCCACTCATACAGTAATCCCCATACCCAAACACATACTCTCATATAGGGGTCTATTTACTGAGCAGTGTTAGGAGACAGAGTGAAAAGTGATAAGGTGCCAGCCAATCAGCTCCCAGCTGCCATCTCACAGGCTGTGTTTGAAAAATGGCAGTTGGGAGCTGATTGGCTGGCACCTTATCACTTTTCACTCAGTCTCCTAACACTGCTTAGTAAATAGACCCCATAGTACAGTGTAGCGCTATTTGTCTCAATAAAGCACTATTTGTAAACCCCCACACAGTACTCACATCCATTCCATTCCACTCAGTCACAGGACAAGGCTGCGATTCGTGGGTCCACAAGGAGGGGGTGGAGCTAAATGATGTGATTCTGAAACTTTAAGCCCCGCCCCTCCCTACTAAATCGCTAATTCTCTGTAAAATCTCCCCACACTACCCACTTCACTAGGAAGTGGGCGGGATGCGGGAGATCTGCCTATTCTTCTAAGGGTTCAGGGGGCTTCCCGAAAAATCAGGACCCTCCTGCAACTTCCAGGAGAGTAGGCAAGTATGATTTGAAGTAGTGTTAATTTGGTTGATTTGGAATATATTAGTTAACACAAGCAAAGAGAGATGCTTCCCATCCACAGTTTTAATTCAATTATTGCATACTAGTATTTTCATTTAGCGGGTTGCTAGCTGTCATGCCCAGCATAGCAGGGTGGTTTTCTGTCTTCCCCCAAATTTTCATCTCTGTCCACCCTCTCCCATCTGTTTCTCTCTCTCATCTTTGTTCCCCCCCTCCTCATCTGACTCTCTCTCTCCACTCTGCCTCTCCCCTCTCCTGATTTATCTCTCATGTATGTTCCTCCACGCCCATCTCACGCTCTCATCTCTGTCCCTCTCCCTTATCTCTCCAGGTATTCATGTGTGAGTGGGAGATGACTGTGACATTGTGCCAGGTATATTAAAATGTAAATGGAAAATGACTGGGGATGAGTATTCATGTGTCAGACCTGGGCTGAACAGAGTATTCATGTGAGATTAAGGTGACTGGTGCAGGGCAAGGGTATTCATGTGTCTGACTGTGGTGGGGTGCCAGCTCAAGGCTCTAGCTCCATCCTTCAGTGCATGTGAGTAGGACCATACTTGATCTCATTCCTAGCAGCCACTGAGATCTAAAGATGGCCATTGACCATAAATGGTTAACTACCATTGATTGTTTGCTATTGAGGGTCAATAGTTTAGTCCATTGATGGTGGAGATCTAATGCTTCTCTACCATCAATAGCTGTCAGATGGCAATGTTTTATTTCTCAGCACAAGGAGCAGGGAGCTTAGTCCACCCCTAGTGACCAGCTAAGCCTGATTGGCCCTCTGCCTGACATTCCCCACAGCAGGTTTGGCCATTGCCGGGTCAAAACCATCATTGTTTCCCGTTTTATGGTTTTATATCATTGATGTTAACCACCAATGGTACCATCCTTCCAATGATTAACCCACACTGAGGACCTCATTCAGAATCAGTCGTAGCAGCCGCACGGTCGTAAGGGAAAAGGGGCTGGATATGCAAATGATGCACTCGCAAGTTGCGTCCTTAAGATCGGATCGTTAGCTGGCCGACCAAGGGGAGGATGCGGCCGTAAGACAAAAAATATGCCCCCTTCTTGTACGCATTACATGTCATGTCCGGGCATATAAGGATTAATCGAGACCATCGGGAACCATCGGAACTGGTCGTAGAGCTTAAGGTTGACCATACCCTCTCTTAAGCACTACGATCAGGTCAGTGTACAAACCACCCATGTCATGTGTGCCATGACACTACTTTGTTAATTATGCACTCGCATAAAATGCCGTTCGCATAATTAGGCACGCCTGCGTTCGGATCTCCACTCCCCCGTTTTCAAGCACCTTCCCCTGTTACCACCCACAATCGCCTCATTGTCACTCAAACTACCGACCTGGCTGTGTTCAAGGAGAGAGAAATTTCTGATCGTAGCAGCTAGTTTGCGCACGCGCATTGCGAACTTTACATATGCGGCCGCTACGACCGACTCGGAATGAGGTCCTGAGAGCTGTGAGGTGAAGCTGGGCCTTCTCTCAGCTGTAGTGCACAATTTCTTGACATGACATTTAAGCTCATTATATTGCAGGTAGTTGCCTATTGGTTAACACTGCTTCCTTACAGCACTGGGACAATAGGATTCAATCAAATTAGGACACTGTCTGTATGTTTCCCCATGTGTCTGTGAGTTTTCCCCCACATTTCAAAAACATATACAGTACTGTAAGCTCCATTGAAGCAGGGACTGATGATAAATTATTAAATATTCTCATGCTGTGTACAGTGTCAGACTGGGACATGAAGGGCTCACCAGGGGAATGCAATCACAGAGGCCCACTAAGGGGTGTGGGCAAGTGCTGGAAGGGGTGTGGCCATCTGACCAAAGAGGAGTGGCCAGCCATTACAGGAGCGCAATAGTATGCAATAGTATAGTATATAAATAAAGAAAATGAACCTTTGAAATAAGGCCAGTTTCACATTCATCATTGATTCCCATCAGACAAGCAGGACATAGCATCATCTTTATCACAGTATCTCCCTGTGCAGCCCTTATAACTGTTAGAGGGTCTCCCTATGTGGCCACCAAAGTGTATCGGGTTGGCTATCACTGCCCTGGCGGATGGTCCTCCAATAAATCAGGCAAATACTGTACTAGTGTTTTCTCCTGGCTTCAACCTGTCACATAGTGTATACTACTCTACTATTCTCTATCCATACAACTGGGGCATATGCTGTTACAGAGATGGACACAGATTGAGGTAGGTCCAGCTCTGCAAACTGTGAAAACAATACATCTTTTCTTCTGGACTATTTTATGCTGCGTATGTGGTGCGAAATGTGTCCAACTTAACATTGGCCCCTCGGTATTTTATGGTACTTAGGACCTGATTCAGAGCCACATGCAATATGCAGGCATTGTCGATGTTCCCGTTGTTGATGCGCATGAATTTAAATTTCTAAAAACCTGTATGGCTCATGTGTTCCACAGAGTGTATGCATAAAGACGTTGTTGTGATCGAGATAGACGATATCAGAAATGTTGTGGAAAGCTGATAGGAGTTCCTGGCAAGTGATTGGGAGGTGGCTAGAAATGTACGCAAAAATGGTCCATTCAGTGGGCGTATTACAGGAGTGTTTCGAGAGTGTCAATCAAGTGGCCATGGTCAGACTGAGAAACTGTACCTGCCATAGGTCTGGTGCAAGTTTCTGTGGTGCGACCAATGGTGTCATCTAAGATTGCATCAATCGGTATTACTGCATGCACATATGCTGAAAGTGGGTGTCTCAGTCTTTGCACATTTGGCCTCATGGATGTACAGCAGGGAAAGAGTAAGTAGCAGTATTTGTATAAAGTCACAGAGTATGTAGCAGCAGTTGCTGCTGTGTGCGCTTCTGCACCTACCTCTGACTCACACCCTCTGTCTGATTTGCATAGAGATGTCTTTTTCCCCCCATGGAAAACAAATGATAAAGTTTTAGGGGTCTATTTACTTTTTTTACTTTACTTTTTTTGCATTATCAGGTGCTCATCAATTACTCCAATTCAGATTGCACAAGATACTCAAATGCACTATTTATTCAAGTAGTATTTTTTATTTAGTTTTTTATGTTCATTAGAGTTTTATGTTGCAATTTAAGAGACAGTGTATTTGACAATTGAATGTTTGTTTTTTATTAATTGAAACATATATATTTTTATAATGAAAGGGTGTATATTTATATGTTTGGAGCCATGACTATTTTTTGATGCATGTGAATCCTGCGATCTAAGCACTAATAAGGCGTATTAGCGCAGTCTGTGAATAATTCATGTTCTCTCTTTTTTTGGGTATTCACAAATCCCATAGTTTAAGACTTGCTGCTTCAATTTAATTAATTACAGACATCTGTGTATTTAATTAAATTTATTTATTATTTTCCTGATAAGCGCCAGTATCATTAGTTTGTTGGTCTATTTACTAAGCAAAGAAAGTGATAAGGTGCCAGACAAACAGCTCCCAACTGTCATCTCATAGGCTGTGTTTCAAAAATGACAGTTGGGAGCTGATTGGCTGGTACCTTTTCGCTTTCTTATCACTTTTCACTCTGTCTCCTAACACTGCTTAGTAAAGAGACCCCTTAATGTTAATGGGATCAGTGGTCAAATGAACAGAGAACTGTATTTGTATACACCAGTGATTTTTAACCTTATTAACCCAGCAGCATACCAAACAAGACTTTAAAATGTAAACAAAAGTGATAATTAGTGCGCAATAAAATCAAGGATGCAGCAAGGGGTGAAAATACAAAAGAGTAGACACCCACTACTCAAAAAGAACATGCACAATAGAATAGATGTAAATCACCTCCTAGCGCTCCCCAAATCACAAGTGCACATAAAAAAGATAATCACCATAAATCGAATCCACTTGATATAGGATCACATAACCATATAGAACTTGCAGTCTTTAATGGTAAATGAACATAACTTTTCTTATCCTCCAGTTATATCTATATGGTTATCTGATCCCAAATCAAGTGGATTCGATTTATGGTGATTATCTTTTTTCCTATCACATATGTGCACTTGTGATTAGGGGAGCGCTAAGACTTTAAAATTGCTAAGATACACCATCATTCCCTCCACGGGGAAAAAACACACACTTTGTCCCCATTGGGAAAAAAACATACACATTGGTCCCCATGGGAGAAAAAAAACACACACATTGTCTTCCACGGGAAAAAAACACACTCACATTGACCCCCACAGGAACAAAAACACACACATTGGCCCCACAGGAAAAATAATAAAGACATTGACCACCACAGAAAAAAACAATCGCATTGGCCCCACAGAAAAAAACAACTCATATTGGACCTCAGAGGAAAAAAAAAAAAAACACAATGGCCCTTGCAGAACAAAAAAGAACACATTGCCCCAAAAGAAAAAAAATAAAACACATTGGCCCTCACAGAAAAAAACATAAAACACAATGGCCCCCATATAAAAAAAACCAAACACATTGGCCCCCACAGAAAAATAAGCACACATTAATTATTGCCCCAGCCCCCCCACAAAAGACTTTCCTGACCTGTTGGTAGCAGAAAAGAGAGAGAGGAGCTCCCAGTCCATCACTGGACTGAGATAGTGGGTCATTGACTGGGAGGGAGTGGGGAAGGGATAGCAGACAGGGAGCAGGGGTGCTGGAACTGGGCGAGGAAGGAACAGCAGACTACAAGTAGTAAGAGAGCAAGAGTGCTGGGACTAGGAGGGAAAATACCATTGGATTGGGAAATGAGGTGCTGGCACTGGAAAGAGGCGGAAGTGGAACAGCAGACTGGGAGCAGGAGTGCTGGGTTTGGAAGAAGGGGTAGTGGGACTGGGAGGGGAAGAGATAACAGACTGGGATAATGTGTGCTGGGACTGGGAGAGGGAGGAACATCAGCTTGTAGGAGGGGAGCTGGTAGAGGTAGATGAAGCAGACTGGGAGTAACCAGGGCTGCCAAGAGCCGGACCGGGCCCGGGATAAGGGGGCATGGTCTAAATGCGGGAGGTGTGGCCACACACCCTTAAGAAAAAAGAAAAAGAAAACATTAGATGCTGCGTGCTGGGAGGGGGGCGCTGTGAGCCCCTCAGCACATCGCATATCCAGGGGGGGACGCGATCAGGATGAACGCTCCCCCCCACAGACAGAGGAGAGCAGGAGCAAGCAATCTCCCTTTGCAGCCCAGCACACAGCAGTGTGTGCTGGGCTGCTCAGCTGACAGGGAGGAGAGGGGCAGCGTCGGACCCCCCTCCCTCTCAGCGCCCCTGGGGATAACACTGTACTCACAAGAAGCCTCTATCAGCTGGCAGAGCTTCAACAGCCTCACAATGAGTCACTCCCATGAGGCTACGCTGCTGATCTCCACGGGTCAGCAGCGCATGTGATGAGCTCAGTACGTGCTCCTCTGACCCATTTTCAGAGTCTCATGGGAATTACCCAGTAGTGCAGTGCCGCGGTCTTCATTGTGTAGCTGACAGCCGTGTAAGTCAAACCAACCTTTGTGATTGCCTTGCCAAGCAGCTGCACTATATTGAACATCACTATAGACCCCACCTTCCTGCGATAGAGAGTGTAGCTACAAATCAGTGGGGCCCACTGGGGATCTCCCCAGCGGCCCATCCAACCCTGACTGTGTAACATGTTGATGCAATAAATAAATATATGTTGCTATGCATTACAAATGCCCCCTCCTGTGGTTGTGTACTATGGGCCTAATTTATGCTATTGCTAATGCTATCATAACTGCAATCTCTTATGGATCACAGTTTCTAAAATAAGCTAATTCCTTTCAAAGTTTATCTGACAATAGGGATGTCCACTTCTGAATTCTCATATCCGTCCGATGACATACAACAGTATAAACATTTGTAACATCGACGCAGATCAGGCAGCCATGCAGCTTGTAAGTCAAGTCTGACCTGCCTCAAACACTGCAGTTCTCCTGACATGCAGAGATCTCTCATGTTGCGAAGGAGATTGAAATGGCTAATTTATGCAAGCCCGTGAAATGGAGTTTAACGGTCCCTGACCACCCCCTGTTACCTCTCCCAAATGCTGACTACCTGTCACTCACTTTGCAAGTGAATCATCTGTGCGAGTGTGATCGCAATACAATCACTGAGCGTGCACAGAGCGGCAATTGCTTGATCTGCGTAAATATTGGCATTGCATAAATTTGGGAATCAGACCCTTATTTTAAACATTGTGACTGTACTGCTTATCGTGGGACAGGTGGGAGGTATGCTTTCATAAATAAAGTAATGCTGCCCAAACATTTTTTACTGACGTTTTTTAATGTAAAAAAAATTAACATAATAGCATCAGGATAAAAAAACAAAATATTTCAAATATGAGCCTCAGAGCTAGATGTAATTTTTTAGATCAATCTCAAACCTGTTTATTGAAACAGATCTAAAGTTGTAAAATTTTGCCTGTTTCAAAATTTTGATAGACTAAAGGCGCACATCCACTAGCAGATGGGTTCACGACAGTACGATTACGACATCGTAATCGTACCGTCATTCCTCATCCCCTGCAGTGCCTACACTGAACGATTAGTCGTTCAGTGTAGGCACCCTCTCTCATCCCCAAACACGGTCAATCTGTCGTTATCGGAAGATTGACAGGCATGTTCGGGCGATGATTGATGTCAGAAATGACCAGCGGTCATTTCCAACATTTGCATGCCCGATTTGTGCCCGATTAACGAGTGATTGAACGATAACGATGTCGTTATTGTTCAATCGTTTTGTTTAATCGGGTAGTGAATACGCACCTTAAAATACTCAAGCTAAATTTGAGTAAGGTGTGCAAGATGGCTATATAGTATAATATTTTTAGTTTAGGGTTTGTTTTAAAAAATGTTTAGTTGTGAGCTAGAAAGTTCAAACCCCAACTTTGAATCATACATTTGATATTGATGTTCACCAGCCAAATGTAAAATCTGTAGCAGTCAAAACCACATAAATTATCAAATGGAAACAAAATTCACATTCATATCAACAAACAAGTTCAAGACACTCAACCAGGCCAAATATGATCTACTTTTGAACTGATTTGAATAATTTAAGCTTCTATAATCCCATATTCTGATTCAAAACAATTGGTATGGTAAATGCTATATGAAATGACATACAGTAATAATAATAATAATTCTATTTATATAGCGCTTTTTCCTAAATGACTCAAAGTGCTTTACATTTACAGTACAAAATACAAAATAAGCTTAAACAAGGGACATTAGTGAAATGCTTGGGTGAAGAGGTAAGTCTTGAGTCTATTTTTGAAGGATTCTAGAGTGGAGGCCTCTCAAACTGTGCAGGGAAGTGAGTTCCTTAAGGTTGGAGCCACAAAACTGAAAGCTCGACCCCCAGACGAATTCCGGTACTGTTAATAGTCCTTCGTAAACGGGTCGCAGTAATCAAGAGGGACAGTACGGAATCAGAAGCTGCTTTAGGTACCTTGGGCCGTGGTCATGTAGGACTTTGTAAGTTAGTAAGCCGATCTTGAAAACAAATCGCCACCTGATAGGCAGCCAATGAAGGGAGTAGAGAATGGGTGTTATGTGGCTGGCAAGGGGCTGGTTGGTTAAAGCCTGGCAGCTGCATTTTGTACCATCTGCAAGCGGTGCAATTCTTTTGCTGTGAGACCCAGGTAGAGGGCGTTGCTGTAGTCTAGGCATGATGATATAACTGTATGTATGATTTTAGGCAGAACTTCTGAGGGAATTAAGTGCTTGATTATGGCTATGTTCCTCAGATGAAAGACTGAGGATTTGATTGTGGCTGATACCTTATGTTTAAGTGTCAAGCCACTATCCAGGACAACCACCAACATTCCGCATGTATGCTGCAAAAAGTATGGGCGATAGTATAGAACCCTGTGAGACACCGCATAGAAGTGGCAGTGGTGATGAAGAGTTTACCCCAGAAGAAACTCTTTGTGACCTGCCGGTCAGAAATGATTTGAACCAGCTAAGAACTATGCCATCCAGTCCACAGAAATGTTTCAGGAGCTCAATTAGAATGCCATGGTCTACAGTATCAAAAGCTGCTGAGAGATGCAGAAGGATTAAGATTGAACAATCACCTCTGTCTCTTGCCATCAGAAGATCATACACACATACCAGGGCTGTTTCAGTGCTATGTCTTCTCCTGAATCCTGACTGTAATGGATCATAAATACCATGTGTAGACAGGTGGGTTTCCAGTTGCAATGCCACCACTTTCTCAATGACCTTTCCTAGAAAAGGAAGGTTTGATACTGGTCTATAGTTGGTCATGCATGCTGGGTTTAAATTAGGTTTTTTAAGAAGTGGTCTAACAATTCCTTCCTTTAGTGGTTCTGGAAAAATGGCTGATTGCAAAGAGCATTTAACTATTTATGCAATTACAGGGCCAATAATGTCACTCTATGAGAAGCTTGGTTGAGGCAGGGTCCAGGTGGTGGGTCGCAATATTCTGATAATTTTAGCAATGTCTTTTACATCCATTATGTCAAAGCTGTTCCAGGTAGACAGGTGGCTTATCTTGGCAAGCTTGGTGGTTTGGCACTCCTTTGATGGCACTGTGGGGATTCCAGCCCGGATGGAGGATACTTTATCTGCAAAGAATTTTGCAAACTCATTGCATCTTGACTGGGAGAGGGTTTCATCAAGCTGCATGTATGCTGGTTTGCAAAAGCATCTCCACTGTACGGAAAAGCTGAGCTGTACTATTAGAGGTTAATCTATTAATCTATTATTATTTTTTTACTAATCTCTGATTTTTCTTACTGACAGGCAAAAATATGAAATTGTATTTTAATCAACGTTAAGCACATTTAGCTTATAGTCAGCAAGTATGGTTGAGATTGCCCCAAGGGAGTAATAATCATTTTTCTTAGAGCTTAAGGTCTAAGGAGTTGGATAAGATGAGAAAGGGTGGTAGGTCCTGTGCCCAGGGGTGTGTGCCAATGAGGTGGGGAGTTGCTCTAAACTGGATGTGTCCATTCTCCTGGTACCGTCCGAGTCCCAATTGTGTTTTATACTATTTCTACCTATATTAGATGCACAGTGTGCACTGTATAAAAGTCTGTGATGGGAATGTTATTCTCAATAGGTGTATGTGGCTCACTTAGGGAACACCTCCTGTACATACCTGGTCTCTCCAGTCTTGACGTATGTCCTCCTAAGTAGCTACTGTGTAGCTGTGGGATTGGTTTCCTCAGGAGAGATCCTCCGGTAAATAATCTGTGTGCGCCCCGCAGTGTGGGTCAATGATGACAAAGGGTGGGTTGGATGAGGCTTGTCCTTAGTTACTCTGAGCTGCGGTGACAATAACACTCTCCTCACTGACTTTTATTCCTGTTTGTTACTGAGAGCACTGTACCTCTCATATAGGAATAAACAGCTTAAATCACAATTGGGACTCTGGGGCTAGAATGCAGATTCCCGATTATTGGGAATCTGCGCATGGCCAGGACCCATTCTGCGAGTGTGCAGAATGGGTCCTGCTAACATGCACGCTAGCCCTTGAATGCCTCAGCCTGATTGACAGGCAGAGGCATTTAAGGGGCGGTGTGGGGGTGGGGACGGCCGACGTTCCCAGAAATGGGGCGTGTCCACCCCGATTTCTGGCATATGCCCAACCCAGAGACTGTGTGGACGTACGCAGTCTGCTGGACTCGCAAGCCTGCCAGCCTGAGTAAGCTGAGACTTACTCAGCTGGCCGGCCGCCCAGCGCCGTCCACCATCACAACCATTGACCACTGCTACAGTGCTGGGATCGCAAATGCAGCAGGGGGTGTCATATACCTCCTGGTGCATTTGCATGATTGCAAGGGTCACATTGCAAAACTGCCTGCATGCAGCTTTGCAATTGCGATCCTTGCTGAATCAGGCCCTCTGCCATCATTACCACATAAACACACACGAACCCATACAGACCCCACAACCTACATACACCGGTTGCACTGCTCTAACCAACCCATTTTCTCAGGTAATGGTTATATATTTATTTAGAGCCAATGGAAACATAATATACATATAGGAAATATTAGCACAGCCCTATAAATAATCCACAGCACTAAGGGGTGTATTTACTAAGCCTTGGATGGAGATAAAGTGAACGGAGATGAAGTACCAGCCATCAGCTCCTAACAGCCATGTCACAGGCTGTGTTTGAAAAATGACAATTAGGAGCTGGTTGGCTGGTTCTTCATCTCTGTTCACTTTATCTCCATCCAAGGCTTACTAAATATACCCCTAAGCTCCGTATAGGACGAGTCCCATTTCCCAATAGCTGTGGCTCCCAGGCATCAAAGCATGGCAAAGCACTGTCAATGTCTACTTCATATTCACTATCTCATGAAACTAGGATTTTTGTCACCCAGGGCAAGGCAGTAATTTGCCCCTCCCCTCAAAAAAAGAGGCTGTTCTTCTGTGCACGTGCTCCCGAAAAGGGTGTGTGATTTCATGACACAGTAATGCCCTTTACACATTATGCCACACTCAGGGCCGCTAAGAGCCCAGGTGAAGGGAGCGTGGTTTCATCATGGCAGGCGTGACCATGCCCCACTTCGAAGAAAAAAAATAAAAAGTAGTTGCAGCACTGCGACGCGACGCTGCGCTTTGGGGATGGGGGTGCTGTGTGCCCCTCAGCCCAGCAAAAATCCAGGGGGGGCATGATCAGGATGATCGCTCCCTCCCCACAAGTAGAGGAGACTGCTGCAGCCTTTGTATTCCAGCACACAACAGCATGTGCTGAGCTGCACATCTGACAGGGAAGAGGGAGGACATCGTCAGTACCGGGCCCCCGCCGGGCCCCTCCAGCAAGCCCAGGCCTGGGTAATTAGTACCTGCTCCCCCCCCTCTCAGCACTCTTGGCCACACAGTAATGCCCCTTATAACATTATGCCACACAGTAATGCTCCTTATAACATTATGCCACACAGTAATGCCCCTTATAATATTTGCCATAGTAATGCCCCTTACACATTACACATTATGCCACTTAAGGTGCCTATCCACTAGAAGACAGGCAAAAGACTGCACGATTATGACATTGTAATCATGCAGTTGTTTGTCAGTCTGTGATGTGCCTACACTGAACGAGCAATCGTTCAGTGTAGGCACAATCAATCATCTGCAAACATGCTGAACCTGATATTATCGTCAGGTTGACCAGCATGTTTTAACAATGATAGATGTCTAAAAGACCAATTTTTTAAACAATTTGCAAACTATTTCAAACGATTATCGAACAATGATCGAACGATATCGATATCATTATCATTCAAATGCTCATTTTAATCGTCTAGTGGATAGGCACCTTTACACTTTATGCCACACAGTAATGCCACTTATAAGTTCAAACACATTATGCCACACAATAATGCCCCTTAGAACACATTATGCCACAGAAATCCCCTTATACATTATGCCATTGGTACACGGGGTCCTGAAAATAGTTTATGATTTTGTGACACACTAATGCCCCTTATAACACATTGTGCAACACAGTAATGTCCCTTATAAAACTATGCTACACAGAAATGCCCCTTATAATATATGTCACAGTAATGCCACTGTAAAACATTAAGCCACAGTAATGCCCCTTACACATTATGACACACAGTAGTGCCTCTTATAACACATTATGCCACAGTAATGCCCTTACACATTATGCCACACAGTAAGTCCCCTTAAAACACATTATGCCACTGTAATGCCCTTACACAGTATACCACAGTAATGTCCTTACAGTAATGCCCTTGCCACACAGTAATGCCCCATATAACACAGGTGTTTGAGGGATGCAGCTGCTCCTCCGCCCTCTCTCCCCGCTGTGGCCACTCCCAGAATGTCATGAGCTGTGTGACATCATCGAGTCCGGCACTGGCATTCTGGGAGACTGGGACTCTTACCAGCCGCTGCCAGAGGCAAAGTTTTCATAGTATTGGCGGCGGGCGATGGCGGGGTGACTGCGGCCTGCACCCGTGATCCCTCAAATTTGGCATCTAGCACCTAGCCCCTAGATACGGCCCAGCCTAAGTGTAAGCCATGCATAATGCTTACCCTTCTGTGACAATCAACTTACACCCTCTCTCGGGTCAGACCCATTGAACTCACTAAATTCAAGACATGAGCAATCTAACTACTTGTATAATCCACCCCTCCACACAATAAAAGTTTGAGAGCCTGTAAAGTGGACATCTTATTGTGTATAGTGTACACAGGGCTTCATTCAGAGATGTATGGAAAACTAATGGTTAGCATACATCTCTGATGTTGGGGTGCCTGCCATTGCAGAACAGATCCTGTGTTGTAAGCACGCAGTGCCCATTTGGTGGTGGGATGAAGGTGGTGCTGGCCTCTCTTGTGGAAAATTAATACCTTTTGTCCCCGTTTTCTGGATGTGCTGAGGTCGGGGTCTGGTCTTGGCTACGGAGCTGGGAGGGACAATTGGAGTAACCTCAGGGTTACTTAGATGGTCTGGCAGATGATCCAATGCTGCATCTTAAGACACAGTACTTGGATCTGCAATGCTGTCAGAAGGGGTCTATTCTCCTGAGATGCCTCCTACTACATTAGCATATTTTCACATTTCTGCTGCATCCAAAAATGCAGCAGCGATGTTAACTGTGTCCATCTTTGAATCAGACCCAAAGATGTAGCCTAATTCAAAGGTGCACACAGTTGCTGGTGCATATGTTTGTGGAGTTGTGGCAGCGATAATATGCAAATGCTAGTTTCACCTTGCCCTTGTGTACTAGCGTGCACCTGAATGTGCAAGCACTGAAACGTCCACTTTCAAATCTACTGCATGGCATAAGACGCTCCACCATTGGCGCACCTTTGCATGCACCATCAAAATGTGCACCTGCCTATGGCAGTGTCTCCATCTGAACTCCATGTAAACATGGCCTATGTGGCTGCTCTCTGCATCCAGGGGCAGATTTGGAACTTTGGGCCTGATTCAGACCCGCTCGCGAGGACTGAGCGCTCGCAAGCGGGTCGATGTTGACCAAGTGCACATGCGCACGAGGGAGCCGGCTCCGTCGTGCGCATGTGCGAGACCCGAATAACGACGGCCAAGCCGTCGTTATGGGTCTCGCACCAAAGGGGGCGTGCTGTCGATGGTGATTGACTGCACGCCCACTTGGTGGGTGTGCCGGGGGCGTGGCTGCCCAGACGAAGGCATTCCCAATATGAACGCCTACCGTCTGGGGCCGGCCCCACTGACATCACTAGTGATGTCAGTGGGAGTGCTTTTGGCTCTGATAGAGCCAAAATCACTCCAGGGCTTGTGGCAGCGAGACCCTACCGCAAGGGTCTCGTCGCAAGCCTGATGGTCGCGATGGTCTTGACCATCGCGACCATCATTTTGGCCGCTCGCTATAGCTGTGGGTGGTCAACCACATCTATGCGAGCGGCCAGGAGGCTGCTCCAAAAGGTAGGAGGGATGGCCCTGATTCAAAGTGAGCGCTCTGTCAGAGCGTCCGGCTCTGAATCAGGGCCTTAGACTGGCCCTGGAAAAATTTCTGAGAGTGGCCTCATTTAAACTGTAGGCTCCCTAACACAAGCATAAGTGGTGCTAGCAAACAGCCAACTTGATAGCTATACAATACAGAAAGCATCTTTGTGTCTGCCATACTGCACAAACAGCATCCCAGTCAAGGGAGTAGCTAAAGTAGGTGCAGAGAGTGGGGCTGCTATGGGACCCAGGCCATCTCCTGAGCCCCAGCTTTTATATTCTCAACAGAGAGCTGCTGCAGGGCATCTGGGCCCAGAGCTGATCCAAGCTGCAGCCATCTCTAGCTGCTGCATACATGCATTGTGATGTCACAATGCAGGTCACAGCCCTATATAAAGGATGCTCAGCTACTGGCAGCCATTTTGTGGTGACATTTTGTCCTACATTGATATGCTATGAGTAGTTCCTGCTTTATTTAGGCGACTTTGTATAACGACTACTGATATGAATTTTGGATTATATCGTCCAATAAGGTCCAGAACAGCAACATTTTCAGAAAGAGAATCTGAATAACATCTTCAGGTAAGGACTTTATAACAAATTTTGGCCTGTCACCCTTACCCCTTCAGATACCTACCTCCATTTTATCTGCAGTTTTTTATTTAAAAATAATGGATAAAGCAAATTTTTCATCTGATATGATATTTCATGACTTAAGATGGATACACACTTGTCTAATCCTCTGAGGGTCCAACTCCAGACCAGACTGTTGACACAATCCTACTGAAGACCTGGATGCAGATTCAACACCCAGTATATGCCTACGCAGCTGTCTGATTTTGCAGCAGATCTCAGACAGTAGGGGCAGAGAATGAGGCTGCTATGGGGCCCAGGCCAACTCTCAGTGTTGCTGCAGGGCATCTGCTGTCACTAACCCAGCCATTTCTGCCTCCATCTCTCCTCACTAACTGATTTATTAGTGAACCATGGCCCTCATTCAGAGCCGCTCGTTAGCGGCAGTACGCTCGTTCCGAGCGATGTTTGCACATCTGCGCATGCGTACGCTTTTTAGTACGCATGCGCGAACCAGTCAGTGCGGCCGAAAATCCTTTGTACGCTATATAGCGAGTGCCTGCTATTTTGAGTGGCAGAATGAGGCGTATGTGGGTGGTAACAGGGGAAGGTGCTTGAAAATGGGGAGTGGAGATCCGAACGCAGGCGTGCTTAAAGGTCAAAGCGGGCGTTTTATGGGTGTGTATATTTAAAACAGCAGCGTCATTGACCACGTCACTGGGTTATTTTATAGCCAGAACTGCACGCAAATTTGTGGTAGCAAACACCAACCACAAGAATAGCGAGCAGTTCATACGCTGGTCGATGTACTCGATTAATCTAATAAATAGCGGACATGACGTAGGATGCGTGCGGCCAGGGGGCGTTTTTAACAAATAAACGAGCGTATGTTTTGCTCGTTCGTTCAGACTTAGAGGTGTGAACAGACTGCAATGTGCGTACGGATCATTTGAATAGCCACCCCTTGTTTTTAAACGAACGACCGCAAATAGCGTACGGCTCTGAATGAGGGCCCTGCGTTCGGATCTCCACTCCCCATTTTCAAGCACCTTCCCCTGTTACCACCCACATACGCCTCATTCTGCCACTCAAAATAGCAGGCACTCGCTATATAGCGTACAAAGGATTTTCGGCCGCACTGACTGGTTCGCGCATGCGTACTAAAAAGCGTACGCATGCGCAGATGTGCAAACATCGCTCGGAACGAGCGTACTGCCGCTAACGAGCGGCTCTGAATGAGGGCCCATATCCTTCTTATATACCATGTTATATACTGTAATAAACATTTGGGATTAGAGAAATTATATAATTTGAAAATATATATTTTTTCATTTATAATGCTTATCACCATTTAATCCTGCTTGTTAGCTAAGTAGGAAGATAGTGCAAATATTAGATCATTTACCATCAAAATGTATAGACTGCAAAATTATGTGCATGGGAAAGGGCTTTGGAAATTTGCTATGGGGCCCCAATAGGTCTTGCTACGCCCCTGATACAGTAGAAAGAGCATCTCAGTCACCGCCACAAGTATAGAGACCAGATTGGTTACCATCATAAAGTACAGAGATCATTCTATGGATTGCCATACATTAAACTGAGAATCCTAGTGACAATACAGCACAAACCGTATCCTATTTACCAACATACAGCAAAGACTGTATCTCATGATCACCATACAGTACTGAGAGCATCCCAGTGACTGCCATAATGTACAGATAGCATTCTATTAAAATGCCATACAGTACATTGAGCATCAAGGTAATGCCATACAGTACATAATAATGTACGTAGCACACCAGACTTGTAACTTGATTACTTCTGAACGACAAGCTCTTGGAACAGCACTCTGGCCATAGCCCGTGTCCAACAGACTGTGTGGAGACCAGCATGGGAGATCACTATGCTCGTATGTCTGTGGACTTGGACCCTTGGTGCCCAATTCCTGTTACATGTTAGACAAAAGAATTTCACATACATCTACCAGTGCAGCCTACGACTAGTCCGCTCTGCTGTCTAGGTGTGCATAGTTATTCTAGTCAGTATTTGAAGTAATTGTTTCCTATAGTTTAGTAAAATTAGCCAGTATTTTGGTTTAAGTTAATATATAGCGGCAGGGGTTAAAGTGGGCCAGAACGGGGCAGAACTGCGTTCTGTCAGTTCCATTTGGAAGTGGAACTACTGTGGGCACTGCATAAGGGGAACCACTACCGGGGGCCCTGCATAAGGGGCACCACTATAGTGGGCATTGCATAATGGGCACTACTTCTGTGGTCATTATGTGTAAGGGGCACTATTGCTGTGGGGATTGTATAAGGGTCACTATTACTGTGGGCATTATGTGTATTAGGAGCACTACTACTGTGGGCATTGTGTATAAGGGACACTAATATGGGCATTGTGTAAAAGGGGCACTACTGTGTGTCACAACATGAATAAGTGACACTACTATGTGGTGTAATGTGAATCAGGGGCACTATGTGTGGTGTAATGTGAATAAGATTGTGCTACTGTGTGGCGTATTTTGAATTGGGGATGCTATTGTGTCAGTGGCGGAACTCACGGAGACAATGGAGTCATTTGCCACCAGGCTCTAGCCCTTAAGGGGGCACCGGGCTCCATTGTCCCCCGGGCCGTTCCGGGCACTGCTATGGAGATGGAGCACCGCTGATCGGCGCTCCACCTCCAGCGGCATCAATACGGGGGGGGCGCACCCCCTATTTGCCGGGCGCCTGCTGAGTGTGTTACCAGCGGGCGCCCATATCCTTCTTTCCCCCCGGCGGAAGCTGGGGGAACGGAGCTCAGTGAGCTCCGCTTCCGGGTCCCACAATGCACTATAGGAGTGCTGTCACTCCCATAGTTCCGAGGAACGGGCATCGGGGACTGAAGGCGGCAGCACTGGAGCGGGGTTTCAGGTAAGTATTGTTTTGGGGTTTTTTTTGTATGTGTGTGCGCTCATGGGGGGGGCTCACGTCAGGGGGCATTATTGGTGGCTCACTACAGGGGGCATTGTTCGGGGCTCACTACAGGGGGCATTACTGGGGGCTAACTACAGGGGGCATTACTGGGGGCTCACTACAGGGGGCATTACTGGGGGCTTACTACAGGGGGCATTACTGTGAACACTACAGGGGGCATTACAGGGACTTACTACAGGGGGCATTACAGGGGGCTTACTACAGGGGGCATTACTGGGGGCTTTCTACAGGGGGCATTATAGGGGGCTTACTACAGGGGGCATTACGGGGGCTTACTACAGGGGGCATTACTGGGGGCTTTCTACAGGGGGCATTACTGGGGGCTTACTACTGGGGGCACTACAGGGAGTTTACTACTGGGGGCTTACTACAGGGGGCTTACTACTGGGAGCACAACAGGGGGCTTACTACTGGGGGCACTACAGGGGCCCTTACTACTGGGGCACTGCAAAGGGGTCCCATTGCTGGAGGTACTGCATAGGGGAATCATTACTGGGGGGCACTACATAGGCGGCACTGCATAGGGGGACTTCTACAGAGGGCACTGCGCAGGGGGACCACTACTGGGGGAACTGCATTGGGGGCGGCAGCTGGGGCTAGCATAGGTGCTGGGGGGGTGGTACATTTTAATTTGGGGAGGTGCACCAACATTTATCTTGCCTCCAGGCACCTGGGATGAAGTTACGCCACTGTATTGTGTGACCATGCCCCTTTCTTTTTAGATCACGCCCCTATTTGTGACGCATGTCTACGGCGCGCAGTCTGTTTGTTTAAAAAGCACCGAGGGCGGGTGTCCCTTATTTTGCGAGAGTGTACACAGCTAAAAACACTTTTAAATACCTTAAAGAGATACTTCTATGTACATGTTTCAGCCAATGAGATAATAATAAATAATAATCAAACAATCGTTCAACTGCGCAAAACATTGGCATTGCGTCTTATTCTAAATCAAGCCCTGATGTATGTTCACTTTGATGATTAAGCACAATAGAAGGTTAGAAATGTCAGTACAGGCTATGATTATTGTCTGAAAGCTTCTTATACTTTTTCCATATTTATGGATTGTTTCCTAGGCATTCATTATAATATTTAAGTGGTTTTAGTTATACTGTAGGCCCTTATTCAGAGATAGTAGTGGGTCTGAGAGTTTATGCTAATGCCGCAGGAGCAGTCTTTTGTAAAATAACACATACTACCAGCTACTCAGATCCGCTACCTGTGTCCAAAAACACAGCATCAGATCGGAACCATTATTGGGCATCTAGGCAACCCTAAGAATGCTCAGAATGCCTGCCACACATACAGTAAGCTGACAAGGCCAGAGAATTTGCATCTGGAAAAGCAGTCTTTGGCTTAGGCAGTGCAGGCACCAAAAATAGAGGTGACTCACATCTGTTTTCAAACCCGCTTCCTGTTTCTGCCTGCAGTCTGTCAATCAGGCTGTGGCAAACTCCACACTGTGACAGTAGTAGAAGCACCATTGCTCCGAATTGGCAGTGTGTCTGAGTCCGAATCAGGCCCATAGATCTCAAGAAAGTTGCCTTGCTTGTATGCTGCTTTGAAATTCCGTCCTATGCTGAATCATCCCCTTAGTTGTAATTGGCAGCAATGGTCTTCCTCCTAGAATTTGTAACATCAGCTTTTCCACATTTTGAGGAAGTAGCCTCCTTCTCCGATCACTCACAAGGTTCCCGGCTATGCTAAGCACTCTTTCCAAGTACAACTTAAGTAAAGCAAAGCTAGTTTGTACAAGGTGCTCCAAATTCCATTTTTCCTCCCATTATTGAAAGGGACTGTGTGACGTACTAATTTGTACATTGTCAATAATCCTACACCATTCTATTGATGCTTAGTGTATCAGACGATAGAGGTGTCAATGTTGCCAATTTTATTTTCCCTTTATTATTAAAGGTATTGTTTAGATTTCAGATGGCTTTCTTAAACCTTATTTCCCCTTGACCACCTTAGATGTTGTAGATGTTCGTAGATGTTCAAGTCCTATCATGACTGGCACAAGTCACAGCACTAGATTGCTGCTCCGGCTCTTATATCGATTGATCCATATTGGCTCCTAGTAATGGCACCCTAATGACTTTATTTTTTAACAGTGCCTGAGCACACAAAACAGTGTTTTATTATATATTTTTTTAACACAATGCCTTAATATACAACACAGTGCCTCACAGCACTCCTAGTACTGGCACCCTAAAGACCTTATTTTTTAACACAGTGCCATAATACACAACACAGTGTCTCACAGCGCTTCTAGCAAAGGCACCCTAATGACATTATTTTTGTAATACAGTGTCTGCACACACAACAGTTTTATTTTAATATTTTTAACATACTGCCTGAACACACAACATAGTGTTTTTAACAGTGCCTAGCCCTGAACACACAACACAGTGCCTCACCGTGCTTCTATGGTATTTTTTAATGACACAGTGCCCATTTACTGGCTCTTTAACACAGTGTTCCAGTCCCAATGGTGTTTTTGGTGCTTCAGAGTGCTGCAGCCCACAGTCCCATACCCTCTCCCTCTGGTCTCCTTTGTAAAATGGTGCCCGATCACGAGGAGTGAAATTTTATAAGCAATCAAAAACATGAGTGACTGGTATTCCTGGGCTTCCATGATGTCTTGCCTCTCATCAGTATTTGTTTTATTCCATTGGGTTCTCCTTCTCTCTTCTGGCTTGCTTGTAGATTTTTTGGCCGACAAATGACTGACTTGTGCCGCTTGCATTGGTTAATATGATAGATGAGAAGGATGGAGTTGGTGAAGTGGCAAGCCATGATTGGCTCACTGCAATGCTAAGATGTAAAAGGCTGGATGCAATTCCTGATGGTATCACTGTCCTTGTCTCTCATAGGATGAGCTTGGATCTCTGTAGATTCAGGCTTTCCAATTCAAAATATGCGATGGAGTCCCTTCTCCAGTGCTGACCACCAGGTAAGTCAATTTCCTGCTTGCGAGGCCTCAAATGCACAGCCGGATGCAGGAGCATTGGCATGGTAATGTATTTGGCTAAATAAAAAAATATGGATCACTATCATGTTTATTTAGATATACAAAAACAAATTACTTTTGTGGAAAAGGAGAGTGTTTACAGTTTGTAGCTACCTAGGGATTTGCATCTGATTCAAATAAATATTTTTACAAAAATTTTTTGAAAAAGGCTGGTTTCACACCCTCTTCACATTATTTAGTATCACATGAATAGGAGTAGAAATCACGGAATTCTACTCAAAAACCTAATTATCTCATACTTTTAGTAAGCAGATTGCATTTCCCATTGTAATGGGAAATGTGATCTGCTCAGGATTTCTAAAAATAAATTGTGAAAAAATTTTGAGGGAAGCCCTGTGATAATAACGCTACCTGGAGATGGCGTTATTAGGGTTTTCACCCGGTTACCGGACTCCTGCTCTGCTCCAACATGCCCCCTGTGATCATCTGTTTGGTCTACATAGACCACAAACTGATCACTTAAAAAAAAACTTAACTGCATCTAGAGACTGGTAATTGGTGCTCCAGTGAGGTCCCCTGGGGCTTTGATCAGCTGGTCTCCGGGCTCCTGCACTGTGACCCTGGTCAGCTGCTGCATAGAACAGCTGACCAGGGTCACAGTGCAGGAGCCCGGAGACCAGCTGATCAGAGCCCTGGAGAGAGGACCTCACCGAAGCACCGATCACCAGGCAGGTAAGTGTAAGCTAGGAATGGGGGAGATCATGCGCTCCCATGGGGGATGACAGAGGGGTGGAAAATGTGGGCATATCGCAACTGTTTTATAGGAGTATTTGGTCCAACATGTCATAAAGCAAGAAGGTTTATTTATACACACACACGGTTTAGCAGGGCATAACCTGATGACCTGATATGGAGAACTAGCACAGAAGTTCTCACATGGTATATAGACACAGGCGTTCTAACATAATGATCTGGAAAGGGAAGCAGGTATAAATCAGGTAAACACAGGTGCAGCCCATATTCGAGGCAGAATCACAGAAGGCCATGAGACTAAACAAGCTGGAATATGCTGGACAGGCACCACAGGAAAGATCAACACCACTGGTAGGAGAGCTGTACTGCAAGTGGTCATGACACAGAGTCTGTCTCTTTGTACGCAGTTTCACTGGTGCCGGCATCTTAGGTTTTTTCTACTCTGAGTAGCCATAGGGTTGCTCCAAAGATTGATGATCAACTAATCTATGACCAATGCTGTGCCATTTTACGCAGATGCAGCAACTTTTTGCACAGACGTATATATGTAAAGCCGCAGGTGGGTGTCTCAATACATCTCCCGGCGGCTGTGACATTTGCATTTTGTTCACAGAGTCTGATTCAGTAAGGAACACTATTTTGTAAGCAGTTGCAATTTTGTAGGGAACGCAGCAGCTAAAATATGCTAATGCCTGCTATAGCTCAGCCAGCATAGAGACACCCACTTCTGCTTTCTAATATCCGTCCAACCTTGCACCCCTTCATATACATTGGTACTATCGATGCACATCAGCTCATCACGCAGCATTTACACCTTATCTGACCAACCGCAGAAACTGCAAGTCTCATTGCACGCAGTGAGTACTCAAGCTGCGTATGGACTTGCAGTGGCTAATTTATGTACGCCCATGACATGGCGTACAAACGGACAGGCACATCTGCGTTTCTCCGACCACTCCCCCATCACCGCCCAAAATGCTCATAGCCTGTCACTCTGCGATTAATTCCTCAGTGTGTCCGTAATTGCAGTGCGATCGCAGCGCACGTGCAGTGCGGTGCATATGTATGTGCAGTGGCTAACAATCGCTCGATCTGCATACATAATTGCAATTGCGTACGCTGTTGGATTAGGCCCGCAGTCACGATGGGATTAGCGTACATCTCTGAGTCAGGCCCTAAGTCATGCCAAGTAACTCAAGCCATATGGCTCAAAAATTATAGATGAATGAGGACACATCTGTAAGTTGGTGGTACTGTAGTCTCTTTATTCCGGTAATGTGTAAGGCAGCTAGAGATTCAACACATAGGTATAGCACAGTTCTCTCAGATATAGAGTGAGCACATGAACAGATGCTTTGCATGTTATTGTCTGTAAACAATACATATTTGTAATTCAAATGCAAACACAGCAGTGCAGTACAATATCTTGGAATATTACAACTTTATGACAATCACCATTACACACGTTCTCTCTCTTTCAAGACTATAAACCTTTGTCACTTTTCCTCTGTCCTACCCAGGACTCACACTGTATTATTACTGCTCACGCTCTGTGCCTATCTTGGGACTCTCAAATCTCTCAAGTAAACATACTCAGATCATATACACCTATTGGAGCTATCTAAGAGTTAACCATTGACCATCAAAAGCAATGACCATAGATAGCAAATGGTCGATGGCCCTCCCTATGTAATTCTCAATTTCCTGGCAGGTCAAGCTTTTAACATTATGTAACCTGAAGCTCTTGTCTAAATTCCTGTCAGTTTTTTCATTTCCTCTCACTATAACATGTTTTTATATCCTCATTCTCACAACTCAGACTCCTTCTGACAGCTACTTTTGACATCTCTTTCCTGACTGCATTAAAAGGGGAATGGTGACATATATTTCACTTGTAATCTCATTCATACGTTACCCCAAGGTGTACTCAGTCACTTGCAAAAAAATGGTTGTTACCCAGTGGCGTCCCTACCCACGGTGACACCTGGAGTGGGGAGGGAAGTTATGTGTGTGGTGCAGCCGCGTGCACCCGAAGAGGGGCGTGGCCTCATGCTAAGGGCGTGGTCTCATGGGATGGTGCGTGGCTTCGCTGCCTGATCCCCCGTGGTCCCGTTCCTAATATTACTGGAGGGGAGGGGGCAGGGGGTGCTGACTGCCTTGTGTTGCAGTGCTGGCTCCCTCACAGTGTCCGGAGCTGGGTGCTGCACTTAATACTACAGTGCAGCACCCGTCTCCTGTCACTGTGGGGAAGTGTCAGTCTGCACCTTGGTGTCACCCCACGGCGCACCCCCCTTGTGACGGACGCACCCCCCTTGTACAGTAAATGCCAGGTGTGGTATATTTTATCGACAGTCATCATGTCAGCATTCAGAATGTCGAAATGAGAATGTTGATATGGATGTAATGCAGCATGTTGACTCTGATGAATTGTTGACATGATTAGAATGTTGACAAAATCTCCCTGGTGGGCTAGTAGTAACCTGATATAGAGGGTACAATGGCTCCAGCAATGTCTTCCCGGTACAATGGTCAGGTGATGAGGATTTCCGGCAGATTCTGTGGTGCTGCTGGTGGTGAGTAACACTAACCCTAATCCCTAACCCTCCCCCCTAGTGCCTAACTCTTACCTCCCCTAATGCCTATCCCTAACCTTTCCTTTCTGTAGCCTAACCCAGGGCCGGATTAGCCCTTGGGGGGTCCCGAGGCACTTAAAATAGGGGGACCTGTCCTCACTCCTGCTGGGCATTGTAATGCAAAATTATAGTACATTGTGATCTGCTACATACAGCTTAGGTGTAGTGGGATATATATATATAATATATTATATATATATACATATAAATATATATATATAGTAAGCGGTGGTAGCACAGTGGATATTGGGGTCTCATGGGGCTCCCACACTTGTGTGACTGCTGCCTAGCATGACAGACCAGTCACTCAGGTGACATGTTCCATAACTTACTACCCCTAGACCATAGACATTTTAATATATGTTGGACCTTCACAGTTTTTGCATATTCCAGGCTGCTTAGTGCGGATCCACCACGGGGCAGACTAGTCAAAGCAGAGAATAGGAAGATGTGTCTGTGTGCCACGCATGCGCAGAAGATGCTTGTCGGAGATCGCGCCTCCGTTGAGACCCGTTGGGTCCTAGTGCTTGGCAGCTGCTGTTTAGTAACAGAGGTAGCACAGGCACTAGGCCCCTGGCCCATACTCGCACATTAGAACAAAAAGCAAGAGACCTTAAAGGCACTACCAATATAAAAATAGGGTAATGCAGCTGTAAATAGGGATGTCAACCCCCAACCATAGAATGATAAAAAGGAAAAATATATCCTGCGTTATAACAAATACCCAATTAAACATAGATATATGTCACATAAATATGTTACAAAATGAAACATGAACATGTGAAAACCAGGTCTGTGTCTACATGGATTCTGTGTGGTGCTGGAGGGATCCACCGACACAGGGTAGAAAAACTAAGCTTGACCACACTTACAGGCTGCCAGTGGAGACAGTCTAAGTAGGACTGTGGCAGCCAGAGAGCACAGTGAATCCAAGCCAATCCATTTGGGGCAGGGGACCTGAGTCCAGACCTGCAGGAGGTAGGGAGAACCACAGATCTCTCAGACTGTACATGTGACATAGAAGCAGCTAAGCTGCAGGCTAAGGAAGCCAATGTCCATACCTGTAGAGGCAGGGAGAACCACAAGAGAGACTTTTTGTAAAGGCCAGGAGGCCAGTATCTTTACCTGTGAGAGACAGGGCTAAAGGACTGTTAGATTTGCAGACTAGCTGCCCACTGTAGTCAGGGTTCAAGCAGTAAGCTAGTGCCCTGCATGTGGGCTAGGCTGTTTATTATTTTGTTTTTAAAATGCTGACAGTAAAGCACATTTATAAAGTGGTTATAAAATGGTGTGGAATATTGAGAGAGATAAAACCAACATGATTGGACAAACTAGATCACATAACCGTGCATTGTTTCCCAACGACTGCACACCTCAGGCCTGGTCTACATCCAACTGTAATATGAACCTCTTCACAAAGCCACAGCTGTATCACTCCACAAGTCTAAATAATAACATCTCTCACAGAGGGGGAGATGTACTAAGCCTCGTAGAGAGAAAAATTAGAGAAAAATAAACCACCAACCAGTCAGCTTCTGTCATTTTTCAGACACAACGTGTAAAATGACAGTTAGGAGCTGACTGGTTGGTACTTTATCTCTCTCCACTTGATTTCTCTCCAAGGATTAGTACATCTCCCCCAGTGATGTGCTGCTCACAGAAAAGCAGCACATCACTGCCTCACTGACATACAAATTTATAACCGAACAATTTCAAGAAACGTCCAAATTACGTCATAACTCAATGGACCTGATATTAGTCCCCACCAAAGAACTTGAACAGTACTTACCTGAGCAGCCACTTCAGAATCCAAGCAGTGAGTAGACACGCCAGCTTTGACCCTGAGAAAGAATTAAGCACCTTCCTGCCAGTACAAGTCACTGTACAACACATGCTTTCTTTTCAAAATGAACCACAGTCACAGTAGTCATTAATTCAAATGTTTTATTCACTACCGCACACCCAACAGTGGGATATCGATTACATATATATGTCTAAAACAGGGAGATATAAATTACCAGAGTTATGTCTCCATCCAATTCATTGAACATATATCTCTGTTCTATGATTAATTTATTCTATGTATTTTTTTTAATTTGATCAAAATCGACTAAAATTGACCGTTAGTAAATATATTCCTTAATCGGGAGTGCTCTGGCTGCTTCTGAATCACACTCACTGCCGATATTGGACGCAGTGGGGCAGTTTTTTTCTTCTGTTGCACCGCGCATGCTTCCAGATAGCGTACACATAGTCGGGTTATGATTGATGCACGATCTCAGAAATGTGTTGTAAATGTATTGTGTGTTCCTGGGCAGTGACAGGGAGGTGTCTTAGCACATGCATGGAGATGGTCCATCTTATGAGCGTGTTATTGGAGTGTTGCGGCTGATTAGACACCTTCTATGCAATTGTTTTAATTATTATTGAATAAATGTATGTTTTAATGTACATCTAAATCACCTCGGCTTCATCAGGACATCAATATATTATTCTGTGGTTGAGATTATTCGTCACATTTTCCATCTTTGATCTATCATTCATCTGAAGGAGCTGGGAACTTCCTCCTTATATTAGAGGCACAGCAAAGTATATTCCAACTAAAATTATCTTTTAATTAAGTAAATTATGAAGCTGTGGGTTCCACTTACGCCTAATCCTTTTCTTTTATGTTTAAACAAAAGGAGCTGTTTGTGTCATTCCACTTTCCAGCGAGAATTATATAATAGGTATACAATGCATACACATATGATTAACACACTACCAAACAAACAATGTTAAATACAGTTGGAATGAGAGAGATTGTCCAGCAGGCTAAACACCTATTTTCAAGATGCATTTTAGAGTTTTCATCCATAGGTTAAACTGAGACTACTGTCCTCTTTAAGCCCATTGCCTAATTCAGTTAGACACCCAGATCAAAAAGTGTGGAGACTGGGCACTTTCAGCATGGATCCTGGAGGGGCTACTGTGTATCTGAGTGGCTAATTTTTATACCCTAAAGGGGGAATTATTAGGGGCACTTTAAGGGGTGGTGGCTCCCTGGTTATTATGGGTTCCCGACTATAGATAGACAGTAATTAGTTAGACTATGTCTAGATTGACACCAGATGTTAGACAGTGAATAGTTAAGATGGGTACACACCTATACAATCACCGGGCCATTCATCCAATATCGAGAGAATGGCCATTGGATTGTATCGGTGTGTACGCTGTTCCGATGCAGGAATGTTAGCCGATAAATGGCTTTTAATGCTCCTGCAACAGTCTGGATTGGGAGGTCGCATCTTATGTACAGTTTAGTATTTATCTGGTCGACCTCCCGATCCCATAGAAGCCCGTACACACTGTGCTATGTCTGCACAGTGTTTACGCGGCTGACGGGGGGTCACACTTTTACCCGATCAGCCTGCAATCGTAAAATTGTGTACCCAGCTTAAGACAGGGACAAAAGTTTGACAGGGGACAAAAGTCAGACACACTAAAGTCACACTTTTGGCCCTGTCTAACTATTCACCGTCTAACATATGGTGTCTATCTGGACATTGTCTAACTAATTACTGTCTATCTCTTATACCACACCCGAGATTTATTACCCCTTCAGGTATGCCGAGTTACCCGGTGGCACAGGAGCTTTGCACGCAGATAGCTTGAAACATATTATTCCACTATTTAGGAATGATCATGCCATGTACTGTACATATATGAAGTGGGGTAGAATTCAATCAATATCTATACCATGCATTAAACAGTTAATGCTCATTATACATTTTGACTGACTGTGATTTGCAGAGGTTCACTACTCATCATTAATTGTTCCTGCAGAGTATTCATTGACGATGCAGATTTTTAATTTATTGCTACATAGGTGTTTATTACATTGATCATTTCAATATGTATTTTTATATTGTAATAATAAACATTGTATTACAATGTGTTACGTGTTTATTGCACTAACAGTCAAGAAGTATTGCAATAAAATCTATTCAGTTTTACAATACCAGGTTAGATTATTTGTTTGTATCAACTGTTGTCATGGATAAACAGATTGTCTTATTAAATTGCAGCATCATTCTATATTTTTTTATATTTCAGTTTGAACATCGTTAACAGGGTGTATTCATATTTATTTTACTTACCCCCATTTTGATTTGTTTACATTAATTTTGTCATAATTGTTTCATTTGGTAGAAAAATCTTTGTGTAGACTTTGGAGTTAAATTTGATGTGCAGAAATGTGCAACACAAAATATGTTTTGCTGAAATATAGTGTATGGGTTTGCACTAGTAATAGGGTCCTGGCATAGTTTGTGGGGCAAATAGCATTACTTTCACTACAGATGGGAGTAGTTAATCAAAGCTAGACTGTTCCTTGCAAGAGCAGAAAAATTTAATAATAAGCGAGGCAGATTGTCATTTTATTAGTAGAAATATATAGAAAATTTAGAAATATATAATTATAAACATTTAATCATAGGCTCAATATTTAATACATTCTTTTTATTCTACACAGATTTTATACATTGAAACCATAAAGACCTAGGTTTAATATTTTTCTAAAGTGCTGGGTTTTAGAACTGGAGATGTTGCCCATAGAAACCAATCAGATTCTACCTATTATCTTCTAGAAGGTGCTAGATAAATGTTAAGTAGACTCTGATTGGTTGCTATGAGCAACATCTTCACTTCTAAAAACCCGCACTTTAGTAAATATCCACCCGACCGTAGTTAGATGATGTGCGATGACAAAGGACATTTGGAGCCTTTACTGCAT
This sequence comes from Taudactylus pleione, assembly GCA_031769625.1. Classification (NCBI taxonomy): domain Eukaryota; kingdom Metazoa; phylum Chordata; class Amphibia; order Anura; family Myobatrachidae; genus Taudactylus; species Taudactylus pleione. The sequence goes on from JAUIMM010000154.1 coordinate 10,558,137, forward strand.
CGGTCTGCCAGTGGAAAAAATGCCTAGCCATCCCATAAACCCAAATAATGCTCCACACTCACATTTAAAATTATTGCATCTTCCAGATGTTAGTATTTGTGGAGAGAAAGAAGACTCTCGGTTGGGGGTACTCTTATGTGTATATGATAAGATGTTCTCTGCCATTATAGTATGTGAAGGAAACTAGAGAAAACTTTGATACAAAAGTATCACCTAGTTTCCTGGCAACAGTATAACCATACAGGATTTAACTGCTGGAGTGATTCAGTAATTAACTATCTCAATTAGTATGAAATAACAGTAAATCACAGACAGAGATATAGTTCAACTTTAAACATTCAAGGCTTATGGCAGAGCCACCAATTAGTGGAGCATTTGTGGAGAATCCTTGGGTGGCACTTGGTTCCTTGGACGCGGCCGATGATGGTCTACCCTGCAAGAGAAGTTGGACATGCTGAGCATCTGGGAGGGACCCTGATGCCATGAGACTGACAGACCTTCACTGGGACAAGTGGATGGTCATCATTGACATTTTTGGCCTCAGACTGGTTACACCCACGTGCCAGGCACAGGGGTGCAATCCGAACAAAAATGCCCAAAGGTGAAAAGGGAAGAATGGACAACACACAACACCAATACAACACGCAAAACAAAGATTGCACTCACCGAGTGTACTCTTGTCCCCTTGGTGGGCGAATGGTCCCGATCTCGATACCTGCAAAGGAGCACACGAAAACAGCCTACCCCCATGGCTACAGTACCCTGATCTCTTTCCCCTGGTGTGTGCCATCTGCAATAACCTGACTAACCATGCACCCCATGTCCCATAACTCTGGCTGACCCGGTGAGCGATGATGGACACAGTCCAAGTGTAATGCAGCCCCATACCCTGCTATACCTAGATTCTCCAACAATGCATATCCCCAACAATGCAGTCACAATTGCAGAACCTAATACAAAACAGGTACCTCACTGCAGCCTACTTTTAATGGGGGTTGGGGGATGGGGTTCTAGACAGATGCCGAGGCCACAGACAGGGCTGGATGTGGCCTACCGTCCACTTACCCGGGTCGGACACGCTACCCCCCGGGACCACCCTGCTCTGACCTGATGCCGGCCTAGCCGGAGAAATCAGGCACACGGCCTAGTGCCGACTTACTACTAACCCTCGGCCTAGTGCCAAACAATATCATTACCCATGGCCTAGCACCAACCTATACACAACTTACGGCCTAGAGCCAAGCGATAACAATGCCCATGACCTAGCACCGACCTATACATAATGTACGGGCTAGCGCCGAGTGATAACAATGCCCACGGCCTAGCGCCGACCTATACATCCAACAATGGGGCCCATGCTCGGTGCACTCAGACCCCGTGGCCTGCCTAACAATGGGGGTCAAGTAACAGTGGGGGGCCTAGTGCCCTGCGCGCTCAGGCCATGTGGCCTGCTTAACAATCGAAGGTCAAGTAACAGTGTGAGGCTTCGGCCTAATACCGTACAGTGGTGGTACAGTGGATGGGAAAACAATAGGCACAGAGAAACCACATCAAAAAAGGGTTACCTTATCAGCCGGACGCTTTTGTGTTCTTCTCGGCGATGCCTCCAGTATCCGTCTGCGTCCTGGCCACCTCCAGCGACGATTCTCTCCCGGCAGTGCCCGAACACTAACCCCCTTCAGGCTGCATGTGGCAGCTTAAATAAGCCGCTGCATGGCCTTCTGGGATTAGTGACACGGCAGGATTGGTGACACGATCCGGTACATGCGGGGGAGAAGGGGCGCCCTCGTCCGGACCTTTAACACATTTAATTCCAATTAACACACAGCTGCATCTTATCACTGTAAGAAAATTTCCAAGTATATGTGATTATGAAAACAACATGCAATACAAGTTAGTGTCACAGACTATATGCCGTAGATGTGGCTCACACATTTGATTGGAAAATTAACATAAACTGGTAAGCAGCAGTACATGGAGTACAAATAGATTTCCACACCATAGTGTCATAGGAATTAAGTAATATAATGCGTTTCCGATCCGATCGCAGTATTCGCAGCGATCCATCTCTGATGTATGGGGGCCTTAACTATGTTTACCAATTGCTTGATCATCTAACTGTTTGATTCATTGTTTATATATTGTGTCCAATTATTGTTTTCTGTGATGTGCAGATCTAAATTCAATCTCTCCGCAGTGAAATTTCTAGTGTGGGGTGGACTGGTAGCATACTGACACATATAAAGGGCCAATCTTTGTCGGCCATTATTGTAATCAAATTAATTGCATCTTTTGTAATTAAAAGTTTAAATCTAACTATAAAGATAATATAAGATATGAGTATGAAAGTCGCCTTTGCCCATGAAGCATAACTTCTTGGGGACATTACCTTCAGAAGTTTATGATATACTGTATGTTTCACATATGTAAAGGGGCGTATTGGGCCACCGGGACTTTGGGACATTTCCCGCTGGGCTGGGCCTGACCAAACCCCCCCCCCACATTTCCCCCTTGCTGATTTATAACTGCCACGATTGGAGCAGAGCTCCTATCGGGCAGCGTTCAGAGCTTCTGCGCAGAAGCTCATTGCAGGGGTGGTATAACCGGCGGTGCAGCTTGTCTGCTGACAGCTGTGCCGCCGGTAAACTGAAGCACATAACCCAGACTGGCAGCCACAACAGCTGCAGCACACACATATCGGGCCATCTGGCATTGCCTAACAGTTGCGCTGGCCCCTCACCAGGGACCAGCTAACCTACCACGGGGCTCAGAGTAGCCTGTGTATCAGCCCTCCTCTTCCTGCTCCTCCAATCACTGCTGTGGTGTGCTCATTGGACTGCCGCCAGTGCCGCCTTCCTCACCTCTCTCTCCTGGCTCCCTTCTCTGTACAGAATCAAGAAAAAGCCAGGTACTGTACCATGAAGTTGCTGTGTGTACTGGGGGTAATATGGGTGAGGGGGCTGTGCATACTGCAGTGTAATATGGGTGTCCTATGTTGTGGGGTGATATGGGGGAGAGGGCTGTGCATATTGCAGTGTAATATGGAGGTGTTATTTGTACTTATGGGTGCTATGGAGAAGGGGGCTATGTATACTGGAATGGAATATGTGGGCACTGTGTGTACTGAGAGATAGCATTGGGGAGGGGTGGGCTGTGTATATTGGAATGCATTATGGGGTGCTGTAGGGGGGGAGGGGTTGGCTGTGTATACTGGAATGGAATATGAGAAGTAGCATAGCAGGGGATTATGGAGTGCTGTATAGGGAGAGGGGTGGGCTGTGTATATTGGAATATAATATGGGGTGCTGTATGGGGTGGGCTGTGTATATTGGAATGTAATATGAGAGGTAGTATGGGGGAGGGGTGGGCTGTGTATACTGGAATGGAATATGAGAGGTAGCATAGCAGGGGGTAATGGGGTGCTGTATGGGGGGAGGGGGAGGCTGTGTATATTGGAATGTAATATGGGGTGCTGTATGGTGGTGGGCTGTGTATGTGGTACCCCAGAACCTGGGAGTACCTCATGTTGTGTACCCTTATATATGTGTTGCTGGACATTTGAATGTATTCATTGGTGACAGTGGACAATGTAGCCAGCTTCAGGAGCTGGCGTGCGGCTGGAGAGACTGGACCACCAATGCAATAGAGAAACAGTGCCCCGTGACCAGAGGGGCTTGTACTGACAGTTGGGTGGCAGTTGTTGTGTGCAGTTGGTAGGTGAGCTGTGAAGGGGAAGCTGCGCTGCGGAGGACCGCTGATGGAGTTGCTGGAGAGTGCCGGGAGCTCAGTGAACTGAGTGCTGGCAGCCATTAGAGCCTTCTGACCCGCCTCCCTTAGTGAGGAACAGCAGCCGGAGGTGTACCTGGGTTGAGCCACAGTTTGATGACAGTGACTGGAGGCTGTACCGGACCCTGCAGGCACAGAAAGGAGTCGTGGTTATTGCGGGGGGTAAGAGGCTTGGCCACACACACTCTTCTACAACTACCCGCTAACCGTGGCCCGCAGCTAGCTGGCAGCTACAGCCCTATGTATAGTAACTAGCAATAACCTCCCCAGACACCAGTGCAGAAAAGGAGTTATAATTAATAAGTGTCTACAGCCTGAAACTTTATTAGCCACATAGAGCCTTAGACTTGGGACTTGTGGGCAGGAGAGTCCCCGTAAGGAGCTGCAGGAGTTGCGTATAATAAATCCCATCCGAGCTGCTCTGTGTGCAGTAGGAGAGGCAGAGCCATCTAACAAACTGTCACAGTAATCCGTTTGTAGCAACAAGGTTGCAGCACTATTGACATTAACATTGTTGCAGAGTCTGTCAGCCAGGATTAAAAAGAGAGACAATTGCACTTAGGAGCAACACAGCTTTATATTAACCCACAGTGGAGCTATTTCTTCGTAAGCAGAATAAATTCAGAACTTCCAGCTAATAACCCGGGCAACGCAGTGTACACTCAGGAATATTTAATACAGGATTAATTCATGAACTAATAGCTTCTGGCCAGTAAAGTTTAGGGAAAATAATCTGCAAACTGAGAGACTAATTTAAGGACTGCCTGGCTCCCTCACTTCCTATCCTCTGACATCTCCACCATCATTATGGGTGATTTCAATATCCCCATTGACAGTCCACAATCTCCTCATGCCTCCAAACTACTCTCTCTAACCTCCTCTCTTGGCCTCTCCCAATGGACTGACTCCGCTACTCATAAGGAGGGCCACTGCCTTGATCTTGTATTCACCCGACTATGCTCAGTCTCTGATTTCACTAATGCTCTTCTCCCTCTCTCAGATCACAACCCATCACCTGCACACTCTCCTCAATTACATCAACGTCAGTGAAATCAACCAAACCTCCTAAAACCCGCAGAAATATTAATGCTATTAACTTTCATCAACTATCTACCTCTCTACAACAACAACTCTCACCAATTTCTACATTCACTTCTCCAGAGACTGCTGCATCACACTTAAACCAGATTCTAGAAAAAGCCCTTGATGAAGTAGCTCCAGCTACCCATCACACACCATGTAAACTTAGACGTCAACCGTGGCATTCTAACTTTACAAGGCATCTACAAAAACTCTCACGTAAAGTAGAACGTCAGTGCCGAAAGTTTCATACTCCAAGTGACTTCCTCACATATAAGACTATCTACAACTCTTATCGTACTGCTCTGGACACTGCCAAACAAACATATTTCCAATCTCTTATCTCTGCTCAAGCCTCTAACCCCAAGCGACTTTTTAATACATTTAAACTGCTTCTTACCCCTCCCTCATCCAAACCACCTGCTACTATCTGTGCACAAGATTTTGCTTCCTATTTTAGGGACAAGATAGATTGATGAGATCCGAAATGAAATGGTATGCTCTTCCTCAGATAGTGACCTGCTCAATTCGCTACGTGTATCCTCTGGCACATTCTCTTCATTTGATCTCACAAATGAAGATGAAGTATCTTCCCTCTTCTCATCCTCCTACTCTATTACCTCTCCTCTAGATCCTATACCCTCACAAATCAGTAAAGCTCTGTCTCCTGTGCTTATCCCAACCCTAACTAAAATCTGTAATCTCTCTCTCTCTACTGGCATCTTTCCATCACTGTTCAAGCATGCAGTGATTACTCCTATTCTGAAAAAACAAAACTCTGACCCCCACACTCTCTCAAATTACCGTCCTATCTCCCAGCTCCCATGCCCCTCCAAGCTACTTGAGAGACTTGTCTACACTCGCCTCACACACTTTCTTAACTCACACAACCTATTGGACCCACTTCAGTCTGGTTTCCGTTCCCAACACTCCACAGAGACAGCACTGACTAAGGTAGCAAATGATCTGGTCACTGCCAAGGCTAAAGGCCATTACTCACTCCTAATTCTTCTAGATCTCTCTGCTGCTTTTGACACTGTTGACCACTCTCTTCTCATACAAACACTACAATCCCTGGGTTTTAAGGACACTGCTCTTTCTTGGTTCTCTTCCTACCTATCTGATCGCTCTTTCACTGTTCGTTTTTCTGATTCTGCCTCCTCTTCGCTACCTCTATCAGTTGGAGTACCTCAAGGCTTTGTGTTAGGGCCTCTGTTATTCTCAATCTATACCTCCTCTCTTGGCAAACTAATCAGCTCTTTTGGATTTCAGTACCATCTGTATGCGGATGATACTCAAATCTACAGATTTATCACCAACTGTACTGGTCCGTGTCACTGAATGTCTTTCTGCAATTTCATCTTGGATGTCATCTCGCCACCTGAAACTTAATATTTCTAAAACAGAATTAATTATATTTCCACCAGCCAACAACAGTTACCAACATGATCTCTCTATCACAGTTGATAAGTCGACAATCCACCCTGCCCCACAAGCTCGCTGCCTTGGTGTCATCCTTGACTCTGAACTGTCCTTAATTCCCCACATTCAATCTGTCTCTAAATCATGTTACATACATCTAAAAAACATATCCAAAATTCGACCATATCTCACACAAGACACTGCAAAAACTGTAATCCATGCACTTATTATTTCCCGCCTTGACTATTGAAATAGTCTCCTTACTGGTCTTCCCAAAAACAGGCTATCGCCATTACAATCAATTATGAATGCAGCTGCAAGGCATATCTTCCTTGCCAAACGTTCATCGTCTGCTGCTCCGCTCTGTCAGTCTCTCCATTGGTTGCCGGTTTTCTACCGTATTCAATACAAAATACTCTTACTTACACATAAGGCTATTAACCAAACCACACCAACATACATCTCTTCACTCATCTCAAAATATCGCCCTACCCGACCTCTCCGCTCAGCACAAGATCTGCGTCTCTCATCCCCATGCATTACTTGCTCCCACTCACGGTTACAGGACTTTCTTAGGGCTGCACCCACTCTATGGAATGCCTTACCACGCAAAATACGACTTTCCTCTAGTCTCCAATCCTTCAAGCGATCCCTGAAAACTCACCTCTTCAGGCAAGCTTATCAGATCCCAGAACTGCCCACACAACCCTCATAGTTTCCATATCTAATTACATCCCCTTTTACAGTCCACACATAACCTCACACATTGTCTTTCTCTCACATCCTCATGACATTTGGCCGACATTCCTGTGTGACTGGATCATGCAGCCAACCAAGAAACTGTGCATTGTGGCTGGACCAAGATGCAGTATATAGCACCTATCCTTGTGTATTACTGCCTATTTCCCTATAGATTGTAAGCTTGCGAGCAGGGCCTTCCTACCTATATATCTGTCTGTTATTACCCAGTTTTGTTCTATCAATGTTGACAATTGTAAAGCGCAACGGAATATGCTGCGCTATATAAGAAAATGTTAATAAAATAATTAAATAAATAAAATAAGGACTGTTAGTTATTGTCTTACTGTTTAGTTACCGAGTTTAAGTTAATCTGTGGTAGGGAAAGTATTGCATGCATTAACCTTTTAAACTGGAGGAGAGGAATCCCTACCGATTGCGAGGGAACTGTGTTCCTGAATAATAAAACCTGAATTGTTGTTGTTTTTCTCATGTGAACTGTAACTGGATCTGTTATTGTACTTGAACTTGTAACTTTTACTACGAAAGTGTAATCTTGTTCACCTTGTGCATCACTTATAAATTTATTCTAAAACTATTATCTATTGACATTGCATGATCTTATCTTATTTACTTGTTTGTCTCACGTTAGCCCTTACCTCTCTGTATAAAAACCAAGAACATATCCTCGATATTATCTGAGACTTCTTCGTGGTACCATGATTTACCAGGGTGTCACATGTATACTGGAATGGAATATGAGAGGTAACATAGGGGAGGGTTGGGCTGTGTAGTCACTCTCTCACAGATCCAGCAGTAACACAGGAGATAAGGGGACGGCTAGCACTGCTGTTCTGACTGCATCACACAGAAGTGACCCAGGGCCTGATCCTGAGATGGACCCAATGCTGATGTTTACACAGTTGAGCGATTATCGTCAATCTGCGCATTAATCACAGTTCTGCGCATGTGCAGCAATTCATTAACGATAACAGTTGTAGTGAGAACTTAATTGCAAAGCGATTCACAGGCAGATAGGAGAGAGAGGTTACTTCCTATTTGGGGGGAGGTAACGGGGAGTGGAAGTAAACACTCAGATGTGACGCAACTATTTTGGGGGCATGTCTCAGCCTGTGATTCCCTACCCAGTGAACATGGCATCTTTGTCTTAGATCCAGTGGCCACGCTGCTATAGGGTTACTCAAAACCTCAAAAATCAACGATCTGCTACCGATGCTGCATCTTCAAATGCTGCCGTAGGGATTAGCAAAGCCGCCAGTTTGCTTCTCAATAAAAATCCAGTCATTAGCATATTTTTGTGCAGTATCTGAGTACACAGTCACAGCTGCATCTGCATTAGCATACATCTCTGAGTCAGGGCCACAGGCAGGAAAAATTCTATAAACTAGTATAGATACATAGTATTCAACATATGTACAGTATATCCCCAGGTACAGTAGCTTGCACACTGAGGTAAATTAAATCCAGCATACAGGTGCTTTTTATTCTCCAGGGTAAATTCGCAGCACATGAGCAAGATAAATTATATATATAAAATTATATTTATAGGGCAAAAAGAACCAGGGAGTTCAGATAGTGTAGTAAGCTAAATGTACAATGGTTTACTTGGTATAAATCACATGTACATCAGAAAAGTTAAAAAGTGGCATATCAGGGCAAAAACAAACCTGTTGGTAAAAAGCGCCATGGCTCTGTTTTCAAACCAGGAACCAGCTTGCGATATCCTCAGCACTCCCTTTCTACTAACAGACTTGTTTGCCCCTTATATTCCAGTTTTTAACTTTTCTAGCATAGAACTTGTGCAAGTTTCAATGGTGTAACTGATGGTGGAGTATAAAGACGCACAAAGCATAATTGCAGCATCTGTAGACACTGACAGTGGGCGTCTCAATCCTTACACATTCAGACGTACGGATGTACACCAGGGTGGGATTTGTAATGTCATTAGCATAAAGTCACTGATGCAACTGCAGCAAAAGACACAAGGAAGGCCACGCTTGCGTCTGATTCAGAATTAGACCCTAAGACGGCCCGCATCAACAGACCCTGCCTCCATTAGGGCTGCTTCCAGAAATTTCCCGGGCTGGTTTTCCATCCCAATCCGCCCCAGCATATGTATATGTTGTATTGTCCATCATGTACTTTTCCTGTTGGTTATTTCTCACCTATTTTAGCCTTATTGATTAAAAGCTAAGTTTTAAATCTGATCATATACACATAAGAGTACCCCAAATCAAGAGTCTTCTTTCTCTTCACAAATAAAAATGTTATTTCAGACTCAGGGGAGCACCACCAACCCTTGAAAGGAAGCATATTCTTTTGCTCGTTAATAGAACATAGGCCCTCATTCAGAGCCGCACGTTAACAACAGTACGCTCGTTGCGTTCCGATGTTGACTAACCGCGCATGCGTCGGTGTTACACTGCGCATGTGCGTACGGCAGATTGCGAGCTTTTTTTCTCTCGTTCCTAAAATAGCGTACAGGAAGTGACATGTCAAATGTGATTGACAGAACAGGGCGTTTTTGGGTGTTGACGGGGGTGGAGATGAAAAAACGCAGGCGTGGCGAGGCGTTTTTGGGGCGTACATACATTAGCAGATGCGAACGTCAAATGTGTTCGGACCGTCTCATACGTCACTGGAACATCCGCTTTCCCTTCAAAATGCTCGCACAGCTTAGGGTCAGGATTACTCGACCACATTGGCGATGGCCTTCTCCTCCGTCCCGGGACTCAACGATGGTGCTGCGATTAATCGCGGCTGGTCAGTAAAGTAATTAGTGTTGGATTGAAAACCGGCTTGGTATGTGTTTGGAAAGCAGTTTATTGGGATAGCACAAAAGCGTACGCAGGTGGAAATCAGAGCTGCTAATGTCATGATTACACAATCAATTAGCGTACATTTTGGGTGTTTTATTTTGGCCACAATTTGTTGGTTATGGCCTATTGTAACAATAATGTCATCATGTTTTAATTAGCTCCCCTTTTTTTTGGTTTACTGTGGAATTTGCATCGCTATGTGATTTTTTAAACGTTCCTTAAAGAGGCCTTTTTTTTTTTTAAGAGGGTCAGTTTTTGCCTTTAGGGCCAGGATTAAATGTAACCCATTTGTACAATAATGTCACAATACAATGTCAGTTTTTTGTTTTAAATTTATTGTTTAAACACAAACAAATTGGCCTAATATTTTTTGGCCTTTTTTTTGTGGCAAAGATATTTGTTAAAATAAAAAAAAAAGCCATAACTGGTAACATAAACGTAAATACCAAATTTAAAAAAATTTCACAAGAAAGGAGAGGGAAGTTTTGACCAGAAAGGAATATGAGCCAAGCACAGAAGGAGTGTGGGCAAAGTCGCCATTGCTGTCACCGTTTTCTCGCCCGTTTGGCTGGGTGAGGGTGGGCGCCAGACCGGGTCCGGAATGCCATCGGGCTGGCCTGTCCAGAGGCAGATGTTGTGGCCTCTGGACTAGGCACAGGGCTAGGCACATTTGGAGGATTGGCTGATGTTGTGCCAGAGGTGGAGGATCCGGATGTTCCGGCAGGAAGGGAGGTCGGCTCCACCATGTGCTGGCGAACGAGCTGCTCCAGGGCATCGGCGATGCGGATGTTGGCCCTGGTATTTTCCGCCAGGGCCTGAGCAATGGTCACGTTGGCCGCAGCATTTTGCTCCAGGGCCTCAGCCACCCGTATCAGACTGGCGTCCATCCTCTGCAGAATCTCCGTATGGAAATCCGATTTAAAATTGAGTTCTGTGAGGAGGCCCACTGCCTGCGAGGGGGCACGCCCTGGACTGGCTTCTGCAGGGTCCTCAGCCGGATGTACTGGTTCCTCCCCTGCAGAGCCAGCAGAAAATCTGCGGCCAAGGCTCCCCTCTGGAGCAGACTCATCCGCCTCTGTCTCTGTTAGGAAAATTGCGAAAAGACTCACATTAGAATCTACATATTGGCACAATAGCATTTCAGAGTTGGTGACATCACAAGACTTACCTTGGCCAACATGAGGAGCCGCAAAGTCTGGCATGTCCGTATCCATGTTGGACACGCCAAACACCTCCACAGCCTGCACACACCCCTGTGCCAGCTCTTCTAAGTCTGTCAACTCCAATGACACAGGGGTGGGACCCCCACCTGTCCCCCTTGCATGCCTAGCCCTGTCGGCAAGTTTTTGCTTGAGACGATATTTGAAGTCTGCCCATCTGTGGAATGAAATTGGAACCATTATCCTTTGTTTTACAATGGGGTTTGTTTATAGGATGGGAAAGTGTTTACTTACCGCCGTTTGACATCCCGGGCTAGACGGACATAATCACCCACCCTATTGACAGCAACGGCGACCTCCTCCCACATTCTCCACTTCTGGCTTTGGCTCATATTCCTGGCTGCCTGGGGCAGGATGTCAACGCACTTCTGGATCAAAACCTCCATCTCCTTGCTTGTGAAATGTGGCTGCCTTTTTTTTTTGGCAGCTTTGGCGGGTTGACTGGGGCCAGCAGTCTCTTCCATGTCATCCTCCTCACCTATTTGGGTAAATATGCAGATTTAGCCACTTCACAACTTGCACAATATTATGTATTAAAAGAATCATTGAGACAAAATGCATGAAGGCCTTACCGCCGGATTTTTGGCCATTGTTTCCCTGGTCTGAAGCCATGTCTCTGCTTCCAGAATGAAATCAACCAGAAATTAAATGTGATTTCGTGACGTATTTATACATGCGTCCTTAGTTTGCGGCCGCATCATTGATTGTGCGTCCCTATGATTCATCCTTAATTTGTGCGGGAAAATAAACACTATTTATGGCTTGGTGTGTGTGGAGTCGAGGTTGCGTTGTTGGATTGTTGGCGGTTAAGTTGGTTGGATTTGGTTGTTTGCGGTTGGAGGATTTGGCGGAGTTTTTTTTTTTTTTGTTTTGCTACAGTTGTTTTGGTTTTCCGTTCGCATTTTTTTGGTTTATTTTTTTCCATCGTTTCCTGATTTGGTAAGTTTTGTGCAGTCTAATTTGTGGCCAATTGGTGTCTACTTCTGGTTTTTGGTTTTATATATTTTTTTTTACACTAATTTCATCTATTTTAGTTTGTTTTGGCTTTCGGACCCAAAGACCTTTTTGTTGGAAATCTTATATATTCGAGTTGGGTAAGTCCATTTTTTTTCTTGCATTTGCGAACTAATTAACGCATTTTTGACTGTTGGTGTAGTGACTTGCATTTGCGAACTAATTAACGCATTTTTGACTGTTGGTGTAGTGACTTGCATTTGCGAACTAATTAACGCATTTTTGACTGTTGGTGTAGTGACTTGCATTTGCGAACTAATTAACGCATTTTTGACTGTTGGTGTAGTGACTTGCATTTGCGAACTAATTAACGCATTTTTGACTGTTGGTGTAGTGACTTGCATTTGCGAACTAATTAACGCATTTTTGACTGTTGGTGTAGTGACTTGCATTTGCGAACTAATTAACGCATTTTTGACTGTTGGTGTAGTGACTTGCATTTGCAAACTAATTAACGCATTTTTGACTGTTGGTGTAGTGACTTGCATTTGCGAACTAATTAACGCATTTTTCGAGGCTTATTCATCATGTAAACCAGTTTTGCTTTTCCCTTTTCCATTTTTGGGGTCCATTTGACCCCTATTTGACGTACGGTGTGCAATGTCATTTTCATCGATGGCCAAATGTGTGTTTCGCCTATTTTATGTGTTGGCTTGCACCAATTTGACAAACAAAAAATCACCCTCTAAATTTTTGATGTCTCATTTTTGGCTTTTTTACAGTTTATACGTATCATGACAATACCCCGGCATGTAAGCAGCTATGGATGGTATCATAAAGCTAAGTTGTTTTATGTTACTTTTGGGGTGGCTCAAAAGCCTTACATTGTAAACTTTGAATTTCAGGTAGATCTGGGGCGAATTGTTCTGGCCCTGCTCCCGGAAGACGACCAACCTCAAACTCGTCCCAGGCGTAGGCATCGTAGGCATGCAAGGCCCCAGATATTTCGAACACGTGTCACCCTTTTTGGAATGCCCGATGATGAGGTTTTAAGACGCTACCGTCTACCTCCCAAAATCATCATAGACACTCTCTCATTAATAGAAAGTGATCTTGAGCGGCAAATTGACAGTCCAACAGCAATACCACCACTGACGCAATTTATGGCGGTGTTACATTTCTGTGCCTCAGGATCGTTTCAAACAACGGTGGGAATAGTGGCGGGCATCTCCCAATCCTCCTTTTCCCGGATCCTGAGGGCAGTGATGGAGGCACTTTTCAAGCACCTCCATCATTTTATTAAAATGCCTTTGGATATGGGTGCCCTTAGTGTGGCCAAGGCCAATTTTTACCAAATAGCTGGCTTCCCACACATCATAGGGGTTGTGGATGGTACTCACATACCACTTCAGCCTCCAGCACGGCTGGAGGCAATATTTAGAAACTGTAAACACTATCACTCCCTGAATGTAATGGTGGTATGTGATGCCTCCCTCCAGATCCTGTCCCTGAATGCTAAATTACCAGGAAGTGCTCATGACTCCTTCGTCATCCGGCAATCAGGGATATGGCAGAAATTAACCAACCTACAAGCTGGTGATGCGTGGCTTCTGGGTAAGTGGAGACCTTTAGTACATAACAATGTTAAGCTTGATACACAGTGTTCCTGATGTTGGCTATTTTTTTTCACAGGAGACAGTGGATACCCTTGCATGTCCTGGCTGCTCACTCCTTATTTGGCTCCCACACCAGGGCCACAAAGTGCGTATAATTCCGCACTTACAGCCACCAGGCAAGTGGTGGAGCGCTGTATCGGCCTTTTAAAAGGCCGATTCAGATGCCTCCACCGCTCTGGTGGCGAGCTCATGTATGTGCCGGATATGGTGTCTAAAATTGTGGTCCTGTGTGGGATATTTCACAACATTGCCATAAGGAGTGGTGTCCCAATGCAGCCAGAGGATGCCTTACCTGAGGATGGCCCCCCCGAGGTTGGTCGGAGGTCAGTATGTGGGGGGGCCATACGCGATGATGTGGTGGCCAGATTTTTTAGGTAAGTTGTAACAAAACTACAGTGTTTATACCTAATGTGTTTGTGTTTGTTTGCGAACATCTAATTTTGTGTTTTTTTTCTCACCATCTTCTGTTTGTTCACATAATCTTTGGCACTCCAACGCTCACTACTTCCTGCTACCCTTACCAAACCTGGATCTGGTCCTTTTGGGCATATATTCTGGAACCCATATTGCAACGCCATGTTTGTGGAATCATGTTGGCATGGTCCTTCGTCAACCAGTTCTTGATTTTTTGTTTTTATTTAATTATTTCTTGGTATGTGTTGTATTTGAATTTATCACTGTGTTCTTTTTTTGGGAGTGACCACTTTGTTTTCTCTGTTATGTTGTGAATAAATGTTTGGAGAGTGAAATGGTCTTCCTTTTTTGGGACGTTAACAGCAAGTGTAACCAGGTTAACACAAGTTACATTTGACTAAGGGGTAATCCAGTACTGACGCCAGTTGAGCTAAACTGAAATATGTTTTCAGCTTCCCAACCCACACCAAAAGGAAGCCTGGCCCAACCTTGGGATTTGTAAGATTGGCCTAAGCAGCTTGCGCACCAACTAGGAACCTGTAAAATGTAGAAATATGTAATTGACACTACACCCAAAAAGGGAAATGACATTGTTACTGTTATGTGTTTCTTGTGTCTGTTTGACATACAAAGACAAAACACAATCTAACTTTTAAAAAAGGGAAATCCTTGCAGGAACAGTCTACTTATGTCATGCTAAACTATCTTGGTTTTGGATTTAAAAAATGAGCCAGAACGTATATTTGTCTGAATAAATTTATTTAGAAACGTTAACAAAAATAAAAAAACTACTGGCGAAGGAGGCCAGACAGCCGGTCGAGGGCCACCAGAATGCCGATTACATGTTGCCGCATCTGGCCAACACAATCCGCCACCTCTTGCCGACGCCTCTGTTCCTCTGTGGGTGAGAAAAGTGTGTGGGTTAATACAACAATAGGGAATCCACATTAAAAAAACAAAAACACAACGAAATCACTCCTAAACTTAAAAAAAAAAAAAAAAAGGGGGTGCTGCCAAAAATACAAGGCCTATGTACAAATTCCCACAGGTGTGATATGTGTATGTTGAAATCACCAGGAAGAGGTAAAGGCAAACTGCAAAATCACCAAAAGTCAAGCCACAAAAACACGAAGAAAGGCACGACACATGATTACATACAAACAGTTTGTGCTTTAAAAAAAAACATACCGGGAGCCAAAACGGGAGCTCAGGAAATGCCTCCATGATCCTCCTCGGAGGATCCGTCATTCCCCAAAGAATGGGGAGGAGTTATGATGGACTCCGGGGAGGGGGTAATTGGAAGAGGGGTGGGTGGAGGAGAGGGGGAAGTGGGACGGAGGGGAAGGAGGCCCGACATTTCCGGGAGAGGGTCTGGGAAGGATGGGGAGGAGTGGGGAATAGGGGAAAGATTTGGGGTGGAGTGTTGGCTGGGGGTTGGGAATAGTGGCCGGGAACGCCGTCTGGACGGACGGTGACGGCGGAGTCTTGGCTGTCCCCCTAAAATATGTCAAAGAAATTGCGGTTAGTTTATGGACAAATCCGGGGACCAAAACTAAAAAAAAAAAACAACCCAAAAAATAAGCCAAATAGGAGTAGAATGAATAAATCAGAAATAGAGGGAAAACATGCACACGCAGATATGAGTACAAATAATAAATAGGACAGACAGGAAAACATGCACACGCAGATATGAGTACAAATAATAAATAGGACAGACAGGAAAACATGCACACGCAGATATGAGTACAAATAATAAATAGGACAGACAGGAAAATATGCACACGCAGATATGAGTACAAATAATAAATAGGACAGACAGGAAAACATGCACACGCAGATATGAGTACAAATAATAAATAGGACAGACAGGAAAACATGCACACACAGATATGAGTACAAATAATAAATAGGACAGACAGGAAAACATGCACACGCAGTTTGCCCCACAAACACAAACATTAAAACCACAATACATAACACTTACTTTCCAGGATCTGCATGCGAAAGCATGCCAGCAAGCGGGGCGTTCGCCGTTGCAGGTCGGACCACCTGCGCTCCAGCTGCCCGATGTTGCGGTGTGAGCCGAAGGACCGCAGGCGGGACCGTGCCTCCGCATACGCGGAGCGCTTCTGCCGGTTGGTCATGGGTTGAGGCTGGCTGGTGATCCGGCGATCCATGACCTCCGTAAGCACCAGCAGCTCGCGCCTGGTGAATGCGGAGGCTCTCATGATGGCAATGGTGTTTTTCTTAAAAATCATTTTTGATAAAGTGTGTAAAAATTTTCTGATTGGCTAATGTATTTTGGAAATTAACAGGAGCAATTTTATTGGTTAGTGTATGAGTCATGTGTTCGACAGGGCCAGAAATCTCTGGAGAGTTATGATAGGCTTGATGCAGTGACATGCGTAAGCAAATTTAAATAAAGAAATGAACCCAGGGAAATATGCGGGGATCCACAGCAATAGAACAATTGTTTAATTGTGGTTCACATGTTTTTTGAACAATAAAAGCGAATGTTTCATCCGTACGTATTCTGCGGGTAAACACAAACACGGACAAGAGTAAAGTTTCTTGCATTGTGTTGAAAAAAAACAAACAATTAAGCTAATTGATACATTGATTGGCATGATACGATTGAGGGAGGTAGGCAGAATAAAGGAGCAGGTAATCGACATCTGACAAGGCCACTTCCTGTTTATACTTGTGCGTGCGTTCCTTTCAAGCCATTTCGGGGATGTACGCTCGCTATTTCCTACGCTCGTTAGTTAGAGGAGGGGTCGTCAGAGTTTAGGGAGGAATTTTAGATGCGAACGAAAATACGAGCGAGCCATTGAATTTAAATATTTTTGTACGTACGCCTAACGTACGTGCGCCCGCTTGCGAGTGGGTCTGAATGAGGGCCATAGTTGGTTTCTGATATACAAATTATTATTATACCCCTTGCCAATAACACAGAGTCAACTTTTTACCTGTGGCTAGGCGTGACTGTTTTTCTAGTGTGGCTTCCAACCCTGTCTGTTTTTATCTTCCAGAATGTTGTAAAAAGTTTTATTTTTTAAAAATCAATGCATATCAGATGTCAGGGTCAATTCATTTTCTTAATTATTATTAGAATTTTATTTTGTTGTTAAATCCTTTACTTTTGTGAGGTTACGCCTGTCATTAAGCTTTAGATGCATGATTATTGCATTTTTTTCTTCTTTTATGAGTGAAGCTGTAAAAAAATTCCCTAGATTCCATTGTTTCTTAAACACAGACCTGGGCAGAGACACTGTCTACATACCTGGTAGTACATTGTCTAGGAATCAATGACATATAATTGGGTTGGGGCTTAGACATTTTTCCTGCGCCAGTATATCAGTGTTAAGGATTGCATGGCGAGTTACAAGCAAACATCCCACACCCCAGGTGCGGTGAGTGTGGGGTAATAAAAGGTTAAATAAAAGTAAAAAAGTATATTTTAGCTAGTATACTATTACACCCAGCAAAACTGTGGTATAAACTGTTTGGGTACACTGACCCATGGAAAACTATAACTATCTGTCAGCGGGTATGAAAAGCTGCCGGTTCAAATCCGGACTCTGGAAGCCCGACTATTGAAGATCCCGATGAAGGCTGGTAAGTAACCTATCCATCCCCTCTCCCCCCACTAACCCTAACCTTTCCTTAGTGGTCCTAACCCTAACCTCCCCGGGGGGTCCTAACCATAACCTCCCCGGGGGGTGCTTATCCCTAACCTCCCCCCGGTGGTGCCTAAGCCTAACCCCCCCTTCCAGGACCCTCAACCTAATCCTCCCGGGGGGTGCCTAACCCTAACCTCCCCCTGGTGGTGCCTAACCCTAACCTTCCCCACAGTGGTGCCTAACCCTAACTCCCCTCCTCATAGCCAAACCCTCCCCAGGGGGTGCCTAACCACAATTTCCCCCAGAGGTCCCTAAACCTAACCCCCCTTCCCCGGATTCTGCGTGGATACTTACCTGGATCTTTCATTCAGGATTTCGACGGTCGCGATGCTGACGCCAGTTTCATGATCCCATTTGGGATATCGGCATCTGCATTTTGTCGGGCAGCGGGATTCCGGCATCTGTATTTCAACTGCTGGCATCCCATCCGCCGGCATATAAACTACATCCTCCACCAGAGCATGCAGAGCCACCATCAGGGGGATACATGGAACACAGGTGTATGGGGCCTGATCTAACAGAGTCGCCCACTGCAACTGATGATCACAGCTGCAACCTGATTCATATTCATAGCCATATGTCTGCCTGTGAATAAGAAGCTGTTACTGGCTAAGATCATCACTGTCAGCCCACCATCAGTCTTTGATCATCAGAGGCACAGTCAGGTTTAGATGAGGGCATGATGATTGCATGCCCCGTGCCCCCTCTCTCAGTGGGCTTCAGTCCCTACCTCCAGCTCTCCACCTGTTCCTCTCTTCCCCCCTGCTTCAATTTGCTGGGGTAGAAATGTATTACACCAGACCCTGATCAAGCAAGAGTGGACATTCAAGAGATGGGAAAGCTCTTCCTGGCTAGAGGATATCAACCATCACTGATTAGAGCTGGTGTTCTCTCTTTAACATTATTCTCTTTTGCTCCAATAGAGTGTAAGACATGAGAATACCAAATGATTCCCTATCATGAATAACTAACAAATTATCACAGGTTTCTGAAGGTGTAAAATCCCTGACTAATCCTGTCTTCTGGCAAATCAGATATATCTGCAGATGATGGTTGTTCATACACACTGAACGGCCATCATCTGCTTGTGCCCTCAGTTCCCGGCTGCCGGGGGGCGGGACCCAGCGGGCGGTGGGCGGGTCGGGGGCATGTCCCGCTCCCTCCTCGTGGCTACTGCTGTGTGTGTACGGGTGGTCTACTGCGCTGCCTAAACCAGTAAAGATATGTAGAAGGACGATGGACTATATTTTATGCCATGTAGAGATTAATACGTATTATCCGGTTTCTCTAGAAAATTTGATGTAAGCCCTGTTTACTAATACACAATTTCACTTTTTCCCTTTTTTTATATTGTTTCTATTTCAATTATGTGAAAAACGTTTCTTTAATTTTATACAAGTCCAATTCCCGGTAAGAGTCTGCTTTGGCATCACAATAAATGAAGCACATGAACAGATACTTAAAATGGCTGAAGTTGATCTTAAGCTGTATACACACGTAAAGATTTTCTGTCCAACCATCCAACTAGTTGATTGGTTGGAATGAAATTCTGGTAAAGTATGAAAGCAAATGACAATCAGCAATTTGCTCGTAATGCCGGAAAATGGCCAAAAACTGTTGTTGAACAAATTGTTTAGATCAAACATTTAATAATCTACAAACTTGTCTGACGGACATTTTCATCTGTTTTCTGGCATTTAGGAGCAAATTGCTGAAAATCATTTACTCCCATATGTTACCAGATTTTCATTCCAACCAATCAACTAGTTGGTTGGTTGGACAGAAAATCTTTACGTGTGTATGCAACTTAAGTGGAGACTGATTTAATCATTGACATCTTTACGTGGCCCTTTATTGTGTCACGTCAAAACTAAATCTTTTCGTGTTGACGTCAGGAGGCAAAACAACTAATGTCATCTATAAGGCAATGTATATAATAAATAAAATAAGTCTGCACTCTGCAAAATAAGTTCATAGATGGGGTGCATCTTTAGTATAGCAAAAAATTTGCTTTATAAATATAAGTTTGAAAAAATAGAAGGCACTCACCAATTTCATCCAAGAAGTAAAGTGTTTTATTTACATACTGTACCACCAGTGTTTAATAAAGCAGTCAAATGTTTCGGTCCCATTATGGACCTTTGTCAAGGTCACACCATACCACAGAAACCACTAAGGGCCCTATTTACTACAATCCACATTTTAAATGTGGTTGTAGTGTGACATTTTTGCCTACATTTGCATTGTGAATTTAGGAAATATCACAGAAATGTATCAAATATTCCTTGCAGGGACAGAGCTGGCGATAAAGTTCTGTCCCTGCGAATCCCCTCCGCAGTCTTCTCACTTTATTTTTGGCAAAAAATACGATGAGAAGGTGTCAGCGCCAACTCACCAAACCCCCCGTGATTGCCTCCCCTCACCCCCAGCCAAACTTAACCGCAGATACCGCAACCACACCCCCTGAACCCCCTCCACCCTGCCCCCCTTGCTCACTTACACTTACCTCAGTGATTGGTGCTCCGGTGATGTCCTCTGGAGCTCCAGTCAGACGGTCTCACGGCTCTTGTACTGTGTCCCGGTCAGCTGCTCTATGCAGCAGCTGACCAGGGTCACAGTGCAGGAGCCCTGAGACCAGCTGACTGTAGCCCCACTGGAACTCACCAGAGCACCAATCCATGGTCCCTGGATGTAGGTAAGTGTTTTTCATTTTTAAAATTTTTAATTTTTTTTTGACAGTAATCAGCTTGTGATCTATTTAGACCACAAAGCTGATCACTGGGGCCTGGCTCCCAGCTCTACTCTGGCTGTCAGAGCAGAGGAGGAATCGGGAAACCGGGGAAAACCCTGGATAATGGCTCTGCAGGCCAATCTGAAGATGTGATGAATGACATGCTGGAGGACGCAATAGTGCATACACACTGAACGATGTGGACGATTTCTAGTTCAGATTCATCAAAAATTAGCAAATCGTCCAATATATTGTCTAATTTGTACCCAGCTTTAGTCCTTGCCCATTCAGGGAAGGAGTTTGCAGGGCATTTGCATAAAGTCGCAGGTGGGTAACCGTCAATAGACGCTGCTGCTTGCACTTGTGACTCAGATTCAGACCCTTTGTATGCACATAGATTATTTTTATTTCTGTAATCTAATGTCAAAGTGTTGTTTCATGTGTTTCTTCTATTGCTATAATTCAATTGATGTCACAATGATGTCATAATTGGTTAATTAGAAGAGCATTTTTCTGTATATATTTGACCTCTGGCTTGAAATGTTTGTCTGCTCAATAAAGGATCCTAAGGAGCTTTGCTACTTTTTCTAAATAAACTTATGTAGTTTATGCCACCTTCTATTATCTGCAATGTTACATAAGGAGGTCTGATTTCATAATATGGAGGTCTCAGAAGCATGCACAAGTAATGTAGAACACTTGATGGCATGAGGGGAGATCTGGGGATATGTTGGGATGTCTGAGGAGTATTTGTATTTTGTCAGTACTGTGGAGGAGCAACCTGTGCTCGCTCTGGGTGTCCCATGCAATTCTCCTGCATCCACCTTAATGAGTGGTGGGGGCCTGTTTATTTAATTTTTCCATCTGCAATCATTGAAATCCATTTGTGTTTTAGTCAGAGTCTCCTTTATGAGTCTGTAGATGCTCACTTCATTGCCAACTGTCAGTCACAATCACCATATGTGTTGCCAGCTTTAAAGTAGGTGTGCTCTTACTAATCTGCAATATACTGGTTTATCACTACTGTATGTAAAATGCTAAGTTATTACAAATAATTGATAATATTCTCA
The DNA here is from genome assembly GCA_031769625.1 of Taudactylus pleione. Lineage (NCBI taxonomy): Eukaryota > Metazoa > Chordata > Amphibia > Anura > Myobatrachidae > Taudactylus > Taudactylus pleione. Next base: position 10,579,751 of record JAUIMM010000154.1, read on the forward strand.
CTGCGGCCGAGTCACCCAGGACCTGCTTTATTCGACTGAAGCCCCAGTGTTTGGGGACACATCTGGATGTTCCTTTAAAGCATTCTTATTTTTAGGGCGCTCGGGGTACTTCAGCCCGCAGGTGGAACAGTACTGTCCCGCTGAAATCGGGATGCTGGGGAGGGGTGCCGCCCTCTACGGGTGGCGCCCCTGTGCGACCGCACTGGCCAAACACCCCTAGAGCGGGCCCTGTGTGTACGCACTACTGACAGTTCTGTCCGATGCTTCTGCCCATACTCCTCCAGCAGCAGTGCCACCTTTGTGTCTTTTCAGCTTATATTTTAGACAGATGAGTTTCTTCGCAAGTTAGATTTTAAAGGTATGTATGCATGAATTGGCACTTTGAACTGGACTTCCGAATGTAAGTGTAATCGAAAGGAAAATCGCATCGAAAGTATGATTATACAAGTGTGTGCATAGCTTTAGAGATGAACGTAGTTTGCTTTGTAGACTGACGCAAGATATCATACACAAATTCAGCTTAGGATAGTACCTGGGACCAGTTGTCCTATTGGAAGATATTATATGCATGTAGGTACTGAGAGAGTTCAGGTCACCATCTCCATTTGTCTATTAGGCAGTGATTATAAGCAGTAGAAAGATATACTTTCATTTGGAGCATGTTCCAAAATCTTTCAATAATTTGGCAGCAAACTAGGCTCAAACCGTGAGAGCAGTGAAGGTGATAAATGTCTTTAATGATAAGGTGAGCAGTAAGGGTAGCTGTGGGGAATCTCTTCAGTGCAGTGCAGTCCAAAATTCAAATAGGGGAGCCACACCAACTGCCAGTTAGTCCCAGCCAGTGATGTTTGGCAGTGTTTGGGGTGGCAGTTGGTGTGGCTCCCCTATTTGAATTTTGAACTGCGCTGCAGCCCCACCTCTGCAGCCGCCACTGACTATAATCCATATGATTGGACATCTATTGTAATGGTGGGAGAGGCAATGGTTAACTGAATAAGTATGTGGAGGCTTATGCTGTAAATTGGCATGTGTAGGGTAAGATGTGATATACTGTTTAACTGTTTATTGCATTGCAGGCCACTTATAGTGTTAGTATATTAGCTGAGAGTAGAACTGAGCGGTTCAGGTTCCTTGGAATCTGAACACGCCCCTCCTGGGATCCGAGGTGATCCGAGCTGCAGCTTGGATCTCCCTGTCTGCCTCAGAATCCCTAGCCAAAACCTCAAGGTCCCGCTGTCTGTTTTAGCTCCAATTTTAAAAGTCCCATTGAAATCAATGGGCTGACTGCTGAATGGCTGATTGTCTGTCATGGCTTTCAGCCAATCAGCGCTTCCCCATAGACTTCAATGGGGCAAACAAACACAAGATGGCAACTGCCAACACCACCAGCAACCTTGCACTGGGGACACAACTGGGACCCCGCATTGCTGACACCGCCGGCACTTCTGAACTCAGAACACATACAGCACTCCTGCACTGCCGACACTGCTGGCACCCCTGCACTGAGAACGCTGCCAGCACTCCAGCACTGCCAGATCTCCCACACTGAGGACACTGCTGCCACCAACAGCATGCTAACAACGCTGTGATGTCAGCAAGTGATGTAATTTAGCCAGGGATGGAGGGGATTAGGCAACCCCAAGGGGGGGGGGATTAGGGTTGGACATCCCCTGGGGAGGATTAGGCTAGCGGAAGAGGGGGTTAGGGTTAGGCACCACTGGGGGGAGGTTAGGGTTAGGCACCCCCGGAGGGTTAGGTTTAGGGTGTGGGAAGGAGGGGTTAGGCATCACCAGGGGGAAATTAGGGTTAGGTACCCCTCAGGAGGGTTAGGCTACGAGGAGGGGGAGGTTAGGGTTAGGCACCACCAGGGGGGAGGTTAGGGTTAGGCACCCCCCCGGGAGGGTTAGGTTTAGGGTGCAGGAAGGGGCAGTTAAGATTAGGCACCACCGGGGGGAGGTTAGGCTTAGGCACCCCACGAAGTGGTTAGGGTTAGGCACAACTAAGGGAGGGTTAAGTGGGGGGAGAGGAGGGTTAGGGTCCTTACCTGTGCCTGTCAGGATTCTTACCATTCGGCCTTCCAGCATCAGTATTTGAATCTCATACCGATTCCGTGTTAGCCAAGACCAGAAATTAAAACCTTTTTAATGTGGTAGTCATGCTGTGTTTGGGAACACCTATGTAAGCTATAGTTCTTGTGTGTTAGTGCAGCTATAGGTGTCACAATTTTAGCAAAGTTTTGGATGAAGCAAATTGGTGAATTTAACAAAATTTTGGACCAATGTAACACGTGTTTGATTTGGTCAACCCTTGTGGAGAGATGATGTGACCCAGGAAACATAATAAGTCTTGCTTGATGGTATATTCAAGGAGGGGTCTTCAACACGTGGTCCGTGGAGCTGTTCCCCGTGGCTCCGGCCGACAGGAGAACCGTGGAGAGGTTCCCCGAGGCCCACCAACAGGCTCCATATTCCAGGCACTCGCTGAGATTTTGTTACCAGCGGGCGCCCGACTCTCCCCCTGAGTCATCGGCAGCCGGAGGCTGGATCTCACTCCTGAGCTCCGGCTTCCGGCTCCCGCAGTGTGTAGTGCACTATGGGAGAGACGTCATGATGTCTCTCCCATAGTTCAGAGGAGCAGGTGACCTGGACGGCAGCGGATGCAGGAGCAGGGCTTAAGGTAAGTATATGAGTTTTTGTGCGTGTGTGTAAGTGGCTTCACTACAGGGGGCACTACTGTTGGGGGGCACTACTACTAGGGGGCACCACTACTGGGGGCACTACTTCAGGGGGCATTAGTACAGGGGGCACTACTACAGGGGGCATTACTACTGGGGGCACTACTAATGGGGGCATTGCATAGGGGGCACTGAATAAGGGGCACCATTCCTGGGGGCACTGCATAAGGGGAACCACTACTGTGGACTCTGCATAAGGGGCACTACTACTGGGGCACTGAATAAGGGGCACCATTACTGGCGGCACTGCATAAGGGGCATTACCACTGTGGGCTCTGCATGAAAGACATCACTACTGGCACTGAATAAGGGGAACCTCTACTTGGGGAACTGAATATGGGGCACCACTACTGGGGGAACTGCATAAGGGGCATTACCACTGTGAGCACTGCACAAGGGGAATTACCACTACTAGGGGCAGTGCATAAGGGGCACTATCGCTACTGAAGGCAGTGCATAAAGGGCACTACCACTACTGGGGGCAATGCATAAGGGGCAACACTACTGGGGGCACTGCATAAAGGGCACCAGTACTGTGGGCATTATGTATAAGGAGTACTATTGCAGTGGGCATTGTATAAGGGGCACTACTATTGTGGGCATTATGTGTATTATGGGCACTACTGTGGGCATTGTGTGTAAGGGGCACAAATGTGGGCATTGTGTAAGGGGCACTGCTGTGTGTCATACATGAATAAGGGACACTACTATGTGGTGTAATGTGAATCAGGGTTGAACCATGATTGTGCTACTATGTGGTGTATAGCTTAGTGGCCCTCAGGCTGCGTTGAATTTTTCTTGTGTGGCCCACACTGTCTAAAGTCTAGTCAAATTAAAATGTTGGCTCATATGTGTTTAAGAAGCTCTGGCAGGACAGGAATTAGATAGTGATCAAGTCATTCTAATCTATGCAGGGCCTTAAATCCCCAAATTTTATACTGACAAATAAATGAGGCTCCAGTAGTAGGAGTGGAGTGCCAGACAAATGCTCTTTTAAAATCATCCAAATATTCTCTTAACATTTTTAGTCAGCTCAGTTAAGGGTTAAATGTGGGCAAATGGTATATGGACAACTATGTGGTCTATGAAGAAGCAAGTGATTAGCCTGATGTCACTGAAGTCTTGATAAACTCATAGTAATTGTGATGGTACACGGGTGACAGCAGCAGTAACAAGAGTGCCAAGAGCGATCTGAAAGTATAAACTTCCTCAGACAGCAATGAGAAGAAATATGTATCTGTATATTTCCCAGTTAATACTAAGCCAAGGTATCCTAAGGATAGCAGGAAAATGGGGTGAGATTAAGATCAAGGGCTTGGTCATGATTGATCATAGCTACAATAATAAAAGTAGAACAGTAACTGTCTCAGTGAGAACTGTCCCTTGATGTGGTAGGAAACCCAACAACAGTCTGAAGTGCAACAGAAACAGTTTTTTTTTAGAATTGAGTTTTGTGCAGTTCAGTGAATGTTTTGTCTAACAAATTGATCACTGTCTGTAGTCAATAATGGTTGGAATGAAAATTGTATGTGTTTTGACTAGAGTTGTGCAATTCGGTTCTCCAGAAATCAGAATCCACCTGAATTTTGTGCATCTGGAGGAATTGGTATGTAATGCCAGCTATCGAGATGCCTCCTGTCACAATACCGACAGCGGCATCCCAATGGTTGGTATCCTGACAGGGGTTGGGTCAGTATACTTACCCTCCCCCTAACCCTCTCTTCTTGTAGCCTAACCCTACCCAACCTGTGCCCTAACACGCCCCAGCTAGTGCCTAAACCTAATTTTCCCCCCTTCGTTCCTGACCCAAACAGTCCCCCCTTAGTGCCTAACCCTACCCCTGGAAAAAAAACCTAACGCTAACCCCGCTAATTTACCTAAACCTAACCCCCCCGTGGCTAACACTAAGGGCGCCCCGGCTTGCAATCATTCAGGCTGGCGTCCTCCTGGATTCCAGCATCGGGATAAAGATAGGCAATGGTATTTCGACGCCTAACTTGTCAGGATTCCAGCGTCGGCACTGAGGCCGGTGGCCGCATAACTACATCCCCAACTGGACAGGCCCGAGTAGCGGTTCTGATCTCCTGAGAAGATCTGGACAGATCTGAGTAATGGTTCTAATCTTTCCACGGTTCGGAATTCGGATTTTAAGTTTCAGATTTTGGATTGCAAAAATTACATGATTTTAGCTATTTTTTAAAACTAATCTATTTAAACAAAAAAAAAAAAACAGATCCTAAACCAAAACACTTGAGAATGGTTTTGCAAAGCCAAAACATGAAAATGAATCTAGATCCAAAACCAAAACACGGGTGTCAGCACACATGTGTAGTTTTTACTTTAACTGAAGTAAACATAGCATCTAAGAATTCTAATTGGGGTATAATCTATATTTGATAGTGTGACTGGACGCCTTTAGCCTAGGCCGTCCATGGTCACGGGTTAGCGCTTTTGGACTCCCACTCACCGTCAGTGACCGCCTGTCACTGACTCCGCCCACTGCGCCGTGGGCGTTTAATGATGCTGCCACCACCAAACTCTACCATAGGCGTTTGGAACCGCTTATTAGGTACATTCAGGCTCCTGCCTTGGAACCTGGAACCGCTTCTGCTGCGTATGCGTTTGACTAACTGCGGACACACCTCCTGTTTGGTGTCGGCTGTTCCCACCTGATCCCTCGCAATGGACCAGGTCTGCACGGTAGCTTGGCAGAGAGCTTGAACTTGGAGACACGGAGCTCTTACCCAGAACAGCAGTAGAACGGAATAGCGTTTTGGCGCAATTCTGTTGGTCGCAGGATTGAGTCAATTGGTAAAGGCAAACAGTGTTTATTTGCTCAATGTCTTAAAGAAGACCTTCCCTTCCGTCTGAAGGGGAATATCACACAGAAATCAAACAGCAATTCTCCACAAAGGATTTTCAAAGATGTACCACATACAGGAATCTTATCAGCAGGTCTCCTCCACACAGAAGTTACAGGGTTGTACACATACAGGGCTCACAGTCCCTCTTTTTATGTCATTCTTACACACAACATCACAGGGGGGCAAATCCACCCTGTGTTCCTTCTAGCCAATCAAGCTCTCTCAGAAAACATAAATTAACAACATATTACATTTCAAAGGAGTCACTCAATATCCTCCTTCCTAATCCACCAACACAAACTGATTTATCATACATTATACTGTCTCCTAAAATGTTGGTATAACATGTCACAGGAAATGGTAAATTACATTCATCCTTATCAGTTTGGCATTTCCAACCTTAACACATTCAGCTTTTAGAAGTGGCATCCAAAAGGATCTTCTTAAAAACAAATTGTCTTTTCAAAAGTAAATTCTGTATCTGAAGTGTTTGGCTATATGACACCATTCACACCTTCACACAGTAACCTTCCAGCCTGAGTTCACTGACCACAACAGGTCTTCCTATTCATCAGACCTCCTGCTAGTTTCTGCAGACACAGAGGCTGGTCATGTCATATACAAAAAGTGCATTTAAAACCAATTTACATTTAAACCATATAGTGCATAGCCTATTAAATAGACGTTGCTTCATGCACTAATGCATTGCAGAGCAGCTGCAGTGCATTACAGCAATACATATATACTTTAATACATTTTACTATGAACCATGTGCAGTGTGCTTTTAAACTGTCCACTTTAACTGTGTCAGCGCTGGTCGCAGTGGGAGCTGGCACTCCCTGTCCCGCAGCGGCCATGACACACTCTACCTACACTCCCCCAGTGCAGCAAGTCCAGGCCACTGCATATAAAACATTAAAAACACACTTAACACTTAGAGTATACATTTACAATGGGCGCCTGGCGCCTTTTTGTCCTTTTAAAAATGGCGGCACAGCACGGGGGTTAACCCCTTCAGTGCTGTGGCAGCCATTAACCCCATGTGGCTGGCCTCCGGCCACAGATAGTTTCCCCTTTATGATGCTTAAATTGTGGCTTTTCCACTTCCAGAACAGAACTTACCACGTGGGGGACATTCGGTATGGAAATGTTTTGGACTTGTACAATACATACAAAGATTCCTGTTGCTGAGTCAACCCCATATTTATGTGTGAAGGGCAATGATCTTCACTTATTTGGGATAGGAACAATGGGTGCCAAAAGTTTATCTTGTCCTCCTTTCAATCTGGTAGCCAGATGCTGAGTAATGCATTGAGAAATGAATGCTTCCAGTTATTTTAGTTATATTTACATTTGTGCTATAGTAATCAAACCTGCATGTTCGGGGACACCTGATTCACAATTTTAACCCTGAGGTAGTAGAGACTGATTTTCCATACACTAGTTTTCCATAGCTCAATAATGCACAATGCCCTTTTATTGAATGTTATGAGAACACAGACCTTTCTGAATTTGATAGGCAAATAGATTTGCACATTCTGCTGCAGAGGAAAACATAAAGCACAGCACAGGAAGATAACACTACTAAATTTCTAACACAAGATCTGGTTTAACCAGAAAATAAATGCTTATCATAATGTACAGCACCTAACCCTGTCATACTATTTATTAACTTTATTATTTATTGTTTAGGAAAATTAAATCATCTTACTGTCTCCCAATGATGCCTAATGTTTTGTTTGAATTTCCGATTGGCAGACAAATATGCAATATATATTTTTATAGTGTAGAGGCAGCCAAATCTGCATTACTTACAGTGGCATGTGTGAGAGACCTGGTGCTGTCTTACGGTAGTTCTGGTTCTCCCATGAAATTTGTTCCCTTTTGGATGGAGTGGTGTACTATCATTTCCATGTAGGATAAATACGATATAAGGAAATGGAAACTAATGGTGTGTTTTCCAAGTGTTTTTGTTAATGGCCACATGGCCTGATTGATAGTTTGAAGCATCTGAAGAGGTGACTGGGTATGAGTTGTAATGTGAACACTGTACTAAGCATAATTTACAGGTCTTCTTTATTTTAATTTCTTCTTTATTTTCTAAAAGCTCAACCATGCTGTAGAAATTGATGTGTTAAATGTACTGAATGATGTATAATATAGACTTGGTTTGTACATTGGAAAGCATTAGAGTGCAACCTCTTACCATTGCAAGCTCTCACATTTAGGGTTTCTCTTTTCTTGTCTTCTTGCCTACTCCCAACTTATCCTATATGTGTTCTTTATAACAAAATATACTGCACTAAGCACTGTGAAAGGCATAATATAAATAATGAAATTTAATAAAATATGGTTTGCTATCTGTTGATGAACAGGAGGTTTGAGTATATTGTAAAATTTATTACATATATCACATACCAATCATTAATGGACATACAACAATTCGAAAGATGATAAAATAAATAAAATTAAAAGGAGAATGAAATTAAAATGGATTGCAATCACAATATGGCAAGTAGCAGTTAACCATCATTCACTGAAAAGACTTTAATTAGTTTGATACTAATGTATCTATTATGTTAAACCTTGTATAGCGTGTCCATGCTACTGTCCGTTCTGGCTCTGCTCTTATCTGGCTATGTGGAGCCACGACCAGCATTGACGTCATCCAGGCAGACAAGGTCCTTACACCACTAGCAGTGACTGTGCATTGCAACCTTCCGGCGAGTCTTCAGAGCATCTGACCGCTTACCACACACAGCTTATTTCTTTCTTGTATAATGTATTGCAGTACAAGGTTTATCATTATATTCCTTATTAACCACTTACCTTTATAAGTGCGGATATAATTTTCACTGGGACGCCAGTAGTGATAAAACGATCCCATTAGCAGAACTTTGCTGCTAACAATTGTCTGTGGGATTTGACATTTTACAGCGGAAGTGTTGCTAAAACGATATATGAATAGATACATAGTGTCTTGGACCTCTGTTCATAATAGATACATTAGTATCAAACTAAAGTATTTTCAGTGAATGATGGTTAACTGCTACTTACCATTTTGTGATTGCAATCCATTTTAATTTCATTCTCATTTTCATTTTATTTATTTTATCATCTTTCGAATTGTTGTATGTCCATTAATGATTGATATGTGATATATGTAATAAATTTTACAATTTACTCAAGCCTCCTGTTCATCAACAGACAGCAAACCATATTTCATTCAATTTCATTATTTATATTGTGCCATTCCCAGTGCTTAGCGCAGTATATTTTGTTATATTGATTTTTTGCAGAGATTGAGATCTCCAGGGTTCTAACCAAACCCATTATACTTGCAGCAAGCACTGTTTTATAATCTTAAGATGCATACACACACACAACGATTTTTTGAATGATTATCGATAAACGATATAGTTTAACGATAATCGTTTGAAAAAATCGTTCACTTTCTGAGTCAAACGATGAATGATAATCGTTCATGCGCGTTCATGTTTGTAGTTCAGTCAGACTTGTCAACTCAACGATTTTTATTAAGGGAATATGCAAAAATCGTTTGTAGTTCAAAAAAATCGTTCATTGCACTTTAAAAAATCTGACAGATAATCTGACAGAAAATCGTTCATAACATCATTCATAAAATTGTTGGTAACAAAATCGTTGTGTGTGTATGCAGCTCAAGTATTAACAAGTGCCACGTTCCTGAAGGTTTAAGTGTTTTTTTTTCTATGTGTTCTTGTAGCAGAACTCTATCATGTTCTGTACAACCTGTTTAGAAGATCAACAGCATCTAGATAGACACTCAATAGCTTGACAACAGATGGTAGACAGACAATAGTTCAACTGGGACGAGAGTAAAAATGGTCAACGCACATATGGTCATCAGTGGAAATGATTAACTGGGACAAATGGTCAACACAATTTTTTTGGTAATTTAAGCCTAATTGTCACCCTAACCCTCCCCTTAGTTTCTAACCCTAACCGTCCCCCAAGTGCCTACCTCTAACCCTAGTCTAACTTTCCCCCTAGTGCCTAACCCTAATCCTAACTCCACTGTATGATGTTGCATAATTTTATGGTACCATTTAAATCAATAATGATAATAGTAAAAGAAAAAAAAAGGAATGGAACTGTGTACTATTGCCTAGGTTGTAACTAGAGCGGGGTGCGAGCGCTGCCACTGCACAGGGTGCAGAGCCCTGTGGGTGGCACTGCTGATTCTCCATGGTCCCTGCATCTGGCTAGTAAGTTGCCTGGAATGGCACCCTGCAGTTAAAATCTCTGATGTCCAATGACAAAACAATGATGTCCAAAGTGTCCTTAGGATGCTGCAGATGTGAATACCTCTGCCCTTACAGCCTTCCTGGGGCATCCTGAAAATGCCCTGGGCATTGTTGTCATTACTGGCGATGGTGTCCCCAACCCCCCTGCATCATGTCCAACGCTCAGGGTGCGTTGCTGGCACAGAGCACTGGAACACCCAGACTGTAAATTGAGATTTGGGAGTTGTGTACTGGTGACTTTGACCCCGCTACAGTATTTAGCAAAAAACTTTTCAGGCACAGTAGTTGTGTTGACACGCTATCTCTGCGAAGCCCCTGCAGGCAGTCATTTTGGCTGTCCAAAAAGACTGTGCTGCACTGCGCATGCCCCATCTCTGCACAGCATATATATATATATATATATATATTATATATACACAATGCTGGTGGTCTGGTACTCCACTATCATTAATCAGCCTGCTCCAGTGCCCTCAGTAACAAGGTAGATTCAGGTGAAGCAAAAAACAGCGACACTCGGAGACTGGTACAAAATGCTATATTAACATGTCACATAAATCTCCAACGTTTCGGAGCTCGAAGCCCCATTATCAAGGTGTGAACCTTTATAAAGGGGCTTCGAGCTCTGAAACTTTAGAGATTTATGTTATCTTCTCTGTTAACCCATTCCTGCATAGCTGGGATATTTAAATTGTGCAGAAACATTAGTTTCCACATGATTTAAGCACAATTTTGCTTGCTAAATAGAGCCCTAGAACCAATAATGACAATCACTGATGTGCTGGCCATTAGATTTTATGATTAAGGGAATACTGATATTATATACTGGTCAAATATACAATAAATATATTAACTCTAGAAATCACTATGTATATCATTACACAAACAGATTTCAGTGATTACACTACACACTGTATTGACTACACAGAATAAAATGTATCAAATAGGATTTTGAGGGAAAACCATCTAATGCTGGCCATACACGCTGCAATTATCGGGACGGGCATGCTGGATTGTCCAGCATGCCCGCCCGATGCAATATTTATCCGGTAACTGTCGGCCGCATCGGGCAGTGTATGCCCAGTGCGGCCGACAGACAGACATTTCCTGTGTTCCTTCCTACGGAAGGAACAGGGAAATGTCTCCTCCCCCGGGGGCGGAGCGCAGATGTCGGGCTATACACTGTGAGATTTCTCTCACAGTGAATGCCGCGGACATCTGCGGCTGGCAGCCGGCCAGATAAAATGTCTGTCGGTCTGGCAGACATTTTATCTTGCCGTGTATGCCCAGCATAACTCATAGCGGAAAGACTGCAACAATGTTTACAGTAATGAAATAATCCACAGATTGGATACATTTAGAAATGTAATAACTACAGTATATATTTATCTGTGGAACTATCATCACTGCAGTGCAAATAGGAAATATAGAAGAAAATGAACTCACAATTAGTAAGTTAGTGTGGGAGCTATATGGATATACCCAAGGAGATCACCCACATGAGGACTCAATATTGGGACAAATACTGTATATTAGTAATCTGTGGAACACACCACAATAGTTGTGTACAAACCAACAATACAGAAATGGTTTATTTAACTAATAAATCAGTTTATTGAGGTTGAAGATTTGTTTTTGATATACCACATTGATATAATTTTATTCTCTTTGCAGTAATATACACTAGTGGTATCTATAGTAATTAATTTAAATGTTGCATTGACCAACTGATCAGAGAGGATAGAAAACGGCAACAATTTTTATATTTTTCTTATTCTCCAACATCTATATTTTTTTTTAATTATTTTGCAGCAAGATTTCATGTGTATACAAAAATAACAAAATTAATAATTAATAAATACTTATCACATAAATTCTGTATTATACTATACACATATCAAAAGGAGATTAGTGTAGATCACAGGTTCTCAAACTCGGTCCTCAGGACCCCACACAGTACATGTTTTCCAGGTCTCCTTACAGAATCACAGGTGAAATAATTAGCTCCACCTGTGGATTTTTCAAAATGTGTCAGTGAGTAATGAATACACCTGTGCAGCTGTTGGGCGACCTGGAAAACGTGACCTGTGTGGGGTCCTGAGGACCGAGTTTGAGAACCTCTGATGTAGATAATAAACTATAAGAGTCTGGAATATTGATAATATCATATGTTTTATAGAATGGTACAAAATAAATTTGTATTTCAACTGTAAGATTACAATAATCCAGAGTGCACCTTAATATAAATGCCTCTCTTTTTAGTTATCTCCTTTTTGCATTAAAGTACCAGACTGATTTCTTAGAGTCTATTTTAGTAGCATAGGTTCCCAAACTCCGCCATTACAGTACATGATTTAAAGATTTCCATGCTTGAGTCCAGATGGTTAAAATTGACTGAGGTATGTACTAATTCAGTCACCTCTGCTCAAGCATGGATACAGTATCCTTAAAACTTGGACTGTAATGACAGAGGGCCTGATTAATTACAGATCACAATTGCAACAGCGTATGCAGATGGTGCGTACTGTACATGCATATGCACCGCAGTGCGCAGGTCAGCCTTGCAATCACACTGCGATCACGTACATAGATTCAGAGCCATCGCAGAGTGAGTGATGGGACACCAGCATTTGTGGTTAGCCCAAAATCTCTGAGTGGTCAGAGAAACGCAGGCGTGTCTGTCCATTTGAATGCCGTTGCATGGGCGTGCATAAATTAGCGACAGCATAAGCAGCTTGTGTACTCAGGGCCTGATTCAGAGGTGGACGCTAATGCGTACGCAGCTACGCATTCCCATGCTTGCAGCTGTGAAAATATGCTAATGTTAACAAAGATCACCCAAGCATAAAGATGCCCACTGCTGCCTTCGATCGCATGCACGCATAAATATTGGTAACATCGAAGGACATCGGCGGCCATTTTACCCTTGTGGAAGTTCTGACCTGCTGCAGCCTAGGAAGCTCTTCTGCTACGCAAGGTTGTGTATGCACTTGCAGTGGCTAATTTTTGCACGCCCATGAAACGGCATTCAAATGCCCAGGCACGACTGCGTTTCCTTAGCCATGCCCCATCAACACCCCTTAGAATGGTCACTTCCTGTCAATCAGTGTGCAATGGGCCTCCATGGTCTGCGGCCTCGCATGGCAATTGCTGCGTGATCGCACAGCTGCCTTTGTGCAATCGCACTGCAATGCATATGCATGCACAATGGCAAACAATCACTCAGTCTGCATACAAATTGCAATAGTGTCCACCACTGAATCAGGCCCTTAGTGCGTGCGACGAGACTTGCAATTTCTGAAACAGGTCAGACTTGCTGTAATTTTGAGCGAGGGTCCGATGTTACTCGATGTTACAGTGTATATGCAGGATTGCGAGGTCTTACGGATGTGAGAAAATGGTAGTTGGCGTCTCTATGCTGGCTGAGCAGTTGCAAACATTAGCATATTTTTTTAGCAGAACTGCGTGCATAATCGCAGCTGCGATCGCAATAGTGATCCGTAATGAATCAGGCCCAGAGTTGGGAACCTCTGCCTTTAGAAGTTTGGATTAGTAGAGTATACAAACCTAAAAAGCAGAGGCAGATTTACCGCTAGGCAACGCAGGCGCACACTTAGAGCCCAGCGGGTCCCAGGGGGGATGTATAAATGAGCAGGGCAGAAGGCATTTTTTTTGCTGCCAGGCTCCAGCAGGCTGAATGGGACAGACCTTAGCCCCGCCCCCATGTATCGTAGAGCTCCACTCTGTCTACTCTAGTGTCTCCTCCTCTTCTGCACTGTGTGCATGCACGTGAGACAGGGGGAGTGAGGAGCCAAGAAAATAGACAAGAAGACAGAGAGGTGCGCTGCTATATAACAGGTGAGGTTACTGTCTGACAGTCCTGCTGCCTTGCCTTTACTATCTTGGGCAATAAATAAAGCTCACCACCTCCACAAATGGGAGGGGGGGGTGGATCGGGACTTGCTTAGGGGGGAGGTCAAGTGAGGTGCCTGCCAGTGCCATTACTGTTTGCAACAAGGGGGAGGGGGACTAGAAGAAGTGAAATTTTTCGGAATTGATAGTTTAGGGCAGGAGGCATGATGAAAGCCTCCTAAACTGTGTTTGAACTCGCAGCGAGTTCAAACCACAATTATCACATAATATAATATAATGTTTTGATGAATAGGCCCCTATATACCGCTTGCAGTGTGCGGTTGCGCTGATAAACGCATGCCAAGTCATAAATATATCAACGCAACCACACACCAAGAGTGGTATATCCATCTTATAACATGGCCCCTGTTTGACAAAATAAGAAAGAGAAAGGGGGCCCCAAATCGGTGTCTTGCTTAGGGCCCCGTGAGGCCTAAATCCACCTCTGCTAATAGGAGGATACAGGGATCCAATATTATCAGCAATACATTTAATTTTCTTAAGACTGATATATTGAGTCACAGTACTGCATGTTACTGCATGGTAAGGGTGTTAGTTGGTGTTGGAATTTTTTTTTTTTTTTTTTTTATCAAACTGAGGTTTATGTATCAAGCAGTGAAAAGAATGGAGAGTTGCCCATAGCCACAAACCAGCTCCTAACTCTCATTTTTCAAATACAGCCGATGACATGGCAGTTAGGGGGAGATTTAATAAAGCTTGGAGAGAGATAAAATGGGAGATAAATAGCACCACCCAATCAGCTCCTAACTGTCACTTTACAGGCTGTGTTTGAAAAATGACAGGAGCTGATTGGTTGGTGCTATTTATCTCCAATTTTATCTCTCTCCAAGCTTTGTTAAATCTCCCCCTCAGGATCTGATTGGCTGGTACTTTATCTCTGTTCACTTTATCTTCAGCCAAATAGACCCCTCTGTCCTTGAAGATGTCCAGTACACACAATAGAATATGGCTACAGGAATACAGTTATGTTGAATTTGCGAACATACTATTATTCTTAGCAATGTTACGCATAGAGCAGAGGTTCCCAACCACGGTCCTCAAGGCACACTAACAGTCCAGGTTTTAAGGATAGCCCCACTTAAACACAGGTGCCTTAATTAGTACCTCAGTTATTTTGATTTAACCATCTGTGCTCAAGCATGGAAATCACTAAAACCAGGACTGTTAGTGTGCCTTGAGGACCGAGGTTGGGAAACACTGGCATAGAGACTTCTTTTATGATCTTCCACCTTGCTTAATAATTGACATAATCCTAACTAAACAGCAGTGTTTGAATGAACCCCACCTTGTAATTTCAATCTGATAATACATTAGTATAAACAATCTAATATGAGGATGGACATGTACAATGATGGCTGGGAAAGCTCCGAATGACTGTAAAACATACAAAAGACACTTGTTATTTCAACTGCCAAGTAAGGGCAACTACAAAGCACAATATTTACTCTGACAAATAACACAATCAGGTCAATAGTCCAACAAAGATTAAATACATTTTAACTATTCATGTAATATTCATGTAAATCACCTGCCAGTAGATTATCAAACAAATAAAGTAACACATACAGACAAGAAGAGATTATTCATAGCATTATTCTGCCATGTCCTTACTATATAGAAAGGTTAGTGCACTTTTATCAACAGTGTCATGGCCAAGTCAAAGGAAGCTAATTACTGTTTATGGGAAAGCTTATGTATTCCGAGAACAGACACTGTACAGCCTTGGAGATGCGGAAGCAAGAAAGTGGGCTGATTCTATACAGGCAAATCTGCCGCTCTACCTGAAAAGATCATGATAGTGAGAGGGGAGCGTCACCAAGCCATGGTTGGGAGCTCTTCCTCACAGACATTTAGCTGACAGCTTTGTCATGCAGAGTTAAAGCAACTACCTGAGCCCAGAGACTTATGCTGGGTACATATAGAATGTGGTCAAGCGCTTCTAATTTGTAACCAAAGCAGCTTTCTTAAAAAAAATAAACTGTCTTAAATTATGTGTTATGTGTAGTACCAGAAATCACTAAAAATGAAGTATAACAAATACAATAAAGTGCTAAATATTTATTGTATTAATTATACATAGTTTTTAGCGCTTTCTGGTATCACTCACTATGCTGGGTACACACTAGGGGTGTGCACCGGCCACTTTTCGTGTTTTGTGTTTTGGTTTTGGATCTGGATCTTTCTTCGTGTTTTGGATCTGGATTGGTTTTGCCAAAACCACCCTTCCGTGTTTTGGGTTCTGGGTTTTGTGTTTTGGATCTGTATTTTTTTGAAAAAAAGCATAAAAACAGCTAAAATCACAGAATTTGTAGGTTTTTCTGCTCCTATGCTATTATTAACCTCAATAACCTTAATTTCCACTCATTTCCAGTCTATTCTGAACACCTCACACCTCACAATAGTGTTTTTATGTCCAAAAGGTTGCACCGAGGTAGCTGGATGACTATGCTAAGCGACACGAGTGGGTGGCACAAACACGTGACCCATCTAGGCGTGAAACTGCAGTGGCAGACAGGATGGCAGTTTGAAAAACTAGGCCCCAAACTGTACATAATGCAAAGAAAAAAAAGAGGTGCAAGATGGAATTGTCCTTGGGCCCTCCCACCCACCCTTATGTTGTATAAACAGGACATGCACACTTTAACAAACCAATCATTTCAGCGCCAGGGTCTGCCACACAACTGTGGCTGAAATGATTGGTTCGTTTGGGCCCCCACAAAACAAGCTGGCAATTAATGTGTCCCTGCACAAACTGGCTCTACGGAGGCAAGATGTCATCCTCATCCTCCTCATCCACCGATTCCTCACCCTCTTCAGTGTGTACATCCTCATCCTCACAGAGTATTAATTCGTCCCTGCTGGAACCACAGGTCCCTCTGTATGTTCAGGAGGCTGGTCTCCCTGGAAGAGTTGATAATTCATTTTATGAACATCATCTTCTCCACATTTTGTGGAAGCAACCTCCTACGCCTTTCGCTGACAAGGTTCCCGGCTGCACTAAACACTCTTTCGGAGTACACACTGGAGGGGGGGCAACTCAGGTAAAATAGAGCCAGTTTGTACAGGGACCTCCAAATTGCTTCTTTTTCCTGCCAGTACAGGTACGGACTGTCTGACATGCCTACTTGGATGCTGTCACCGATGTAATCCTTTAACAGACAGACGCACGCTTGTCGCTGCTGCTTTGAGGATGCAAGTGCGGCTACAGCCCACACAATTCACAAAGACAGAAAAAAGAAGAAGAATATTTTTATTGTTTGTGTAGCACACTTTGAGGGTGTCACCACCCTTTAACAGACAGACGCACGCTTGTCGCTGCTGCTTTAAGGATGCAGGTGCGGCTACAGCCCACACATTTCACAAAGACTGAAAAAAAAAGAACAATATTTTAATTGTTTGTGTAGCACACTTTGAGGGTGTCACCACCCTTTAACAGACAGACGCACGCTTGTCGCTGCTGCTTTAAGGATGCAGGTGCGGCTACAGCCCACACAATTCACAAAGACAGAAAAAAGAAGAATATTTTTATTGTTTGTGTAGCACACTTTGAGGGTGTCACCACCCTTTAACAGACAGACGCACGCTTGTCGCTGCTGCTTTGAGGATGCAAGTGCGGCTACATCGCACACAAGTCACAAACACATTAAAAAAATAGTTTTTTATTTTTTGGAGCACTTTGAGAGTTACACCACCCTTTAACAGACAGACGCACGCTTGTCGCTGCTGCTTTAAGGATGCAGGTGCGGCTACAGCCCACACATTTCACAAAGACCGAAAAAAAAGAACAATATTTTAATTGTTTGTGTAGCACACTTTGAGGGTGTCACCACCCTTTAACAGACAGACGCACGCTTGTCGCTGCTGCTTTAAGGATGCAGGTGCGGCTACAGCCCACACAATTCACAAAGACAGAAAAAAGAAGAAGAATATTTTTATTGTTTGTGTAGCACACTTTGAGGGTGTCACCACCCTTTAACAGTCAGACGCACGCTTGTCGCTGCTGCTTTGAGGATGCAAGTGCGGCTACATCGCACACAAGTCACAAACACCTTAAAAAAAATGTTTTATTTTTTGGAGCACTTTGAGGGTTACACCACCCTTTAACAGACAGACGCACGCTTGTCGCTGCTGCTTTGAGGATGCAAGTGCGGCTACAGCCCACACAATTCACAAAGACAGAAAAAAAAAGAACAATATTTTAATTGTTTGTGTAGCACACTTTGAGGGTGTCACCACCCTTTAACAGACAGACGCACGCTTGTCGCTGCTGCTTTAAGGATGCAGGTGCGGCTACAGCCCACACATTTCACAAAGACAGAAAAAAAAGAACAATATTTTAATTGTTTGTGTAGCACACTTTGAGGGTGTCACCACCCTTTAACAGACAGACGCACGCTTGTCGCTGCTGCTTTGAGGATGCAAGTGCGGCTACATCGCACACAAGTCACAAACACATTAAAAAATTTTTTTTTTTTTTTGGAGCACTTTGAGAGTTACAACACCCTTTAACAGACAGACGCACGCTTGTCGCTGCTGCTTTGAGGATGCAAGTGCGGCTACAGCCCACACAATTCACAAAGACAGAAAAAAAAAGAACAATATTTTAATTGTTTGTGTAGCACACTTTGAGGGTGTCACCACCCTTTAACAGACAGATGCACGCTTGTCGCTGCTGCTTTAAGGATGCAGGTGCGGCTACAGCCCACACATTTCACAAAGACAGAAAAAAAAAGAACAATATTTTAATTGTTTGTGTAGCACACTTTGAGGGTGTCACCACCCTTTAACAGACAGACGCACGCTTGTCGCTGCTGCTTTGAGGATGCAGGTGGAATCTAGACGGGATTTGGAACCGAGGACACACTACCTCCATCAATTGTCTAAATCCCACTGCACTAATGGCGGATACCGGATGCACGTCTAACACCAACATAGCAGTCAAGGCCTCAGTTATACGTTTTGCTTCAGGATGACTGCTGTCGTACTTCATCCTCATCACTAGGGACTGTTGGAGGGTCAATTGTTTAGTAAAAGTAGTGATGTTCCTACTTCCTCTCTGGGATGATGAACAACTCCCAGCAGCAGCAACAGCACTAGGAGGAAGTGGTTCTTGATCTTTCCCTATGTTATTTTTATCGGAGAAAGTTTGGTCCTCCATTTATGTTATATTGATATATACGTGCGGCTAAAGCGCACACAAACACAGAAAATATTTTTTTATTTTTGCTGGATAGTAGTGCACTTTGTGGGTTACACCACCCTTTAAGAAATGAGCCAGCCGTCTCTTTACTTATGGGACACAGGCGCACGCTTGGCGCTGCTCCTTTGTTGATGCACGTGCAGCCACAGTGCACACAAGTCACAAACACAGAAAATATATATTTTTTTGTTTTGGAGTGTACTTTGGGGGTTACAGAACCCTTTAACGGTCAAGCCAGCCGGCCCTTTACTTATGACACAGGCGCACGCTTGGCACTACTTTGTTGATGCACATGCGGCTACTGCGCACACAATTCACAAACACAGAAAATAATTTTTTTTTTGGTTTGGACTGGAGTGTACTTTCGGGGGTTACAGCACCCTTTAACGGTCAAGCCAGCCGGCCCTTTACTTATGACACAGGCGCACGCTTGGCACTACTTTGTTGATGCACGTGCGGCTACTGCGCACACAATTCACAAACACAGAAAATAATTTTTTTTTGGTTTGGACTGGAGTGTACTTTCGGGGGTTACAGCACCCTTAACGGTCAAGCCAGCCGGCCCTTTACTTATGACACAGGCGCACGCTTGGCACTACTTTGTTGATGCACGTGCGGCTACTGCGCACACAACTCACAAACACAGAAAATAATTTTTTTTTGGTTTGGACTGGAGTGTACTTTCGGGGGTTACAGCACCCTTTAACGGTCAAGCCAGCCGGCCCTTTACTTATGACACAGGCGCACGCTTGGCACTACTTTGTTGATGCACGTGCGGCTACTGCGCACACAATTCACAAACACAGAAAATAATTTTTTTTTTGGTTTGGACTGGAGTGTACTTTGGGGGTTACAGCACCCTTTAACGGTCAAGCCAGCCGGCCCTTTACTTATGACACAGGCGCACGCTTGGCACTACTTTGTTGATGCACGTGCGGCTACTGCGCACACAATTCACAAACACAGAAAATATATTATTTTTTTAGCACTTGGGGGGAGCACCCCTGATGGACAGAGCACCCCCTGGACAACACTACAGCACTCCTTTAGGACTGGGACACTGCACAGGACTTTGGAGTGGACACAGCCCCTATGGAGAACTGACTGCACAACACAGTCCAGCCAGCCCCTATGGACTTTGAAGTAGTGGACACAGCCCCTATTAACAACAGCAGCACAGCACAACACAGCCAGCCCCTATGGACTTTAAAGTAGTGGACAACAGCAGCACTACACTACACTACACTACACTACACAGCCCTAACTCCCACCCTCCCTCTTCACTGTCCACAGCCGAGTGAGAAAATGGCGCCGACGCGGGTACCTTATATAGGATCCAAAACCCGCGAGACTCGGAAGGCGGGATGATGACGTTTTGCCTCGATTTCAGATCCGAGTCAGGCGGGAAAAGTCGAGCCTGACTCGGATCGGACTCGGATCGGGGGGGCTCGGGGGGGTTCGGATTTCAGAAATCCGAACCCGCTCACCCCTAGTACACACTAGATGATATGTTTTCTTATCTGGGCGGATCGGACAACATATCAAGCACATCGTCTAGTGTGTACCAGCTATGTCACTGACAATGCGTGCTCCTGCAATTTGTCATCGATATCACCCATCAGATCCGCATGCTGGTCCGATGGGCAACATCGATAGCAAAGGCCATGCTGCCGAATGCAGCATGGCCTCTGCTCTCGAGCCCGCCGGGTCGTGTCGCTAACAAGGTTGGTACACACTAGACATCATCCAGCAGTTTCCCCCTGATGGCAGGAAATTTATCTACTGTATGCCTGGGGGACCCCCAGTGTTTCTTGAGCTACCCTTTTGTTAATCCGGCTCTGAAACTGTGTAACACCCACTGCCTGCCATGAACCATGGGAATTAACACACAAGCATACTGTATTCTTGAATAGAACCAAGGAACTTGAGGAGCTCATCACCTATTAGTGATATATATATATATATATATATATATATATGCTTAGCATGTGAACAGTGACCATGTCGACATTCATCATTTCTATATGGAAGACATGTTGACATGATAGAATATCAACCTAATGTCTCTGGTGGCCCAGTTTTTACTTACCTGGTCCCAATGGCTCAAACAGCTTCTTCCGGGTCCCGACGGTCACATGTGGAGCAATTCTGGTGCAGACATATGATGAGAAGTGGTTCTGGTAAGTATTACTCCCCTAACCACTGCCCCTAACCGTAACCCTGCCCCTAGAGCAGTGGCAAACGCAGGATTTCTATAGGGGGGTTTCCAAATGCTTGATATTAGAGCGAATGTGGCCAGTCCATGAATAGGGCAGAATTAGTACTCAACCAGTTTTATTATGCGTCATACAAAGTGTATTGTGCATCATAATTCCAGCATATACAGGATCACAGTAAGTCATTTGATGCGGCGGTAAGCTATCCTGCCTGAGCTGAGTGTTTTATTTTAGATGTGAGCACCATTCCAAAGCATTGGAGCAAGTCCGGGATCCTGGAGGAGCAGCAGAAGAACCTAGCACTGCCCTGGACATATATGTACATATTGGGCTCTATAGCAGTGCATCCCTAATCTGTTTTCCAGATCTACTAGTTGGTTCACAGGTTATTTATTACTGTCTGATACATGTTAAAAGATCCACAGTTTTTCTACTGTGGTCATGTGTGTGCTGGGGAGGGGGGTCTCCCTGTGTTTGCCTAACCCTGACCTCACTCCCTCCTTCATAGTTTAACCCTAACCTCACCCCACAGCCTAACCCTCCCAGTGGCACTTAACTGAAAATCTCAACATTTCATATAGTGGCACTGTGAACATGTTGAGATTCTGAGGATGTCAGCATGGTGCCTGTCGATATTTTGAACCATGTCAACGACATTCTAATGTCTACAGTGGGGTGTCGACATTATGAATGTTGACATGGTCACCGTTGACCATGTAACCAGATTCTTCCTAGCGCAGCTGCTTTGATGTTCTCATCTGATAGGACTGGAAAAAGAAATCCTGGGCAAAATGGCTTACTATTTATATGCCCAGGGCTAGCTATTGTACTGTACAGCATCAAGAGTAGCACTGCATCAGGGAGGATTTGATTTACCACTGGACTGAAACATACGCTTCACCATTTAACACCAAGAAAGCAGCACTCACAGTAATACAAGTGTATAAGCTTCTGAGAAGGAACCAAATGGTTTATCTGATACAGTTTTACCATAGAGCATACAAAGAGATCATAATATTATGGACATCACAGTCTGCAACATGCTCCCAAAACGGTCGTGACACACCTACGTTTCCATCGGCACTCTCTTATTACCTCCACAAAAACTACCTGACTGTCAATCACACTGCGGCCAAATCCTTGCTGCAACCGCCGTTAGCAATGAAACGATGCATGTACAGTGTGACACTGATAAGTGCTCAACTGCATAAACCTTAGCATTGTGTCCATCTCTGAATCAGGCTCATAGTCCAGGAGTGCACCACCAGTGTTTTGGAAATTGACTAGAACCCTGATAGACCCATTATTGAGGGGATGCAATCGGGAAGCCGGCTGACATTATACCGACAGCCGGCTTACTGACTGTCAAATCCCGGCGAGGGTGAAATGACCAGAGTCTAGATGTAGATGCCGCTCATTTCACCGATGCCGGGAGACAGGCGCCCGGCATCCTGATAGAAGGGATGCCGGGCGCTGCGAGCGGACAGCCTCGGGGGGGGGGGAGGGTTAAGTTTAGGGCTCCCGGGGGGGACTTAGGGTTAGGCACCCCCCCGGGAGGTTAGGGTTAGGCTAGGGGAGGGAGGGTTAGCGTTAGGCACCCCCGGGGGGAGGTTAGGGTTAGGCACCCCCCCGGGGGACTTAGGTTTAGGCAACGGGGAAGGGGGGGGTTAGGTTTCGGCACTTAGAGGGGGGATTAGGGTTAGGCACTTGGGGAGGAGGTTAGGGTTAGGCACCCCTAAGGAGGGTTAGGGGGGTAGGTTAGGTTAGTTCATACTTTCCTAGGGAAGATCGGGATTTCCAGCACTGTCGGGCTGCCGCTGCCAGGATCTATTCCACTGTCGGCCTGACTATGCCGGGAATCGAACTGCCGGCCATGCGGCCGGCGGTATTACATACCGATTCCTTATTGAGTACTCATAGCTAAGCTATGTATATTGATGTTAAATATATGACAGTACATGACCCAGTGCAGGGACCTCTCCCTGTGTTTCTCTTAGAATTTGCTTAACCACAGAACTGAAGGCTTCTGGCAACACCCCCAGAGCTGTGAGTCGCTGGTTCCTATGCCATCTGCATACAACATAACACTGCTAGAGATACACATCACTGTACACATCCTCATTAACTGTACACAGCCAGGAATATGACCATACATTTGTATCTACATGTACTGTAGCGTGACATAGAGTAAACATGGAATTGATTGTTTAAACAGTTTAAAGCACACTTTTAAGTGGCCCCTATGTCTGGGATTAACACATATAATAGGTTTGCCCCAGACAGCATTTTAATCTTAGCATACACTTCAAACTACTATATAGCATGTCAAGGTTACAAAAGAAAACTGTTTGGTTGTCATGAAGTGATTTGCAGCACTATAATCACAGCCTGCGGCCACAGGCAGCGTTTCCTGAGCCCTTCTGGCACTGCAGATAGAGCTACAAATCATGTACACTTTTCTCAATCCAGAAACGTACACTTAGGCCGCCTGCACACAGACATTATTTTAACATCTTTATTTGGGCTACTTAACCCCTTCGCTGTTGAGGGGTTAAGACCTACAGGAGGTCCTGGAGCCCAACAATGAGCATTGGGGTGTGATGTCATTGCGCGCCTGTGTGCCAATGTCACTTTAGTAAAAAAATAAATGATAGTGTTAATCAACAGGTTGTGATCTGTGGAGTAGAAGCACACTGGCAGAGACACAGGTGCCGGAATCAGCTGTGTGTTAAGTAATAAGTTAGTGCTAGGGTGGTGGTATTTAAGTGTGTTGCGTTGTGGGGGTGGGTGTCACCAATGCTAATTAATGGCCGGTGTATAGTTAGCTGGTCTATGTCTAGCAAGAGACAGAGTCAAAGGTTTTTGAATGTTTTGTTGTTTAGAGCTCCACAAACGAACTGAGTGATTGCCATCCTGACAAATAAACAGAGGACTTGGTGCAGCATAGTAGTGTGAGGTGTCATCACCTGGGACTACCTTTATCACAGTGGTGGCATGGTATAATACAAGAAGCCAGGTTCTGCTTTCCAGCCCAGAAAACTGCAGAAATGGAGGAAATATTGTGAAGCACCTGCCGTTCCAATGCTTTTGAAGTGAATGCCCACAGATGATGTGGTGGCATGCCTGGTGATGTCCAAGCCTACCGCCAAGTTGTCAAATGGCCAGCAGAATTTTGAGCAGTATGGCTAGTGCCCTCTTTGTCCAGGAAGGCCGCTATTAACAGCTGAAGACGGCGATGCTAGCACATGTCTAGGTTACAGGGTACAGGGCCCAGAAGTACCATAACTGACAAGCCAGTCAGAGCTCAGCCTGCTGACATGACAAATTCCTCAGGAAGCGGTTGCAGCCATGGAAGCATATGCCTGCTTAGATGATAGAGATCTTGGAAATAGACCATTGCATAAGGGGTTAGAATGAGGTACTACAAAGGTGGGTGCTGTAGTCTGACCAACAGATGCCTGAAGACCTGGCCACTGTGGTCGAGAAATATGATGCTTTGTTACACATGTTTAACTGCTTTTGTTTTTTCAGGACTATGTAAGATTGTGATTGAGAAAATTTGTTGGGGACAAAGAGGTAGTAAAAGCTTTGTCAGCTCTGGTCTGCAATGAATGTGTAGAATACAGGCATTTGTAGGCACACTGTCCTACACTACAGGAGCCCATGGACTGTTAAATAACTAAGGCGGGATCAAGCTTCCCAAGCTGCTGTAAAATGAATCCATCTACAGGTAAGCCATGTCTGTTTTGGATGACTGTCCTTGTGGAATACCATCTAGTCCTGGCTCTGATAGATTCTGGAAGGGAAGCAAGCTGACCTTGGTCTCCAGCTCAGTTGCTCAGTTGTCCTGAAATATATATTCACTAGGTTGACCAAAATAAAGGTTATTTGTATTCATGGAGCTACAGACTAGTATGACAGAACTCTCCTGCTGGTCATTAGCAAGAGGCAGGGGGTCACTGTGGTGGTGGCCAGCGCTCCCAAACTCTTGCTAATTCTCGAGAAGTTCCCCTATTTAAAATGGTCCTCCAAAAGCATGTCCAGTCAGGCAAATCAGCAATGTAACACAGAAACTGACTGAGTTACACTTTGTGAATGTTGCTCAGGGGTCTGACCGCAATGTCTTCCTGGATGCTTCGGAATACTAAACGTTGGAGTCAACACCTCCGGGGAATGTACCAACCCCCAGCATATTTGGTAAGTGAAGTCATGGATGAGGAATCTGACTGGTTAGTACTAATAGAAATTGAACAATGCTAGTTTTGAAAATATCTTTAAAAATGTGATAGAGGTTAATGGAGTAGAGAAAACTGCTCACCCAGTGAATGGTGTACCCTTTTACATAACCAAAACAACTTGTTGTATACAGTGATTAATGTGCAAGGTAAATCTGTTCAGCATTTGTTGGTGTCACAGGTTCATATACTATTGGTCTTAAAGGACACATATACACATCTTTATGGGGGACACTAAGAGAAGATAAGACTCGGAAGAGGATACTGCTTAGGTTTTATTGGCCAGGGATATTCATGGTAGTAAATAAATACTGTCGGTCCTGTTCTGTGTGTCAGAAGTCCTGTCCTGAACTTGACTAAAGGGCACTCATTGTCCCCATTCCATTATTCCAAGTTCCCTTTAAATGCATAGGCTTGGATTTAGGTGGGACCTGAAAAGTCAGCTCAGGGACACCAGTATGTCCCAGTATGTCCTAGTAATTCTAAACTATGCCAACCGGTTTACACAGGCAACTCCCTTGTGGAACGTTTTGTGGGTTCAGATCAGGAGCCAATGACTTAGATGAGTGGGAGAATAGCAGAAGCTTGGGGCCTTAATAAGAATGTATGCTATTGAAGTTACTGACTGAGCATGAATACAGTACTAGAACTGCCACACAGAACAGGTATAGTAGTAGGAGTGACCACAGCGCAGCGCCTGTAGTACCAGTAACAGCCTGCAGGAGGAAGGATCATGTGCTGCTCAATGCTAAAAGCAAGCCGTAACTGAAGCTCCAGATTATAATGGGACACCTGCTAGATTTAGTGCACGGTGCAAGACAGCCCTGATGATAAATGCGGACTGGAAGATACAGGATTCACTTGCATTCAGGTAACTGGAGATACTGTCCTTGACACAGATGCACTCTGTGAATGCAAACAGCTGAAGGCAGCCAAATGTAGATGCACTGTGGAAATGCAGGATACTGATGGGGATGCACTTTGGAAATGCAGACTTCTGATGGCAGAATCAGATGCACCTTGGAAATGCAGGTTACTGATGACAGAATCAGATGCACCGCGGAAATGCAGGTTACTGATGACAGAATCAGATGCACCGCGGAAATGCAGGTTACTGATGGCAGAATCAGATGCACCATGGAAATGCAGGTTACTGATGGCATAATCAGATGCACCTTGGAAATGCATGTTACTGATGACAGAATCAGATGCACCACGGAAATGCAGGTTACTGATGGCAGAATCAGATGCACCATGGAAATGCACATTACTGATGGCATAATTAGATGCACCTTGGAAATGCAGGTTACTGATGACAGAATCAGATGCACCGCGGAAATGCAGGTTACTGATGGCAGAATCAGATGCACCATGGAAATGCAGGTTACTGATGGCAGAATCAGATGCACCTTGGAAATGCAGGTTACTGATGGCAGAATCACATGCACCTTGGAAATGCAGGTTACTGATGGCAGAATCACATGCACCTCGGAAATGCAGGTTACTGATGGCAAAATCAGATTCACCTTGGAAATGCAGGTTACTGATGGCAAAATCAGATTCACCTTGGAAATGCAGGTTACTGATGGCAAAATCAGATTCACCTTGGAAATGCAGGCTAGTGATGGCAGAATCACATGCACCTCGGAAATGCAGGTTACTGATGGCAAAATCAGATTCACCTTGGAAATGCAGGTTACTGATGGCAGAATCACATGCACCTCGGAAATGCAGGTTACTGATGGCAAAATCAGATTCACCTTGGAAATGCAGGTTACTGATGGCAGAATCAGATGCACCTTGGAAATGCAGGATACTGATGACAGAATCAGATGCACCTTAGAAATGAAGGTTACTTATGGCAGAATCAGATGGACTTTGGAAATGCAGGTTACTGAAGGCAAAATCAGATGCACTTTGGAAATGCAGGCTACTGATGGCCAAATCAGATGCACCTTGGAAATGTAGGCTACTGATTGCAAAATCAGATGCTCTTTGGAAATGTAGGTTGGATGTGCCAGTCAGTCTCGGGAATGCCAGGAGTGACCAGGAGTAGCTTGAATGGCAATGACCGCCGGACCTGGTAGTGGGGTTATGACACCAATGTGTGACATACTCCTTGTGTATACCTGGCTGTGAATCCCAATGGAGATCCTAACAGACCAGAGAACATAGGCACCGTAATGGAAGGGGCAAGAGACTGACCCTCCAAAAACATTTTCAGAGGCTCCAGTCAAAGTATTGGGTTGCAGGATAGTCCCCTGTTCTGGCTGCCCCACCTGCCTCCCCACAGGATACATTCAGTATCCCGACACCCGTAAGAATCTTGGCGCCTGCATCCCGAAGGTAAGTAACAAGGTTGTGGGAGGGTTTGGTTTAAGGGTTAGGGTTTGGCACTTGGGGGGTGAGGGATTGGTTTAGGGCAAGGGAGGGGGAGGTTAGGTTTAGGCCTTAGGAGGGGAGGTTGGGTTCAGGCACCAGGGAGGAGAGTTAGGTTTCGGGTATGGAGAGGAGGAGGGTCAGTATCCTAACCCTGTCGGGATGCCGGCATTGTGATTTTGACCACTCGGATCCCAATGCTGGCATCCCATCCCCCTCCCCACAGCCCTTCTCTGCCCAGCTACTCCCTCCTCACCTTTTCACCTAGCTCCGACCCCTTCGGTTTGTGGCTAGTGCATAACTGTGGGGTTCATTCTGATCAAAATGAATAGTACACACACGTGACCATTTAAGTGAGTACAACTACAAATGAACACACTTTATTTACAAGTAACAAACATACAATTAACATACAAAGTATACAGTATACTCAACTTTTGTCTATGTATTCAGATGACACTGGTAGTTCATCATCTTCAACATAAGATGTACTTCATCTTCATCTGGGTAGCCCTCGTTTCAATAACACCCAGTTCAATATACATTGCAGGCATCCTACTGCAGTCTCAGATCCATGCATGAGCCAAAGAGTCTTTGTCTAGCTCCTGATTTATATACCCTAGTATGGGGTGTTGGCATTCTGGATATTAAGCCCATATTAGTTACAAACTAGGTATCCACTGATTGGTAGAACATAGCATGAACCATGCTTATATTTTGCACATGCTCTGTAAGCAATAAGATATACTCAGACAAAGAAATACAGTAATGACATATCCTTATGTCTGGAGATAAACTCTCAAAGCTCCTTTGTGTAGAGAATATGGACATCACTAACAGTTACCCATAATATTTAGCGTCTTTACACATTTTACAATGGTCACCTCACTGGAATGTGGCTCACTGTCTACTGATAACACCATGTAAGCTATGAATGGCTCATTATACATCTCTGATAGTAATGACAGGTACAAGCTAGGCCTCAATTTATGTCTTGTTTGACCTCAAGGTGATTTGATCATTCTACGCAAAGACTGCAACTGTATTAATACAATCTCTTTCAAACCTCAATGGGGCCTAGCACAGGTTGTGTGTTACAACTTATAAGCCAATATAGAAATTAATTATTTAACCCACTGGTTACAGCTAGTACCTGTGGGCTGACCCCTCTTCTGTGACCAGCCCTGTACCCTTCTCCCTTCCCACTTCATATGTTCCTGCTCTTCACCCTCAGCTCCCCCTTCATCCTTTCTCTCTCCCCCTTAGATCCAAATGTGCCCCCCAATTCTCAGCACCCACTTTTGCTGCATTCCTGCCCCCCCCTCATGGCACTCCCTCTTTGTTGCTCCCCAAACCCCCCCCCCCCCGCCTCACTGCACCACTCCTTCACAGCACCCGGCAACTGCCCCCCTGTTTTTCACTGGGGATAGTTGAAATAGTCTCTAGACACAGATCAGCCAGGGAGGGAGCTCTGAGTGGATCCTCTCTCTTCGATTTTTTTCATGACGGTAAATCACTCACGTTACAGGTATGTATTAGGGGCAAATTTATTTTACACATTTTGTGGGAAATCCCCCGAAAACTAACATTTTCTGAGAGATACATGAAAAATGTAAGTATCCCCTGAATGTATTTCCCTGTTTCTGATCACAACAGCTATGGCTACCATATGTGCATATGTGTGTATCGGGCGTTTCTAGAGAGGAGGGGACCTGTGTGCAGTCTCCGACATGGGCCCCCTCTTCTCTGTACGGCGGCCAGCAGCGCGGCCAGCTCTGGAGTTATTGACTCTGGGCACTAGAGTGAGCCCAAAGTCCATAGAGTATGCTAAGGTCACTGGGAAAATGGCCGCGGCAGCCATTTTCCCTGTACTGCGCATGTGCAAATGATGGGAAAATGGCTGTGGTGGTCAGTTTCCAGTCATTTTTATAGCATCGGATCCTCATGCTGACGTGGGCCTCCGGAGAGGTAAGTAATACTATAGGTGCAGGGTGTGCGGTGCGGGTCCCGCCTGGACCCAGGGGTCCGTGTGCCCTGCACACCCTGCACCCATTATAGATACGCCCCTGGTGTGTATATGTATGTATATATATATATATATATATATATGCGCCAAGATGAAATTATATCTTGGCCTCCCCAACCTAAAACCGTTATGGCACCCCAGCCAGAGAATCCCCTTTATGACCAGTCTAATGAAGGACCTCTGCCAGTTGTTAAAGGTGAAGACTGCAGACATCAGTTTATCATCCACAGACTGATGGTCAAGTGGAATGCTTCAACATAACACTGAAGCATATTGTAATGAAGGCTGTGGCCCTAGAGACTGGGACACCCTCTTGCTGTATTTTATGTTCCTCATATGGAAAGTACATCAGCTGTGTGTTAAGTAAATAGTTAGTACTTGGGTGGTGGTATTTAAGTGTGTCGCATTGTGGGGGTGCGAGTGCCCGATGCCAGGTAGTGGCCAGTGCATAGCTAAGTGGACTATGTATAGCAAGTGGCAGGGTCACAGGACGCCACGTCTTCGCACAAGAATAATTTTTAATTTGCGGTGATAGTCGTTTTTAACCAAGGTATTATAAGATTGCCTTGTAGATGACATTAGTCATTTTTCCTCCTGACTTCAACATGAAAAGATTTAGTTTTGATGTGACACGCAAAAGGGCCACGTAAAGTTGTCCACGAGAAAAACAGTCCCCAGTTAGGTCAACTCCATCCACGTTAATTGTCTGTCCCTGTGCTTTATTTATTGTCATGCCAATTCCCTTAGCAGGAATTGGACTCGTTTGAAATTAAAAAATCGCTTTTCACATAAATGAAATAGGATCAGTAAAGCTTAAACTTTGTATCAGTAAACAGGGCTTACATCAATTTTTCTGGAGAAACCGGATAATACGTATTAATATATGATATAAAATAAGCGGTTTAGGTTTAGTTTTTATTCGTCATACACTTGCTTCACTACATTTTCCTCTACAAATGCCCTATAGAATGATGGAAACTGCATCAAAATCTGTGCAGTGGTTCTCGAGATTAGACCAAACAAACAGACAGACGCCTACCAGGTACTTTATATTATAGTATGTATAGATGCTTTTGGTTCGCTTTCTTGCAATTTCAAGTAAAAAACACTTGGCCATCTTGATCAAAAACATTATCATTTTATCTTTCATGTATACAGATGTGTACACATACATCTATCCTCCGTGTGCTAATAGTTGCGTTACTCATACAGTAGCACATGAACGCCGTGCGACTCAGTAGCGGTGAGCATCTTTCGGGCACATTTTTCCATTAAAATGCATCTTATTAGCAAAGTGATGCAATTATCACGCACAAGCAGCTTCTGCTCAATGAAATAACATTTGCCTTGTCCAGGGGCGTTTCTAGAGAGGAGGGGGCCCGTGTGCAGTCTTCGACACAGGCCCCCTCCTCTCTGGCCGGCGGCCGACAGCGCACTGAGCTGTGCGCGGCTAGCGCCGGAGTTATAGTCTCTGGGCACTAGAGTGCGCCCAGAGTCTATAGAGGACGCGCTGGTCACCGGGAAAATGGCCGTGGTGGCCATTTCCCTGTACTGCTCATGCGCAAACGACGGGCCATTTTCCAGTCGTTTTTACAGCGTTGGATGCCCGCGCCGACGTGGGACACTGGAGAGGTAAGTAATTCTATGGGTGCAGGGTGTGTGGTGCGGGGCCCCCCTGCACTCAGAGGCCCGTGTTCCCCGCACACCCTGCACCCATTATAGATACGCCCCTGGCCATGTCTATATTCTGTGTGCGACTGTGGCTTTATCTGCATGTGAAATGCTACGTTACAGTGACGTTACAAGACGCATTGTAAGGGAAAAAAATTGCACAAAAAGACGCTCAGCGCTACTGAGTCAGGCCACAGCATGGCACAACTAGAAGGGCTGTTTAACCCGCAAGGAGGCTAGATGTATGAGGACTCATCTGTATGTTTAAAAAGAAGAAAACAATATATTATGAGTTTTATCAGTGTGAAGTCCAGAGTCTCGCTGGCCATACTTCATTGGGAAAGGAGATAGTGTTTTAATAATAATTGGATCATTCTCTGGGATGTGTGCGTACACATGAGCAGGAACTATGTCAGAGGGCTTATGTACGCTCACTAACTCACCTTATTTAGCAGGTGGATTAAGTAGTAAATGTAAAGGTTAACTGTAGGATGGGTAATACAGAGATCTTTGTTAAATCATTAGCCAGGTTAGTTGCCTGTCTGCATTCCTGTGACTTCTACACACATGTGTCATCAGGATTCTTCCTATAACACATTCATTATACAGAATTCCTCTCTGTAGACCAAGCATGACTGCATTATTAATCATTGTGCAGCGTTTTCAACAAAATGTGACTTGCCCTTTAGAGCAGACTGAGTAGTAGGGGTTTGACCCTTTTTTCTTCTTATAAACTTAAAAAAACATTGCTTTACCTTAAAACAGGCCTTATAGGTTGAGGTTCTACAGCTGCATTGTCCTATTGCATATTATCTTAATATCCCAAGAATGAAGTTCAGTAACACTTCGGCTGGGTACACACGTAAAGATTTTCTGTCCAACCATCCAACTAGTTGCTTGGTTGGAATGAAAATCTGGTAACGTAAGGGAGTAACTGATGATCAGCAATTTGCTCCTAAATGCCAGAAAACAGATAAAAATGGTCGTCAGACAAGTTTGTTAAATGTTTGATCTAAATAATTTGTTCAAACAACAGTTTTTGTCCATTTTCCGGCGTTTGGGAGCAAATTGCTGATTGTCATTTGCTTTCATACCTTACCAGATTTTCATTCCAACCAATTAACTATTTGGATGGTTGGACAGAAAATCTTTACGTGTGTATGCAGCTTAAGAGATGCCTAGGTTACCTGCCTCTGCATACAGCATATTTTAGGGCCAGGAGACCCAAACAGCCTATGCTAGGAGACAAGTTTTAAAATGATTGGGGGGATTTTTATTACATTATTATTATTATTATACTTTATTTATATGGCGTCACAAGTGTTCCGCAGCGCCTTACATAGTACATAGAACTAATAGGTGAACAAGAAACAAGTAACTTACAGTACATTACAGTGCAGGACAAGGACACGACTTATATACATTGCTGAAATAGTGATTAAAGCACTCACAATAAGTTGCCGGGAGTTGGCAGTCCCGTGTTAGGTGCCCTAATGGGGAGTAGAGAGTAGAAGAAAATGTAAACAGAAGCATATGAGGGAAGAGGTCCCTGCTCATGAGAGCTTACATTCTGAATGACAAATGCTATGCATAGATATGACTGCTGGTACTGTAGCACAAATATTGCGAGTGTACCCACACATCTGGCTCCTAGGAGATAACTTGCTAGAAAACACAAATTGTACACCATTATATTACCACTTACTATTTAATAAAAATCCCAAAATGCTGATAAGAGAATTAGGGGTCTATTTACTAAGCAGTGTTAGGAGACAGAGTGAAAAGTGATAAGTCTGTGATAAGGTGCCAGCCAATCAGCTCCCAACTGTCATCTCACAGGCTGTGTTTGAAAATGACAGTTGGGAGCTGATTGGCTGGTACCTTATCACTTTCTTATCACATTTCACTCTCTCTCCTAACACTGCATAGTAAATAGACTCCTAAGTCACATACACAGCAGCAACATCCATATTGTTAGCTGAATCTCTGATGTTACTAGTTTCAAGTAAAATGGCTGACTGCATTATCATGTCTGTGTCTACTGTATCCATTATCTGGATGTGCCCCTAAGACTAATCTTTTAGTTCAATGGAACCAGAAACATCATACAGTGAAATTCCTCATCTCATCTACACAGCTTGAAAGTCCGAATTCTGTAGACTTTCTCATAATAGGGGAGATGTACTAAGCTCTGGAAAGTGATACATTGGAAAGTGATAAACTACCAGCCACTCAGCTCCTAACTGTCATGTTACAGGCTGTATTTGAAAAAGGAAAGTTAGGAGCTGACCTGTTGGTAATTTATCACTGTCCAATTTATCACTTTCCAGAGCTTAGTACATCTGCCCCAATTTCTTATTACTTACAACATTTGATTCATAACCTTTAGTGTAGGGGTGTGGATGGTGTGAATGGAACTGAATAATTCAAGACTTGCCATGTCAAGACTATCCAACAGAGGGGTCTGTAATTACTTAGGGGTCTATTTACTAAGCCTTGGATGGAGATAAAGTGAACGGAGATAAAGTACCAGCAAATCAGTTCCTAACTGCCATGTCACAGGCTGTGTTTGAAAAATGACAGTTAGGACCTGGTTGGTTGATACTTTATCTCTGCTCTCTTTCTCTCCATCCAAGGTGTAGTAAGTAGACTCCTTAAATCTTATCCCCAAAATTACAAGATGAGAAGTTCCCACCTATGCTCATCACCTGGTTATTTGTATAGTTTGCCCTAGATATGTTTGATGTAATTTAAAGCACAAAAAAGCACAATGCATACTCATCTTCTTCAGATTACCTACACAGGTATAAGCACTGTGGTCTCACTCCAACATTTTCCCTTTACGGAACCCTTATGGAGACATAAATAAAAGATAATGATAATTATTTTTCCATGAGTTGTAGTTGCTGGACTCCGTGATCTGCAAGATTCATTTAAAAGCACAAAATATAACCAAAAAAAATCCTAACATTGTCTTTGAAAAGATTAAGGTGAATGATAAAACAGGTGAATAATATGTTATTAATATGAAAAACTGAAATTAAGATTTTTCTGTTTACTGAATCTATCTAAAGATCAACCTACACTGTAAACAAAATATATTTACAGTACTAACACTACATATAGTATTTGCATATTAACACTAATTAGCGGGCAATCATCTGAAAACATTTGGAGGATACCCATGAAAATGAATAGTTTTGCCTAAATGTAGTAAGGGGTGACCGGCAAACCCCTTACTACTCTCCAACATTTGCTGCGGTCTGCTCATTGTCATTCACAAAAGCAGCCATCATAGATTTCCATGGGGGATGCTAAAATATGACATATACCAAACTTGGCCCAGATAACTAACTTTCCGTTTAGACAGCATTAACCATTGTTACCTATGGGCTCCGTTTTTTGCATATTATTTGGGAGAGGAATCTGAAGCATCCCTCTCTGATAATGCCTGTTTGCACATACGCAGTGGCGCTGTTGGGTCCAAACCTGGAAGTAAAATTACTGTATTGTATTACTGTCACCTTTACTTTATACACTGCTGTAAGAGCCACTGTCCATGCATGTTTTTATGTTATGATGTTATGATATGATGTTTTGCCCCACTTCGTGGTCTGGTGTGTCCCCAGGACACTCCAACAGCCTGTTATTAAGTTTCACTTGTTTCAATGTATCTAGAAAATGTGTTAATCGTGTAAGATGGCTTTAACAACACAGCTGCCTGTATGAAACACGCATGTGCTACTGGTACAAGATGCAGGTAGGTGGTGTCTGCACAAGACCTGACCAGTTTTAAAGTTTTGTAAAGTTTTGTATGAAATTCTTTTTTAAAATCTTTCCAGACTATTAAATTGTTACAGTTTTATTTAAATGGTAATGATATATATATATTAAAAGAAAGAAAACACATTTGCATTATACATGAATTTATAAAATTAAAAGGGTTAATGAAAATAAAAATATTAGTCTAGTATTGTGAAATGACCAACAATTTACATATCTGTGGTCAGTTTACTTATCTGTGGTCATAGGCAGAGTTCAATTTGGTCCATTAAGAGTATTTGTCAAACTTCAAAGTCTTCTAAATCTAATCATAAGAGTGTGGGATTTCCTGCAATAACGACCAATTCTGTAATGCTGTAAAGCAACATGTATCTTGTTTCTATCGCACTTAGGAAAATGCAGTTTTCTGGGGTTTGACCCCATTTCTCATATGCACCAAGTCTCGGAAAGCAAAGCTTTCTGCAGCTTGGAGCCAGTGGACAACTCCATCTTCTTTTCACATTCAGCACTGAGAAGGATCCATTTGGATCCCTCCTAGTGCCCCCCGCGGTGCGCACTGTGTTCTGCCCATGGACTTTTGAGCCATAAATCCGGAAGTCCCTGTATCGCAAAGGACAGCTCTTAACGGGAGAGCTGTACTATTCAATTGCTTGATGCATGCCGCCCTTGTTCTGCTACCATGACCATATTTGGAATGTGTACAATTTCATTAGCAACTTTAATCTCTGGATAATATGTATATTTTTAAATAGAAAGAAAAATGTTTATGACAATAATTTCAAAACTAATTATAACTTTATAAGGTCATCTCTTAGACACAAAGTAGCAGCAAAGGACTTTGGCCCTCATTCATAGCCGTTCGCTATTTGCGTTCGTTCGTTCAAAAACAAGGGGTGGCTATTCAAATGATCCGTTCGCACATTGCAGTCTGTTCACACCTCTAAGTCTGAACGAGCGAGCAAAACATACGCTCGTTTATTTGTTAAAAACGCCCCCTGGCCGCTCGCACCATACGTCATGTCCGCTATTTATTAGATTAATCGAGTACATCGAACAGGATATGAACTGCTCGCTATTCTTGTGGTTGGTTTTTTTCAACCGCTATTTTGCGAGCAGTTCTGAGTTAAAAAAAACCCAGTGACGTGGTCAATGACGCTGCTATATTAATTATGCACACACATAAAACGCCCGTTTTGACCTTTAAGCACGCCTGCGTTCTGATCTCCACTCCCCGTTTTCAAGCACCTTCCCCTGTTACCACCCACATACGCCTCATTCTGTCACTCAAAATAGCAGGCACTCGCTATATTGCGTACAAACGATTTTCGCCAACACTGACTGGTTCGCGCATGCGTACTAAAAACCGTACGCATGCGCAGATGTGCGAACATCGCTCGGAACGAGCGTACTGCCGCTAGCGAGTGGCTCTGAATGAGGGCCTTTGAGCAGTATAGTACAGTTATAAAAGAGTCATGCCGTTTCATTTATTTCACGCTAATTTTAGCAACCATCATTTGATCATTTCTTTCTCCCGATTCGCCCTGTGAAACAAGAAAACAAATTCTTATTCATAAACACGGAAGAACATAGGGGGTGATTCAGCAAGGATCACAATTGCAAAACTGCACACCGGCAGCTTTGCAATTACGTCCTTGCTATTATGCAAATGTAACAGGAGGTGTATGACACCCTCTGCTGCATTTGCGATCCCAGCACTGCGACGGAGGTGGTCAATTGTCGTGATGGTGGATAGCGCCAGGCCGCCAGCCAGCTGAGTGAGCCTCAGCTTACTCAGGCTGGGCAGTTTGCGAGCCCTGGACACTGCGTCAGTCAACGCAGTCCCTGGGTTTGACACTCCTGGAAAACAGGGCAGGCACGCCCCCATATCCGGGAACAACGGCCAACCCTGCCTCCGCACGGCCCCTTAAAGAGGCACAGAAGGGGCTGCATGCGACTACGGAGGACCCATTCTGGACACTCGCAGAATGGGTCCTGCGCATTCTGAATCAGGCCCATAGTTGTGGCAATTGCACCATGTACCCAGAAGAAAATATCAATTTTTGTGGACTATTTTTATAGGGGATACATGTGCAATCAAAGATTAACAAGGGCCTGTGTTATAATACACAATTGTTCAACAATGGTTCTTAGAATGTTCATCCACATTCCTCAATACCAACAGAAAAAAAGTACAAGAATGCAACAAAATATGTGACCAGTATTATCCAGATATTATCAAGCACATACCCGCTTTACACACATACTGTGCAGTCATACCCTGAACACTACATTTTCATCCCTGTTTTGTTTTATGTGCAATGAACTTGCTTTTGACAACCGTGACATTCCATGTGTAGCACATACCAATGACTTACAATTATGTAAGACAAGTAGTATGTTAGTATGTTATAGTGGGTTAAGGTTTATCTAATAATTCATTTATGTGTTCATTCATGACAGTACTAGCGATTTAACATAAGATAACACTTGCAGCTGTGAACACAGAAGCTAGAATATGGAAATAGTTTTAATAATAAACAAACACACAAGTAATGAATCTAATTTATTTAATGTAACAGAATGGTGAGATACAGGGTCGGCTCAAGTCCTAAAGGTAACTTCACATGGAGACACACCGCTTTCTCATCCTCACACTGCAGCTTCTTATCTTAGCAAGAGATAAAGGAAATGGGATAGCAGGGCCCAGTAGGGATCAAAGCAGGCCAATAAGATGGATGTTTTTGTATGCAGTGGGCAAGCTGAAAAAGGATGGTGTCAGGGCAGCAACCGTCCTGCCCATTTGGTCTTGCACCTTAAGTAGCAGCATTGGTCTCACACCTCTCGTTATGGCCCTGGGTAGAGGCAACATTCTCTGCTCCTCAAACTGGTAGTGAGATGCTTGGCTGGGACTCTCAGTGTAACAGTGACCTGGAATAGTAGCAGTGCTTACCATGTAAGATACTGCTGACTGCACATTGGCATATCTATAATGGGTGAAGGATGTGTGGTGCATATGGGCCCGACTGCACACCCCTGCACCCATATTATATGGGTGCAGCGCTGGCCGGAGTCCCACATCGGCCAGTGCTGCAAACACAAATCACCAGTAAAATGGTGCGTGTGCAATAGTGAAGTCTCCAATGTTCTTGGAGACAAAGCCAGACTCTACTTCCCTGCCTGAGAGGAGGGGACCCTCACGGAGGCTGAACTCAAGGCCTCTCCTCTTTTAAACCGCCCCTGTGACTGCAGCTCTCTTTGTGTAAGCATCCAGCATTCTGTGTAGTGGACAGTATGTCACTCTTTCTGTATTTTTGGTGCCCCCTAATATTTGGAGCCCTAGGTTATCACCTAGGTTCTACTGCCCTGGTGATATAATAAAGGCCTGATTAGCAGAAGTGTTCATTTATAGTTTTTCATGATGGTTAATATTGGCTAGTTTGTTTTTTTATTACATGGTTCATTTTGATGTAAGACTAAAAAATTTTGATGTTTAAGAACAATGCATACTTAGCAACATCTGAAAGTGAGCGTAAAGAGCATTTATGCTTGTCTGATAAATTTGTGCATATTAGCTAGTCTGATAAATTGGTAAATTGAGGCTTCGTGCAATGATTCTGATAATGTGTCAAATCCTCTGACCTCTAACCTGGTAAATCATTTACTGGTGTTCCTGTGTAACAGGTGTAAATACATTCTACTGGGATATAGTTTCACCCAAAGGATACACTTTTAAATAGAGCATATAATGGATGTATATGTTGTGTTGTGACATTAAAACTAGATTGTCCTGCACCTGATGTATCTTTGCTGGACAAGCTGGTCATATACTGTAGATATAGAAATACATAGGAGATAGAGGAGTAAAATTGTAATGACATTTTTGCATAGGTCAAATTTAGGTACAGAATAAAAGATTTCACAGAACACGAGTTTTAAAAATTCAGCTCATATCATGTAGGAGGCGAGACCTTATGTTGGATCTGGCCGCAATAAACTATTTTGAAACTGTTCCAATGATGTTCATTGATAAAAATAGTGACATGCAGAGAGCAGTTGGGTTGGGAGACAGGGGATTGGTTGGAGAAACGCAGGCATGCCAGTCTATTTGAACGCCGTTGCATGGGTGTGCATGGGTGTGTATAAATTAGCTACTGCGACAGCATACGCAGCTTGTGTACTCCCTGCATGCGATGAGGTTAGCAATTTCTGACTAAGGTCCTGACCTGCTGTAATTGTGCATGAGGGGCGATGTTACTCGATATTCCCGATGTACAGTCAGGTGCATAAATATTGGGACATTGACAGAATTTTCATATTTTGGCCTCTATTCACCACCACAATGGCTTTGAAATGAAACAAACAAGATGTGATTTAACTGCAGACTTTCATATTTAATTTGAAGGTAATTGCATCCAAATCAGGTGACCGGTGTAGGAATTACAACGGTTTCTATATGTGCCTCCCACTTTTTAAGGGGCCAAAAGTAATGGGACAAACTAAACAATCCTAAATCTAACTTTCACTTTTTAATACTTTGTTGCAAATCCTTTGCAGGCAATTACAGCCTGAAGTCTGGAACGCATAGACATCACCAGACGCTAGGTTTCATGCCTGGTGATGCTCTGCCAGGCCTCTACTGCAAATGTCTTCAGTTCCCGCTTGTGGCATTTTCCCTTCAGTTTTGTCTTCATCAAGTGAAATGCATGCTCAATCGGATTCAGGTCAGGGGATTGATTTGGCCATTGCATAACATTCCACTTTTTAGCCTTAAAAAAATTTTTGGTTGCTTTTGCAGTATGCTTCGGGTCATTGTCCATCTGCACTGTGAAGCGCCGTCCAATGAGTTCTGAAGCATTTGACTGAATATGAGCATATAATATTGCCCGAAACACTTCAGAATTCATTCTGCTGCTTTTGTCAGCAGTCACATCATCAATAAATACAAGGGAACCAGTTCCATTGGCAGCCATACATCCCCATGCCATAACACTACCACCACCATGCTTCACTGATGAGGTGGTATGTTTTGGATCATGAGCAGTTCCTTTCCTTCTCCATACTCTTCTCTTCCCATCACTCTGGTACAAGTTGATCTTTGTCTCATCTGTCCATAGGATGTTGTTCCAGAACAGTAATGCTTTTTTAGATGTTGTTTGGCAAACTCTAATCTGGTCTTCCTGTTTTTGTGGCTCACCAACGGTTTACATCTTGTGGTGAACCCTTTATATTCACTCTTGTGAAGTCTTCTCTTGATTGTTGACTTTGACGCATATACACCTACCTCCTGGAGAGTGTTCTTGATTTGGCCAACTGTTGTGAAGGGGTTTTTCTTCACCAGGGAAATAATTCTTCTGTCATCCACCACAGTTGTTTTCCGTGGTCTTCCGGGTCTTTTGGTGTTGCTGAACTCTCCGGTGCGTTCTTTCTTTTTAAGAATGTTCCAAACAGTTGATTTGGCCACACCTAATGTTTTTGCTATCTCTCTGATGGGTTTGTTTTGATTTTTCAGCCTAATGATGGCTTGCTTCGCTGATAGTGACAGCTCTTTAGATCTCATATTGAGAGTCGACAGCAACTGATTCCAAATGCAAATGTCACACCTAGAATCAACTCCAGACCTTTTACCTGCTTAATTGATAATGAAATAACAAGGGAATAGCCCACACCTGTCCATGAAATAGCTTTTGAGTTGATAGGCCCCTTAAAAAGTGGGAGGCACATATAGAAACCGTTGTAATTCCTACACCGTTCACCTGATTTGGATGTAATTACCCTCAAATGAAATCTGAAAGTCTACAGTTAAAGCACATCTTGTTTGTTTCATTTCAAAGCCATTGTGGTGGTGAATAGAGGCCAAAATATGAAAATTCTGTCAATGTCCCAATATTTATGCACCTGACTGTATATGCAGGACTGCAAGCGATCCGTAATGAATCAGGCCCTATATTCCCAACTCTGAATCAGGCCCTGTGCTCACACTGAAATGTTCTGTCTAGAGATGAGCGGTTCAGGATTAGAGTAAATCCGAGCCCCTCCGAATTTATGGGTTCCAAGCTGATCCGAGTCCCGCTTGGATCTTTCTGCTGGGCTCGGATCTGAAAACAAGCCAGAACACAGAGGTCCCGGTGTCGGATCTCTGTGTTTTGGTTCAGAAAGCTTCCTCTGTCGGATCCAATCAGCGGCCGCTACCATGGTAACAGGCTGCTGGTAGGCTGAGAATGGCTGTCTCTCAGCCAACCAGCGGCCTGTTAGCATGCTGGCAGCCCCCCACTCTCTGGCCCCGACACACTGTCGCATATATTGCCCTGACCTGGCCGGGTTCTCCTGCTGCTGACCACTGGTGGCTGCTGTGTAGTCAGTCGAGTCCCACTAAGCCAAACCAGCCACTTAAGGTTCCAGGGTGTGGCTTCAGACAGCTCCCGTTAGTGACCGGCCGCCAGCAACTGCCGACCCTTGCTGCAGCTAGCGGTGGGTGCTGCTAGCTCACTTGACCCATGTCCACCAACCTCATGCTAACAATGCAGATAGAGCCCGGAAAGCTTATCATCGCTGGCTGAAGGCACCAGACCCTGCTGACCGGCCTGGAGTGCTGTGCACGCTGTAGGGGTCCCCATGCTTCTGCAGAGCCATATGGGTGACAAAACTAAAAACTTTTTGGAATCCCCCACATCAACAAACAGGATCCTTCATTGGTAATTACCTGGACTCACTTACCTTAGATTCAAACACTCACTTAGGACCGTATAATAGTTAACTATTTCTATTGCATTTGTTTATAATTTGTATACTACAGTAGTTGCATCAAACACATTATTCTTATTTTTGCATATCATCCATCTACACCAGTATTGTCCTTTCTTTTTATTTGTAATAACCACCAGTATATTGTTTTGTGCCTGAGGTATAAGAGCTGCTCATTATTGACAAATCCAATTACACTGGTACTATAAAATCCGTTGATTAATTCCATAATTTATCAGCTACAGTACCTATAGGTGAACTCTATATAAATGACTGTATATTAATGTTATTGAGGTTAATAATACTCTAGGAACAAAAAAAAGCCCAAATTATGTGATTCTAGCTTTTTTTTTTGTCAATTTTTGTAAAAAATCCAAATCCAAAGCCTGTCACCGCAATTTGGCAAATCCAAATCCAAAGCTGGACGACGAATTAGAACCAAATCCAAATCCGGCAAAAATGGTCTGGCGCACATCCCTAGTTCTGTCTTGTGGGTGTTGAATATGTGTGTACTATCGGGACGGTAATATAGTAATAGAATACACCAGTGGATCCTTGAAAGTCACCAAACAACCCGGGGCTTAACCAGTTGAGTGGTTTATTAAGCAATAGTGTGATTATACAGCCATATTCACAGTTTTACACAGGCAGATTCTTGCATGGAGCATAGCTTGAGCCAGCCGGTGATTGTATGTGGGTAACATAGGTGTCGGCACAGGGGGGGGCAGGGGGGCGGCTCACCCCACAAAATATTTGAAGGGCACCAGTGGAGCGCTGACTGTGCTTTATAGCGATAGGCTGCAGGGTCTTTAAGGTAAAAGAACGCACATTACACCTCCTTTGTGCAGTGCATGGGTCGTGCCGTCTAATGTTATAAAGCACAGCCCGTGACCATCAGCGGCCGCCATTCCAATCCCTACCTCCTGCTGCTCGGGTGCCTATGCGCAGCTGCCAACAGGTAAGTTGGATGGAGGGAGGGAGCAGAGGGGGGGGGCACCAAAATTTATTTATATATTGTCCCCCATAAAATCTTTCTGATGCCCCTGGTGGTTAGCGTTGCTTGTAAGTGGGTATTGGAGGCATATATTGCAGGGTCTCATGGAGCTATGTGGAACATTACTGTGTCCCACTGTGGTGCTCTTTCAAAGTGACAAGATGGTGCCACTTATGCACAGAAGACCAAACGGTTGCCATCTTGGTAAGGGATTTGATACCTCCCTGAGGGAGCATCAAGGAGACTGTGCAGTAGTGCTCTCCAAATTTCATCAGTGGGAGTGTCATGGAAGTGTAAGTGTCATGGACTTGTAGCTAGAGCTCTGGGCCTGATTCAGACCCGCTCGTGAGCGGTATGCGCTCGCAAGCGGGTCGATGGGCACTGCGCATGTGTCACACGCGTACGCAAGCCCCGTAGCGAGTGAGAAATTCACTTGCTCCAGGGTCCGCTACAAACGGGGCGGCTGTTGATGTTGATAGACAGCTCACCCCGTTTTGTAGGTGGGGAGGGGGGGTGGCTGGACAAACGAACACCTGCCGTTTGTGGGTGGCCCTACTGACACCACTCGTGATGTCAGTAGTGAGCTTCCTGCTCTATTAGTGCAGGAAGCTCACTGGGGCTTGCGGGAATGAGACCCTACCACAAGAGTTTAGTCGCAAGCCCAATAGTCGCAATGGTCACCCACAGCTTAGTGAGCGGCCTGGAGGCCGGGCAAAAAAAAAAAAGGCCGTCCTGATTCAGAGCGAGCGCTCACAAAGAGCGTCCGGCTCTGAATCAGGGCCTCTGTGCTGTTCTGAGGCCTACGTTGGTAGAAGGGAATCCTGTTTTGAATGGGCTGCTTGCACCTCACATGGGGTGGTGCAAGTGCTGATACCAATGATGACAGTTGTGGCTATGGATGGTAAAACAGTGGGCAGAGCAACAACCTGGTTAAAGACATACGGAACCTCACATTAGCCCTACAGAAACTTGCATTAGCATAATGTATTACACTGGGATTAATTGGGATTTGTCCACAAGTAGGACCCGTCTTGACAATAAATATGCTTATAGCTGGCATGGTACCCCGACACCTTTATAGATTCATGGATCAAACAGGAAAGTACAACAGCAAAGGTACAAAGTTACTTTTTTCACACAAAACACAAGTAACAGGGCAAACAGTATCTAGTGAAACTTAAAAGTATTTAGGAATAATTACAATTTAAGTGCCAGATGTTATTAAATTGCCCTCTTAGCTGTTTGCGAGTCCCCTTATCCACTGGAGTGTGAGCAGTGTTCTCCAGTCTTACAAGCACCAACTGGGTGTGAATCTTCGCAAAAGGGATCATTCATACTTGCAGGGCTGCGCTCGATAAGATGCCTTCACCACAATGATCTTGATGTTCCTGGCTGCTTTGACCAAACAAGCTGCATATTTCTGCAACTGGTACTGAGTACACCCTAATGCTTAGGTTCTGGGTATTTTCAATCAACCTTGCATAAGCTGCAATTTTAACACCACTCTGGTCAAATGTACTCCAACAACTGTGAGTCTCTTGCTCCTGCCTTTTGTTTCCTCCCAGGGGCTACATAGATACAGTGAGACCCTCAGGTGGAGTGAATGACAGTTACAGGTGTGTCAATTGGGCATTTCAAATAAATGGGCTGAATAATAACAACTGCTGGGCATGGTACCCTCCCCTTCCCCCTGTGGATAGGAAGCCTAGGGTTTCTTAAGGTATTTCCTTAGAACAAAAATTAATAACATGTGGATAAAGGGGCTTGGTTTTCCACTAAGGGTGAATCATCCACAGTTAACCCCTTCCCGTGAAAAGTGATGTCAGAAGGGGTACAGCTTTCTGG
This sequence comes from Taudactylus pleione, assembly GCA_031769625.1. Lineage (NCBI taxonomy): Eukaryota > Metazoa > Chordata > Amphibia > Anura > Myobatrachidae > Taudactylus > Taudactylus pleione. Next base: position 10,624,655 of record JAUIMM010000154.1, read on the forward strand.
AGGAATGCAATGGAAGGTGTTGTTACATCTAGCTTGTGCTGGTTGTAGTTTTGGCGCACACTGTTTGTCCCCGCACATTAGCAACAACTAGCCCAGGATATGAGTGCTAGTAATTAGATTTATTTTTAATGGAGGCACACCTTTTTATTTTTAGAAACAATTCTTAAAATCTTATTCTTTTACACTTCAAAATTCTGTGCTGATAATAATCAACAGTATCTTTTCGGCTGTGACCACCTCTATTATACCACAATTACATATTGTATTGTACTCAGCTTACGCTTGCCACTTCACACCCTGTCTTGCCTCCTCCCTCCCCACCAGCCTTTCTAAGTGGAAGAAGTTGGTAGTCCCCGGACTTACCATGAGAGTGGGAAAGTATGAGAAGTGGAACTGAATGATTGTTTTGCCGAGATATGCAAGACACTCAGGAAAGACAGCAGCCAATACATAAAGAGAAATGTGCCGCTATTATCAAGGATAAAAAAGGGTGGAAAATAAGAAGGGTGGGATCGACACAAAGTATATATCTGTAACCGTATCTGAGGCACATTAAAGTCTTGGCAAAGTTACTATATGGATGGATAGCTTCCTTTTGGGCCATGCAGCGACACATCCCAAGGCTCTGAAGGGGGACGAGAAGTGGCAACACAAGGGCCTAAGTTTACTTTCTACAGTCCTAGCTCTTATGGCAATAAGTCCACTGTGTGCTCATACACTTGTCCTTTTTATGTGTGCTTCTTACATTCAAATATTTAGTTGTTAAGACAGAAAATAAGGAGATACATTGTTAATATTGTTTATACGTAGTTTATAATGCTATGTGCTTTTTTGTTGAAAGGAGTGTGCTCCTGTGCTGCCTCCAACCAGCATCTGACAGGCAGGACTGAACTGGTGGTTACTAGGACCTGTCAGAACTGAGCTAGAGAGTTCCGACCTCTGACATGTGAGTCTTTACTCCCTGGTGTTGTGCGTAGATGGTCGATTCCAAGAGATACTCACCACTTTGGAGCCTAGCAGTGCTGATGTATTACCAGCAAGTTCAATATACAACCACCTTTGTACACTAGACCACCAGTGCTATCATCCGCCAGTGCCAGCACTGCATTCAGGTCTGGTGCAATACAATGATACACTATGCTCAAGGCTGCCACAATCCATATGTTATACCTACTGCTTTAACACTTGTGATATTGCCTGCATCATATGCTAACTGTTGTGCTGCCTGATATAATAATCAAAGAACTGGATAAGCATTCCATGTGGGGACTAACCACCACCAACACCAACTGCTACAATATATAACCATTTAATACCACTCACATTCTGGTCAGATATATTATACCCTGGTGCACCAACTTGTCTGGAGAACTACTGCACCCAGCACAATCCGCTTTGCACTTCATATTGACATTAGCAAAGAGGTACTATAATTGATCAATCTGCCATTGCTCTGCTAATAGACTTGATAATTCCATTCTGTGGCTGATACTTTGTGGCAGTCTCCTTGTACAAGACTCTGGCTTCTTGCATCCTGCTCTCCTTGTGCCTTCCACCAGCTGAACCTCTCGAAACGTGTTGGTGACAGTGGGACTGTTCTAAAGGACTTTGAAATCCAGACTTTTCTTCCTCGGATAGAAGGTGCCCACACAGGGTTTCCGGAGACCTCCAACTTATACCAACTACAGGCCCTTTTTATGAGGAAAATCTGGTAATTCCCCATCATATTATCTGACACAGCATCAGATTTATTTTATGCATTCTAGCATAATTTGCACATTGATGTTTTAACATTGGAGATTTTTTTATTGTCTATTTTGAAGGAATAAATGTATTAACCTTATTGCACTATGGTTTTATGTCTGATTTTATGTTTTTCATGAATCATACGTCTGGAATGAAAATAGACTTTTTAAAGATAAAGAATAAGGGAAGTATTGTACATCTTTTAATATAGAGTTCATGGCACTAGCGCCGATTGGTTATTATCTTCACTACTTTTTCTTATTATGATGTGTTATTGTTGGATATTACTACTTACCTATCCCTGCTAATTTGAGTGTTCAGGCGCCAAAGTTTACACTACATTAATTTACTGTCCTTCACTGTAAAGTCTAGGAGAAAAACTATGCAAAAAATGCTTTTAAAATTATGTGTAAAAGAAATGAGAAAACATTCAACATTAAATAATGTGTGTTAAAGTTAAAAACATATAAGCAAAAGACCATATCGCCATCTAGTGTTCTATTACTTATTAATTTATTGTCAAATCAGCATACTCATATATGTCACGTGACAGTCTGTTCACATAAGTTCCACTTATTTTTCCAGTTGTGAAACCCAGGCAGATTTGAAGTACAGATCAACGTTTTCTCAACTTTTTCAACAGACATTTCATGTACTGGTCAGGTTCATGTGCGACTATCAAACTCCCTGCTCAGTCTGGGGAGTGCCCTATCTTGGAGTTACCTTTCCCTGATCTGTGTGGACCCCGTCATCGCTCCTCCACAAAAGATAACCTTACCATTGCTGTGCTAATGTGGACCTTCTCACCACCATAATTTTGACATTTCAGAGTCCCAACTTCTACAGTAACCTAAACTATACAAATGTTTTCACATTTTGTAGCAACACTTTACATTGTTATCTAATATTTAATAATGTATTTGAAAGCAGTAAAGATTATTCACAAACCACAAAAGTATGGACCTACACTTTATCTGCGCCTGCTTTTCTGCCCCTAGAGCATTGCAAGTGCACCTCCTTCTTGGACCTTGAACCTACTCCTGGAAAATGTATTTGTTCTTTGCAGGTACACTTGAAAATACGAATGGTATAAAAAGTGAAACACCCACTTTAAGACCTTAGGATCTTAGGGTCTGATTCAGCAAGGAATGCACATATGCGGTTGATTATTTTGCATTGCGCATGCTTATGCATCGCAGTGCGCGTGCGCGAACCAGCTATTGGATGGGAATTGTGCTTGCAGAGGTAACGCAGACCCAGAGCACAGTGATTGACAGGAAGTGCCGTTTGTGGGTAGTGTCGGGGTGGTGGTCAGGCAAAAGCAGACATGCCTGTGCGTTAGGACAGTGTTTCAGGGGTGTGCATAATTAAGCCCTCGCAGCAGTGGATGCAGCCTGAGGTCTAGTTGCACACAGGAAGTCTCGCTATGTCTGCGGGAGAATCAGGTCAACCACTATTGTGCGTATGGGTCCGATGGTTCTCGATGTTACCGATGTTTCCGCTGTCTTGCCAGGTATAAAGGACGAAAGCAAAGGGAAGTGGGTGGTATTATGTAGTGCTGGGCATCTGCTTATTCTGCTGCGATTGCCGTGCGTATGCATTCATTTGCATATTCTCGCAGCAGCCAATTGCGTGCGTCTGCATCCGTTTTCAAAAGAAAAAAGTCAATTGCAGGAATGTTACTTTCAGTATTTAAGCACACAAAGTTATTTATGCTAATAATAATAATAATAATAATAATAATAATAATAATAAAGTAAGATTTGTATTATTGGTATTAATTTTTATTTATATTAATAACTGTATAGATGCAACATACAATAGTTACTGTCTCACTAGTTCCCTTGACTTTGCTTATCTTATTTGTCTTTTCTGCCTATATGCAACTATATTTATCTGGTAAGATCAATTTACCCTATTGTTAAAGTTTGTTTTATTACTAAATAGTGCAATTATATATGATGTTGGAATTTTTCTGCCAGTGACAATATGGGCCAAATGTAATAGGGTGAGAGATTAGAAAATGTGAGAGTTTAGCAGTAATCTCTCACATTGGTTGAGTTTTATCTTCAAAATGGGAAAACATCTGAATAAGATTTTAAATCGTGAGAGTTTTTTAAGTCTAAAAAAAACATTCAAGTTCGCTCTGTTACTTTGTTTTTGGACTCTATTACATTGGCAAAGTTTAAAAAGTGTCAGAAACTCTCACTTTTCTAAACTTTCACCCTATTACATTTGGCCCTATGTCTCTATAATTGTAGAAAGTTTTGTGATTCTCTACAAATATTTCAAGATCCCATGGCTTGGAACAATCCATATATGTTGCAAGTGACTGTGGCCTTACCTATAGCCACTAGATGGAGCAAAAGACTTACATTTTGATTCGTTTATGTGAAGTTATGCAGATATTTTCTTTTTACAAAGGACTGTTGGTGAACCAAAGAAATATTTTTCACTTGAGTCTATTTTGTCACCTCTCGATCTTTGTAACCAGGGATGGATTTATAACATAAAATTTTCCTGGAGTATAATCAAAAAGTGGCCATATGTTGTAGGTGAGGTCAAATTGGCAGCAGCCAAGCAATGTACTGCATGCACCAGTGTGTGCCATGTAAGAGGCATGACTATTTCTTTAGACATTGCTAGGTTGCACTCCAGCCCATAACACTTCAAATATACTGTTGCATGTGTAATAAACAGCCACTGCGAGGTATTACACTGTGCTGGCCCTGTTTTCCAAGCTGCAGCCACAGAGGAGCCCCAGCTATAGCAGAATACAGGGGAGGTTACCATGGCATCCCTGACCAAGTCAGCAGCAGTATAATTAGATGGTCTTAGACAGTGAGTGGGAACACGGGTGGCAGGCAGGTTTTGGTAAGGTTCACAGGTGGCTATATAAACTGAAAGGGAGAGCTGTTAAGCGATAGTCGGGAGTTGCTGAGGTGTATGATTAGAGGGCATACTTGTGGAGGACAGACAGAGACCCCCATTAGGGTGTGACTGCCAGAAAAGATAGCCCAAATTAGTCACATCATCCTTAGGTAGGACAGGGTGGGAGTCAGGACAAGAGTAGTCTGTAGAAATTATTACACCTCACCCACAGTCTTCAGCATTAGAGAGTAGCATAAAGGAACCTAACTGTTATTCACTTAGCTATAACCTCAAAGCTGTGCTCCATGGCATATTTTACAGCGTAGAGATTCCCAGTGACCGTTAGGAGTTAGAGATGTGCGCAGACCCCCCCCCCCCCCTGCCCCATGTGTTTGGTATTGGCAAAACCACAGTTTAAATATTTTGGTTTTGGACTCCTTTAAAACTTGATAAAAACAGCTAAATGTAATTTGGACCTGTTTATATTTCTACAGTATTATTTACATCAATAACAGTATTTTTCAGTCATTTCCAGTCTATTATGACCACCTAACAGCTCACAATATTGTTTTCAGAAATATTTGCTAAAAGCTGGCTGGCTACACTAAGCAACAGAGAAATGGCACAAACACACTATAGTTTTTTCAGAATATTGCACATAGTGACACAGCAATGGTAGACAGGATGGCAGTTTATTAAACTATATGACCCTATAGAATGTGTTTATTAAACAAGGACTAATAGTCTAAAAGGAAAAGCCTAGTAGAAAAATATAATATATTACCGACACACTTCTCCAAACAGCAACTCACAGGCTTCAGGCCAGTACAGGTGCCTGTTGGCAGAGTAAATCACCATTGAACTTACTCCAAACAGCAAATCACGGGCCTGAGGCCAGTATAGGTGATTGGAGGTGGTATACTATTTAGTTGAAGGTAAAGCATTGATTGATTATTAGTTGTAACTATAAAGAAAATTCAAAAGGAGACATGGACATTTTTTTTTAAAAAACAAGCATCCAGATGTGAGTTTACAGCAGTAAATCACAGGCCTCAGGACAATAGAAAGTAGAAGTAAAGTACAAAATAGAAATTAGAAATTGATGATTAATTAATAAGTCAATAACAATTTTTCCAAGCAGAAAATCACAGACGTCAGGTCAGTACAGGTGATTGCTGCCAGAGTAATGTCTAATAGAAAATTAGAACACAATCAAACTTACTCCAAACAGCAAATTGCAGGTCCGAGACCATTACAGGTATAAAACCTTGGGATTTTGCTTCAACAGGGGCACACGCCGAAGAGGTATAGCTGCAGTACAAGGTGTTTAACACAATAAGGACAAATGCCAAAGGAACAGCTGAGTATGCAAAGTGATGGATTTTGATAGCTTGCCTCAGGGTACATAGATGCATTGGCACTGTTTGTACAGTGTGTAGTGGGTAATAAGGCTTAAACAAGAACACAATTGTACAACACAATTGATACTCAGGTACTGGATTAGTGCAATGAGCAGGTTATTATTGTGGCTCTCTGATGGGTGATTCCCCACATGAGTCATCAGAGATGGAGGTAAGTGGTAACACCTGAGAGAGGTGTTATGTCATCTCTAGCCTGAGGCTGAGCCCAGCTGGGTTCTGTTAAGAATTCTAATTGAGAGGGCCAGCAATTAGTTACCTGCTGAGTGTTGGAGGCAGGCCAGTCACTGGCCCTAACTAGACTTTTTGGTGCCTTAGGCCAGAAACAGCATTGCCCCCCCCATTTTTCAAATTGGGCAATAAGACACACACAAAAAGGGGCGTGGCCTCACAGGGAATGGGCATGACAAATCTGATTTGTCCCATACAGTGGGGAAGGGGTGCCAAACTCTTTGCACCACTGTTATCCAGGTATCACTGCCAAATACATTGCGAATCTATTGACTGCAGTGATGATACATAAATATTCTGTAGTATAATTCGCCAGCTCTAGATGTAGCAGCTGCACTTGCAGCAGGATTTGTCCATCAGAACAGCCATGCACAAGCCTGGAGCCGGCAGTGTAAATCACCGTCTAAGGGTATATAAAGAGTGTTGCTTGTAGTTTACATGCAGCAAATATCAGCGGCCGGGAGATCCCTGTATGTACTCTGCGCCGGCAACTGAACTCACCGCCAATTGTACTCAAGGCGTGCTGGTAACACTTGGATCGGGAATCGGTGGCTGTGTTCAGGGCTGCTATCAGAAATTGTGGGGCAGATATATCCATGTGTAAGGTGTCTGACTGCTATGTGAGAGGTGATAAGTTTGAGTCCTGGCTATGACAATATTTTGAAATGTGTATGTTAAATAAAAAAGGATGTGACTGAAAGTGCTTGGGGAATTGGTCAGGGAAGAGATAGGGGTGGCCAGAAAATGCCGGGGATATAAGAAGAGGAAGCTACAAGTGAGAATGATTAGAATCAGTAAATTGACAGGCCCGAACAATGCTCTCAGTCATACAGTGCCCTGTGCTGTGGCATATGTCGCACCACTTTAGTTACAGCACTGAGCCAGTGATATCCATGACTGCTAGTACTGACCATAGGTGATTAGAGGTGGAGTACAATTCAGTAGAAGGTACAGCATTTATTGATTATGAATAAATGAGTTGTAACTATAAAAAAGTAAATCAGAAACATGACAAAAAAAATAAGAATCCAAATGTGAGTTTACAAATACATTGAATCCATTAAGCATAGCATAGGACTCAGGACAATAGAAATTGATAAGTTTAGAAAGAAGAAAGTGCAGAGTACTTGTAAGTATGAATAGTTTTGGTCACTGATACTTTCTATTAGATAAGAGTACTGTTTAGAGCTGCAAAAATTTGTGAGACGTATTGTATCCTATAATGCTGCCTTGTCTGCCCCTGCTAGCAATAAAATAGCAGCTAATCTGCAGTAAAAGGCAACTAAAATTAGAGTGAACTGCTAGAATGGATGTCTTAGTGTTTGTGGATACTAAGTAGAAATTATTAGCACTATTACATCTAAAATGAGTGACCTCAAAATGTTAGTTGCTAATGTAATTTTCTATGCAGTAACCTGAAATTGTAGGCACATTGATAATTAGTACATGGTTTATAAACTTTGCTGCATAAGCAGTCATAACATTCAAATAAGCAGGTGTTATGATCCGCGGCACCGGATCATCTTGGTGGCAGGTCCAGGCCGTATTAGGTGACTTGGATACTGCATCATGCCTTGATTCCAGTTCCAACTCTTGTAGGTAGCTGGAACTCTGGGTCTGATTCAGCTTTCGGAATAGAGTGAGAATTAGCACTTAATTGTGTACCTAGACAAACCATGTTGCAATGCAAGGGGTGTAAATACATACATTTTTTGTGGATGTAGTGTAAGTACTGGCTGCTTTTGTATGTAGCCCACAAATACTGCACAGCTTTATTATTACATTGCACTTTAGATGTCAGTTTGGACACCTCTCTCCCAAATCTGCATATTTTAAATCTGCCCCACCTCTGCCCCTCTCTCTGCATATTTTAAATCTGCCCCACCTGCAGTGCAACATGGTTTCACCAAGATGATCACTTAAGTGCTAAATCTCACTCTATTTCCAAAGCAGAATCAGGCCCTCTGTCTGTGTGCAGATTATTGCTGCATCCTGCCTTTCAGTTGTGTACAGAGATCAGCTGCATACTATCCTGTGATTAGGGAGGCTTTCTGTGGAGATTGTGCTGATTGGTTCCTGCTTCTGATAAATTTCAGTCAACCCTACACTTCCTGCCGTTGATATTGTCTGACTTTCAGAGTATGTGCTGTTCCTGTGCTTAGAAGCCGGAGTTTTAGCCGACTTACCTTGATCTACAATTCCTGCATGCCGAGATTATTCTCTCCTGTGTCTTGTGCCCGTCTGCCTGATTGGAAGTCGCCTGTGAGTCATCTGCTGTGATTCCATCTGCTCACGTCTGTGCTGTTGGGACTTCCCAGAGCAGTGACTTCTGCAACCGCGGCCTACCTCTCTGCTGCCCACAGCATTTATTTCCATACCGCAGCCCAGTCTAGCAGTGTCAGCCTGTGTCTGGCCGATTCAAGCCAGCAGTGTTGTCTACCTCGCTGCCTCCAGCCTGTGTTCCAGCCGCACCTGTGTTCACCTGTCTGCTTAGTCAGTGGCTTGTCGCACCTTGGCCTTCAAGGCTGCACTGTATTGTTCTTGTTGCATCTCGGCCCTCAAGGCTGTACTGTGTTGTTCCTGTCACACCTCAGCCCTCAAGGCCACACCTTGGCCCTCAAGGCTGCACCATGTTGTTCCTGTTGCACCCCAGCCCGTAATGCCGAACCTCGGCTCTCAAGGCCGCACTGTGTTGTTCTTGTTGCACCTCGGCCCGCAAGGCCGCACCTTGAGTCTAGTCTGCTACTTCAGCCAGTGGCTCAGCCACATTTTAGTGCATTTCCTGTCTGTCCTGTCGAAGCATGTATCGCAGCCCTGCTGCATCGGTTGTCTTGCTTGTCTAGTCCTTGTCTGTAAATCCTACAGTATCACAGTCCAAGTCATTCCTGCTCCGCAGCTTGTATTCATTGTCTAGCCGCTTCTTGCCTGATGACCTAGCTGCACCATAGTCCAAAGATGTACCTGAGACCTTCATCATCTGCCACTGCAAGTGAACCTTGCCTTTACATCTGTGCAAGTAACCATCTGCCTGCATCTTCACTCCAGCTAGTTCCATTAGTGGAAGGACTTCCACTTTTCAGCTCTATCTTGTTTCCAGTCAGCAGTCATGCGGTCTAAGTACCGGTGTGAGTATAAATCACTAAGGGAACAACAGGTGGCTGTTATTGGTTGAGAATCTTCTCCTTGGCTTTAGAGATCTTACACAACTGTGCAAGAACCCTAACAGCAGGGGAGAGACAGATATAGATTAGATAGTAGAATAAGTAAGATAAGCAAAATCTCATGAGGAAAGAGGGCCCTGACCATGAGAGCTTACATTCTAGAGGGGAGGGACAGACAGGGGTGACACAGATGGGGTAGACATTGAGCATGAGGGAATAGGTTAGAATGAGAATTGGGTCTTGAGAGCCCTTTTGAAGTTTTGTAGAGATGAGGAGAGTTGGATAGGGAGATAATTCCAAAGGTAGGGGGCAGCATGGGTAAAATCTTGGAGGCAGGAGTTGGAGAAAGTAACCATTTGGCAGGACAGGTGACATTCATTTGAAGAGTGAAGACAGTGGGCTGGAGTGAAAGGGAGATAAGGTCAGAGATGAAAATGGGAAAGGAATTGGTGAGGGCTTTGAAAGTGAGCGTGAGAAGCTTGAAATTGGGTTCTGAAGGTGAAGGGGAGTCAGTGTAAGGCTTGTAGGAGAGGAGAAGCAGATGTTGAATGTTTAGAGAGGAAAACAAGCCAGGCAGCAGCACTGAGGACAGATTGGAGTGGAGGGAGGTGGGAGTCAGGGAAGCCAGATAGGAGGAAGTTACAATAGACCAATCTGGTAATCACCAGTGAATGGATGAGGGTCTCAGGAGAATCCTGGGTGAGAAAGGGTCATATCCTGGGAATATTTTCAAGATGGAATTTGCAGGACTGCGCAAGGTACTGAATGTAGGATTTGACGGAGAGGAAGGAGTTAAGAATAATTCCAAGACAGGGCAGTTGGGTGCTAGAAGAGATGGTTATGCTGCCAATAGATAATGAAATTGTGGGAGGTGAAGTTATGCAGGAGGGTGGGAAGATGATCAGCTCAGTCTTATACATGTTAAGTTTTAGAAATTGCTGGGACATCCAGGAAGAGCTAGCACAGAGACAGTTGGAGATATGAGTAAGGAGAGAAGGGGAGAGGTCAGGGGAGTATCATTAGCATAGATTGGAGGTCATGAGATGAGGAGGGGATGCAGTGGAGGGAGTAGAAAGATGTGAAGAGATGATTGAGGTTTGGGGACTGGGAGGGGATGAGGTTCTTGAAATACAACTGTTTAGAGAGGGAGAAAGCAGCACTGTAGGATGAGAGCATGCATTTGAAATGGAGGAAGTCTACCTTAGAGCATTATTTCCTCCACTGTCGCTCGATGGTTCGTGAACACGTTGAAGGTATCTGGTGCATTTGGAGTGCCAGTGTTGAGATGTGTATCTGTGATGGTGAGTAGTGATCGTTGGAGCAACAGAGTCAAGAGTTGAAGTAAGGAAGGCAATGTATGGGGTAATTGCTTGTTCAGGGCAGGAGAGAGAGACAATAGGGGAGAAAAGTGAGTCGAGCAGGGAAGATAAGGATATGGTATTGATAGCCTCAATGTTATACTTAGTGATGGTAACCTAGAGGTGGAGATGGAGTAAGGGATAAATTAGAAAAAAGAAGGTGATGGACAATGAGGGAGAGAGGGGAATTGGTGTAATCAGAAATATTACAATGGTAAGTGAAGGCCAGATCAGGAGAGTGCCCACTCACATTTGATGGTGAGGAGTTCCATTGGGAAGGACCAAACAATGATGTGAGGGTAAGGAGTTTAGAGACAGAGGATTATGTGGAGATATCAATAAGGATATTGAAGAAATATTTTCTGACGCTTTTGGTGAAGCAAGTGTATAACTGGCAGCCTAAGTATATCCTAGGTCCTGGTACCAACACAGACCCAAAAAATCAAAGGTAAGAAACGGAAAAATGTGTTAGTCCTTCCTGGATGGCTATGTTACCATTATATCTGCATTCAATATCCACCATCAATGCATGTGGTTTTAGCCGATGAGTTTAAATCATGTGTCCACGCTACTAAATTCCATCTCAATTCTATTTTACCATAACAGCAATTCCTCACCTGTAAAAATAAAGTTATTATTTGCCTAGAAAATGCTATTGTACCAATTATCCTCTTAACTATAGATCTGTGGACAAGTGGTACTGGTCAAACTAAAGATTACATGACTATGACAGCCCACTGGGTGAGTGAACGTATCAGCAGCAGCAGCATCTAACACACAACCCCAGCTCATTTAGATCAGATGCAGGCTGCTCTCTGTAACACTGGCTTCACTAGACATATTGGTGTGAATCTGTTGGGAAAACTCAGGGATGTGATAGCAAAATGGCTTTCTCCGCCAAGACTCTTATATCATTTCCGATAACGCTATTGATATTGTTCTATCATTACAACTGGGTCAATTTGAACATATACCATGTTTTGCACACGCAATAAATTAGGTGGTTCAGATTTTCTTTAAAAAATAACAGGTGCATACAGGACAAGCTGAGTGTGGCCCGTGAAATTTCTTGGCAGTTTTGGCTAGACTAGTAGTTTTACACTACTGACTGTGAAACAATCATGTCTTCAGTGATCCGCTGTGCAACAGGATGGCGGCTGGTTGGCTTGGTTCCTCTTGCAAATGATTGTTTCACAGACAATAGTGTAAAATGACTAGTCTTCTTGGCCCCCTTCTGTGAAGAAGATTCACAACCAGTAGCAGCAGCTCTAACACAATGGGGAATTCTGGATAGGGGAGGAGTCAGAAGCTTTCATAAATTGTATGCAATAGGACTACCTCCGATCATAAATTAGGAGGTTGATAATGAAGGTGTTGGCAGTGGAGATTGCATGTGCTGGGATCTATCCATGCTGCTGGCAGCTGATGCTGGACTGCTTGTTATTATGTTACTTGATTTTCCAGATTTTGATAAATAGTTTGCATGATATCACTGCAAAAGGTGGCTGACACAAATAGCATCATCCACCTGAATTTTTCAACTTGTTTTTGTTCAATACATTCATAATCAATGTCATCCTTATTAGTGTTAGATAAACAATTATCCCCCTTATCCTGTTGCAACTTATAATGTTGCATCCTCAATTTCTATGTCTAAACCATCATCATTACTTTTACTACAACTCATTTGGAGGAGGTAACAGGGGATGATTAAAAAAATGCAGGAGTGCTGAACTGCTTAAACACTGTTTTCTGGGCGTCCAAAAATTAGCCACTAGAAGTGTGTGGAGACCCTTTATGTCTATGACAGCTTAGACTTACTCCGAAGGCTGATGGCCAACTGATCAGCGTTCGATGTTTCTGGTTTTGTGCATGAGCAGCGAATGTGAGGTCATTAGCATATTTTTGCAATTGCGATCTGTGATAAATCACTGCTGCGATGACATTAGTGTCCACATCTGAATCAAGCCCAGACACACAGCACAGTCAGTATACTATTTATTTGGACAAATAATCTTGAAATCACACACTGTCTCTAGTCTATACCCTTATTATACACAAGTGACAATATAGATTACGTGTATATAGATTAGGTATTCTTGTGAAAAAATTAGTGCAACAACTTCAGTTTAACAAACATATACAGCAGCCTGTTTGCAGCACTGGATTGCAGATGCTACTATGTCATTCTGCCAAACAAACAAACACAGTAGTCTGTTTGCAGTTTTCTGTGCACTGAAATGCAGTTGCTAGCTACAGTAGTGTGTCTGACAAACAAACTAGGACAGGCCTTGGCAATCTCAGGGCTGCACTGGGGGGTTGATTTGTTCACCTCGGCCAGGGGTAGATCCAGGCGGCAGCAGCCTCCCTATACTCTCCACTGCTGTGTGCTGGGCTGGTGAACGAGACTGCTGCCACTGAATAGCTGCAGTATCCTCCCTCTCCCTTCCCAATGTGCTACTGACCCAGACCCCCGCCTGGCCCCTCCAGCTGGCCCGGGTAAGTAGTACAAACCCACCCTCAGCGCCCATGAACTGACCTCCCTGATAATGTTTACACCCAGACAGTCCAGTCTACTTGCAGTCACTGCTTGGTTGGCACTAGAATGTGGAAAAGGTACCTGTGCTTCAAGTTTGAAAACTAGTGTGACAGGAGAATATTACCATTATATCAATTAGGGGTGTGCACCGGCCACTTTTCGTGTTTTGTGTTTTGGTTTTGGATCTGGATATTTCTTCGTGTTTTGGATCTGGATTGGTTTTGCCAAAACCACCCTTCCGTGTTTTGGGTTCTGGGTTTTGTGTTTTGGATCTGTATTTTTTTGAAAAAAAGCATAAAAACAGCTAAAATCACATAATTTGTAGGTTTTTCTGCTCCTATGCTATTATTAACCTCAATAACCTTAATTTCCACTCATTTCCAGTCTATTCTGAACACCTCACACCTCACAATAGTGTTTTTATGTCCAAAAGGTTGCACCGAGGTAGCTGGATGACTATGCTAAGCGACACGAGTGGGCGGCACAAACACGTGACCCATCTAGGCGTGAAACTGCAGTGGCAGACAGGATGGCAGTTTGAAAAACTAGGCCCCAAACTGTACATAATGCAAAGAAAAAAAAGAGGTGCAAGATGGAATTGTCCTTGGGCCCTCCCACCCACCCTTATGTTGTATAAACAGGACATGCACACTTTAACAAACCAATCATTTCAGCGCCAGGGTCTGCCACACAACTGTGGCTGAAATGATTGGTTCGTTTGGGCCCCCACAAAACAAGCTGGCAATTAATGTGTTCCCTGCACAAACTGGCTCTACGGAGGCAAGATGTCATCCTCATCCTCCTCATCCACCGATTCCTCACCCTCTTCAGTGTGTACATCCTCATCCTCACAAAGTATTAACTCGTCCCCACTTGAATCCACCACCACAGGTCCCTCTGTACCTTCTGGAGGCTGGTCTCCCTGGAAGAGCTGATAATTCATTTTGATGAACATCATCTTCTCCACATTCTGTGGAAGCAACCTCCTACGCCTTTCGCTGACAAGGTTCCCGGCTGCACTAAACACTCTTTCGGAGTACACACTGGAGGGGGGGCAACTCAGGTAAAATAGAGCCAGTTTGTGCAGGGGCCTCCAAATTGCCTTTTTTTCCTGCCAGTACAGGTATGGACTGTCTGACATGCCTACTTGGATGCTGTCACCGATGTAATCCTCCACCATTCTGTCAATGGTGACAGTATCATATGCAGTGACAGTAGACATGTCAGAAATTGTTGCCAGGTCCTTCAGTCCGGACCAGATGTCCAAACTTGGTCCTGCCTGCCCTGCATCACCGCCAGCGGGTTGCTTAGGATACCTAAGTTTTTTCCTTGCAGCCCCAGTTGCGGGAGAAAATGAAGAAGGAGCCGTTGACGTGTCACGTTACGCTTCAGGTGACAGTGTGTTCACCAGCAGGTCTTTGCACCTCTGCAGGCTTGTGTCGGCCGGAAAGAGAGACACCACATAGGCTTTAAACCTAGGATCGAGCACGGTGGCCAAAATGTAGTGGTCTGATTTCAACAGATTGACCACCCTGGAATCCTGGCAAAGCGAATGAAGGGCTTCATCCACAAGTCCCACATGCCGAGCGGAATCGCTCCGTCTTAGCTCCTCCTTCACTTTCTCCAGCTGCTTCTGCAAAAGCCTGATGAGGGGAATGACCTGACTCAAGCTGGCAGTGTCTGAACTGACTTCACGTGTGGCAAGTTCGAAGGGCTGGAGAACCTTGCACAACACGGAAATCATTCTCCACTGCGCTTGAGTCAGGTGCATACCCCCTCCTTTGCCTAGGTGGATGTATAGGCTTGTATGGCCTTTTGCTGCTCCTCCATCCTCTGAAGCATATAGAGGGTTGAGTTCCACCGCGTCACAACCTCTTGCTTCAGGTGATGGTGGGGCAGGTTCAAGAGTGTTTGCTGGCGCTCCAGTCTTCGGCATGCAGTCGCTGAATGGCGAAAGTGGCCCAAAATTTTTCGGGCCACCCAAAGCGTCTCCTGCACGCCCCTGTCGCTTTTCAGAAAATTCTGCACCACCAAGTTTATTGTGTGAGCAAAACATGGGACGTGCTGGAATTTGCCCAGATGTAATGCCCGCACAATATTGGTGGCGTTGTCAGATATCACAAATCCCCAGGAGAGTTTAAGTGGGGTAAGCCACTGGGCGATGATTTCCCTCAGTTTCTCTAAGAGGTTGTCGGCGGTGTGCCTCTTACTGAAACCGGTGATACACAACGTAGCCTGCCTTGTAACGAGCTGGCGTTTCTGAGATGCTGCTACTGGTGACGCTGCTGCTTTTGCTGCGTAAGGTGATACATCTACCCAGTGGGCTGTCACAGTCAAATAGTCCTTAGTCTGCCCTGTTCCACTTGTCCACATGTCCGTGGTTAAGTGGACATTGTGTACAACGGCATTTTTCAGGACATTGAGGACACTTTTTCTGACGTTTCTGTACAGTCTCGGTATCGCCAGCCTAGTGAAGTGGAATCTAGATGGGATTTGGAACCAGGGACACACTACCTCCATCAATTGTCTAAATCCCACTGCACTAATGGCGGATACCGGACGCACGTCTAACACCAACATAGCAGTCAAGGCCTCAGTTATACGTTTTGCTTCAGGATGACTGCTGTCGTACTTCATCCTCCTCGCTAAGGACTGTTGGAGGGTCAATTGTTTAGTAAAAGTAGTGGTGTTCCTACTTAGTAGGCGTAGCAATGCAGGATCCTCCGGAGGATTCCCGGATAGGAGAGTCAGTCATGCCAGTGACATGGCCTGCAGGACTACTTCCGATCCTGACTAAGGAGGAAATTGACGAGGAGGGAGTTGACGGTGTGGTTTGCAGGCGCTTGGATACAACAGGACAACGGGATTTACGTGTCCCTGGACTGCTTACGGTCTTAGCCAAAGTTTCTGAACTTGACAGTAACTTTTTATGAACGCGCTGCAGGTGCCGTATAAGGGAGGATGTTCCTAGGTGGTTGACGTCCCTACCCCTACTTATTTCACCTTTACATATGGTACATATGGCAAGACAGTTGTTGTCCGGATTTGGATAGAAATATTGCCAGACCAAAGAGGTGGAATGTTTGGTCTTCTGCCCAGGCATGACCGTGATGGGCTTTTTCATCCCACGGACAACAACTGTCTCCCCCGGAGCCTGATTTAAACAAACCACATCACCATCAGAATCCTCCTCGCCAACTTCCTCCTCAGCGCCAGCTACACCAGTATCCTCATCCTGTTGTACTTCAACAGTGACATCTTCAATTTGCATATCAGCAAGTGGACTGTGGGTGCTCCTTTCAGCACTTGCAGGGGGCGTGCAAATGGTGGAAAGAGCCACCTCTTCCCGTCCAGTGCTGGGAAGGTCAGGCATCGCAACCACCACCACACTTGGACTCTCCTTGGGGATTTGTGATATCTTCTTAGAAAGCACAGTTCTTCGCTGTGCTTTTGCCAGCTTAACTCTTTTGATTTTTTAGTGGGAGGAGGGCTTCCATCGTCATGTGAAGCTGAACCACTAGTCATGAACATACTAGGGATCGACCTTAGCCGTTCCTTGCCACTCCGTGTCGTAAATGGCATATTGGCAAGTTTACGTTTCTCTTCAGCTGATTTAATTGTTTTTTCAAGGTCATTTTCCTGAACTTTGTCATTTGGGATTGTATGTGCCCTCTACTATGACATTTGGCATCGGCCTTGGCAGACGACGTTGATGGCATGTTATCGTCTATGTCATGACTAGTGGCAGCAGCTTCAGCACTAGGAGGAAGTGGTTCTTGATCTTTCTCTATTTTATTTTTATCGGAGAAAGTTTGGTCCTCCATTTATGTTATATCGATTTGATATATACGTGCGGCTAAACACAGAAAATATTTTTTTATTTTTGCTGGAGAGTAGTGCACTTTGTGGGTTACACCAGCCTTTAAGAAATGAGCCAGCCGGCTCTTTACTTATGGGACACAGGCGCACGCTTGGCGCTGCTCCTTTGTTGATGCACGTGCGGCTACTGCGCACACAATTCACAAACACAGAAATTTTTTTTTTTTTTGGTTTGGAGTGTTCTTTGGGGGTTACAGCACCCTTTAACGGTCAAGCCTGCCGGCCCTTTACTTATGACACAGGCGCACGCTTGGCACTACTTTGTTGATGCACGTGCGGCTACTGCGCACACAATTCACAAACACAGAAAATAATTTTTTTTTTGGTTTGGACTGGAGTGTACTTTCGGGGGTTACAGCACCCTTAACGGTCAAGCCAGCCGGCCCTTTACTTATGACACAGGCGCACGCTTGGCACTACTTTGTTGATGCACGTGCGGCTACTGTGCACACAATTCACAAACACAGAAAATTATTTTTTTTTTAGTTTGGACTGGAGTGTACTTTCTGGGGTTACAGCACCCTTAACGGTCAAGCCAGCCGGCCCTTTACTTATGACACAGGCGCACACTTGGCACTACTTTGTTGATGCACGTGTTGCTACTGCGCACAGAATTCACAAACACAGAAAATATTTTTTTTTTTGGTTTGGACTGGAGTGTACTTTGGGGGTTACAGCACCCTTTAACGGTCAAGCCAGCCGGCCCTTTACTTATGACACAGGCGCACGCTTGGCACTACTTTGTTGATGCACGTGCGGCTACTACGCACACAATTCACAAACACAGAAAAAAATATTTTTTTTGGTTTGGACTGGAGTGTACTTTCGGGGGTTACAGCACCCTTAATGGTCAAGCCAGCCGGCCCTTTACTTATGACACAGGCGCACGCTTGGCACTACTTTGTTGATGCACGTGCGGCTACTGCGCACACAATTCACAAACACAGAAAATAATTTTTTTTTTGGTTTGGACTGGAGTGTACTTTCGGGGGTTACAGCACCCTTAACGGTCAAGCCAGCCGGCCCTTTACTTATGACACAGGCACTACTTTGTTGATGCACGTGTTGCTACTGCGCACACAGTTCACAAACACAGAAAATAATTTTTTTTTTGGTTTGGACTGGAGTGTACTTTCGGGGGTTACAGCACCCTTAACGGTCAAGCCAGCCGGCCCTTTACTTATGACACAGGCGCACACTTGGCACTACTTTGTTGATGCACGTGCGGCTACTGCGGACAGAATTCACAAACACAGAAAATATTTTTTTTTGGGGTTTGGACTGGAGTGTACTTTGGGGGTTACAGCACCCTTTAACGGTCAAGCCAGCCGGCCCTTTACTTATGACACAGGCGCACGCTTGGCACTACTTTGTTGATGCACGTGCGGCTACTGCGCACACAAT
Organism: Taudactylus pleione; assembly: GCA_031769625.1. Classification (NCBI taxonomy): domain Eukaryota; kingdom Metazoa; phylum Chordata; class Amphibia; order Anura; family Myobatrachidae; genus Taudactylus; species Taudactylus pleione. The sequence goes on from JAUIMM010000154.1 coordinate 10,643,262, forward strand.
TCACAAACACAGAAAATAATATTTTTTTGGGTTTGGACTGGAGTGTACTTTCGGGGGTTACAGCACCATTAACGGTCAAGCCAGCCGGCCCTTTACTTATAACACAGGCGCACGCTTGGCACTACTTTGTTGATTCACGTGCGGCTACTGCGCACACCATTCACAAACACAGAAAATAATTTTTTTTTGGTTTGGACTGGAGTGTACTTTCGGGGGTTACAGCACCCTTAATGGTCAAGCCAGCCGGCCCTTTACTTATGACACAGGCGCACGCTTGGCACTACTTTGTTGATGCACGTGCGGCTACTGCGCACACAATTCACAAACACAGAAAATTATTTTTTTTTGGTTTGGACTGGAGTGTACTTTGGGGGTTACAGCACCCTTTAACGGTCAAGCCAGCCGGCCCTTTACTTATGACACAGGCGCACGCTTGGCACTACTTTGTTGATGCACGTGCGGCTACTGCGCACACAATTCACAAACACAGAAAATATTTATTTTTTTGGTTTGGACTGGAGTGTACTTTGGGGGTTACAGCACCCTTTAACGGTCAAGCCAGCCGCCCCTTTACTTATGACACAGGCGCACGCTTGGCACTACTTTGTTGATGCACGTGCGGCTACTGCGCACACAATTCACAAACACAGAAAATAATTTTTTTTTTGGTTTGGACTGGAGTGTACTTTCGGGGGTTACAGCACCCTTAACGGTCAAGCCAGCCGGCCCTTTACTTATGACACAGGCGCACGCTTGGCACTACTTTGTTGATGCACGTGCGGCTACTGCGCACACAATTCACAAACACAGAAAATAATTTTTTTTTTGGTTTGGACTGGAGTATACTTTCGTGGGTTACAGCACCCTTAACGGTCAAGCCAGCCGGCCCTTTACTTATGACACAGGCGCACGCTTGGCACTACTTTGTTGATGCACGTGCGGCTACTGCGCACACAATTCACAAACACAGAAAATAATTTTTTTTCTGGTTTGGACTGGAGTGTACTTTCGCGGGTTACAGCACCCTTTAACGGTCAAGCCAGCCGGACCTTTACTTATGACACAGGCACACGCTTGGCACTACTTTGTTGATGCACGTGCGGCTACTGCGCACACAATTCACAAACACAGAAAATAATTTTTTTTTTGGTTTGGACTGGAGTGTACTTTCGGGGGTTACAGCACCCTTAACGGTCAAGCCAGCCGGCCCTTTACTTATGACACAGGCGCACGCTTGGCACTACTTTGTTGATGCACGTGCGGCTACTGCGCACACAATTCACAAACACAGAAAATATTTTATTTTTTTAGCACTTGGGGGGAGCACCCCTGATGGACAGAGCACCCCCTGGACAACACTACAGCACCCCTTTAGGACTTGGACACTGCACAGGACTTTGGAGTGGACACAGCCCCTATGGAGAACTGACTGCACAACACAGTCCAGCCAGCCCCTATGGACTTTGAAGTAGTGGACACAGCCCCTATTAACAACAGCAGCACAGCACAACACAGCCAGCCCCTATGGACTTTGAAGTAGTGGACAACAGCAGCACTACACTACACTACACTACACTACACAGCCCTAACGCCCACCCTCCCTCTTCACTGTCCACAGCCGAGAGAGAAAATGGTGCCGACGCGGGTACCTTATATAGGATCCAAAACCCGCGAGACTCGGAAGGCGGGATGATGACGTTTTTCCTCGATTTCAGATCCGAGTCAGGCGGGAAAAGTCGAGCCTGACTCGGTTCGGACTCGGATCGGGGGGGCTCGGGGGGGTTCGGATTTCAGAAATCCGAACCCGCTCACCCCTAATATCAATATGTTTCACAGTAGAGGAAATACATGGGAACCAGACCACTTTATTGATAACTCTACTCTTTGACTAAACATCACCTCTAAAACAAACTTGGTAGTTTCAATCAAACTTGAAATTGTCTTTTAGGTAATGCAGCAGAGCTGGAACTCCATGTCTTTAGGACAAACACTTGCAGTTTTGTCATCTACAGTACATTGTTCTATATAACAGATATTACTGATCTCTGGACTCTACTGTTGCAACCAAGATCCATGGCTTCAGCAGTCTTGTACAGTCTTGCCCTGCCCCAGCCCCCCCCCCCCCCACACACACACGCACACACACACACAAACACATACACACCTCAAACCAATGAAAACGTCCTGGTACTAGTGGTGTGACGGTGCATTGCCACACACCTTTTGAATGCAGGGGCTCTTTACAGAAGGGGTTATCTTCAGTGGCTATGGGCCTGTAGGAGATGAGGGAGCCAGTAACCAATGCAGCCCAGCAATCACAGTATTTGCACCATTGCCTGTATATGCTATAATCTCAGAGCAAGCACCCATGTATTCTCTACAGACCAGAGACCACAGGAGGGTGAACTTCGTCACTGGGAACTCCCAAATTTTGCTGTGGGTTCCAGTGATGTAGTATTCCATCCCTTTTGTAACATTATATGCTTAGATTTAAAGGTGATTTTGTTTATTAGCTAATATAATGAGTTTTAAAAACATATGTCAGTGTTATCTGTATTAGAGGAACATTTGATGCCAATTAACTTATGCATTACCAGGTAGGTACAGTATATATGCAATTGTCATGCAGATACTGAAAATTTACATTGGCTACAAAACCCAAACAGTGAGTAGTTATACCATCTAAATTAGGGGTGAGCGGGTTCGGATTTCTGAAATCCGAACCCCCCCGAGCCCCTCCGATCCAAGTCCGATCCGAGTCAGGCTCGACTTTTCCCGCCTGACTCGGATTCTGAAATCGAGGCAAAACGTCATCTTCCCGCCTTCCGAGTCTCGCGGGTTTTGGATCCTATATAAGGTACCCGCGTCGGCGCCATTTTCTCACTCGGCTGTGGACAGTGAAGAGGGAGGGTGGGAGTTAGGGCTGGCTGGGCTGTGTAGTGTAGTGTAGTGCAGAGTAGTGTTGTGCTGTGCTGTGCTGCGCTGTGCTGCTGTTGTCCACTACTTCAAAGTCCATAGGGGCTGGCTGTGTTGTGCTGTGCTGCTGTTGTTAATAGGGGCTGTGTCCACTACTTCAAAGTCCATAGGGGCTGGCTGGACTGTGTTGTGCAGTCACTTGTCCATAGGGGCTGTGTCCACTCCAAAGTCCTGTGCAGTGTCCCAGTCCTAAAGGGGTGCTGTAGTGTTGTCCAGGGGGTGCTCTGTCCATCAGGGGTGCTCCCCCCAAGTGCTAAAAAAATAATATTTTTTTTGTGTTTGTGAATTGTGTGCACAGTAGCCGCACGTGCATCAACAAAGTAGTGGCAAGCGTGCGCCTGTGTCATAAGTAAAGGGCCGGCTGGCTTGACCGTTAAAGGGTGCTGTAACCCCCAAAGTACACTCCAGTCCAAACCCCCCAAAAAATTATTTTCTGTGTTTGTGAATTGTGTGCGCAGTAGCCGCACGTGCATCAACAAAGTAGTGGCAAGCGTGCGCCTGTGTCATAAGTAAAGGGCCGGCTGGCTTGACCGTTAAAGGGTGCTGTAACCCCCAAAGTACACTCCAGTCCAAACCAAAAAAAAAAATATTTTCTGTGTTTGTGAATTGTGTGCGCAGTAGCCGCATGTGCATCAACAAAGTAGTGCCAAGCGTGCGCCTGTGTCATAAGTAAAGGGCCGGCTGGCTTGACCATTAAAGGGTGCTGTAACCCCCAAAGTACACTCCAGTCCAAACAAAAAAAAAATATTTTCTGTGTTTGTGAATTGTGTGCGCAGTAGCTTCACGTGCATCAACAAAGTAGTGCCAAGCGTGCGCCTGTGTCATAAGTAAAGGGCCGGCTGGCTTGACCGTTAAAGGGTGCTGTAACCCCCTAAGTACACTCCAGTCCAAACCCAAAAAAAAATAATTTTCTGTGTTTGTGAATTGTGTGCGCAGTAGCCGCACGTGCATCAACAAAGTAGTGCCAAGCGTGCGACTGTGTCATAAGTAAAGGGCCGGCTGGCTTGACCGTTAAAGGGTGCTGTAACCCCCAAAGTACACTCCAGTCCAAACCAAAAAAATATATATTTTCTGTGTTTGTGAATTGTGTGCGCAGTAGCAACACGTGCATCAACAAAGTAGTGCCAAGCGTGCGCCTGTGTCATAAGTAAAGGTCCGGCTGGCTTGACCGTTAAAGGGTGCTGTAACCCCCAAAGTACACTCCAGTCCAAACCAAAAAAATATATATTTTCTGTGTTTGTGAATTGTGTGCGCAGTAGCCGCACGTGCATCAACAAAGTAGTGCCAAGCGTGCGCCTGTGTCATAAGTAAAGGGCCGGCTGGCTTGACCGTTAAAGGGTGCTGTAACCCCCAAAGTACACTCTAGTCCAAACCAAAAAAAAAATTATTTTATGTGTTTGTGAATTGTGTGCGCAGTAGCCGCACGTGCATCAACAAAGTAGTGCCAAGCGTGCGCCTGTGTCATAAGTAAAGGTCCGGCAGGCTTGACCGTTAAAGGGTGCTGTAACCCCCAAAGTACACTCCAGTCCAAACCAAAAAAATATATATTTTCTGTGTTTGTGAATTGTGTGCGCAGTAGCCGCACGTGCATCAACAAAGGAGCAGCGCCAAGCGTGCGCCTGTGTCCCATAAGTAAAGAGCCGGCTGGCTCATTTCTTAAAGGCTGGTGTAACCCACAAAGTGCACTACTCTCCAGCAAAAATAAAAAAATATTTTCTGTGTTTAGCCGCACGTATATATCAAATCGATATAACATAAATGGAGGACCAAACTTTCTCTGATAAAAATAAAATAGGGAAAGATCAAGAACCACTTCCTCCTAGTGCTGAAGCTGCTGCCACTAGTCTTGACATAGACGATAACATGCCATCAACGTCGTCTGCCAAGGCCGATGCCCAATGTCATAATAGAGGGCACATACAATCCCAAATGAAAAAGTTCAGGAAAATGACCTTGAAAAAAACATTTAAATCAGCTGAAGAGAAACGTAAACTTGCCAATATGCCATTTACGACACGGAGTGGCAAGGAACGGCTAAGGTCGATCCCTAGTATGTTCATGACTAGTGGTTCAGCTTCACATGACGATGGAAGCCCTCCTCCCACTAAAAAAATCAAGAGTTAAGCTGGCAAAAGCACAGCGAAGAACTGTGCTTTCTAAGAAGATATCACAAATCCCCAAGGAGAGTCCAAGTGTGGTGGTGGTTGCGATGCCTGACCTTCCCAGCACTGGACGGGAAGAGGTGGCTCTTTCCACCATTTGCACGCCCCCTGCAAGTGCTGAAAGGAGCACCCACAGTCCACTTGCTGATATGCAAATTGAAGATGTCACTGTTGAAGTACAACAGGATGAGGATACTGGTGTAGCTGGCGCTGAGGAGGAAGTTGGCGAGGAGGATTCTGATGGTGATGTGGTTTGTTTAAATCAGGCTCCGAAAGAGACAGTAGTTGTCCGTGGGATGAAAAAGCCCATCACGGTCATGCCCGGGCAGAAGACCAAACATTCCACCTCTTTGGTCTGGCAATATTTCTATCCAAATCCGGACAACAACTGTCTTGCCATATGTACCTTATGTAAAGGTGGAATAAGTAGGGGTAGGGACGTTAATCACCTAGGAACATCCTCCCTTATACGGCACCTGCAGCGCATTCATAATAAGTTACAGTCAAGTTCAGAAACTTTGGCTAAGACCGTAAGCAGTCCAGGGACACCTAAATCCCGTTGTCTTGTTGTATCCAAGCGCCTGCAAACCACACCGTCAACTCCCTCCTCGTCAATTTCCTCCTTAGTCAGGATCGGAAGTAGTCCTGCAGGCCATGTCACTGGCATGACTGACTCTCCTATCCCGGATTCCTCCGGAGGATCCTGCATTGCTACGCCTCCTGCTGCCGCTGCTGCTGTTGCTGCTGCTGGGAGTCGTTCATCATCCCAGAGAGGAAGTAGGAACACCACTACTTTTACTAAACAATTGACCCTCCAACAGTCCTTAGCGAGGAGGATGAAGTACGACAGCAGTCATCCTGAAGCAAAACGTATAACTGAGGCCTTGACTGCTATGTTGGTGTTAGACGTGCGTCCGGTATCCGCCATTAGTGCAGTGGGATTTAGACAATTGCTGGAGGTAGTGTGTCCCCTGTTCCAAATCCCATCTAGATTCCACTTCACTAGGCAGGCGATACCAAGACTGTACAGAAACGTCAGAAAAAGTGTCCTCAGTGTCCTGAAAAATGCCGTTGTACCCAATGTCCACTTAACCACGGACATGTGGACAAGTGGAACAGGGCAGACTAAGGACTATATGACTGTGACAGCCAACTGGGTAGATGCATCACCTTACGCAGCAACAGCAGCAGCGTCACCAGTCGCAGCATCTCAGAAACGCCAGCTCGTTCCAAGGCAGGCTACGTTGTGTATCACCAGTTTCAGTAAGAGGCACACCGCCGACAACCTCTTAGAGAAACTGAGGGAAATCATTGCCCAGTGGCTTACCCCACTTAGACTCTCCTGGGGATTTGTGATATCTGACAACGCCACCAATATTGTGCGGGCATTACATCTGGGCAAATTCCAGCACGTCCCATGTTTTGCTCACACAATAAACTTGGTGGTGCAGAATTTTCTGAAAAGCGACAGGGGCGTGCAGGAGACGCTTTGGGTGGCCCGAAAAATTTCTGGCCACTTTCGCCATTCAGCGACTGCGTGCCGAAGACTGGAGCGCCAGCAAACACTCTTGAACCTGCCCCACCATCACCTGAAGCAAGAGGTTGTGACGCGGTGGAACTCAACCCTCTATATGCTTCAGAGGATGGAGGAGCAGCAAAAGGCCATTCAAGCCTATACATCCACCTATGACATAGGCAAAGGAGGGGGTATGCACCTGACTCAAGCGCAGTGGAGAATGATTTCCGTGTTGTGCAAGGTTCTCCAGCCCTTCGAACTTGCCACACGTGAAGTCAGTTCAGACACTGCCAGCTTGAGTCAGGTCATTCCCCTCATCAGGCTTTTGCAGAAGCAGCTGGAGAAAGTGAAGGAGGAGCTAAGATGGAGCGATTCCGCTCGGCATGTGGGACTTGTGGATGAAGCCCTTCATTCGCTTTGCCAGGATTCCAGGGTGGTCAATCTGTTGAAATCAGACCACTACATTTTGGCCACCGTGCTCGATCCTAGGTTTAAAGCCTATGTGGTGTCTCTCTTTCCGGCTGACACAAGCCTGCAGAGGTGCAAAGACCTGCTGGTGAACACACTGTCAGCAGAAGCGGAACGTGACACGTCAACAGCTCCTTCTTCATTTTCTCCCACAACTGGTGCTGCAAGGAAAAAACTTAGGTATCCTAAGCAACCCGCTGGCGGTGATGCAGGGCAGGCAGGACCAAGTTTGGACATCTGGTCCGGACTGAAGGACCTGGCAACAATTTCTGACATGTCTACTGTCACTGCATATGATACTGTCACCATTGACAGAATGGTGGGGGATTACATCGGTGACAGCATCCAAGTAGGCATGTCAGACAGTCCATACCTGTACTGGCAGGAAAAAGAGGCAATTTGGAGGCCCCTGTACAAACTGGCTCTATTTTACCTGAGTTGCCCCCCCTCCAGTGTGTACTCCGAAAGAGTGTTTAGTGCAGCCGGGAACCTTGTCAGCGAAAGGCGTAGGATGTTGCTTCCACAGAATGTGGAGATGATGTTCATCAAAATGAATTATCAGCTCTTCCAGGGAGACCAGCCTCCAGAAGGTACAGAGGGACCTGTGGTGGTGGATTCAAGTGGGGACGAGTTAATACTTTGTGAGGATGAGGATGTACACACTGAAGAGGGTGAGGAATCGGTGGATGAGGAGGATGGGGATGACATCTTGCCTCCGTAGAGCCAGTTTGTGCAGGGACACATTAATTGCCAGCTTGTTTTGTGGGGGCCCAAATGAACCAATCATTTCAGCCACAGTTGTGTGGCAGACCCTGGCGCTGAAATGATTGGTTTGTTAAAGTGTGCATGTCCTGTTTATACAACATAAGGGTGGGTGGGAGGGCCCAAGGACAATTCCATCTTGCACCTCTTTTTTTTCTTTGCACTATGTACAGTTTGGGGCCTAGTTTTTCAAACTGCCATCCTGTCTGCCACTGCAGTATCACGCCTAGATGGGTCACGTGTTTGTGCCGCCCACTCGTGTCGCTTAGCATAGTCATCCAGCTACCTCGGTGCAACCTTTTGGACATAAAAACACTATTGTGAGGTGTGAGGTGTTCAGAATAGACTGGAAATGAGTGGAAATTAAGGTTATTGAGGTTAATAATAGCATAGGGGCAGAAAAACCTACAAATTCTGTGATTTTAGCTGTTTTTATGCTTTTTTTCAAAAAAATACAGATCCAAAACACAAAACCCAGAACCCAAAACACGGAAGGGTGGTTTTGGCAAAACCAATCCAGATCCAAAACACGAAGAAAGATCCAGATCCAAAACCAAAACACAAAACACGAAAAGTGGCCGGTGCACACCCCTAATCTAAATAATATATCATGACTGTTCTATGTTAGCATATAATTTGCCTTAGCCAGAAAACCATCCTATTCATTGAAAAGTAGTGCCCAGACTGGTAAAAACAAAAACTAACAGAATTGAGGTTAACATTTTATTTTACAAAGTACTTAAATATAAGAATATTTTCAATCAAGAGGAACAGAAGGTGTGCTATTTGCTTGTCGTGTATTAAACACCTAGTATGTGTATGTCTATATTTGGCTCAGCAGGGGTAAATGTATTGTTGGGTTTTTTTTCTGTGTTATGGCCAGTTGATAGTTAGACAATCAACTGTTTAAGGGTGTGTTTGTGGGTGAAGTTTGTGGCGTTGTTCTGGTTGTTTCTGGGTAGAGGTGGCCTCTTTGTTTTCCAGACATTCCCTCCCACCCGTCCCATTTTATTACTTACTGTAGTTTTCAGCTTTATCAGGAAAGAATGGTAGCAGTGGCTGTCTCACTAGTAGATCTTGAGGTGCTCTCCTTGTTAATACATGGGTTAGGCTGATTGTACCCTACTGGGGTCAGCAGCACCACTGGTCCTGGTGAGCCTATTATGTGTCATTGGGAGGGAGCTTGGATATCTTAAAGGAGCGTACACACTAGACGATATGCTCCCTGAGCGATATCGTCTAGTGTTCCCCGGCAGGGTGTGCTCAATGCCGTTCATGACATTGAGCACACCCTCTGAACGATATCATTAACGATATCGTTCAGCGCCGGGCTCTCTCCCCCATTCCCCAACATGCAGCAACCTGACAATATCGTCAGGTTGGCCTGCAGGTTTACCCGATGAACGATAATGACGAACGACCCGCAGTAACGCGCATTGTCGTTATCGTTAATTGTTTTGGTGTTAGAAATGGACGATAAAGTGGACGACTGAACGATAACGATATCGTTATCGTTCAGTCATCCACTTTAATCGCCCAGTGTGTACGCACCCAACGTGTGTATGATGGGCTGACAAAAGGCTCCCACCTAGGCCTGACTGGGGTGGTGAGCAGATAGTAACACTGCTGTATAGAAATGTGGCATGGTTTTGGTTCAGAATCAGATTTGGTTTTGGTTTTCTTTATGTGCAATCCAAATCTGAGATTCGTTTTTTAAATCCTAGTTCTGAACTAACAGCATCAAGATTCGGTTTTACTCGGCGTCGGAACCCCAAAAGTGATCCGAGCTGGGACGCGATTCGTCTTGGAACCCCTAAGTTTTAGTGTGTTTGTTTTTCAGGAAATCCGCTCATCTTTACTGCTGTGTAAAGCCGTACTTTCTTCTCCAGCATTATTTCCCTTCCTCCTCTTTACATATTATTATTAAATAAATAAATAAAGCCAATACATCTATTTGTATTTATTTATTTAGTGTAATGGTTTATTGTTAACACCTGCAAAAATGTAGACAGACATTAGATAATAGGTAATTTAGCGAATTGAGACAACTCTGTCCTGGGAATCAATACATAAAAAATTAAATATAATCATGACTTCTGATTTTCTATATTAATAAATAGTTTTATTTAACTTTGTCATGGGACTTTTAGAAACCTGAAAGGCCACCATTTGTTGTGTGTCCACTTGTCAAATCTTCAACTGATTAGTTTTTGCTGATGACGGAAAATGACTCTGAAATCAAACACAGTAACACTGAAAACTTCAATGAGCAATTGTGCTTTGATATAGACATAGTATTAAAATAAGACATGCTAATGAGAGAGTCTAGGCATTCTCAGTAGAGACATTAACATATGGTATGTTATTTGTAAGTCTTTTTCCTACAAGCTCTGTATTTGTTTTACTGCACTCTATTACTTAACACTTTAGTAACTGATTACATTTGCACTTAGAATTTAATGGCCTCCGGGAAATGGAGGCCATCGCCGCCTCCTCCCGCCCACAAACGGCTGCAAACTGTGAATCACTGACAGTCTGTTGCCAGACTGTGGGCCTGATTCAGACCCTCTCGCGAGCGCTGAGTGCTCGCAAGCGGGTTGATGGTGCCCTAGTGCGTATGCGCACAACGAAGGGAGCTCCGTCGTGCGCATGCGCGAGACCCGCATAGCGACGGCCAAGCCATTGCTATGGGTCTCGCACCAAAGTGGGCGTGCTGTCGATGGTGAGTGACAGCACGCCCCCTTTGGTGGGCGTGCCGGGGGCGTTGCTGCCCAGACGGAGGCGTTCCCATGGGAACGCCTACCGTCTGGGGTCGGCCCCACTGACATCACTAGTGATGTCAGTGGGAGTGCTTTTGGCTCTGATAGAGCCAAAAGCACTCCTGGGCTTGCGGCAGCGAGACCCTACCGCAGGGTCTCGTCGCAAGCCCGATGGTCGCGATGGTCTTGACCATCGCGACCATCTTTTTGGCCGCACGCATAAGCTGTGGGTGGTCACCCACAGCTATGCAAGCGGCCAGGAGGCCGCTAAAATTTTAGGTGGGAGGGACTGATTCAGAGCGAGCGCTCTTGTCAGAGTGTCCAGCTCTGAATCAGGCCCAGTGTGCGAACATGCAGGACCCATACAGTACATGCGCAGTAAGGGTCCGGCACCTGCACAGACTCCCGACCATCCGGAATCTGCGTTCAGAAGTTTATTTAATCCATGGAGACTTAAAAGTAGACTCAATACAGAGCGCAGAAGATTTCTTATGTTTTTTTTTTGAAGGATCAAGATACTGTAAAAGCTATTAAGCCAACATAAAAAGCCTTTTTAACAATTTACAAATGATTAGGAGTTAAAAGATTTTAACTACCTATTTTCTATATTCTTTCATAAGCATCTCTGTGGCTCGATGCCACAATTTCACTTCCGCAGTACAACCAATCTATAAGGATTTATATTTTACCCCATAAGAGTGTGCAGTATTATTTATTTATGAACAGTTATTTATATAGTGCAGACATATTCCACAGAACTTTACAGAGAATGTTACAGTCATTCACATCAGTGTGTGCCCTAGTTGAGCTTACAGTACATATTCCATATCACATATACACACCAGGGTTAATATTTTTTGCCGGAATGGGATTGTAATGCCGGCGGTTCAAATCCCGACACTGTGAGCCCGACAGGAGGAAATCCCAGCAGTGTGAGGTAAGTACCCTAACCCTCCCCTCTCCCCCCCCCCTAACCCTCCTTTAGGGGTGCCTAACCCTAACCTCTCTCCCTAGTGCCTAACTCTAACCTCCCCCCCAGGTGTGGCTATACCTAACCCCCCCTTCCCGCACACTAAACCTAACCCTCCTGGGGGGTGCCTAACCCTAACCTCCCCCTGGAGTGCCTAACCCTAACCCCCCCTTCCCCTAGCCTAACCCTAACCCTCCTGGGGGGGTGCCTATCCCTAAGTCCCCCCGGGGTGCCCTAAACCTAACCCTCCCCTCCGCGGCTAATAGGACAGGCGCACCGTACTTACCTCGGCCGCCGGTCACATAACTACATACCTTTTTTGTCAGAAGCCAATTACACACTCTACATCGCCGCTCACTCAAACCAGGGGATATATTTACTGATGTGAGGGTTTTTAGATGTGGAGATGTTACCCATAGCAACCAACCAGATTCTAACTATTATCTTCTAAAATGTGTTAGATAAAGTAAAATCTGATTGGCTGCTATGGGAAACACCTCTACTTCTGAAAACCCGCATTGTGGTAAATATACCTCCAGGTGTCTCCTGCTGAATGGCATATTGAGGCTAGGTTATACATCTGTAACCTACCAGTATGTTTTTGATATGTGGGAGAAAACTGAAGTACCTGGAGAAAATCTACACAAGCATGGGAGCAAATACAAGGGGCCATGACCAGGAATTTAACTCATGACCGCACTGCTCTGAGGCAGTAATGCTAACCACTACACCAACCTTTTTGCCCATATGCTTATAATGAGATATGATCATTATTGATAAACTCGTGAAATTATATTACAATTAGAGATGAGCAGTTTGGTTTTACTCAGTTATGTTTGGATCTCAAAAATGGCATCTTATTTACTATCCAGCTCTCACGTGTTTTGAATAGAAAATAAGATAAATCCAAACTTGCTTATTTCGCAAAAATAACCGAGTCAAAAGTGAACCGCTCATCCCTAATTAGAATACACATTTAAAATAATTGGCAACAACTGTATCCAGGTTTAATAAGACATATATTTTCTGGATATCTGTGTTTTAAATGTAATATGGCAAACTTACAGTGTCTGTTATTTGGAGTTCCACAAGATGACTCACTGATCACATCTTCCATCCTATGGAAAGAGCAATGTGTCATGGTTAGAAATAGAATCAGCAAAATCCAATGAAACTCTGAAGCAATGGGTAGACCCCCAAAGCTCACCATGTGCATCCGCCCTTAGATCTGTCATAACACCAATTTTATTTCATATTTAAGCCAATTTAATGTGTGACTTAAACATCAGTGATTTAGTTTCCACTCGAATTACACTGATATTTCATATTTTCATTTAATTCAATAGTAACCTGTAGATGTCTTCCTACCTGCTACTCTCCTCATCCATTAGCATACTGTATGTTCTTATTTCCATCTCCAGAAGGTCCTTCAGATAATACAGTATTCTACTGTCAGAATTCAAACTATCAGCTTCAGATCTAATTTTTGCCAACTCATCTTCTATCTTTAACATAACTTCCTGGATATTCTCTAACTGAGCAGCATAACCAGACTGAACTTCATATAGAGCCGCTTCCCCGAGAGATTTCTGCAAAGGAAGAAACAGCGGAATCAGTTAATACTCCTGGATTAAATGACCAGACAGAGGTAGAGGACAGAACTGTCCAGAGAGTGGAAGAACAATTACTTAGTTTAGTATATGTTAATTTTCTGGGAAAAAATTATGTAATCTGAGGTCTAGTTATTGCTTAGCACTGCTAAATTAGCAGATACCTGGATATGAACACGATTTGTCAACAAAAATAGTATTTTGTAGTTACTACTTATCTAATTAATTGGCAAATGGGAGAGGGGAGGTGTGCTATATACTGTATACATATGCCCTCTCTCTCTTTATTAGTAGATGACCCCATAATGAAAAAAAAAAATAATAAAAAAAAATATATATATATATATATATATATATATATATAGACACACACACACATGTGTCCTCTGATATCTGGTACCAAAATGTTAGCTGCTGATCCCTTAAGTCCTGTAAGTTGCGAGATGGGTTCTCCATGACTCTGACTTGTTTTTCCAGCACATCCAACAAATTCTCGATCGGATTAAGATCCTGAAAAATGTTTGCAGTGTGGTAGGGTGCATTAACCTACTGAAAGAGGCCACTGCTAGCCATCAGGGAATGCCATTGCCATGAAGGGGTGTACCTGATCTGCAACAATGTTTAGGTAAGTAGTACGTGTCAAAGTAGCATCCACATGAATGCCAGGACCCAAGGATTCCAAGTACAACATTGCCAAGAGCATCACACTGCCTCTGCAGGCTTGCCTTCTTCCCATAGTGCATCCTGGTGCCAACTCTTCCCCAGGTAAATGACACACATGCATGTGGTCATCACCATGATGTAAAACAAAATGTGATTCATAAGACCAGGCCAACTTCTTTATTGCTTCATGGCCCAGTTCTGATGCACACATGACCATTGTAGGCTCTTTCTGCGGTGGACAGGGATCAGCATGGGCACTCTGATTGGCCTGCAGCTATACAGCCGCATATACGCAGCACACTGTGATGCACTGTGTGTTCTGACACCTTTCTATCATAGCCATCATTAGCTTTTTCAACTATTTGTGCTACACTAGCTCTTCTATGGGATAGGTCCAGACAGGCTAACCTTTGCTCCCCACGTGCATCAATGAGCCATGGGCACCTATGACCCTGTCACCGATTTACGTGTTCTTCTTCTTTGGACCACTTTTGGTAGATACTAATCACTGCATACCGGGAACACCCCACAAGACTTGCTGTTTTGGAGATACTCTAACCCAGTCCTCTAGCCCTTACAATTCGGCCCTTGTCAAAGTCAAACAGATCCTTACTCTTGCCCATTTTTACTGCTTCCAACACATCAACTGAGTGTTCACTTGCTGCCTAATATATCACACCTTGACAGGAGCCATTGTAACATGATAATCAATGCTATTCACTTCACCTGTGAGTGCTGTTAATGTTATGGCTGATTGGTGTATAATCAGTGTATAATCAGTGTTTAAATCATGAACATATAGAGTATAATTATACATTTAGAAAATATGAAATACAAATATATAATTCCTGTAAATAATCTGCACATCCACTGATTGGACTATTTTGACTGGTGAAGCTTATTTCCTGAGGTCAGGCTATTGCTTTGGTAGTAAGTTCATGCCAAATTGTTCTTGCTGTATTCATACCATGCTATAAAGAACTTCGATTTCAACCTTCAGGTCCTGCACTGTCCTCCTCAACATACTCAGCTCTCTACTATGGCTGTCAAGAAAGTCTGTGCCAACTCTGCTCTTCTGGACAACTTCCTCACTCTTTAAGAAAAAAAGAAATACAGTATGTAGATCAGAAACATTAATAATCAATTTATATACACCCTTTTCAAGATTCTATCTATCTATCTATCTATCTATCTATCTATCATGGGCTTAAATGTTAAGTGTCAATCTAGCAGTTGCGCTCTAGTACAGAGGAAAAATCGTACTTTGCCTCACAACTCTCAGCGACTACTAGTGAAGAGATGGAGTGAGGCCCCTCCTGCTCACGTGCACTGAAGGACAGAGCAGGGAAAGATGAACAGAGGCATGTCTCACTGACTGCTTGATGTTCGGACAAAGCCTCTATTCTCTCCCCAGCACTGTATGGATGTACAGGTCTGTGCCTTCCTGTCAGCACCCAGAGCCAACAAGACTGTGGTAGCGGTGACAGAGATAAGAGAGAGAGATGGATGGGGGGGGAGAGAAGAGGAGAGAGAGACAATTGTGAGTGGGGGCAGGGATGAGAGAAATGGGGAGGAGGAACAGAGATGAGAGAGAGATAAACTGGATGATAGGGGGCAGAAATGAGAGAGACTGTGCTTTGTTTAGGCTAATTTGTACCCTACTGGGCTCAGCTGCATCATCTGTCCTGATTTGCCAGTCATGGTGGTCATTAAAAAAGAGTATGGATATTTAGGAAAGTTGATGTGGAATGGGCTGGCAGAAGGCCCCCATCGTCATCAAATCTTTATGTTAGTTATCCAGGCAGGTGGAGTTTGTAGTGCAATAATTAGTCGATCTTTCACATTTAAGCTGACCTTTTTGCCCCCCCCTCCCCTATACTTGTCTGGTCTAATTATTTTTAGATAAGTGGCTTGGATATGTAAGTTGCTGCTCCTGGTGGGGGTTTGATGGAGGATGCCATCAGCCACAGGGAGTTTATCAACACAAATATAAAAGTATATCCTTACTAAGAAATTGCACCCTTAGCCATCTGAAAAGAAAGCACGTTAATGCGCCTTTTTTATTTTTTATTAATAACTTAGTGCTTAATTACCATGATAGGTTACTGGAGATCTGAATCCACAAAAATGGAAAGGATTCTACCACCTCAATATTCATGAAAACTACTAAAACTACTGGTTCAGTAGACTATTATTATGCAGTCTTGTTTCATATCTGCATTAATTCCCAATTTCATTCCTGTGCAGAATATGCTGGTGCTATACACATAATTGTTAATAACGTATATAATGTTATGTCGAGTACACACTGGACAATGGCCCTGATTCAGAGCCGCTCGCTCTGACCAGAGCACTCGCTCTGAATCAGGGCCCTCCTCCTTTAAAATGGAGCGTCCTCCTGGACGCTCGTATAGCTGTGGGTGACCACCCACAGCATATACGAACGTCCAAAAAGATGGTCGCGATGGTCTTGACCATCGCGACCATCGGACTTGCGAGGGAAACCCTGCAGTCGGGTTTCCCAGCCACAAGCCCTGGAGTGATTTTGGTTCTATCGGAGCCAAAATCACTCCCACTGACATCACTAGTGATGTCAGTGGAGCTGGCTTCAGACGGTAGGCGTTCCCATGGGAACGCCTCCGTCTGGCCGGCACGCCCACCAAAGGGGGCGTGCTGTCAGTCACCATCGACAGCACGTCCCCTTTGGTGCGAGACCCGGAGCGACAGCTTGGCTGTCGCTGTCCGGGTCTCGCGCATGCGCACGACGGAGCTCCCCCCGTCGTGCGCATGCGCAGTGGGGACCATCGACCCACTTGCGAGCATACTGCCGCTTGCGAGTGGGTCTGAATGACCCCCTATGTGTAGATATTGCACCATGGGTATACTTGAGAATGATGTAATGAACGACCACTCGTTCCGCCTTTCATTAACATGATTGGGGCCGCATGCAACATCGTCAGATTTGATGTGCAGCACATCAAACCTGACAACATTGCATGCGACCGTGGGATCGCGTATCTCATGTATACACACTGCACAATATCTGTGATATATAGATGCAATTTGTAAAAATTGTAACAACATCGTCCCAGTGTGTAACCGGCATTAGTGCCCATTATCCACTATGTGCATGCACAGGCATTTGAAATGCCTCCAATAAGCATAACGACATATTACTAAACAATAATGACCTCAACATGTGAACAACTATGCTGCTACTTATAGGAACAGGAACAGAAACTGACGTAAAAAGTAAAATTAAACACCACTAGCTCTTTTATGTTGTGTCCAGATGAATGTACTCCATATTCTGTTTGCACCGATGATGGTAGCATATTACCGTACATATGCACCAACCACAACCATTGAGTGGACATAAACCTGTGTATCATTGCCTGTAAACATGTAGGAATCTTAACATTTATTGTATGTATGCTAAGAAAATTTGAAATGGCCCAATGTGCAAACTGACTGCAGGCCCAGCACTGTGCGGCAGCATCTTTACTCTGGTCTAGAGATCCCCTTGCCATTAGTATCAGGAGGTGGCTCCATATTTCAGGTGACAGTGAAATGCTAAGACATGTACTTTCCTGAGCAAAATGCATCAGTCGTGAAGACATAATCAACACAAAGAACGAAAGACTGGCCTGATAGATGTAAGCAAGTGAAGCAAAAGCCAACTATGACATAACCTAATGAGAACATAAATCCTAATTGCAGGAGTTATGAACTTGCGGTAAACATAAGCTCAAACCTGGTCAAACCTGCCCAGCTCTTCCTAATATTTAGCGATGTGTCGCTCAAACTTCTACAGACCCACCAAGATGTATCCCAAAATAATTATCCAAACCTTGTGCTTATACAAAGCTTCTAAGGCCTTCTGGTAATAGCTGGCTATTTCCTTGTATCGCTGTCTCATTTTCTCCAGGGCTTTGGCTAGGTCTGGTGCTGGTGTGCTGTCTACTTCAACATCTACTTGACACCTTGATTTCTCTTGGTGATTATGTTCTCTTCTCTGTAATTGAAAGAAAAACAGCATGTTTATGTTATTGGTAAATATATTGGAGAAATATCAAGACATCTACTTTTAGCGAAGTTTTTAGCTTGAAAGGTGTGTTATGACTGTTACCGCTGTGACTACATGGCTGGATTCATAGGTAACCACAAACAGCAACATTTTTGGGATTGGTTCAATTAGGAAACAGTTTAAATTTTCACCTCCCCCACACTTTTCAAAATGAAATCAAGCATGTTTGTTTAATACACACACATTTATATATATATATGAAATGGTATTTCAGCTAATATATATATTAGCTGAAATACCCGGGTTTAAATCTTCAAGTTATTAAGTTTTATTATGTGATGTCATCCAAAGGCACAGAACAGGCTATCTGGGTCAAAGTTCTACGCAGCGCACGCCTCCATGAGGTCCGACTGGGACCCCAACCACTCCATTAGGCATCCCAGACCAATTGCCACCCCTCTGTGAAGTTTTCATGCAAATCCATCCAGTGGAAGACCCAGAACAGGCTCCCCAAGTCAAAGTTCTGCCCAGCGTACATCAACGGGTGGTCCGACTGGGACCTCAACCCCCTAGTATGTCTTTTTGGATCCAATGTTACCGCTCTGTGAAGTTTTTGTCTAAAACCATCCAGTGGAAGGCGAGGCACAGATACTGCAGGTCAAAGTTCTGCCCAGCGTACACCAACGGGATGGCCGACCGCGACTCTAACCTCTTTAAAGCCTGGCCAGGATCCCAATTCATGGCCAGGATCCCAATTTTTGCAGGATCCCAGTCGGTGCAGGGATGTTTCTTCAAGTTATTAAGTTTTATTATGAGATGTCCTCCAAATCCATCCAGTGGAAGGCCCAGAACAGGCTCCCTGGGTAAAAGTACGGCCTGGTGCACTCCATCATGAGGTCCAACTGGGACCCCAACCACTCCATTATGCATCCCAGACCAATTGCCACCCCTCTGTAAAGTTTTTATCCGAATCCATCCAGTGGAAGGACCAGAACAGGCTCCCCACTTCTGCCCAGTGTACACCAGTGGGAGGTCTGACCTGGACGTTGACCCCCTAGTATGTCTTTTGGCCTGTAATGTTATCTCTTTGTGAGGTTTTTGTCCAAATCCAACCTGTGGAAGGCCCAGAACAGGGTCCCCGGGTCAAAGTTCTACTGAGTGTCCCCAGGTCAAAGTTCTGCCCACCATACACCAACAGGAGGTCCGACCGGGACCCTAAACCCCTTAAAGAATGCCCAGGATCCAACTGGACCACCTCACGTTGGTTTCATCCCAATCTGTGCGGGGGTGTCTGAATGTATAATTAGACAGACAAACAAACAAACAGACCAATGAATTTTATAAATAAGAGGAACATGTCATTCATCAGGGTGGCTACCTATCAAAAATTACCCTTGCACAGATTGTTCCAGGAGTAGGCAAACAAAATATTATCAAAACATCAAAACTTTATTACTGTTAATAACGTAAGTATCAAATATCTTTTACAAGACATTAAACATTAAATATTGTGGAAATTAGGGCTGAAAAGAATCATGAAGTATATGGAGGGATCACGTACCCAACAGTCAGGTTGTACTCCTCCTAAATGGACTGGAACACATTCTTACACTAACTTATACTACTGTAACTGACTCTTTATTAGCAACAGATTGAGGAGTTTCACCTCTGAAATTGGATTGGGTGCATTTTATCTTATTTGTCATTTATATATTATATGTGCGTTTTGTTTTGTTATTTTCGCCACTTATGAGGATTACGAACTGACTGTTAAATATAGCACTTTTTATCACCACAGTTTGTATTTATTGTGAGATTTTGTCTTCTAAGTGATATTTTATACTTAATTTTTTGACATTAATAAAGGTTAAGTTTTAATATTTTGATAAGAGTGTCCCCTCTACAGAGACTTTTTCTATACTCCAATATACTAATCTCTACTCATTGGGAAGCATTGCCAGTTATCATATAGTACATATAGGACATTTTAGTCCTTATTTATTATAGCAGTGGTACATATTTTGTATGAACATATAGCTACTGCATGAGTCCATCTTTCAAATTCATAATTCATTATATGTGTGCAGATTGTTTTTTTTTAAATGAAAACTGAAAAGACTAGTTTTTTGTAGAAACACCATTTGCTGCGATAACAGCTTTGTCTGCTGTAGTAAGTTTCTACTAGGTTTGCAAACTGATTTTTGCCCATTCTGCCTTGCAGATTTGCTCCAGGTGTTCAAGTTGGTTGGATGTTTGTTTGTGGACTGCAATTTTCAAATAGTGCCACAGATTCATATATTCTCAATCTGATTAAGATCTTGACTTTGACTTGACCATTTTAGAACATTCACCTTTTTGTTGTTCAACCACGCCAGCAGTGGTGGCTCCATTGGTGAGGCTGTAGCCAGTGGTGGGCTGGGCCAGGGTGCCATGTGCCCCCTGGGCTGCAGCGTCATGCTGGCCACGGGCAGTCACTGTGACACAGATTGCACCGCGTGTGTAGCGCTGACCGGACGGAGTTCGGTCAGCACACACAAGTGACAAACACACAGCTGCCGGCAGCGGCAGCTGTGTGTTTGTTTTGATCATCAGCCAATGAGAGTCTGTCAGACTCTCATTAGTTGCTGCTGCGCCCACTGCAGGAGCCGCTCCATTTTCCGGCTCCCGCAGTGGGCAATGGAAGAGGCATCATGATGTCATGACGTCTCTCCCATAATGCAGAGCGGCCCGGCCCGGGAAGGACAGACAGAGGAGCGGATGGCGGGAGCGGGGATTGAGGTAAGTGTTTTCTTTGTTTTTTTTTTATTACGTGTGTCTACTGGGGGAGGGGCAGGCACTACAAGGGGGAGATCACTACTGGGGGCACTACAAGGGGGGGACTACTACTACTACTGGGGGCAATACAAGGGGGGACTACTACTACTGGGGGCACTACAAGGGGGGACTACTACTACTGGGGGCACTACAAGGGGGGAACCACTACTGGGGGCACTACAAGAGGGAGGGACTATTACTGGGGGCACTACAAGAGGGAGACCACTACTGGGGGCAGTACAAGGGGGAAATCACTACTGGGGGCACTACAAGGGGGGGCGACTAGAGGGGGGCACTACAAGGGGGTACCACTACTGGCGGCACTGCAAGGTGGATACCACTACTGGGGATTATTACTGGGGGCACTTCAAGGGGGGGACTACTACTGGGGGCACTACAAGGGGGGGACTACTACTACAAGGGGGGACTACTACTGGGGGCAATACAAGGGGGGGCTACTACTACTAAGGACACTACAAGGGGGGACTACTACTACTAGGGGCACTACAAGGGGAGGGGACAACTACTAGGGGCACTGCATAGGGGGGAGGGGACTACTACTAGGGGCACTACATAGGGGGGAGGGGACTACCACTGTGGGCACTGCATTGAGGGATCACTGCTGGGGGCTCTATAAAAAGGGCAATACTGGGGGTACTGCATAGGGGGGAGGCTACAACTGGGGCCACTATTTAAGGGGCACTGCATAAGGGTTACCACTATTGGGGGCACTGCATGGGGGGTGGACTGCTACTGGGGGCACTATATAAGGGGCACTGCATAGGGGGTACCACTACTGGGGGCACTATATAAGGGGCTTACTACTGGGGGCACAAGGGGCACTGCACAGGGGGGAACCACTACTGGGGGCACTGTATAAGGGGCACTGCATAGGGGGATCACTACTGGGGGCACTACTGGAAGCCTGCATAAGGGGGTCCTCTCCTGGGGCACAGGGGGGCACTGCATATGGGCACCATGACGGGGCTGCCCCTAATCTTCATTAATCCCATATGGACCCGCCTCCTCCCTGGTACACTTGAGGGGGGTGGGGGGGGGTGCCGTAGTAAATACATTTTTCGGGCACCCTGGCTACATGCTACTCCTCTGCCAGGGCCGTCTGCATGCATTTGCCCTCCAGGCTAAAAGTTGCCAGCCAGCCCCTGGCTATAGCACAGTCCAAAATTCAAATTGGGGAGCCACAACAACTGCCCTTTCAAAAATCACCGGCCATGACTCACTGACAGTTGGTGTAGTTCTCCTATTTCAATTTTGGACTTTGGAGCTGCCACTGCACACCAGTGTTACTTTGGCCTTGTGCTTGGAAACATTGTCTTGCTGAAAGGTGAAGTTTATCACAATCTTTAGTTTTCTAGTTATCAGTCATTCAATTTTAACAAGATGCCCAGTCCCCATTAGGGAAAAGCATCCCCACAACATGATGCTGCAACCGCCATACTTCAAGGTTGGGATGGTGTTTGCTGAGGAATGGGCAGCCTTAGGTCTGTGCAACACATAGCATTTTAAATTGGGTCCACAAAACCTTATCACAGGTTTTAGCTGGGTCACTGATGTTTTCTAGCATTCTCCAGACATGTTTTTCTTGGGATGGGTACGGAATGCCGGTGCTTGGGATCCCGGCGGTCAGAATCCTGATACTGGCAACACGACAGGTTACAATCCAATGCCTCCAGGTAAGTAAGACTAACCTAACCCCTAACCCTTCCCCTAACCATAACCCTCCCTTCCCACAGCCTAAACCTTACCTCCACCCTAGTGCCTAAACCTAACCCTCCTTCCCCACAGCTCAACCCTAACCTCTCCCCCGTGGCCTAAACCTAACCCACCCCTAGTGCCTAACCCTAATCCTCCCCCTAACCCCAGTACACCTTCAGGATACCGGCAGTCGGGATGTCGGCGCCTGTATTCTGATAAATTTCAAGATTCCAGCATCGGCATTCTGAATGCCAGTATCCCAGTGGTTGGGATTATGACTGCATCCCGCTTTTCTTCAGTATTGGATTTTTTTCCAGCCACCCTGCAATACAGGCAAGATGGCTGCAGAGCTCTTGATATGGTTGAGTTCTGCACCTTCACTCTAGTCTCAGCCACTGAACTGTGTAGCTCCTTCAAAGCAATAGTTGGCCCCTCTTTGGCTTCCCTCACAGGTCTCCTTCTTGCTCTGATTCTGAGTTTTGTCAAGGCAATGCCTGGTTGGTATGATGCAGCTTACAAGCCTTTTCTATTTTTGTGCAGGTATATAACATTATCTTTTCTTAGATTGTTTTTTGATCTTTTTTTAACAGCTTTAATTCAGATTCACAGAAAGATAAATATTTTGGAATTGGGGTGTCACTGGTAGAAGCTAACTGAAAGCCAATTGTTAGTGAAATATCTTTAATATATGTAAACTTGGGGCTCCCACAGCACAGAGGGTGACTAATGATGCAAGCAGTATTTTTCAGAAAAAAAATATCTGTAGACAAATAATGCATGAGTTTGAAAACTGTTTTGCAATAAAATCACTGTGGAAGTTGCCTTTGTAATACAGCCAAATCTGTTGACCTTTTTTAGGGGGCTGAGTATTAAATATTAAAAAACTGTTTGCTGTAGTTCAAATTAGGGATGAGCGGGTTCGGTTCCCTGAGAACCGAACCCACCCGAACTTCGGGGATCCGGGGCGATCCGAGCCCAAGCTCGGATCTCCCTGTCTGCCCCGGATCCCTCTCCCGAGGCAAAACCTCGAGATCTGCTGTCGGATCTCGAGGTTTTGCCTCGAGCGGCCATTTTAAAAAAAATGCCTTTGCCTTTAATGGGCAAAGTGCTGATTGGCTGACAGAGCCGTCTGTCACGGCTCTCAACCAATCAGCATTATGGTGCTCATTTGCATGTAGCACGGACTCGTGAGATCCGTGCTACATGCATCTGTGTGACTGACAGTGACACAGAGCAGGTTATTGACTACAATGGAGGGAGCCGTTCATTGGCTGAGAGACGGGAGATGACCTTTCTCAGCCAATGAACGCTTAGCAGCGGGGTTTCCATGGTGATACCCCGCCGCTAAGCTCTCATTCTAGGTTTGTGGATCGCGTTTTCGTTTTTTTTTTTTGCCAAGTCTGGGGATGCCTACTTTGGAACGAAGAGGACAGAACCTCGCATAGGAGATGGTGAGTATGTTTTTTTTTTCACAGGTCCCCTATGGATACTTTACCGGACAAGTGGACCGATGCTACAGGTTACATAGGTGAGTATGTGTACATGTGTGTGAACTACAGGTACTAGTGGGCCCTTAATGCCCTGCATGCTGGTACTTGTGGTTCTCCAAGTACCAGCATGCGGGGCAGGCTAGCTGGGACAATGTTTGATATTCTTTATTTACACCACACCACACAATCAACCCGCCACCCACCGCCACCAGGGGTGGCGGGGATAGCCCCGGGCTATCAGCCTGGGCCTGGGGTGCCCTGGAGAGGGCGACCCCTTTATTGGGGGGGTCCCCAGCTCTCCAGGGATCCCCGGCCTGGGCTGACTAGCGGTCAGGGCTGATGCTGCGGCTGAGGGGCCCGGTGAAAGGGCTCCCCTGGCTGTGGCATCAGCCCCCCGCTAGAAAAAGTCCAGTGCTGGTTCTGGAACATACAGGGGAACCCTACTAATTTTTTTCCCCTGTATTTCCAGAACCAGGACCGGATCAGAGCCCAGAGCTGGTTGCGCAGAATACGGGGGACCCCTACGTCGTTTGTCCCCCGTATTTTGGCAACCAGCACTGGTTCTGACTAGCCCGGTGCTGGTTGTGCTTAAGTACAGGGGACCCCTACGTCATTTGTCCCCTGTATTTAAGCACACCCAGCACTGGGTTACTAATGCCCGGGGCTGGTTGCTCTTTTTTGGGGGGGTGCACGCCATTTTTTTTCTTTTTTTACACAGGTTTTTTTTTTTTTTTTTACCACAGCAGCACAGACGGGTCTCACGGACCTGTCATTGCTCTGTGCCAATCACACAGATGCATGTAGCACGGATCTCCCGGGTTCGTGCTACATGCAAATGGGCACCATAACGGTGATTGGCTTCCTGTCTGCCACTGCAGTGCCACTCCTAGATAGGCCACGTGTTTGTGCCGCCCACTTGTGTCGCTTAGCGTAGTCATCCAGCTACCTCGGTGCAACCTTTTGGCCTAAAAACAATATTGTGAGGTGTGAGGTGTTCAGAATAGAGTGGAAATGAGTGGAAATTAATGTTATTGGGGTTATTAATAGCGTAGGAACAAAAAAGGCCCATTTTATGTGATTTTAGCGTTTTTTTTTATTTTTTAAGAAAAAATCCAGATCCAAAACACAAAACCAAGAACCCAAAACACGGAAGGGTGGTTTTGGCAAAACCAATCCAGATCCAAAACACGAAGAAAGATCCAGATCCAAAACCAAAACACGAAAAGTGGCCGGTGCACACCCCTAGTTCAAATGCAGTTAATAATTTATACTTACCAGGTGTCAAAGCCACAGAAACACAGATCTTACAGTTTGTTAAAGGGTTCCTAAAGGCAACTTACTATAGAGGAGAACTCACAATTGTGGGTGGGATAGTTTTACAACTCAGAGCCCCATTTATCAAGTATCGCTTTTGCAATGCGATCAGGGCATGCCAGTAACGCCCCTGATCGCATTGAAAAATGCGATCCTATCGGCTGGATGTATTATCTGGGACATGCAGGGAGACAGGTTTCGAAAAAGGAGCCCATCCCTGTGATCTCTCCGTAGGGCAGTCGGGACTGCCGCGCATGCGCAGTCCCGCGGACTGCACATGAGTGGCTCTCATTGCCGGCGGAGGGTTCCGTGAGAGCCCTCAGCTGGCTGATATGCGGTAAGTTGCCATAGACTACAGCGGCTAACGCTATCTTCAGATGGCGTTAGCTGCTGGGGCCAATATCGGGAATGCGAATTGAAACCTATGGGGTAGGCGTTTGCCAGTGGCAACGGAGGGACCGCAGCAGGTATCAGAGATACCTGCTGCGGTCCCTCCTTCATACATCCGGGGGATACTTAGTATTTGAGGTAAACCCCGAAAACAGGTGCTTTCAGGGATTTTACCTCAAATATTGAATGATAAATGGGCCCCGTAATCTGCTATCACTACTGTACTTCACACAACTCACACAATGCAGAGTTTAACCTGTGATATGAGCAAGATAAGCTTTTGATTGCATTACATTAAAGGTTATGATTTTTATAGTTAAAACATCACGCAAAGTCTGAGTATATAAAATAAATATATTCAATAAAAATAGTAATAATCAAAAAACACATTGGCGCAGGTTCTGAGTCAGACGCAGCAGCCATATCAGTTGCAGTGGAGCAATGTTTTTTGTTGCAGTTACGATGCATACAGTATGCATCCCGATTCTGTACAGATCAGATTTGGACGTAAGGTAGTAGACACGTGAGGGGCATTCCTAGACAGTGACTGGGAGGTAACGGGGATGGCTAAAAAGATGATTGTAGGTGTTGCGTGTTATGGAAGTGTCGGAGGTGTGTTGTGAACATGCCGGGAAAATCGGTTGTGTACAATGGCGCTGAACTGCTCACATAAGAGGCCACATGGAAAACCTGCTCCTGCCATAGGGCTGCAGCAAGTTTCAATCGTGCACAAAGAGAGAGGGAAAATGTCTGCCGCACTAGGAATTTCCTAATAATGAACATATTGAAATAACCCCCTATATATTATGATTAGATCAAATAAATTATTCACTCAATGTCCATCCATGTCTATGGATGCTGACAATGGGCATCTCACATTGCGCATTCGGATGCACAGATCTCCACCAGGGAAGGACTTTATAGCGACATTAGCATAATGATGCAGATGCAACTGCGGCAAAGGAACTCTGATTCAGAATCAGCCCCATGTTGTTCATCTATAATTAAATGCACTTATACAGAGTCATAGCATAAATATAATAGTGTGATCGTAAGAAAGTGCGCCATGTACTATTATATTATTTGTGGAGGAATAGAAATGTTGGTAGTCCCAGGATAATGCAGATGCCTGGAGATACAGTAAGGTTATTTAAAATGTATCTCTCTCTCTCTCTCTCTCTCTCTCTCTCTCGCTCTCTCTCTGTCTATCTATCATATTTTTGCAATCGTTATGAAATGCCACCGGATCTATTCCTGGCAGAGCAAATACCAACGCCTGAAGCCCGAACAGTGAAGATCCCAACTAGGGTCGGTAAGTGGTACCTAACCCTAACCCCCCCCTTCCCGCACCCTAATCCTAACCCTCCCGGTGGGTGCCTAACCCTAACCTCCCCCCAGTGATGCCTAACCCTAAACCCCCCTTCCCCTAGCCTAACCCTAACCCTCCTTGGGGGGTGCCTAACCCTAAGTCCCCCCCCCGCGGGTGCCTAAACCTAATCCTCCCCGCCCTCCCCACTGCTAACTGCTAGAAAGCCCCATCTTACCCTCATTCAGGATACCAGGCGTCGGGATTTTGGTGTGGGGCTAAAGATAGGCATCGGGATTTAGATGCCTGTCTTTAGTTCCTAGTTGAGCTTCCAGCATCTGGATTCTGACAGGCGGCATTCCGGGCGTCGGTATCTTAACCACATCCCCATATTTTATCCTTATTACATATTATATTCTTTCTATTTCACATTGCCAGAGTGGAAATATGCCAGGGGAACATTTAGAACCTTGCCCTCTGCATTGCAAGACACAATGATTCTGCCTGGCATATTGTATGATAGATTGGCTGTACTCATGAAGGGGCTGAATATTGGAATATACTTTCTGGGGGCGATTCAATTGTTTTGCCAGCGGCTACTTTTTTAGAGTGCCTGACAGAGCATTTCAATAGTTGCTCCATCTGAGCGCAATAGGCGCCGGTACAGACATTTCTGCTCACACTCTCAGGAGGATGCGAGCAGAAATGTGTGAGAAACCCATGGTTAAGGCATGCTAACTGCAGTTAGGGCGCCCTAACCAGAACTTTAGATATTTAGATATTACCCCTGAGGAAGCCTTCATTAAGGTGAAATGCGTTGGGCCACAGCCTCACTTCCACTTACCTTTATTGACACCCTGAACCCCTGGAAACCTGCCCTGGGAGACCAGCCACAGAGAACTTTATAAGATAAGCACCTTCTTTTTTATCTTGTGTTAATTTTAATGTGCATTTTATTAACAAATCTAAGTTGATATTTACTACACTATGGTAGCAAATCCTCTGCATTACTAAGGAGCCAGAATATTGTGAATGTGGTGTATATTGAGTCCGGGACAGAGGAGTTACAGGAGAAAAATGTCTAGATTTGGAGTCTGGTGTTCACCGCAAGTTGTTATATGATACGCTTACATAACAAGCGTATACAGTGTACGCATATATATTGGAGTCTAAAGTAATTTTGATTGGTTATCTAAACTACTACACTATCAGGTGCTCGCTCTTTTTCCCCTTTTTCTCCACAGAACTTTAGATGGGTTTAGCCATTTTACACGGCTTAACCCGGTCTAACAGGGCACGAAGAAGACGATAATTAATGAGTGCCCAAAACAATTGAATTGCAAAACTGGCTGCTCATTATTTATCCACCTCCCACGCAACATTTGAGTCACCCCCTCTGTGTCTATTGTTGTTCCATGTACAGTATACAAGTTTAACTAATGCTGAAGCCTTCACTTTTTCGTGATGTACTCAATGGTATTTAATGTTATTGAGCAACAGCACTTGTTTTCTTCTTCTTCTACCACCATAGTCAGTATATTGTAACACTCCTTCTTTGAACATGTCAGCAGACTAGTCCATTACAGCATTTTAATAGACCAGGGAGACACTAACCTGCCCACCAAATCTTTATGGAGACAGGTTGGCTTAGGTGAGTACCAGTAACTTTTTTCCATAGTACCAATATCTTTAACTAAAAACCCTTCTGAAGCTTAAGGATAAAAACATTCTGAGTTTAAGAGTTGGACTGGCAGTAAAGCAGTATTGTCCTTGGCATGGGCGCCGAGATGGGGGGAGCGGGTACAGTTTACCCGGGCCCGGGATTGCTAGAGGGGCCCGGCGGGGCCCGGGTAAGACGTCGCCCCCCCTCCTTCACAGCAGCTCAGCACACAACTTGTGCTGGGCTGCTGTGTGAGACTGCTCGCGGCTGCTGCAGCAGCAGGAGCAGTCTCCTATGGTTGTGGGGGAAAGCGATTACACTGATCGCGCCCCCCCTCTGCTTAATGCTGGGTTGGGGGGCTTACAGTGCCCCCCTGCGCGGCGCTGAAAAAATTATATTTTTTTTTCAAGGGGGCATGGCCACGCCTCCCGCAATTAGGCCACGCCCCCTTTACCCGGGCCCAGCCCGACTTTCTACGGCCCTGGTCCTTGGTGAACTACAGTAGGACACATGTCCTCTGATACTGACTCATTACTGTACCTCTTCAAGGTCTCTTTTGAGATTCTCAAGCTCATCACCTAAGATCTGCAACTCCACTTCCAGACAACGTTTCTCCATATCCAGATCACTGCTGCTATCCTTTAGCCTCTTCACATCAGCAGCTATTGTGTGACGCAGGGCTAGTTCAGATTCATACCTGGGTGATTTAAAAATAAACTTTTGAAAAAGCTTGTAAACCTTGCTGAGGACATTTATTGATCATGTCCGATATGCCACTTTCAAAACATTGACACAGTGCTCAATAATCAATAGTTAATACTTCAATTTGCTGTTGCCATTATTTTTAAACAACTAAGGGCGGTATTCAATTGGTTTCACACCCGCGATAAACTTTTGCATGCTGGACTTTTCGCCTACATCGCGTAGTTTAGCGCGGAAACTTATCGTGCAGGCCCCCGCTATTCGCCGTATTCAGTTGCAAAAGACCCGAAAAGGGCGACACACAAAGTCAGAACAGGTGAAAAGTGGTGTAGGAATATGGGAAATCAGCCTGAACCCCCCAAAAAATGCAGAAACATTGGGGATGTATGTAGTAGTTCCCGATTAAAACTGTTTGGGGTATTTAAGTTCGCACAATTGCCACTAATTAGCGTTTTTGCACAAGTGGTGAAGAATGGCATAAAGCAGTATTTTTTGGTGAAAATAAGTAGTCCTGGCACATTTGGGGAACCTGAAAATGGGTGCTAGCATCTTTTTATGTCGCTAAAGTGAACTTTTAAATAAAATGAAATTCCTCCATCATAAAAGCACCTGCAATCCCCAAAGCACTTGACCCCTTCTTAGAGCACCCCCAGAACCTTATTTCGCTAGTTTGCGAACTTGTCCCCCCACTTTGCACTTTTTCGCCCCCAAATTCAAAGTACTTTTTTGGGGTGTCTTACAGGTTTTTGGGGAATTTTTTGACGCAGTTGTCCATTGGGGGCTGTCCCAAGAGTTCTGAGTGGTTTCCCCACCTTTGCACCCCCAAACCAAAATGTTGCACTTCTTTTCTCCACCTATTCAGAGACTAATCTTTTTCGCTTATTACATTGCATTGAGTTTCCACGTACTCGAAAAGCGGATGGAATTGAATACGGCGATACTTTTCTGACAGGCGAAAAGTAGCAATCGGCGATACTTTTTCGCAGATCTCGGCTTTTCGCTTCTAATTGAATAGGGTCCTAAATGGACTAATCATCATTGTGCCACAGTTTCATTTTGTCATCTATTCTATTCACGTGTTTCTATTCTAAGCTGGTGCTGCAAGGCTGGTCATACGGAATGCCATGCCAACTATGTAATTGATCCCTATGGTAAAAAGTAATGTGAAGACTTTGAACACTCACTTTGCTTTAAGGTCTTCTGCTGCTGTTTTTGTATTCTCCATGTTCAGCCATAGCTCTGAGTTTACAACCTTTGCCCTGTGTATCTTCAAAATAGAAACAAGAGACTTTTTAAACTTCTGGAACAGATTGTTAATTAAACTCTTCACAAACGTATTTTTCTTGGTAATACCACACTTCTACAAATACCCCATCACTTAACTTATTTATTATTTATATATTAATCTACTAAGGTCTGTTCCGTCTCCAACATGAATGCACAGTGGGAGCCAGGGGACACGCACCTCAACTGCTCCCGCTGCTACGGAGATAGGACAGACCCAAGCCTAGCAGGAGCTAGGAGAGTAGAGCAAGAATGCTGTAAGTATGGGGA
The DNA here is from genome assembly GCA_031769625.1 of Taudactylus pleione. Lineage (NCBI taxonomy): Eukaryota > Metazoa > Chordata > Amphibia > Anura > Myobatrachidae > Taudactylus > Taudactylus pleione. The sequence goes on from JAUIMM010000154.1 coordinate 10,674,121, forward strand.
TGGGAAGGAGCAGAGTGGGAGGATGGCGCATGGGATGAGCAATACACATTGGGTGGGCAAACAGAGTGAGCGCAGTGCAGGACAAAGCAGGGGATGGAGCGGGATAAAGCAGCATACAAAGAGTGGGCAAAACAGAGCAGGGGGTGAAGCAGTGATTAGAGAGGGGGGGTGTCAACCAGCTGGTGGACACTGAGTTCAACCAGCATATGCCGGGTCCCTTTACTAGAATATTTATTATTTGTTAACTAATGATGAACCATTTAGACTCAAGACCTCTCCCATGTTCTTTTACTATTCACTTTATTAATTCCGTTGCTTATGAATCTCTTCATTAGTTCTCAGAATTGTTTATATGACTTTTAAATCCAGTACAAACTTACAATTTTCAACATGTATGAGATGTTATCACGTGTAATATTAAGTATTGCATTTATTTATTAGAATGCTCTTGCGGATTCCAGTACATCGGGAAGACCACACGCACGCTAAAAGAAAGATTATCTGAGCATGCCCGGAACATTAAGAAGGGCATGATCACACATAATGTGTCATTGCACTTCAAAGAGAAGCATTCATGTGATATCTCTCATTTAACTGCCTTTTGTGGGATACAGGTTATACATCCAAATTGACGTGTAGATAATAGGGATGTGAGGCTGGCGAAAGCAGAGATGAAAAATATTTATAAGTTAAAAACTCTATCCCCTAGAGGTTTGAATGCGGATTTTGAAGTGAAGTGGTTCCTGATGGAATAGAACTTATGAACGAGTATTCATACAAATGGCATATAATAAGTGAGAAGCTAGTGGTCTGGTATACTACCTTTTAAAGAATAGTAATATTAAGATTATTAATGTGTATTCCTTTTTTCTTTTATATGTACATCTATGATGAATATGGAGCTTAACCCCTATTGTTACCCGAATGTATCTATTGAGCCGTATACAACTTTCGGAGTTGTGCGTTCCATCCCTCTACTCTTCCGTCTTGTGCGTTCCACCTATCAGCAACTTCTGGTTCTCATGACGAGTAGAAGTTGGAAGTATACTATGGTGCGCTCAGCTTTGATACGGAGGATCTTATGTGTGGATGGAACCGTTTATAAGAGGCAGCGGTGTTGTCCGGACTTTAAGTATAGATCCACTCATCAGCACTAATATTAAATTATGAGGGGATTGGATCTAAACCTCGGAGTGGACCTCGTAGAGAATTATACGGACTATTATACGAATTGTTTTCCGGAAAGGATATTCGTGGCTCCATGATTTTATGGGGATTGTAATTTTCTGTGTAGCTAATTTAGCCTATTTTTATCATTTATATCATGTTTTAGGTATACATTATTAAGTTTTAGGATGTCTTATACATATAGCAATATCGGGGTATCTGAATGAAGGGGTATGGAAATTAGATGTTTGCATCTAATGGATAATAAGGTGTAATATATGTTAATCACCTGAATAGAGAAATGGTATAAATATAATTTCCTGTTGGGTCTTAGCCACATCCTGAGGAAGGACCGTGTGATCTGAAATGCATAGAGCGTGGTGGACCTCTATTATACCTTAACAGAAGAGAATTGATGTCATCCGGCTAATTGTTTCCATCTGGCTGAGATTACCTTGACTCTCGGGTTTATATAAGGAGATCTGTATGCCTGTAATAGCCTCATCCTTCTGTTTTGAGTTTGCATATGGTAATCCATGTTTTATGCTTTTTATGGAATAAATTAATGTTTTTGGAGAAGCTTATCTTTTCTTCTTTGGAGACGGAGGTGAAATAAATTGGAGACCATCCCACCATAAAGATACCTTTATGTGAATGTGACAAGGGGTGTATAGGTGAGTCCCATTCCATATGCTCTATGTTTGTGGGGAGAATCGTTATAAGAAAGGAAGAAAAAGTTAACAAAAGAAACCTTTCAAGGACCGCTATGGTTTTTACTTGGTGAGTTCCTCTATCCAGATTAATCTGAACACAGCAGTGAATTGAAAGCCTGTGGAGAACACGAATTGGGAAAATTACATATCCCAGCTATACAAAACCTGTATGTTTTCCTGTGTTTTTGTTTAGACAGCGCTGGTGTATTACTCCATTTGTATATGTATAATTTTCAATATGTATTTGTTCACATTATTCCACACAGCGCCCACAGTTCATATTAAGCCACACAGTGTACTTTATTCAAATTATGTCAGACAGTGCCCACAGGTCACATTCAGGCTTGGACTGGGCTGCCGGGGAATCGGGTAATTCTCCGGTGGGCCCCCGGGGTGTTGTGGCCACGCCCCTTTCCGTGAGGGGGCGGCGCTTAGCGGGTCGCGAGCGGGGGGTGGGGGCATGCTGCTATGCATGGTCTGGCCCTGGGTCACTCACTTTCCGAGTATATCACTGTCGGAGTATGACAGTCAGTCCCTTACTGTGCCTGCAGGCAACAGCAGCCCCATGCAGTGCACCAGTGAACTTTCCCCTTCCCTCTCTCACTGTCCACTTCCTCGTGCAGAGACTAAGCTCCGCCCCCGCCAGCCAACAGGGAGCTGCTGCTGATGTTAAAGGAGAGTAGAAATGCTGCCTTGGTAACTGGGAAGAGGGGAGATTTCCATGCACAATACATGTCATTTCACTCTGAAAAGGTAACCCTCATTTTCATCATATCATTGTGTGTGTTTAAATTCATTATATATATATATATATATATATATATATATATATATATAAATCATGGGTGAAGAAACAGCAGCACTCCGGGAGTCTCTTTAAAACAAGTAGAATCTATTTAATCCATTATATGGGATAGCAGCGATGTTTTGGGGTAGTGTCACCCCTTTATCAAGGTGAATAATATGGCGGGGTGTGTGAGCCCGGGAGGTTCCTTGGACGGTGGTCAGTGTTTGCCTGGTGGAATATGTTACAATATCACATGGTAACCAGCCCACAGTTATTGTAAAAGTACAAGCAGATCTATAACATTGCATTGTTTTAGTGATACCTTTTTCATTGAATAAAAACGTTCATTGCACTATGGAGCGCCCCTTCTCTATTTTGCTCTAAACTATATATATATATATATAGAAGAGAGTGGCACTTTATAGAGAAAATGGTGCTGGACGGTTTTATATATTTATTGGCATTGGTTTGCGCAAATGTATCTTTTGTTTGATATAATATATATATATATATATGTGTGTATACAGACATACTGTATGTGAGTACATTTTATGAAATAGCTTTTTTTGGATGGGGGTGGGTTGCATGGGCAGTGGAGTGACCACGTCTGGGCCAAGGAGTTGGCGAGCAAATAGCAGGGGGCCCTGTCAGTGTAATGTGTACTGGTCCTCACAACTTCTGCTGGCAGACCTGGGGCCCCCTGCTTAGGTTGTCAGTCAGACTTGACAGCTGCCCCTTCCCAGTGGCACATACCTTCTCTATAGTTAGAGCGGGATGTACTAAGCAGCGTATCCGCAATGCGGTACATCCCGCCGGTTATCAGGTACATACCACGGTTGGGTACAGTGGTATGTACTTAGAATATCGCAAAGGACAGCTCTCCCAATTAAAGCTGTCCTTTGCGATGCCCCTGGGATAGAGGAACTTCTGGATTTAACATCCAAAAGTCCTTCTGTCGTCCATAGGTTTCTATTGAATAACACCACCTGACGATGACGTTACCCACCAGGACGATGCATTCCAGAGCTTTGTACATATGGAAAATGCGCTAAAACCCCCGAAAATTGCATTTTCAGGGCTTACTGCATTTTGCACTTTAGTACATCCAGCACTTGGAGACGGCCATCCTGAACTACGGTACTATACCACACTAAGGGCCTGATTCTGAGTCGTATATAATGGCAATATCAGATGCAGTGGAGAAATTAATTTTGTTTGAACATGCACCTGAGCCGCACCACAAATGTGTCCTGATTTTTCTTGTGCAGAGCCACAGTATGAATTTAGATACACGGTAGCAGAAATGTGTGTGGCATTTCTGGGTGGTGACTGGGAGGTAAGATGTGGGTGGCTAAATAGAAGCATGTAGAGTTTGTGTGTTATGATAGTGTTGCAGGCATGCCATTGTTAGTGGTTGCATTCATTGACACAGAACCAATCACATAGTAGGCTAGATTCAGAATGATAATCAGCATCTGCAATGGTTCTGGTGCAAGTTCGATGGTGCGACAATGGTGCATCTAAAGACGCAACGTATTGCAGCGTTTATGGACCCTGAAAGTGTGCACCTCAGTCCTTGCACATGTATGTCCACCATGTAAGGGCTTTAGAGTGCCTTTTGTATTTTGCATACAGTGCCAGAAACAACTGTGGCAAAAGACACAGACATGGATACGGCTGCCCCTGGCTTGGGCAGCCTGGGCAGAATAGAAGTTTTCCTGCTAGGGCAATATTGTAAAGCTGAGTACACACTAAATGATGTGTACCTAGCACAATGTCGTTTGTGGTGGGACCTGGCGGAGATGCTGGCATCGGCAAGCACATTTGCCAATGCTGGCAGTGACGGCGTTACGTTGGGGGCCATAATGCATTCGGCAACATAGCCTCCACTGACGATATCGCCTGTCGGACCTGCATGCAGGTACAACGGGCAATGTCGCTGACAATGCGCAGTAGCGACATAGCAGGTACACACTGTCCGGATCGGACAACAAATTGTCTAGTTTGTACCCAGCATAACAGTTGAGAATGTGTGTGAAATTAATAATCTTTATTCTAATCTGTGTTACTGAATGTGGAGAAGTCTGATGGCATGATAGTGGTAGGCGGAGAAGTCTGATGGCATAATAGTGGTATGCAGAGAAGTCTGATGGTATGATAGCGGTAGGCGGAGAAGTCTGATGGCATAATAGTTGTAGGCGGAGAAGTGTGATGGCATAATAGTGGTAGGCAGAGAAGTGTGATGGCATAATAGTGGTAGGCGGAGAAGTCTGATGGCATAATAGTGGTAGGCAGAGAAGTCTGATGGTATGATAGTGGTAGGCGGAGAAGTCTGATGGCATAATAGTGGTAGGCGGAGAAGTCTGATGGCATAATAGTGGTAGGCAGAGAAGTCTGATGGTATGATAGTGGTAGGCGGAGAAGTCCGATGGCATAATAGTGGTAGGCGGAGAAGTCTGATGGCATAATAGTGGTAGGCAGAGAAGTCTGATGGTATGATAGTGGTAGGCAGAGAAGTCTGATGGCATAATAGTTGTAGGCGGAGAAGTCTGATGGCATAATAGTGGTATGCAGAGAAGTGTGATGGCATGATAGTGGTAGGCGGAGAAGTCTGATGGTATGATAGCGGTAGGCGGAGAAGTCTGATGGCATAATAGTTGTAGGCGGAGAAGTGTGATGGCATAATAGTGGTAGGCAGAGAAGTGTGATGGCATGATAGTGGTAGACGGAGAAGTGCAATGGCATGATAGTGGTAGGAGGAGAAGTCTGATGACATAATAGTTGCATGCAGAGGGGTCATTCCATGGTAACTCACGTTGCAGGGTGATGTGGCGAGTGTGTGCATGACTGTCAAGAGCTAATGGAGTTTGTGTGAGGTTGGTTTTGTTTGCTAAGAAAGTGAGACGGGTCTTGCTTTGGAAGACTGTATACTGGAGTTGCTGATTGTTTGCTATGTGACTCTAATGTGAGTTACCATGGAATGACCCTCAGGTGTCTGATGGTATAATAGTGTTGTGCAGAAGAGTCTCATGGCATAATAGTGGCTTGTGGAGGAGTCTACATGCTGTCTTTGCAGGGGTTCCGTCTACTGGGTTTTCTTGTGCCATCTATCATGGTGTCTGTGCCTACATCCTTGTGGATTCTTTTTGCCCTGTGTATTTGCACTTTGTTGTTTCTGTTCATTCCTGTAATTGCTTGAAAAAAGTATCTTATGGAATATAGGGCCGGATTCAGACCCGTACACTAAGCCTCAACTCTCGCTATGGGCGATTGTCGCCCTTCTGCGCATGCATATGCGTCACAGTGCGCGTGCGCAAGCCAGTCATTGCGATCGTGAATCGTGCGCTCGTTGTACACAGACTGAGCGCTACTTTGAGTGACAGATAGTGCCGTTTGTGGGTGGTAACAGGGGAAGGTGCTTGTGAACAGGAGAGTGGTGCTGCGAACGCAGGCATGTCTGGGCGTCAAAACGGAGTTCAATGGGCGTCCATAATTAGCATGGGGGCGTCATTGTACGCGTCACCTGGTTGTATTTCAGCCTGCAGTGATCGCAGTGCTTGCGGCGGGGTAGGGTCTACCTCAAGCACAGCGTGCAGCTCTGATGGCTCTCGATGTTACTGATTAATCATACACTTCCTGGAGATGACGTGTGCTAAGAAAGAAAAGTGGGCGTCATTACACCAGCATGCGATCACTCTGCCGTCGCTCTCTAATACATATAGGGGTTGTCCTTACACCAGATGTGCGATCGCGGAATTTGCATACCCGGCCCCTGACGGCTGCGAGAGAGTGCAGCTTAGCGTCCAGGTCTGAATCGACCCCATGGCCCTCATTAACTCCATGGTCAAACACATTTAAACTAAAAATAATAATCCTAAAATAATATGTATTCAAAACGGGATTAATACTCAGTCCCAGTAGTTAGATTATTTTCAGTAGTTACATTTATATCATCCTCATAAAGTTCAAAGCTGTATTGGCATATCTATAAACACATTATTTTTTTATTAATGTCACTCTGTGGGGTCTATTTATTAATCAGGACAACCCTTTCACTGTTTTTTTTTCAGTATATCACTAGTTAACTTCTCCTTTATCTATTTACACATATTATTGCCAGGTCTCTGTTCACTGGGTACACGCACTTTGACAGATGGTTACACCACTTCAGCGGGCCCCTACTTTTGCAATCCCCTGGTGGGCCCTTCAGGCCCCAGTCCGACACTGGTCACATTATGCCACACATTGTCCCAGTTCACATAATTCCACATTGTGGTGGCCCTAGGTCACAATATGCCATACAGTGGCTGCAGTTCATGTTATGTCACATGTAACATTAATTATATTCCTCCTGCCCTGATATCAGCCAAATTATCACATGTTGATATAGTGCAACAAAGCTGTGAATTTTCAGGACAATCATTAAAATGATTAGATAATTAAACAACATACTGTATATTGTATAAAGCAAACAAGATTCTATCATTAACAAATATTTTTATTTTCCTTACTGTCTGTTCACAAAATTCTGCAGTAGACCTAAATTAAATCTTTCTATGTCCAAGCCTCTTTCTGGAAATGTTCCACTGCACATGTGCTGCTTCTCAATCACTTCTGATGCGTTTCATCATTACTGATTTCATCAGAACGTGGTTTTTGGATCACAATATCACAACTCCCTGATAAATTTAATAATAATGAAAAGCAATAAGCATGATTGTGTAGCAACAACAGGTGAAACCGTCAGCTAAACTCAGGATGATGCAGGCATTTGTTACATGATTTGTGTATATTATTTGAATATAAATTAAAGTGAATATTTTTGTTCTACTTTACTATCAACATATATTTACTATCAACATATATTTTGATCAACATATATGTTAGTAGGTATGTGTACTTAAAATACAAAAAATCCCTCATACTTCATCTTTTTTAAAATCAACTTAGAATTTACATTTACCAGCAAATATTTCATTCTATGAAGAATAAAGACCCAAACAGTTCTACAACTTCCCTTTCTTCTCAAATCAATTTAATTGACTCTGACCCTTGGTAAAAGCATTGAACTATCCCTCCCATATGATGTGCCTATCATATGCATCTTCTAAATAGTATTCAAGGTTTTTATCCCATTGGAAAGTATTGAGCCTGATCATTGCTGGATGTTGTTGTTCATTACCCTTTTATTAATGTCGAAAAAGATAGACTAAAGCCAAGCTGTCTCCATAAAGTGATATTTTGTGAATGTGTTCCATGGGACATAGAATGGGGAGCTGCTGCAGAGTGACTACTACCCAGTCTGTAAGGTGCTGTAAGAGGGAGGGGGACACTATATTGTGTGATCCATTCTGTGTGCTTGTGTATATATGTGACTTGCCTGTCACAGAAAAGCTTGTGGACATACTTGGGAAGTTTTATGACAGACTTCATCCTTTTCAAAGCCTGCTACAGATAGCTTTATTTTTGGGATGAGCAGATCTCATTGAATTTGGCACAAAGACCAAGCAGAGTCATCACATGCCCAAACCCATAATTTAAAGTACAATCTAATGAAGCGGGTTGCAACCCGTGAAACACATCATATGCTAGAGAAAATGGAATGCTATTTATGAAGTCTTTTTGGAATAATAAATTACCTTTTAATTTAATATCACACGGTTAGAAAATATTTTATTATCATCACAAAGACAGGCATTTAATATCGTAAAAAGTATATGGTGCCTATTCATCATTCTTAATGGGCCCATTACATGTTTCTGCATGTTTTATATAATGGGCCCCTTCATATTTAGGGACCTGATAGGGCCACCTAATGATCAGCAAACTCTGAAAGCTAACAGTTTTCACAGTTTGCTTTCGAGAATCAACGTAATCTTCATCGTCAAGTAGTAACAATAAACAGAGGTATGTTTTCAATCATATATATATATATATATATATATATATATATATACAGTCAGGTGCATAAATATTGAGACATTGACAGAATTTTCATATTTTGGCCTCTATTCACCACCACAATGGCTTTGAAATGAAACAAACAAGATGTGCTTTAACTGCAGACTTTCAGATTTAATTTGAGGTAATTACATCCAAATCAGGTGAACGGTGTAGGAATTACAATGGTTTCTGTATGTGCCTCCCACTTTTTAAGGGGCCAAAAGTAATGGGACAAACTAAACAATCCTAAATCTAACTTTCACTTTTTAATACTTTGTTGCAAATCCTTTGCAGGCAATTACAGTCTGAAGTCTGGACCGCATAGACATCACCAGATGCTGGGTTTCATCCCTGGTGATGCTCTGCCAGGCCTGTACTGCAAATGTCTTCAGTTCCTGCTTGTTCTTGGGGCATTTTCCCTTCAGTTTTGTCTTCATCAAGTGAAATGCATGCTCAATCGAATTCAGGTCAGGGGATTGACTTGGCCATTGCATAACATTCCACTTTTTAGCCTTAAAAAACTCTTTGGTTGCTTTTGCAGTATGCTTCGGGTCATTGTCCATCTGCACTGTGAAGCGCCGTCCAATGAATTCTGAAGCATTTGACTGAATATGAGCATATAATATTGCCCGAAACACTTCAGAATTCATTCTGCTGCTTTTGTCAGCAGTCACATCATCAATAAATACAAGGGAACCAGTCCCATTGGCAGCCATACTTGCCCACGCCATGACACTACCACCACCATGCTTCACTGATGAGGTGGTATGTTTTGGATCATGAGCAGTTCCTTTGCTTCTCCATACTCTTCTCTTCCCATCACTCTGGTACAAGTTGATCTTTGTCTCATCTGCCCATAGGATGTTGTTCCAGAACTGTAATGTCTTTTTTAGATGTTGTTTGGCAAACTTTAATCTGGTCTTCCTGCTTTTGTGGCTCACCAATGGTTTACATCTTGTGGTGAACCCTCTATATTCACTCTTGTGAAGTCTTCTCTTGATTGTTGACTTTGACACATATACACCTACCTCCTGGAGAGTGTTCTTGATTTGGCCAACTGTTGTGAAGGGGTTTTTCTTCACCAGGGAAATAATTCTTCTGTCATCCACCACAGTTGTTTTCCGTGGTCTTCCGGGTCTTTTGGTGTTGCTGAGTTCTCCGGTGCGTTCTTTCTTTTTAAGAATGTTCCAAACAGTTGATCTGCCCACACCTAATGTTTTTGCTATCTCTCTGATGGATTTGTTTTGATTTTTCAGCCTAATGATGGCTTGCTTCACTGATAGTGACAGCTCTTTGGATCTCATATTGAGAGTCGACAGCAACTGATTCCAAATGCAAATGTCACACCTAGAATCAACTCCAGACCTTTTACCTGCTTAATTGATAATGAAATAATGAGGGAATAGCCCACACCTGTCCATGAAATAGATTTTGAGTTGATAGTCCCATTACTTTTGGCCCCTTAAAAAGTGGGAGGCACATATAGAAACCGTTGTAATTCCTACACCATTTACCTGATTTGGATGTAATTACCTCAAATTAAATCTGAAAATCTGCAGTTAAAACACATCTTGTTTATTTCATTTCAAAGCCATTGTGGTGGTGAATAGAGGCCAAAATATGAAAATTCTGTCAATGTCCCAATATTTATGCTCCTGACTGTATATATAGAAACACACTTGACAGCAGTTTTCCTTTTTCAGATGTCTTTTTACTGGTGCAAGATGTTATATCAGCACTTTTACATCCCGCATATGGCTCCCTGACACTAAGCTAACATTAGCAGCTCACTCTCACCTGGCCAACTAGTTCGGCATCAGGAGCACCTTCCCCCTGAATCCCACAATCTTTATGCATCATGCACACACACACACACACACACACACACACACACACACACACACACACACACACACACACACACACCAAACAGACCCATGTGGTGCAGTTGTGTTTTAAAGGTATCCAGCCTCTTTGTTCCAGGAGTCATGTTTTTTTATAGCTGAACATGGCAAAGAACTCTCTTTGCCACTATATATATATATATATATATATATATATACAATACATATAAAACAACGGGATAACAGTGTGAATAAGAGTAAAAATAATAGATTTAAATAGATATGAGTGGTTCGGATTCCCAGGTATCCGAGTAGATCTGAGCGGTGGCTCGGATCTTCCCATCTGACTCGGTTTCCCCTTCGAGGCAAAATATCATCCTGGTGGCGTTATATTCTCATGTGTTTTGGATACTATATATAAGGCGCTGTGGTCGGGACTCAGAGCCATTTCTTTTTTAAGCCTGCTGTTGTATGCTGTTCTTAAATCTGCTGTATAGGCCAGTGGTTCCCAAACTGTGCGCCGTGGCACCCTGGGGTGCATCTGGATACTTGCAGGGGTGCCTCAGGCTGGTGGTCAAGCACCAAATAAAATTATTTGTGGTCAATGTAATGTAAATGTGTGGACAAACAGAAGCTTAAACCTGTCCCCATCACAAAACTAAACCTAAGGATGACAGGTAAGCACAATTTGCTTCACTTTACTACTTACTACATTTTTTTCTGAATTTCTCAATAACAAACTTTCGGCTTAGGCATGCCATGAAAACAATACTGCTAGTCTAGTGTGCTGTGATCCAAAAAAGTTTGGGAACCATTGGTATAGGCTATGCTGTTTAGTTAATGCGTATATGAATAGGGAGTGCATGCTGCTGTGCTGTACTCTGCTGTATAGGCTTTGCTGCTTAGTTAAGGTGTATATAGGGGTGCATGCTGCTGTGCTGTATTCTGCTGTATAGGCTGTGTCCAGACTCCAGACTTACAAGTGGCTGTGCTGCTTAGTCAATGTGTAGTGTAGAGGGGTTGCACACTGCTGTGTGCTGTGCTGTACTCTGCTGTATAGGTTGTGCTGTGTCCAGACCCCATCAGTAAGACATTCAGGTGCATATATAAGCCCTGTGACTACACATAGTTGAATAGAGCTGTGCCTGTGACATCAAAAAATGAAACTAAATAATTGTATTGTTTGTATTGTTTGGTGTGCTTTGTTTTGCACATGTGCATATATAAGCCCTGTGGCTCCAGTCCACACAGGAATAGAGCTGCGACCATAAATTTTTTTTTTTATTGTTTGTACTGTTTGCTGCGCTTTCTCGTGCATATATAAGCCCTTTGACTCCACACAGTATGAGCCATGTGCCATATTTGTAGTTGAACTGCCACATGTTTGTGCCACCCACTGCTGTTGTTTAGCTTACTCAGCCAGCTAGTTCGGTGCAACCTTTTGGCCTAAACTGGATCAAAACAATATTGTGAGCTGTGAGCTGTTCAAAATTGATAGGAAAATTAGTGGAAAGTAGGGTTATTGAGGTAAATAATACTCTCGGAACAAAAAAAAGGCTTACATTATGTGATCTTAGCAAAAATGGACTGGCGCACATCTCTAGATTTAATATTTTAAAGTACTAAACAAAGGAATTTATATAACATATATTTAAAATTGCAACAATTCCTAAAACATATTACTAAAAATCAAAAAGCGAAAATTTATCCTAATGTGGAATTATTGTAGTTCACCAGATAAATGCTGAATTTAAATCACTTGCTCCTTCACTGCATACAGTGAGTAATAGTTATTTTGCAGTCATTAATGAATCACAGACATAGTTACCGCTTATCCAAAAGAGTCCATTGAGGTCTGTTGTAATAAGCCAAATTTGATCCAGTCTGAAACATTTTGTAAGAGACGTGTCACCGGTGAAAGAATCAATAATAGGTGAATTCCAGTGCTGGTGTAATTTAGTCAACGCGTTCCTCTGTCTTTGCACAGCTTCTGCAGAGGCAATGTGATGATCTTCCACATAAACACATAAAAATACCCCCCCCCCCCCTCTCATTACAACAAATCAATTAATCTGGAAGAAAATGGGTGGGTTCATACATAACAATTAAAACTCAAGGATTCAAACACTTTAGATACAACACAGATAGTATTCGTTGACAATCTTAAAAACCCTTCAAATCGGTTATCATATTCAATGCCATTATAACATGACAATGACGTCATGTGATCGGGCACTATGTTTACATGGGTTTTTGACATTACCATTGTTGTGGGTATATGTAGTCTTGGTATATTATATATACAGCACAGACGGTGTAATGGTTAGCATTACTGCCTCATAGCACTGAAGTCGTGGTTCTATTCCCACTACAGACCTAACTGTGCAGAGTTTGTATATTCTCCTTGTGCTTGCGTGGGTTTCCTCTGGGTACTTCGGTTTCCTCCCACACTCCAAAAATATACTGGTAGGTTAATTGGCTCCCAACAAAATTAACCCTAGTGTGTATGTGTGTGTCTGTGATAGGTAATATAGATTGTAAGCTCCACTGGAGCAGGGACTGATGTGATTGGCCAAATATTCTCTGTAAAGCGCTGTGGAATATGTGTGCGCTATATAAATAAATATTATACTAGATCATGTGATCATGGGCCGTATCAGGAGACTGCTCTTGTTGCTAATGATGCGGGTGCTATGGGAAGGAGTTCTGGGGTTGCAAAGAGGGATCCCTCCGCACATCATGACCGTCAGCTACGAACAGGCGTGACTCAGGATACACACGCACAGTTGGCCGACTACAGAGGGGTAAGTAATGATGCTACTTTTGTAGCAGTGTTACTGATCGTGAGAACAGCTGCTTTTCAAAGCAGTGGTCCCCACACCAGAACAATAGTGAAATGCTCCAGTACTTACTTATCCACTGCAGCAACTTACATCTGGCCCCTGATGATGGACCGGCCATCTATATCTTCTCCCTGGTTTACCTACTCTCAAGTGTAACCACATTATTGTTCATTTTACCTCTAAGGAGATACTGGATTCTCTTAGAGGTTGCAAATTATACCGGCTACCTCTATATCGAGGAGTGGGTCTGCTCTTACTTTTCAATGTGTTTGCATACGTGAGAGTCTTCTGTAAGAATTGTGTGAATGGTGTATCCAGAGCTGGATTAAGGGGATGATGTAGGCTCATTAAAAGAAGGTGCCTCCACTGTGTGCAGCAATTAAATGGCTCTGGAGGCATGGGACATACCCACTATGATGCCATTCTGGTGCCTATTTTACTCTTTGCTCCTCCTCACTTCAAAACCTGGCTACACCGCTGTTGCTGGGGTCCACATGTTATGGGGTTTCCCTGATATATTAGCACCAACCTTGGCTGGCATAACCTAGTGCTAGTATTGGTGTTTGCATTTTGGTTTCCCTATGTAGCTGATGACTAGCTGCTGGAACTATTTTTGTATTTCTTATGTTTAAATATTGTTAATTGTTTATTTATTTAACTTATGTTAGCAATGTCCATGCCAATAATTATCACCATTATCACAGATCTTGCACCAGGGAGAAGCAGCAGCAATATATACTCCTCCTGACAGTCAGTGACAGGTGTATAAACTGCATATTCTATTCCTACATGGTAAATAAGATGTATGTGTTGTACTTGGGTTAAGCTAGCCTGCCCCTTCTCTCCACGTGCCTTCCTCTTTATTGGTATAGAGTTGTAAGTGTAAGATACAGTAATGAAAAAGCATTTAGCAGCTAATATAAGACTAACATCAAACTCTACATGAGCACCTGAAAATCATGTACGAGTAGTTTTACATGCAGATAACAGGTCCATTTTAAATCTCTGGTACTGTACTTAAGGCACCCAAACATCTGTGCTTAATTGAGATAAATTGGCATTTTGCAGATGATTGTCCAAAAAAAAAAAAAAAAATCGTCAATGTATGGGGTTCTGATTAAAAAAAAGTGATCGGAATCGCTAAATTAGGTTGTCCAACATGTTGAAATTCAGTGATCAATCGGGACAGTAGATTATTAAGTTGGGTACACACTATATAGATATATCTGCAGATCGGGTGATCTGCAGATGATGGTCGTTCATACACACTAAACAGTCATCATCTGTGTGTGGCTGCGGGTCCCGGAGGTCAGGAGGGCGTGTCAGGGGCATGTCCCGGTGGGCGGGGGGGCGGGTGTGTACGGGCGGTCTGCAGACCGCCCGTACACACTTGCCGATGGACAGATATGTCTGCAGACATATCTGTCCATCGGCTGTGCAGAACTGCCAATGCGATATGTCGGTGAATGCCGACATTCACTGGCCGACGGGCAGCAGATATATTGGCTGATCAATTGATCGGCCAATGTATCTGTCAGTGTGTAACCAGCATTAGTGTATGGTAATGATTATCTGATTTGCTAACCATTACTAATAAATAGGGATGTGCGCCCGGACCATTTTTGCCGGATTTGGTTCTAATTTGTTGTCCGACTTTGGATTTGGATTTGCCAAACTGAAGTGACTGGCTTTGGATTTGGATTTTTTACAAAAATTTACAAAAAAAGGTGAAATCACACAAAATGGGCGATTTTTTCTTCCTAGAGTTTTATTAACCTCAATAACATTAATTTCCAGTCATTTAAAGTCAATTTAGACCACCTCACAGCTTATAATATTGTTTTCACCATTATTGGCCAAAGGTTGCAGTGACCTGGCTGGTTAATAAGCGTCAGAGCAGCTGTGCAGTGGCACAGACACCACAGTTTAAAGCACATCTTTGAAACATTGCCACACAGCAGTGACAGAAATGAAACCTAGTGCAAGATGGTATGGTGTATGGGCCCTCCCACCCACCCAGTAGGGTACAGCCAGCAAAGTCACATTTGTAGTGCCCCCAGTAGTATGCCCCCATTAGAACTTGAAGTGCACCTAGTAGTATGCCCCCAGGAGTAGCGTCCCTAGTAGTATGCCCCCAGTAGCATGCCCTCATTAGAAATGCCCCCAGTAGTACTGTATGCCCCCATTATTAGTGCCCCTTGTACTATGCCCCCAGTAGTATGCCCCATGTGTAGTGCCCCAAGTAGTATGCCCCCATTAAAACTTGAAGTGCCCCTAGTACTGTATGCCCCCATTAGCAGTGCCCCTTGTAGTATGCCCCCAGTAGTATGCCCCCATGCCTAGTGCCCCCATTAAAACTTGAAGTGCCCCTAATTGTATACCCCCAGTAGCATGCCCTCATTAGAAGTGCCCCCAGTAGTACTGTATGCCCCCATTAGTAGTGCCCTCGGTAGCAGCCGCCATCCCCCCATCCCATGAAGTGCCCCCAGTAGCGCCCTCTTACACAAACACACACAAAGAAGAAAAAAAAAACTTACCTGAATCCCCCTTCCTGCCATGATCGCGGCCATCCGCTCCTCTCTGCACCCGCAGCGGGTGGAGCTGGAAGACAGAGCTCATGACTGAGCTCCTGCCAGCTCACTCCTTTTATGCAGCAGCCAATGAGAGTCTGTCTGACTCTCATTGGCTACTATCTCAAACACACTCCCGCCAGTGTGGCAGTGTGTTTGTTACAGTGTAGGGCAGACCACTCTAACTGCATTCTGCCCTACACTTGTGAAGCCCTGACGTCGGATTCTCTCGTGAGGATACGATGTCAGGAGGCTGCGGCTCGGCCTCGAAGGGGGATCAGAGTCAGGCGGTGAACACCGGAACAGCGTTCGGGGTGGACTCGGATCCCCTATGTTCGGAGCTCATCCCTACTAATAAACTGACGAGCCTTTCAAGATTGGCAGATCTGTGATTGGCTAAAATGATCTGCAAATCACTGAAAACTATCTGTAATGTATGGGTGCATAATGGATTGGAGAATCTTTCAATCATGGAAAAAAAATCACAGAATCCGTGAATTGTTTTTTTTTTTTGGATTGCTAACTCATGACTAAAAATAAAGAAATGATCTCACCTGACTTTGAAGTTCAGCAATGTTCTTATAATAGTGTCTGTTGTCACAGCCTCCCGTCCATTTCTCAGACAGCTCTTTGATCTTCAGCTCTAGTTGTTTGTTAGACTCTTCCAGGGTCTTCACTCTTTCAAGATAAGCAGCTAGGCGATCATTCAAATTCATCAGGATTTCCTTCTGACTTGGACAATAGATGTAGCCATTAACCGTTTTCATTTCATGGGTTGGTCTGTGTCCAGTATCTTGGAACTTGCTTGTTCTTGCATGCAGTTGACTAAAAGACATTATGGGTGATAATGGATAAAAAGATGCAGCAGAGGTTAGGTTTGCAGACCTGCTACTGTAGAGCATAATGATTAGTACTGCAGTGTGATTATACTGCTCCCATAGTAACACAACATAAGGAAGTCTTATTGCTTAACTTTAACAGAATGTTATTGGCTCAGCAAGTAAACCATGTCTGCCAGCTCAAATTTCTCTCACCTTGGGCTCAATATAATCGTTTACCTGCTACTTAATTGACTTAGTTTGCATTAAGGGATTGGCAGGACTGCAGTGGGTGATTATTCAGATAATAGCTTTACTTTGGCCAGGCTGAGAATGCCTGCTGGAGGTCACAGGCATTCCTGGAATGCCAGTGGCCGGAGGAATATCTAATATCTTCATTTAACCTCCCAAGGAGTTAAACTGGTTCACCAGAAGGAAGGTAGTGAAACAAAGTTAGTTTTATTCATTGTTCCCTGGGGATATGTCATGTTGACTCTGGACCACAAGTTTTAGAGAATAATAGGCTATTATTGTGCTCTGATTACATTTGCCATGAGCCTCACCTGTATTTTTGCACATGCATTATGCATTACAATTAAGCCTTAGAAAACATGTTGCTTTTCTCAGCCTGTGAGAACTAGCAGGACAGGAATGATTGGGAATGGTTACTTCTTCGCCCTCAATGCAACTATTATCAACTGTGTGAATGCCACAGAGGGGCTAAGATATTTCAGTGCGTTAAATTGAGAGGTGCATATAATGTGGTCAGAATACGCTCTGGTGACCAATGGAAAATTACTTTCTTTACTAGATATGAAGATTTTTAATATTTGGTTATACCATGTATTTCAATGAATGTGTTGAGACATCTTGGACCAGTTATCATCATATACTTAGATGATATACTAATTTACTTGCAATGTACAGCGGAATTTCATAGTCATGTAAAATAGGGGCCTATTCATTAACACATAAAATTCTCTGGAGATAATTAGGTTTAGAACTCGCATGGAGTTCTACCTAATTACCAGAGGAATTCATCATTCCTCCTCCCCATAAGTATCTATTCCACAAAGCTGTAATTTTTGTGATGACAGCTTTTTGAAAAATAGATACTTTTCCCTGCCTGTTCTAACTTACTGCAGCTGTAATCAGTGCTGCGCATGCGCTGTTACATCCGTAAAAGCTGCGCATGCGCAGCATTGCCTACAGCTGCGGTAATTCTGTCCCAATTTTTTAACTTTTATATATTTATGAATATGTAGTCTATGTATTTATGCTTAATTGGGACTGACAAACAAGAATGCTTATCCCTGTCCCATTTAAAGTATTGTTTTACTAATGAGCACATATGTTTTTTATTCATGATTACCAATTTTTATTATGATTGGTTAGGAGTGGTATTTAAGAGCATCTCTATGAGCACGGTTGAAACTTACCTTCTGAGGAAACCGTCATTTTATCCAGACGGAGAAACGCGTAAAGGACAGCTACCACTGCTGTATACCTTCCACTTGGCACTTATCATTGGAATCTTATTCAACCTTAATTCCTTCTACACCATCTAAGTGAGTACATACTGTGCTGCAAGTTGACTGGATGAGACAGTGTCTCTCATATTATTGCTGTCCGGAGCCAAGTAACTGCAGCCCGAGCAAGACGAATAACCTGTGGGGATTTACACCTGTTATCTGACAATCTGCTTGGAGCAATAGTCGCAGCCGGAACAAGGTAAACACCAGACCAGCAATACCCCAGTGTCTTTTGGGAAGATAGCTGGGATCATATACCGGGACACTACAAATCCTATGTTGCTGCTGACTAGCTAAATGGAACATTCTTAATCCTATATTGCAATTGACTAGCTTACTTTACGGGATTGTAATCCTCACTAATTACACTCCTTCATGTGTATCACCTGGTGAGGGGTGATTACACATTGATTTCTGCATAAGATTGATACTGCTTGCCAATACTGACATTTGGTACTACGATTTCTTCAGTGGATTTTTGGTATACATGTTCTGTAATGCTCTTAAGTAATCAAATGCTAGTTTGATATGTCATTGTGGCATATCTAACTGTTTCTTACAAGTATCTGACCTGAGCAAACATGCAAGTGAGCTCTCCACTGGGGACTAGTCTGTACTATCCAGTGGCAGAACTAGAGAGTGGTGGGCCCAGGTTCAAGAATATGCTTTGGGCCCCCCTATGCAGTGCCCCACGTAATGGTACCCCTATGCAGTGCCCCCAGTAGTGCCCCTTATATGGTGCCCCCAGTAGTAGCCCGCCTATAGAACAAACACACACACAAAATAACCACTTACCTGAATCCCCGCTCCTGCGCCCGCCGCTGTCTGCTCCTCCGTCCTCCCGACCCTCTCTCACTCTGCACTATGGGAGAGACATCATGACATCTCTCCCATCAACCACTGCGGGAGCTGGAAGGCGGAGCTCATGAGTGAGCTCCAGCCTGGCTCCCTCTATCTACGCAGCAGCCAATGAGAGTCTGTCTGACTCTCATTGGCTGCCAAAACAAACACACCGCTGCTGGGTACAACGAGTGTACTACCTGGGGCCGGCGGCAGTGTTTGTTGTGTAGTGTAGACCGCACTCACTGTGGTTCACACTACACTGTTGGGCCTGGGAGACACCGGCAGAGGGTGCAGTGGCGCTGTTGGCTGCAGGGGCTATGGGTGTCTGCACCACAGTGGGCACCGGTGCAAGCCAGTTCTGCCACTGCTACTATCATCTGTGTTCCTCAGTTCAACTGGAGACACCTAATCCCTGCTTCTCCTCCTATCCCACTACTGTAGAATGCCAATGGATCCACTGAACTGTGTCTGTGACCCTAAGGACTGCGTCTGTTTATCGAGAGAGGGGTTGTAGCCTACAAAGCCTTTCATCTGGCAGCCAGGGAGATCTCTCCATCATGCTCTCTACTATTCATATACTCATATGGAGTTGCCCATATTATTCAAATCATGTATTTTCTATGGATGCAATGTATGTCTACCTTGAGTCCATCTCTACAGAAGCCTCTGTGTGTTTACTCAGATTGAGTAAACAGGGAGTGGGTGCTTAAGGAAAGGTAAACAATAAAATGTTATGTAAAGGCAGTGTAACATTTAAAAAGGAACAATAATGCTGTGTAGCATAAGTATTTGAAGTACTTAATAGAATATTTAACAACTA
The DNA here is from genome assembly GCA_031769625.1 of Taudactylus pleione. Lineage (NCBI taxonomy): Eukaryota > Metazoa > Chordata > Amphibia > Anura > Myobatrachidae > Taudactylus > Taudactylus pleione. The sequence goes on from JAUIMM010000154.1 coordinate 10,694,001, forward strand.
CAGTTTACACGTTGCTTAATTTGTACCAGGATTGCAGAGCTGTTCCATGCAGCCCTGAATATGTTTCCTTTGAATATGTGCAGAGGGTGGAAGAAAACTACAAGACACATGGGAGCAGCTCAGGGTCCGGTCACTTAGAACAGTACTTGCATAAGGCTGTGCCTGTACTTCCACTGCCTGGGCACATTAGATACAAATGACACAAATTAAATATCCCAATTTTAAAGTACTACAGACTATGCTAGTACTATATAAATAAATGCTGATTAGTAATGTATCACAGCACCAGACAGTGGAGAAAACAGTGGGGAATACAGGGTATTCATAAATTAGGGACATACAGGGCAGACACGGAATGGGTATGATATACTGCCGGCCGCATGGCCGGCGGTTCGACTCCCGTCAGCGGCAGCCCGACAGGAGCAGAGTGCGAAGCAGCGCAAGCCCGACAGTGCTGGAACTCCCGATCGTGGCTAGGTAAGTATCTGCTAACCTAACCTAACCCTCCTTAGGGGTCCCTAATTCTAACTTCCCCCCCAAGTGCCTAACCCTAATCCCCCCTCTAAGTGCCTAACCCTAACCGCCCCCTTCCCCGCTGCCTAATCCCCCGGGGGGTTGCCTAACCCTAAGTCCCCCCCGGGGGTGCCTAACCCTAACCCTCCCTCCCCCTAGCCTCCGTCGCTACGGGTTTCGCACCAAAGCGAGGCAGCTGACGATTGTGATCGACAGCTTGCCCTGTTTTGGAGGCGGGCAGGGGGGGTGGCTGGCCAAACGGAGTTGTTCCCGAAGAAACGCCTGCCGTTTGGGGGCGGCCCCACTCACATCACGATTGATGTCAGTGGGTGAGCTTCCAGCTCTATTAGAGCCGAAAGCTCACTGGGGCTTGCGGGAATGAGACCCTACCACAAGGGTCTCGTCACAAGCTCCGATGGTTGCGATGGTAGTGACCATTGCAATCATCACCTGGCCACTTGCTAAAGCTGTGGGTGGTCACCCACAGCTTAGCGAGCGGCCAGGAGGCCTTCTTTAAAAAAAAACAGGGACTCCCTGATTCCGAGCGAGCGCTCTCAAAGAGCGTCCGGCTCTGAATCAGGCCCTTAATCCGTTAATTTAAAAAACAGATGAACCTTTTTGCCTTATAAATATTATAAGTGTGAAGACATTGTCTGTATGCCTTTCATCCTATTCTAATCCACCGCAAGTATGAGCTGAGCACCAAGACTGATGCTGCCTCACAGTACTCGCAAGCTGGCGCTGCTACTGGAGCCGTGGACAGAGTGTTGCTGGATGCACGCTGTTTGTGCTGTGCCGCTGGCAGAAGAACACCATCAGAGTCTTGGCTACGATAACACAGACCTGGAACCCCCGCAGCAGATTAGGTGACGTAACCCACTGCTTAGATAGGGAAGGTCTAGTGTGGTTGCCCGCTTGTATAGTGAACAATCAGTGGATGTTCACAGAATAGGACATAACAATGATTTATTACTCCTAGGATGAAAGGACAGACTCAGATTATATAATATCTGCTACCAGTTTTTTACTGATTCCCCAGTGAATGAAAGGAACTGTTTTGATTAGATATTGACTACATACTGTGTGTGTTAGCTTTGAGCACAATAAAGCTGAAGTCTGAAGGCTGTGCTAACAATGCCAGATAATATCTCCAATTAAAGGAAAGAGCTGGACTTCCGTGACCTTTTATTGAGATATATATATTTTTTCTTTTCTTTTTTAATTTTTTGTTTTAAAATAAGAGCCTAATCAGCTCAGTTTTATACAAATACATATACTAATTATACAATCTTATATATACATGTCAATTGAATCGCTGTTAATTAACATCTGAAATAATGCCAAGGTTCTTTCATTCTGCATGGAAATGCATTTAGCATATTATACTAATTGAATAAATAATTGTTTATTATATGTGTATGTTTTCTATATGCCGACAAAGGTGTTCTCAGCGACGTAAATTATTATCTTCTTCATTTGGGTGCACTATCTTATGCTCCTATTTGAAAAATGGGGGGGGGGGGGCTATGCTCTTTCTGGCACAGGGCACGTAAAAGTCTAGTTACGGCTCTGGTGCCAAGTGTCTTTTCATGAAACTTTTTACCTTTAAATGAGCAGCTTCTGCTGATTAAAATGATACACTCGCAGTCACACACAGTATGTAGCCATGCCGCATATCATTTTAATCAGCAGAAGCTGCTTGTGCTTCCTATTTGCATCAATTTGCGAATGAAACATATATGAAGTAAAAAGTCGCATGAAAAGAAGCTCAGCACTACCGTGTCGAATGGCGCTCATGCATTATGTTTAACGTGACTTGTAGCTCACGGCGGTAAGATGTACAGTACTGTGCAATACTTTTAGGCGGGTGTGGAAAAAATGCTGCAAAGTAAGAATGCTTCCAAAAATAGAAGTGTTAATAGTTTATTTTTCTCAATTAACAAAATACAGAGTGAATGAACGTAAGATAAATCTAAATAAATTCAATATTTGGTGTGATCACCCTTTGCTTTCAAAACAGAATCAGTTCTTCTAGGTACACTCGGACACAGTTTTTGTAGGAACTCGGCAGGGAGGTTGTTCCAAACATCTTGGAGAACTAACCACAGATCTTCTGTGGATGTAGACTTGCACAAATCCTTCTGTCTCTTCATGTAATCCCAGACAGACTCAGATGATGTTGAGATCAAGCCTCTGTGGGGGCTATATCATCACTTCAAGGACTCGTTGTCCTGCTGCAGAATAAACTTGGAACCAGTCAGATGCCTCTGATGGTATTGTATGATGGATAAGTACCTGCCTGTATTTTTCAGCATTGAGGACACCATTAATCCTGACCAAATCCCCAACTCCATTTGCTGAAATGCAGCCCCAAACTTACAATGAACCTCCATCATGCTTCACTGTTGCCTGCAGACACTCAATATTCCAGTCCTTCGATAAACAAACTGCCTAATGTTACAGCCAAATATTTAAGTTTTTGACTCATCAGTCCAGAGCACCTGCTGCCATTTTTCTGCATCTCAGTTCCTATGTTTTCATGCATAGCTGAGTCGCTTGGCCTTGTTTCCACGTCAAAGGTAAGACTGTCCACAATTCTTCCATAAAGACCACTTCTGGCCAGACTCCTCTGAGCAGTAGATGGGTGTACCTGGGTTGCACTGGTCTCTACCAGTTCTGAGCTGATGGCACTGCTGGACATCTTCCAATTTGATGGAAGTAAGCATGATGTGTTTTTCATCTGATGCACTAAGTTTCCTTGGCCGACCACTGCGTTTATGGTCCTCAACTTTGCCCGTTTCTTTGTGTTTCTTCAAAAGAGCTTGAACAGCACATCTTGAAACCCCAGTCTGCTTTGAAATCTTTGCCTGGGAGAGACCTTGCTGATGCAGTATAACTACCTTGTGTCTTGTTGCTGTGCTCAGTCTTGCCATGGCGTATGACCTGTGACATGAAACTGGCTTCCACAACCTCACCACAGAGTTTGGCTCTTCCTCACCCAGTTTGAAGCCTCCTACACAGCTGTTATTGACTATGTTTCAACCTACATATGAAATGATAATCATTATCACCTGTTTGTTATGATTTGTTAATCATACACCTGACTATAATCCTACAAATCCCTAACTTTGTGCAAGTGTACCTAAAATAATTGATGCTGTTTTGAAGGCAAAGGGTGGTCACACCAAATATTGATTTGATTTAGATTTCTATTCATTCACTTTGTATTTTGTTAATTGATATAAATAAACTATTAACACTTCTATTTTTGAAAGCATTCTTACTTTGCAGCATTTTTCCACCAATTCCTAAAACTTTTGCACAGTATTGTATGTGGCCACATCTGTATGCAGAGAAAGGTTACCCACTTTGAGCGGCTTCAGTCGCAACCATCTGAAGTGCCATCGGGACTTGTACCAGCCCCATACTGTCACCATCCTGGCTAGTTTTTACCTTTTGTGACTTACCTCTGCCAGCTGCTCCATGGATCTGTGTTTGTAATTCTCCTGGGACATCTGCTCTGGCTGAATCATGCTGGCTGTGACATCTCTGTGTGTGCAGACTGCTCTCCTTCCCACACTGATTGATTAATCACCTGGACCCTGCTCTGTCTGTGAGCATTGCTAGTCTTAATTGGAATCACAGGTGTGGTCCTGATTCTCAAGGGCTGCAGGGATGATTACTTCCTCTGCATGTTGTGCCTTGCTCCACTCAGAATGCCACTGTCAGACCACCTGTCTGTGTCCACCAATCGCTGCCAGACTCTAGGTATATAGATCCTCCTCTAATAGCACTCTGTGCTTGAACATCTTGTTACGTTCCGTGGTGTACTACTTTTGCTATAGCTGTACCTCTGTGTACCAGTATGTCCCAGGCTCCTGCTGGTTCCTAGCCCAGTGCTATCCGTAAGCCTGCTACACTACAAGCCTCTCACCTACGGCTACCAGGCCGCTCCAAGTGGCTTCCATGCTACTAGTTTCTCCACACGGCTCCCAGGCTGCACCAAGTAGCTTCCACGCTACCATCTCTCACCCATGGCTCCCAAGCCGCACCAAGTAGCTTCCACGCTACCATCTCTCACCTACGGCTCCCAGGCCGCTCCAAGTGGCTTCCACGCTACCAGCTTCTCCACACGGCTCCCAGGCCTCACCAAGTAGCTTCCACGCTACCATCTCTCACCCATGGCTCCCAGGCCGCATCAAGCAGCTTCCACGCTACCATCTCTCACCTATGGCTCCCAGGCCACTCCAAGTAGCTTCCACGCTACCATCTCTCACCAACGGCTCCCAAGCCGCTCCACGTAGCCACCCAACTGCCAGCATCTACCCATGGCTATCCAGCCACTCCATGTAGCCACCCAGCTACCAGCATCTACCCATGGCTATCCAGCCGCTCCAAGTAGCCACCCAGCTACCAGCGTCTACCCATGGCTATCCAGCCGCTCCACATAGCTACCTAGCTACCAGCATCTAGCCATGGCTATCCAGCCGCTCCACGTAGCCACCCAGCTACCAGCGTCTACCCACGGCTATCCGGCCACTCCACGTAGCCATCCAGCTACCAGCGTCTACCCACAGCTATCCAGCCACTCCACGTAGCTACCCAGCTACCAGCGTCTACCCACGGCTATCCAGCCACTCCACATAGCCACCCAGCTACCAGCATCTACCCACGGCTATGCAGCCGCTCCACATAGCCACCCAGCTACCAACGCCTACCCAGTATACTTAACCTACTCAATCCACACTCAGCTAGATAAGTAACAGGCAACAGACCCTATGTAATGGGGGCTGTATTAGGCAGGGTCGGATCTAGACTGCTCTTTTAGGGGGGGGGGGCGATTTAATGATTAATCTCAACTCATCCTCTTTCCTGTCCTGGCACCTCCCCTTTCTGGTGCCAACTCCTCCCCTTTATTGTTTTTTTTTAATGGGTGGTCATGTGGACTATTCCAATTTATATATCTTTATTTATTCACTGTGTGACTTGTGTACATGTATAATACAGTACAAAGGGGGATATCCAATTAGCCCTGATATATTTTCAGGGATGAAAAATGGGGATTTTTTGCCGATAATCCCTGTTATTCACCCATTTTTTATTCCAGGTATCCTATTTGTTTGGCAGAACCAAGAGGATATTTTGGTCGAAAACACAGGATCTGCAGCTGCGAAAAACACATCACTTTTCAGGAATAATTTTTCGTGACACCTCAGGTCCCCCCAAAAAAGTGCCAATAAGTGCCGACATCGGGCCGGACTTTGAGGCTAAGTGGATAGCCCCGGGAGATCCATTAGTGCCCGAATAATGTTTAGGGATAATTGGATACCGCCCAAAGTGTGCTAAATGCATCGATACAACCAGGGCTTAATATGTTCCTAGAAAGGTGGTGTAACTCACCTCCCTTGCCGCCTACTCCACCCCCACAAACATTAGAGGCCAAAACAATGTGAAGACTCTTGACACACACACACACTCTATTGTGTAAAGGAAACTTTAAAGTGAATGGCCGAGGGCCTGGGGGCTAGAAGCTTTGGTGGCTATGACAGTGTGTAATACATTTTAGATGCTTTTTTAGCACTCTTGCCATCAGTCTACAATGTTAGGCCACTTAAAAAGGAAAAAGAAAAGTTCTCTATCCCACCATCTCTACAGCACCATCTTCCTGTGTTTCACAAGCACCAGCACCCCATTCCCATGTCTTTACTCCATCACCACCCCCCTGTGTCTCTCCAGCTTACCCCCTTGTGTCTCTCACCATTAGTTCCCTGCTCCTGTGTCCCCCACTAGCAGCTCCCTGCCCCTGTGTCTCCTCTCCCACCAGCAGCTTATCCCTTCCCCCTCTTGTCCCTCTAGCAGCAGTTCACCTTCGTGCCTGCCCTGGCCCTTGCTCCTCTTCATGGCTCCTCAGTGCACTGTGCAGCAGAAGTGAAGGCATGAAGTCACATACACTGTGCCGCATAAGGAACCGCCGGGACGCAGGGCCAAAAAGTGAGTGACAGGGAGGGACAGGCTGCGGGTGGAGGAGGAGGATGAACATGGAGCAAGAAACCAAGGATGGGGAGGTCTCCCCTCCAGACATGTGTGGGCAGTTCCTCCTACACAATGCTTGGGACACATAGCACCAGATCCTACTGAAAGTAGGCACAGGAAGAAACAATTAGTCATGTGCCAGCCCCGGCTGGGTAAACTCATTAAATCTGCAGCCACTTACCTGGGTGAGGCAGACCTGGGTGAGTACATGCCACCGGGTGTGCAGTGAGAGGGTGTAGTGTAGCCGGAGAGCTAGAGAACACCTGCTGCTGGCTGCTACTACATTTTCTAACTCTGCTACTATAACTGAAGCTGAGTCGCTCCGTTGACTGAGCTTTCAGCCCTCCCTTCCCCCCGAACTCTGTGCCTGACTTGTGCAAGACTCGGTGCTCTGTGCCCTTAGCCAGCGTTATCCTGGGAGCTGACTGCAGTGCTGCAGCTCTCCCAGGCACCCGACCTCTGATGACAGCACAGCGCTGCCTCACCAAGCACATGGGCTTACGCTGCTGAACTATATATGAAAAGCTCCTTATTAGAGTTCTCAGCTGGGGTGTACCGATAAGTGGATGGGGAGGAGCGGACCTTAACCATTTCAATACAGGATGCATTGCAGAGAGATAATCAAGGATGATCATGATCAAGGAGTCAGACGGACTGTGCTAGGGGGAGGGCAATCCCTCTTATCGCCCCTCCCTGGATCTGCCACTGGTATTAGGTAACCCAAACTAGCAGCAACACCCTAATTTCAAAATGATTAGAGAATGTGTTTCAGTGTGCAGGGACCTCTTGACTTTTGACAGTGCCTCAACCCCACCTACCCCCTGCGACCATCCATCTAATGACCATACCGGTGGGCCACTGTCTCAGTACAAAGTGACCCTGCACAATATAATTTCATACCCCTCTACAGCCAACTATTGACCTTTCCTAGTCAGTTCATACAATATAATCACAAACTCTATCTATGATCCTCAATCCAAATCAATTCATGCCAATTCATCCATTAAATTTAATTCATGCTTCCAGGTAAATTAATTCACACCACAGTAAATCAATGCCTCCAATAAAATGAATTACTCCTTCAGCACCCTTCACTTCAATTTATTTCTATTCCAATATCTTGTATATGTTTCTGCCACAGCATACACACACGTACAGACACATGCACACACATAAACTGTGTCACATACACAGAGTCACAGACACACACAGGAGTTAACAAAGAGAGAGAGAGAGAGAGAGACTCAAAGGGTCATATGCATTCAAAGGGTCAGTCATACAAAGCCGGACACACACAGTAAAGGAGACACAGGGTCACATATGCATAGTCACATAGATATACACAAGGATATAAAGTCACACAAAAGGTTACACACACACAAAGACATATAGAAAAGACTCACATGGACTCAAATACACACACACAGACACAGACTGGGGCTTAAAAGATAGTGTTCTCCTGGGGCAGATTGGGATGGAAATCCAGACCGGACATTTTTGGAAGCAGCCATAATGAGAGCGGGGTCTGTTGAGGGGGGACGGGATCCCTCCTCATAGGGCCTGATTCTGAGATGGACGCAGTTGAAGCCTTCCTTGCATCTTTGCTGCAGTTGTATCTGTGACTTTATGCTTATGCCACTAAAATGCCCTTCCCTGAAGTACATACGTGTCCGAATATGCAAGTACTGAGACTCCCATTTTCAGTGTCTACAGACACTGCAGTCATGCTTTGTGCATCTCCAGACGCCACCATCGGTCACACCATTGAAACTTTCACCATCTCTATGCTAGCTGCAGATCTTCCATTTGATTTTGACATCCAATGTGAGCAGTTCAGCATCTCTGTAGGCAACCACTTTCAGCAACACGTCCATGTCACTCCAATAAAATGGCCATACTACGTTACATCTGCGTCTTATTAGCTAACCCCCTATAACCGCCTGGGAACATCGAACACATTTCTGATACACTTCTTGGTGCATGCGTCTGATTCTGTATTGAAAATCTGTATAAACTCCAGTGGGACGCATGAAAGGTGCAACTCAGACACATGTGCAGATGAAAAACATTGCACAAGAAAAAAATAAAACACATTGACTCCCACAGGAAAAAACACACACTGGCCCCACAGATAAAAAACAAAACACATTGGACATCAAAAAGCGAGTGCTCGCTCTGAATTTTAAGCCGGCCTCCTGGCCGCTCGCTAAGCTGCGTGTGACCACCCACAGCTTTTGCGAGCGGCCAGGTGATGGTTGCAATGGTCACGACCATCGCGACCATCGGGCTTGCGACGAGACCCTTGTGGTAGGGTCTCGTCTGCCGCAAGCCCCAGTGAGCTTCCGGCTCTAATAGAGCCGGAAGCTCACTACTGACACCACTGGTTATGTCAGTAGGGCCGCCCACAAACGGCAGGCGTTCCTTCAGGAACGCCTCCATTTGTCCAGCCACCCCTCCTACAAAATGGGGCGAGCTGTCGATCAACATCGATAGCCGCCCCATTTGTAGCGAGCCCCGGAGCGAGTGAATTTCTCATGCACAACCATTGACCCGCTTGCGAGCGGGTCTGAATGAGGTCCATTGGCCTCAATAGGAAAAATAAAACACAATGGCCCCCTACAGGGGAAAAAAAATAAAACACATTAGCCCTCACAGGAAAATGGCTTCCACAGGAAAAACAAACAAACACATTGGCTCCTATAGGAATAAATAAATAAAACACTTAGGGCCTGATTTAGACCCGCTTGCTAGATGCGTTCGCACGCAGCCAAAGTATGCAAATCCCGCGATTGCACGGCAAGGCATTAGCACGCCCACTATGTCTTGGCGTACGATCGCGGTGTGTATTTTAGATGCCCACCAGCCTGTCATAAGACGCCCAATTTCCCTTAGCAATACACATCATCTCCAGGAAGTGTATGCAACAATCGGTAACAGTGAGTTAAATCGGATCCATACGCAGCACTTGTGGCTGGCCATACCCTACTGCAAGCACTACGAGTGCTTCAGTAATTCAGCCATGTGACATGTATTATGACTAGAGATGATCGATTTGGATTCTGTGGAATCCGAAGTGCTCCGAACATCGGGGATCCGAGTCCACCCGAACGCTGACTCAGATCCCACTTCGAGGCAGAACGGCAGCCTCCTGACGTCAGATCCTCACGAAATAATCCGATGTCAGGGCCCACACTCCACAGAAACAAACACACAGCCGCCAGCGTCCAAGGAGGGAGCCGGCTGGAGCTCACTCATGAGCTCTTCTTTCCTTCTCCCCCTGCTGCGGGTAATGGGAGAGATGTCATGATGTCTCTCCCATAGTGCAGAGAGGAGTGGATGGCAGCGGTCACGGCAGGAGCGGGGATTCAGGTAATTTTTTTTTCTTTGTGTGTAAGGGGGCGCTACTGGGGGCATGCTACTAGGGGCACTACTAATGGGGGCACAACTACTAGGGGAACTTCTAATGGGGGCATACTATTGGGGGCATACTACTGGGGACACTACTACTGGGGGAATACTACTACAGGCATACTACTAGGGGCACTACTAATGGGGGCACACTACTGGGGGCATACTACTAGGGACACAACTACTGGGGGCATACTACTGCACTTCTAATGGGGGCCTATTACTAGGGGCACTACTAATGGGGGCACAACTACTCAGGGGCAATTCTAATGGTTGCATACTACTGGGACATACTACTAAGGGCATACTACTAGGGACACTACTACTGGGGGCATACTACTGGGGCACTACTAATGGCATACTACTGGGGGCATACTACTAGGGTCACTACTAATAAGGACATACTACTGGGGGCATACTACTGAGGGCACTGCATAGGGGGCACTACTACTGAGGGCATTGTGTAAGGGACACCCCTGCTGGGGGCATTGTGTTAGGGACACTATTGCTGTGGGCATTGTATAAGGGGCATTACCAGGGCCCCTTATACAATGAGACTTCCATTGGGCTTGTTGGGCAGTTGCCCAAGGGCCCGTAGCTTCAAGGGGCCCGCCAGCCCCCCTGCAGCTGCAGCCAGTTGGCAAATGTTTTTTTTTTTTTTTTTAAAGTACTGTGTTTTCCGATCTGCGAGGACCCCTCCCCCTCCCTCCCTTGGTGAGCGAGGGGGAGCGAGCCCCCACCCCCGGGCGGATTAACAATGGGACAGGTGGAGCTTCAGCTCCAGGCCTCCCATGAAAATCAGACCACACAGGATCCCCTGCAGTGCACAGTGACAGTGGTGACAGGAACAGTTTTTCTTGTCACCATCAACAGCCCAGCACATTATCCTCCAGACTGGCCAAGGCATCGTCTACTCCATACCCTCCCTACACCCCCCATTGACCACCAAAGACCCGCCCCCTACTCACGCTAAGCCCTGCCCCCAAACCTGTGCTGTTAGTGTGTGGGCGCCCTGGTCACGGTAAACACCGCCTTCTGTTTTGCCTTAAGCTCCGTCCCTGGCCTTTCCGAAGTTGTGTTCCCACAGTAATGGTGGGTACACACTGGGCGATATTACTGAGCGACTGCACGATGACATCGTAATCGTGCAATCGCTCAGTAATCGTGCACAAATCGTGCACTTTTATGTCGGAAACGACTACTGATGTGCACTCCCGCTGGTCGTTTCCGACATTGTCCATCGCCTGAACATGCAGCACAATCTGACGATAACGACAGATTGGCATGTTCAGGAATGATGGACAGTGCCTCCACTGAACGACTGATCATTCAATGCAGACACTACAGGGGATCAGGAACGACGGTACGATTATGATGTCATAATCGTACTGTCTTTCCTGATCGCCTAGTGTGTACGCACCTTCAGAGTGGGACTGTGGGAGCACACTTGTCACTCTAAGCTCCGCCCCCTTATCGCAGTAGGCTCCGCCCCCTGGCCACAGTAAGCTCTGCCCCCTGTCATACAACGCTGTGTCACCAGTGTGCTAGTCCTTGGTCTCCTCCCCTGGTCACCTGGAAAATGTGCCATTAGTGTGGGAGCTCCCTAGTCCCCTGGCTTTTTTTCTGGCAAAATCCTCCTAACAGCCATCTGGGAGCAGCAGTACCTGAGCCTAACCAAGTACAGCTTTCTAATTCTGCAACCCAGGAGGGGTGAGTGGTACAACTGATTTTTACCTACTGTACTTGGTTGAATTCCTTGTAGTTGTCTGCAATGCAGGCAGCATATTGTGATTTAAGAACATCAGGGCCAGAGATGTACAGAGGCCCTGATTCAGAGCCGGACTCTCTGATAGAGCGCTCGCTCTGAATCAGGGCCGTCCTTCTTGATTTTTAGAGCGGCCTACAGCTATAGCGAGCGGCCAGGAAGATGGCGACCATTGGGCTTGCGACGAGACCCTTGTGGTAGGGTCTCATTGCCGCAAGTCCTGGAGTGCTTTCGGCTCAAACAGAGCCGAGAGCACTCCCACTGATATCACTTGTGATGTCAGTGGGGCCGGCCCCAGACGGTAGGCGTTCCCGTGGGAACGCCTCCGTCTGGGCAGCCACGCCCCCGGCACGCCCACCAACATCGACAGCATGCCCCCTTTGGTACGAGACCCAGTTTGCCCGTCGCTATCCAGGTCTCGCGCATGCGCACGACGGAGCTGGCTCCGTTGTGCGCATGCACACTGGGCCAACATCGACCCGCTTGCGAGCGCTCAGCCCATTGGTTTATGTCAGTGGTTCTCAAACTCGGTCCTCAGGACCCCACACAGGTCACGTTTTACAGGTTACCCAGCAGGTGCACAGGTACATTCATTACTCACTTACACATTTTAAAAGATCCACAGGTGGAGCTAATTATTTCAGTTGTGATTCTGTGAAGAGACCTGGAAAACATGCACTATTTGGGGTCATGAGGACCGAGTTTGAGAACCTGTGGTTTATGTACATCTCGGATGTTTGCAGGTCTGCACATGCGCAGGAGTCATGCATGGTCACTCGCAGTCCCCCCTCAGCCACAGCATGATTGACATGCTGTGGCATTTGTGAGACCGAGTGTGGGTGGCGACCTGGACCGCTCTACAAAATAGGGCATGTCACCTCATTTTGTAGGTGTGTCAGTGCTTGAAGTGTGCCGGTATGCAAAGGTATGGCATACCAGCACTTCAAGCACTAAACCTATTTTTTTTTCAAGTTGCAGGGACAGGCGTGGCTTCAGTGCTGTGCAGGGAAGCTACATACTTTCGCCCGTCTGTCAGTGAATGACACACTGCTCACAGGAGGAGCCCCTAAACCCAGCCGCATGCGCCCACTAGTGCCTGTCCCTCCGCTGGGGCCCTTCCCCTGCCTAGGGCTGTCTGTTTGTACAGTATAGGTTTGATGACGGCTTGCTGCCGCGGCCAGTACAGCCGCCATCCCCCGGCCCATGAAGCATGCACTGCAGCCGTGGCGAGTAACAGCCGCCACCTCCCGACCCCTGAAGTGTGTACTGTGGCAGGTAACCGCTGGCCCCTGAAGCGTGCACTGCAGCTGCAGCGGGTAACACCGGCGAAACCCCCCCCGGCCGCTGTCCAGTAACAGCGGACACCTTTCCCGGGCACCCGTAGCGTGCATTGCGGATGGTGGCCGGTAACAGACGGGCCCTCCCCCAACGGGCCACAGTAGCCTGCAGGGCAGCCGCAGCCTCCTCACGCGCAGCTCCGTCTGGCTGGGCCCTTCATCAGCCCCGACTCCTGATAGAAAAGCATGGAAGCAGCGGTAAAGTGGCACTTGCCTCAGCCCAATATTATGTCATAAAAGAAGTGAACATACTTTAGTAAATTGCTTTATACATGTACGGTGTACAGTACATACCATATTTCTTGTCAGTGAGTGTACATAATCTTATTTTGTAGCACATACTGTATATAAGTAATTGACAGTATGTTCATGCAAGGTATTATAGTAATGTATAGACAATAGATAAAACTCAAGCACAAGAGCATGTACTGACTGACTAAAATGAATGCACATAACTGATCTGGTAGTAACCAATATAACTGTAGAGCAAACAGCATCCTCCACAACAGTGTATGTTTATTTTCTGCGGCGGGGGCCTATGTGGTTGTTTTTTTCCTATGGGAGCCAATGTGTGTTTTTTTTTTCATTCAAAGTTTATGTCATTTAATTATTTCCTGCACCGGCCTATGGCCCTGATTCAGACCCGGACGCAAGTGGCCGTTCGTACGTTCGGCGTACGTGCCTAAATATGTAAATTTAAGCGCTCGCTCGTAATTTCGTGCGCAGCTAATCTTCCTCCCCAAAGTCTTCCAACCCCTCCTCTAGCTAACGAGCGAGCCATATAGCGAGCGTACATCCCCAATGTGGCTTGCAGGGAACGCTCGCACAAGTACAAACCGGAAGTGGGCCTGTCTGATTTCGATTACCTGCTCGTTCATTCTGCCTACCTACTTCAATCGTATCATGCCAATCAATATATCAATTAGGTTAATTGCTCTTCACATGTGTTCAAAACTTTTTTTTTTCATTTTCAATAAACTTTACTCTTGTCCGTGTTTTTGTTTTCCCGCAGAATACGTACGGTTTAAACAATGGTTTTCTTTATCCAAAATACATGTTTGATCCAATTATCAAATTGTTTTCCGTGTTTTTACCCACGCATATTTTACTTGTTTCATTTCTTTATTTAAATTAGCTTACGCATGTCACTGCATCAAGCCTATCATAACTCACAATAGATTTTTGGCCTGTAGAACACATGACTCATACATTAACCAATAGAATGGTTCCTGTTAATTTACCAACTACATTAGCCAATCAAAATTATTTTCTGGTCTTTATTAAAACTGTTTTATTAAAAATACACCATTGCCATCATGAGAGCCTCTGCGTTCACCAGGCGGGAGCTTATTGTCCTGACTGAGGTGATGGACCGGCGTATCACCAGCCAGCCTCCCCCCATCAGCAATAGGGAGAAGCATTCCGCCTATGCGGAGGTTCGCCGCCGCCTGCGTTCCTTCGGCTCACGCCGACAGATCGGCCAGCTGGAGCGCAGGTGGTCCGACCTTCAACGGCGGACGCCCCGCTTGCTGGCATGTTTTCGCCAGCGTATAGCTGAAAGTAAGTTATGTTTTGTTTTCATGTTTTTATTTGCGGCCCTATCTGTGTGTGCATGTTATCTTGTTTGGCCTGTTTTTTTTAAAAAAAACATATCTGCATGTGCATGTTTTCTTGCTTGGCCTGTTTCTTTTTTTCACACATATCTGCATGTGCATGTTATCTTGTTTGGCCTGTTTCTTTTTTAAAAACATATCTGCGTGTGCATGTTTTCCTTTTTGTTTGTTAACCAATCAGCATTTAGAAAGGTGAAATTAAAAACTAACCTCAATTTTATATCCATCATTTAGGGGCCGAGCGAAGACTACGGCGTCATCGCCTGCAAAGACGTCGCCCTCGTCCCCTCTCCCCAACTCCAAGCCAAACCTCCTCTCCCCAAACTTCCCAAAATTCCCCCTCCACCCCAGCCTGCCCAGACCCTGACGCCCCTCCCTCTTGGAGAATTCCCATCCCTCCAAATTCCCCCTCCCCTCAACCCACCCCTCTCTTGACCACCCCATCACCACTGTCTGAAATTACCCCGCCGACATCCGAAGTCATTTGTCCCACCTCCGAGGAGGACGATGGTGTGGTTCCTGGTCCAGGCGTCATTATGAACGGTATGTTTCCCTTTTAACCAAATTTTTTTTTTTTTTGTTAATGTGTTGATGTAATCCTTTGTCTGTGCCTTTTCCATTTTTTTTAGTATTTTAAAAGGTTGGTTATATATATATTTGTCTAAAAATTTCTCAGATGTTTTCCCCATACACATATCACACATGTCCAAACACTCATACTTGTATCTCTTGTTTACGGTAGCAAGAATTGTTTTTTTGGTGTGGGTTTTTTTTTTTTTTTTGGGTGGGTTTTTTTTTTTTTTTTGAAAAATTAATTTGTTTGTTTTTTGTTTTTTTCTAAAAATTGTCACTTTTTGCTAAATCGATTTTGCTTTTGAAGTTTTTAGAATCATAAATTAAGGATTCATTTTAGTAAGCACCACAATTATTTTACCCACAGAGGAACAGAGGCGGTTGGCGGAGCTAGCCGGGAGTGTACAGATGTTGAGGGGGCATGTTATCGGCATGCTGGTGGTCCTGAATAAAATGACGGGGATCCTGCGCCACTAATTTGTTTTTGTTTTTTTATTTTGAAACATATTTTAAAACAATAAACATTTAAAATTTGAATACAGTCTCATTCCTTGTCTGTAAATCTTAGATTGTTTAAACTTACATAAGTAAACTATTGCAGCAAGTATTTGAAAGTAATGTAACTAAGATTGTGTAAAGCTGATTTTTTTAAGCAGGCACATTAAACACCTAACACTAACAATAGGTTTGGAGAGTTACCAGCATTTGTGTTTTGAAATTTTTGTTGTGTTCGGTAAATATTAATTTAAACCTGCTTAGGCCTAGATTATAAAACATACTGGTTCTACATAATACCATTTGGTGTTGGTTTTAACCCACAAAGCATAGTAAAATACTGAGCAATTTTACACATTACAGGATTAGCCATTAAGCAACTTTTCCTTGGTTGAACCAGGTTCCACTTGCTTGTAATGTCCAAAAGAAATGATGTTTTTAAAATAAGCAAAATGTATTAAACATAAATAATAAACACAAAGTGTTGGGTCACAATCAATACACACAGTGAAAACAATCTAAAAAATCCAGCCTACACCATAATAAAAAAGGTAAAAAACAATCAAGAACTGGTTGATGAATTAGCATGCCAACATGATTCCACAAATGTGGCATTGCAAAATTGGGTCGAGAAGATATATTCAATGTGGCCACATGAAGTCATTTTTTGGGAGCAGGAAGTAGTCATCGTTTCATTCCAAAAGATTAAGAAATAAAACACAAGAAGGGAAAAAATAAACCGATTAATTTGTTTAAAAAATAATTACCTTTCTACATTGTGTCAAATAACTTATTTTGTGTCAATAATTACCTAAAGAATCTGGCCACCACATCATCGCGTATGGCCCCCCCCCTTTTAAAAGGCTGATACAGCGCTCCACCACTTGCCTGGTGGATGTAAGTGCGGAATTAAAATCACTTTGTGGGCCTGGTGTGGGAGCCAAATAAGGAGTGAGCAGCCAGGACGTGCAAGGGTAGCCACTGTCTCCTGTGAAAAAGAAGTGACAACATCAGGATCACTGTGTATCAAGCTTTGCATTGGTATCTACTAAAAGTCTCCACTTACCCAGAAGCCACGCATCACCAGCTTGTAGGTTGTTTAATTTTTGCAAAATCCCTGATTGCCGGATGACGAATGAGTCATGTGCACTCCCGGGTAATTTTGCATTCAGGGACAGGATCTGGAGGGAGGCATCACATACCACCATTACATTCAGTAAGTGATAGTGTTTTCGGTTCTGAAAAATTTCCTCCAGCCGTGCTGGAGGCTGAAGTGGTATGTGAGTACCATCCACAACCCCTATAATGTGTGGGAAGCCAGCAATTTGGTAAAAATTGGCCTTGGCCACACTAAGGGAACCCATATCCAAAGGCATTTTAATAAAATGATGGAGGTGCTTGAAAAGGGCCTCCATCACTGCCCTCAGGATCCTTGAAAAGGAGGATTGGGAGATTCCCGCAACTATTCCCACCGTGGTTTGAAAGGATCCTGAGGCACAGAAATGTAACACTGCCATAAATTGCGTAAGTGGTGGTATTGCTGTAGGACTGTCAATTTGCTGCTCAAGATCACTCTCTATTAATGAGAGAGTGTCTATGATGATTTGGGGCGGAAGACGGTAGCGCCTTAACACCTCATCATCGGGCATTCCAAAAAGGGTGACACATGTTCTATATATCTGGGGCCTTGCACGCCTACGATGCCTACGCCTGGGACGAAATTGAGGTTGGTCGGCTTCCGGCAGCATGGCCACAATAATACGACCAACATCAACCTGAAATGGTAAGAATTGTAGTTAAGGTATGTTGCCCCAAAAAAAGTCTAAAAAAAAACTTATCTTTATGATACAATCCAAAGATGCTTACATGCCGGGGTATTGTCATGATTTCAAAAACTTACATTTCAAAAGACCGTAAAAAGTTAAGATTTTGGGGTGTCCATTTTGTAAGCTTGATTTTTGAAAAGGCACAAAAATAAAGGGGGTAAACACACATTTCGATAAATAGGAAACCGACATTGAGATGACTTCCACAATTTTGCACCAAAAAAACAACCCAGATTGTGAACGCTAAATAGTTCGCATTTTAACAAGGGGAATCAAGCCTACAAAAGTGCGCTAAATAGTTTGCATTTTTACAAGGGGAATCAAGCCTACAAAAGTGCGCTAAATTGTTCGCATTTTTACAAGGGGAATCAAGCCTACAAAAGTGCGCTAAATAGTTTGCATTTTTACAAGGGGTATCAAGCCTACAAAAGTGCGCTAAATAGTTTGCATTTTTACAAGGGGAATCAAGCCTACAAAAGTGCGCTAAATAGTTAGCATTTTTACAAGGGGAATCAAGCCTACAAAAGTGCGCTAAATAGTTTGCATTTTTACAAGGGGAATCAAGCCTACAAAAGTGCGCTAAATAGTTTGCATTTTTACAAGGGGAATCAAGCCTACAAAAGTGCGCTAAATAGTTTGCATTTTAACAAGGGGAATCAAGCCTACAAAAGTGCGCTAAATAGTTTGCATTTTTACAAGGGGAATCAAGCCTACAAAAGTGCGCTAAATAGTTCGCATTTTTACAAGGGGAATCAAGCCTACAAAAGTGCGCTAAATAGTTCGCATTTTTACAAGGGGAATCAAGCCTACAGAAGTGCGCTAAATAGTTAGCATTTTTCACATCCCCAAAAACCCGGAAGAAAACCGTAATGAACCCAAAAGATGCGAAAAACAAGACATGAACATTTAACAAACAAGTTAAAATCAAAACTTACCAATACACGATAAAGAAGTCACAGAACAAAAAGGTCGTTGGGGCACAGCCAAAAAAAACCTACAAACAAAATTAAACCAAAAAAATTATTTTTGGGCCAAAACCAAACAAAAAGGAGAGCCATATTTTACAAAAGGATGACGGGAAAAAACTTACACAAAAAAAACACCACAACTAAAAGAACCACACCAAAAAATGCGAACGGAAAGTTAACCACAAAAAAAACGCCTCTAACACAATCCAAAAAACCTCCAAACACAACTCCCGCCAACAATCCACTCCGACCAACGTAACCTTCAACAAACAACACCCGCCACCTCGACTCGAGTCGCCAAAAGCCATAAATAGTGTTTTTTTTCCCGCTCAAATTAAGGATGGATCATAGGAATGCACAATCAATGATGCGGCCGAATAATAAGGACGTATGTATAAATACGTCACGGAAAAAAACAAACGGTCTGGTGTAGTACAAGTTTTGTAATGAAAAATGGCTACAGACCAGCCAAACAATGGTCAAGAGGCGGCCGGTAAGTATTGGTCACATTTCTAATCAAGGCTTAGTTTGAACCAGAATATAGTGAAAGATTGAAGATCTAAATTCAAACTAATTTAATGTAAATAGGTGTTGAGGATGACATGGAAGAGGCTGCTGGGCCCAGTATTCTGGCCAAAGCTGGCAAAAAGAAAAGGCAGCCACAACTCACAAGAAAGGAGATGGAGGTTTTGGTTCAGAAGTGTGTGGACATCCTGCCACAGGTAGACAGGAATATGGGTGTAAGCCAGAAGCGGAGAATGTGGGAGGACATAGCCAGTGCTGTCAATAGGGTGGGTGATTATGTCCGTCTAGCTCGGGATGTCAAACGCCGGTAAGTAAAAACTTGCCCCCCCCAAAAAAACAGGGTCAAATAATGCAGGAATAATGCCTACTTTTTCACCCACAGATGGCAAGACTTCAAATATCGCCTGAAGCAAAAAATGGCTGACAGAGCTAGGCATGCAAGGGGGACAGGAGGGGGTCCCACCCCTGTGTCATTGGAGTTTAATGATTTGGAAGAGCTGGCACAGGGGTGTGTGCAGGATGTGGAGGTGTTTGGCGTGTCCAACATGGATACGGACATGCCAGACTTTGCGGCTCCTCATGTTGTCCCAGGTAAATGTTGTGATGTAACCAACTCTGAAATGTTATTGTGACAATATGTAGATTGTAATGTTCCTCTTTTCTCTTTTTTCTCACAGAGACACAGCCGGATGAGTCTGCTCCAGAGGGGAGCCTTGGCCGCAGAATTTCTGCTGGCTCTGCAGGGGAGGAACCAGTACAGCCGGCTGAGGACCCTGCAGAAGCCAGTCCTGGGCAATCCCCCTCGCAGGCAGTGGCACTCCTCACAGGACTCAATTTTAAATCGGATTACCATACGGAGATTCTGCAGAGGATGGACGCCAGTCTGCTACGGGTGGCTGAGGCCCTGGAGCAAAATGCTGCGGCCAACATGACCATTGGTCAGGCCCTGGCTGAAAATACCAGGGCCAACATCAGAATCGCCAATGCCCTGGAGCAGCTCGTTCGCCAGCACATGGTGAAGCCGACCTCCCTTCCTGCCGGAACATCTGGATCCTCCACCTCTGGCACAATAACAGCAATTCCTCCAAATGTGCCTAGCCCTGTGCATAGTCCAGAGGCCACAACATCTGCCTCTGGACAGGCCAGCCAGAGGACATCCCGGACCCGGTCTGGCGCCCACCCTACCCCAGCCAAACGGGGAAAAAAACGATGACAGCACTGGCTACTTTTCCCACATTCCTTCTGTGCTTGCCCCATATTCCTTAAGGGCCAAAACTTCCCTCTCCTTTCTTGTGAATTGTTTTTAATTTATTGTTTTTTTTGGCCCAAAATTGGCTTTTTTTTAAATACAAATGTCAAAAATATTAGTGGGTAACAATGACCCCAAACTTTTAAGGCAAAATGCACATGATTTGTTCAAAAATGTGTTGAGTAAATGAATAAAAAAAAAATGTTCTCAACTGTATTGTGACATTATTTGAAAAATGGCTTAGAGTTAATCCTGTACCACAAGGCAAAAACAAAATCATAGCTTTAAAAAAAAGCCTTAAAAAAAAAGGGTTAAAAAAAAATGTTTCTTTAAGGAACACTTTGAAAAAAAAAAAAAAAAAACTCCAGGCCAATGCAAAAGGTTACAATACACACAAACATGATGACAATATTGTTACAATATCACAAAACCCTAAAAAAATTGTAAAAAACATACCTTCAAAAATACGCTAATTGATTGTGTAATCCTGAAATTAGCAGCTGAGATTTTCAGCTGCGTACGGTTCTGTGTTAACCCAAAATAACAAAAAAAACAAAACACATTACAAGTTGGTTTTCAATCCAAAGTTGATTGTTTTTCTGAGAAGCCGTGATAAATCGATGAAACATCGAGGAGGCCCGGACCAGAGGACAAGGCCATCGCCATTGTGGTCGAGTAATCCACACCCCAAGCTGTGCGAGCAGTTTGAACGGAAAGAGGATCAGCCAGTGACGTATGACTTGGTACGAACACATTTGACGTTCGCATGAGCTAATTTATGTACGCCCAAAAAACGCCTCGCCACGCCTGCGTTTTCCCATCTCCACCCCCGTCAACACCCAAAAACGGCCTGTTCTGTCAATCACATTTGACATGTCACTTCCTGTTCGCAATTTGCCGAACGAGTGAAAAAAAGCTCGCAAACTGCCGTACGCACATGCGCAGTGTTACACCGACACATGCACGGTTTCTCAACATCGGAACGCAACGAGCGTACTGCTGCTAACGAGCGGCTCTGAATGAGGGCCTATGTGTTTTGATTTCTCCCTATGGGGAAATGTATGAAGCCTCGAAGCGGCATCAGCGCTCATACCGCTTCTCCTCGATGTATGACCAGGGGATTTAGCGGTAAATCACAGGAGCGCTATGCACCTGTGTCAGTAAGTGGTGTCAGTAAGTGTGTGTGCCAGTAAGGGTTATCAGTCAGGAAGTGGTGTCTGTATCAGGAAGTGGTATGTGTGTCACTGCCACTGCCCACTGCCATTGGTCAGACAATGAGGCATAATTTCTGACTGTCTGACCAGTGACAGAGTGACAGTGACTCTGACTGGGGCGGGACGGGGAAGAAGAGCCTGAGCAGCCAGCCATGCTTATGGGCAGAGCCGTAACTAGACTAGAATGCATTGACAGGCATTTTTTCCCGTGATGTTTCCAGTGCATTGCTTTGCCCAGGGCCCACACTGCTGTTAAGACAGCCCTGGGCATTACTACTGTGGGCTTTGTTATAAGGGTCACTAATGTGGACATTGTGTAAAAGGAGCACTACTGTGGGCATTGTGTAAAAGGGGCACTACTGTGTTGTAACATAAATAAGAGACACTACTTTATGGTGTAATGTGAATCAGGGGCACTATGGGCCTGATTCAGAGCCAGACGCTCTTTTAGAGCGCTTGCTCTGAATCAGGGCGGCATTTTTATTTTCAGAGCTGGCCTCCTGGCTGCTCGCTAAGCTGTGGGCGACCACCCACAGCTTTTGCGAGCGGCCAGGTGTTGGCCGCGACCATCGCGACCATCGGACTTGCGACGAGACCCTTGTGGTAGGGTCTCGTCCATCGCAAGCCCCAGTGAGCTTCCAGCTCTAATAGAGCTGGAAGCTCTCTACTGAGGCCGCCCCTAAATGGCAGGTGTTCCTTCGGGAACGCCTCCGTTTGGCCAGCCACCCCCCCCCTGCCTCCCCTGCCTGAATCAGGCCCTATGTGCGGTGTCATGTGAAAAAGATTGTGCATTGTGACTCCTTGGGCCATAGCCCACTGTGTAAACAAGTACTGTGACTCTGCTGGCCGTACCCCACTGGGTGGCTGGGAGGGCCCAAGGACAATTCCATGTTCCACTACCTTTAATTTCTGCCACTGCTGTGTGGCAATGTTTCATAGATGTGCTTTAAACTGTGGTGTCTGTGCCGCTGCGCTGCTGCTCTGTCGCTTGGTAACCAGTCAGCTCACTGCAACCTTTGGCCAATAATGGTGAAAACAATACTATAAGCTGTGAGGTGGTCTAAATTGACTGTACATGACAGGAAATTAATGTTATTGAGGTTAATAATACTCTAGGAAGAAAAAAAGCCTAATTTATGTGATTTTAGCTTTTTATTGCAAATTTTTGTAAAAAATCCAAATCCAAATCCAAAGCAGTCGCCGCAGTTTGGCAAATCCAAATCCAAATCCGGATGACGAATTAGAACCAAATCCAAATCCACCAAAAAAGGGCCGGCGCACATCCCTAATTATGACGCGACGACTTAATTATGCATGCCTCTGAAACGGCATTAAGATGCTCAGACATGCCTGAGTTCGCACTACCACACCCTCGTTTCCATCGACCTTCCCCTGTCACCACCCACAAATGGCTCATACGGTCACTCATTCTAGCGAGGTGGCTATGCGCTGCGAGCGAACGCTTCCCGATCGCATGGACTAGTTCACACACACGCGCTGCATCTTATACGCATGCGCACATTGCAAACATCGGCAGGCTACATGCGAACGCAGTCTAGCGAAAGGGTCTGAATCGGGCATATAGCTCCCACAGGAAAAAAAATTAGAAACATTAGCTCTTATAGGAAAAACAAAATAAAACACATTAGCCCCCACAAGAAAAAATAAAACACATTGGCCTCTGACTCCAACACCAAAAAAATAAAATAAAACACATTAGCCCCCACAGCAAAAAAATTAAATAAAACACTTTAGCCCCCACAGCAAAAAAAATACAAAACACATTGGGCCCCATAGGAAAAAAAATAAAACATATATAATTGTCCCAGTCCCCCACATTAGACTGAGCTGTCTGCAGAACTTGCTCTTGCCCCTGAGAGCTGTCGGGAGCTGTAGTTTTTTGTGATCACTGTGGTGCCTGGGCTGGCAACAGTGCCAACACAGGTGCTGCAAGATGAATCGGGCCAGATGCAATTGCCTTGTGGGCCACATCAAACCCGCGGGCCACTGACGTAGAGGCCAGGTGGCCAGAGGCGTAGCATGGAGCTGCAGCACTCTGAGCAGGTACATGCTATGACGCCCCAACCTCACCATACAAAAATGTGTCTGGGGACTGGATGAATCCAGCATGTGAGGTTGAGATGTAACATGTGTACAGGAAGGGAAGCACCATATGTGTTTAGTGTATGTCCTGTAGGCCGAGAGGATACTATATGTCTCGGGGGCGAGGGGGCACGGTGGGTGATTTATGTCCCATCTTCTGGAGGGGGGAATGTAGTGTATGTCCCTTGGGCTTGGGTGGAAGGAAAGAGTGGGTAGTGTATGTCCTTGTGATCAAGGGGTGTAGAGAGGGTAGTGTATGTTCCAGAGACAGGGGGTTAGTGTATATCCCAGTGCTGGGGGGTGTACTGTATGTCTCGGGAACAGGGGTAGGGTGGGTAGTGTATGTCCCTAGGTGCCGGGGAGGGGGTGGTAAGGTGGGTATGTGCCTGGAATGGGGGTGGTACTGTATGGCCCTGGGTCTAGAGGTAGGGTGGGGAGTGTATGTCTCTGGAGCTGAGGGGGTAGTATGGGTATTGTATGTCCCCGGGGGATGGGGTAGGGTGGGGTGTGTGTGCCTCTGGGGTCAGGTGGGTATTGTATGTCCCTGAGACTGTAGGTAGGGTGGGGAGTGTATGTCTCTGGGACCGGATGGGCATTATATATCCCTATGGATGAGGGAGGGTGGGGAGTGTATGTCTTTGGGGCTGTGTGGGTATTGTGTGTCCCTGGGGCTGGTGGTAGGGTGGGTATTGTATGAACCTGGGGCCTGTGGTAGGGTGGGTACTGTATGATCCTAGGATTTGTGGTAGGGTGGGTAGTGTTTGTCCCTGGGGCCAAGTATGTTCCGGAGGCTGGGGGGTAGGGTGGGTTATGGGTTTGTTCTGGAGGCCAGGGGGTGGGTACTGTTTGCCCCCCACTGTAGCCAGTGCCTAGAGCATGCTGCTGCCCCCAGCTAATGGCCTTGCGGTTTGTATTCAAGTGGAGCGTAAATCCAGGAAGTGCGGCAGCCGGCCAGGCACACTTCTAAATTGGCCAGACAGACAGTGTATGCCAGCTTTGTAGAGGGGAGCATGGCATCGGCCCAGTGGGAACTTTCCCGCTTTCTCGGTGGTCAATCCACCCTTGGTGTTCCCTCTGCAGTCCTACCTCCCTCTTATCTTAAAGGCTGAGCTGTTTTCACTTTAGGAATTACAGCAACTCCACTTCTCCTATTCCACACACACACACCTCCAAATTTGGTTCTGCATATGAAGTTCTAAGGAAAAAGGAGTTGTTGTTACAGGTGAAAACCAGAGGCGCCTTCTATAAGTATTCACAAATACTGGGTGCAGTCCTCACAAGATGTTACATGGCCTGATTCAGCAAGCAATGCAAGTGAGAGAATGCACAGTGCGAGCCGATGTTTGCCATCTGCACATGCGTATGCATCATATTGCGCGTGCGCGAACAGGTCTCTCATAGAGTATGCTGGGAGCCCGCAGAGACCTTCGATGTTGATTGACAGGAAGTGCTGTTTGTGGGTGGTGACAGGAGGGTGAACGGCCAAACGCAGGCCGTTACAGTGGGGTGCATAAATAAATCTCAGCGACGCCGCACGCAGCCGGACGCCTCTCTGCGGCAGAGTCAGGTCTACCCTTAGCTTACACGCAGCTTCGATGGCACTCAATGTTCCTGATGTTTGTGCTGTCAATCACGACATAGATGGCTTTATGTATATCATTCAATACAGTACAAATATGCAGGATTAACATTTAAATACATTGTGGACATTGCAGAGGTGAATGTCCATCAGTTGTTATTGCTCCTGAATTGCGTGCATTAAACTAAATGTGTATATTTGCCTTTATGCAGAGTACACGTATCTTTGTGAGTAAACTCTCTCCGTACATATGGTTTTGTTACCGGTCACCATCGTTAGTGTACACTTGCACCATCCCTATCTATGATGCAATATATACAACTGAAAACGGGCATATTTACATTTCCTGCCACACTTTGCATAACCCACAATACTGTCAATAAGTCCTCACTAATACCCCTTTTACACCAGAGCTAAAACCTGGGTTATCGCAGGCTAACCCGGGTAGCTCCTTGGTGTAAAAGGGGACAGGGTTGGATTCCTGGGTCGAGTGACCTGGCAATCTAACCCAGGTAACTTGCAGTATTTAACACGGGAATGACCTGTGAAACCCTGCAGTGTAAACGGCGCAATCCGTGTCACGATGACCTGGAGCACGCTGCATGCCGGCTTCAGTGGCGCATGGAGATCATCTCCAAGCGTCCACTTCCGCGCTGGTAGAGCCGGGTCACTGCAGATCCGGCTCCGGTGTGAACGGCGCCTACTTGGGAATATCCTGGGTCAGCGCCTGCTAAATTCCGGGCCTGATCCGGTTTGGAACCCTGGGCCTGACTCTTTGCGGTCTGTTGACGCCTCTATGTCTGAGCGAGCGAACGAAACATGCGCTCGCTATTTTGTAAAGACGCCCCCTGGCCGCTCGCATCCTATGTCATCTTCGCTATTTATTAGATTAATCGAGTACATCGAAAGGCGTCTGAACTGCTTGCAGTGCTTGTGGTTGGATTTTCCTACCGCAATCATGCGAACAGTTCAGGCTAAGAAACAACCAAGTGACGTGGTCGATGACGCTGCTTTTTTAATTATGCACCCCCGTAAAACGCCCGTTTTGACCGTTTGGCACGCCTGCGTTCGGATCTCCACTCCCCGTTTTCAAGCACCTTGCCCTGTTACCACCCACAAACGCCTCATCCTGTCACTCAAATTAGCAGGCGCTATTTTGCGAGCGCTCGATTTCCGACCGCAATGACTGGTTGGTCCATGCGCATTACGACCCATACGCATGCGCAGTTGTGCGAACATTGCTCGGAGCGAACGAGCGGCCTATTACGAGTGGCTCTGAATCAGGCCCCCTGTTCTAACCTCCAGTCAGACCTGGAATTTAGGTATAAAAGCTGTATCATATTGCCTATGTGATAACGCCTTGTTGCAGTCCAATTATTCCCTTTAAGTGGCAAGAGGAGATGTGACTGAAATACATAGCCCATACATTTGTTTGTTTGTTTGGTTATAGAGCATGATCAAACAGGTGTACGCTCCACAAACAGGTGTACGTTCATCTCTGTATCTGCCCATTTAGGCACTGAATACATATAAACAAAATAAGAAACATTAGTTTATTAAATTCTTGCTTTATATTCCTATTTAGGGCTCTATTTATTAACATTATTTTTACTAAAATAAAGTGAAAATGGGTGTTTTCACACCCTTTTCACATTATTTTAGTATCACCTATAGTTATTACGGAATGGGTATCAAATACCGCCGGCCGTCAGCGGCAGCCCGACAGGTGCAGAGTGCGACGCAGCGGAAGCCCGACAGCGCTGGAAATCCCAATCGTGGATAGGTAAGTATCCACTAACCTAACCTAACCCCCCTAACCCTAACCCTCCTTAGGGGTGCCTAACCCAAACTTCTCCCCCAAGTGCCTAACCCTAATCCCCCCTCTAAGTGCCTAACCCTAACCACCCCCTTCCCCGCTACCTAAACCTAAGTCCCCCGGGGGAGTGCCTAGCCCTAAGTCCCCCCCAGGGGTGCCTAACCCTAACCCTCCCTCCCCCTAGCCTAACCATAACCCTCCCGGTGGGGTGACTAACCCTAAGTCCCCCCGGGAGCCCTAAACCTAACCCTCCCCCCCGCGGCTGTCCGCTCGCGGCGGCCGGCATCACTACGATCGTGATGCCAGGCGCCGGTTTCCCGGCGTCGGGGAAATGCATTTCACCCTTGCCGGGATAAGACAATCGGGAAGCCGGCTGCCGGTATATAGGCAGTCGGCTTCCCGATTGCTTCCCGTTATTACAGGGCAATTGGAGTAGAATTCGTAAAATTCTACTCCAACCCCTAAGTATCACTTATGTTTAGTAATCAGATCGCATTTCCCATAATTGTAATGGGAAATGTGATCTGCCTGGTAGTTACTAAAAATAAATAGTGAAAAAAATACCTAGGGAGGCCCTGTGATAATAATGCCACCTGGAGGTGGCGTTATCCAGGGTCTCCCCCGGTTACCGGACTCCTGCTTTGCTGTAACAGGGAAAGCAGAGCCGGGAGTCGGTCCCAGTGATCAGCTCTGTGGTCTAAACAGACCGCATGCTGAATACTGTAAAAAAGAAAAAAAAATTGTCAAAATTTTTTTTTACTTACCTGACTCCAGGGACCGGTGATCGGGCCTCCGATGATGACTCCACTCTGGTCAGCTGGTCTCCCATAGTGCACTGCGGCCCGGTCATCAGGTGATCGGGTCCCAGTGCAGTATGGGAGATCGCCTGATCGGAGGCATGGAAGAAATCACCGGAGGCCCGGATCATGCAGGTAAGTGTAATTAAGGGAGGGGGGGTCGCGGGGGTCCGCGATTGCAGGGGGCGGGGATTAGCACCAGGGGCAGGGCTTAGCGCCGAGGGTAGCAGCGGCGGTCGGTCGATGCATGCGCGGGCACTTTGTCACGGTATTTTTTGCGAAAATACCGTGACTAGTGTGCGGAGGGGATTCGCAGGAACAGAGCTTTATTGCAAGCTCTGTCCCTGCAAGGGATTTGTAGTAAATCCCTGTGATATTGCCTGAATTCGCAATGCGAATACAGTCGATAATATCACACTACAATCTGCATTCAATATGCGGATTGTAGTAAATAGAGCCCTTAATATCTACTATAAACAGACGCACATTTGATTAAATTGTGAATGTTCATCTATCACCACAAGATGTCCTCATTTAAATGGGTACGTACTGTACAGTAGCAACTAATTTCCGTAACAGGGTACATTGCTGTCTCTGTTACACAGGCTTATATACGAGCCAAGCTCAATCCTACCTTGCTTAAAATGTCTAATATTTAAAAAAATTTAAATAGAAAATAATAAGAAAAAATATAGACAGAAACCGCTGTTACATGAGATGTTTCATTTCTCGTTGAACTCGCTGTGTTCCTTTCTAATACGCATTTGTAATTGTCATTTTTATGTCTACAGAATTCTTGACCAATACTTTATAATGTAATTGAAATTTAGGTTTATAGACTAAATGCTCCTGTTCTCTATAATACTACTGTCAGAAGAATATTTTGTTATGTTTATTATTTTATATATTTTTTTATTATATACCAGAGGTTCCCAAACTCCGTCCTCAAGACACCCTAAAGCTGGCCACACACTAGACCAACTTTCATCCAACCATCCAACTAGTTGATTGGTTGGAATGAAAATCTGGTAACTTATGGGAGTATATGATGATCAGCAAATGGCTCCTAAATGCCAGAAAACAGATGAAAATGGACGTTCAGACAAGTTTGTTAAATGATTAATCTAAACAATTTGTTCAAACAACAGTTTTTGTCCATTTTCTGGTGTTTGGGAGCAAATTGCTGATTGTCATTTACTTCCATACCTTACCAGATTTTCATTCCAACCAATCAACTAGTTGGATGGTTGGATGTAAGTTGGTCTAGTGTGTGACCAGCTTAAAGCTGGCCACACATCTAAAGATTATCTGTCCAACCAGCCAACTAGTTGATTGGTTGGAATGAAAATCTGGTAAGGAATGGGAGTAAATGACAATCAGCAATTTGCTCCCAAACGCCAGAAAATGGACAAAAACTGTTGTTTGAACACATTGTTTAGATCAAACATTTAACAGATTTGTCTGACGATCATTTTCATCTGTTTACTGGCATTTAGGAGCAAATTGCTGATCATCATTTACTCCCATACATTACCAGATTTTCATTCCAACCAATCAACTAGTTGGCTGGTTGGACAGATAATCTTTAGATGTGTGGCCAACTTTACAGTCCAGGTTTTAGGGACGTTCATTCTTCACCACAGGTGACTTAATTAGTGCTTCAGTCAATTTGATTTAACCACCTGTGCTCAACCATGGATATCTCTAAATCCTAAACAGCTGGGGTTCCTTGAGGACTGCATTTGGGAACCTCAGTTATATATTAAGGTGCATACACACACAACAAATTAGTTAATGAACGATTTTGGTAAACGATTTTCTCCCTTGAAAAAAATGAACTAAAATCGTTTACTAAAGTTGTTCATTTACTATGTTAATTTAAATGTAATGAACGATTTTTTAGAACTACAAACGATTTTTGCATATTCCCTTACTGAAACTCGTTGAGTTGACAAGTCTGACTGAATTACAAACTACAAACTATAAACTACAAACGTGAATGCGCATGAATGAAAATCGTTCATCGTTTGACTTAGAAAGTGAATGATTTTTACAAATGATTATCGTTAAATGATATCGTTTAACGATAATCGTTCAAAAAATCGTTGTGTGTGTATGCACCTTTATGGTTTATTATTTAATACCCACATCAAAACATATGTCCAGATTGGTGGAATGCAAATATCATGGATTGTTGGAATACAAATAAAGTTAAAACTTTTGTGTATTATAACCATAGTGAAACATATGGGGAATACATACTATCCAGGTTCCCTGAATATCAAAGAGCGCAACCTCACTTAAATCAAGTTGGAACGTATAGGCGTAATATCCGGTCCATAAACACATGGACACTTGGGAGACTAAAGGACTATAGGCTCCATTTACTAATGAGGATCAGGGTAAGTGTTATTTTACTTTTTCATTCGCTGCATTTTTTTAAAAATGTTATCCTCTATTTATTAATCGTCTTATTGTCGGCAAGCGCTAATGATGAAAGGACCTATCAGTGCTGTTTTATATATGTAAGCAGCGCTGACGAATGAAGTTTTTTTGTTAATCCTAATTTTGGCACATGCGCACTCTCTCTCTCTGCCTGGACACTGAGGAGATTGTGACGGTGGGTGGAGCCATTTTTGAGGATGGATGTGCATATGTGCAGCGCCAGTAAGTTTGTACTTTGTATTGGTTTCAGTTTTGTTTTTGTTTTGTGGGAGAGACAGCTTGGAGGCCAGTATTTGTTTGCCCGATGGTGTATTGTTTCACCATTTATTTTATTATCAGTGTTGTCGACAGCTTTCCTGTCACAATAACAGGCTACTGTGAACACCGGTCATACAGCCTCACAGAACACTTCCTGTGTTGAGGCAGTTTACATAGAAACACAGCGGCCGCTTGGAGTGAGTAAAGACCCTGATGCCGGAGCTGGCTGCCGGGACCTCAGCGCATGTAAGCGCTGTTTAACAGAAGCCTGAAACTGGAGAGTTTAAAATTAGGCAACAAATGGTAAGTTAGAAATACCGTTCGTTAGTAAATAAGGGAACCCTACTGTTTGCAAGTTCACATGAAATAAAAATAGCTCTACATTACACTGCTACTATCAGACTTTAATACATATCAGAAACAATAGAATTGACACGCAACAAGTTTTTATCTGCTGAAACTCGTTAGTAAATGGAGCCCTATGGGCCTTATTTATCGAAGAGTTTTATCACTCACAACGTTTGATAAAACTCGTTGCGTATGACAATAGTGCTCCAGCCAATCAGCTCCTAACTGTCATCTGTTTTAAAAATTACATTTGGGAGTTATTTGGCAGGAGCACCACTTATCATACGCTCGCTGTGCGTGATAAAACTCATTGATAAATAAGGCCATAAATCATTCGGTGCGATTGTACTGTGTTTTTTTTTAATATTTCTTTACAAAGTAGATACATGTGCCAGGAGCAGGTACGCACTGGGGCTCCAGATCAGCCCTGGTATGAATCCCTGTGCGCACTGTAGGCACGTGCACTCTCAAAAAAGGAGTGTGGCCTCACCGAACGAGGCATCACCTCACTGCATGTGGTTTCGCTGCACGAGGGTGTGGTTTTGCCACATGGGGCGTGGCCTCGCCGCATGTCCCCATCTCTCAGTATCAGGGAGGCGGAGCTGCTCATCCAGGGTTTTAGTCCGGACCAGCCCATCAGGCCATCAGCATTTGCCAGAAGTGCCAGATGGCCTGTCCGTCCCTGGCTAGCAGCCTGTTGGTACTTGTGGTTCTACAAGTGCCACGGGGCAGCCTGGCTGGGACCTGTAGTCCCACTGTCAAGAACAATATTAATTTTATCTTTCACCCATTATCCCCGCACCAACCGCCACTAGAGATGCAGGGAAGATCCCTGGGCTTTCAGCTCAGGGCTGGTTGATCCTCAGGAGATGGGGACACCACTTTATTCATTTTTGGGGTCTCCATTTTCTGAGGATTGCCAGCCCTGGGCTGACCAGTTTGAAGTTAATTAATGTTTTAGGACCCCATGCTGTGTGTCCTCCAGCTATAGCATTACCACCCCGGCTGGTTCAGCCCACTGCTGGTTATAAGAAATAGGGTTGCCGTTTTCCCCCCATAATATACCCAAGTTTTACATACCAGAACAGGCTCAGAGCTCCGAGGCTGATTATGAATTTGAGGTGAGCCCCCATGCTGTTTTTTTTTATTAATTTATAACCCTTTATTACACCATTAACAAAGAAGAACTGCAAAGATCACAATAAACTGTGCAGTGACTTGGCAAAGCACGCAGCTCACAAGCACTTTTATGCATCTCTTCTATTTTGCTCTGTGTTCAATTGTGTTTTTAAACATGATTCTTAGCTAATCTGTGAGTTGTATGTCTGTCTATTGAAGCTACTTGTGTGTTGGTTCAATGGTCTATTGACTTCTATTTGTGTGTTTTGCCATGTATTTCAGTGTGAAATCATGTTTTTGCAGTCTTGTATGCCTTAGTTAATCTCTGAGTTTAAAAAACAGGGAAGAGTCACAAAGGAATGCAATCTCAAAAGGCACGATTCTTATTAAATATACCCTCTATAAATAGTTCTTTATTTTTGGTTAAAAGCTAGAGCAAACACAAACAAAATTATTCTAAAAAGAAGACGTTAAACAAGTTCATAGTCAAACAGCTTTTTATTTCAATTACTGTATTTCTTTCTAATTTCCTACTATTATATTTATATACAGTGCATCCGGAAAGTATTCACAGCGCGTCACTTTTTCCACATTTTGTTATGTTACAGCCTTCATGATTTTTTCTCCTCAAAATTCTACACACAATACCCCATAATGACAAAGTGTAAAAAGTCTTTTAGAGATTTTTGCAAATTTAATAAAAAAAAAACAACTAAGAAATCACATGTACATAACATTTACAACCTTTGTTCAATACTTTGTTGTTGCACCTTTGGCAGCAACTACAGCCTCAAGTCTATTTGAATATGATGCCACAAGCTTGGCACACCTATCTTTGGACAGTTTCGCCCATTCCTCTTTGCAGCACCTCTCAAGCTCCATCAGGTTGGATGGGAAGCGTCGGTGCACAGGCATTTTCAGATCTCTCCAGAGATGTTCAAATGGATTCAAGTCTGTGCTCTGGCTGGGCCACTCAAGGACATTCACAGAGTTGTCCTGAAGCCACTCCTTTGATATCTTGGCTGTGTGCTTACGGTCATTGTCCTGCTGAAAGATGAACCTTCGCCCCAGTCTGAGGTCAAGAGCACTCTGGAGCAGGTTTTCATCAAGGATGTCTCTGTACATTGCTGCATTCATCTTTCCCTCTATCTTGACTAATCTCCCAGTTCCTGCAACTGAAAAACATCCCCACAGCACGATGTTGCCACCACCATGCTTCACTGTAGGGATGGTATTGGCCTGGTGATGAGTGGTGCCTAGTTTCCTCCAAACATAACGCCTGGGCTGCCATGTGCTTTTTACTAAAAAGTGGCTTCCGTCTGGCCACTCTACCATACAGGCCTGATTGGTGGATTGCTGCAGAGATGATTGTCCTTCTGGAAGGTTCTCCTCTCTCCACCGAGGAATGCTGTAGCTCTGACAGAGTGACCATCGGGTTCTTGGTCACCTCTCTGACTAGGGCCCTTCTCCCCTGATTGCTCAGTTTAGACGGCCGGCCAACTCTAGGAAGAGTCCTGGTGATTCCAAACTTCTTCCATTTACGGATTATGGAGGCCACTGTGCTCATTGGGACCTTCAAAGGAGCAGATATTTTTCTGTACCCTTCCCCAGATTTGTGCCTCGAGACAATCCTGTCTCGGAGGCCTACAGACAATTCCTTCAACTTCATGCTTGGTTTGCCTACAGACAATTCTTTCAACATCATGTCCAATCAACTGAATTTACCACAGGTAGACTCCAATTAAGCTGTAGGAACATCTCAAGGATGATCAGTGGAAACAGGATGCCCCTGAGCTCAATTTTGAGCTTCATAGAAATGGCTTTGAATACTTATGAACATGTGATGTCTTAGTTTTTTTATTTTTATTAAATTTGCAAAATTCTCAAAAAAACTTTTTACAAGTTGTCATTATGGAGTATTGTGTGTAGAATTTGATGATATTAAAATGAACCTCTATATACCCCTGCCTGTACCTTCTAAAATCCTTCCTATAAACCTCTAAGGATGACGCTAATTTGCGTAAACAGTCATACAATAAATAGAGACTCCAGACTCAGAACATGTGGTTCCAAAGCACAAAGTATTATTCAAGTAAAAGTACAGTCAGTTACATGCTATGATCTGTGTACAATTTACAAAGGAATTATACAGACCCAAGTACAGTATACATACGCAGCGCCTCTGGACCAGATCCCAGCATTCAGAAAGAAAACCTCCGTCAATCAGCATTCAGCAAGAAGACTAAAGGACCAGTGTTTGAGCACACATGTTTATACCCCCCCAGAATAGACAGGACAATAGAGAAGTTTCTTGCTTATGCTATTGGTTCCCAGGGGAGAAGCATATGTTACAGTGCATTTAACAGGCTGGTTCAAATAGACTCGCCCAGCCTCTAACAACTGAGGGTCTTTTCCCTCCCACCTCCCCATGCTGCATCCTAACAGTTGTTCATAAAATATACATTTTGTTGCTTGTAGTTTCTGCAGTCCATAAGTTGAGAATGCATGATGCGATCTCCACACCGATAGTACCGGAATTCTGTTGAAAGAGTACGCATCAGTTCGACACCAAACACGGCTGTCTTAACAATTATAAAACCTTAGTTATCAAATATCTTTATTTCTCAGCATTTAAACTAACTGAACCAACTTAAATCATATACTTTATAGCTTATTAAACCTT
Source organism: Taudactylus pleione (assembly GCA_031769625.1). Classification (NCBI taxonomy): domain Eukaryota; kingdom Metazoa; phylum Chordata; class Amphibia; order Anura; family Myobatrachidae; genus Taudactylus; species Taudactylus pleione. Next base: position 10,728,668 of record JAUIMM010000154.1, read on the forward strand.
ATGTGTGAATATGTAATGTGTGAGTATTCGGGGTTTGATATAAAGACGTATTAATGTGTGTATGAGGAAGGGTGCACTTAACTCTCACTAAGTGTACATCTTAGCAGTGTGACATGCTGAGCCAGATAGTTCCACATGCCCACTCTGTCAGCAGTCCCCCCACCTGTCCCAGGCTTCAAAAGAAAAACTCTTTATTCTCCCAGTCTCTTGCGTGAAATGCAAATAGCCCAGCTACAAGAGACAGACCTAAGATGACACTCTAGTCTTTGAAATCATGTCCTTGCAGGAAGCCTACTAATGTAGGTGTGTATTCGAGCCAGACCACCTGTAGTGAGGGCAGACACTGTCCAGGAAGCTTATCTACACAAGCTAGTTGTCACATAGCCATTTGCTCTATTCATCTAATGCAATCCAATTTTTTTTACATACTGTAAAGCCATTTCTGAAATATATCCTTTATAATATGAAAAGTCATGAAATAGGCTTCTGGTGAATCACCGTAACTTATGGCGATGGTCACAGATGCATTCGCATGATGCTAATAATATTATCGCCACATGTACTAAAATGTGAGTTTATCTAAAATGGCACTTAGGCGGCCATTTCGCAAAATGGCGTCTTGCGGCCAGTCGCAAGATGGTGTCGCTGCGATTCAATTTTAAACTGATCTTGTCTCAGCCAATAATCCAGTTTCGACAGTCCACCCTTTGATAGCGAACAACATGCTATCACAATCTGATCTTAAAATTTAATTTAGGCTTACATTTATATATTATTTAGTGTTATTATGGGATGGCACAAGATGGTTCTAAAACCAACGATAATGTGTCTCTTAGTGGGGACATAAAACTACTATTATATGCACACACCGGATCTTGGAAGATCATGTGAAAGGTGTGGGGATGCACCAGTCTTATAAAAGCAGTCTTGAAGGGGAATTTAGACTTTACATTATCTGAGGTGTTTTAAAAATAACATTTCAATAATACATTCTATGCATGTCTAAATATAATACATTAAATGATGGTATTTCCTAGCTCAGGGTTGTAATGCAGTTCTGTATTTACCTCGGTATTCATACTGGCCACCATCATAATTTCATTCTTTCGTTTTACTCTATTTTTACTTTTTCCACACTTCAACACAATAGGAACACACCGGACGCATATGCCAATTATTATGATGACAATCAGTATAAGGATTAAGAATTTGCCTATGCTGGCGATCACTTCCTGGACCCATTCCCCTAGACCTGAGAACCATTTCACTGGGTTCAGCCAAGAAACCCATCCTTCTATCTTCTCCCCTACTTCAGCCACTGAAGCGTTATGGTTCTTGCGAAATTCCCACTTTAGCTGCAGAATTTCATCCATCTTCCGGTCTATCACCTCCTTAGGGTCGCTGGTATCATTGGTGACATAGGTGCAACATTTTACTCCAAATTGGGTGGCTAACGTTACGCAATACCCTCCAGTAACAGCAGTTAAATAATTCAACACTAGCCTGTGTTGCACCAGTTCTTTCTTGTACGCTTGCAATTCTCTCCCTGTATACCTGATTGTATCATCGTACATCTCGGTGATATTATCTATCAATTTAGCAAGTTCCTGAATATATCTAAAATTTAATCTACCCCGAGCAATTCTGGTGGGATCCAGTGCGACTAAAACTTGAAAGCCAGTTGTCTCACTAATTAACTGAGCTGCTTTATGCACATCACCAGGTATCATATTTATCTTGCCTCTGTGTTCATATTGCGTGTGAAGATATGGTGATGGTGTGTTTTTATGTATACCAAGCATTTCAACATGTGTGAGGGTCATAACTTCTGGAAGTATTCTTCCCAGATAACATAACAATTACAATACTAAAATTGGTCAGACACTCCCCTGATTGGCATTGCACTCCTCCTGACTCCACTCCATCAGCACTGCCATCAGCACTCATTTCCTCAATCGGTCCTCCATCACAGACACTGAGTATCCCCAAACTGATCATCACGATATAAACTCTGGAAAAAAAAGAACTAGGATGACCACAGCAGACCACTCCATTGCTGGAAGCACTGATCTACACATTTCTTTAGCTCAGATATCTCAACGTCACCTTTTTAATCCTTGCGGCACAAGCTCGCAATCGACAGGTCCACGTTATCGGCCTTGTCTCCGCCTTGTATCTCCACCGGTTGGTTAACCTCCCTATAGTGAGTGGAATGGACCCACGTATCTTCCTTGGCCACCCTTTGGGGATGTTGTATGATCAGATACGGACCTTTCCACCGATCAGTCAAATAACCTGAGCTAAAAAAAATTTGGATCATAACAAATTCTCCAGATTTGACATCATGACAGTTTGCATTAAATATATTAGTTAATAACACTTTCAATTTCTGTTATTCGCATTCATCTTCATGAGACCCTGTACAGTAACATCATTATCATATTTTCACATGAGGCTGCCTGTTTGAACAGTATCTCAAAGGGGGGAAAATAAAGGAAAAGACAGTCTGGGATAATCTTAGTGTTGTTACCCATCACCTTACACATGTTTTTGGAAATGTCACCTGTAAAATAAGTCCCCCTATCATTTTTAATAATTCTAGGGATATAGTATCTGCATACAGGTTCCTGCAATTACATTTTGTTATTAATAGCTACTGCTCTAAATAATGCCTGTGCCACTGGGTTGGATAGTATTTCAAGTAGTCGACCTTAGCCTGGTATGGCTGCTGTTTATCCTTAGCAACCTTGTGTCCTATGAGTTGGAGATAAAGCACAACAGTTTATTATCATTTAAACATGACCTAAAATACAACAATAAATCGTCCACATTTTACATTAGAACAGATCTATTGATAGGTTGAAAAGATTGTAAACAGTCATATAAGGCCTGGGAGAAGATACTGGGGTTACCTATGAACCCATGGGAAACTCGTGTTCCTGTGTGGTGTTCTTCACTTTGCAGTTCTTACTTACGTGTCCCACTTGGTGACAGTTAAAACATAATTTTGAACAGGGTGGATGAAAAGATTGTTGTGGGATTTGAGCAAGAGGGAAAGGTGGTGTGTATGGGTAAGGATAGGGAGGTTAAGGATATTGTGGGGGATATGAGTATGGGACCTGTGGTTGTGTATGATATGTGGGGTAAGGATGTGTTTGCTGTGGTGTGGGATTGGTGAGGACGTGTAATTGTTCAGGTGCAGGTGTGTGTGTGTGGGTGCAGGTGTGTCGGTTGGCTGTGATGTTATTGTCATTCCTTCCAGAGCTTGGATACTGACAGCCATTAGTTTTTTGCTCTGGGTCTCTCTCTTCTTTGTGATATTTTTATCATGTTCTATGGCAGACTCTATGAGGTTATCTATTGTGAATACCCTCCGGCCAGGCTGTGAGGTCTGAACCTGAGTCTTTAAGTCATCTTTCAGAGCATCCAGGAGTACCGTCACTATCATTCCCCTGTGGTGAGTGCTATCTTTAATATCTTCTATCCCAGTGTACTGGGTGATAGCCTGCAGAGCCCGGTCACAATAGTCTTCTGCAGTTTCACTCTCCTTTTGCTTGATTGTGAAAATTTTGTTCCAGTTGAAAATATATACTCAATTGAGTTACAATGCTGGAAATGTTACCTTGGTTTACTTGGTCTGTTAAGGGAACGTCACCATCCAATACACAATTCGTGATAAATTTTGTCACATCGGTATTGCGTGGCAGACAGGCCCTTAACACCACACGCCAATCTTTATTAGTTGGCTCATGTGAACTACCCAAATTTCTCAAAAATCTTTGACATTTGGCTAGTTCCTTTTTGGGATCGGGGAAATCATTTATGATGGAATTTAGTTCCGCTCTTGTCCAAGGACAATGCATTACCACTTCCCTCGTGGGCACTACACCGTTCGCATCTGCATTTCCGTTCGGAACAGTTATCGTCCGAATGGGATGCAGACCGGTAGCGTTGCTACCTCTGACCTGGTTACCTGGCTGGGGGTTTAATCTGCTGCTGCTACGTATACTATTAACAACTTCCTCTACGGGTGCAGAGTGTGTTAACACTTCCCTTGCTGTTACCGATGGAGATGGCGGCACCACCCGTGATTGTGGTGATGCAGCATCTATCATTTGCACAGCATGGGAAATGGCAGCCATTACAATAGGCTCATCACCCACATCATAAACATTTTCTTTATGGTTGCTTAAGAGAGGGTACAAATTGCTTGTTACATTTTTATGGGTATTTTTGGTAATTGTACTTGCAACTCCATCCACATAAGATGGGGGAGGTGAGCGTGAACTGTGGGCAATACTCTCTACCACGCTACCTTGCCGCACGTGCACGCCATTTTGCGGCTCGCCCGTATTGCAATTTAACGTTGCGGATGTATTTTCTGGCAATGCGCTCGCGACGCTAGTTTGCGTCGCTTGCACATTTTTAAGCCACGCATCCCCTTCATGCTGCCACAATTTTAAACATTCACAATATTTGACATTTTTCTCTCAGCAGCGCATCAAACAGATGTGATCCCGGACATTATCTAATACATCCTTATCAAAACTACCAATTCTGGGAAACGGTCTAACACTCTTCATCGTCATTTTAAACCATACATCACAATACCTTATTGCATAAGTACCGTACTTAGTATGCATAATACGATGGGCTGATCCAATCGGAGCTTTCATTAGCAGCACATCATTGTCTAACACCTCTACTGTTTGCATGGCACCCATTCTGAGACAAAATCCTACGCTTTTCAATAAAGATTTAAACTGGTGAAAGACAATCAAGATATTTTCACTTACCTGTGGACGATTTAAGTTGGCGGTGCCCACACACCTGGATAAGATTTGAAAAAGGCAACTTCCACACCCGGATAAGATTTAGTAAGGCAACTTCCACACCTATGGGAGTTTATATGTCGGCCACTCCCACGCACCTCTCTACAACAAATACAACATGTACACCTGCTACTGTGTATAGAACAGTAAAGCTACTTACCGAGCGGCTAGACTAACCCTTGCACCTAGCCCTTAAGGATCATACGATACCCTTAACTGTCCAACAAATACTCACTGTTACACACTTTTTCCTGCGCAGAAAAATACATGTTAACCCAGATATTGGTAATAATTAAAAAAATGTTAACCTCAACGGCTTTGTTCAAACACATGGCAGCACAACCGGAAGTACGTATACGCTATTGTGCGACCAGTCGCATTCACAATAATGCGATGACCACACAACCGTATGACAACTTTTTAGCTGCGTACGCAAAAATGCATCTTTACTGTGTGCAAAACTGCGACTCAGCCGCATACTTAATACTGCGGCACCCCTTTAAACGCTAGGTTCTATCAACAAAGGAAAACAAACTTTTTCCTTTCGTGTCAGCTTCCTTTCCTCACACGAAAACAGATAGCGATTTTTCAGCACAAAGCGGTTGCAGGAAAACTCTGCATGTGGCCACTCCACCCTTTGCTGAGACATCGATAGCCATATGTGCCGTGTGAGTAGGTAAGTGACTTCACTCGATGAGCCCCCATCTGATGATATTAAAATGAACCTCTATATACCCCTGCCTGTACCTTCTAAAATCCTTCCTATAAACCTCTAATGATGACGCTAATTTGCGTACGCAGTCATACAATAAATAGAGACTCCAGACTCAGAACATGTGGTTCCGAAGCACAAAGTATTATTCAAGTAAAAGTACAGTCAGTTACACGCTATGATCTGTGTACAATTTAGCGCAAAGGAATTATACAGACCCAAGTACAGTATACATACGCAGCGCCTCTGGACCAGATCCCGGCATTCAGAAAGAAAACCTCCACCAATCAGCATTCAGCAAGAAGACTAAAGGCCCAGTGTTTGAGCACACATGTTTATACCCCCCCAGAATAGACAGGACAATAGAGAAGTTTCTTGCTTATGCCATTGGTTCCCAGGGGAGAAGCATATGTTACAGTGCATTTAACAGGCTGGTTCAAGTAGACTCGCCCAGCCTCTAACAACTGAGGGTCTTTTCCCTCCCACCTCCCCATGCTGCATCCTAACAGTTGTTCATAAAATATACATTTTGTTGCTTGTAGTTTCTGCGGTCCATAAGTTGAGAATGCATGATGCGATCTCCACACCGATAGTACCGGAATTCTGTAGAAAGAGTACGCATCAGTTCGAAACCAAACATGGCTGTCTTAACATGTATAAAACCTTAGTTATCAAATTTCTGTCAGGGTTCAGCCTAGGATCGGCCTCTCTCACCTCCTTGCCAGCTTCCCCTGACTTCTCTGCGGTCAGACGTCTGGTGCAATGATGGATGTGGGGCTGAGTATTCTGCCTTAGGTGCTTTTTGCGAGCTTCCATGGTCGGCTGTGTGTGCTGGGGATCGGAGTTCCCATCATGGGCGCCGCCATGACAGTTCCTCTCATGTGACAGTACTCCTAACCTATGGTAGCATGATTTCAGTCAGCTGATGCTGTGCTCCTGTAATCTGCTACCACTGGGTATAAATCCGCCTCCAGAACTGTTGCTGTTCAACTTCTTCTTCTCTGTTCCAGCGATCCAGCGTTGCTCTGTGCTAATCTTTCAGAGTGTTACTTCAGCCTGTTCTCAGTTCTCCAGTTTCCAGTATTAGCTTCCAAGCTATTCTTAGTCTGAGAGTAGTTCTCTCCCAGTATCCAGACTGTTTTGTTTTCTATATCTGTGTGTCTTTGTATATGTGCTACTAGTATTGCAGCTTCCTTGTGTCACTGAGGTGTCAGATTACCTGCTGGTATTAATTAGCCCACAGTTGGACCTCCCAGCACATATCTGTGTCAATCTGCCCTGTGTCTTGTCAGTGCAAATCTGCACTTCATTTAGCACTCTCCTAGTGTATGCCTGACTTCTCTTTGTGTCTTGTCTCTGTCAATCATTTCCAGCATTCCCATATATTCCCTGAGTCCACTCTGCTCTTGTCTGTGCAATTTCCAGTATATGTCTGTGTTCTTTGCTCAGCGTCTTGTCTCTGGTAATCAGCTCCAATCATTTCTAGCATTCCCATATATTCCCTGAGTCCTCTCTGCTCTTGCCTTTGCAATTCCCAGTATATGTCTGTATTTTTCTGCATACTTAACTGTTTCCAGTCCGTGCCTGTGTTATAGCATTCAGTTCCATTTCCAGTCCATTTCCAGTTCCATTTTCAGTTCCATTTCCAGTTCCATTCACCTCCTGTCATATTGCATTCTTTATAGATTCCGGTCTTCTGCCATTCCCAGGTACCTGTCCAGAGGGCCGCGACCTGCTCACTTGGTGCAGCTGAAAACCAAATCCCAATTGGAGGGGTCACTGGAGAAAACCACCAAGTGAGTTAGACTCCGTGCCTCTGGGCAGGTCTAGCCAAACCTGGGTTTGGCCGCAACTAGGAGACCTAGTCTAGTCACTCCCCTAGTCACCCGAACCTCTCAGCTCACCGTCCTCCACAGAGGAATTCTTGCACTGGATCGTGACAGTTTGAACAGCCCAATATGCAAGCCGCCGGGTTCCAGGGTGATGCAGGGTTTCTGGATTTACTCTTTCATAAATGCACAGGAGACAGCTTTGCAATCCGTCAGACAGCAGCTGCAAGAACTCTCTAGTCAAATGATGGTTATTCATTCAGTTCTAGCTGCTTTGTCCCCAGACACACCACAAGTTCCACCAGTGAATTCTCCACAGTTTTGTTCTGAAGTTTCAATTGCACCTACAGATGAAAAATTTTCTGTGCAAGCTAGTGAACCTCTCAAGTGTCATCTGGTTCCCCAATTTTCTGATATGCGTGACCCTGAACCTTTCAAGAGTTTCTACTGGCTTCTAGAACAACTACAAAATCTCCGTCCCAAAATTTTTCAAGTTATTCCCAAGCTTTCTAGTGCTACTCCTGACTTGACTAACAGCTTTTCCAAACAAACTAAAGTAAAGCATCAAAGTTTCCTGCGCCCTAAACTTACTGAGGTTGAACGTCAGCGACGCCGGGAACTGCATCTCTGTTTATATTGCAGTTATGACAATCACTTTCTTAAGGACTGTACTCTGCACCCACTGAGAAGTGGTGACAAGTGTGTGACTCCCAATGTCTGCGCTTTCAGTGCTCCCCATCATCCATCAGTGATTCCTGTTTCTTCAGTTACAGATAAGGAGGTGATGTCCACTGAGCAAAAGAAAGTTCAAATTTTTGATTGGGGCCCTGCTACAAGATGCTTCAACCCTCGTCTAATAAATATTGGGAGGATATTTCAACCTTCTAAAGTCAGGGACACTACTCATTCCATTTCTACTGGTCATGGCCCGGATTCCATTTCCATCGGTCCCAGTTCGGATTCTGTTTTTCCCAATACGGGACTCCAGTCAGTAGCCCCAGGAGGGGTCTCAACTTCCTTACCCCGAGTGGAGGTCCCAAGTCTCACACCCCAGGATGGGGTCCCTAGTCTCGCACCCCAGGAGGGGGTCCCAAGTCTCACACCCCAGGAGGGGGCCCCAAGTCTCGCACCCCAGGAGGGTGCCCCAAGTCTCGCACCCCAGGAGGGGGCCTCAAGTCTCGCACCCCAAGAGGGGGTCTCAAGTTCCATGCCCCAGAAGGGGGCTTTCGTTTCAAGTTTCATGCCCCAGGAGGGGGTTTCAAATCTCTCACCCCAGAAGGGGGTTACAAGTGTTGTACACCAGGAGGGGGCTTTCATTTCAAGTTTCACGCCCCAGGGCGGGGTCTTCATTTTGAGTTTCATGCCCCAGGAGGGGGCCTTCATTTCGAGTTACACGCCTCAAGAGGAGACTATCGTTTTGAGTTTCACGCCCCAGGAGAGGCCCTTCGTTTCGTGTTTCATGCCTCAAGGGGAGGCCTTCATTTCGAGTGTTATGCCCCAGGAGCGGGCCGTAATTTCAAGTGTTACTCCCCAAGAAAGGGTCTCAAGTTCCATACCTCAAAAAGGGGTTCTGAGCCACTCACCCCAGGAGGAAGTCTGTGTTATTGCACCCCAAAAGGGGGTTTCATATTGCGTACCCCAAAAGGAAAAGCCAAGTCAGCTTCCCCAGAAGGGGGTTTTAGGTCCCATACTCCAACAGGGAGTGTCAAGTTCTGTACTCCCGGAGGGGGCCTTGAGTCTCTCACCCCAAAAGACGGTTTCAAATCTTGTTTCCCAGGAAGAGGCCTCAAGTCAAGTACCTCAACAGGGGTTTCCTGACTCTATACCCCAGGAGAGGGTTTCAAGTGTCGTACCCCAAGGAGGAGCCTCTAATGCTATACTCCAAGAGGGGGTTCCTAGTGTTACGCCCCAGGAGGGAGCCTTAAATATTCTTCCCCAGAAAGGGATTTCAAGTATTCCACCCCAGGATGGGGTTTCCAGTGTGATACCCCAGGAGGGGATTTCAAGTGCCTCATCCCAAGATGTGGTTCCCAGTGTTATACCCCAGGAGGGGAATTCAAGTGTTTTACCCCAGGACGGGGTTCCCAGTGTAATGCCCCAAGATGGGGTTCGTGGTGTTATTCCCTTGGAGGGGACTTCAAGTGTCTCACCCCAGGATGGGATTCCTAGTGCCATCCCCCAGGGGGGGATTTCGAGTATTACATTTCCGAAGAAGAGTTCAAGTGTCTTACCCCAGGAGGGGGTATCAAGTCTTGTACCCCAAGAACAAGGGTTTCCAAGTGTTACTCCCCAAGATGGGGGTTCAAGCATTATACCTCCAGAGGAGGTTTCTAGTTATGTACCCCGGCAGGGGGTATCAAGTCTCATAGTCCAGGGGAAAGTCTCAAGTTTTACATCTCAAAAAGGGATTTCAAAATCTGTATCCCAAGGAAAGATCTCCGGTTCTTTACTCAAGGAAGACTCTTCTAGTGTTGTGTCAAAGTCAAATGTTTTAGTGCCCAATCCGTTAAGAGGTTCACAAGATGATGCTACCACTACATTTAAAGGTATACCTCAGGATCCATCTGATGTTTCTATGTCCATTTTTTCTATGGATATATAACGCAGTATTATGCTTTGGTGGATCATTTCATCGCTATTATGAAATCCTCTCCATGGTCTGAAATCAAGCCTACTAATGTAGTAAAATTTATAATTTCATCTTTCCGAGGTAAAGCTTGGGACTGGGTTGAGCCTATTTATGATTCAAAGGATCCAATGCTGTCAGATTTAGTAGCCTTTACTGCGGCAGTCATTAAAGAATTTGGTCCAACTTATCCTTACAGTTCTCTCGAGGATACTCATCTCAACAAAGTCTCAAGTTCTGGGGTACCACCCTCTGCTATTAAGCTCAGATGCATATCTTTGTGTCCTTCTCTAAAAGATCCAGTACAAAAACAACCTGTCCAGAAGGATAAGACTCAAGGAGGCATAAGGATGATGAATTATAACACAGATTCTGACTATGATCCTGAGTACAATGAAAAAACTATTTCGGTAGTTCCCATGAAAGTATTCTGCCTTAGGTGCTTTTTGCGAGCTTCCATGGTCGGCTGTGTGTGCTGGGGATCGGAGTTCCCATCATGGGCGCCGCCATGACAGTTCCTCTCATGTGACAGTACTCCTAACCTATGGTAGCATGATTTCAGTCAGCTGATGCTGTGCTCCAGTAATCTGCTACCCCTGGGTATAAATCAGACTCCAGAACTCCAGGAAGTTGCTGTTCAACTTCTTCTTCTCTGTTCCAGTGATACCAGTGTTGCTCTGTGCTAATCTTTCAGAGTGTTACTTCAGCCTGTTCTCAGTTCTCCAGTTTCCAGTATTAGCTTCCAAGCTATTCTTAGTCTGAGAGTAGTTCTCTCCCAGTATCCAGACTGTTTTGTTTTCTATGTCTGTGTGTCTTTGTATATGTGCTGCTAGTATTGCAGCTTCCTTGTGTCACTGAGGTGTCAGATTACCTGCTGGTATTAATTAGCCCACAGTTGGACCTCCCAGCACATATCTGTGTCAATCTGCCCTGTGTCTAGTCAGTGCAAATCTGCACTTGCATTTAGCACTCTCCTAGTGTATGCCTGACTTCTCTTTGTGTCTTGTCTCTGCCAATCATTTCCAGCATTCCCATATATTCCCTGAGTCCACTCTGCTCTTGTTTGTGCAATCTCCAGTATATGTCTGTTTTCTTTGCTCAGCGTCTTGTCTCTGGTAATCAGCTCCAATCATTTCTAGCATTCCCATATATTCCCTGAGTCCTCTCTGCTCTTGCCTTTGCAATTCCCAATATATGTCTGTGTTTTTCTGCATACTTAACTGTTTCCAGTCCATGCCTGTGTTATAGCATTCAGTTCCATTTAAAGAGTTCATTCATTCCATTCACCTCCTGTCATATTGCATTCTTTATAGTTTCCGGTCTTCTGCCATTCCCAGGTACCTGTCCAGAGGGCCGCGACCTGCTCACTTGGTGCAGCTGAAAACCAAATCCCAATTGGAGGGGTCACTGGAGAAAACCACCAAGTGCGTTAGACTCCGTGCCTCTGGGCAGGTCTAGCCAAACCATATACTTTATAGCTTATTAAACCTTATGTGTGAATATGTAATGTGTGAGTATTCGGGGTTTGATATAAAGACGTATTAATGTGTGTATGAGGAAGGGTGCACTTAACTCTCACTAAGTGAACATCTTAGCAGTGTGACATGCTGAGCCAGATAGTTCCACATGCCCACTCTGTCAGCAGTCCCCCCCCACCTGTCCCAGGCTTCAAAAGAAAAACTCTTTATTCTCCCAGTCTCTTGTGTGAAATGCAAATAGCCCAGCTACAAGAGACAGACCTAAGATGACACTCTAGTCTTTGAAATCATGTCCTTGCAGGAAGCCTGCTAATGTAGGTGTGTATTCGAGCCAGACCACTTGTAGTGAGGGCAGACACTGTCCAGGAAGCTTATCTACACAAGCTAGTTGTCACGTAGCCATTTGCTCTATTCATCTAATGCAATCCAATTTTTTTTACATACCTTAAAGCCATTTCTGAAATATATCCTTTGTAATACGAAAAGTCATGAAATAGGCTTCTGGTGAATCGCCGTAACTTATGGCGATGGTCACAGATACATTCGCATGATGCTAATAGTATTATCGCCACATGTACTAAAGTGTGAGTTTATCTAAAAAGGCGCTTAGGCGGCCATTTCGCAAAATGGCGTCTTGCGGCCAGTCGCAAGATGGTGTCACTGCGATTCAATTTTAAAGTGATCTTGTCTCAGCCAATAATCCAGTTTCGACAAATAATGAGGACAAAAATGAATTTATTCCATTTTGGAATAAGGCTGTAACATAACAACATGTGGACAAAGTGACGCGCTGTGAATACTTTCCGGATGCACTGTATCATGTTAACTAGATTACGCTGCAAATTTAAATTTTGTTCATGATAAGAATCACAATTCTTTTAAAGTAAATGAATAAAAGTTATATTGTATCTACCTAACTATGCACCATTCACAGATGCTTTTCTTTCTCTAATAAATGTCCTTACGCTGCTAAATAAGAGGTGCATCAGAAAGGGTTGGCTCTTTTTCCAAATCTTCTTTTCAGCAGCACTCTCTGATGTCCCACACCACAGCAGAGAGGCAATGATTTCTCCCTCAGAGACAGACCATAAAAAAAGGAAGTAGTATTTATTACTAATAACTCCACCAATATGGCTAAGGAATAATGAGAATGGCAAAGTTACTTGGGACAAGGAAAAGTGGATGGGCACAAAGTATAAATAAATACAGTATTGTCTTTCTTACAGTAATGCCACATATCTCACAATTTACTAATTCTATATAATACTACTACTAAATTGCTATAACATTATATTATTGTCTCAGTTGCTTGATATGTCCTCCATACACTAGATATAATAATATACATTAATTACTATCACACAAACTAAATCCTACTGCATGAACTCCTATTATTGAACTAAGTATCAATTTGTTATGCTACTATCACTTTATAGGTTACTTAGCAGTTCGATTGAGCATAATTATATTATGCAATACACTTAAGCACTTGGCTTAACTAATTATAATAGTTATAGTATATACATATAGCTAATTAGCTAATTCAAATGTCCAACACGCTCTTAGCAAGATGGTTCCTTCAAGAAAGCTTGGTTGCTTCAAGGTGGGTACACACCTTACAGATATATCTGCAGATGATGGTCGTTCATACACACTGAACGGCCATCATCTGCTTGTGCCCTCGGGTGCCGGCAGCCGGGGGGCGGGACCCGACGGGCGTGTCCCACCCCCCTCCTCGCGGCTGCTGCTGTGTGTGTACGGGCAGTCCGCCGACCGACCGTACACACCTGCCGATGGACAGATATGTCTGCAGACATATCTGTCCATTGGCTGTGCAGCACAGCCAATGTGATATATCGGTGAACAACAATATTCACCGACATATCACGGATACATACTGCACAACGGGCAGCAGATATATTGGCTGATCAATTGATCCGCCAATGTATCTGTCAGTGTGTACCCAGCTTTAGTGTATATATGTGCACAGATGGGGCCCCTACTCTGTGTGTTCAGCTTTGCTTAATGCAATATTTGAACAAAAGGGGGAATTCAATTAGGTGCAAGTTTGCAAAAGGTGATAAACGCGCACACTTCAGAAAAAAAAAGGTAGTGCTTATAGGAAATTAATACAGCAGTATAACAGTATAAATACACTATTGGTTATTATTTAATTCACATGGATATGAAAATGCAATATTATGTAACAAAATTAAAATGCAAGAGCATGAATAAATCTCATGAGAACAATAAGCAAGAATGTTGCAACATTATATCAAGATATGAATACCACTGAAAATAAAAGTCAATTGCTGCAGTGAGAAGGATCTCACTTCCGTTCTTATGTAAACCCCCATTAATGTAAGTTCCACATTAAGGAGGGCAAAGTTCCTTATACAAGGGGGTCTGGTAGATTTAAGCCCAGCAGGGGTGAAGATCCTGTCAGCGGATTTAGATAAGTAATGCTAACCCTAACCCTTCCTTAGGGGTGCCTAACCCTAACCTCCCCCCCTAGTGCCTAACCTTAACCCCCCTAAGTGCCTAAACCTAACCCCCCCGTCCCTGCAACCTGAACCTAAGTCTCCCGGGGGGGTGCATAACCGTAACATCCCGCCGGGGGTGCCTAACCCTAACCCTCCCTTTCCCTAGCCTAACTCTAACCCTCCCGGGGGGGTGCCTAACCCTAAGTCCCCCCAGGAGCTCTGAAACCTAACCCTCCCCCCCGCAGCTGTACGCGCCCGGGCGCCCGGATTACCTTTGTTCGGTATGCTGGGCGTCGGGTTCATGGTGTAGGTCTAATGATAGGCATTGGGATTTCAATGCCTGTCATTAGTACCCTGCAGCAGGGATTGACAGTTGGGAAGCCGGTGGTAGGCATTTCGACCGTCGGCTTCCTGACTGCATCCCTGGTAGATGTATAGTTACCAGTCACCGATAGAGGAAGATCGTCCCGGAAAAGGTAATAATCCAGTATGTTGTCCTCAGATGATACGGTGATCTGTGTAATATGAATGCCGGTGAGCTCAGGGTATAGCGGAGCTGCATAGTACGGTTGTAGAATGGAGGTTGGTCCAGGTAGTCCAGGATAAAATCAGTGTGTAGTAAAAGCAGATGGTTCTAATTCGTTTCACCTCACCTTAGGGCAGCTTTTTCAAAGGTGATACACTCACCCACTTCGCCTTATAATTCGCACACTTCACCTTCATGCGTGCACCCGAAATACACACAATTCAATTAGAAATGCCAATTTGCACTACTCGCAGTGAGAGTGTACGATTTTTGTCCAAAAAGCAACAGGGAAAATAGCATGAAAAAATTAGGAGACCTTCCTGGACCCCAAAAGAGTGAAAACTTTGTTAACAGAATCATATAAAAGACTGTTAGTGGCCATATGGAAAGATATGTAATGCCGGCTGTTGGGATGCCTACTGTCAAAATACTGACAGCGACATCCCGATGGTTGGTACCCTCCCCCCTTCTCCCCCTAACCCTCCCTTCTTGTAGCCTAACCCTAACCCTCTCCAACCCACACCCTAAACCTAACCCTCCCCGTTAGTGCCTAAACCTAAGTCTCCCCCCTTTGTGCCTAAACCTAACCCTCCCTTTTTAGTACCTAACTCTAAACCCCTCCCAGGGATGCCTAACCCTAACCCTCCACCTAGGGATGCCTAATCGTAACCCCCCCCAAAACCTAACACTAACCCCGCTATGCTACCTAAAACTAACCCTCCCCACCCCCCCCCCCCCCCCCCGCGGCTAACGCTAAGGGCGCCCCGGACTTACCTCATTCGGGCAGCCGTCCTTCTGGATGCCGGCATCGGATTTAAGATAGGCGTTGGTATTTCAATGCCTATCTTAAGTCCCTTGTCGGGATTACCCCGCCTGTCTCATAACTACATCCCAAAAGTACTGTGAGCTTTAAAAGGTGTCAAATGGCTGATTTGTGATATAAAAAAAAATACTAATAATTAAAATATATGTAAATAGCTGTAGAATTTAGTTTAACTAAGAAATGTAAAATGCAAAAAGGTAGAAAAAAGATGCTTTTGGGGTAATTTGAGACGGCTTTTAAAAAAGGTAAAAATATGATAAAAAACATAATTTTTATGTTGAAATAAATACTTAATTTATACTTGGGCTGCATTATTTAGCTAAACTGCTTATTTTGGGGCAATTTGAGGCCATTTATTTTTTCCTAAAAAAGACATGTAATTATTGTCCCAACTAAACTAGTGTAATTTAAAAACTCCAAAGGCCTAATTTGTCATTATGGGGGGTGTGGGGGGGGAAGTGTCTGAGGGGTTCTGAAGCAAGTCCTGACATTTTTACCTTAAAGTAAAGATTATCCCTACCTTTTCACCTTCTCAGGGGGTGCAAACAAAAATAGGCAAATTTACTCTGAAAATGAAATGCGAGTTTGGAATTGAATTACAAATGTAATTTGTAATGTGAATTCGCCTCGTGGGACCAAACTTGTACCTGAGTGAATTCCCCCAAAGTCTCTCTCAAAATGGCTTCTGGCAGATGTACAAATAGCAATGGTTTTATCTCATCCAAAGCAGAACTCAGAGAAGGTCAAGCTCACCCTCCAAAAGGTGGACATTTCTGGAACAGGAAGAAAACAACTTAACTGCGACACTACAGGTCTCAACACCTCTTACAGTTTTCTTGCACCAAAGTGCTGGAACACATCCATGTAGCACTGCAACACTCAGTGCAGTAAACACGGTGCGGACATCTTGATAAATGACGGTGGGCTGTTTCAGTGAAGGAGCAAACAGGAGATAGCTCTAGAGCACGCTCCTTACCAACAAGTTAAACAGTCACTATGCATACTTGCCTAGTCTCCAGTAACAACTGATGCCCCCGGTCCCCGGGAAGAGTGGGCAAGTCTCCAGAAACAACCCACCCTCCTTCCCCCCCGCACTACCCTCCATATAAGTTCCTGGTACGGGGGGAGCCAATAACGTGGTCATGCAGCCACGCCCCCCCGCCCCACCCTCAAAATTGTGTCACACCCCCCACTGTGCTAACCTGGCTGCCTCCTCCCGGATGAGGCAGCCAGATTGTCGGCAAGTCTGTCACTATGTCGACACTGATACCGTCATTAGAAAATACAGTCTATGAAGTAAAAGGTGGACTTAGGAAGAAATATTTATTGAATTAAAGGCAAAACCCATCAGGTTAGAGGCATTATAAGGTGATTTATGTAAAAATAGGAGTTGCACTGTGGTTCAGAACCTGATGTTATGGTATTGTCTTATTGTTATTTGTGTTAGGTTGTAAAAACAAACTGAGACCTGGCAAATCCAGTTTGTCGAGGTCTACATGTTTGATAAATACCATGACTTAATCTCTCCCTCACCCTGGAGATTCTGTTTATGTAATGTGGGAACATGTTTGTATTACTTATTGGGAGGTGAAATTCTGACCCTTTTCAAGTGTGGGAGAATACAAGTACTGTAGTTCAATGTTTGCACAGTGATGTTTTCGAAAATGTCAGCTTGCCATATGTAGTCAGCACAGAGGAAAAAATAAGATTGCACCCCACTGTGCCTTTTCTATTAAATAAAGTACCAGTCTATAAAGTAGCTGGAATAGAGGAAGCTGGTGATACAAGTTCCAAATGGCAGTATTAATGTACAGTACTGTGTACAAGAGATGATGGTAGAAAAACTACTGTACATGTTTCCTGGGAAAAAGGAGATTGTACTGCGTTACATTGAGAACCATCAGAACAGAAAAGCACTGTTATCTCCAATGTCAGAGAAAAAATGGTCAACTCTCCAGGTTCTGCAATTTACTTTGTGGACACATTAAAGGGACAACTATTAAAATTCAGGACCTGTGTGCTATATATATAAATTTTCTACTATAAGGGGGGTATTTAATTTGGTGTGAGAATAGCAAAAATCCCATACCTGCCGCTGATTTCCTGCAGATGCAGGATTTTTGCTATTCAATTAGGTGCAGGGTTTTTAATTTTTTGAGCGCTGAGAAGTTTTTTTCTTTTGAGCACCTCCAGAGCACGACCAATTTTTCCTAAAATCCATATTTTAGGAAAAATGATTGGGAAATGCTCTAGAACCCTGGCGGCACCCTTCTTAATGAATACTAAAGCAATTGGAAGTTTGCAATTATCTTAATTAGTCAGTAAATACTTACCTTCCGAAGTGCTGTCTTC
This sequence comes from Taudactylus pleione, assembly GCA_031769625.1. Lineage (NCBI taxonomy): Eukaryota > Metazoa > Chordata > Amphibia > Anura > Myobatrachidae > Taudactylus > Taudactylus pleione. Next base: position 10,746,329 of record JAUIMM010000154.1, read on the forward strand.
TTCCTCCAACGTCGGGACCCACACTTCTGCAGCAGCGTGTGTGTAAGTATGTTGTGTTAGTGTATGTAAGTATGTGTGACTGTGTGACCCCCATGTGTGTGTGAGCCCCCCTGAAGGCAGCAGCAGGGAGAACTACATCTCCCAGCAGCCACCTCCCCTTCCAGCAGCCCCCTGGCCTCCCAGCAGCCCCCTCGACTACCAGCAGCCCCCTCCCTAGTGCAAACATGGTGTGGAGATAACCGGAAGCCATATAAAACCACCGGAAAGGTAAGGAGTATTTTTTTATTTATTTTATTCTTGCACCGCATGGTTTTCAGTGCTGAAAACCCTGCTTTCATTTTTGTTTAATTGAATACCGCGGATATCAGGAGCATGCATACTCACGGTATTCCACAATTGGGCGTGAGGTCCACGTGAGTTTTTGCAGAGAAAGCCAAGCTCCCAATTGAATTCCCCCCCCACTAAAGTTGGGACAATGAAATATAAAATGAAGCTGCTTTATTTCAATATAATACCCTCTCTGCAAAGCTCCAAATACGTCTTTATTAATCTCTCAATTGACTATAAAACTATATATAAAACTGAACTCAGGTTTTGGATTGCATGTACAGTAAACAGGTCCAAAGTAGCTGTTTTATCAATTTTTTTAATTTACTTTTTTTATTTGTTTTGTTGTCGATTTCAATCGATTTTTAAAGGGATTCAAAACCGAACCAAAACCAAATCCAAATCAAAACGCTAGAGGGTGGTTTTGCCAAAACCAAAAGTAAAATGCAACGATGAATTGCAACGTAAACCAAAGCATTGGGGGTCAGCGCACACCTCATATATATATATAGAGAGAGAGAGAGAGAGAGAGAGAGATAACTGCGGAACTCACAGGACTGGTTGTAGCAGCCAAATGCAAGTGCTACAATTGCTCTGCTATGATTAGTGCTTTGCAGTATGTGTTTAATGAATCACTGTGGCTAGAGAAGATTTGTAATAAATCTTTCACCTCTCTGATTCAGGTCTGTTGCTTATGTTGTAATGTATTCTTGCTGATGACTAGTTTGTTAAACAGTGGGTGGGATTCTAGGTGTATGTATATAAATAAGATTGCAGATGTGTGATTATATTAGTGTACATGTTATTATAATTCACTTCTTGACACTTTTATTACCCAGCAAGACAAGAAAGTGCAGATCCATGATGTTTACTTCGAAGGGGAGCAGTTTAGGTTTAGAGCACTAGCAATTTAAATAGTTAATTTACATTCCAAAACTATTCTATACAAGAGAAAATGTATGGTGTTACATAACTAGAGATGAGTGGGTCCGGTTCTATGAGATCTGGACCCACCCGAATATTGCAATTCCGAGTCAGATCCAAGTCCGGCTCAGGTTTTCCCGCCTGACTCAGATCTGAAAACGAGGCAAAACGTTATCCTCCCGCTGTCGAATTCTCGCAGGTTTTGGATTCTATAAATGTCCCGGTGATCGGCGCCATTTTCACTCCGGCTGTGGAGAGTGTACAGAACAGACGTGTTCAGTTCTTCTCTGTTGTTCAAGTGTGCAGTGTTGTGGTTGTTCAAGGGTGCAGTGTTGTCAGGCTGGGGCTGCAGTACATAAAGTGAGGGGTGCTGCTGTGTCACTGCTGTCCTGTCCATCAAGGTGCCAGGACTTCAGTTCATAAAATGGTGCTGTGTCATCCAGGTGTGCTTTGTCAATCCGGGGGTGCTCTACCCCAGTGTAAATAAAATATAAGTTAAAAATGTATAATTATCATTGCACAAAAAAAATAAAATTATTTTTCATTTTTTTTGTGTGTACTAGCTATGCTATTATTGTTCGGTGACACTGCTGGCCAGACTGTAGTTTATCATCAACGTATTTGTGACTCTGCAGGTGGTCTATCCGCACTCCGCAGGTGTGCTTTGTTGTCCAAACAGGGGTGCTGTGTTGTTCATCAAGGGGCTGCTGCCTCGTCCAGGGGTGCTCTTCCCCAGTGTAAAATTTTTTTTGTTTGGTGACACTGCTGGCCAGACCGCAGTTTATCAGCCATGATTTGTGACTCTGCAGGTGGTCTGTCCCACTCTGCAATGGTTATTCATTTCTTATTCATAAAAATTATTGTGACACTGTAAGTGGTAGCGCAGTGTGTTATTCTTTTCTTATTCATAAAAAATATTATGACACTGTAAGTGGAAGCGCAGTATTTTACTCATAAAATAATCTTGTGACACAGTAAGTGGTAGCGCAGTGTCTTATTCTTATTCATAAAAATTATTGTGACACTGTAGGTCATCGATAGCGCAGTGTAATATTTAAAATTGGTACAAATTGACTGTACCCAACTTCATTCGTGTTTGTTGATATGGAGAACGATCAGTTGAGAGGACAACAGGAACCACATACTATTGCCGGAGCTGCTGCCAGTGCCACCAGTCATGACGATACTAGTCTATCTACATCATCTACTAAAGCCGATGCCCAAGGGCATACAAGGCTTAAGTCAGGGCATCTAAAATTTAAAAAAAACAATCTTTTACAGTGGTAAAGAAAAACACATTGAAGGGGAAAGTTAGCTGCAGAAAGACATAAAATTGGCAATATGCCTTTCACCACATGAAGTGGCAAGGAAAGGCTAAGGCCTTGGTCTTTATTTATGACTTAATGTTCTGCCTCTTATGATGATGAAAATTGTTAAGGAACAGGAACTAACTGCACTCATAAATGTCACAAATCCCTGAGGAGAGTCTAAGTGTGTCGATGGGTGCCATATGTGAGCCTGATCTTTCCAAAACTGTACTAGAAGAGGAGCCTCCTTCCATCACTTCTGCAGAATGAGCAGCACGCTGACATAGAAATCGAGGATGCTTCTGTGGAAGTGCACCAGGATGAGGAGGATATTTATGTAGCTGATGCTAATAAAAATGTTGATGATGAGGATGCTGATGATGAGGATGTTGTTGCTGAGGATGTTGTTGCTGAGGATGTTGTTTGTGTAAATCGGGCCCCAGTGGAAGTTGTTGCCTATGATAAGGAAAAGCCCATTGTCATGTCTGGGCATGAAACAAAAAAATCCACTTCTTATGTGTGGAATAATATCAACCCAACAGACAACAATTGTCAAGTCATCTGTACCCGTTGTGATGCCAGAGTAAGTAGAGGTAGGGACCATACCATCTAGGAACCTCCTCCCTGTTACATCATCTACAGCGCATCCATCAAAAGTGTTTCCAAAATTCAGAAACTTTGACTAAAAAAGTAAAAACAAGCAGTCCAGCGTCAGCTAACTCCCTTCTTTCTGCCAGATCCAAGCACCTGGAATTTTCAGTACCAACACCATCATCAACAATATCCTCAATCATGATTGGAAGTAGTCCTGCATCCAATTTGATAAGGCTAACTCAGTCCTCCCCTATCCTGGATTCCTCAGAAGAATCCATGAGCACTATGCAGTTTGCTGCTGCTGTTACTGCTGGGAGTGGATCTTCATCCCAGAAGGGGACCAGGAAGACACTAGTAGTAGTTCTAAAAAACAATTGACTGTTAAACAATCCTTTGCAAGGGTAAGCAAGTATAAAAGCAGTTACCCAGTTGCACAGTGGATCACTGACACCATAACATCTATGCTGGTATTAGATGTGCGTTTGATATCCGGCATTAGTGCAGTAGGTTTTATCACTAGAAAAGCAATTCCCAGCCTGCACAGGGATGTTATAAAAAAGTTAAAAACTTAATTAGTATTATCCAAAATGCCATTGTACCCACTGTCCACTTAACCATAGATATGAGGAAAAGTCAAACAGGGCAAACGCAAGGTCAGATCCAAGTCCGGCTCAGGTTTTCCCGCCTGTAACAGCCCACTGGGTGGGTGTATTGCCTTCAGCGGCACCAACAGCAGCAGCATCTAAGAAACAGCAGCTCATTCAGAGGAAGGCTACTGTGTATAACTGGTTTCACTAAGAGGCACACTGATGACAACCTCTTGGCTTACCCCACTTGGACTCTCCTCGGGATTTGTGATTTCTGACAATGCCGCCAATATTGTGAGAGCATTACAGCTTGGTGAATTCCAACACGTCCCATGTTTTGCTCACACTATTAACTTGGTGGTGATCATTTTTTTTTAATGATGGGGCCGTGCAGGAGATGCTCCCACAAAATTTGTGGGCATTTTTGCGATTCAGCAGGTGCATGTAGAAGATTGCATCACCTGCAAGAAATGTTGAATTTGCCCTGTCACCAGCTGAAGCAAGAGGTAGTCATGAGGTGGAACAGCATAAAGCCATCCAAAGCTACACAACGAAGTATGACATGAGGAGGGGGACTGTACCTTACTCAAGATCAGTGGAAAATACTTTCCATGTTGTGCAGAGTGCTGAAACCCTTTGAAGTTGTCACATGTGAAGGGAGTTTAGACACTGTCAGCTTGAGTCAGGTAATTCCCCTTATTAGACTGTTGGAAAAACAGCTTGATAAACTGAAGGAGAAACGAAAATGAAGCGATTCAGCTAAGTATGTCGGACTTGTAGATCCAAGGGTTGTCAGGATCTTCCAATCGGATCAATACGTTTTGGTGACCATGCTCGATCTTAGGTTTAAGTCATACTTTGTGTCTTTCTCCCCAACAGACACAGATCTGAAGAGATGCAAAGAGCCCCTTTTACACATCATGCCATGATAGAACCCCTTATACATATTACACTACAGCAGAGCCACTTATAAAAGTTATACCAGAGTAGAGCTGCTTATACTCATTACACCACACTCCTTCTGAGGACCATCTTTCCCAATAATTATATTTTTGTGGCTATATATTTTTTTCATTTATCTATCAGTTCGGCCCTCTGATGATTTTGATATATATAGAGAATATGTTATCTGTTTATTAAGTAATACATTCATAGATGGAGATTGGATTTTATTGGAATACATGTTTTTAATATATGTGTATTACATGTTCATTTTATTTGAATAAGAGAGTAACATAGACTCTTCAACTGTGTCAGTTTGAGCGCTCCACTATATATATTGTTCTTCAATGCTGGAAGCAGGATAAACCAGGCTAGGACTGGTATTGCTAGGACAGTAGTGCTGCAGAACAGGTCAATGCTGGAAGCAGGATAAACCAGACTGGGGCTGGTATTTCTGGGATCAGTAGTACTGCAGAGCAGATCACAGCTAGAAGCAGGATTAAACAGGCCTGGAGTCTTTTGCCGATTTAACAGGCAACAGGCTGAGTGATTTGCTAGCTCCTCAGATGGACAGCACAATTAGTAATGACTCACTGAATCACTATGATGCAGACACCAGAGCAGATCTGTGGATGGAATCCTAGCAAAGTAGGAACATGAGTAACTAGGAAATTGTAACTTGCAGAGAGAATCCAGCAGTTTTAAGTAACAAGATACACAGGAACCAGGAAATCAGGAATGTGACTTGTTGACCTGGCAATATGCTGGTGAACAGGAAGAGTTTAAATAGGCTGTCCTGTGAGTGGATAGGCTGCAGTGATCATGTGGAGTAATGCATGATCCGGATAGGTGCAGGAGTGATCACATGATGAGAGTCAAGATAGCTGCGTCCATACTGAGCTGGGACTAGTAACAGCTAAACTGGAAACAGAGGCAAATCAGGAAATAATATGCACAGGGATATCCAGGAGATACGGTATAAACAGAGGACCACAAGACACACCAGGATGCCACATGAACAAGGTAATCTGAACCAGAGGAGCGAGACATGACACTGGCGGGATAGACCATCTGCATTCTTGTCTTCACTTCCCTTCTTGTGCTGGTTTTTGAAATCATATTATTGACACAATAGGTTCCAAGTGAACAATTTCCCATTGTCTCCACCACCCTATGTATTCAGCTAAGGGAGTTGTGAACCATCACCATGTTGAATGGGCATCCCTAGAGGTAAATCTGCAGCTTCTGTTGGGCCCATAAAATGCCTAAATACTGTTTTTCCATTGTGGTATAGGCCACGACCTTAGGTAGCAACTACCTACTCAAATATAGATTTGAGTGTTCTTCCTCTTTTTTATGTACCTAGCAGAGGATGATACTAGGCCATAGGCATTGGTGTCCATCTGCACCACAAAATAATGATTCAAATCTATGGTCTGCAAGATAGGACAGCAAGTCAGAGCAGATTTTATATCTTGTCAGAGACTCCTCACAGTCTGTTGTTCAATTAACTATTTTACTAGATTTTTCTTTGTCAGGTCCTTCAGGGACTTCCCTAGGGTGCTGAACTTCCTGTAGTTCCTTGCAGTTCCTAGGAAATTCATAACCTGTTTCTTAGTTTTTGGGTGTGCCAGGCTAAGACGCCTCTACATTCCGCGGTTTTAGCTTCAGCATCCTCTTGTCTTATCTTTGCCATCCCTGATGCTTTCCAGGCTTAATTATCTGACTGGGTGTTTGAATTCCACTTCATCTGAGTCAGGTGAGTAAAGTGATCCTCCCAGTTCTGACTAAACACTGTTATATCATCCAGGTACACTACTGAAAACCTTTCAATCCTTTTAGCAATTTGCTACCTAACTGGAAGGTGACAGTGACAAGTCAAAAGGCATCACATTTGAGTCATACAAACTGAAAAGAGTAATAAAAGCAGAACTCTGCTGTGCTGTGCTGTTATGGTTATGGGAATCTGCCAAATTTCTCTATTTAAATCCTTGGCAGTTATACACTGAGTGATTGTATTTGATTTAACATGCAAAAGCAGATAGTGTGTGTACCTTCTTGGGAAGGCCCATGCACACTGAGTTTCCTGGATCATGCCCAGCATGTCTGCACTAACTTACAGGGACGCCTTGTAGGCAGGTTACCTAATGACAGAGTAATCCCGTCTTAACTTGGTGCTCCGGCAGCCTAGTTCTCCCAGTATTTTCATTGAAATAGGCATCCAAGACTTTGTAATTCTGTGCTAGCTGGCATTTGGGCAACCATTGTGCAAACTTGGCTTCTCAACAGATCCTTTCCCTTGCATTGTGAATACTAAATCAGTTATGGGGCCACTTTCCATTTCTTCTACTAGGCTGCAAACAGCAGGGCCATACCTTAATTTTGGTGAGGTTTATTTAAGTTGACATAAAAAATAACCATTTAGCTTTTTCCAGGCATGGTCTATAGCAGGGGTGGGGAACCTTTTTTCTGCCGAGGGCCATTTTGATATATAACATTATTCGCGGACCCGGTGCAGGCCACGCCTCTTACATGTGATGTCACACGGGGTGGGGCCACAATCTGTAGTGATTACAGCAATGCCCGGTGCATCCTCCAAGGAGCTGTAAGGGCAGCGGTGTGACCGTCTGAAGCATCCTAAGGATGGCCCAGATGGCACTGCTACATAGATTCTGGCTGCAGGGTGCCATTCTAGGCACCCTGCTAGCCAGATGAGGCTAGCAGAAAAAAGCTCAGAGGGCCAGCCCAGACGATTCCAGGGGCCTTATACGGCCCCCAGGCCTGAGATTCCCCATCCCTGGTCTATAGTGACCAATTTTTTTATGTCATTCAAGTGTTGGTAGATGAGATCTTCCCGGGAAGCCTAGAGTTTTGTTCTCGGTCATAGGAACTAACAACGACACTTTATGATGCATGTCATAAACTCGCTCAAGCACTCTGATCTGCCTGTGCCCATGCCATCTTTTCATATACCAACCCTGTCAGGGGATGCATTTTGTCCCTAAGCCTCATGACTTTTCTCCAATACAAGAGCTTCAAAGGGAAAAACCCTGTGAATGACTGAAATACTTCTCTATAAGCAATCCTGTTCTTGGGACTCTACAAGCATCTTGATCATCTGTTTAAGGATCCCATTAAACCATTTACAAAGACAATTAGTTTAGGGGTGATACTGACTGGCAACAAGGTACTGCACCTGCATTTTCTTAATTATGCCCGCCATCTGTATATACATGATGTGAAAATCGACCCAGGAGAATATGGTAACACTAAGGTCGTATTCAATTAGCGGCAAAAAGCCGAGATCGGCGAAAAGTTCTCGCCGGTGAGGTAATTTCGCCTGGCGACAACTTTTCCCCGTATTCAATTCCATCGACTTTCTGCCGATGCGAAAAGTCTGCGCCTTGTAACCAGCGGGAAAGATTCGACTCTGAAAGGAGGAGGAAAAAAGTGCAGAATTGGCGGTTTGGGTTACAAAATTGCAGCAACACCCCTGCAGCCTTGGGACAGTCCCCCAAAGGTAAACTGCATAAAAAAAAAATTTAAATACTTTAGATCACCCCAAAAAAGTACTTTCATTTTGAGGGTGAAAAAATACAAAGTTGGGAGACAAACTTAAAAACTAGTGAAATAGATTCCAGGGGGTCCCCCAAGTATGCCCCAGGTGTTTTTTTGTTTGCAGGTATTTGTAGAAGGTGCATTTTTTAAGTGTTTTAAAACATCACTTTAATGATTTTTAACCATGCTTGCACCCATTTCCAAATTTGCTGGGACTACTTATTTTAGCCAAAAAATACTGCTAAATGCTATTCTTCACCACTTGTGCAAAGACGCCAATTAGCAGCAATTGAGAGCATTTCAGCACCCCAAATACATTCAGCAGGGCTATTTGGGGGTATGCATAGTGATCCCCCATGTCAGTGGATCTTTTGGGGGGGGGGTCAGGCTGATTTCCCCAAATCTGACAGGACTTTTTGCCTGTTTGAGTTTCGCCTGTACGTGTTCTTGCGTCCTTTGCAATTGAATAGGGCGAATAGCGGGGAAGAGCGCGATACTTTTCTGGGGGCAAAACTAGCGATGACGGTGGAAAGTCCAGCAGGCTTTTCGCCTGCAATTGAATACGGGCCTAAGTGTTACCCCTTTGAGTTACATTTTAAAGCCAATACTAATTTATCTTTGAGGGGATACAACATTGTACACTATGTAGACAAAAGTGATTGGAAACCCCGCGCAAGCGAAATGCATACCATTGCACATGAGTTCCAAATGGCCACTATGCGGCAGTTTCGACAAGGACACTTCGTAGGGAGGCCCAAGAAGGGTGTCTGCAGTAATCACTACATGTGGTGGGCCTACAAAGTACTGATGTCAATAAAATCTTGTTGATCCATTTGCTGTCAGTGTCCAATCACGTTTCTCTTCATTATTATATGTACACTATTACACCTGCCAGGTCTCTTTATTCACAAATGACAATTCCCTAATGTGTATTTTCATTTTGGCTGTTCAGTCACTAATGAAATCAGATACTAAAATGAGTTAAAGCCTAATTATAGCTATATAAAAAAGTTGTTTTGGGTGGAATAAAGTGAGATAGAATATAATACAAAAATTTTGTTACCTATTTGTTCTCCGTAATTCCAGCTGCTTGGAGATTCTCTTATGCAACCAACAGTTCTCTATTCTGCTCGCTTGACTCTTGTTCAGGGATGTCAAAGTCCCCTTGTATTTCTTATTTCCATTGATGCTCCTGTTGTTAGTGTGGATAGCGTGGTTTGTTCTAGCAGGAGTGAGGATCTCTTGCACATAGCTATTTAACAGATTGGAGCACTTATTGAATAAATGGAAGGAGAGCCCAGGTAATCAATTAATATATATATTATATAATCAGCTACTGGGTCTGTCTAGCATAGGCACAGTAAGAGCTGGAGGTAGACTCTAACCTATGCCCACCTTCGCCTCCCAGCTCTCATTTGCTGCCTGATGGACACAGTTTCTCTTCTCCTACCAGCCAGTGCTGTACAGATGTAATGAGGATTGGTCCCTCCTATCAGTGCCTGGAATATGTGCCCCTTAAACATGGTTCCCTCCCCAAGTACGCTCCCCCACTCACACACGCACATATGCACACACATCAGTGGCACAATAGCTAGTGACCCAGCAAATTATTTGTCCAAAAAACTAATTTTAGATAAACCTTTCATGCAAATACCAAGGAAACGTAAATGTTATACATTACATAAATATACAGTAGTTCAGACAGTAAGGTATATGTATTAAGCTCTGAAAAGTGATAAAGTGGAGAGTGATAAACTATCAGCCACTCAGCCCCTGTCATTTACAGACTGTGTTTGAAAAATGACAGTTAGGAGCTGATTGGTAGATTGTTTATCACTCTCCTCTTAATAATTTTCCAGAGCTTGTCGAAGCTGAATAATTGGCTGAGACAAGATCAGTATAAAACTGAAGCGTGCGCGACGCCATCTTGCAAATGGCAGCAAGACTCCATTTTAGAAACAAGAATCTGCAAGATACCATTTTGTGACCAGCGTCACTTCAAGTTACAACTCAGGAGCTAAGAACAGATGGCAATGTTTTTGTTAATCTACCAAGGGCAACTGGAAAAACAAGCTTCCTGAGTAAAAGTAAATAGAATAGACAATGGGTATTTTTACATACAAATTGGGAATCCCTGGATGCAGATAAAGTATAGTTGTGGCAATTGTAATATAATCCAGGCATTGATCTACACAATTGCATTTGTCTGAATCCTAAACAGGTTTTAGCCCCACACACAGACAGGATGGCCCCAACTTCACAGCTTGATTCACAGTTCACACAAGAGTCTGGGAGAACAAAAGAGGTTTTTTTTCCTTTGAACACAGGACAGGTGGGGGCCTGCTGACAGAGGGCAGGTGGAACTACAATGCTCAGCAATCCACACTACTGGATGTTCACTTCGTGTATGAGAAATGATGCACTTAAATCTCACCCATTAATAACTAGCATCCTTATATCAAACCCCGAATACCCACACATTACATATTCACACATAAGGTTCAATAAGCTCTAAAGTGTATGATTTAAGTTGGTTCAGTTAGTTAAATGCTGAGAAATAAAGATATTTGATAAGGTACTATACATGCTAAACAAGTCGTGTTTGGAGCTGTACTGATGCGTATTCTTTTTACAGTATTCCGGTGTTATCGGTGAGGAGATCGCATCATGCATTCTCGAGTTATGGATCGCAGAGCCTACAAGCAACAAAATGTATATTTTAGGAACAGCTGTTAGGATGTTGCAGGGGGCATGAAGAGGAAGATCCCCAGCTGTTAGAGGCAGGGAGAGTCTGTTTGAACCAGCCTGTTAAATGTGCTGTAACAGATGCTTCTCCCCTGGGAACCAATGATATCAGCAACAGACTTCCCTATTGTCCTGTTTATTCTGGGGGGGTATAAATATGAGTGCATGAACGCTGGTTCTCAGTCTTCATGCTGAACGCTGTATGACTAGGGGTCTCTTGGAGATGCCTATCTCCGGGTCCGGAAGCGCCTGCGTATGTATACTGTACTTGGGTCTGTATAATATTCCTTTTGCGCCTAAATTGTGTCTTGATCAATTGCGTGTAACTGTCTGAACTTTTACCTGAATATCACTTGTGCTTTGGAACCACAGATTCCACGTCTAAGTCTTTATTTATGGTATGGCTACGTACGCAAATTAGCGTCATCCTTAGAGGTTTATAGGAAGGGTTTTAGAAGGTACAGGCAGGGGTATATAGAGGTTCATGTTATCTTATTGTTTTTAATTATTTAAGACATAAGTAAGGTTACACTGAGCTGCATTTTGCAATTAATGAAAGACATGGTCCACATTCTAAGCATAGGTCTAAAGGACATGCATGATAATGCCACATACTTGTAGTCCCACATATGTTCATGCGAATAGTCTTCACAGGGGTATACTGTAGTTAGGGCAGTGATTTATCTGCATTTGTATAAAAAAAATGCTGCACATACCTATTTTTCCTGTACTTAAATGTCCCTCAATATGACACATAGATGCTTCACAATTACAGTATTTGGTACACATACTAACAGAAAGAAATAAGGTCTGTTGTTGGGAATCTATCCTCCGGAAAGTATTCCTCTTAAGGTTCAAAGGCCCTGATTCAGAGCCGGACGCTCTGACCAGAGCGCTCGCTCTGAATCAGGGTCCTCCTCCATAAATATGGAGCGTCCTCCTGGACGCTCGTATAGCACCCACAGCCTATACGAGCGTGCAGGATGATGGTCGCGATGGTCTTGACCATCGTGACCATCGCCACTGCGTGCAGAAGCCTGCGTTTGAGTTTCTCAACCGCAAGGCCAGGAGTGATTTTGGCTCTATCATAGCCAAAATCACTCCCACTGACATCACTAGTGATGTCAGTGGGGCCGGCTTCAGACGGTAGGCGTTCCCTTGGGAACGCCTCCGTCTGGCAGGCACGCCCCCGGCACGCCCACCAAAGGGGGCGTGCTGTCAATCAACATCGACAGCACGCCCCCTTTGATCAGACACAACGAGCGAACGAAAGTCCTTTGCTCGTCGCGTCTCTCGCATGTGCACAACGGAGCTCCCTCCGTCGTGCGCATGCGCAGTGCACACCATCGACCCACTTGCGAGTGGACAGCCGCTCGCGAGTGGGTCTGAATGAGGCCCAAAGTCTACTGATGCCAGGCTGGCAAAGATCCAATAGCTTTACCCAGGAGGCAGATGACACTGCCTGTGCATTTCTTAAAATGATGTAATTTTATTAATTTACATTGATGTTTTTTTGGTTGTTGAAGGATGAGATCTCTGCTAAGAGCTGGTAGACATGCCAGAATCTGTGACATGCAGCGGCTGTGAATTCCAACCCAATTACATGGTTTGCAGAAATGTTCTTTGTTATACTTTTTCAAAGGTATATTTATCAATGTAAGTGCCAAGCTTTAGGTTGGGACAGTGGGCCTGATTCAGAGCCGGACGCTCTGACCAGAGCGCTCGCTCTGAATCAGGGCCCTCCTACCAGAAAATGGAGCGGCCTCTTGGACGCTCGCATAGCTGTGGGTGAGCCACAGTCTATCAGAGCCAAAATCACTCCCACTGACATCACTAGTGATGTCAGTGGGGCCGGACCCAGACGGTAGGTGCCTCCGTCTGGCAACCACGCCCCGGCATGCCCACTAAAGGGGGGCGTGCTGTCAGTCACCATCGACAGCACGCCCCCTTTAGTGCGAGACCCATAACGACGGCTTGGCCGTCGTTATTCGGGTCTCGCGCATGCGCATTTGGGTACCATCGACCCGCTTGCGAGTGTCCTGCGCTCGCGAGCGGGTCTGAATGAGACCCAGTGCTTACATCATCTGCCTGTTGCTAAAGAATGTATAACCTTTCACTTTAAAATAAAAATATATTAAGTAGTATCTAAAACATTAAAAATATTCTCAATTGTCATCAATTAGGAACAAACTACTGTCCCATGTGCATGTAAAACAGATATTCCTGTTTAGCAAAGGTTTCCCTTTATAAAAACCTTAAGTAACTTACAAACACATAAATACAGGGAATTGAAGACTTTTAGTGAAGTAAAATCCTGATGATGGAAGAATGCCCTCACAAGCTCAATCCATTATTCCCTGCAGCGTTAATCAGCAATGCTGCAAGCTACATATTTCTACTGAAGACACACAGAGCCAGGTTTCCCCTGGGGTGGCGGGTGGAGCCCCAGGCCGCAGCATAAAAATAGTCCCATTATCATGGCAGCGTGATGATGACCAACTGCCTATCTGACCACACAGTTGGCCACAGATCATAAGTATTAAAATTGTATTTCTAGTTTCCTCCCAAAATTATGCAATTTTTCTTTTTTTATGTAATTATGCACTGGTCATAGCCCCTCCCTATAAATTTGAACAACACATTTTTACAAAGATTTTTATGTTAGATTCCCAAAAAAGCAAGTTAGTAGCCACCTGCTGGACAACCCTGGTGTAAATAGTGAAACTTGGAATAGATATCCAGTTTATTGCATCATATGAGACTTTACCTTAATTTCCTAGAACAATGCAAATCCTAGTTTCCTTTATAGCTTGCAACCATGTGAATCATTGCTAAATGCATGCCTGTAATAAGACTGATGATGTGTATGTTGTCATCACAGGCTAATTAAAAAAAAATCACCTTATTTATATACCAATTCATTTATCATAGATTAAAAATATAAAAATAATCACTTTCTTGGCACTTGTAGCAAATAATAATTGTTCTGGCTAGAGAACATTACTGTGAAGAGTCAGTTAAAGTCAAAGTAGTGAAAATATTTAAATACAAGGAAATGTGTTAAAAACACAATACAAAGATATCTATTTTTATTGTGGAATTTTTAAGTCCTTTTATGTCAATATTATGTATTGTTTCTTAATGTGTGGGATATTGTATTGAGATTGCTGTTTTTTTAAATATGATCATGTATATTTCATTTGCATGTGCCATTGCTAGGGACGCCTAACAACCCCCCTATAGTTCAAACGAGTTACGGTCCGCCCATACAGTATGTATTCCCTAATAGAACATGGAGGAGATACCGGAAGTGTTGCTTCTCCCCCCATTACTAAGAATGCCAAAAGAACTCTATGGCAATGCTCGATGTAGTTCACGTGAGCACAGAGAACAGAGCAATCGATCCCTTTCCGCTCCTCTCGGAGGTGCTTCAATTGGAGCGTGGAACAAACCACGGATGTGTTGTTCCCCGGTTACATCAGTAAGGGACATTTGGATTTTTTGTTTAGTATTTCTGATGAAACCGGGGATTGCAGTGCCCATAGAAATGCATCAAGGATCTATGCTGCTTTCTTCCAGTTGTAACTCCCATCACCTATTGCCTTACACAATCAGCTCCTATTGCTGAACAGTGAGCCGCGAGATACCGCTCCTTGTCGCTAACCAGCATGGAGTGCCTATTGAACAAATGGACATTACCTCCGCTTCCCCTCCCTAAGTATTGACTCACAACTTTCTAACAAGGAGACAGTGACGAAGACCAGCCGCCGGCGGTGATCTGCCAGCGGGGCCATGCTGTAACAGGTACTGGGAGCTAGGATTGCATAAAAGCCGTGGACGCTGACCTATATGGAGTGCTTTATTTGGAACCACACCTGCCGATTGAACTAAGGATTTCTTCCTTGAAACAGGTAACACCACTAGTGGAACCAGCACCCAAGGAGAGCTTCTACATTATCAACCGACTTATTGCTTCATTATCATCTTTTTTACATGGAGATTCAGCGGTAAGAGATTTTTCCTTTCACACAATAAGGAGCTTTTACTTATGCCAAACGGCTTTTTAGGAGGAACATTTTCATTACCTAGACTGATCAGTGGATACCATATTGCTGCTAATGATTGTTACATTGTGTCATCTCTTAAGCTAAATTTGCACATCATTTGAGTACTGTTGCAGAATACTATGAATCTATGTCTATCTAGGTTACTAATATTAGACTATGGGACGGAGCCTGGAATTTACTGTTTAATTTTATGTTTATTAAGTGTAACATATGCTTGGTTATTAAATATTTATAATTACATATATAGTCACCATAGGTCCGGCTCTCCCTGGTATCAATTAGCTTGGCCGATGCCCTCGAGGAGAAGGTAGGTATAAGCATGAAGTCGCGGCACTCAGGGTACTTTAAAATGAACAAATTTAATGCGACATCACAAATGGCAACTTCCTGTGCCAACACCGGCACTGTCCTCAGGCTAACTAACACCAGACAATGTCTTACCTTAAGTAGCACCCGTGCAGCATGCAGGCGCCCAAACCAGAAGCGGGACCACTCACCCGGACCGGCGGCGCTTGAGAGTGACGTAATCACTCACAACATCATGTGCCCATCACCTAATGCTGGGCATACACGGTAAGATAAAATGTCTGTCAGACCGACAGACATTTTATCTGGCCGGCTGCCAGCCGCAGATGTCCACGGCATACACTGTGAGAGAAATCTCACAGTGTATAGCCCAACATCTGCGCTCCGCCCCCGGGGGAGGAGACATTTCCCTGTTCCTTCCGTAGGAAGGAACACAGGAAATGTCTGTCTGTCGGCCGCGCTGGGCATACACTGCCCGATGCGGCCGACAGTTACCGGGTAAATATCGCATCGGACGGGCATGCTGGACAATCCAGCATGCCCGACCAAGCAATATTTAACCCTCGGTCGCCCCCCCCCACGCTACAATTATCACGGCGATCCGCTGATATCGGGCGGATCGTCCCGATAATTGCAGCGTGTATGGCCAGCATAAGAAACATAACAACAAATCAAAACAGAATGCTGCTGATCTGCTGTACATAGCAAAATAAATGAAATACAAAGTAACTGAAAATAATATGTACACTGCAGGGCGAAACAGACTGTGTAACCTAAATAAGTATATCGATAAGATATGTCACTCATGACTGTACTGCGCACATTAGAGACTAGACAATCACTAAGCAGAACTTCATAGATGGGTGAAAAGCATATATGTAAAAGAGCATATAAATACATCAATATTAATAAGAGAAAATTACATAAAAAACTAAGAAGCGCAATATTAACTAAATGTAAATGTCCCAATAAAAGCCAATGGTCAAATAAAATATTGTAAGCCTAGATGCTCGTTAAGTCCCTTGGGAGCAAGAGTCCCTAAACGAAAAATCCAGAGACTTTCCATTTTAAGGAGTTTCAAACCGCGATCGCCGCCGCTCAAAGATTGAGGGACGTGGTCGATCATCCGGTATCGCAAAGTGGAAAGTGGATGTGGTACTTGACCAAAATGTAGTGCCACTGGCTGCTCAATGTTGCCACTCAAGACAGCTGCACGAATGGCAGATCTGTGTGCAGCCATACGTTCCTTAAAGGAATGTTCGGTTTTGCCAATATACGAAAGCCCACAAGGGCAAATAATCTGGTAGATGATAAAGTTAGAGTTACACGTAAGTCTAAAGTTGATAGAATATTTTTTACCAGAATGTGGATGACAAAAAGTATCACCAGGGATTAAAAAACCATAGGTGGTACACGTACATTTGATACAACCTTTCTTGCCAGTTAGGAAATGACTAGGCTTTTGGGACAGTGTGTTATGTACATTAGATTTAACTAAAAAGTCTCTGAGATTGCGCCCTCTTTTATAACTAGCCATTATTCTAGTATCAGCTAGCTTAAGCTCTGCATCAGTTTGAACCATGGGCCATAGTTGTCTAGATGTTTGACTGATAAAGGGACTGGCAGTATTGAATTTGGTAACCCATGGAAAGACATTGGTATCAGACCGTGTAACCCGTTTCTTCAATAAATCATCTCTATTGATCCCTAGAACTTTTGCCTTAGTCTCATATAGAAGTTTCTCATCATATCCCCTATCCAAAAATTTCTGATTCATAGATTCCATCTGTGTATCAGCAAGGTTGGGGTCAGAGGTAATACGTCTAATGCGCAAAAGTTGGGAAAACGGTAATCCTCTTTTGAGCGGGTAAGGATGGAAACTGGACATGTGTAGCAAATTGTTGCGATCAGTTGGTTTAGTATACAAAGAAGTTACAATCCTACCCCGATCAAGAGTGATTTGTACGTCAAGGAAGTTCACCGTGGTAGCACTAATAGAATACGTAAATTTTACTGGATGGTTCAAAGCATTATGCCTATCCATGAGTAATTTAAAGGCAGACTCACTGCCACGCCAGACAATAATCAAGTCATCGAATTTCTGTAAGAAATGGGTTGGAATACTCAACAAATGCTCTATGGACTTAATCCTTCTTATTATTGAGCAGAGCACGAAAGAAATGAATTCAATGAGGGAGAAAATTAATGCTTTGGAACTAATTCATAAACCTATTCTGGATAATGACACATCAGTTAAGTGGTATGATAAATTGCATAATCAGCTACAAATCTATAAGAGGGATTTGATTCAATTTAAAAGAGACAAAAGACTTAAGGTTGATGCAGACTATGATAACTATCGGGTATATGAATGGACGGACAGAGCCCGCCAAAACAAAATAAGGCAACCATTATTTCGTAGAAGACAACAGAGAGGTCGTGATCCTGAGTCTTCATATGAATTTTCATCTTCAGCAAGTGACCTTGAAACCCCTCAGCAGCCAAAAAACTTGGTAGGTACAGGAGGTGTGGTTACGAGGGCAAAATTTACAGGCGGAGGAGTCGCAGATTTACGTGACGTGAGCAACAATGCAAAAGGCAGAGGAAGAGTGAAAGGCGGTCGGCCGCCGCTGGGGCGGAATGTCTAGTCATTAATTTGTCAGATTATGAACTGTCACCTTTGGAGACTTGCATATTGTCCAAAGGTTTATCCTTTGTCCCCACTAACGAGCCTGACAAATTTGAGTGGCAAATTGATAAATATCGCCTGAATAGGCAACTCAAATTAAGAGAATTTTTTTCTAAAAATGCGACTAATGCCAACTCTAATACTGATATACCTCTTCCCTTGCTGAAACTACTACCCAGGTCTAATTTTGACCCGCCATCAAATAACCCTACCATCAAAACTTTCATGCGTTTGCTAGACCAACAGACCTAGTTGTGTTTTGATAAACCACCCTCCAGTAGAAATTTCACAGGTAATGAATGGCGTGCCTTGAATAGACTTTCTAAAAACCCTGATCTGGTGTTCAGACCGGCTGATAAGGGTGGCGCTTTGGTAGTCCTCAATACGACAGATTATATCAATGAAATCCAAAGACAGCTGAGTGATGCTTTGACATATAAAAAATTACAAGGTGATCCTACTAGTATTTTTAAGAAACAGCTACATGAGATTCTACAAAGGGCACTGAATGAAGGATTGACATCCTCGGAGTTGATGTCAGCATTGATTCCTGCATATCCGATTGTACCTGTATTATACATTATTCCCAAAGTGCATAAGCCTCGGCATAAGCCGCCCGGACGTCCTATCATTGCAGCTACCAAATCTCTGTATCAACCATTGGCTACCTATTTGGATACACTTTGCCAACCCTTTATTCAGCAAAATCAGTTTTATCTTTTGGATATGATGTCTCTTCTTAATTCTCTCAATGAACTGCCAGTCTTCACTGAAGATATTCTACTCTGCAGCGTTGATGTCACCAGTCTATACACTGTGATACCTCATGATCAGGATCTTTTGGCTATGAAGCGCTTACTAATGGATAACCCTATGTACAGTGGGCCTAATATCAACTTGATTATTGAATTGTTTTCATTGGTTCTGCATAATAATTTCTTCATCTTTGATGGTAATTTTTATTTGCAATGTGTCGGTTGATGTCGAAAAATCAAGTCTTTTTTGCCAATAGCAATGTCTCCGATAATATCACCTTTTATAGACGATATATCGATGACTTGCTTAATGTCTGGCGTGGTAGTGAGTCTGCCTTTAAA
The DNA here is from genome assembly GCA_031769625.1 of Taudactylus pleione. Classification (NCBI taxonomy): domain Eukaryota; kingdom Metazoa; phylum Chordata; class Amphibia; order Anura; family Myobatrachidae; genus Taudactylus; species Taudactylus pleione. Next base: position 10,765,472 of record JAUIMM010000154.1, read on the forward strand.
TTACTCATGGATAGGCATAATGCTTTGAACCATCCAGTAAAATTTACGTATTCTATTAGTGCTACCACGGTGAACTTCCTTGACGTACAAATCACTCTTGATCGGGGTAGGATTGTAACTTCTTTGTATACTAAACCAACTGATCGCAACAATTTGCTACACATGTCCAGTTTCCATCCTTACCCGCTCAAAAGAGGATTACCGTTTTCCCAACTTTTGCGCATTAGACGTATTACCTCTGACCCCAACCTTGCTGATACACAGATGGAATCTATGAATCAGAAATTTTTGGATAGGGGATATGATGAGAAACTTCTATATGAGACTAAGGCGAAAGTTCTAGGGATCAATAGAGATGATTTATTGAAGAAACGGGTTACACGATCTGATACCAATGTCTTTCCATGGGTTACCAAATTCAATACTGCCAGTCTCTTTATCAGTCAAACATCTAGACAACTATGGCCCATGGTTCAATCTGACGCAGAGCTTAAGCTAGCTGATACTAGAATAATGGCTAGTTATAAAAGAGGGCGCAATCTCAGAGACTTTTTACTTAAATCTAATGTACATAACACACTGTCCCAAAAGCCTAGTCATTTCCTAACTGGCAAGAAAGGTTGTATCAAATGTACGTGTACCACCTGTGGTTTTTTAATCCCTGGTGATACTTTTTGTCATCCACATTCTGGTAAAAAATATTCTATCAACTTTAGATTAACGTGTAACTCTAAGTTTATCATCTACCAGATTATTTGCCCTTGTGGGCTTTCGTATATTGGCAAAACCGAACGTTCCTTTAAGGAACGTATGGCTGCACACTGATCTGCCATTCGTGCAGCTCTCTTGAGTGGCAACAGTGAGCAGCCAGTGGCACGACATTTTGGTCAAGTACCACATCCACTTTCCACTTTGCGATACCGGATGATCGACCACGTCCCTCAATCTTTGAGGGGCGGCGATCACGGTTTGAAACTCCTTCTAATGGAAAGTCTCTGGATTTTTCGTTTAGGGACTCTTGCTCCCAAGGGACTTAACGAGCATCTAGGCTTACAATACTTTATTTGACCATTGGCTTTTATTGGGACATTTACATTTAGTTAATATTGCGCTTCTTAGTTTTTTATGTCATTTTCTCTTATTAATATTGATGTATTTTTATGCTCTTTTACATATATGCTTTTCACCCATTTATGAAGTTCTGCTTAGTGATTGTCTAGTCTCTAATGTGCGCAGTACAGTCATGAGTGACATATCTTATCGATATACTTATTTAGGTTACATGGTCTGTTTCGCCTTGCAGTGTATATATTATTTTCAGTTACTTTGTATTTCATTTATTTTGCTATGTACAGCAGATCAGCAGCATTCTGTTTTGTTTTGTTTTGTTGTTATGTTTGTTAGGTGATGGGCACATGATGTTGTGAGTGATTACGTCACTCTCAAGCGCCGCCTGTCCGGGTGAGTGGTCCTGCTTCCGGTTTGGGCGCCTGCATGTTGCATGGGTGCTACTTAAGGTAAGACATTGTCTGGTGTTAGTTAGCCTGAGGACAGTGCCGGTGTTGGCACAGAAACTTTGCCATTTGTGATGTCGCATTAAATTTGTTCATTTTCAAGTACCCTGAGTGCCGCGACTTCATGCCTATATTTACATATATATATATATTTTTATGAATAAAAGAGTTCCATTGGACTCATCAACTGTATCAGTTTGGGCGCTTTACTTTGTTTTACTTTTGTCTTTTGAGTGTGGGGTACAGAACCCTCTTGTGAGCTGCCACAGATACAGTTGATATTGGGAGCAATTGACAGCACACCTATCTGCCTTTTAGATAGTGTCAATGGTACATCAATACAAAGCTCATGATGCAACCAATGTTTCTCGGAGGTATTGATGTCTGCAATTATTTTACTTTGATACCTTTTGAATCTAGATTCAGAGACACAAACATCACATTATAATGTAGTTACTGTAATGGAATATATTACTATATTTGTTTTATATAATCTTACTATAATTGTTACATTTGGTATATACTGGACTTCTCATGTCAAAGAAGTGTCCCAGTATTCTGTTTAAACACCCAAACTGGCAACACAGTCTCTCCACTGTATAATGCATTTTTTTCCTAAATTACAAGGTTTAGCAAGACATAAATTTTACTGAGTGCTAGATCCAAAATCACCACAAATTTAATAAGGTATTCCCAGGTAATATTATTTTATATGAGAAGCTTGTTGTGCATGTCCATGTTCTCAACCTCCACCATTGCGATCCACGTTTTAAGAATATCCATGGTTGAACACAGGTGAGTTAATTAGTACAGCAGTCAATTTGATTTAACCATCTGAATGGATATCCTTGAATCCTGGACTGTAATGGCGGAGATTTGGGAACTTCTGACATATACCATAGGTGAGTTTTGCATAACCTTATTATAAATGCCAAATTGACACAAAAGTTACCATATGAGCACTTTAGTTTTTTGGCATTCCAGAATGCCAGTCATGAAAGACGTTCCACTGAGTTGCCAGTGCTATCTGCAGTGACAGGGATATCACAGCCCTTCTCACTGATCAGTTCTACGCATGCTCAGAGCTGTAACTAACACAGCACTGCAGAGGTTTTTAAATAACGGCAGTACCATAAGGATTACTTACGTACGGTTTACATAAGACACTTTATATGGGATAGCTTGTTTGCATGCAGCATAGTTACAGTGGTAAGGAGTCCTATCGTTCAAATATTTCTTTCCACAGTTCCCTTGTTTCTATTCATAGCTCTGATGTCTTGTAGCCATTTATTTTCCAATCACAAATATCTAACTATAATAATTATCACATGTCACAACAATGTGGTAGAAAGGCTGCTTTATTTCAGATTACAGATAGCAAAACATAGTAGGTGAGGAGACATAGACATACATACAATATATTAACATTCACAGCTAAGATTTAAATGCTTAAGTACAAAATGACTGAGCAATCAATAGCAGATCATAAATAAACATTCTAAGGAAACTGAAACTATTTATGTTTTACACTGACAGTATATTTCTCCCATTTACATAATCAATATTACTCTACATACATTTTAAATTCCTTTTTAATCATTTCTAATAGTTCCTTTATACTGTACCTGCAAGTATATATATTGTAAAAAGAAGCAACATTTCTATCTTTCCTAACTTCCAGAGACCATTACATTTTTTAAAAAATCATCACTGCATAAATTAAAGGAAAACAGTCATCCATACTCTATGCCTTTTGTACTAAAATGGAATGGAGTTTTAAAAAAGGACTTCGTTAGATAAAGGTCAATTTTTTTTCTAGTTGTTGGTTTGCTATAATACTCCATCCCTTAATTTGGTAAGTATATATTGTACAATCTACTAGTGTCACTATTCCAACTTCTGTCCATTAAGCGGTTGGAACTACAGTACAATGCTACTGTATAAAGGGAAGAGTGTAAGAACTAAATACAGTAAACAATGTCAAAACAGTGAATGTTTTTTAAAAGTTAAAAGCAACAATTCAAACATTAAAATGTATATTATTGATACTTATTCTGTAATTGTTTATAGAAACAATTTTCAGATCTGGTCCTCAGGATACCTTAACACAGCATAACTTAATTTCAACTACCCATCTGTATTTTTAAAGCAGTGTTGAATTGTGTTAATTAAGGTCTTTAATATTAATGTCAACATCATGTAGAGGACACCTAAACCTCTCAATGAGTAACATAATGTCACTCCCTCAGTTCTACTGCAACCGTGCAGCCCTCTCACTTTGCGTCAACAGCTAACATGTAGGGGCAGCAGTTAGTAGTTTCTTACCTGTGATGTTGCTGGCTGCTGCTTCTCCATGTTGGCAATGGGCTGGTAGTGTGGTGTCAGGTTATGATGTCACAGCCTGACGCCACACTACAAAGACAGCGTTCCCCCTCCCTGGAGTAGGGTGTGCACTGTCCATCAGGAAGTGGGAGGGCACTATCTAGAGAACCCAAGGGGCAGAAGTCCAGTTTAAGTATTTAAGAAAGATAATTAGATAAACTACAATACAATGTTGTTCATACATGTAAATGAGTTTGTCTGTCAAACAGATTTGGGACAAAATGCATTAAACCTTTGAGAGATATAAAGTGGAGAAGTAGCCTATAGCAACCAATCAGCTTCTAAGGGTCATTTATTTAGCATAGTGTGTGCCATAACAGTTAAACACTGATTGGTTGCAACGTTTCTAATTTACCTGTCTGGAAGGTTTGATGCATCTCCCCCTTGGTCATTTCCATATGTTTAGGCACAAAATTATCAATTCTGTCTAACTGAATCATATCAGATTTTATCAGAGTGGCATCAAATTCTGTTTGTTCAATGACCCATCCGCATATGTATAGATGAATCTGACAACCATACTACATGTAAGCCAAATTATCTCTTGAATTGTACCAAGTACCCAAATCTAATCAATTTGACCATCAATGTTTGTTGCAAAATTGACCCCATGATCCAATCTTTCCACAGTTGGGTCTAGCGACCATATCTGCATGTGTGTCAGCAGCATTAGTGTCTCTTGAGAACCAGAGTTGAAAAGCCATGATTTAGGTCCTGCAGAACCACACACACTGGCTGTCCTCTGCCTACTGTACATCCTGCTTGTCTCACTCTTTTTTTTACATCAACAACCTCAGTTGAAAAAAGTTTCTCCACTATCACGTCTATTACGTATTTGTAGAACACATTCATGTGCCATCATTATGTATCAGAAAGAACAATCTAACTAACTGTGTGGCTGTCAGTCAAATGGTTTTCTTTAAATCAGGGAAGGGGAACCTCAGGCCCTGGGGCCATATAAGGCCCCCGGTATCGTTTGGTCTGGCCCTGTGAGCTTTTTTATGCTAGCCTCATCTGGCTAGTAGGGTGCCTAGAATGGCACCCTGCAGCCAGAATCTATGCAGTAGTACTGCCTGGGGCGTCCTTAGGATGGTTCAGATGGTCACACCGCTACCCTTAGAGCTCCCTGGAGCATCCTTAGGATGCTCCGGGTATTGCTATAATCTCCGGCGATTGTGGCCCCACCCAGTGTGACATCACATGGAGGGGATATGGCCTGCATCGGGCCTACGAATGATGATATATATCAAAATGACCCTCGGCGGAACAAAGGTCCCCACTTATGCTTTAAATTATGAGGATATGTACACTATGTAAATCTAATATATATGCTTTTGATAACTTGGTGGTAATACCCCAATTTGGAGAATTACTTGATTCCCCCAATGATCCATTACTGCACTGCTCTATACTACTAAAGTGTGCCTGTGTCAGAGACGCAGCATTTTATCAATGTCTCACCTACTGTATGTGTACCCTCCATTTTTGTAAATAGGAAGTTCCCCAGGAGGTGGCATTGACATGAGCTACTGCCTATCATACACAAGTCAACACTCACCAGCACAGAGTTCAAAAGTTCTGACACATTTGAGTTATGCTGCATCAGGGGGAATTCTGCAACCCAAGCATGTGAAACTAAACGTTTAGCTGAAGACAGTTAAAGTCAAAACTAAATTTAAGGTTTTCAATGGACTTCAACTTAATCCACTTTTTGTCAACGCTCAAAATGAAACATTGCACAAAGTATTACAATCTAAGCCTTTCTGTAAAGATAAATGAATAAATACTTTTGTACTGTATTCAGCATGAGTGGGAGTATGAGGGTGATCATTCCACCAATTGGCATTTTGTGGTAGAACCACTACGGTCTGATTAGACAAGTGGTTATTTGCACCAAACAGTTGATCTCATCAATCCAAAATGTTCTTTTAAATGTCACCAATAAATAAAACCAAAATCATTCAAATTAAATCATATGAGAATTTTTTTTTAAGCAAGTACAAAAATCTACATTTGATTAAAACATCAAAACAATATAAATAAACAGAAAAAACAACTGCAGGCAAAATCACCTCGTAAAAACATCTATAAGTGTGAGTTATTGCAAAATATAAAGCTATGAACTTGCTGTATAACCAAATGCCAATACCGTATGTCTTAAATATGCTATGCTCTCAATAGTACAATTGTATCTATCAAATATATCTATTAAAATATCACTATCGTTAAAATATAATAATGTATATACTTAAGTAGGGTGAGAACACCTATGATTTCTGTTTATAATATACCCATCAGGATTTTTTTTATTCAAAATTTTACCTTACCTTATACTGAATGCAATATTGGTTGGTGACATGTTTAAGTCATTCACTATGAAGTTGTCTTTACTAGGTAGAGCGAACCCTAAGGACTCATTAGCCCAGTGGTTTCCAAACGTTTTAGAATCACGTCTCCCTATAGTTTCAGAATTTTTCCCGCAGCACCCCTGTGCCAAAAGTTACTTATTGTTAAATTCAGCAAAATTAAATGAAGTAAATTGTTGTTATATATCACCCTTATGTTCAGCTATGTAGTGGTTGACAGGGCTGCACTTCTTCTATCCACATACTTTTTGATTGGCAGCCATTATTAACACTGGTTTTGTCTATCACACTGACTAAGAATCATTTTTTTTTAAAATCATTAATTTATTTGGTACTGGACCACCAAGCCGAGACACCCATGCAAGTGCCCTGAGGCACCCCAGGGTGCCACGGCACCCAGTTTGGGAACCACTGCATTAGCCTATTCCCTTCTGAGTCCTGTGCATGTGTGGCAGTTCATAGGTACGTAGTGTTTGGTGAATGATACAAATATTAATAATATGCTGTTTTACCTTTTCTGCATTGATAAAATAACACATATTGTTGCCATATTGTTGTATGTATTTCTAATGCTGCATACCTGGGTTGAGCAATTCTGATAACAATAATGGCTACACTGCTCTGAGTAATTGCATGCTGAGTTTAAAGAATTGAACACTACACTACAATTATATAATGTATACATTTTTGTTATTTTACAGCAGTTCCATATAACTTCAAAGAGATAAGATAAACTAGCTTTGTCAAGGAAAAAAACATATCAGTATTCTTTATCTAAAAATGTATAAAGATAAACACATATATTATGTAAGCATTGAGAATAAAACGAAAATATGTATGTATCTGACTGAAAAATTACCTACAGCATTGTAGGGTACAGTATTTGCAACAACAGAAAAGTGTATCTACTGAAACCATTTATTCTATTATTATAATTTATTTATATAGCACCATGTTCCACAGCGCCTTGTAAAGAACGTTTTTCTTATTGTTTGCTGTTGTTATTCTTTTTACTTTTTTACAGAAGGAGAAGATGCCAGTACAAACAAGTTCTATACGGTGAGTTTTAGCGAAATCATTTTCAAAGGAAAATAGATGTTGTTGGATCAATGCCCTAATCTGTTGACAGTGCCACCTAGTGCTCTTTTCCCATAAAAAAATCACGGCGGTACACACCTAAAGTTACAAGATATTACGAGATGTATAATATTTTCTCGTAATCTGGATAAATGCTCAGATGTTTATTAAATTACTTTCTGAAATTATTTAATTGATGTCTTCCTATTTGCGGAAATAGTTATAAGTCTTAAAATTTAAATTGAGCCCAAAGAAAGCACTGGTGCCATCCATTCTGTCTTAAAATCCACAAAGATCTGCAACACTTTCTAGCAAAACCCAAGCATTTTTGAAAGCAATGCTTCGGATGTTCTCAGCAGAATCACATTATTCGGGAATATGCTATAATTTGTAGCCCTTACAAGGTACATGATGAAGTGTTTGCGTATATATGGTAAGTGCATGAAATGGGTAGCACTGGGATTATACTTTCCTAAAATTCACCTTACCTAGAGTTTTTTTTATGGCTGTAATACAAAATCCCATCTACACAGACTGACTGTACTCTTCTTAATAAATATCTTCCTAACATGTTTGTATTTGACTAGTCCCACACTGATAAATATTGGCACATGTAAACAGTAGATCAATTGAGATGTAAAATGTGTTACATCCAAAATTTCAAATCTTAAGGATTTTCACAGTTTCTGGGATATTTCGGATATTCTGGAGTTTACCACTCTTCCATTAACCACATCTTGTACTATAGTCTTCACTTTACGGCTTGTATCTGAAAAAGTAGAAATACAGACTGATTGAGAGAATTCATTTTTAACAATTAAATGTTTATACCATGATAAATACATATTTTAATCATTGTTAGTGAATAGTATAAGCCAAAGTTTTAAAGAAATTACATAAAGATCCTACACGCAAATGATGTAGACATTTTGCAAGCTGAACCAACAACACACTAGACGATGTGTGCACCCAGCGATGTCGGATGCGGTGGAGGTGTCGTCATTAGTAAGTGCATACACACTTGCCGATGCCGGCAACATTGAACCACGGCAGGGCGTTAACGATATCCCCAGATTGAGCTGCATGTACAGACGACTGGGGATATCGTCAACGACCCACAGAAGCGTGCATTGTTCATCGCTTAGTGCATACATACTGAACGATTTGAACGAAATATTGATCAAAGATGTCGTTATCGTTCATATCATTCACAAATATCGTCCAGTGTGTGTACGGGGCTTTAGTAAGAAATAGCAAAACCATGAGATAGTCCCTCCATTATCATTGTCAACAAATTAATTTATTTTTTCCTCTCAGTTCCTCGCAGTGATGGATCAAAGTAAGGAAGTGCAACCTCTCTGTTGTCCTGATTGCATTAGTTATGTGTGTAGTTAAGAGGCGTGACATTTCCATGTCTTGCAAAAATATGCAGAAAGCCATACAGGGAAAAATCAATTTGTAATAAATTTTTTCTTTTCTTAATTAAAGTTTACAGGAAACACACATTTATTTATTTATCTATTTTATTAAAGAATTAGACCTTTTAAGAGTCATACTCAGAGATAACATTGTTTGATATGGTATACTAGTTGCATATGCATGATGAAATTGTTCGCACCTGCAATGTAGGAATTTTGCAAAACAATTTGGCTTAATAAAAAGACACCTGCAGAACTTTTATAGTAATAACAATTTACCTAAGACAATGGGCCGTATTCAATTTATAGCGAAAAGCCTTTTTTGGCTAAACTTTTTCGCCGATGACATCATTTTCTACGATTTCATTTATCCCCGTTTTCAATTTCAGTGTCTTTTCGCCGGTGCGAAAACGCAATGAAAAAGTTTTGCCTATGAATACCAGGTGGAGAAAAGTGCAGAATTGGGGTTTTGGGGTGCAGAGGTGCAGAAACCACCCTGTACCCTTTGTACACCCCCCTCAATGCAAATTGTGTTAAAAAAAATGCAAAATAATACATAACAGACACCCCAAAAAAGCACTTTAATAAAATAGGCAAAAAAATTGAAAGTGGGGCTACAAATTCAAAAACTAGCGAAATAGCCTTTGGGGGATTCTGCAGGTATGGGGGTGGTGAATTTTTGATTGCAGGTGCTTGCTAAAGGTGCGTTTTTGGCACTTTTTAATGCTTAACTTTAGGCATTTTTAAATATGCTTGCACCCACCTTGATGTACCCCAAATTTGATGGAACTATTTATTTTCCCCCAAAAAAGTTGCAAAAATTCTTCAACACTTGCTGAAAGACACTAAATAGCGCTTATTGAGACCATTTAAAAACCCCAAATACCTTTAGCAGGCTATTCGGGGGTAACCATAGTGAACCCCATGTCAGAGCATCTTTAGGGGGGTGTCAGGCTAATTTCCCCAAAACTGACTGAACTTTTTTGCAGGCAAAACCTCCGACGATGGCGAAAAGTCCGGCCTCGGGCTTTTCGCTTCCAATTGAATACGGGCCAATGTGATAAATGAATTTGAATTCACATATACAATAAACTCCTGTCATTTTTGATATTCCCTCTTAAAAAACGATAGTAAATGTGTAATAATATCATGTATATGTATGTACAGAGTAAATATTCATAAATATCAAAAAGTAAAATATTACCTGATGACTGAGTATACACTTCGCTGCAATAAAAGACACAGAAATATGTGAGTACAGGTAATGCTTGATCATGAAGTTATTTCAAGAGATAATATATATTTACATATACAGGTTGAGTCTCCCATATCCAAATATTCTGAAATATGGAATATTCCGAAATACGGAATAATTTTGGCATGACTGAGATAATGAAGCCTTTGATTTTTGATGCTTTGTCTAAGGTACAAATTATTAAAAATATTGTATACAATTACCTTCAGGCTGTGTGTATAAGGTGTATATGAAACATAAATGAATTTCATTTCTGTACACAAACTTTGCTTGAGTGACAAAATTATTGAAAATATTGTATAAAATGACCTGCAGGCTGTGTGTATAAGGTGTATATAACACATAAATGCATTCTGTGTGTATATTTGGTTCCCATTCCCAAGATATTTCATTATGATATGCAAATATTCCAAAATACGGAATATTCCGTTATCCAAAATACCCCTGGTCCCAAGTATTTTGTATATGGGAGACTCAACCTGTACATGTATAGCGTGTATTGAACATTTAATAAAATAAAATTAATAAAATTGCAAGCAACATGTTTACATTTGCTGTCCATGGGACTGATGCACAGTTGAATGCAAATCCTTTTGCAGAGCATATAATGCATGTCTTTGCACATGCTTCAGAACCGAGCGTATTCAACTGTGGGCAATGCAGCATCACAGACAAACTGAACGCTTCTCCAGTTGCTACTGAGGAGTAGTATCTAGGTTGTAATGGGGTGTTCACAAATAGGCTAAGATCAGTGAATGCTTGCCAACCAAATTGCAGGCTAGAGATAGATATTTGCACCTACTGCAGTATAGTAGTAGCTGGTACAAGTACACACTAATAATGGTAACATTTGTGAAACTAAGTGTTCAGGTAAGGACAGTGTGGTTGTAGAGATGCGTACCACTCAGTGCATACATTTAGATCCTACTTGGTTCTCTACCCTTCAAAATCTACATTTTTTTGAGACAATCTGATACAATTTTTTATGAAATGCAACATTTTTAATGACAGATGGGTGTCATTAAATTTTAATATTAACATTTAGCAAAATGACAGAGCTTAGGAAATGAAAATATGGGCTTCACAAGATCACAATCCTAACAGGCCAAAATCAGTGGTATTTTCACTGTGTACTGTTATCTGGAGGGTTATATATAGTATATCTCGTTAGCTTCTTTTATCTTACTTTACTGAATTCTTTATGGAAATTATGGTATTGGAAAACTAACTAACCAAAAGTTATAGTGACTCTCAATCCCCTGTGATTTCCTACTTGTCCTTAGTTGATTTGGTCTAGATACCAAGATCACTGACTGCTGTAATTGGTTAAGTAGTAATCATGGTGTGTGGAATGGTTGATGTCACTAAAACGTCAGTGTCTGTCAGTGGAAATCTTTTCCCTTTGAAGCATGCATATATACCTGCTATTATTTCCATCAATCAGTCTTCTGTATGTGGCAATTTCATTCTCTAGGCGACTCTTTATATCCAGAAGGATCTTGTACTCATTGCTCTGTCTTTCTAGGTCATTCCTAACTTTCCTCAGCTCAGCCTCCAATTGGCAAATCAGCGTCTGGATCTTTTCAAGTTGGTCTGCTGAGTTATTCTGGACTTCCTGTAATGTGCTCTCCAACCCATGTTTCTGAAAAATGAAGTAGATCATTATCCACCACCATGTGTTGACTCTAGAACTGGATTCCAGACTCAAGACTGGATTTTACCGCCCACCATAAGTTCTCTTTCTACTGTTAATGGCATGTGTACAGTTAATTCCAAATATTTTATACTAAATTAACAGATCTATTTTAACAACACGTAACTTTTCAGTTATATATCTGGCATGCTGTAAGAAGATATTAAACAGAGTTCAATTGTTGCAATAAGGGAGCATCAAGTAAGGAAAGGCCAACCTCATGCAAAATTAGTTCCATACTAGAATATGATGATGCTGGCTATTCCATAATATTAGCACCAAATAGGCTGACATTTTATAAAACCGATGGCGCATTCTTCTTTCTCCACAAATGAGTGAGTGAAAGGTAGTCAGAATTGGTCTCAACCATCAAAAGAAAGCAAGCATGCTCCACCAATATATCTCACATGTAAAGAATTCAACAACTATTTGTATTAGCAAGCTACTGTACATACTGTATATTAACTTTATTTAATATAGATTCACATTTCACCCATATACTTTCTCTTTGCTTTTACTGAGGGGTAACAATCATTTTCAAAAATAAAATAATCTGATACTGGGTTACAGGCTTGTTAAGTACCATGAAGATTCTAATTCATTTATAAGTTCCATGCTGGGCTGGTCCACTAAACATTCTACTATATTGACTGACAACAGGTTCATTTCACCCAGTAAACATTCTCTATTTTTTTTTTTATTGGCCACTGGTTTATTTAGCTTTATGCTAAGACTTCAGCTGAACGAGGGTTATGTAAGCTCTGTCAATATTCTAGTGTTCTGACTGGTGGTTGGTCCAGCCTTGTGCATCCACTAGTACACAGATTTGTTATAGGATGGTTCCAGTCTGACAACTTCACATGAACATTACAGAGAAAAAAACAAGCACATACTGTACACTTATACTGCAATATACCAAACCTAAGACCGAGACCATGAATGAAGAATGATACTCACCCTGCTGATCTCTGCCTGCTGCTCAATTTCCAGATTTTGTAGAGAACGTTTCAGCTCTTTGATCTGGTTTCTGCTGCTTTGCAGTGCTTCAGTGTTTGTATTCACTTCCTTCTCTACTGTTGTTGACTGTAAAAGAATGGTATATATTACACTACAACAATCATTGAATAAAAATACAATTAGACTTTTTGGCCCTGATGTACCATAGAGTGCTGCACCAGGTAGCTTATAGTATTTTGCATAATTTCACACTGAGCATGCCCAGAAAGCAAGAAAAACACAAGTGTGCATTGCATTGCTGCATGCATGTTGAACATAGAATTCCTTGCTATTAGAGAGACAGAACACGCAGCCCAAGAACTGTAAGGCATCCTTGCCTACTCATTCAGCAAGGAACGCAGTTGCTTATACGCACGCAGTCGGCAGATTGTTGCATACTGCGCATGCATCGCAGAGTGCATGCGCGCACCAGTCATTGAGATCGGGACTGTGTGACGCAGACCCATCGCATAGTGATTGACAGGAAGTGCCGTTTGTGGGTGGTGGCTGGGGGGGAGTCGGGCGAACGCAGATGTGCCAGTGCATTTCAACAGCATTGCAGGGGCGTGAATAAATTAACCACTGAGATACCATACGCAGCCTGAGGCCTCATAGGGTGTGCTGAAGTAAGCAATTCCTGAGTGAGGTCTAACCTGCCTTAGCTGTGTGTATGGGTCTGATGGTACTCTATTGTACCCATGTTTTCACAGTCTTACTAAACATTATGGATGTGCGTGTAGGTGGAGTGGGCATCCTTATCAAGCTCTGCGGCAGTATTGCGATCGCTATGGATTAGCATAAATTCATAGTGAAATTGCATGCGTACGCTAAATTGTGATCCGTAGTGAATCAGGCCCTTTGGCCGCTTTATCAGGGATGGGGTGTGATTTACAAATTCATTGTTTGTTTACAATGACAGTCTCGGGCTTCTTGCAGGAACAGTCCTTTAGTCATCTACTGTATATCGTTTTATTTTTATCCATGAATGGAAAGCTTTGATCTGAGTGAAAATTAAAGCGGTGAAAGAGGAATTGTCGTTCTGAGTGTTTAGTTAAATAAAATTTCTTTTTTTTAATCCAGGTCTTTTTTTTTTATTTACAGGTGAACAATAGGTCCCAGTGTGTCCTGGGTGTCATTCAGTGGCAGATTTTACTGGCTGCAGCCCCCTCCCCCTGATCCAGTCTGTTATTAATAGAAAGAGCTTCCAGTGTGTAGCCCTTTCCCTTTTATTCCACCAGCCTTACTTAGCTTCTGGTGACTACAGCTGATGCAGTCCCTAGTATCCGGTTTGTTTTTGTGCACACGTGTCAATTGCTCATGCACACACTTTCACTCCACTCAACTGAAATGTTATTAGCCGCCACTGATGCCATTGCACGCTAGCGCCATGTGAGGCCTCATGCAAGTTACTTTTTCAGGGCCTCCCACCCCCAACTTTGACCGGTTCCTATAGTGGAAACTGTTTTTTTTTTGTTCTTTTTTGAAACCTAGAAATAGATACATGTGTTTTAAAAAAAAATTATATTGAAACAAATGTATACATAGTTTGTTTGTTTTTTTAATTATTTTAATATATGCAAACATAGTGTACTTTCAGAATCCATCAAGGAAGGGTTTTGAACACTAAGGGCAACATTTACTAAGCAGCAGGTTCTAAACCCCAGCGGTTTGGAAGCAGTTTGGAGGCGGTTTTGCTATCCGTAGATTTACTAATGCCAAAACCACTGCTGAACTTCCGTCAAAGCTTGAATTGCCTTGTGGATTATTAAGCTCTGACTAGTACTTGTAGTTCTACAAGTGGCAGCCATGGGCATGCTGAAACTAAGAAATGAAGTTCACCAGCAAAAGAAAACACATTTAACTTATTTTCAATCATTTTAGTACTCCACACCAACTGCTCGACAGGTGGAGAAGAGCTATTGTACTTTCAGTGTCGAACTGCTCTCTCCTGGGGAGGAGGTCTAGGTAAAACTTTTTAAAGGATCGATACAGGATTATGAGCATCCAAGGGGTGTGCAATAATGGTGTGTATAGGTAGAGTAGACACAATCTGGCAATTGTGAAATTTCAGGGCACATATCCTATATAAGTAGCATTGTACACCAAAGATGTCAGCTTGTTCACTTCCTTCATGAAGTCATTATGGAGCTCAACAGAGGCCACTTGGAGAGCCATAATCTTCTACAACTACAAGAGTGGTCTGCGACAGCAGGAGGGTTTTGTCTAACTGCAATAATTTTTGGGAAGGAAGCACCATCCCAAACCACTGTGTGTGAGTGTTTTGCAGAATTTCAGTGCAGGAGATGGTCAATGGAAGACATGGAGCACTGCGGCTGACCTGTGCCTGCCATCATTGTGGACAACGTTGCTGCCGTGTGGGCCATAGCTGAGGTGGATGCCAGGGTGACGGTGGCCCAGTTAGAGGAGGAGATAAGCAACTCATGGGGATCTACTCGATACTCCATGAAAAGCTTGGCCTGAGCAAGGTTTCTGCACGCTGGGTGCCCCATCAGCTGACCCGAGAGCAGAAGGAGGCTCAGGTGACTTGGAGCCACAACATGCCGGCCAGGTTTGATAATGGTCATGCAAACTCTCTCTGGGAGATCATCAGTGGCAATGAATCCTGTATCTACAGTTTCGACCCTGAGACCAAACATTAGACCCCACTACGAGGTGCACCACCACAGAAGTACCGATGTGAGTACAGTATGGCCAAGCAGATGGTGCCTGTTTTTGTGGCCAAGACTGGTCATGTAGCAATTGTACCACTCATGCAGCAGTGCACCGCCACTGGGGACTGGTACGCCAAGCAATGCCTGCTGCAAGTGCTTGAAGCCATTCCAGGCTCTGTCCAAGAACTCTTGTGGTGCCCTTCTCCATCATGAAAATGCACCTGCCCACAAGTGGTGGATTTTCTGGCCCATGAATGCATCAAGGAGCTGTGTCATCTGCCGTACAGTCAGGGCCGGAGCTAACCATTAAGCAGCTTTAGACAGCTGCCTATGGGCGCCGGCCACTAGAGGACGCTATTGAATCAGTCTTACAAAAACATGAAGGATGTCTCGAAACGCATAGAAAGAGTGATTATAAACAGTGTCTCAAAAAGGTGCATTATTTATCCTGCCCAGTCCTGTATGATGTCCCAGTATTGAACACCCAGGTTTTATTTTTTGCTTGGACCTCATATGTGACCATACTCCATCTGCTATGGATATATGTTACCTTTTACTTTCTCATGTTACTATTAATAAATGGAACACTCCATTCCGATCTTTTAACACTGAGGGGTTATCTTTGCAATACCTCTTGGAAACTGATACAGTATTGTTTATATCTTTCCCCTTTTTATCCCTATGATAGTGGAATTAATCGGAGGAAATACATCACATCTCTCACAAATTTTGTGGGTGAGACCAAACAGTTTGAACTGAGATCTCTAAAAGGTTTTTTTTTTTTCCTCTCATGTTTGGATTTAAGTCTGGTGCATGATTATATACTGAAACTTTTTATTACATGACAAAAAGCACTTTCTTCATTGAGATTAACACTGTCAATTATGATAAGGTGTCATTACTATGAATGGTATAGATATTATTATAAACATTCATTGTGAGTAACATTGTTACCAACGAGCAAGTGTTCATACTATGTGGAATACAGATATCAACATAGAAAATTACTAACCATGCTGTGTGGCTGCACATACAAGCAGCCATAATTTATGTGCTTAATTACATATTTCTATTGTTTGCAGATACATCAGATTGGCTGGTGTTATTATAACATGTGACACAGATATCACTTTAACCATTACTCATTACGATTAACACTGTCACTAACTAGCAGATGATTTTTTTCTATGAGTGGCACAGATATTACTATACTGAATCACTAATAATGCTGTATAGCAACACATATAAACAGCTATAATCTACAGTATGTGTTTTTTTATCACTTGTCATTACATCAGAATGACTCAATTTGAAGATTAATCTATTTTGTTTATAATCTTCTTAGTGCACACTTGATCTTTCAAGCCTCCCTGCAATTCTACGCATTAGAGGTGGTTTGCATTTTTTCACAGACAGCAGAAGTGCCCCTTTACCTATCGTTTCTATCAGGCAGACCTCTCAGACACTCTCTCATCTAGCGTCAGATGCATTTGATGTATGACGTTGGACAGCAGAAGTGACTGAGTTGCAAATTTCTACTGACCCTAACAGTATTGCTGTTAGCAACAGGGACTTCCTTCCAGTAGATTGAATAGTAGAGACGTGTCTCTCAATCTTTCTTAAGACAACACTCATTTCCTTTTGTGTCTGAGGCATCTGCATGACACAGAAAGGCATGAGTATTTGAATTTGACACTGTTGGCTCTGTTTCAATTTATGTTTTGAGTCAATATAATTGTATCCAATTGGTATCCAAGTAGCCTGCTCCTGCTACATAGATATTTAAAAGCCTAGATACTTTTTACATTAAGGGGTCTATTTACTAAGCAGTGTTAGGAGACAGAGTGGAAAGTGATAAGGTGCCAGCCAATCAGCTCCCAACTGTCATTTTTCAAACACAGCCTGTGAGATGGCAGTTAGTAGCTGATAGGCTGGCACCTTATCACTTTTCACTCTGTCTCCTAACACTGCTTAGTAAATAGACCCCTAAGAGTGAAGATATATCTGTATATATTTATTGATATGTTGCACTTGAACTACTGGCACCTATATGTCCTCTGTTTGTATATTGATTGAGAATGTTTTTTTTACATTCTAACTAGATATGATCACAAACAGTGGCGTAACTAGGGTATTTGGAGCCCAGGGCAAATTTGAAAATGGAGCCCCTCCCCCACCTCACCACTGTGTGCGTGCGCCGAAAAATGGGTGTGGTCACAAGGGGCATGGTCACAGAAAAATGGGGCATGTCAACATGACACACATCCCTTTCTTGTCACTGGGAACATTTTTCCATTTGCACCTTAATGCAGTGCCCCTTATACAGTCCCCCTTATATAGTACCCCCAGTATACAATGCCCCCAGTAGTGGTCCCTCTTATGCAGGCCCCCAGTAGTGCCCCTTATACAGTACCCAAAGTAGTGGTCCCCCTTATGCAGCCCCCGATAAGTTCACCTTATACAGGCCCCCAGTAGTGATTCCCCCATATGCAGTGCCCCTTTCACAGTTCCCCCTGTAGTAGTCCCCCTTATGCAGCCCCACCATTAGTTCCCCTTATACAGTGCTCCCAGTAGTGATCCCCCCATATGCAGCCCCCCAGTAGTGCCCTTATACAGTGCGCCCAGTAGTTGTCCCCCCTTATGCAGGCCCCCAGTAGCTGTCCCCCTCTATACAGTGCCCCCTGTAGTGGTTCTCCCTTTTCAGTGCCCTCTGTAGTGGTCCCCCCTGTGCAGTGCCCCCAGTTAGTAAGCCCCTTATATAGTGGCCCAGTAGGAGTCCCCCTTGATGCAGTGCCCCCAATAGTAGTGGTCCCCCCCAGTAGTAGTCCCAGTAGTGGTCCCCCCCAGTGCAGTGCCCCTAGTAGTAGTCCCCCCTACACAGTGCCCTTTATAGTGGCCCCAGTAGGAGTCCCCCTTAATGCGTGCCCCCTGTAGTAGACCCCAGTAGTGGTCCACCCAATGCAGTGCCCCCAGTAGTATCTCCCCCCAGTAGTAGCCCCAAGTAGTGGTTCTGTGCCCCCCCCATGAAGCAGTGCCCCCAGTAGCAGTCCCATCTTTAGTAATAGTCCCCTCCCCTGTAGTAGACCCCAGTAGTGGTCCCCCCCTCGAAGCAATGCCACCAGTAGTAACCCCCCAGTAGTAGTTCCCCAGTAGTGGAATCCACCCCCCCCTGAAGCAGTGACCCCAGTAGTAGTCCCCTCCTTAGCCTCCCCCCCGATAAATACACACTGAAATGAAACAATAAAGTAAAAATTCTTACCTGAATCCATGCTGCCGTCTGCGCTCTGCATTATGGGAGAGATGTCATGATGTCATGACGTCTCTCCCATTACCCACTGCAGAAGCCGGAAGGGAGCCGGCTCTTGCAGTGGGCGCTGTGGCTGCAGCAGTCAATGAGCGTCTATCTGATGCTCATTGACTGCTGTTTAACACACACATCGCCGCCAGCGCTGGCGGTGATGTGTGTGCAGCAGCAGCAACAGCAGCCAATGAGAGTCTGTCTGACTCTCATTGGCTGCTGATTCACACACACATCGCTGCCGCTCGGCAGTGATGTATGTGCAGTAGCAGCAGCAGCCATTGAGAGTCGTCTGACTCTCATTGGTTGCTTGTTAACACACACATCGCCGCCAGCGCTGGCGACGATGTGTGTGTCAGCACAGCCTGAGCCCGCCCGCCTGCCACCCTCCTCCTGGTGCTATTGGGCAAGCGCTCAGGGGGAGGGAAGGGGCTCAGCTGTGCAGCACAGGACCGGCGCTGGGAAGCCTAGCGCCGGTCCTGTGTAAATGTGTAGTGCTGACGCCACTACATTGTCTAGGGCGGGTCGGTACCGTGGGCGGTGGCGCGCCTTTCCCCCCCCGCGCTCCCCGCCGGTCCCACGGTGCCCAGGGCACGTGCCCCGCTTGCCATGCCCTAGTTACACCACTGCTCACACATGGGATGTATTTGATGAATATACAATTTAAATCTGGTTAGGAGGTACCATGAGTGGCTTTTGATGATTTCCCTAGGGGGTGAAGTATAAGTAACAGCCCTTTGAATAAATAATTAGGGAAATTATTTAAACACTTTGCAGAACCCATCAACAGTTGTTTTATATATTTATATTTTTTGATGTACCCCAAACTTTGAAACCATGGGACTATTTTTAGGGGGTAGCATCCAATTAAAATTATATTTTAAAATTACAATTGCTAATTTTGATGAAATTATTCTGTTTAATGTGTGCCCCAAAAAGCCGTTCTTTTTCGACAGTTACATTTCTCAGGAGCAAAAAATCTAAAATTGTATACACATGTATTTATTATATACTGGAAATATAATATATATAATATTAAAAAGTAACATTGGTATGTGCAGTTAGGACATAACAGTTGTTTTGTCATCTATTTTCAGTGAATTGGGCAGAGGGTGTGATGATTTGACTCGCTGTGAATCATCTCATCATAGCCAATCACAGGGTGTAGGGCCGCATTGATACAATTTGCCCCTAACCACTTGGTCCTCATCCTCCCCAGAGGGCAGATAGAAAAAGAAGATAACTATGATCTGACCCATTTACAATGTAAGGAGATGATGGTGGGTACAGTTGGATATGTAGTATAATATATTTTGCCCACATCACAGTCATTCATTCTTTTACAAAACAATATTTTATTTTTTTTGTGCCAGAGGGTAATTAAATATGAGTGAACTGATTCCAGTTTGAATACAATCCAGAGAAAACAAAAGCTGAAATGAAATTGGAATAACATGTGGAACAAATTAAACATTTTTTCTTTAAACCTAATCTGAGGGGGCATGTATTAGCCTGGTTCATGTACCAAAGATTACAGAGCTCTATACTGTATTTCATACTTCAACCACAGAGAACGTCAATGCATGCAATAAGCAAGCAGTGGCTTGTCATACACCTCCTACAAGTCTGGATAAGTACAGGGCTGCTGTTACCTACTTGCCAACTGTGTGTGTCATTGTGAATTTCTGCAGTCAAACACTAGGCTTTCTTACCTACAGTAAGTACAGTATACTCTATGTGTTGAGCTTTCAGGAACGAGAAAAAGGAAATGCATTATGTGTCATTCATTAACATTGTCTTTCGGAAGAGCTGTCCTACGGATTAATGTCAATATTAGGTAATATGCAAAAATGGACGGAAATATATTTTGCATATAATTCCATTTAACATGGTGAACATTTTGTGTAGTCTTTTGCTCCTCTTATTTTTGCATTTTAAACAATACTCTTATTGTCTGCCCAGCCTTTTTAATATACATTTTGTCATACTTGTTGACATGCCTTCCATATGATTATATTTGTATGACAAATTCTATGTGAACATAGTAATAATAATAATTATTATTAGTTACTGGAAAACCTTGGTTGAAATATTCACATATTAAAATATAGTTTACATATAATCCCTACTGCATAATTATTTTAATACCTTTTTCAAATTGCACTAAGGGGTCTATTTACTAAGCCTTGGATGGTGATAAAGCGAACGGAGATAAAGTCCCAACCAGTCAGCTCCTAACTGACATGTCACAGGCTGTGTTTGAAAAATGACAGAAGCTGGTTGGTTGGGACATTATCTCCGTTCATTTTATCTCCATTCAAGGCTTAGTAAATAGACCCCTAAGGCCCATATTCAATTCTCTGTAATGTTGAGAGGAGCGTCCGTGCATATAGTGGTAGAATTTGGTACCCTAACATTTCCTGTAGACGTCTATGGGGTGCAAAAGAAAATTGCCAATATTGGTGGTCACAAAGGACTGCTGTTCTGACTGTTCTTATGACACTTTATGGCCATCACTGCTATTTGAACTGCCCAATATTTTTGTGATACATCCAGTCTATACATCCAGCTTTGGTGCCAGTTACACTAATTAGAAGTCCTTACTCAAATAATCAGAAAAGATAAACGCACTCATCAATAAATCTTCAGTCTCAGATGCATCTATAACATCTATGCATCTAGTTATTTACATTGATTATTCTCAGTGGTGTACCTAGAGGTTACTGGTCCCCATGGGTTATCCCAAAAATACCTCACGGTTATTAATCCCCTGGGATGCTGAGGGGAAAAGAGGGCTGGAGATGAGGAGGTGTGGTAATGTATGGACTCAATTTTGAATGTGAAGCGGGTAGCAAAGCCAAGAGCAGCGAGTGAAAAGATGACAGGGCAAATAAGAGCCTTAAAGTATGAGGGAGTGACAGTGCAGGACTGTAAGAGGAGAGAATGGATATGAAGTTGAAGAAATCTGCATGAGATTGTGACTTCCTCCAGAGGCATTTTGTGGTATTGAAGAATATTTGTAGGTAGCAGATGAGGTGTGCCATGATAGGGACGGGGACTGTCAAAGGCTAATAGTGACAGCCAGAATAAGGTGTCTTTTGAAGAAGGTTACAATCCCTTTGGAGCAAGAGGGGAGGGGAATTTGGTAGGGTCTCATTTATACCTGGTGAGGGTAGCTTTAGGGGAGGAGGGCTGTGAGAGTGGTGGAAAGACGGTGAAGGAGAGGAGATGGTGACCAGAAGAAGCGTTATTGAAGTCAGATTCAGCACTGAGGTGGGAAAAAAAAATCAAGGGAGTGTCCATCACTGTGGATGGGAGAGGAGGTCAGTTGAAAGCAACCAAGGGGGAAAAGAAGAGGAGAGAAATTTTGAGCAGACACACCCATACAGTATTAATAAAAATAACATACCATATTATAGTTATTTAAAAACACTTATGTAAGTCGTTACCAAGAATCATTGACTGTTTTATGTAGGCTCCAAAATAAGTGTAAATTATGGAGAAATGGACAATATAGACCAGTGGACCTGATTCAGACCCAGTCGCAAGCAATGAGCGCTCGCAACCGGGTCAATGGTGGCCCACAGTGCATGCGCATGATGGAGCCAGCTCTGTCGTGCACATGAGTGAGACCCGGCTAGCGACGGGCAATCCGTCGCTCCAGGTCTCACACCAAAGGGGGCGAGCTGTCGATGTTGAGTGACAGCTCGCCCCCTTTGGTGGGAGGGTCGGGGGGGCGGCTGCCCAAACGGAGGCGTTCCCATGAGAACGCCTGCCGTTGGGGTCGGCCCCACTGACATCACAAGTGATGTCAGTGGAGAGCTTCCGGCTCTGTTAGAGCCGAAAGCTCTCTGAGTCTTGCGAAGAACGAGACCCTACCACAAGGGTCTCGTTGCAAGACCATCGCGACCATCATCATGGCCGCTCGCTATAGCTGTGGGTGGTCACCCACAGCTATGCGAGCGGCCAAGAGGCCGCACCAAAAAAAAAAAAACCCGGCCCTGATTCAGAGCGAGCGCTCTGTCAGAGCGAGCGGCTCTGAATCAGGCCCGGTGTTTGAGCACAGGTGACTTAATTATTCATTTTGATTTGATCAAGCATACATAGCCTTAAAACCTTTACTGTTAGGGTACATTGAGGATAGAGTTTGGGAAACTGATACAGACAGTAGCAGAATATAGGATGGACAGAAGTAAGCAGAATGCTGATTAAGCTTATTTTATGGGTCCAATGCTTCAACTGCAATTTATGCATCAGATATGTGACCTCCTCTTACCTGTTGTTTGTACAACTTTTCAACATCTCTGCGGTTCTTCTCAATGATGGATTCATACTCTTTTCTCATATCTGCAATGATCTTTGCTAAATCAGCTCCTTTCGGGGAATCAACTTCCACGTTGACAGATGAACCTTGCTTTCGAGCTTGAGCCAGCCTCATATCCTGAATTATTAAAGCAAGTAAAATAGCTTTATATCATCATATAAAAATGGTCTAGCATAGAGCATTTTTAACAAGTTGCCCCCCATGACTATACTGTACACTCTTTTTGTTAACTGGTTTTGACAAAGCCCACATGGTCATCCCTTGTGCCTATAATGTACAGATTTGTATAGCGTTGTGAGATTCTAAGCACTGTGAGTTAGTGTAAAAATGTTTAGTTTAAACAAATTTCAAATATAAATAATTCAATATAAGGGGCATATCCAATTAGCCGCGGGGTTTACCCCATATCAAAAGGGCTGTATTTTTGGTTCCATTGGGCTGTGGGCGCACATGAGCTTTCTATGACTGGACTGCCACTGAAAGTCATTCCTACCCACGGGGAATCGTATCAGGATCTATTTATTCCTGCAGCAACTGTTTTAGTCATTCTCAGTGGTGGAGTATGCAAAAATGGATCTGCTGTACATTATGCTATGTTCTTTCATATGTACAGTATGTGTTTACAGTTACTGATTTTGTACATTAGGTTGTCCCAATATATATATATATATATATATATATATTAGAATTTGCACGCCGAGTTCGGATTTCTCCCTCCAAAAAACGGGACTCAGAAAGAGGCTAAACGTCATCTTGCATGTACAAACATCATCATTCCTGGACTTTTGTTCAGGAATGATGATGTTTGTCCATGCAAGCTGACGTTTAGCCTCTTTCTGAGTCACATTTTTTGGAGGGAAATATCCGAACTCGGCGTGCAAATTCGAACCTATCCGAGCCTGCACATCCCTAATTAATATATAAATATATATATATATATATATATATGTATATATATATAGAATCCTGTATGGATCGGCACTCACGTGATGAATGTCCAATAACTCCGGTGCCTTCCGCATCAATCCAATTCAATAGCAGCAACAAATAAACGGCGGCACTCAGAGATTTCCATAAAGAAATGTGTATTTAAATATCCATAGTAGACACCAACGTTTCGGGACCACAATTAATTACCTTGACAAAGGGACACTGTGGTCCCGAAACGTTGGTGTCTACTATGGATATTTAAATACACATTTCTTTATGGAAATCTCTGAGTGCCGCCGTTTATTTGTTGCTGCTATATATATATATATATATAAAGTGTAGTAGTAGTAATGGGACAAAGGGGGTAGCCTTATTGTGTCTTCATTGGGAGACTACATACATTTCTCTAAGAAGAGACATGCTGTATTTACAAACTTGACAGCCAGAGGGTCTTCACTACTCTTTCTTTGGTGGAATCAACCTCTCTGTGTACGCTGTATACTAATCCATCAGACAAGAGCTTCTGAGGAGGTATAAATTTGCAAACAGTGGGACTCACACAAAATACACAAGGGGAGATGTATCAAGCCATGGAGAGAGAGAAACTGGAGAAGTTGCCCAAAGCGACCAATCAGCTTCTAACTGTAATTTCCTTTATTCAAGACCCTGCACAGGCCTATGAGTGGAGCCTGTAAATATGTGTGTCTATGATTCCATGATGATATGTACTGTATAGTAACTTTAGCTAATATGATTTAATTTTGTCTAGTTCTGAAGCTAAGAAAGTATCTCCTAGCCTGAGCAGATTAAGGCCCTCATTCAGAGCTGGACGCTCTGAGCAGAGCGCACGCTCTGAATGAGGGCCGTCCTCCATAATTATGGAGCGTCCTCCTGGACGCTCGTATAGCTGTGGGTCACCACCCACAGCCTATACGAGCGTGCAGGTTGATGGCCGCGATGGTCTTGACCATCGCGACCATCGCCACTGCGAGCCGGAGCCTGCGGTTGAGTTTCTCAACCGCAAGGCCCGGAGTGATTTTGGTTCTATCAGAGCCAAAATCACTCCCACTGACATCACTAGTGATGTCAGTGGGCCGGCTTCTGACGGTAGGCGTTCCCTTGGGAACGCCCCCGTCTGGGAGGCACGCCCACCAAAGGGGGCGTGCTGTCAATCAACATCGACAGCACGCCCCCTTTGATCAGACACAACGAACAAAGGAAAGTCCTTCGCTCGTCGCGTCTGGCGCATGCGCACGACGGAGCTCCCTCCGTCGTGCGCATGCGCAGTGCACACCATCGACCCACTTGCGAGCGGACAGCCGCTTGCGAGTGGGTCTGAATCAGGCCCTAAGTTATCATGTTTAATCAGTGGAATACTATTGCAGTATTACTATGTTATCAAATGAATGCGGTAAATGTACAACGTTTATAAAATTCAAAGTAGAACCATGCATATCTTTTTTCCGATTATTTATATGTTACATCCCAGGATATATTGCAGCAGTAGAATGCATGTATTGCATACAATCAGTTGTTTGCTCTGTAGGCATCAAGTAACTTGCAATACAGAGCTGAATACCTTTCATACTGGGCAGATGGCTACAAATGTAGGTGATTATTACATTTCAGGGTATAGTCACTGACCAAGGATGATCAATTTGCTGAAGTTGTAATAAGCGCAAGTACTTCTAATTTAAACATTACACTGAAGAGTTGATTCATAAACCAAGTGGAGGATACCAGATGATCATGATATAATATTCATGTGTTATTTCAAAATGAGGAGACTGAAAAGAACTTGAGATTAGTGATGAGCGGGTTCGGATTTCTGAAGAGGGAGGGTGGGAGTTAGGGCTGGCCGGGCTCTGTTGTGCTGCTGTTGTCCATAGGGGCTGTGTACACTCAGGCCCTGATTCAGAGCCGGACGCTCTGACAGAGCGCTCACTCTGAATCAGGGCCGTCCCTCTGAATTTTAGAGCGGCCTCCTGGCCGCTCGCATAGCTGTGGGTAACCACCCACAGCTATAGCGAGCGGGCAAAAAGATGGTCGCGATGGTCAAGACCATCATGGTCAAGACCATCGCGGCCATCGGGCTTGCGACGAGACCCTTGTGGTAGGGTCTCGTCTACCACAAGCCCAGGAGTGCTTTTGGCTCTATCAGAACCGAAAGCGCTCCCACTGACATCACTTGCGATGTCAGTGGGGCCGGCCCCAGACGGTAAGCGTTCCCATGGGAACGCCTCCGTCTGGCCAGCCACGCCCTCAGCACGCCCACCAAAGGGGGCGTGCTGTCACTCACCATCAACAGCACGCCCCCTTTGTAGCGAGACCCATAGCGACGGCTTGCCCGCCGCTATCCGGGTCTCGCGCATGCGCACGACGGAGTCGGGTCCGTCGTGCACATGCACACTGGCCCAACATCGACCTGCTTGCGAGCGCTCAGCGCTCACAATCGGGTCTGAATCAGGCCCTCAGTCCATAGGGGCTGGCTGGGTTGTGTTGTGCTGCTGTTGTCCATAGGGGCTGGCTGGGCTGTGTTGTGCTGCTGTTGTCCATAGGGGCTGGCTGGGCTGTGTTGTGCTGCTGTTGTCCATAGGGGCTGGCTGGGCTGTGTTGTGCTGCTGTCATAGGGGCTGGCTGGGCTGTGTTGTGCAGTCAGTTGTCCATAGGGGCTGTGGGCCTGATTCAGAGCCAGACGCTCTGACCAGAGCGCTCACTCTGAATCAGGGCCCTCCTACCTAAAAATGGAGCGGCCTCTTGGACGCTCGCATAGCTGTGGGTGACCACCCACAGCTTTTGCGACCATCGGGCTTGCAACGAGACCCTGCGGTAGGGTCTCGCTGCCACAAGCCCTGGAGTGATTTTGGCTCTATCAGAGCCAAAATCACTCCCACTGACATCACTAGTGATGTCAGTGGGGCCGGACCCAGACGGTAGGCGTTCCCATGGGAACGTCTCCATCTAGCAGCCACGCCCGCGGAACGCCCACCAAAGGTGGCGTGCTGTCACTCACCATCAACAGCACGTCCCCTTTGGTGCGAGACCCCGAGCGACGGCTACCCCATCGCTCGCCGGGTCTCGCGCATGTGCACGACGGAGCTCCCTCCGTCGTGTGCATGCGCATTTGGGGACCATCGACCTGCTTGCGAGCATCCTGCGCTCGCGAGCGGGTCTGAATGAGACACTGTGTCCACTCCAAAGTCTATAGGGGCTGCCTGGGCTGTGTAGTGCAGTGTCCCATAAAAGCTGTAGGCCTAAAGGGGTGCTCTAGTGTTGTCCAGGGGGTGATCTGTCCTCAGGGGTGCTCCCCCCAAGTGCAAAAAAACAATTCTTTTTTTCTGTGTTTGTGAATTGTGTGCACAGTAGCAGCCAAGCGTGCGTCTGTGTCATAAATCAAGGGCCGGCTGGCTTGTCTGTTAAAGGGTGGTGTAACCCCCAAAGTGCACTCCAAAAAAATAAAAAAATCTTCTTTTCTGTGTTTGTGAATTGTGTGGGCTGTAGCCGCACATGCATCAACAAAGTAGCAGCGCAAAGCGTGCGCCTATGTCATAAGTAAAGGGCTGGTTGGCTTAAATTGTGGTGTAACCCCCAAAGTGCACTCCAATAAAAATAAAAAATTATTCTTTTCTGTGTTTGTGTGCACCTTAGCCGCACGCATACATCAATATAACATAAATGGAGGACCAAACTTTGGCCCTGATTCAGAGCCGGACGCTCTGACAGAGCGCTCGCTCTGAATCAGGGAGTCTTTTTTTTTTTATGGAGCGGCCTCCTGGCCGCTTGCATTGCTGTGAGTTGCCACCCACAGCTAATGCGAGCGGCCAGGATGATGTTTGCGATGCTAAAGACCATCGTGACCATCGGGCTTGTGACAAGACCCTTGTGGTAGGGTCTCGTGGCCACAAGCCCCAGAGAGCTTTCGGCTCTGTTTGAGTACTGTACTGTCAGTGGGACCGCCCCCAAATGCTAGGCGTTCCCATGGGAACGCCTCCATCTGGGCAGCCAACCCCTGATCCGCCCACCAAAGGGGGCATGCTGTCACTCAACATCAACGCCCTTTGGTGCGAGACCCGGAGTGACGGATTGCACGTCACTATCAGGGTCTCGCGCATGCACACGATGGAGCCGGCTCCGTCGTGCGCATGCGCTCTGGGCCACCATCGACCCGGATGTGAGCGCTCAGTGCTTGCGACCATGTCTGAATCAGGCCCAGAGTCCGATTAAAATAAAATAGGGAAAGATCAAGAACCACTTCCTCCTAGTGCTGAAGCTGCTGTCACTATTCATGACATAGACTATAAAATGCAATCAACGTCGTCTGCCAAGGTCGATGCCCAATGTCATAGTAGAGGGCATATAAAATCCCAAATGACAAAGTTCAGGAAAATGACCTTAAAAAAACCATTTAAATCATCTGAGGAGAAACGTAAACTTGCCAATATGCCATTTACGACACGGAGTGGCAAGGAACGGCTAAGGTCTTTCCCTATGTTCATGACTAGTGGTTCAGCTTCACATGACGATGGAAGCCCTCCTCCCGCTACAAAAATCAAACGAGTTAAGCTGGCAAAAGCACAGCAAAGAACTGTGCATTCTAAGAAGATATCACAAATCCCCAAGGAGAGTCCAAGTGTGGCGGCGGTTGCGATGCCTGACCTTCCCAACACTGGATGGGAAGAGGTGGCTCTTTCCACCATTTGCACGCCCTCTGCAAATGCTGGAAGGAGCACCCACAGTCCACTTGCTGATATTCAAATTGAAAATGTCACTGTTGACGTACAACAGGATGAGGATACTGGTGTAGCTGGCGCTGAGGAGGAAGTTGACGAGGAGGATTCTGATGGTGATGTGGTTTGTTTAAATCAGGCTCGATGAAAAAGCCCATCATGGTCATGCCTGGGCAGAAGACCAAACATTCCACCTCTTTGGTCTGGCAATATTTCTATCCAAATCCAGACAACAACTGTCTTGCCATATGTACCATATGTAAAGGTGAAATAAGTAGGGGTAGGGATATTAACCACCTAGGCACATCCTCCCTTATACGTCACCTGCAGCACGTTCATAAAAAGTTACTGTCAAGTTCAGAAACTTTGGCTAAGACCGTAAGCAGTCCAGGGACACCTAAATCCCTTTGTCCTGTTGTATCCAAGCGCCTGCAAACCGCACCGTCAACTCCCTCCTCGTCAATTTCCTCCTTAGTCAGGATCGGAAGTAGTACTGCTGCTGCTGCTGCTGTTCAACATCCCAGAGAGGAAGTAGGAACACCACTACTTTTACTAAACAATTGACCCTCCAACAATCCTTAGCGAGAAGGATGAAGTACGACAGGAGTCATCCTGAAGCAAAACGGATAACTGATGCCTTGACTGCTATGTTGGTGTTAGACGTGCGTCCGGTATCCTCCATTAGTGCAGTGGGATTTAGACAATTGATGGAGGTAGTGTGTCCCCGGTACCAAATCCCATCTAGATTCCACTTCACTAGGCAGGCGATACCGAGACTGTACAGAGACATCAGAAAAAGTGTCCTCAGTGTCCTAAAAAATGCGGTTGTACCCAATGTCCACTTAACCACAGACATGTGGACAAGTGGAACAGAGCAGACTAAGGACTATATGACTGTGACAGCCCACTGGGCAGATGTATCGCCTTACGCAGCAACAACAGCAGCGTCACCAGTAGCAGCAGCTCAGAAACGCCAGATCGTTCCAAGGCAGGCTACACTGTGTATCACCGGTTTCAGTAAGAGGCACAACGCTGACAACCTCTTAGAGAAAGTGAGGGAAATCATCGCCCAGTGGCTTACCCCACTTAGACTCTCCTGGGGATTTGTGATATCTGACAACGCCACCAATATTGTGTGGGCATTACATCTGGGCAAATTCCAGCACGTCCCATGTTTTGCTCACACAATAAATTTGGTGGTGCAGAATTTTCAGAAAAACGACAGGGGCATGCAGGAGACGCTTTGGATGGCCCGTAAAATTTCTGGCCACTTTTCGCCATTCAGCGACTGTGTGCCGAAGACTGGAGCGCCAGCAAACACTTTTGAACCTGCCCCGCCATCACCTGAAGCAAGAGGTTGTGACGCGGTGGAACTCAACCCTCTATATGCTTCAGAGGATGGAGGAGTAGCAAAAGGCCATTCAAGCCTATACATCCACCTATGACATACGCAAAGGAGGGGGTATGCATCTGACTCAAGTGCAGTGGAGAATGATTTCCGTGTTGTGCAAGGTTCTCCAGCCCTTCGAACTTGCCACATGTGAAGTCAGTTCAGACACTGCCAGCTTGAGTCAGGTCATTCCCCTCATCAGGCTTTTGCATAAGCAGCTGGAGAAAGTGAAGGAGGAGCTAAGATGGAGCGATTCCACCCAGCATGTGGGACTTGTGGATGAAGCCCTTCATTCGCTTTGCTAGGATTCGAGGGTGGTCAATCTGTTGAAATCAGACCACTACATTTTGGCCACCGTGCTCGATCCTAGGTTTAAAGCCTATGTGGTGTCTCTCTTTCTGGCCAATACAAGCCTGCAGATGTGCAAAGACCTGCTGGTGAAAACACTGTCAGCTGAAGCGGAACGTGGCACGTCAACAGCTCCTTCTCCATTTTCTCCTGCAACTGGGGCTGCCAGGAAACAACTTAAGTATCCTAAGCAACCCACTGGTGGTGATGCAGGGCAGGCAGGACCAAGTTTGGATATCTGGTCCGGACTGAAGGACCTGGCAACAATTTCTGACATGTCTACTGTAACTGCATATGATACTGTTACCATTGACAGAAGGAGGATTACATCGGTGACAGCATTCAAGTAGGCATGTCAGACAGTCCGTACCTGTACTGGCAGGAAAAAGAGGCAATTTGGAGGCCCCTGTACAAACTGTCTCTATTTTACCTAAGTTGCCCCCCTCCAGTGTGTACTCCGAAAGAGTGTTTAGTGCAGTCGGGAACCTTGTCAGCTAAAGGTGTAGGAGGTTGTTTCCACAAAATGTGGAGAAGATGATGTTCATCAAAATGAATTATCAATTCTTCCAGGGAGACCAGCCTCCAGAACGTACAGAGGGACCTGTGGTGGTGGATTCCAGCGGGGACGAATTAATACTCTGTGAGGATGAGGATGTACACAACACTGAAGAGGGTGAGGAATCGGTGGATGAGGAGGATGAGGACGACATCCTGCCTCTGTAGGGCCAGTGTGTGCAGGGACAGATTAATTGGCAGCTTGTTTTGTGGGGGCCCAAACGAACCAATCATTTCAGCCACAGTCGTGTGGCAGACCCTGGCGCTGAAATGATTGGTTTGTTAAAGTGTGCATGTCCTGTTTATACAACATAAGGGTGGGTTGGAGGGCCCAAGGACAATTCCATCTTGCACCTCTTTTGCTTCTTTGCATTATGTACTCTTTGGGGCCTCCTAGATGGGCCACGTGTTTGTGCCTCCCACTCGAGTCGCTTAGCATAGTCGTCCATCTACCTCGTTGCAACCTTTTGGACATAAAAACACTATTGTGAGGTGTGAGGTGTTCAGAATAGACTGGAAATGAGTGGAAATTAAGGTTTTTGAGGGTAATAATAGCATAGGAGCAGAAAAACCATACAAATTGTGTGATTGTAGCTGTTTTTATGCTTTTTAAAAAAAAAAAATACAGATCCAAAACCCAGAACCCAAAACACGGAAGGATGGTTTTGGCAAAACCAATCCAGATCCAAAACACGAAGAAAGATCCAGATCCAAAACCAAAACACGAAAAGTGGCCGGTGCACACCCCTACTTGAGATCATTCAACTTCCTAACCAACGAGCCAACTGCATATAAAACCAGTCAGTCAGCCAGTTGCTCAAAAAATTATATGAACAAGCCAAACTAGTGGACAAATCATCGGAATGTTACTCAGTTACTCAGCATTTACAATCCCATTTTTTATTATATTTGTGCCTTATGTGTACAAATAACCCTTTGTTTGGTTCTTTGTTTGTATATGTAGTCTGATTCCCAATAGCAATGAAGGCAAAAGACAGAAACCAGACTCATTGTGCACATTCTTTAAACTTATTATTCTGTGTCTTCTTATAATTTAAGTTTTAGTCCTGAGAACTGCTGAGTTACTTTTGTTAATTTAAGTTTATGTAGCTGTCACTATACAAATAATCAATGTTCTTTTTCTGCTTTAGGTGATTGTTAAGCCTCACCCAGATGTTTTGTTTTGTCCGCTCCTTGCTGATAATATAATTATATGAACAAACTATGGAAAGAATAGGCCGATACTGTACCTCCTCGTGGCTTTTCCTCATGTAGATCAGCTGTTTCCTCATTCCTTCAACTTCCATCTCCAGGTCTGTCCTGACAATGGTGAGATTATCCATCACTTTTCGAAGGCCCTCCAAATCTGCCTCCATGGCTGTACGATAGGCCCTTTCCGTGTCATACCTGGAACCACAAATTAAAGACGGGTCTTTAGGTGGACTTCAACAGCTTATTTTGGCACATTCCAATCTGTTTTAGTTTGTTGATGCACATAGACCCTCCAATAATCAGAAACAAAGGAGGGGTTACCATCAGAAATCTAATATAAGGCCTAAGAGACATTGGAATAATGTGAACCACCCTGGTAGGAGAAATATGAAGCCTACTGTACTTATAAGCATAATGTTGGCCTTACAAATAGATTTTCAGTGTTGGATGAAGATTCAGGGGAAGGTCCCTCTTCATTTGAGAGGTCTTTTTTAGAGTGGGATCCCAGAACTCCCAGAAAGAATCGACTTTAGAAAAAGAAAAAAGGAAAAGAAAAACACGGAGAGGGAACAGAGCTGGAATAAAAAAGAAATATATTAAAGTAATTGGAATAAATCATAAGGATCAGGTTTTGGAAAAGATTAATGGTATGAAAAATAATGACCAGGGTAAAATTTTCAATCTTACTGATAGGATTTTAACACAGGATGAGGAAAATGTCCTTTTATTATTATTATTATTATCCTTTATTTATATGGCGCCACAAGGGTTCCGCAGCGCCTTACATAGTACATAAACATAGTACATAAACATAGTACATAAACAGTTGAGCAGAACAAGAAAACAGTGTCATACAGTTTAAGACACTACAAGACAAGTACATGGTATATAAACACTGCTGCAACAGAAGCAGGATGGCAAAAGTCATGGGTATAGAGCAGATAATGTAAGTAAAGAAAGGATAAGCACAAGAGGAAAGAGGGCCCTGCTCGTGAGAGCTTACATTCTAGAGGGGATGGGCAAACAGACAGGGGTGACACGGATGGGGTAGACAGTGAGCATGGGACAGAGGGTTAGGATGACAGATTGCTGGATTCCTATTTTACAGTATTTGAGGAAGTCATTTGAATTAAGATTTACGCCACTGACATTCTACTTTAAGAGGCAGTATTTGTAGGTGTCCGTGGAAAGCCACGGTTGTTATATCAGTTTACGTGAAGTCTGACGGGTGGCTGAAGCCACTTCATGAAGGGCTATTTAGAGAGTTTGGTTAACGTGTGAACCAGCAGTCTCAGGTAAATGAAGAAATTGGTGAAAGTAGTTACTGTAAAGAGATGTTCAGATGTAAAATAATAAGTTGTGATCAATTGTGAATTCTATAAGGCACATTTATTGATTTGGAGGGTGATGGGAGACATGTGAGGTTTGCAGGATATTTATTCCATAGTAAATCCGCTGTATGTGTGTGGGGCCTGGATTTGGTGATATGTCACCAGATAATAAAAGCAGGAGGATGGAGAAGTAGATATAGTTGTAGGTGTGTAAACGTTTTTTATAGTGACACAATGAAGCTGTAATTGTCAATTTTTTATGAAAAGAAAGCTCATTAGTTTTTAGAGGAGGTGAGTGACTCAATAGGGCGGCAGTGTGCCCAGAGAGGGGAGATGCAGGGAGAGTTAGGGATGTTATATCCTTAGATAAAATACAAAGGAGGGAGTTGATAAAAAGAAATGTGTAGTACATGGTGAGTTTTAGGTTTGTTATTTTTAGACAAATTTTAAAGCAATCAATCAGTTTCCTAATCTGAAATTACCTTAGATGTTGGTCAATGTTTGTTCAACTGTTTGATTAACTGTTATGTTAGTACACTTTGTGCATTAAACACTTGGTGCTTTTAACCCCAGCTGCAAACAGCCCCAGCTGCCCCTAGACTGAATATAAAGGAGTGGTATCCCTTGATTAGGACAGGCTACAGCTGACTCAATTGGTTTGCTGATCAAAGGAGATAACTTGCTCTGAGTTGGAGCATAAACCAGGCCAGATATATATCATAAACTATGCTTCACTGACCAATACAGACTATACAGGAAAAAAAAAATATTTACACTTTTGAAAGGATTAAAGTTTGCACCATCCAATAAACCAAATCCATTTAATGTTTTTGTGGATATTCAAAAATTTATAAGAAAATTAACGGTAAAACATTTTTTTCTGAATAAAGATAATGATGAAAGTTCAGTAGTGCAACCATTACCCAAAATGAATTTTAAACCGCCATCTACCTTTTATCCCTCACAATCTAAAGGGAGTTGTATAGACTGCTTTAATAAAATTGTCTGTCAAGAGGTAGATAAGATTACAAATAAATCCAATTAAAAAATTAAGCTCAATTTAAGTAAAAAAGAATTTGAAACAGTGAAATCTTTAAGAAAAGATAAAGATATAGTAAGAAAGCCAGCCGATAAGGGTGGCGGGGTTGTCTTGATGAAAAGGGAGAACTATATTATGGAGATTTATAAACAACTTAATAATGGGATCACATATAAAAAATTAAAAAATGATCCCACATTAAGGATTAGTAAAGAGCTAAGAGATCTGTCTCAGAAAGCATTGGAAAACAATGTAATTACAAAAAATGAATTTGATTTTATAAATATTCCAAATCCTTCAGTTCCCTCTATCTATGTACTCCCTAAAATCCATAAGGATCCCCTCCACCCACCAGGATGGCCTATAGTTGCTGGATGCAATAGTATAACCAGTCATCTTTCAGCAATGGTTGATTTTTATCTACAGCCGATTGTCCAGACTACCAAAGCGTACTTGAAAGATACTGGTCATGTACTTAATAAAATTTTAGACTATAAGTGGCAGGAGGGTGATATTATTTGTACAGCTGATGTTAGTACTCTGTACACAATTATTGAATTGGATGTGGGCATAGCTGCGATTTCTTATTTTCTAAATCTTAATGATTTTACTGATCTTTTAAAAAAAATTATTCTTGAGAGTATTACATTTATTTTGATTAATAATTATTTTTACTTCGATGGGTCATTTTATCTACAGCAAGTGGGCACTGCTATGGGCACTAGGTTCTCCCCCAGTTACGCAAATTTATTTGTGGCGTATTGGGAAGAAAATCACATCTGGCAGGATGGTGTTTTGGGGCGGACCTAGTGTCCTGGCAACGTTTTATAGATGATATTTTGTTTATATGGCGTGGAGGAGAGGACCAACTTTCACATTTTTGTAATGATCTTAATGATAATATTTATAATATCCACTTGACTTTTAATTATAGTACCAAGGAGGTGTAATTTTGGACCTTCTTATATATATTAAGAATGGTGTTATCAATACTAAAACTTTTAGGAAACTAACTGATTCCAATAGTTTTATAAATAGAACTAGCCAACATCATTCCAACTGGTTGGATGGGATTCCCTATAGTCAGTTTCTTAGGATTAATAGAAATTGCACAGAACCAGAGATCTGTGAGAAACAAATGAATGAGACAGCAGATCGTTTATGTGTAAAGGGATATTCTAATGAAGTGTTATTAAAAGCAAAAGAAAAAGCCTTTAGAATTGACCATTCTGATTTATTGAAAACCAAAATAAAAAATAATGGTACTGATGAAAAATTCAAGTGGGCATTTATTACTCAGTACAGTAGTTCTTTTAAAGAAATAGAAAAAGTATTTAAGAGTAATTGGAAATTATTACAGCAGGATTCTGTTATAGATACACTTATACCTGAGAAACCTCAGTTTTTATATAGGAAGGCACCTGCCTTGAAAGATAAACTTGTTAGAAGCAGTTTAGATACTGAAATCAGAGAAAGTATAAGATCTAAAGGCTTTTATCGATGCAGGAACTGTTTAATATGTAAGACAGTGAGATCAGATGATTGTAAGGTAACAGAGTTTGAGGTACAGGGTATTAAATACCCGATAAGAGAATTTATTACATGCAACTCCAGGAACGTGGTGTACCTCCTTGAGTGTGCATGTAATTTATTATATATAGGTAAAACTAGTAGAAACCTCAAGATTAGACTATCTGAGCATATTTACAATATTCGCATAGGTCTAATTACACATACAGTCTCCGCTCATTTTAAGATGAAACACAATAGGAAAGAGTGCCATATCAAACGTTTTTTAGGTATACAACAGATTCTACCTAAATGGAAAATTAGAGACGTAGATAAGAGGCTTTCACAAGCCGAAATGAGATGGATTTACCAATTAAAGACACTTGTACCCAAGGGGTTAAATGGGGAGTTCGAACTCAAATGTTTCTTAACATAAGAAAAGTGACTGTTGTTTAAACATATTTGCTGCTATATATGAATTTCTTTCTATACATATCTATTTGCTGTTATATCTTTTTATTGTTTGACCCATTTGCACATGTATTATCTGGTCTTTTTTATCATATTTAATGTTTAATGTTTTAATTATTCATGTATATTTTTAAATTTTTTATGTGGCATGGATTGTTATAAACCCTATTATGAGGACTATGTCAGTGCCGATGCTCATGAACAATTCCATTCACTTTGAACTCCTTATCTAAGAAGATTTTAGTATTATTGAATGGAACGCAGGACTTCCGGGTGCGGTGGAACGCACGTGGATGAGTTGCTTCCGGTTCTACGGAGTTGAGCATATGGAGGTCTAAGTGTGACATCCGCTGTTGAATGGAACGCTGGATAGGTACTTCCGGTCTCCAGCACTATTTAGACGGAGGTGTCCTGGGTTATCTGCTAGCTGTTAGCAGATTAGATCAGGTGAGATAATCACCTATAGGGTATTTAAAGGAGGAACTGGGTGAGCAAAGTACGCTTCTGACGAAGGACCTTGCTGTTATCCGAAACGCGTTAAGCGGAGCTCACCTCGTGGACTGACTGCGGCATCAAACACCGGTATATGTGTATTTCATCTGAGTGGATTGTCACATTCCGGAGTGACAGCCCTACTATTCTCTGGTTACATCTGAAATTGATGTCTACATTTTGATGGGGACGTTGGGCGCAGTCTCACCACTTGATTTACTACATGCTTTTTATTCATTTACTTCTTGTAAGTGTACATCTGTTATTAAAATCATTGCTTTCCAAGGCTACTGCACTATTATTCTTTTTTTGTAGTCCGCCATGGTCATGATGTTGCAAGGAGGGAGATTCAACAGTACCTCTCTGTATTAAACACATCAGTGGAATCCAGCTATTGGAAGTCTCAAGACCAATTTATCTTGGTGACTATTGACTATGGCCCTGATTCAGAGCCGCTCGAAAGCGGCCGCTCGTTCGTTCTGACCGATGTTCGCACATCTGCGCATGCGTACGGATTTTAATACGCATGCGTGAACCAGTCAGTGCGGCCGAAAATCGTTTGTTCGCTATATAGCAAATGCCTGCTATTTTGAGTGACAGAAGGAGGCGTATGTGGGTGGTAACAGGTGAGGTGATTGAAAACGGGGTGTGGAAATCGAACGCAGGCGTGCTTAAAGGTCAAAATGGGCGTTTTAAGGGAGTGCATAATTAATACAGCAGCGTCATTTACCACGTCACTTGTTTTTTTTTTACTCAGAACTGCTTGCAAAATAGCGGTTGAAAAAACCAGCCACAAGAATAGCGAGCAGTTCATACGCTGTACGATGTACTCGATTAATCTAATAAATAGCGGACATGACGTATGGTGCGAGCGGCAAGGGGGCGTATTTTTCAAAATTAAAACCGCAAGTTTTGCTCGCTCATTCAGACTTAGAGGCGTGAACAGACCGCAATTAGCGAACGGTTCATTTGAATAGCCACCCCTTGTTTTAGAACGAACGACCGCAAATAGCGAGCGGCTCTGAATGAGGGCCTATATCTTTGTGGAAAACACATTGGTGTCCTATATGTACGTGTATAGTGGGGAGCGCTTATAGGTTATTTTGCACTATTTCTCTGTATGTTTACCATTGAGTATTGATTTGGGTGTATACTCCTGTGCATTTACCTAGCGGCACCTTATCTTTTATTGCGCTAATATTTCCTATTTTATTTTTTAGTTTTTACATTCCAATCTGGAGAAAATGTAATGTAATGATCAACTGAATAAGGCCCTCATTCAGAGCCGCTCGCTATTTGCGGTCGTTCGTTCTAAAACAAGGGGTGGCTATTCAAATGAACCATTCGCTAATTGCGGTCTGTTCACGCCTCTAAGTCTGAATGAGCGAGCAAAACTTGCAGTTGTAAGTTTGAAAAATACGCCCCTTGCCGCTCGCACCATACGTCATGTCCTATATTTATTAGATTAATCGAGTACATCGAACAGCGTATGAACTGCTCGCTATTCTTGTGGCTGGTTTTTTCAACCGCTATTTTGCGAGCAGTTCTGAGTAAAAAAAAAACAAGTGACGTGGTCAATGACGCTGCTGTATTAATTATGCACT
Organism: Taudactylus pleione; assembly: GCA_031769625.1. Classification (NCBI taxonomy): domain Eukaryota; kingdom Metazoa; phylum Chordata; class Amphibia; order Anura; family Myobatrachidae; genus Taudactylus; species Taudactylus pleione. The sequence goes on from JAUIMM010000154.1 coordinate 10,804,075, forward strand.
CCCTTAAAACGCCCGTTTTGACCTTTAAGCACGCCTGAGTTCGAATTCCACACCCCCGATTTCAAACACCTTCCCCTGTTACCACCCACATACGCCTCCTTCTGTCACTCAAAATAGCAGGCATTCGCTATATAGCGAACAAACGATTTTCGGCCGCACTGACTGGTTCGCGCATGCATATTAAAATCCGTACGCAGGCGCAGATGTGCGAACATCGGTCAGAACGAACGAGCGGCCGCTTACGAGCGGCTCTGAATCAGGGCCTAAGTGAATATAGGGCCTGATTCAGCAAGGATTGCAACTGCGATTGCAATAGCGATTAAGCACTCAGTCTCACTACGATCATATGCTAATCCAATGTGATCGCTATGCCGTCGCAGCACAACATAAGGACGCCCACCTTACCTTACACACATTAGTAATACTGTACTTAGCAAGAATGTGAAACCATCGGTAACATCGAGTACACACGCACACTTGCACAAGGTCAAATTGCTAACCTTCCAGTATGCAGTGATAGCTCAGGCTGCGTATGGCATTGCAGTGGATAATTTATGCACACACCTGCAGCAGTGTTTCGCCGACAACCCCCCGTCACCACCCCCATTTGGTACTTCCTGTCAATCACTCTGCGATGGATCTGCGTGTATCGCAGCCCCAATCGCAGTGGAGTGTTCATGCACGTGCACTGCAATGCATACGCAGTATGCAACAATCGGCCAATTGCATGTGTAATCGCTGCTGCAATCCTTGCTGAAGCAGGCCCATAATCACACTGCTGTAAAATAAATTGAAGTGCATTTAATGAATACTCCACAATTGTCAAGATTTCCACAGAACAATCTTGATCCACAGCACTGAATGAAGTTGAATGTAACAACTCTGGGACAAGGTATTGGCAAAAATGAGTGTGTGTGCGCGTGCTTGACAGTTAGGAGCTGATTGGTTGGTACTTTATCACTGTCCAATTTATCACTTTCCAGGGCTTAGTACATCTTCCCTGTAATGCTATTAGTGTCCCAGGGGCACGTCATGTCATATGTATAATTGGGGCAAACAACAGGGAAATATGTACAGAAATATGAAGTTAAAATAAACGTATCTCACATATATCACATGGTCAATTACTTACAGTATAAAACTATATCCAGATCTACAAATATTTCCCTAGCATCACTGAGATCATGTATCGGTATAATGCTACATTTTAAACCAATGTGTAACATTCTTCAATCTGGAATTTGGTATGAACTAGGGAGGGTGTATCCTCTAAGTTAATGTTTATTTGTCTGTCATCTAGACCAGTGGTTCTCAAACTCTGGCCCTCATTCAGAGGCGGTCGCAAAATGCGAGCGGTCGCTGAGAATGTGGGCAGCCGCTTGTGTTTTGAAGTGCGGCCTCCTGGTCGCTAGCTAAACTGTGGGTTACCACCCACAGCTTTAGCGACCGACCAGGTTTGCGACAAGACCCTAAGGTTGGGTCTCAGCAACCACAAGCCCCAGGGAGCTTCCTGCTCTGATCGAGCAGGAAGCTCCCCACTGACATCACTGCTGATGTCAGTGCGGCCGCCCACAAAACTGCATGCATTCCTTAAGGAATGCCTCCGTTTGTGAAACCACCCCCCTACCACACCTACAAAATGGGGCGAGCTGTCGATCAACATCGACAGCCGCCCCTTTTGTAGTGAGCTCCGGAGCGAGAGAATTTCTCTCTCACTCTGGGGCTTGCGCACGTGCAGTGCGGCCGCTGTGCGTACGCAGGGCCTAAACATCGACCCGCTTGCGAGCGGGTTTGAATGAGGTCCTCTATCCTCAGGACCCCACACAGCTCACGTTTTCCAGGTCACCCAGCAGGTACATAGGTGTACTCATTACTCATTGACACAGTTTAAAAGATCAACAGGTGGAGCTAATTATTTCACTTGTGATTATGTGAGGAGACCTGGAAAACATGCACTGTTTGGGGTCCTGAGGACCGGGTTTGAGAACATGTGATCTGGACCTTGTAGATACTGAGTATTGTATCTAAGAATGTATATTTAAAATAAATAGCAACCATTAGATAAATATGGCACTTAGTAATGCTGTTGTGAACATATGATAATTGTATGACTTGTTCTGCAAGCCATGTGTTTAAATAATTGATGTCTGCTTGAAATCATCACTTACAAGCAGTGGCGTAACTAGGGTATTTGGGGCCCAGGGCAAATTTGAAAACGGAGCCCCCCCCACTAAAATACGGATATGTGCGTGCGCAAAAAAAATGGGCGTGGTCACTTAAAAATAGGGCGTGTCAACATGACACACCCCTTTATTTTCACGCTGAACATTCCTTTCCATATGCACCTTAATCCCAGTAGTACCCCTTATACAGTACCCCCAGTATGCAGTTGTGGTCCCTCTTATGCAGGCCCATAGTAGTGCCCCTTATACAGTATCCCCAGTAGTGGTCCCGCTTATACAGCCCCCAATTAGTTCCCCTTACTCAGTACCCCCAGTAGTGGCCCCCCAAATGCAGTGCCCCACGTAGTGTTCCCCCTTATGCAGTGCCCCCAGTAGCAGTCCCCACAATGCAGTGCGCCCAGTAGCAGTATCCCCTTATGCAGTGCCCTTTATATGGTACCCCCAGTAGTAGTCCCCCCCATGCAGTGCCCTTTATATAGTGACCCAGCAGTAGTCCCCCCCATGCAGTTTTCCCAGTAGTGGTCCCCTTATGCAGGCACCCTGTAGTGATCCCCCCTATCTAGTGCCCCCTGTAGTGGCCCTTCCTATTACTTCCCCCAGTAGTGGTCCCCCGAGTGCAGTGCCTCTAGTAGGCCCCTTTTATAATGCCCCCAGTGGTAGTTCCCCCCAAGTAGTAGTCCCCAGTAGAGTAGGTCCTCCCAATGGTGCCCCCAGTAGTAACCACCCCTCCCCCAGTAGAGGTCCCCCCAGTAGTAGCCACCCCTCCCCCAGTAGAGGTCCCCCCAGTAGTAGCCACCCCCCTCCCCCGTTGTGCAGATAGGCTAAAAAAAAAAAATATATATATATATATATATCTATAAAAATATACTTACCTGAATCTCTGCTCCTGGTCCTGGTCCTGGTCCTGCTCCTGCACTCGATGCCGCTCCCACCCGGGCGGCCACGCTCAGCATTATGGGACAGACGTCATGAGTCAGTCCCATTACCCACTGCAGGAGCCGGACGGAAGTCCGGCTCTTGCAGTGGGTGCTGCAGCAGTCAATGAGAGTCTATCTAACTCTCATTGGCTGCTGTTTAACACCCGCATTGCCGCCAGCGCTGGCGGCGATGCGTGTGTTATGCACAGCCTGAGCCCGCCTCCTGGCGCTATTGGGCAAGCGCTCAGGGGGAGGGAACGGGCTCAGGCGTGCAGCACAGGACTGGCGCTGGAAGCCTAGTGCCGGTCCTGTGTAAATGTGTAGCGCTGACCGCACTCACTGCGGTCAGCGCTACACTGGCTAACTAGGGCGGGCGGGCTGGTACCGTGGCCGGTGGCGCCCCCCCGTGCCGCCGGTCCAACGGCGCCCAGGGCACGAACCCCGCCCGCCCTACCCTAGTTACGCCACTGCTTACAAATGAGTATTGTTCAAATGTGCTGCAATATGGTGTGACATTACTTACACTGGAAACATCAGCATTGCCAGTGATGAAATAAGAAATCAGGTAGTTAATGTACACAGTTTAAGTGTGTCAGATTATGTAGTTTTATGATGTATTGCAGATGTTCCCAAACTCCGCCATTACAGTCCAGGTTTTAAGAATATCCATGCTTGAGCACAGGTGACTTAATTAGTACCTCAGTCAATTAGATTTTGTCCATCTGAACATAAGCATGGACATCCCTAAAACCTGGACTGTAATGGCAGAGTTTCTGTCTGATATGTTATTTATAAAATGTTGAATAGAATAGACACTGTTCTGTGCTGTCTCTTTAGGGGCCTATTTATCAAACTTATCACCCCTATCCAGAAACAGCATATTCTGTAAGGTTTAAGTAGCACTACAATATGCCAAACACTGAATGCAGGAGATATCAGATATCACCTATGTTCAGTTAAGTAATTCAGGATACCACAATCACAATTTTTTCTATAGGGACTGCAGACTACTTCAGTTTTTGAAGCTCTGAAAAGCAAGTTATTCAGAGCGTGACTCCATACAGCTAAAGACATTTTTAGATGGTGTTAGCCATTGGAGCCTATAGACTTCATTATCAAAATCCCTCCCCGGGAGCTTAAATATGGACATGAGCAGCCAGTAGGTAAACCAGGTCGGAAACCAGCAGTTTTACGATGGTTTACCTATCGTACTAGTGAATCTTTTACTAGTGCATGACCTACATGCACTAGGTCATGCGCACAGGTCACGCATGCGTACAAAAGCCCCACCGTCCAATGGAAGGAGCCGGACAGGGGCGGAGGGATCCGAAAGAGTAGGGAAGGAGTGGGCTGCGGAAGGAGTGGGTTGCGGGAGCACTCGCCATCTGAAGATGGCGAATGCTCCCTCAGTCAAGCTCCGAAATTATTGTATTTTCAGAGCTTGATGAATTCCTGTCCCCATACTAGTGTATGGGGACAGCGGGTCATTCCGGAACAGAAAGGTAAGCAGGAGATATCTGTGACATGTTCTGCATTACCTTTTTGATGAATGGCCCAAAAATGTTATTTCTACAATTGCTTTTCACCTGCTTTTGTAGTAATTAACTGATGACGAATAGACCCCCTAATCTCTTTATGCTATGGGCCACATTTATCAATGAGTTTTATTCATCTCAACAAGTGATAAAACTAGTTGCGCATGATAATGGTGCTCCAGTCAATGAGCTCCCAACTGCCATATGTTTAAAAAATGACAGTTGGGAGCTGATTGGCTGGAGCAACATTTATCATACACAACAAGTTTATCACTCTTTGTGAATAATAAAACTCATTGACAAATGATGCCTTATTATGTCTCTGCAAGCTTTGATAAATCTCCCCTTATTTGCAGCTCCTGGAGAGCTAGACCAGAGGCAATGAAGGAGTCCTGTAATTACATGCCTGTATCACCTGTTATTGATACTTTGTTGTGCAGACTTTTCTCAGACATTATATAAAACTGAAAGACTGGTTTTGTCAGTTTGATTTATTATGGAGTTTAATAATTATATAACAAATAAAGAAATATACACTGGTGATTTTTACTACAGTATATGTATTATTCCATATATTATTATTTGCATTATATTTTATATTGTCTTAGTATATGTGTATTAAGCTGAAGACATTCTCATGCTAGTGTTGGTTTTTAGTATTTAAAGGACAAGTTTTTAGTGCAGTCTTAAATACCCTATTTTACACTTCCAGTAAGTCCAGAAAAATTACATTTGCAAAATGAATAGACAATATTGAACTATTGATATGTGATATGTTTTGCATAGGTTACTTTAGAAGTGTTGATATTCATTATTAGTATATACAGTATACTTATAGCTTTCAATACATCATATACATTTCAGTGCACCTTCTTGTGTTATACTACTTTAGGTATCCAAGTTACAATAAATCCAAGCTAATTACGCTACATAATTTGAGGATGACCTTTGTTCATGCCACATACCCACTCTTCCCAAAGTGGCTTACAGAAAGGCCAGGTCCTAAAAGAGTAAACAAAAAATGTATATTTATAATGAACTTGCTGTAGACCAAATGACTTGATCCCACTAGTACCCAGAAAGCTTTCCCTGAGTTAGTTCCTAACCATTATTACCCATTTCCCTACTTTATTATATCAAACTGATGAATGGGCAGGAAGCAAATGTGATACCAATATTCATAAAGGGATCAAAGTCTATGCCTGGTAAATATAGACCTGTGAGTCCAAAAAGAAAAATCATGGAAAACATCTCATGGGCTATTAACATTAATCAGGACAGAGGGGAACAGGAGCAGAGCAGGGGGGGTCACCTTAGTGGTGGCAGGGAAAAGGAGCAGAGCAGTGGGGAGCCACTGAGGCAGAGAGGGCAGTAAAGGACAGAGGAGATCTGGCACCTTAGCAGGGGATAGGAGCAGAGCGGTGGGGGGGGAGGGGAGGCACTGGGGCCCTGAACGGCAGGGGTAGGGCACAGTGAGGAGGCACTGTGGCAGCAGCGGGCAGTCAGGAGGAGGTCTCCTGGCATATGCATATGCCCTGAGCTCCTCTGATTGGCTGCTGCAGGTGAAAGGGGCGGGGAGAACAGGGAGATGACAGGTAGACAGCTGTCTTCCCTGCTCTTCTCCACTCAGGAGGAACATTACGCCATCCTGAGATGGTGAAAACATTTTTAGAAGTGAAACGGAAAACTGAGCTCTCCATGGTTTTATGAATCGCTCTCCCCATGCTAGTGTATGGGGAAGTGATGTGTATACTTAGCAGGGGCACCACTGGGGAAATCTCAGACTTCTCCACGGTAACCCCTTGTATGAACAAGAGGCAGCAGTGAAAAGCCCTGTTATCACTGATAAAGAGCATTTCACTGCTACATGCATAGACCACAACATCTCTCTCCAAGGGGTCTATATAATAAGCTGTGTTAGGAGATAAAGTGAACGGTGATGAGGTACCAGCCAATCAGCTCCTAACTGCCATTTTACAAACACAGCCTGTGACATGGCAGTTAGGAGCTGATTGGCTGGTACCTTATCGCCGTTCACTTTATCTTCTAGCACAGCTTGGTAAATAGACCCCTACAGCTTAAAATGGCAGTTGAAATGAGGATGTAAACATACTTGCGTATGAAGTCATCTGAGGCAAGCTTGGCATTTTCCATCTGTAGTGTCAGTTTAGCACCATGTAAGTGTCCGTTGATGAGCTGTGGACAGATGAAAAACAATAATTAACTGGATGAATAAAATATTACCACTGCATTACACTCTTCTATGTAACCTTTCCTTCCATTACCATATAGCTTAGGGCCTGATTCAGACCCACTCGCGAGCGGCTGTCCGCTCGCAAGTGGGTCGATGTTATGCACTGAGCATGCGCACGATGGAGGGAGCTCCGTCGTGCGCATGCGCCAGACGCGACGAGCGAAGGAAAGTCCTTCGCTCGTTGTGTCTGATCAAAGGGGGCGTGCTGTCGATGTTGATTGACAGCACGCCCCCTTTGGTGGGCGTGCCGGGGGCGTGCCTCCCTGACGGGGGCGTTCCCACGGGAACGCCTCCCGTCAGAAGCCGGCCCACTGACATCACTAGTGATGTCAGTGGGAGTGATTTTGGCTCTGATAGAGCCAAAATCACTCCGGAGCTTGCGGTTGAAAACCTCAACCGCAGGCTCCAGCTCGCAGTTTCGATGGTCGTGATGGTCACGACCATCGCGGCCATCACAATGCACGCTCGTATAGGCTGTGGGTGGTGACCCACAGCTATACGAGCGTCCAGGAGGACGCTCCATTTTCATGGAGGGCGGCCCTCATTCAGAGCGTGCGCTCTGCTCAGAGCGTACGGCTCTGAATGAGGGCCTTAGTTTCTTGTATTTGTTAGGGAGTTGATTCAATTAATTTGATGGTCAATTGTTATTGGGTGGATACTGCCTTTCTGTTTGCTGAGGTATCATTAAACATTATTAATAGTCTTCAGCAGAACAGTGCCAAATTATCTCTAGAGTTGTAGAATACTTGCTTCATATTTTGCTGCCTATTATTTACACACTTGGCAATATGACAAATGTTGTCAGACACTAGAGACAGTATGAGAATATCCATAGTATAGATCTCATATTGTATTACAGCACTACACCTCCAAAGATCATTTTCTGAGAATTTCTGTCTGACAGAATCAGTGGCATACGTACATATGATTCAAATTAAAAGATAAAATTTCACATGTATATTATTAAAGGGGTCTTACACTTTGGTATCAACATCCCATTTGGCAGCTTCCCCTGGGTCCTTCACACTTATCTGATAAGAGCTGCTGGGCTATGTTGTTCCTCCCTTAATCAACTTCCCAAAACATGACCCACTATGTTTACATGAGGAGTAATGAACACTATGTTTACTTGAGGAGTAAACTGCTTCATACAACTAAAGCAACACATGAAACCCTGCAGTGTAAATGGCGTGATTTAGGTCACGATGACCCGCGCATGCCGCCCAATTGGCCAACTTCAGAGGTGCTTGCAGATGACGTCATCTCCAAGTGTCCACTGCAATGCCAGAAGAGCCGGGTCACTGCAGACACGGCTCTGTCGTGAACGGCGCCAACTTGGGGATATCCTGGGTTGGCGCTGCAGTATGAAAGGCATAAGTTCCATGACTGATCCGGATTGGAACCCTGTTCTAACCACTGGGTCAGACCTGGAACTTTGTATTAGAAGATTATTGGTTAAAGTGAATAAGATCTGAAGAAACCCAGGAAAGGTGATCGGAGTCTGTGGACTTAATTATTCCATGGATAGTTAATTACATTTTCTTGGTATTAGATGTTAAAATGTCTGAATGTTCTTGTGTACAGCACTTTAGGATTTGGTTTTAGAAGCTTGATATAATTAACACAACACACTATTGTATGATGATTAATCAATGAGCTGTATTAATTTTATTTATATATTTATGCCAATGCCCCCAGCCCTTATTGTATTTAGTAAAATAATGGTTAATGGTTGCTGGCAAGCTCACTTGCATTGGTAAATCCTGTGTCTGGCTGAGAACATTTACCAGGCTTCCATTACAATTGTGTGTAAACAAGTTTAAGCTATATAGGACTGTTGTGGCTTGCTTGAGTATTGGATATACCCTATAGTTGTGTAATTACCCAATAGTAACTTTCACATTGCCAATAGTTTTTTTTCCAATGTAATATTCAAGTCCTGTGATGATGGGTGAAAATTGGTGGTGAGTGGGACATGTATACTGTACATATAAAAAAAATAATCTGAAATTCTGATTAAACACACATAGATGGTATTCAATTAGCACCTAAAATTATTCGGACACTAATGAATCCCCCGGGCTATCCAATTAGCCCTGAAGTCCAGCCCAATGCCGGCACTTATCTGGGATTTTTTACGGGACCTAATGTGTCCCGAAAAATTATCCCCAAAAAGTGCTGTTTTTTCATGCCAACAGTAAAGCATCCTGAGACCATTCATGTGTGGGGTTGCTTCTAAGCCAAGGGAGTCAAGGAGATCACTCACAATTTTGCCTAAGAACACAGCCATGTATAAAGAATAGTACCAAAACATCCTCCAAGAGCATCTTATCCCAACCATCCCAAGAACAGTTTGGTGACAAACAATGCCTTTGCCAGCATGATGGAGCACCTTGCCATAAGGCAATAGTGATAACTAAATGGCTCTTTGGGTCCATGGCCAGGAAACTCCCCAGACCTTAATGCCATGGAGAACGTGTGGTCAATACTCAAGAGGCGGGTGGGCAAACAAAAACCGACAAATTCTGACAAACTCCAAGCATTGATTCGGCAAGAATGGGCGGCCATCAGTCAGTATGTGGTCCAGAAGTTGATTGACAGCATGCCAGAGAGAATTGTAGAGGTCTTGAAAAAGAAGGGTCAACACTGCAAATATTGACTCGTTGCATAAACTTAATGTAATTGTCAATAAAATTGCCTTTGACTCTTAAATGCTTGTAATTTTGCTTCAGTATACCACAGTGACATATGACAAAAAGGTCTAAAAACACTGAAGCAGCAAATTTTGTGAAAACCAATTCTTTAGAATGTAAGCTCCTACAAGCAGGGCCCTCTACCCTCTTGTGATTCTCTCTACTTTAGTTTCATCTACTTCTTGCTCACCACTAGGGCACCCAACACTTGGTTGCTTATGCTCTGTTGCTTATCTGGGTGTTATGGTCGTTAATGTAGCAATATATATTATCCATGTCCTAGTCCTGTATTGTATTGTTCTGTAAGTCGCTTGTCAACAATTTGTTTATGTACTTTGTAAGGCGCTGCGGAACACTTGTGGCGCCATATAAATAAATGATAATAATAATACTTGCGTCATTCTCAAAACTTTTGGCCATGGCGGTACATTATAATGCCACTACAGATTTTAAGGATCTCCACTGTAACATTATAGGTTTGTAAAACTTTAAGATACAGTATTTGGGTTTCTGCATTTATTAGTGCATTCCAGAACAGAGCTAGTATTAAATAGTCACTAATACACATTGTGTTTTCTGTAGTAGTTATGCAAATGCTCTTTGTATTGGATATACAGTAGGTCACTATGTTATTCCTTTAATTGTATAAATGCTCTTTGTTTTATACTGTATATTATCACTAGAATGTTCTCTACGCTGGATATCAGTCACTATAATGCTGTCTACATTGCCCTGAGGTCACTAAGAGCCCTCTGCGTTGTATAAAGGCCATTAGTTTGATCTCTGTATAATAGTGTATAGAATTCACTAGAATAATATCTAAAATAAACTTCAGTTAAATGAGGCAGTGTTGCGTAGAAATTGGACTTTACAAAATATAAATGGAAGAACATATTATACCATATACTAGCCTAATATTGTAATAAATTTAAAGGCCACTTGGCATCGTTCCTAATGACAACCTTGCTGTTTCTCCTTAAAGTTTTCTGGTGCATTTCCTGTAGACGCAGCCTAGTATTGTGATAGTTTGTGTCACTGACGAGGCGTGGGCTTCATGTTTGAAGTTCCAGCAATAACTTGCTAAAGTAAATGTGTTAATCTAACCATGTGTAATAATATTAGCAGAGATCAAGGGTGGGACCCATCTAAACCTGCCATATGAACATAATTTAAACAAAACACCCATCTGACCTTAATAACTACTGCACTCAACCCAAGTGATACCACACTTAACTGCCCACTTGTTTTACTACAGCATAATTAATGTCAAATGGGTCCAATGTTCTGTTTTAACTACAGGATTAGGGATTTAATAATACGATGGCTAATTAGGGTGGGTCCTGTACAGCAACATAACAGAAAATGTATTCATTTATTTTAATGGGGATTTTGTGTAAATCTATGGTAATGCTTAGTGAATAAGAAACAAAAGTCATTTGTATCTTATGTCACTTACAATGCTTGTAGGATATCACTGGTGTCATTTAAAACAAGCACATTTTGCTTTCAATTCTGCATTAAGCCCGTGTCTGTCTTTGCATAAATACACTTATTTTTCTTATCATGGATATGTTGCTAAAGTGCTAATCGCCAGAAATTTAAAGAGATATTTTTACTGTTCCATCAAAGCCACAAGTTATTATACAAACCATTTGCATAGATGTCCAGTCCTTCCCAAACCAGCAAGCATCACTAAATATATGATTGTGTTAGGCAATGAAGAATGTACATACACGCATGCGGTGTACATACTGTGTGCATAATTTGTAACTAGTAAATCACAGGTTCTCAGGACCCCAAACAGGTCATGTTTTCCTAGTCTCCTCACAGAATTGCCAGTGAAATAATTAGCTCCACCTGTAGATCTTTTAAAATGTGTCAGTGAGTAATAAATAGTAACATCTGTGCACCTGCTGGGGGACCTGGAAAACGTGACCTGTGTGGGGTCCTGAGGTCCGAGTTTGAGAACCACTGTAGTAATTGACCATTAACCTGAGTTATTTTCTCCATTACATATGTAATATATGTCTACAAGTATATAGGACCCGCCATTTGCTATGACGTTTGTTATTTTCTCCTCTGTTTTTTGTTCCCTCTGTAGTCCACTACATTCCTTTCTGTCCCCTGCGGTTGGTCTCATATGGTATTGGATTTCCTGTATGTGAGCAATAGCACTAAACAACTCTAAGCTCTGCCTATGTATTGTCACCTTGTTTAGTTTGAAGATAAATGGATTTAATTTACAGATATTCCTTCTCACACGTAATACGAGCCCACGATTATCATGTAGCTTAACTTTTATGCTGCCTAAATCAATAATATAATAATGGATAATACAGCACATACATGCTTAATGCTAATATATCAGTTTTTATGCTTTACTTACCTTAATTACACAGTGTAAACCTGTGCACAAACAGCTGTTCATTGAAATTCCTGTGCAAAAGTTGAGTCTAGTGTATTTCTTAACTGGATTTAGGGCATGATTCCGACATATATACTAACTCGATGGTTAGCGTGCATCTCTGATGGTTCAGGGTCTGCCCACATGAACCCCCCTCTCTAGCCCCGCACAATGATGACCACAATAGAAATAGCACATAATACTTAAGTTGCATGTTTTTAAGATCCTCTCAGTTTCCAAATAAAATAATTAACACCACCTGTTGATCTTTTAAAATGTGTCAGCCAGTAATGAATATACTTGTGCACCTACTACAGTAGGAGATCTGGAAAACATGCACTGTTATCAGTGCACTGATCTAGACCACCTATAGGGTCAATTATTAATACTGTATAATAATACACTATCCAATACATACTGTAAGGAGATCAATCTGTACATATATGTCAGGACAGTGCAAGGTTCTTTACTGCAAACCCCCCCCCCCCCCCCCAACAACTTTGCTGGTATGGAGTCCACATCTGCTGTAATAAAGAACATTCAGCTCAGGCAGTATGGCTCTACTTCCGCATATAATGGAATACTGTGATTGCTGGTCCTGTATATGTCAGAGTTATTACATACACTATACTTCGTATGATGTATATTATAGCTGGTTAAGTCCTGATTATACCCTCTTCATGGACTGGCCACACTTACTTTAAAATCAAGCATTTGGAAACCCCTCTCTAGAAATTCTTTATTTGACACTGTGAAGAACCCATTCTGCACATGTGCAGCACAGGTCCTGCGATCACTGCAGCATTTGGGGGGCGGAGTGGGGTCGTCCTCCCAACCTCCCTCCTGCCCATGGGTGGGACAGTGCCCAAAAAGTGGGACTGTCTCGCTGAATTGGGAGGTGTGCTATGGCCTAGAATTCTTTGCATGCCATTTATGTACCAATGTCCACAAGCAAAGTCTGTTTGGAAATATTATGGAATATTGATAAGTATGATACTAAAACCACAAAGTTATATACTGAAGAAGAATGTACTTGTGTAACATGTCTCCAAAACAAATCTCATTAATCCATAAGAAGTCTAGACATTAAAAACTTCCTCTACCACACTCACTTAAGATGCTCATGATAGAAAAGTCCAGCTAGGATGTCTCCTTAACAATATTAATTCTATCAATCTGAAAACATTATTATTATTATTATTATTATTATTATTATTATTATTATTATTACACAAAATTCTCTTCAACATCTTCCTGCAAAATATGTACTGTATGTGAAACATGTAAATATGTAACCAGGATCAATTTAAAAACGTAAACCATAAATAAAAATAAATACAGTTTCTTGCCATACCATTAAAGGCTCAATATCTCATGCTTCCTCTCCTGAAACGTTTGGGAGAATCGCACATTTTGGGCCATTACCACAAGGGGTATGACCATGAATGCAATTTGTCCTGTACTGTATTTCCCTTCTGGAAAAGATCAAAATAGTAGGCAAGTATGTGTTTGGCTTAACATTGCGCTGTTAGACTCATCTATCTAAGGGCCTGATTCACTATGGAACGCAATAGCGATTACGCACACAGTTCAACTGCTATAGTATGGTAATCCATTGTGATCGCAATACCATACGTAGCACTACATAAGGACGCCCACCTTACCTTACACATATCCAAAAATGTTTAGCAAGACGATCGAGTACCATCGCAGTCTCACGCACACTTGAACAAGCCCTGACCTTACTCAGAAATTGCTAACTTCCGCATATGCTATCAGGCCACAGGCTGTGTAGGCCATCAAAGTGGATAATTTATGCACGCACCTGCATCAGCGTTGAAATACACTGGTGCGTCTGCGATCGCCCGACCACCTCCCCATCAACACCAACAGCACTTCCTGTCAATCACTCTATGATGGGTCTGCATAGTCACTGCATTCGCAGTCACAAGGGCAATGACTAGTTCGCACATGTGCACTGCAATGCATACGCAGTACGCAGCAATAATCCGATTGCATGCATAATCTCATTTGTGTACGGTAGTGAATCAGGTCCTAGATTCAAAATCTGAGCAGAGGTGAGGTCAGAGTTAGTTGTGACGTAGAGGGCAGAGACCTCAAGCAGTAGCCCTTACTTCCCTTATTTAAAGATGGCGGATGCAATATTGTTTGTATTACACACTTTCTTCATTTGGTTTAATGCACCTCAATATACAGAAGAGAGTCCCCTCCTAACAGTGGAGCATCTGCCAGGATCCGTGCTCATCAAGCTGCACTGAGAGTCTGGCAAACCTTTGCTTGTGTATCTTTGGTGCTGCTTTCATTACACACCCCGGCCGGCTGGAGATTGTATGTATAGTGGAGAGCTGAAGCTCTTAGCGGCTCTCTAAATACAGTATTAGGTCTATTTCACACCAGCCGGTTTTCACTGGCCGGCAAAAAACAGGGCACAAGTCAGCCATTTTTTTTTCCGGCAATTATTACCTTTCTCGTGCAATGGCTTTGAGCCATTTTTAATACTGTTTTTTTTTTGGCCATGCACAGCAGCAGTACAGGCGTGTGTGAAAGGAAACATTGTATCCTATACTCCACTGACTTGCATGGATGGCACGGATACGGCACGGAGGGATGGCATGGATATTACTGGCTGTAATATGACTACCGTACCGTGCCCGTGCCGCCTGAAAGGACCCACCATTTTCCATGTTTAATTTAATTTTACACATCCAGACAAAACCGGCAGGTGTGAAATAGCCCTTACTCCTCTATTGCAACAACAATGCTGTAATTCCAGCATTGGATACTTGTGTTACAAAGTTACTTTTAACAACTGCTGTCTGGATCCTGTGGATACAGTTGTTTCAATAACTCCAGCACAAGCAATTAATTTGTCCCAGTGGAACATTCTATGGGACAGCGTGATATTATCCACTACTCTCTATTCGCCTGCCAGTAACCATTATTTAACGTTGTGATTTGGATTTGTTCAAATTGTATATGTTATTATAGATGGGTTCTTAATGTGATGTTTTAACATATGTTTTTATATGTGCAGTTAATATTCCATTTTTAGGAGCATATATGATTGGCTTCTAACTGCTATATAGCTTTTTATATCTGTCGATATAAAAGAGGATATATTTTTTCCATTGATTGTTGTCCTGTGTGATAAGAGCCACCTATTAATCTTTTTGGAACTTTTGTGGTGTGCGAGGGCTGGCAAAACTGCTCTATAGGTGTGCAGCTATTGTCACCTGAGACTTGTATTTTAATAATCTTTGTTGGTGCCAGGATCTTTTTTTCTGTTCATTACAGTAAAGACCTGTTTTTTATATCAAAGATTTACAATTACTGGTTTTGCCCTAGTACCTGTAAAATACCACTGGTATCCAGCACTAAGATGATGGCTATTTGTGCAAATACAGTCCTGTAAGTTTAACAAATGACAGATGGAAATAAGAGAATAAAAATGAAAATGTAGGTATCTCAGCTATATCTAGGGGCTTTTATAAAAAACATGGGTGCAGTGTACAGTTAATGAGACTAAACTCTATATACTATATGCTGCTACTGTAAAGAAAAGCTGTGATTGTTACAACCCTCAGAAATGCGGTAACAGAATCCAGCTTTAATGTTTTGAAAATATTATTGTCTCTTTACTTCAAATGCCTGCGCTGCCCATCACAACCATTTACAGTAAAAACAGCTGTCCTGGTGCTGCAATAACCATTTAAGACGTCTTTTGCAAATGCTAAAGACTTCTTCAATGTGAATTGGTAGTGTGCACATATGTGATCTAATAAGGCTGCATGTGCATACTAAATTTGATGTCTTATTAAACCTGCACATGCACAAGCCGGTAATACTGCATACATAGTACACAATTTGTGTGTTTTCGATCTGCGCACTTGCAAGCTGGTGAGGCTGCATATGTGCAGTAAAAAAAATGTAAGACTGTAAAGACTGAATGGATTTTGCATGGACTCCAGGTAAGTGTAATGCCATCCAGATATGATCTCATGTTTTGAACAGAAGAGGACTTTGGGGGCTGCAGGAATCCAACAAGAGAAATGAAAAGCTGGATACTGTAAATCTGTGATTTCTCTGCATTTTCACAATTCTAAATATGGAGTTGTGCAAAGCTTTCTCTAGCTAAAAAGCCTGAAAAAGAATCTGTTTTCAAGTTCTCAGATCACGAAAACATTGAAACAGCGATCAGACTCAGCCATTATTCAATATATGGTCAGTTGTTATTTCATCTGTAAAGATAACTCAACCAACTGTAAAAAAAAACACTTCTGTAAAAATAGGCTTACTGTACCTCCTTCGCCTTATATCTAGACCTGACACATTTCCATATCCTGCTCAGGAGTCCAAAGCAGGAGATGAAATGCATCAACACTAGGGGAATAAATATCTGACTGCAAGGAGACAATAAGTAAATTTAGGAGCAGGAGAAAATATTATTAGAGCATGTCCGGACTGTGAGTGGGGCCACTGCCCAGGGTGCAGGGCCTAGCTTGCGACTCCTTTGGTGCCTCAATGCACCTGCATTTGGCTTGTAGGATGCCTAGAATGACACTCTGCAGCCTGTGTAGAGTCAGAGCTGTCTGGAGCATCCTTATGACACTCCAGGCATCCCTTTTCTTCTTGGTCCTGGTGGCCCTGGCACAGGGTTGATTGTAGCGTGTGCAGCGGCTATGGGCCCCTGCACCACAGCGGGCCCCGGAGCATGCCACCGGCTGCACCGCCTCTTGTTCCTTCACTGATATATATATATATATATACATACACACACAGTGGTGTGTTAGTATTGTTTCTTGTCTCACAGATCACTGTGAAAACCAAACAGGTTGGGGTATATTTACTAAGGTGAGAGTTTTTAGAAGTGGAGATGTTGCCCATAGCAACCAATCATGACATTCATGTGCCACAAATCTTGACTTCTTAGGCAGGCCTAAGGCCGATCAACATAGTAGACAGTAACCGAACCTGGATTGACTTCAGCTACCTACCAAACAGGTTCTTTAAATCCCCATTTAACTCACTTTCATCAACCGCCTAGGCTCCACCCTTTACAGATTGGATCATTTCATTTAATTAAGTTATTTATATTTAATTATATAGAGACAGCATTTTCTGTTGCACTTTACATGCTCTGTGGCAAGTAAAATGGAAAGGAAGTCGCCAAAAAAAATGTGCTTTTGTAAGTATGTTAGAGGATGTCAGGGGTCTCCCATGTATGCATCTTTTTCAGCTTCCTATAGAAATTTCCTATTTCTTAAAACAACATTATGCCCCTTTACATTCTTCTGTACTGCAGCCAACTGAAGATGATATAGAATCAATACATTTCTCAGAATACATCTAATGCTATAGACTCTCAGGTGTCTGCAGATCATATTTAGGTCCTTTGCTGCTCACCAGAAGAATGATTGTGGCGACAAGACCCAGCAAATCTTTTCTCCAATGGGGGCTGTTTCTGGCCATGGCTCTTTGGCAAATATGCCCATTAATGTTGCAGCTACTTTAACTATGCTACCTGGCTCTGAGATTTTAATACCTCAGGTTATCTCACAAATCGGCACAAGGGAACCTGTTTATGCACTAAGCGCTGCCGCTCTCTAGTGATTCATCACTTACCTGTCCCTGCAGGACAGGTTTTCTAGAAATTTTCAGCATTGAAGCCAGTGCCACTGGGACATGGGCACCGCCATTTTGTATCAAGTCAGATGATCTCTAGTCAGCCAGTCCAGGTCCAGTCTGATTGTATATGATTGTTGCAGCCAATCCTCATCCAGGGCACCCTATATAATTTATTCCAGGTTAATCATGAACTGTTCAGTGCAACGTCTGTGATTCCTGTATGTCTACCTGGACTGTACCTCTCTGTATAATGGCTCCACAGCATAGTTGCTGACAATCCGGCTGTCCCCTTGAGATTACTATCATTGTGCAGCAGAGAGCAACGGTGTTGCAATTCAGTGCAAATTGTATAAGTGGGTGGGGGGATGCAAGATGGTGGGGGGACTTACCCAATCTTCTGGGTGGCCTGGAGTGCCTCACAATTTTCAGGAGAATAGGCATAGTATCCTCTTCTGCTACTGTGAGAACTCCTTTCTATAAGTCCTGCCTGTTCCTGCAAACCAGTGAGTTACTAAGCAACCTCAGCCATCAGCCATCTCAGCTGTTCCAGTTTGCTGCTAGTAACTTCAATTGCAGCACATTCTGCTGCTTCTGTTTTTCTATGTTCAAGTATTCCTTCATGATATCGCAGTTATCTGCTACTGCTACCGTATGTGCAGCTACAAGAGACATAGTTATTGCAGTCATCTGCTACTCCTGTATGCAGCTACAAGAGATATTGCTATTTCAGTCATATGTTATTCCTGTGTTCAGGTACAAGAGACATTGGGCCTGATTCAGTGCCGGACGCTATTTGCGGATGCTCGTTCAGAAAAAGGGGCTGGCTATTTAAATTAAGCGCTCGCTCTTTGCGGTCTGTTGACGCCTCTATGTCTGAACGAGCGAACGAAACATGCGCTCGCTATTTAAAAAAAAACGCCCCCTGGCCGCTCGCATCCTACATCATCTCCGCTATTTATTTGATTAATCGAGTACATCGAAAGGCGTATGAACTGCTCGCAGTGCTTGTGGTTGGATTTTCCTACCGCAATCATGTGAGCAGTTCAGGCTAAAAGACAACCAAGTGACGTGGTCGATGACGCTGCTTTGTTAATTATGCACACCCTTAAAACGCCCGTTTTGACCGTTTGGCACGCCTGCGTTCGGATCTCCACTCCCCGTTTTCAAGCACCTTCCCCTGTTACCACCCACAAATGCCTCATTCTGTCACTCAAATTAGCAAGCACTCGCTATTTTGCGAGCACACGATTTCCGACCGCACTGACTGGTTCGCGCATGCGCATTACAACCCATACGCATGCGCAGATGTGCGAACATCGCTCGGAGCGAACGAGCGGCCGCTTATGAGCGGCTCTGAATCAGACCCATTGTTAGTAAAATTATCTGTTATGACTGTATATTCCCTGGGAGTTTACTCCAGACAGCTCAACATAACAAATCTTTGGAGTCTATTTACTAAGCTTTGGATGGAGATAAAGTGGATGGAGATAAAGTACAAGCCATGGGCCTTAACCAGGGCTATTTTCTGGAAATAGAGGTTCAGGAACAGTGTGTAGAGCTATAGAACAACTATATATATATATATATATATATATATATATTATACAGGTATATATACAGTATATATATAATATTTAGAACAGAAGGCACATAAAAGGGACTTTCAAATAAAACGTATCTTATGGAACATACATTTTGGCTCAGGACATTATGTCATAGTTAATGAGAGGTTCAGGAACTGAGTTCCTCCTTTTTCTTGCTGAAAAATAGCACTGGGCATAACTACCATAGGTGCCCATCTTCCTTGTCAAAATCAAATGTACTGACTCACTGATTGAATCAACAATGCCCAACCTAAACCCCTGGATCTTGAAAAATGAAAATTGAGGAGAATATTCCTTCTATGATGTAGGTACCCATTAAGAAAGGATTTTTCGAAATTTGACTCCTAAGGAGGTGAAAAGGGCTAAAATGTTTCCTCCCCCTGTGTAATGTCCTGACTGACTCATCGTGGCTGCAGCACAGGTCATATTCAAGCCCCAACTGTCATCTCAAGTGCTGCCAAACATCACTGGCAGTTGGCGTGGCTCCCCTATTTGAATAGTGAGGGAAGGGAATATGTTACTACACAGATATGGAAGGGGAATGTGTTACAATACCAGTGAGAAGGGAATGTGTTACTATAGAGGTGAGGGAGGGGAATGTCAAATGTGCTACTAAGGGGTAAGGAAAAGGAATGTGTTACAACACGGGTAAGGGAGGGGAATGTGTTACAACACAGGTGATGGACGGGAATGTCGAATGTGTTACAACACGGGCGAGGGAGGGAAATGTGTTACTACAGAGGTGAGTGAGGATAATCTGTTATTGTGAGGAAGTGGAATGTGTTAGTACACAGGTGTGGGAGGGTAATGTCTTACTATAGCAGTAGGGAGAGGATGCATTACTATAGCGGTGAAGGATTAATGTGTTACTGGAGTGGTAAGATAAAAATGGAAACAATAAATATTTTAAGGTTTATCTGGGTAAAACCGGGTAAATCAGCTAGTGAATTATATTTGCCAGCCTGCTGGCAATGTGTTACTGTTGCTGTGTTTAATAAGTTTTCATGAAACGGAATTTGCTTAGAATATATTGAGTACTTGCACTGTTTCAGTTTTGGACTACATAAAGCCACTTAACATATGATGTTACATTTGTTCACTTTGCTTGATAGATTGAATGTAAATCTGTGAAACAACCACTGTCATGTATTAAAATATGTGTAGTCACTGATTGTAATTGTTTACATGCCTTCTTCTAGAGATGCACTCTAAAATCTGTCTCTTTGATCCAGTCATTTGAATGACTTCACTTGACTGGTGTCAGTAGACATCTAAAGAATGCTCTGACTGAGCCAGAGGTTTGGCACGATTCATCAGAAATATAGTACTTATATATTGTTCAAAAAAACAAGTAATGGTTACGTCAGAACCATCTTATGCTGATGAAGTAATAATAAGTATCTGAACAGCAAACAGAACACATGTAGTGACATTGTACAACTGTAAGAAACAAATACTGCTGCAAGCAAAACACAGTATATTATTTAGCATATTCTAACAGGTGATACCATATTTCTCCTGCAATTCAAAACAAATAAATAGCTCCAAATGATACACACCACTGTTATTGGGACATAATTCAAGCCTACAACGTGATGCGGGCAACTTATAATAATAATAATAATTACCCACAGTAATGTGTATAACATAATGTAGTATGTTTTGAAAGCCAGATCAGCATTGGTAATATAGAAACATATACTGGCTGAGCTACTTCCTGTAATACTGTAAATCTAACATGTTGGTGACACCATACTTTAATAGCTGGTGTTGTCATGTGCAGTTTTCTATGTACAATATATCTTTTTGTGTTAAAGGCGATTCTGCACATATCGATTGTGAGAAAATATTCAAATGCCGCAGCCATCAGGATTCGTAATGAGACGCCAATTAGCGGTGCCTCAAGTCCATTGCTTGCGTACAAGGAAGCACCATCGGTCACACCATTGTAGCTTAGAATGTCCGCCACTTGTAAGACACTGGAGCCTTCACCACTGCGTACTAGTGTTTTTAGTCGCCTCCCCCCGTTACCTCCACCAATCGGTCGCTGTCACAAGAGCATGCGCAGTGCCACTCTGACCCTTTCGCAGACAGAAAACATAGTCCGTTTGTGACCAATATGACACTGTATCTACCTTTAAATCAGGCTCAAAAAGTGTCAATCCAAAGAAATCCTCCAAATTGTCAGATATTAAAATGATTATGATAATTGTTGGTCTTACTTAGCACATGTTGTAATTTTAGGAATTGTATGTACTTATATTCACATTGATGAAAGTCATGCATGAAAGCGTGCAGTTTTCATAAATATTGGATTCTATTAAACCATATATTTGAGACTGATCGATGTTGCAATCAAATAATGTCAGTTGCATTAGTAGCAGATCTCTGTATAGACAACCCTACTGTAGACTACTGTATATATTGTTTTCACTATATTATAGTTGAAGGTTAAGCCCTGTGCGACTATGAACCAGAAAACCACATATTTCACACACAGCTAAAAATATAATTATGACTAATCTTCTGTTTTGGCCTTTTAGAAGTGTATACAATTAGTCTAATTACAAGGCATGGTCACCCTGTGCATACTGTATGTGGTAACACCAGAGAGTGCTGAATGTTTCACAGTGTACCATCAGGTGCTGAATCATACAGTATATTATGCACCTCTCATATGCAGGACTTTCTGTTATTACCTAATTAGGCAAGACCAGGTATTCTTACAACAAACTCTAACTAATATACAAGAATTTATCCCTGAAGCAGTATGCACTAAAAGTTATGAAAACACAGCTACAGTGTGTGCATTTCTGGTGCTCTCCCAAAAGTTTGGAACATTTTATGCCCTAATTCAGAAAAATAAAATAGATAAATTATGTGGCCAAACATCCACATTAAAGTGGACAAGTGACCTACACACTGTGTAGGCAACTATTTTGTGCCAAATACCTAAGTAATGTCTCATACTTGTGTTTAGATAACATGACCACTTTAAAGACTAAGGGGCTCATTTATCAATGAGCTTTATCATACTCAATGAGTTTTAAAATTTGTTATAAATAGTGCTCAAGCCAATCCACTTCCAACATATCATTTTTCAAATAGATAGCTGATTGGTTGGAACACCATTACCATGCTCAATGAGTTTTAAAACTCATTGCGTATGATAAAACTTAATGAGAAATGGACCCGTTGGGTACACGCTGAGACAATGGATTGGTCAGCAGACCGATCCACCATACGAGTGGCCAATTGGTAAGCTATGCACACTTACAAATCGGCCGCTTGATATACTTTTAAATCGACTACCTTATACAATGGGCAGTGTATGTGATACATGAGATATATACAAAGCCAGCGCTAACAGTCATTAGGTGCGGTAGTAGGGCTAGTCAGAGGTTAATATTATTTCTTCCAGATGTGGACACCAGTGGTGGTTCCAGAGAGGGGGGAAGCTGCAGCACAGTCCAAAATTCAAATAAAAGAGCCACACCAACTGCCAGTGAGTCCTGGCCAGCGATGGTTGGCAGCATTAGGGGTGGCAGTTGGTGTAGCTCCCCTATTTGAAATTTGGACTGCACCATTCCACAATCCAAGTCGCCTGATCTACAGAGCATTGGTGCAAGTCTGGGAGTGTGGGGAAGACGCAGAAGAACCTAGCACCAGCCCTGAACATATAGTATATGTACATATAGGTCTCCTTATACAAATACCAAATTGGAATTTTTTTAAACTTATTTTGATAAAATGGTGGATGTGTAGATTGCACATAAATGAAGGTGTTACTGATTTTACGTGATGCTTTTGTCGTTGCAGTGCTGCCAAGCAATCGGAAGCAGCAGTATTTTTCATATGGCATTTTGCTTGCTTTATGGAGGCACATGAACAAAACAAGTATAAAGTGCATAAATACAGTACATGTGATTTTAACATTGCTAGTAGATAACAAACTTTTTAAAATAGCGAAACTTAATTTCTCATCATGTACGTACACTATTTAAATAGATGACACATTTAAGTAGCCACAGTATCAGTATAACTCCTTGTATGTTCCCGTGGTGCTGTGTTCTTCACTCATTTTCCCACTGTACTGTAAATACACTTCTTTAAGTTTCTGCCTGGAGCAGAAGTTATTGTCTATTTATGAAAATCAAGAAGTTATGTCAACATAATACCTTGGTGCTGGATAAATGTGCTATGTATTTCTGATGTCTGAACATCTGAAATTACATCTCCATTCAGGGAACTTTCACACACAAAGGAGCTCAGACATTTCAGAATGGTTACTTTTTTTTAGCCCTGTTTTTGGAAACAGTTGGCTGACCACATTTCTGGTAAAGTTGTGAAATTCCCAGTAATTCAGATGCCAAATGTTTTTGTTGCCAGTTGAGTTGCTAGTGAATTTGATATGTACAGAATGTGGTTACCTTACTTACTTGGTTTTTTTGTTACATGGACATCCTCTGGAAAATTTTGATAAAGTCTAACAAAGTACATTACATGTGAACACTAGAACCCACCAGCAATCAAATAATGTGGACAATAGAAGTTATACAGAAAATATATTTATTATCTGCTCTCCAAACTAAAGTGTTTGAATACATGACTGGAGAAGTACCCACTTATCCACTTTATAACTGGAAAAATTTAGAGCATTAAACAACATTGATACTGAGCCCCAGATAATTCGGGATAATGGTAGCAATAATATACACTGGCAAAATTAACAGATTTAATTGGCCAATATTGATGTTTTCAATTTTGTCATCAATTGTAGTGTGTGTGGCCAAACAATTGATTATTCTAAACCATCAAAATCTGATATTGGATGAGGTTGATTGATAATAACACATACTGTATGAGCCATAGGCTGTCCCAAAGATTGTAAGCAATGCATACATGTGTGACTGGCTTTACACTGAGAAGTAGTTCTGTCCCTCCCATGTATAGTGAAATACGTAGCTCAGATATAGTTATTTGTGATGGTCTGAAGGTCCAGATTCCAATGTATGTGGCCAACATAAACATTAACAGAATTGGCTCTGGTTGTTGCTTCAGAGGTTTTTGTAGGTACAGCATCTGGATGAGATGCAGCTTGAACACAAGATGCTCTTAGTTAATAAAATAAGAAAACACAATAGATAGAGTACAGTACAAAGGTTAAACAGAGTAAAATAATAACTATAAAGTCACATAAGTAACTAAAACAATGCCCCAGTAGAGACAAGAAGAGTAGATAATAACTAGAAGCCAGAGCTTGTGTAAATGAGGAATACTGCTTTATTTTAGGACAAGTTAATTAACATTTACAATATCACACAATCTCCAACTAAACACAACAAAGTAGCTCAGTCAAATAAAGTTCAGTATTATTTCAACGTTAATATTGTTAAACAAAAACTTGGGCTCCATCCCCTGGGAATCTCTGTAACGTGCAGCAAGGTGCCAAAAGATGACATTATAGTCTGGGTAAGAAGGTGGATCTCAGGTTAGGAATGTACAGGTGTTACCTCATGCTACCTCAAAGAAACAGCATGTACTGTACCACTAACAGCAATGCTCAGCTTGCTTTATCTGGAGGGCATTCTAAATATGATGCACATTTATGACTGAATCTGGGTATGCACTTAGCGATATTTTGAACGATTTGCCCGATTCCAACGGATCGGAATGACAAATAGTTCAAATCATGCAGTGTGTACCCACTACATTGGTCGGCCCTACATACAGCTCAACCTGACGATGCAGCTGATGACCCCATGCAGAGGGATACAGCAGGGGCCGATATATTGGATTGTCTAATGGGTACCGGCTGTCTTATATGTTGGCCCATCGGCGGGGGGTCATCACTCACCTCACTGGGTACACAGGGCGTTTAGTATATACCTGTTTAAGAGTCATGTGGTTCCCCTCTAAGTTTAGTCCTGGGTGCTCAATAGGAAGGGAATCAGTATGAAATACCGCCAGCTGCATGGCCGGTTCGATTCCCGGCAGCGCCTGGCCGACAACAGCAGAGTTCCCGGCAGCGGAAGCCCGACAGTGCTGGAAATCCCGATCGTGGATAGGAAAGTACTAACTAACCTAAGCTAACTCCCTAACTCTAACCCTCCTTAGGGGTGCCTAACCCTAACCTCCCCCCCAAGTGCCTAACCCTAATCCCCCCTGTAAGTGCCTAACTCTAACCCCTCTTCCCCGCTGCCTAAACCTAAGTCCCCCGCAGGGGTGCCTAACCCTAACCCTCCCTCCCCCTAGCCTAACCCTAACCTTCCCAGGGGGGTGCCTAACCCTAAGTCCCCCCCAGGTGCCCTAAACCTAACCCTCCCCCCCGCGGCTGTCCGCTCGGGGTGCCCAGCATCCCTTCGATCAGGATGCCGGGTGTCGGTCTCCTGGCGTTGGGGAAATGCCAGGCATCTACATCTAGACACCCAGCATTTCATCCCTCGCCGGGATATGACAGTCGGGAAGCCAACTGCCGGTATTAAGGCAGCCGGCTTCCCGATTGTATACCATAGGAAGAGGTAAAACCCACAATATTGCTGCGTGTAGCTGTATTAGCTCCAGCGCTTCTCAGTGACACTAAGGGCCTCATTTAGTAACTAGTTCCATCACCAAAAGAGTGATAAATGTCACTATATATGATAAATGGTGCTCCAGCCATCAGCTCCCAACTGTCAACTGTTAGAAAAATGACAGTTGGGAGCTGATTGGCTGGAGCACCATTTATTATACACAGTGAAGTTTTGTCACTCGTTTTGGTGATAAAACTCGTTACTAAATGGGGGCCTAAGGATCTTATGAATCTTACCATTGTTGATATCTAAAGGAAACAATTAGTGTTCCTCATACTAGCCAGTTAGCTTTTAACTGTCATTTTTCGTAGTTTAGGAAAGGACAAAACACATCTGATAGGTTGCTCTAGGTAACACCACCTTTTTCCTCTGCACCGGGTTTTAGAAATGCTGCTCTCTTATGTACAGTAATATACTGTACTGATAATAATATATGGGTTATCAGAATGCATTTATAACAGACTTGCTGTCCTTTCTATGAGTAGGACTGTATTTTGTTATGAAGTAACTGACTCATTTACTGCATAGTAATACAGAAATGGTTAATCATCTTTGTTAGGGCAACAATGCACTGTGTTATTTTGCTAATAATTATAGTAAACAACTAATTATTTAGTTATTCACATACAGTATTTACAACATGGACTCCAGAAAATAAAATATTGAGGGCATCATTTATCAGCGAGTTTTATCACTCTCAACGAATGATAAAACTCGTTATGTATATAAATGGTCCTCCAGCCAATCAGCTACTAACTGTCATCTGTTCCAAAAATGACATTTGGAAGCTGATTGAATGGAGCACCATTTATATAAGTAACGAGTTTTATCACTCGTTGGGATTGATAAAAGTCGCTGATAAATGAGGCCCTATGTTTGTCCCATTTGTGCAAGTAAAACATTGTGTGTGTGTGTGTGTGTTGGGGCGGGGGTGGATCAAACCTTTGAGAGAAATAAAGTGTAGAAGTTGCCCAAAGCAACCAATCAGCTTCTAACTGTCATTTTATAAACTGTGCTAGACAAATTATTGCTACCTGTACAAGCTTATTGGTTGCTATGGGCAACTTCTACACTTTATCTCTATCCAAGGTTTTATGCATAGATACATACAGTACATTTGATAGTAATTTGAATGTTTTATGTTAGTTTAAAGGCGCACATCAACTAGGCGATATTAATGAGCTCTTGAAAAATAACGATATCGTTATCGTTCAATCGCTCATTAATCGTGCAAGAATCGTGCACTAAAATGCCTGAAACGACCAGCGATGCGTGATCCCGCTAGTCGTTTCAGACATCAGTCATTGCCTGAACATGCTGGTCAATCTGCCGATAACGACAGATTGACCATGTTTAGGGATGAGGGAGGGTGCCTACACTGAACGACATATCATTTAGTGTGGGCACTGCACAGTCTAATGAACGACTGAGCGATAACGATATCATTATCGTTCAGACCTTCACTAGTCGCCTAGTGGATGTGCCCCTTAAAACTTTGAGAAAGCTCCTAGAATGACCAACCTGAATTTGCTATGCAAATTGATTTAGGGAACAGAAATAGTTCTGTTCACATCTAATAATTTTTTGCTACAGCAATTCCACCAATTAGGGTTCAAGATTCAAGTTTGAACTTTTGACATCCCTTATCCCTTTACAGTATGTACAAACATACCTGAAAGTGCTGAATGCACATTAGAATTATTTATATAAGTTTCTCCTCCGTTCCACTTGTGACACACATAAGGAGGAGAGATGAAAGTTCATGTAGAGAGAGAGGACAATGTCATTTAGAAAGGCAGATGATGTTACATGGGTAGGATAACGTAAAACATGATCTACTTTCCCTCATTTATCATCCGCTGTGTTGCACAAGGGGCTCTCCATACTGATCAATGCCACTATAGAGATACAAAGGATAACTTTACTTGTAATGCTCTATAACTAACTAAAAGAGTATATTGGTCATTTTATCTGACTGACGTCACTGCAGTGAGAATTCACTCTAGAAGACACAGGCTCCCATTAGGCCAGAGTAACAGTAGGCCATCTTAATTCATGGCTATGTGCCAGTGCTCTCCTCAATGCAAGTTTGAAGTCCAGTATGTTCTGAAAGGGAATCCCTTAGATATCATACAAAAACCTCTCTGGCAGCTAGAGAAAGACGGATGCAGAGGAGAACTATGGGAGACAATGGAGGCGCCTGCCGCCGGGCTCCAGCTCCAAAGGGGCACCTCCTCCATTGTCCACAACATATTCACCCCAATTAGGGCTGTAATTATATACCTGGAGTATACCATCATGGCTGCCCAATACATGGCACCCCTTCCCAGCACCTGAGAAGCCACCATACACTACTGTAGACTAGAGCTCAATGTGAGACCATCAGCTGTTGCCTTCTTCAATCTATAGCCTATCTGCATGCAAATTGCTACATTACAGTGTCAGCGGCTGTGATAGACAGTGGGGGCAACAAATTATAACTTGCCTCTGGGTGTCTGGGATGAACTTACGCCACTGCAAATTGTAACGCTGACCTAGGGGCTAGATGTACAAAGCCTTGGAGAGAGATAAAGTGAACTGTAATTTTTCAAACACAGCCTTTATCATGAGAGTTAGGAGCTGATTGGTTGGTACTTTATCTCTCTCCACAGCTTAGTACATCTACCCCCTAATGCGGTCTTTATCTTCTAAAGTCAACAGTATGAGCTTCTATTAGGGTCTAGGTATTTAAGCAAACAAAAGTTGATCTTCAATATAATCATTCTCATTTTATAAAGGATATATATGAACAACATGAAACTAGAGCATGCTACCACAGTTAACTATCAATAAGGAGCAATATTGGGGTCTTTTCAGAGTTGTGCACAAGTTGGTCACAATTATACTTACACAGAACTAAAAGCAGATATTCGCCCATATGTTTAGTTGTACACATCTGTGTGTCTGCACTACACTTAACTCATTTGCTTGGTTTCATAGCATCCTCATCATGCATGCAAGGTGCATCAGATGTATACCTGGTGTAAGAGATCTGTGTGAGGTCTAATGGATTTCTGCATATGCATAACTTTGCATATCGCGCAATTCTAACTACATGCCCTCAAATTGCCCTAACTAAACTTAGCCTATATGTGAACACCTGCTACCACCCAGGTACGCTTATTAAGCCACAACTGAAGTTATAGGCAAACGCAGGGGGGGTTCCATCTGCCTGGAAACCCCCCTCTCCAGCCCACACTATGACCACAATAGAAATAGTAATATAATAGATTGTTACTAGTGCTGCATGTTCTTCTCAGTATCACAAATTAAATAATTAGCACTACCTGTGGATCTTTTAACATATATCAGCCAGTAATAAATAACCTGTGCACCAACTAGAAGATCTGGAAAACATGCACTGTTAAAGATGCACTGCTATAGAGCCCAATATGTACATATATCTCAAGGGCAATGCTAGGTTCTTATTCTGTTCCTACAGGTTCCCGAACTTGCTCCAATAGTCTGGAATGGTGTCCACATCTAAAATAAATATGTTCACCTCAGGTAAGATGGCCTACTGGCGCATCCAATGGGTTACTGTGATCACTGGTCCTGTATATGCTTGGAATTAATACACACAATACACTTTGTATGACACTTATTAAAGCTGGTTAGGTACTAATTCTGCCCTCTTCATTGACAGGCCACACTTGCTCTAAAATTAAGCATTTGGAAACCCTCCTCTGGAAATCCTGCGTTTGCCACTGGTGACTGCTGCGTAGTTGCATGGTCAGATTCAGAGCATACTGAGTGCCATAAAGTTCAAATTCCATCTACAGAATGGACTTGTGTGAAACTCTGCTGTAATGACAATATTACACCAAAAAGTGATGTAACCAGGTAGGCGCTCTAATTACACAGGACTAAAATATGAAATGAAATTGTAATTATTAATATCTTCAGCAGTCATTAAAAAGGGATTCATTTATTATAGCATATTTAAATTATATGTGATCAATGTAATAAGATAGAACCTGCTAAATCTTTGCATACACTTTTCAACATGCATTGCATGAGCTTAATATGTCATCTTTTCTATGGAGTGAATTACTGTGTCATTATAGTTAAGTGCTATTTTTATAGAACCTTTTATAATAAACTATATACTTTTATAGAAGCTTTCGTAATTAAACTGGTAACATGATATAATATTTTTTGATTCGTGCATGGTATAATTGCATTAAACTTTACTAATGAGACTTACAGTACTAATGTAAGGAGCAGAATATGCTGTCTTAATACTGGACATAAGAAAACACGTGTTACAGTCTGACAGCATCAAACTAAGGATTGCGAAACCAGCTTGCCCAGGAAAGATGAAGGTATGCAAATATATCCAGCCAGGATAAGAGAAAGAAGTGACAGGTCTTAATAGAAATGTGCACATCATAACGGATTAAGGGGTCTATTTATCAAGCAGAGAAAAGTGTGGAGAAGTGAACCAGTGGAGAAGTTGCCCATAGCAACCAATTAGCTCCTACATATTATTTTATAGACTGTACTTGATAAATGCTACTTGAGAGCTGATTGGTTGTTGTGGGCAACTTCTCCACTGGTTTACTTCTCCACATTTTTCACTGCTTGATAAATAGACCCCTAAATCAACTAGGGGAATGAAGAATACTTCATACTCCACAAATGAGGACTGACAAAATATATTAGAAAAACAACTGACTTACGAAGAGGATATGTATATATACAGTATACAGGGCAGGGTAGACCATCAAAGGGGTTGGAAGTTAATACTGTGATACAATTT
The DNA here is from genome assembly GCA_031769625.1 of Taudactylus pleione. Lineage (NCBI taxonomy): Eukaryota > Metazoa > Chordata > Amphibia > Anura > Myobatrachidae > Taudactylus > Taudactylus pleione. The sequence continues at coordinate 10,834,684 of JAUIMM010000154.1, forward strand.
ATACCACTGTTTGGAAGACAAATAATATCCTAAAAATAAACATTATGGAGAAACGTCAGAAATGTAGACATTATATTTTATCTTTTAATGTTGTGTATCTGACATAACACAGTTTGGTACCATAAATTAATTTATGATGCCATTAGGCCCTGTGATTCAGTCTAACATTGACAAGAGTCAACACATTAGTGGATGTTGTGAGATATTACAGTATGGTCTATTAAAGCACATTAAGCATCTTGTACCTGTGTTTGCAGTTCAGCAATGGTCTTCTCATACACACTGTAGTCTCGCTTCTTGTTTTGTGTCCTGTTTTTATGCCACTCTTGGATCTTCTTCTCCAACTCCATATTGTCCTCCTCTAGGGAACGGACTTTCTCCAGGTACGAGGCAAGGCGGTCATTTAAATTTTGCATGGTCTCCTTGCCATGGTTAGACAGTAGCTTTTCACTATAATCCGTGGTATAATTATAGCCCCCCATCCCAGAGGAAAAGGAGCTGGATCTAGATACAGAGGACTGGCTTCTACCACCCATGCTGTATGTAGAGGACTTATAAGAGTTTTCTAGACCTCCATTAATTAAGCTGGGAGAGGGTAGGAAGCTGCTAGTGTAGTGGCTCATGATCACATCAGCTGTAAATCTTCAACAAACATCAACTGTCTTCAGCACGGCTGCTCTGTTGTACAAGTGTATCTTTGCTAGTCTACTTTATGTCTTTCAGAGAGGGAGTTGCCGAGCCAGGCAAATAGGATTGTGTCATCTCATTAAGTACATTTCTCATTGCTCAATCCAGCACCTCGGTGTTATTATTTTGAATAACAACTGAGCCTCTCTCTCTTTCTTTAACTCATTCATATTGTATCAACAAGGTGTGTCTGAGGTGGAGGCTGATCTGCTAAGCTGGAACTTCACTTTTGTCATGTACAAGTACTATACTGTATTACAACATTGTACTTGCAGTATTCAGTCACAAAGAATTCTACTGCAGCGCTCCAGACTCCAGAGTATAATTACACTGTCTAAGGCATTAACTTCTTCAGTGCTGGTAGTATGAAATTTACTGTAAATGTTTGACAGTTGTATATACCAGTGATGTGCGGGCAGGTGAGGCAGAGCCTTTTCTGTCATACTTAGGTGTACTCCAATGTTTTGACTATAAAAATGATAAGAAAAAAATATATATATTTTAAATATCTTCTTTGTAATATTCTAATCATTTTTCTAGTCAAACTCTGGATTAAAATGGATTAAAAAATGTATGGCAAGTGAGGCGCTGCCTCCCCTGTCTACCTTTCCGCACATCCCTGATCAAAACACACCAAATTTCCAGCACTATATACTGCTGCACCCTAGTATAATGCCCACATGAACCCTCGGGTACATATATGTATGTGTAAATCAGGCTCTGATACTAGCCAGTGCCTCCCCAGCCATTTACCTCACCGCACGTCACTGGTATATACTTGGGGAGCATTGGCTGGCAATTTACTTAAGTAATTACACAAGAATGAAAGTGGATGCTCACCATAGGTGCATATTATTGCAAAATCTATATATGGACAAGATGTACTGTTACCATTACTGTATGACTGGATTTCTGTTATATTTTTACATTTCTAATTTTTTTATGTTATTACCAGCAGAAGCCACTCAGTACCAAACCAGCAGCTATGTGTCTATGTACAGGAGTGCCACCCAGGTTTGGTGGTCACTTGTTTTCCCTCCCCAGCTGTTTTTGGTGCACTCCTAGTATCAATATAGAGATCTATAGCACCAATCTCTACCATATACCATCTGTATAAAACAAAAGTATTCTGCCAGTATAAAACATTATCCTTTGTTTTTTAAACACTGGCAGGCATATATAACAAATAAGTGATGATGGTACTACTACCACCACTACTGTCACTACCACTACTACTGCTGCTACTCCTCCTGCTGCTACTCCTCCTGCTGCTACTACTACTGCTGCTACTACTACTGCTGCTGCTGCTACTACTACCACTACTACTACTACTACTGCTACTACTACTGCTGCTGATACTACTTCTGCTAATGCTGATGCTACTACAACTACTACTGCAGGTCTGCAGCTGCCACTACTACTACTGCTGCTGCTACTACTCCTGCTGCTACTCCTCCTGCTGCTACTCCTCCTGCTGCTACTACTACTGCTGCTGCTGCTACTACTACCACTACTACTACTACTACTGCTACTACTACTGCTGCTGATACTACTTCTGCTAATGCTGATGCTACTACAACTACTACTGCGGCTACGCCTCCTGCTGCTACTACCACTACTACTACTACTGCTACTACTACTGCTGCTGATACTACTTCTGCTAATGCTGATGCTACTACAACTACTACTGCGGCTACGCCTCCTGCTGCTGCAACTACTGCTACTACTAATGTGGCTACTCCTCCTGTTGCTGCAACTACTGCTGCTGCTGCTGATACAACTTCTGCTAATGCTGCTGCTGCTACTACAACTGCTACTATTGCTGCTGCTACTACTACTACTACTGCTGCTACTACAGCTACTACTACTACTACTACTGCTCCTGCTTTTATTACTATTACCACTGCTGCTGCTCCTCCTGCTGCTACTGTTACTACTACTACTGCTACTATTATTACTGCTACTACTACTGCTACTCCTCCTAATTTTACTACTACTTCTGCTACTATTACTACTACTGTTGCTGCTACTATTACTACTGCTGCTGCTCCTACTACTATTGCTGCTACTACTACTACTACTAATAATAATAATACTAAGTATTATTATTATTATTATTATTATTATTATTATTATTATTATTATTATTATTATGATAGTTGTTATAAGTTACAGAATATCTTTTCACCATGATATTTTACATTTTACTCTTTTAGTTATTTTAATTATACTTTCTTGTCTGAGATAATTGAAATATTATTTATGTATAGATACTTTATGAATAGAGAATAGCAGAAGCACAGTAACTTGTGACACCATGTGCCTTCTTTTAGACTTTTTTGCCTGTTTCTTTTTGTGACCCTTCAGTCTTGCTTCCTAGGCAGTGACACCAGTCGCACTGTCCTCGGTACAGCCCTGTGCTAAAAAAGTCTTATTGGCATTTTACATTTCATATGTAAAATAATGTTGTCAAGAATAAATGAATACACTTTTGTATAGGAATACAACAGGTTAGGTTTCAGTTGTAGAACTGATTATCCTGATTTGCCCTCTAAATATATGCAGAAACAGACATATGCAAAAAAATGTATTTACATAAAAGTTGGGCTTGACTGTTAGTCAATGCAAAAGTTGCATTATCCTATTGGTGCCCATCATTGTAATATAATGAAGTGTCTCATACATAAGCAGTGTGAATTGGTGACAGTAACTAGATGTAAAAAACCTGCTGAACCCAAAAAAGGAAGTAGTGTCAACTGGAGAGGCTCATATGCAAACAGTCAATCAGAGATGGCTAAATAGGGCTGCTGCTGAAGGAGGGATGCTCATCTCCTTCTTCCAGCATCAAGTTGTTGGTGCAATAAGAAAAAGTAAACCTTCACTGGACTGGCCTAAGAGGTCTGGCACTGAACGCCACCTCTTGGGTGGGCATGGTTATCATCATCATCATGGTATGCTTCACCATTGTAATGTGAATGCCTCTGCTGTGATGGATCAAAGTCCATAAGCTCAACTTGCTCAATATCTTCAGACTATTCAATGACTTTCCTTGATGATCATCATCACCATCATCAGGGCCAGATTAAGCCTTTGGGGGCCTGTGGCACTTAAGACAGGGGGCACTCCCCCTCTTTTCAGCACCACCCCCCTGGCTGTGCCCTCTTTAAGTGTGCCTTCTCCCACCTGCATTCCTGCAGTGGGTGCACAATCTGAAGCTTCCTCTCGGGCAGAGTTGCGATCGATTCTTCCTGTCTCCGGCCTCCGCTGCCAACAGTAACTCTCCCAGAAGCAGCATCACAGCAACTGTTCCAGAGCTGCTGCTGGAGAAAGAGCTGTTGCTCATGGCAGAGGTGGGAGACAAGCAGAATCATCCCCGTACAGCAGTGCCAGAGCTGGGGCGGAGCAGCTCCAGACAGGGACCCCAGAGAGAGTGGGGCCAAGGACTGCTTACCCCTTGTGCTTCCCTCTTAATCCAGCTCTGATCACTGTATAATTTAGAGATGAGCGGGCCCGGTTGGAGAACCAGACCCACCTGAACTTCCATATCCGAGGCAAGAACCGAACTAGGCTTGAGGTTTCCCGCGTGACTTGGACATCAAAACGAGCCAAAAAGGCATTCTCCTGCTGTCAGATTGTCACGGGTTTTGGATTATATAAAGGTCCCAGAGAACAGCGCCTTTTTCCCTCCGGCTGTAGAGAGAGAAGCTAGCAGACATGTAGTCAGTCACTGTCAGTCACTCAGTGTGTGTGTACAGTCAAGGTCTTGGCCGAAAGCTGCTGCTGTGTTGTCCATAAAAGGGCTTAGACTGCAGTATATAAAGGGGGGCTGCTGCTGTGTTTTTGTTCTGTCCATCAGGCTAGGGCTGCAGTCCATAACAGGGTGCTGTGTTGTCCAGGAGGGGGGTGCTCTGTCAATTAGGGGTGCTCTTCCCCAGTTGAAAAAAAAATAAAAGTGCTTTTTTGTGTGTGTATGCGTAAGAAACTTAGCTACGCTATTATTGTTCGGTGACACTGCCGCAGTTTATCGTCCACAAATTTGTGACTGCGGTTGTCTGTCCACTATCGGCAGGAGTGCTTTGTTGTCCATAAAAAAGGGGTGCTATTGTGTTGTTTATCAAGGGGCTGCTGTTTCATTCAGGGGTGCTCTTCCCCAGTGTAAAAAAAAATAAAAGTGCTTTTTTTGTGTGTGTGTGCGTTTGCAACTTAGCTGCGCTATTATTGTACGGTGACACTGCCGCAGTTTATCGTCCACGTATTTGTGACTCTGCAGGTGGTCTGTCCGCACTCGGCAAGGGTGCTTTTTTGTCCACCAAAAAGGGGTGCTGTCTGTGTTGTTCATCAAGGGGCTGCTGCCTCATTTAGGGGTGCTCTTCCCCAGTGTAAAAAAAAATAAAAGTGAAATTAAATTAATAATATCAATATCAATCCACAAAAAAAAAATATATACTGTACATATTTTTTTGTGTGTTTCCATTAGCAACTTAGCTGCACTATTATTGTTTGGTGACACTGTCGACCAGATCACAGTTTATTGTCCACGCGACATTGTATCATTGATGTAACCACAAGATTAACATCAATTAATCTTGCGGCTACGATGTAGCGGTTCCCACAATAGACTTCTATGGGGATTTCTCACCATAGACGTCTATGGGATACACAGGCTGGCCGCATTCAGCTAATCAGGGAGCTGCTCCGACATTGTGATCAGTGTCCAACAGCTCAGCAGCCTTTATTTCGCCACCGTTATCCCTGAAGCACGGAGAGACGGGAGCTCCCATTACACCGGAGTGTTAAAGACTAGCGGCACTGCATTGGAGGATACCGCTCTACGCATTGTGTGCCAGCATCGGGAGTAATCTGGGTCTGTGGCGCAGGACGGGTGCCGGTCCCAGTACAGCCGCCAATTTGCTGCCTATATCAACTGGCGACTCACGGCTTCGGCAACGCTGAGAGCTGCGTGCCGCCCATCGCCTGCTGCTTAGCGGGGAAGCGATTCGGGACTGCAGCACAGCACGGACATACACCTCACTCCAGCTGCCACTTTACCTTTACTACACAAGCCCGGTATATTACAATTACCAACTGGTTGTTACATCAAGCCTGTGCAGACTGCTCCCACTACGTGTTTATGAGAAACGGTGAGCTTTTGACCTGCTAATTGAACTTACAATAAGTTTTATCCCGCATTGGATTAAAGATCTACCAGTGGATATTAATTTATGTGGCCACATGAGTTGTTGCAACAATTGTATTGAATTATACTCTTATTTAAGAGATACATTTTATCTATTTTTATCAATTTATATTGTATGTTTAAATAAATGTTGTCTGTTTTTGATTCAGAGAGGCTAAGGTGTTATCAATTATCATTCAAGCACTCGTTGTTATTATTGTCTAGTCACAGTAGCGCAATCTATTCCAATTTTTTCCGACGGAGATGCTCCCTGATTGGCTGGCGGCCCCTTCACTGACGGGGCACACGTGTGCCCCGGTCATTTACGTGGAGCAAAGGTATGTGTACACACATACCTTTGCTCGGTCCGTATGGTTCGTTTTTTTTCCGTTTTTTTATTTTAACCCCTGGATTGCCTACTTGCAGAAGAGGACGTGATCGACGCATAGGAGAGGTGAGTATGGATTTTTTTTTTCAGGTACACCCCTATGGATTACTTTGGATACTAGGTGAGTATGTGTGAGTGTGAGTGTGAGTGTGCATGTATGTTTTATTAAAATTATACTTTCACTGTTTAAGTTTGTTTATTTACGTATTTCTACAAGTGCCAGCGGGCCCGTAATTCCCTGCATGCTGGTATTTGTGGTTCTCCAAATACCAGCATGCAGGGGAGGCTTGCTGGTACTTGTGGTTCTGCAAATAAAGACAATATAGAAAATTAAATTTTACACTTTACACTTTACACTATCAACCCGGCACCCACCGCAATAAGGTGCCGGGGATAGGCCCGGGCTATCAGTCTAAGCCTGGGGTGCCCTGGAGAGGGGTACCCCTTTATTGGATATCAAGACTGGGAATGGGGATGACAATACAAACAAGGGAACAACGACAAAAAGCTGATATTGGTATGTCCAAATAAGTCAATTAAATGTCCCAACGCGTTTCATCTCTTTCTGAGACTTTTTCAAGGGTAGGTGAACAAACCATATCTGTGGTTAAGTGGACAGTGGGTGCAATGGCATTTTGGAGGCCACTAATTAATTTTTTTTAATGTCCCTGTATAGGTTGGGAAATGCTTTTCTAGTGAACTGGAAACTTTGCATAGGATTGTTTAACAATCATTTGTTTTTAAAGCACTACTAGTAGTATTCCTGGTCCCCTTCTGGGATGAAAATCCACTCCCAGCAGCAGCAGGCATAGTGCTCAAGGATTCTCAAGAAAGACACAACGTAAGACTTAAATCTTAAATCTTGCATTTGCTCTGTTTGGCTTGTCCACATAGCTGTGGTTAAGTGGACAGTGGGTACAATGGCATTTTGGAGGCCACTAATTAAGTTTTTTTAATGTCTCTGTACATGTTAGGAATGCTTTTCTGAATCTTTGCAAAGGATTGTTTAATAGTCAGTTGTTTTTTAAAGCACTACTAGTAGTCTTCCTGTTTCTCTTCTGGGATGAAAATCCACTCCCAGCAGCAGCAGGCAGAGTGCTCAAGGGTTCTTCTGTGGCAAGGATTGATGTGAATGAGTAAAATATTTTTTATAAATGCCTAACCTCCTCCCCTCCCCTCCTCCCTCATAAATTTGCTTCAGAATCAAAAAATTCAATTAAATTTACTACCAATCAACCCTTCCTGTCCCTGCCTTCAACTACATACATACTCCAACTCCTTCAGGCCTCTTGAATAATAAAAACATTTGTTTCCTGTTGAACTGCCACGTGTTTGTGCCGCCCACTGCTGCCACTTACCTTAGTCAACAAGCTAAGTTGGTGCAAATTCTGGGCCTAAACTGGATGAAGACAATATTTTGAGCTGTGAGGTGGTCAAAATTGACTGGAAATTAGTGGAAATTAATGTTATTGAGGCTAATAATACTGTAGGAACAAAAGAAAAGCCAAATAATGTGATTTTAGCAGATTTTATCAATTTAAAAAAAAAAAATACACATCCAAACCAAAACCAAAACATGCAAGGGGCGGTTTTGGCAAATCTAGATCCAAAACACAAGGAGGTACAGATCCAAAACCAAAACAAGGGGATCGGCGCACATCCCTAGTATAATTGCACCATCTCTCAAGTACTCACAAGATATACATTTCCTAAGAAGCTTATCTGGCCATTAGTCTACACTTGGTTACACAAAAGCATCCTTATTATATTCAACTTTTGATTGCCTTCTCCCATTGCACTTCTTCATGGGATATGTACAATTCTAAATGCATGTTGTGCACTATGGAAATGTATACATTCACACCTCAGAAACTTACATGAACCCAACTCTAAATGAGGCCCTACAGTAAGTTCTGAGTTGAATCTACTGTATACAGTTTTTGGTGGAGCAATTTAATCCTAGCAAACAGAGGAATATCTATTACCTAGAAACCAATCAGCAGAATAAAATGCACCTGTACCATTTTAAATCAAAAGTTATTTAGTTGTTAATGATATGTAAAGGTATTTCAAATGTTGTTTCTGCATTAGCAAATGCAAGTCTATAATAAGACATGAGAAGGAGTAGGAGTATTTGTACAATTAAAAGTATAAGGGCATAATATACTGAACAGGACACATCGCATTCTTTACACTCACAATAGAAAATCAGTTGTCCCCACTATATACTAAGAAAAGTTCCCCAGGCCAGCTGAATGATAGGGCTGAACTTTCTCCTTGGCTTGGCTGGTCTCCTGACCTGCGGTACATAGGAAGACCGAACTTGTACTTCCAGTTGTAGTTTCAATAATTAATAAATAATTAATAAAAAAAATTAGAAAATAAATAAATGATACTTTGCTAAGGGAAAAAAATGCTTTATTTTAATTAAAAAAAGTTTTAATTTTTCTGGTAGGGGTCTTCTGAGACGATAGCAATAGAAGGGCAGCCAGCAATACTTGCACATGTGTTGTCATGGTTAATAAAGGCTTATCTCCCTGTAATAAATATACCCTTTAATCCTTGATGCAAAATTTTATGAAGGACAGTGCTACTTTGAAGCTAGTGCTACCACTATAGCTATCTCACTAGGTTCCTGAATGTGCACATGCAAGCAAATGGAATAGACCTGACTTCCATAATTGGCTTGTCTATGGGCCTGATTCAATGGTTTACCCACAACTCTGATGTTTCACAATCAGCATATGTGCAGGATTTGTATTGCATATTTGTGCCAATCACTGGCTGCTACGTCGGTTGCGGTTCCCCTTAAACCGCAGCATGATGACATGCTGTGGCCATTTGGGGATGGGGAAGGGGCTGCGATGACCAGCTTTCTTGAAAATGGGGGTGTGTTGGCCCTGTGATGAAGGTGTTCTTCTGATGCAGCTTCACTGACCCCGGCAAAGTGTAAACACCGGCCATCCTGCATTACCTGAGGGCTACTAAGATGGCCAGTGTTTTCCCAAATGATCCAATGCTGCATCCTCGGACACAGCAGCGAATCACAGAAGCTGACAGGAGGGGCCTATTTGAACAAGATGCCTCCTGCAACATTAACATATTTACACACAGCAGCTGCTGCGTGTACAGTGTACAACTCTGAATCAGGCTCTACTATTGCAGTTGAACTGCGTGCGTAATCGCTATTGCATTCGCAATAGCAATCCTTACTGAGTCAGGCCCTGTGATCCTATCAGCTTCCCTTTCTGTCACCCACAATTTTGAGTGGATGATCAAACTAAAGAGACACACAAGCACATAAATTACATTTCACCAAATTCCAAACTAATGAACAACAATTGTCTTTATACAATAGTGTATTTATTAAGCTGTAAAAATAAAGACATCTCTCGTGACAGTCGTCATTTGATGTGTCTTGTAAAATGTGTAACATTCATACACTCTATACCCCCTGTAGGTACTCTATGGGTCATTTCTGCAACTGACATCATCCTACACATTACAAGCAATCATGGGATGACAAGACTCTTTTACATATCTCTCCCATTGCTCACTGTGATGTTTCAGTCTACCAAGAGGAACTAATAGGCTTCCTGGCCGCTCACTAAGCTGTGGGTGACCAACCACAGCTTTTGCGATTGGCCAGGTGATGGTCTCGATGGTCGCGACTATCACGACCATCGGGCTTGCGACGAGACCCTTGTGGTAGGGTCTCGTTCCCGCAAGCTCCAGTGAGCTTCCTGCTCTAATAGAGCAGGAAGCTCAACTACTGACATCACGAGTGATGTCAGTAGGGCTGCCCTCAAACGGCAGGCGTTCCTCCGGGAATGCCTACGTTTGGCCAGCCAGCCCCACTCCTCGCCTACAAAACGGGGCGAGCTGTCGATCAACATCGACAGCCACCCCATTTGTAGTGAGCCCCGGGCCGAGTGAATTTCTCACTCACACCGGGGCAGTACCCCTCCATCGACCCGCTTGCGGGCAGGTCTGAATCAGGCTCTCTGTCCTTAGTTTCCATAGACATCTACTTATACACAGGGTCACCCAATATCAGTTATTTCTATGAGTGGGTGTCTGCTGAACTAAGCTGAAATAAAGGCAGAAAGACAATTTGAACACAACTTCTATATTGAATCAAAATAATCTGATTTACACAATTTGAAAAGGAAATCTAACACTATGAGAAAGAGTGGCAACCATTATTGGGAAGCCCATCTTCAATATATGATTGTTTACAATAGCTGTTTCTTAAATCCCTTTGACCAAATTATTTTTCCTATTTCTGCGTCAGACCTATAGGCATAAGACAACTATTTTGTACCTGCTCGAGTATTTGGCAGCACTATCTAATTGCATTAGTTTGTTACTGAGTACATATTAAAGACTTGAGTCATTTAATATGTTATGTTGTAGCTTGCACCTTAGTGTTTGTGACTTCATACAGGTGTATAGACAGCAGATATGTTCCTATATGGGAACAACATACTGTACTTATGTCTGTAGATCTTACTACTCATCCAACATTCCTAGAAAATTAACATTCTGGATATGTGAATTTGGAAACATAGAACCATGTGAAAATTGCTTTTTAGTGTAGTTCATATTAGTAGATGAAGTGTAAAAGTATTGAAGCATATAATCATATATTTAAAAATCAGTTTCTGCACATAATTATGTACATGAACCGTGGGCCTGAACCAGCTTGGATCGCAGTTGCTAATACTCACGCAATCAGCCGATTGTTGCATACTGTGCATGCATCGCAGTGCGTGTGCGCGAACTGGCCACTGCGATCAGGACTACGCAGACCCATCGCAGATGCCCTACGCAGCCTCAGGCCTCATATCGTGCACTGAAGTTATTATTTCTGAGTAAGGTCTGGCCTTGGGCAAGTGTGCGTGAGGCTGCGATGGTACTCAGTTGTACCGATGTTTTTGCAGTCTTGCTAAACATTAAGGATCTGTGTAAGGTAAAGTATGCGTCCTTATCTTGTGCTGCGGCAGCATAGCGATCGCAATGAATAGACATACTATTGCAGTTGAACTGCGTGCGTAATCGCTATTGCATTCGCAATAGCAATCCTTACTGAATCAGGCCCTGTGATCCTATCAGCTTCCCTTTCTGTCACCCTGCTTAAGAATACATTTTTGAGTGGATGATCAAACTAAAGAGACAAACAAGCACATAAATTACATCTCACCAAATTCCAAACTAACGAACAACAATTGTCCTTATATAATAGTATATTTATTAAGCTGTAAAAATAAAGACATCTCTCATGACAATCGTCATTTGATGTGTCTTGTAAAATGTGTAACATTCATACACTATTTACCCCCTGTAGGTACTCTATGGGTAATTTCTGCAACTGACATCATCCTACACATTACAAGCAATCATGGGATGACAAGTCTGTCTTACATATCTCTCCCATTGCTCACTGTAATGTTTCAGCCTGCTGAGAGGAACTAATAGTATTTTTCAGATATCTGCCAGTTCATTACCTGGAAAAACAGGATTGCCCTACTATGACAAACGTAAAATTCCTCTCTATTTGCTATAATAACATGTTATATTTTTAAATCTCCATTATGAAAGTCTACAAGCATTAATTTATATCGATGATATAAAATAATGATAGTGATAGCTTAAACATTAATGTCATTGCTATCCTCTAGCACTGTACTGTATGTATTTGACTTTTTGCTTTACATAACATAGCTGTTTTTATAATCTTTGGTTACATTTCAAGTAATGTTAGTCACCAAGCTTTTTTAAGGAATGCCTTTTTTAATGTACAAAGGGTGGAATTCAATTAGACGCGAAAAAGTGAAAACTTTACGTCAGTGAAGTTTTCACACACTTTGCATATTTTGGTGTGATGTTTTGCATCTTTTGTCTATGCGCATTTGTGTTTTTTGCACTATCCTGTTACAAAAGATGCAAAAACGCATTCACACGAAAACTGTTCGTGATGTAACCTACGAAAAGTACAGCACATTTTGGGGAAATCTGTCTGTACCCCATAAAAAGGCTAACTGACATAGGAAGTCAATAAAGAAGTGTATTAGTGTATCTATTAAAAGTATTTGGGGCTCTTAAATTGTGTTAAATGGCTATTATATCCATATTTGTATAACATTGGAAAAATTATAAAAAGCTATTTTTGGGGGGCAAAATAAGTGCTGCAGTTATATTGGGGGTACATTAAAATGGGCGAAGCATATTTTTGGGAGCAAAAAGTGCACTTTTAGAAAATGCTAAAATTATACTTGGTGCAGCCACCTGCAATGTTTAAAACACATGTGCCATCCATACAGCCACCCAAAATACCCGCCCCACTACTTAAATCCATTTTCCAACACTTTTTATTTTTTGTGTGTCTTTCCTACTAGGCGTTCCTAGTGAATGGACGCACCTTTAATACTCCCACAAACATAACAGCCCTGGGGGGAGGCAATCGGGAAGCCGACTGCCTAAATACCGGCAGCCGGCTTCCCGACTGTCTTAGGGTTTGGCACCCCCCCGGGGGACTTAGGTTTAGGCAGCGGGGAATGGGGTGGTTAGGGTTAGGAACTTAGAGGGGGGATTAGGGTTAGTCACTTGGGGGGGAAGTTAGGGTTAGGCACCCCTAAGGAGGGTTAGGGTTAGGGGGGTTAGGTTAGTGGATACTTACCTATCCACGATCGGGATTTCCAGCGCTGTCTGGCTTCCGTTGCGTCGCACTCTGCTCCTGTCGGGCTGCTGCTGACGGGAATCGAACCAATTCCGCCCTGGGGACCCCACAGAGTACCAAAAATACATTATATTACCATCGCTACATTAGAGGGGAATAGTGCTACTATTCCCGATGTTGATACCACTCTGACGGCCGGTGTACTACAATGCCCAGCGATACCCTAATGCTCTAGGCTGCATCAATACTACTATTTTTACACCTGTTATATACATGTGTCTTATGCTACTTATTGATCTACCTGGTTCAATAAACCTAAGCCCTGGTTAGGCTGCTCCGTGTGTGGACTAACTGCCAACATCACCAACACCGGCGTAACACATTTAGGCCCCCATTTAGTAACTAGTTCTATCACCAAATGAGTGATAAATGTCACTGTGTATGATAAATGGTGCTCCAGCTAATCAGTTCCCAACTGTCAACTGCTAGAATAATGACAGTTGGAAGCTGATTGGCTGGAGCACCATTTATCGTACACAGTGAAATTCTCACTCGTTTTGGTGATAAAACTCGTTAGTAAATGGGGGCCTTAATATCTTATACACTCTGGCACAGTGTATTGACAGTTATCTAGTGGGACTAATAAATAACCTTAATTCTCCCAGTGTCATTCCTCTGCACATCTTCACTACTGCTACTCTGCAAATATGTTATGAAACCAGCAGACTAAAGTTAATAGGTTCTGGTCCCCAAACACTGACACTACCAACAATTATTGTGATTGGGAAATTGAACGGTAGATAATAGCCATGTGAATATTCATACTCCTCTAGCATGGCATGTCATTAAAGGTCCATAAGTGTAGACTTGTTCAAAATATTATTAACTTCACCAGTCTGATAGCCATGAACATGTTTGCTGTATGATCTGCAATAGATCCCAATAGATCCCGTTTGTATTAAATTCAATGATATAAAAATTTGTATTTTGTTAACATCATTTAAATATCTTGAAATATTGAAAAAGTTGTGCACATTTTGCTTTCGAGGTTCCGCAATACAGCAGGAACATCACTAAATCAGATCATTCATTTATTTAGCGGAATTGTTTTTTGCTTTTTTTATGTCTTTTATTGAAGCACAGCATCACATACATAGAAGTGTACAATACAAATACACTTAAGACTGTCACGTATAACAGACAAAATAAAACTAACAGTAAAGAAGAAAGCAAGAGAGACACGCATTAAACTGAACATGATACCAAAAATATGCAATAATATAGAATGGTCATTTGACAACATTCAATATTTATACAACAATGTGCTTTTGAGAGAATTCTGTATGTGTTATTTAAACCCAGGTGGAAGAGCGTTAATATAAGTCTCAGGTATTAAAGAATTTGAAGGCCAACCTTTCTATATCCAGTGTGGTCTCTAGCCAATCCATGTTACAGTATAATATTAATGCAGTAGCTGGGCTTAGTTTAATCCAGGTTTGTCATATAGTTTTTCGTGCCACTGCACTGATGGGTAGAAGTCATTTCTTACATCCCCTTGTAGTTTTCTGCCCGGTTGGCATAATACTAAATATTGCCCATTCTCAAGAAAATGATAGGTAGTTAACTAAGTGGTCTATAGCAAATTGTCTGACTCAAAGCCAAAGTCTCAGCAGAAGTGGGTACTGTATCTCCAATAAAAATGTAACAAATCAACTTGGGGAGTATTACATCGCAAACATGCATGTGAAGCTGACATTCCTGCTGGAAATGATCTCTGAGAAGAGAAAAAGGCTTTATGAATTATATTGAGAAGCATCTCCTGATATTGAGCTAAGGAATAAGAAACTCATGAAAGTGAAGAGCCTTAATCAACATCTCACAAGGAAGGACAGAGCATGCCTGTGACTGATCAATGGCTCAATTGTTTTAATCAATCCCAAAATTTCAAGAAATACAAATTAACTTTAAAATTATAGTAACCAATTTGACAAGCCACTTTGAGAAATCGACCAGCATCAGGGATGGCAGTAGTGTTTTTGGACAGCCTAGTTGAACCTTATGTCTTTCGTTGGAGAATATTTGACCATGACATTGAAGGATGGTCCCAACCTTCTCTTCATTAGCCCAGAAAATAACCAACAATATGGGGATTATTCAATTAGCCGCGAGGTTTACCCTACGACTAATTGCCGGGAAAAATCCCTGCGGCGTGGGGAAAGACTATTCAATTAAATAGCCTTTTTCCTGCGCTGAAAAATCAGGACTCGTGCATGGAAACACACTGATTCTTCGTAAACTGCAGCATCAATGGGTTTTTTTCCCCGTGCACAAGCCCAATTTGATGTTTTTTCCGAGGACTAACTGAATAACCCCCTTTTTGGAGCAGTCAGTGGTACCTGTATGTCCTTGATAAAACTTAACTAAGTAGAAAATAGCAAGGAAGCCCAGCATGCCCATTGTATCTTTGGGAGATTAATATATAAGGATAAATTTGTGTTCTATTGTGGTCTTAATGTAAGAAATCTGAGGCAAATATAATGCATGTGTACTGTTTAAAACAACAGTCTATTCATTCAGTTTTTCTTCTTTTAGGATGTCATGGGAGGAGTCTTCAGGGTGACTGATGAAAGGTCATCTCTGGTGTGTAGAACTTGATGATGGTGTGCTGCTGGCAGATATTGCGGAAGAGACCACGGATAGTTCATACAGTATTTGTTCACAAAGTGACACAAATGATTTGTCTTCTCAGTTATGGAATTATGTTGTTGTTTTTCCGATTTTGTGTGCTAAAATTCCGCAATTACCTTGATCATGTCCAGTACAGGATCACGTGAAGGGGGTGGTGTTGCTGCATGCATGAGTTCTATGCTCTTCTAAAGAAAGACTAATGGAGACATTCCTGCTATTGTCCTAGCTGGATTTCTGGATATTATGGGCGGAATTCAATTGATTCCAGCCCCTATCGCACCCGACGGAGCTATTCAATTCTTGCTCCTGTCGGGCGCGATCAGCTGCCAGCGCTACATTTCAGCTCACAGCCCCAGGGGGATGACAGCTTGAATGTGTGCGAAAAGTGACCTGTTTGGGCACCCAAACATCACTTTTCGCGGTCACGCCCAGCACTTTGGTCGGGTTTAGCTACTTTACGCGGCTAAACCTGACCTCTATGGGCAAGATCAGCGAGAAAAACGGCATCAATTGAATAGCGGCCCGTGATCTCCTGTCACTTTAGACGGGAGATCCGGACCGCGTAATCAATTGAATTCCGCCCAATGTTGGAGAAAGTGTTTTTCAAACACTATACATTGATTGTAAAGTTAAGTAACAAAACAAAACAAAACTTTCCTTATTTAAAAAAAGATAAATACAAAGGGAATTACAGTAAGTGCAACACTACTGTAAATTAATAACAATACCATCAAAATGTATACATGTACAGTCAGGTGCATAAATATTGGGACATTGACAGAATTTTCATATTTTGGCCTCTATTCCCCACCACAATGGCTTTCAAATGAAACAAACAAAATGTTCTTTAACTGCAGACTTTCAGATTTAATTTGAGGGTAATTACATCCAAATCAGGTGAACGGTGTAGGAATTACAACTGTTTCTATATGTGCCTCCCACTTTTTAAGGGGCCAAAAGTAATGGGACTATCAACTCAAAAGCTATTTCATGGACAGGTGTGGGCTATTCCCTTGTTATTTCATTATCAATTAAGCAGGCAAAAGGTCTGGAGTTGATTCTAGGTGTGACATTTGCATTTGGAATCAGTTGCTGTCGACTCTCAATATGAGACCCAAAGAGCTCTCACTATCAGTGAAGCAAGCCATCATTAGGCTGAAAAATCAAAACAAACCCATCAAAGAGATAGCAAAAACATTAGGTGTGGCCAAATCAACTGTTTGGAACATTCTTAAAAAGAAAGAACGCACCGGAGAGCTCAGCAACACCAAAAGACCCGGAAGACCACGAAAAACAACTGTGGTGGATGACAGAAGAACAGTTGGCCAAATCAAGAACACTCTCCAGGAGGTAGGTGTATATGTGTCAAAGTCAACAATCAAGAGAAGATTTCACAAGGGTGAATATAGAGGGTTCACCACAAGATGTAAACCATTGGTGAGCCACAAAAACAGTAAGGCCAGATTAGAGTTTGCCAAACAACATTTAAAAAAGCCATTACAGTTCTGGAACAACATCCTATGGACAGATGAGACAAAGATCAACTTGCACCAGAGTGATGGGAAGAGAAGAGTATGGAGAAGGAAAGGAACTGCTCATGATCCAAAACATACCACCTCATCAGTGAAGCATGGTGGTGGTAGTGTCATGGCGTGGGCATGTATGGCTGCCAATAGAACTGGTTCCCTTGTATTTATTGATGATGTGACTGCTGACAAGCAGCAGAATGAATTCTGAAGTGTTTTGGGCAATATTATATGCTCATATTCAGTCAAATGCTTCAGAACTCATTGGACGGCGCTTCACAGTGCAGATGGACAATGACCCAAAGCATACTGCAAAAGCAACCAAAGAGTTTTTTAAGGCTAAAAAGCGGAATGTTATGCAGTGGCCAAGTCAATCCCCTGACCTGAATCCGATTGAGCATGCATTTCACTTGATAAAGACAAAACTGAAGGGAAAATGCCCCAAGAACAAGCAGGAACTGAAGACATTGTGCAGTAGAGGCCTGGCAGAGCAATCACCAGGGATGAAACCCAGCGCCTGGTGATGTCTATGCGTTCCAGACTTCAGGCTGTAATTGGCTGTTACAAAGGATTTGTAACAAAGTATTAAAAGTGAAAGTTAGATTTAGGATTGTTTAGTTTGTCCCATTACTTTTGGCCCCTTAAAAAGTGGGGGCACATATAGAAAACGTTGTAATTCCTACACCGTTCACCTGATTTGGATGTAATTACTCTCAAATTAAATCTGAAAGTCTGCAGTTAAAGCACATCTTGTATGTTTCATTTCAAAGCCATTGTGGTGGTGAATAGAGGCCAAAATATGAAAATTCTGTCAATGTCCCAATATTTATGCACCTGACTGTATAAGGCTAAAATACGTGTTGTTAACAACCCAAAATAAAGAAGTTTAATGTTTATAAAAAAAAATGTGTTCCTTCTAAAAACATGTACAAGCCATTGTAATGCAAGTGTAGGGTAGCATTACAGGAAATTCTGGTAACATTAATTCAACAAAAAGGCTTACAACTACAACAACAAAACTCTCCATTAGGTAAGGTCATTGCAAAAGGGCTGAAGCTCACTGATTAAAGGGGATGCAATCATAGTAATTTCTGCACAACATTCTTTTGTATATCATGGTGGCTGTTGAAGTGGGGGTAGTACATTATGTCTTTTATGGTTTTTTTTTCAATAAATGTTATATTCCTTATATTATATCTTATCTTATATATTATGTTATATTCACATTTGCGGACTTTCAGGAACATTATCGGTTCCCCTCAAGTCTTTATTATACCTATTTACAAATCACTAATTTCGTACAGACCCAATGTCTTTTAAGGAAGCTTCGTCGGCCTTCCCCGTTCGAGCGTCAGTGTCTGCACTCGGTGGGACGTAATGGTGCTATATCAGTGTTATGCTACTCCATTATAGCCCCTGTATACTCCCCAAAGGAAATCTTTGAACAAGCGTGTGAAAATTATCTTGGAATTCAACTGAGCAATAAGGAACGGTTTCACATCTGTCAACGGATTGCTAAAACGTTTCTCAGTGTCAGTATCAGGCAGGGAAACATCTTACAAAGTATATACTCGATGGTACATGACCCCTGATAAGATACACTATTTGTACCAAAATTCTTCTAACCAGTGTTGGTGAAACTGCGGTATGATGTGCACTTTTTTCCACATCTAGTGGGAATGCCATGTGATCCTTCAGTATTGGTCACTGGCAGTTAACCTTATGTCAGCGGTCACATCCTGCACTGTTTCTAAGGATCTGCTAGTGCTTCTGCTGTAGGGGCCCTTGCATTCAGCATCTAAATCTGACAACAAATTGATTACACATACAGTATGTGTAATGCTTCTAAACTCCTGATATCCAAACAATGGAAATCCCCTCACCCTCCCACTTACTAAGCCCTGGTTTAAATGGTTGTGGTTAGGGGTGAGCGGGTTCGGATTTCTGAAATCCGAACCCCCCCGAGCCCCCCGATCCGAGGCCGATCCGAGTCAGGCTCGACTTTTCCCGCCTGACTCGGATCTGAAGTCGAGGCAAAACCTTATCATCCCGCCTTCCGGGTCTCGCGGGTTTTGGATCCTATATAAGGTACCCGCGTCGGCGCCATTTTCTCACTCGGCTGTGGACAGTGAAGAGGGAGGGTGGGAGTTAGGGCTGGCTGGGCTGTGTAGTGTAGTGTAGTGTTGTAGTGTAGTGTAGTGTAGTGCAGTGTAGTGCAGTGTAGTGTTGTGCTGTGCAGCTGTTGTCCATAGGGGCTGTGTCCACTACTTCAAAGTCCATAGGGGCTGGCTGGACTGTGTTGTGCAGTCAGTTGTCCATAGGGGCTGTGTCCACTCCAAAGTCCTGTGCAGTGTCCCAGTCCTAAAGGGGTGCTGTAGTGTTGCCCAGGGGGTGCTCTGTCCATCACGGGTGCTCCCCCCAAAAGGTAAAAAAAAATATATTTTTTCTGTGTTTGTGAATTGTGTACACTGTGGCTGCACGTGCATCGACAAAGGAGCAGCGCCAAGCGTGCGCCTGTGTCCCATAAGTAAAAGGCCGGCTGGCTTGTCCGTTAAAGGGTGCTGTAACCCCCAAAGGGCACTCCAAACAAACAAAAAAAAAATATTTTTTGTGTTTGTGAATTGTGTGCGCAGTAGCCGCACGTGCATCAACAAAGTAGTGCCAAGCGTGCGCCTGTGTCTTAAGTAAAGGGCCAGCTGGCTTGAACGTTAAAGGGTGCTGTAACCCCCAAAGTACACTCCAAACAAAATAAAAAAATATTTTCTGTGTTTGTGAATTGTGTGCGCAGTAGCCGCACGTGCAGCAACAAAGTAGTGCCAAGCGTGCGCCTGTGTCCCATAAATAAAGGGCCGGCAGGATTGACCGCTAAAGGATGCTGTAACCCCCAAAGGGCACTCCAAACAAAATAAAAAAATATATTTTTTGTGTTTGTGAATTGTGTGCGCAGTAGCCGCACGTGCATCAACAAAGTAGTGCCAAGCGTGCGCCTGTGTCCCATAAATAAAGGGCCAGATGGATTGACCGCTAAAGGGTGCTGTAACTCCCAAAAGGCACTCCAAACAAAATTAAAAAAAAATATTTTTTAGTGTTTGTGAATTGTGTGCGCAGTAGCCGCACGTGCATCAACAAAGTAGTGGCAAGCGTGTGCCTGTATCATAAGTAAATGGCCGGCTGGCTTGACCGTTAAAGGGTGCTGTAAACCCCAAAGTACACTCCAAACAAAATAAAAAAATATTTTCTGTGTTTGTGAATTGTGTGCGCAGTAGCCGCATGTGCATCAACAAAGTAGTGCCAAGCGTGCGCCTGTGTCATAAGTAAAGGGCCGGCTGGCTTGACCGTTAAAGGGTGCTGTAACCCCCAAAGTACACTCCAAACAAAATGAAAAAAAAATTTCTGTGTTTGTGAATTGTGTGCACTGTGGCTGCACGTGCATCAACAAAGGAGCAGCGCAAAGCGTGCGCCTGTGTCCCATAAGTAAAGGGCCGGCTGGCTCATTTCTTAAAGGGTGGTGTAACCCACAAAGTGCACTAGTCTCCAACAAAAATAAAAAATTATTTTCTGTGTTTGTGAGCGCCTTAGCCACACGTATATATCAATATAACATAAATGGAGGACCAAACTTTCTCCGATAAAAATAAAATAGGGAAAGATCAAGAACCACTTCCTCCTAGTGCTGAAGCTGCTGCCACTAGTCATGACATAGACGATAAGATGCCATCAACGTCGTCTGCCAAGGCCGATGCCCAATGTCATAGTAGAGGGCACATACAATCCCAAATGGCAAAGTTCAGGAAAATGACCTTGAAAAAAACATTTAAATCATCTGAAGAGAATTGTAAACTTGCCAATATGCCATTTACGACACAGAGTGGCAGGGAATGGCTAAGGTCTTTCCCTATGTTCATGACTAGTGGTTCAGCTTCACATGACGATGGAAGCCCTCCTCCCACTAAGAAAATCAAAAGAGTTAAGCTGGCAAAAGCACAGCGAAGAACTGTGCGTTCTAAGAAGATATCACAAATCCCCAAGGAGAGTCCAAGTGTGGTGGTGGTTGCGATGCCTGATCTTCCCAGCACTTGACGGGAAGAGGTGGCTCTTTCCACCATTTGCACGCCCCCTGCAAGTGCTGAAAGGAGCACCCACAGTCCACTTGCTGATATGCAAATTGAAGATGTCACTGTTGAAGTACAACAGGATGAGGATACTGGTGTAGCTGGCGCTGAGGAGGAAGTTGGCGAGGAGGATTCTGATGGTGATGTGGTTTGTTTAAATCAGGCTCCGGGGGAGACAGTTGTTGTCCGTGGGATGAAAAAGCCCATCACGGTCATGCCTGGGCAGTAGACCAAACATTCCACCTCTTTGGTCTGGCAATATTTCTATCCAAATCCGGACAACAACTGTCTTGCCATATGTACCATATGTAAAGTATGTAAGTAGGGGTAGGGACGTTAACCACCTAGGAACATCCTCCCTTATACGGCACCTGCAGCACGTTCATAAAAAGTTACTGTCAAGTTCAGAAACTTTGGCTAAGACCGTAAGCAGTCCAGGGACACCTAAATCCCATTATCCTGTTGTATCCAAGCACCTGCAAACCACACCGTCAACTCCCTCCTCGTCAATTTCCTCCTTAGTCAGGATCGGAAGTAGTCCTGCAGGCCATGTCACTGGCATGACTGAATCTCCTATCCGGGATTCCTCCGGAGGATCCTGCATTGCTACGCCTCCTGCTGCCGCTGCTGCTGTTGCTGCTGCTGGGAGTCGTTCATCATCCCAGAGAGGAAGTAGGAACACCACTACTTTTACTAAACAACTGACCCTCCAACAGTCCTTAGCGAGGAGGATGAAGTACGACAGCAGTCATCCTGAAGCAAAACGTATAACTGAGACCTTGACTGCTATGTTGGTGTTAGACGTGCATCCGGTATCCGCCATTAGTGCAGTGGGATTTAGACAATTGATGGAGGTAGTGTGTCACCCGGTTCCAAATCCCGTCTAGATTCCACTTCACTAGGCAGGCGATACCCAGACTGTACAGAAACGTCAGAAAAAGTGTCCTCAGTGTCCTGAAAAATGCCGTTCTACCCAATGTCCACTTAACCACGGACATGTGGACAAGTGGAACAGGGCAGACTAAGGACTATATGACTGTGACGGCCCACTGGGTAGATGTATCACCTTACGCAGCAACAGCAGCAGCGTCACCAGTAGCAGCTTCTCAGAAACGCCAGCTCGTTCCAAGGCAGGCTACGCTGTGTATCTCCGGTTTCAGTAAGAGGCACACCGCCGACAACCTCTTAGAGAAACTGAGGGAAATTATCGCCCAGTGGCTTACCCCACTTAGACTCTCCTGGGGATTTGTGATATCTGACAACGCCACCAATATTGTGCGGGCATTACATCTGGGCAAATTCCAGCACGTCCCATGTTTTGCTCACACAATAAACTTGGTGGTGCAGAATTTTCTGAAAAGCGACAGGGGCGTGCAGGAGACACTTTGGGTGGCCTGAAAATTATCTGGCCTCTTTCGCCATTCAGCGACTGCCTGCCGAAGACTGGAGCACCAGCAAACACTCTTGAACCTGCCCTGCCATCACCTGAAGCAAGAGGTTGTGACGCGTTGGAACTCAACCCTCTATATGCTTCAGAGGATGGAGGAGCAGCAAAAGGCCATTCAAGCCTATACATCCACCTATGACATAGGCAAAGGAGGGGGTATGCACCTGACTCAAGCGCAGTGGAGAATGATTTACGTGTTGTGCAAGGTTCTCCAGCTCTTCAAACTTGCAACACGTGAAGTCAGTTCAGACACTGCCAGCTTGAGTCAGGTCATTCCCCTCATCAGGCTTTTGCAGAAGCAGCTGGAGAAAGTGAAGGAGGAGCTAAGATGGAGCGATTCCGCTCGACATGTGGGACTTGTGGATGAAGCCCTTCATTCGCTTTGCCAGGATTCCAGGGTGGTCAATCTGTTGAAATCAGACCACTACATTTTGGCCACCGTGCTCGATCCTAGATTTAAAGCCTATGTGGTGTCTCTCTTTCCGGCCGACATACAAGCCTGCAGAGGTGCAAAGACCTGCTGGTGAAAACACTGTCAGCTGAAGCAGAACGTGACAAGTCAACAGCTCCTTCTTCATTTTCTCCCGCAACTGGGGCTGCCAGGAAAAAACTTAGGTATCCTAAGCAACCCGCTGGCAGTGATGCAGGGCAGGCAGGACCAAGTTTGGACATCTGGTCCAGACTGAAGGACCTGGCAACAATTTCTGACATGTCTACTGTCACTACATATGATACTGTCACCATTGACAGAATGGTGGAGGATTACATCGGTGACAGCATCCAAGTAGGCATGTCAGACAGTCCATACCTGTACTGGCAGGAAATAGAGGCAATTTGTAGGCCCCTGTACAAACTGGCTCTATTTTACCTAAGTTGGCCCCCCTCCAGTGTGTACTCCGAAAGAGTGTTTAGTGCAGCCGGGAACCTTGTCAGCGAAAGGCGTAGGAGGTTGCTTCCACAAAATGTGGAGAAGATGATGTTCATAAAAATTAATTATCAACTCTTCCAGGGAGACCAGCCTCCAGAACGTACAGAGGGACCTGCGGTGGTGGATTCCAGTGGGGATGAGTTAATACTCTGCGAGGATTAGGATGTACACAACACTGAAGAGGGTGAGGAATCGGTGGATGAGGAGGATGAGGACGACATCTTGCCTCCGTAGAGCCAGTTTGTGCAGGGACAGATTAATTGCCAGCTTGTTTTGTGGGGTCCCAAACGAACCAATAATTTCAGCCACAGTTGTGTGGCAGACCCTGGCGCTGAAATGATTGGTTTGTTAAAGTGTGCATGTCCTGTTTATACAACATAAGGGTGGGTGGGAGGGCCCAAGGACAATTCCATCTTGCACCTCTTTTTTTTCTTTGCATTATGTACAGTTTGGGGCCTAGTTTTTCAAACTGCCATCCTGTCTGCCATTGCAGTGTCACTCCTAGATGGGCCACGTGTTTGTGCTGCCCACTCGTGTCGCTTAGCATAGTCATCCAGCTACCTCGGTGCAACCTTTTGGACATAAAAACACTATTGTGAGGTGTGAGGTGTTAAGAATAGACTGGAAATGAGTGGAAATTAATGTTATTGAGGTTAATAATAGCATAGGAGCAAAAAAACCCACAAATTCAGTGATTTTAGCTGTTTTTATGCTTTTTTTTAAAAAAAAATACAGATCCAAAACACAAAACCCAGAACCCAAAACACAGAAGGGTGGTTTTGGCAAAACCAATCCAGATCCAAAACACGAAGAAAGATCCAGATCCAAAACCAAAACACAAAACACGAAAAGTGGCCAGTGCACACCCCTAGTTGTGGTACATTTCCTCTATGGAGTATATTACCTCCCTTTTAAACAATACTCTGTCTACATATCATCAGATATGGTGCCCTTGGTTCACCTTCCATAAAGCAACTATGCCGGGAGTCCACCCTTGATACCTTTGTTCTGTCTTACTACTGGTCTTTCCTTTTCTTTTTTTTCCTTTTTCTTTACTTTCCCTCCTATGTAATATTCTCCTGATTCGAATATCACCACTCTTTGGTATATTTATGTATATTTATGGATGCATTACTTTTACTTACACTTTTGTTACCAAGATTTTTGCTGTTTGTAGTATTGTAGGATACTGTTAAAATCACTGTACTTTATTTTAATTCCACATTGTGAATTGAATCGATTCTTATGAATCGTCCTTCTTGTGACTTTTATTAATTTATTTTCTGTTATTCTCTTTGATTTTATGCAGTGTCCTTAAAATAAAAAGTTTTTATAAAATCTTATATTCCTTTTTTTTTTACAGGATGCACTTACAGTACCAGCTGTTTCCTCCTAAGCAGCATTAGCTTATGATAGCATCAAACTGCTGCTAGAAATACCAGGTCCATCCTTCTCACCTTCTGTACTGGGCACAATGGTCATGTGGAACAGGGCCAAAACTAGGATTTTTGTCACCCGGGGCAAAGCCATAACTTGGCGCCCCCCAAAAAAATACAACATACAGGACGAAAAGAGTGTCTGGTTTTGTGACACAGTAATGCCCCATTTAACACATTATGCCACACATTACTGACCCTTATAACACATTATGCCACAGTAATGTCCCTTATAACACATTATGCAACACTGTAATGCCCTTTACAACACATTATGCCACAGTAATAGCCCTTATTCATTAAGCCACAGTAATGCCCCTTATACATTATGCCACAGCAATGCCCCATATGCATTAAGCCACAGTAAGGCTCCTTACACATTATGCCACAGTAAGGCCTCTTTTATATTAAGCCACAGTAAGGCCCCATCTCCCATCTCTTACCTGCCAGGGCTGTGCGGTGGGTGAGCTTGGGGTGGCGCAGAATGGGGCTGCCACACACTGGGGAACTGTCAGTACTGTCGTCATTGTAATGTGGCGCCGCTTGCGAACCAGTTGGAGCTCAAGGACCGCCAGCCTCTACTGAGTTGCTGTAGGTCTGCAAACACTGATTGGCTTACAACCGGCACCACATTAGACTGACAGTGTCTCTGTGCCTCTCAAAGCCGGGATGCGGCTCTAAACCCACAAGAGCAGCAACCTAGCCTCTCGGCAGCCTCTCGCTGGCAACATCTCAAGTCCGGCACCCGGGTCACATGCCCCTTTAGCCCCCCCTCTAGTTGCGGCCCTGTGTGGAAGAATAAAAATTTTATTATGACCAAAAAAAAACTAAATTTGATAAAGACTTCCGATAGCATTGCCAAAAATAAATGTATTTAGTTTAAGCATTTACTGTGTCTGCTACTTCCTCATTAGTTGCCTGTCTGTCCCTGGATGTAGCTGATCTGCTTGGTGTTGCTGTGAAAAAAACAGTGCAAAACCATGGCTGTGGAGGTGCATTTGAATCGTGCACAGTGATGCCATGGATAAGTTCTGGT
Organism: Taudactylus pleione; assembly: GCA_031769625.1. NCBI lineage: Eukaryota > Metazoa > Chordata > Amphibia > Anura > Myobatrachidae > Taudactylus > Taudactylus pleione. Next base: position 10,860,787 of record JAUIMM010000154.1, read on the forward strand.
AGAAGAATCCCCTGCACCTGCACCTCCTATTCCTGGTACTTCAGGAACCTGTCCTGACTGCTGCCACCACCATTTTGTCTTTCATTTTCCTTTTGATGTTTCGAAACTGCTTCTGACAATGGGCCTCAGAGCGCTTAAACCGCCACACAGCATTTAAATCCGGCACCACCAATGACCAGATCTGACGCTTTTCATTAACAGAGGTCATAGCTTCCTGACTATGATGTAGGCACTACAGCAGAGACCAAGGCCACATTGTTATCACAAAAAAGAACCTGACATTTGGCCAGACTTTGTTTTTGAGGGCTGACTGTCTTCCCTTAACTCCTGATCCACCTCCTGCTTTTCCTCACCTACTGTCTTCCTCCATACTAATAACACAAAACAAAACAAAAACCTACACAAACATTATTACCGCACTCTACACAAGCACACCACAGGAAAATAAGACAAGACGGTGTGTTATATTTTGTCAAAATGAAAATGTATACATGGCCGCATGTCGACATTGACCACATCGACATTCATCATGTCGACACTGATGAAATGTCAACATTATTAGAATGTCTACAAAACGGCCCTTGTTGTCTAATGGTGACTTATCTGGACTGGGAGCTCCACTGGTGTATTCCGAGTCTGGCATTGATGTCATGATGACTTCTAGTGAATCCTGAGTGGCCTCTGATGGTGAGTATTGCTAATTGTAACTCATAACTCCTAACCCTAACACTGGTGCCTAGCCCTCCCCTCCCGTAGCCTAACCCTAACAGTACCTCAGTGCCTCACCATAACCCTCCCTTTCCGCAGCCTATCCCTAACCCTCCCCTCCAGCAGTCTAAAGGTAACCCTCCTGTCTACATTCTGCACATGATAATATGTTCAATGACAACATTTCAACATCATAACTGTCAACATTGTGATGTTGACATTATGAATATCAATATTGTAAATGTTGGCTTTATGACTACATCCCGACAAGACAACTTACAACAGCAAACAGAACTCATATTAATTTCTCTCTACAACAACACCAACAATATCAGCCAACCACTATCCATCTAACTCAATCCACCCTTTCAAAGCAATTAGGTGGTGTAGAGTGTTTTATACAGGGTTTCTGATGTGAAAATAACATGTGGTATGTTAAAACCAAAAGTAAAATCCCAGGAAGTGTTCATCGGTTTTTTGGTCAGTTTCCATCGGTTTTTTTTGTCATTCACAGGTGCATTTGATGGCGGCATCCATCGAGAAAATAGACACTGATGGGGCTTTTGTCTTTCAAAACTGATGGGCATCAACATCACAATTGAATAGACAATCAAAAATGATGTTTAGTAAGTACTGTCTTTTTATACACTAAACCACTGTAGATGTTCATTGGTTTGCTTTGGATGCCTCTATTGTTAATGCTTGAATAGTGGGCTGAAATAATGTAATAGTAAAATTAGTCCAGGATTCCCAGCAGGGTTTCCAGGACAGATGCACTGGGGTCCCACAGAGGGAGGAGCCACCAAACAGAGCAATGTCACCAGGGCAGATAGAGCTCTACTGCCTGAATGACCTTGCATGTTTTGTATGGTAAACTGGGGGCCTCACTTTATGTAGTAGAGAGTCAGCGCACAGACACAGACAGCACTGCTAACTAATGTGTATCTGTCACTCATCGACACTGCATCCCTTCCCACATGTTCACTTCCTCTAAATGCTACTCCTTTTACCTGCAGCGGGCCAGGAATGAGCTGTAGGATCCTGGCAGAAAGCATAATTCACAGGTAAATTCCATGTTTCTCCCATGTCCACCCCTAACCCTTCCCTCCTAAGACTGACTTACCCTCTATATGGCTGCGACTCCTTGCACCCACTGCCACATGTCTGTCTCTGTCACCCCTATCTAGGACTCTTTCTATTACTTTTTAAGAAACTACATTATGGCATTGAGACCAGTGTAGTAGGAGCTCCCACAAGTTAGTTGTCCTGGGAACTCCACAAAATTTGAGCCTGAGAAAAATAATGAAATACTGTACTACTGGGGCTTTTATAACCTTTACATATAAATCAGTCACGCTCATGTGACCATCCTGCCTTTCTGCTTTTGGCAAATAAATGACACACAGGCAAATCTATTTCCACTGATGCTGCAAAGACATCTATTCTGAGATTAGTATAGCACAATTGGGCACCCTTCTTAGGGACACATGACAGTCACAACAACAGTCAGATATTTACAGACTCTTTGTACTGTACAAATTGTTCGAAAATTGCAAAAAAGGGCTAAATGAGTGAACAAAACAGAAATTACTTGTATGATTCAAGTCCTGTCTCATGACTCAATGTCATATAAGTGGCTCAATTCTGGCATTGAGACAAGAATTTGTTTTGTCATATTATGTTTCCTACATCTTTATTCCTCATTAACACTTAGTTTTTTTTATATAATTCAGTCAGTTTATAGATGAGTGTCAGCTCAGTCATCCCTGTGTAGTAGTTATTGGTTTATGCACATGACTCTCATTGCTGCCTTGTAATTTAGATGTCCCATAAAATGAGTATGTAGAATTAAATAAATATTATAGTGGATGAGAGATGCTAATTGAAGGAATCAAAGAAAAATAAACTCAGCCTACCTATGTCAGGCTTTTACCTTTCACCTCTTAGCTGGGCTTCTTGGTAGAACGCAGCATTAACAAGCAGAGATGCTCATAGTTGTTTAAAAGTGTTTTCAAACCTATTTGTTGGATCAGCTGTTAAATTCAAAAATGAATTCTAAAATTTTAGAAAGATGAATTCATCCAAGCTAAATTCAAGCAGAGGAGGATCTAGGGGGGAAGACAGGCTGAAGGATTTAGCATAGCCCATTCCCCTTCTGCACCATGTGTACCTCTGTACACCATGTGTACCACCATGTGGCACTCTGATGTGTTGAAAACACAGAGGGGAAGAGCAGTGCCCTCTATCTGCTTCACGACCGCCAGCTCATCTGTGTAGCGTATAAAGCACCCCACTCCTGATAGGGTAGTCATAATCAGGTCTTCCCCCTTTGATTCATCTTTCAACTGGCCCAAGCCATGTTCCCTTTATGTTGAATTGAACACACTTATAGGTCTATTTATTACAATCCACATATTTAATGCAATAGTGATGCAAATATATTGGATAAATTTGGAAAGCAAAACTTATATATATATATATATATATATATATATATATACACATATTTGAGACTAGCAGAGCTGGATCAGAGCGCCAGAAGGTGCCACAGAGTGTAAAAAACAGTATATAGATTTTAAAGTGCAAGTGCTGAAGTGCAATGAATAACCTAATTAGAAGAATTTCATCTCCTATTAGACTTCTTCAAGGGGATAATGTGCCTTCGATCTAGTGAGCTATTTATACCCTGCTAGGGGGATGAATATCCCACACTTTTGAAAGCGCGATGTCACTTCCTGTGACTTACTTCCGGTTTAACCAGAATAATAATAATGGTAGTGGGATAATAATAATAAAAGAAAGTCTCAAAGATTAATTATCCCACTACCATTATTATATTAGATCGAAGGCACATTATCCCCTTGAAGAAGTCTAATAGGAGACAAAACGCGTTGGGTGCCTTACTACATTGCCATACTTCTCCTTGGAATAAGATAAGATACTTTGTTTTAGAACTTATATTAATTTATATGCTCTTATCCATGCTTCTTTTATTATTTTATTGTCTGATTTCGTTATTTGTTATTACACAGTCTGTATACTATATATGTTCCCGCCTTTTACCATTACTTTTATAAATAAATTGCATTGTTTTTATGTATACCTTCTGGTTGGTGCTATATTATTCTTCTAATTTGGTCATTCATTGCACTTTAGCACTTGCACTTTAAAATCTATATACTGTTTTTTCCACTCTGTGGCACCTTCTGGCGCTCTGATCCATCTCTGCTAGTCTCAAAAATTTCAAGGGGTTTACCACCCCTCACTTCTATTGGATTGAGCTGACACCCCATATATTTTTGGGGAGTGCCCCCCTTGCTTTATGTCATACTTGATATTCATATATATCATCACTTTTTAGAACACACATATATATGTTTTTATGGTAAACCACAGATTTCTGGCGCTCTAAAGAATCTACTAGTTGTATATATATATATAAAATATCATACAAACTCGGCACTCACTTGGTTTTCAAACTGCAACTCCTTTGAATACAAGGAGCTGGCCACCACTTCACGGTCATTCCCATCTGGCCAGTCCCTACACTGATTCCCAATAAATGATCTTGGGCTCAAGCTTGCATACATTTTAAACATGAATATGGGCCCTGGCTTGAAAAACTCCAATTCTATGAATTGTACTGTAAGTTCACAGGGGAGAGGCAATGATAATAACACAAATGACTGTTTGAAAAGTACAGGTGATATTAAGAAAGAAGAGGGCAATACTGGCGCCTTCATGGCATCCATTGTAACAGAGGGAATGCCAAACCCTAGGTAAGGAAATATGTAGCTAATCACAACATAGTGTATTCCACAAGAACCTATTATAATTTTAATGTTTGCATGGATTTATTTATTTCTCTGTGTATTCAAAAGGGATCAAGAAAGTAAATATGTAGCGGCATCCCGACAGTCAGATTCCTGACTCAAGCAGGTACAGTAACTGTCCTAACCCTAGCCCCCCAACTCCAACCAACCTTTTCCACAGCCTAACCCTTATGCTGGCCATACACTAGTGCGATTTTGGGCCGATTGCCCGATTTTAGACGAGTCGTACAATGATTTGTGTCAAAATCGTGTAGTATTTAGGTAGGAATATGATCCGATGCGCGCTCCCACCGCTCTTAAAACGTATGGTATGATCAGATGTGCAGCCCATATTATCTATCGTAAGCAGATCGTGCCGTGTATTGTGCATGCGATGCATCGTGCATCCAACCGGGCGTCATTTGAGTGACATTTTGAAGAAGAGTGTGTTCTTTCAGTGACCTTCCCTCCTAAACTGCAGATCAGTCATATCGTGAGATGATATGTACATCGTGTGTCAATCGTGCGGCCGGGACTGCCAGGGAGCTCCCGGGGAGTTCAAGGGAAATTGTAAGATGAATCTTATATGCTGGTTGTACTAGAGTATGGCCAGCATAACACCCCCCCCCCTCTTCCCCACAGCCTAACCCTAGCCCTCCCTCTAGTGCATGGGTCTTTAACCATTGGCCCTCCAGCTGCTGTGGAACTACAGATCCCAGGATGCCCTGCCACAGTTTTAGCATGCTGTTATATCAAAACGGTGGCAGGGCATGCTGGGATGTGTAGTTCCAGAGCAGCTGGAGGGCCAAAGGGTGAAGACCCCTGCGTGCCTAACATTAACCCTAAACCTAACTCTCCCCCTAACCCTAATACTTACTGTCGGGATGCCAGTGATTTGGATTCTGGAGCCGGGATTCTGGTGCCGGGATTCTGAGCGCCAGCATCCTGACCGCCAGGATGGTAACTACATCCAGTTTTATAACACAGGACTTTTCGCTGCAATTAACTGTGGATATATTGTGCAATTTTCTTTCTCTTTATTCCATCATAGTAATTGCAACAATATTTACTCTTCTTCCTTTGTGGAGTGCACTTACAAGTTTTATCTGTGTTTTAATTTTGCTTAGAATAAATATTAAGGTTTATGTATATTTATATACAGTACCAGACTCCTGCAGACACAGGTCACTACTGTACTTGTCTGTTCTTGTCTTGTTACAAAGTGTAAGCTGTACCCTGGTTCCTACAGTGATTATAATTTAAGAGATGTGGAATTGTTAAGTCTTTTGAATTGTGTAAAATATGTTTATAATTATTGAGTTAAGACTGTTAGGGGTACATTTATTAAGATGGGAGTTCTATTTAAGAAGTGATGTTGCCCATAGCAACCAATCAGATTCTACTTCTCATTTATCTAGCACCTTCTAGAAGATAATACCTGGAATCTGATTGGTTGCTAGGGGCAACATCACTTCTTAATAAACTCCCATCTTAGTAAATTTACCCCTTAATGTACAGCGCATTATCCAGCTGAATTTAGAGATATTCTCTGCCTTAAATGTTTGAAGAAGAGATTTGATTATTGTGTTTGGGAACGATTCTCCTCACTCTCTGGTGGAACAAGAGGAACAAAATAAACCAAATTAACACCTATCAGGGTATTACAGTAGCATAAAACATTAACATATTAAATTATTTATTTAGAGACATTTATTTGTAACAGTTTGTGCAGTCTCTTAAATGTTAATCTTCAGTGTAGTGTGTTGTTTTCTGAAAATTTTATACATTTACTACTGAGAACATGTTGAGGATATTAATATACAATGATATAGGGGGCAATTTTCTGCCACTTATGAATGATGATATTTTGGGTATAGCTTCTTATATGTCTGAACATAGCAGCAAAAAAAAGTCTCAATATCATGTAATGTTATGCCTGCAATTTGCATACCATCTCATAGAATGTAAGCACAATGCTCCCCTGTATCTTTGCCGTTAGTCATGACAAATGGCACTGGGCAAAGTCAAAGCTTAATGATAGCATTTATTTTTTTAGAACCTGCACTTTATGAATATTCTCAGAAATTTGAGAAATGGACAACATATCTGCACAATAGTCTTATTAGGTCCAGAATAGATACATGCTAATATACCTAGGGCCTGATTCAAAGATGTACGGAATAGCAGAGCTGCACTACTGCACCCTAAAGTACTATGCTCAAAAAGGCTCCTCCTGGACAAGACTATATTTGGGTAATTAGTAACTGTTCCCCCATTTTTAGAGATCCTGTCTACAGTAAAAGTCATGCCCTAAAATAGCATTATTCTGGGCACAACAATCCGCAGTGGAAGACCAACTTAACCCTTTAATGGACAATGCTAGGTACAGGTACAACACCAGACAAATTAACCCTAGGTAGCAAAAACTGCTGTTAATTTCCAGCTGCAGCAATAATTAGTATTCTCACATGTGGATACATGAGTCACCAACAACAGTTCCATTGTTTAAAGAAAAGTTCTTTCATGTATTCCGCATTGATCGGTAAGGAAGTTGTAAAAGGTGTCTCATCTGTTTTTCCTTTTGTTCATTGTATATCTCCAATATGAAAATATTTGATTTATTTCAACTTACATAAAATGTGTAAGCAAGGTAGCACAAGACATAAAGTAACAATGTACTATTACATCCTTCTGTCTATTTACCTATGAGAAGTTTAATGAAATGATCTCAATGTAGAACAATGCAGTAATCCCTGTACTGTTGCATGATTCAATTATTGGACATGACTTTTACACACAGCACTTTTTCATCACCATATTTATTGAGATATATAACAAAAAATGTGATGAGTGAAAAGTTAAGGAATAACATGCTCTGCTTGTTTGCAGGGATTGAATATTTCACATCCACGTGCAGCCAACACCTGTTGCTTCATGTCAGGTGTAACTGTATCAGACAAGATTATACCTGGCTCTTCCCTTGCTGCAGACCATCCAAAGAGTGCTTTGCCTGGTAAAAGGACACTGCACTTGCACTGAAGTAAGGAATAAAGAAGTGATATTAAAATATAGTTATATTCATCTCTCTACACACACATACATTACACACACACAAACACATTCACCTTCCGGCAACTTCTGTTGCTGTAGATGGGGATGGTACCAGGTATCATGCCATTAGGCCCCTTCCCAAGGCAGCCAAATGCTGTGATTCGTGGGTCAATCAGGACAGGGTGGGGCCAAAATAATGCAATTCTAGTGCTATCATGTCATAATGGCTCCGCATCCTTCACATTGACCGGTGTATCGCAGTATTTTGCAGCAAGCCTCTTCTCACATCTGTGAGAGGGGTTTCTGCGTGCACCACTGAGGACTGCCAGGAAAGGATACAACCAATAGATCACAGTACAAATATGGGGGCTTATATTTTCTATCAAAATGATGTTGGCCTGGGGAGTGTCACCCCCCCTCATACCACCTCCAACAGAAAAATAATATTGTGTTGACAAGCAGGATCATCAGTAATTTGCATTGAAACAGAATGTCAAGGAAATGGGGGGGGGGCAACACTGCAGGGTTATTTATTTGTCTGAGAAGATTCCAGCTGATGGGAAGGCTGATATATTTATGTGCAGCCCATTAGGACTGCCTACAAAGGATCCAAAGGACAGATAATAGTAAAATGATTGGATCATCAAACATTCCAGGTTTGTCCTTCTCACCAACATGAGGTTGGCCTTGGGAGCGCCCCCCCTACACACACACACACCAAACGAATAGTGTGTTGACAAGCAGGATCTTGACTTATTTGCACTGAAACAGAATGTCAAGGAAAAGAAGGGGGGAACCTGACACCCAGATAGTGGTAAATACCATTTCACACATGCAGAACTTTTCATGGGAGCCAATTTGACATTGAAAATTGCTCCATCTTCTTGCATCTCCCCGCAAGCAGAGTCATGCAAATGAGACTGTTCTTTTTATATTTTCCTTTTTGTTTGTAAGAAAAATATTTGCTTAAGACTATCATTGTATGTCATTCTTAATAATTGTTTTGTGTATACATTAAGCATTGTAAGTATCTGTCTCATATTAAACTGAATTTAATAAGATTGGTCTCTGTGATTCTTATTGGATCCATTTTGCCTGTAAATTCTGCCTATTCATGCTACATACAGTATCTGTACTACAGGTTATTATTTGGGTAATGATAACTGGGACTTAATTGTAATTGCTAATGCTGGCCAAACAAGCTACAATTATCGGGGTGATCCGCCCGATATCCGCGGATCGCCCCGATAATTTTAGCGTGTGTGCGGGAGACCAAGGGTTAAATATCACTCGGTCAGGCATGCCGGATTATCCAGCATGCCCATCCGATGTGATATTTATAAATAGAATGTCGGCCGCATCGGGCAGTGTATGCCCAGTCGCAGCCAACAGACAGACATTTCCTGTGTTCCTTCCCATGGATGGAACAGGGAAATGTCTCGTCCCAGGGGGTGGAGCACAGATGTCGGGCTAATACACTGTGAGTAGTCTGACAGACATTTTATCTGGACGTGGATGCCCAGCTTTAGGGAGATTTTAGGGAGAACTTCTGTGGTGTCAATTATTGGGCAAATAATATTGAGTGGGAGAGATATTAGGGACTATAATAATTTCTGTAGACAGACCAGGTGGTTGGTTTTTGATTAACTCTGTGTCAGACCCATGTCACGCAAGCTTAAGTGATTGCTATTCTTGACAAAGTTACAAACAGCGGTTAGAGATTGGTGTCTGTGACAATAATTTTTATGACCTCAGTAGGAAATCACTGCAAAAACCAAGACAAGTTACCAAAAGGTTACAGAGGTTTTCAGGAATAGTGTGCATTCACTTATTTGTGGTGGACATGACTACTGCAAATGCAAATGGGGTGAACTTCACCGTGGGTCAAGATTTCATGCATGAATAACCTATGGGTATATTTGTTATAGCAATGGTTCTCAAACTCAGTCCTCAGGACCCCACACAGTTCACGTTTTTCCAGGTCACCCAGCAGGTGCACAGGTGTATTCATTACTTACTGACACTTTTAAAAAAAGCCAAAGGTGGAGCTAATTATTTCACTTGTGATTCTGTGAGGAGACCTGTAAAAAAAATGCACTGTTTGGGGTCCTGAGGACCAAGTTTGAGAGCCTGTGTGTTATGTTATAGCTAAAACTATTTGGAAAATAAAATTTCCACATGGTATAAGGATTGCACTTTTTCCACATGGCATAAGAACAGCTTAAAGCAGGATATTTTAGAGATACCTTCCATGTTTGGCAAACTAATGCTGGGCACACACTGGAGCTCATTCAGAGTCGGTTGTGACCGCTGAGCGCTCACAACCGACTCGATGTTGCCCCACAGCACATGCGCACGATTGAGCCGGCTCCGTCGTGCGCATGCGCGAGACCTGGCTAATGACGGGCACTCCGTCGTTAGGGGTCTCGTAGCAGACGGGGCGAGCTGTCGATGTTGAGTGACAGCTCGCCCCGTTTGCTGGGTGGGCCGGGGGCATGTCCGGACAAACGGAGGCGTTCCAGTCGGAACGCTTGCCGTTTGGGGGCGGCCCCACTGACATCATTGCTGATGTCAGTGGGGAACTTCCTGCTCAAACAGAGCAGGAAGCTCCCTGGGGCTTACGAGTGCCCAGACCCTACCCTAGGGTCTGGTCGTAAGCCCTGATGGTCGCGATGGTCTTGACCATCGAGACCATCACCCATGTCGGTTGTTAGAGATGTGGGTGTTAACCCACAGCTTAACGATCGACAAGGAAGCGGCCGTTCAGGATGCAAGCGGCCGCCCTGATTCAGAGCGACCTCTCGCTTCTAACGACTGCCTCTGAATGAGTCCCACTGTCCAATAATTGAACAGTGAACAGTTTTATAAATAAATGTAGCTTTTGTGAAAATTTACTCCATGTTTCTATAATATAATAGGCTTAACTGTGCCTGTTGCTCTAGAGCCAGGGGAGAACCCACTCCCTCAGAATTATCAGTGGCTGCTAGGGACTAAATGGAATGCAACCCCTCCTCTGCTTACATGCACTATAGGACAGTGAAAAGCCCACCTCAAATGCCTCCTACTCTGACAGCTCTCACTGACATACCCAACATATGCAAGCTCCCATAGATTCCTAGATATGCCTTTAGGGGTATATTTACTAAAGTGCAGATTTTTAGAGGTGGAGATGTTGCCCATAGCAACTAATCAGATTCTACTTAACATTTATCTAGCACCTTCTAGAAGAAAATAGCTAGAATCTGATTGGTTGGCCACCGAAATGGGGTGCCAGGGAACAACAAGGTGAGGTGCTGTATGTCTAGCAGGTGGGAAAAACAGTATTCCAGGTGGCCGTACACTGAATTTAGCTGCCAGTGAATTTCCTTGCAAATTTTGCATGATTGGCATAAATACTAAAGTCAATTTATATCTTTTCTTATTGTTCTTTATTTGTACATAATAGTTTCTACTAGGGAGGCTTCAAAATGTATTAGGCCATCCTATTAGTTAGAATTTTACTGTGGACATAATAGTATTTTTTTTAACAAAATGTAAATAAAAGTTATATTTTAACAAATAGGAGTGACCCCAAATGAAGTTATTCTCTTTCTTTTCTACTCTCTTGCAGAACAACTCCCCTGTTAAATTTTACACTGAATAGAGACCGGACCAGCTGCTCTGCTCCCCATCCAGCGCCCCCGCCTCCTCCTCCATTGCAGAGTTCTGTACTTCCTCATCTTTGCAGCCCCCTGCTGGAGCCGGTGGTTACGCTACTTACGTATCTTCACTAGTCAGTGAAGATACGTAAGTAGCGTAAAGATGAGGAAATACCATTCGCCCCCTTGCGGGCTCGCTTCGCTCTTCACATGGATATATTCCCTATCCATGCCCACTTGGATGGTAGGGAATGACATTGGACACTAGAGTCCAACATCATTCCCTACCATCCAAGTGGGCATGGAGGGGGAATATATCCATGTGGCGAGCGAAGCGAGCCACTATGCCCGCAGCGTGGCGAGCGAAGCGAGCCCACAAGGGGCTGAATGGTATTTCCTCATCTTTACGCTACTTACGTATCTTCACTGACGGCTCCAGCAGGGGGCCGCAAAGATGAGGAAGTACCCAGAGTTCTGTTTTGACTAGAGAAAATGGGTACACACTAGAAGATTTTTTAAAATGATTTGTCATGCAGTGTGTACGCAGTATGTATGCTCCCACGTCGTCATTCGTCGCACGTTCAGATCTGCCAAACATGCTTCTTAATGTGAGGATGACGACCCCATGCATTTGGATGCAGAAGGGGAAAGACATATCGTGCGGTCGTTCACCAGATAGTGTGGTGTGTACGAACTGCACAATATGTAATTCGTCGCATTTTCCATCGGCCGGGTACACAGGACGTCTAGTGTGTACCCGACTTAACTTTAAATTCGCTTTTCAGTGATGAAGTTAGATGCCCCAAGTCACACTGAGGGGTAGTGTTAGAAGAACATACATAAAATGTTAATGTTCCTAAATTTGTCTGGATCCACAGACATTACTGTGAGTGGAGTGGTCAGAAATATACATTTTTATTTATACAATATCCAGGTAACAGGAAGTTAATTCATTACTTGAGGTGAGGTCTCAGGGTTGGTGCTTTGAAAAATGACTGTTGCTGTGACCTTTCCATTCATATCATAGCCTTCCTCAGTCCTTCTTCATATTTCCTCCACCACACCCCCTATATCTACATCAACTCACAGTTCATTCCCCATCGATTCCATTCTCCAACCTCTCTTCTTTTCTCATTCCCCATAGCACTGTAGCACCCCACTTTTCTCACAGTTACTCCCTCTTCATTAGGCTTGCTTCCATTCATCATTGTTCCACTTATCTGTATCATAATGAACTCACAATGATAATACTTACAGTATGAATCCCCTCATTTTTAATCAATCCTCTCATCTTCAGTCAATAGCTTCCCCATAATCATATAAGCACTCATCATTAATACAACAATCTCCTCATCATAAATAACAGCAAGCATTGTACAATGTTTAATCCCCTTATAATCATTAAATTACTCATTACCCTTCATCATTAATTAACTCCCCCTCATAATCATTTACATCTTCAGTCTTATCATAGAAACTCCCTTTAATATCATTATCTCCCTCATCCCCATTAATTAACCAAAACATCATTAATCCATTAACCTGCTCAAACATTACCTGCCTCAGTGATATGAAAAGAACCCTTGCTAATTAACTTCATTAAGATAATTAACCACCTCACCCTCATAATCAGATGACATCCCACCCCCTCAACATTCAATTCCCTAAGTGATATTACTTCCTCCTTCCACGACAACTCATCTGTATTATAATAAGAGGATAACTGATTCCATATCAGTCCCGTTCCCCCTGCATCACCTTACCTCCTTTTATTACAGGAATATATTTATTTTCCTCCTCTCCCATGAAAGCATCCCTGGGCTCTTGAGACCAGCCAACACAGCAATGGCACACCTATCTCCCACATACTGTGGGATAGTCAGAAGGCACAATTCCACCATCCACAAATAGCACCTCCCAACCGCTGAGCAGTGCAGTGTGCATAGGAAAGAACCACAGGAGGTAGCACCGTGTAAAGGAAGGGCCAGACATGCAGAGGAAGGGGAGCCGCAACAATAAATGCACTTTTTTCAAAAAATCTCTTTTCATCTTCACAAATGACTCTGGGGCTAATTCAGCAGTGCACAAGCACTAACATGCACGCTAGCCCTTGAATGCCTCTGCCTGATTAACAGGCAGAGGCATTTAAGGGGTGGTGCGGGGGTTAGGTCGGCTGGCATTCCTGGAAACGGGGCCCATTTTCTGGGAGTGGCCAGTCCAGAGACTGAGTGGATGTACATAGTCTGCTGGGCTCGCAAGCCGGCCAGCCTGAGTAAGCTGAGGCTTACTCAGCTGGCTGGCCGCCTAGCACCGTCCACCATTGCGACCATCGGCCACCGATGGTCATGATGGTGATCCCAGCACTGGGACCTCTGTGGCAGTGCTGGGATTACATCAGCAGCAGGGGTTGTCAAACACCTCCTGCTGCATTTGCATGATTGCAAGGATCGCATGGCAAAGCTGCCTGCATGCATACATCATATATCTATAGCCTGCATGCAGCTTTGCAATTGCAATCCTTGCTGAATCAGGGCTTCTGGGCCGGATTCAGACCCGGTCGCAAGCACTGAGCCTTCAACACTCAATATCTCCTTGTGTCTTTTTAGCCAACCCCTGTTACTTCCCAGTCACTGTCCAGGTACACCCCTCACATTTCTGATACCGTGCATCAAAATCTGTATGCGCATATGAAAAACATCACTCCACTGCTTCCAACATCGACCCTGCATACGACTAAGTTCAGGCCCTTTATTTTTTTTGTCCAGATCTACTGTACAATGATACCACTGTCAGTGTTTCCTGCAGCCCACTAGTATAAGCAATAGAATATCTGAGTGTTATTTTGGACATGGTCGGTTCACTAGTGGTCTAGAGGTGTCTGATCAAATACATTAGGGCACCTCTGTTAAAGACTAATTGACCCTGATGCAGAAGTACACATAATGTCTACAGTATGCTGCTTGCAAGCGTCCAATGTTTTCAGTCTGCGTATTTGTCTCAATGGTTACCGATGGGATTTGCAGAACGAATTTGGATGCAAATAGAGACAAATTCAGTGGGTGTTTCTAGCTGGTAACAGGGGGGGGGGATGGATAACCAGACATGAGCATGTAGCGGTCAGCGACTGCATCTACAGACGCAAATGCACTGACACAGGCTGCCATGTTCAGATGGATAATCTGCATCTAGGCCTAATGTAATGTTTGATGGTGCATCCAAAGCATCTGATGGTGCTTCTTAATATGCATACTGTAGCAGATTACTACCGCAGCCAATGGCTGTCTCTCTTCGAATACCTTATGCTGCGGCATTACAATAAAGATGTAATAGTGCTCCATCCATATATACAGTTGAGGCTGTAATAGTGTCCACCTCTGAATTTGCTTTACCCATTGGAAATCAAATAAAATCATGTAAGAGAGAAGAAGTGATGTGAATTTCTTATTAGCAGGGCATTACCTTAAGCTGGGTACACACTAGGTTGACGGGTCAGCTGAATGTGTGTACACAATTACCATTCGTCTGCCTGATGTGCCGAACTTGACGTCACAACTGGGTAGGCAATTCAATTTGCCCACCCAGTTGAGCTGTCACTTATCGGTGGTTCCCTGCAGCATGTGTACGGGTGATCAGAGGGATCGCCCGTACACACCAGCAGGTGACCGATATATCTTTCAGTATCCTTGTGCAGGGGATGCTGGCGCTTAGAATACTGGCGCCGGACTCCCACTGGCATCCCGACTGCCGGCATTCCGAAGGTAAGTGGTGGGGTTGGGAGAGAGGGTTTAGGGTTAGACACTTGGGAGAGGGTTAGATTTAGGGTCCAGGGAGGGTGAGGTTAGGTTTAGACACTAGGTGGTGAGGTCAGGTTCAGGCACCGGGGAGGGCGGGTTAGGGTAGGGAGATGGGTTGGTTAGGATACCTACTGACATTTTCCAGTATCCTAACCCTGTTGGGATGCCACCTTGCATACACATACACGTTTTTGGAAGGATGCTATATGTATGTATTAAATGCATTTTTTTACAATTTTATATATATTCTTTGTGATTTAGTTAACAGATGAATGTTGCTGTATGTTTGCATCTTAATTGACTAACAATATATTTGACCTATTCTAGATTGATTTTTAAATGCACCAAGTGTGCCATATTGTTTGATCTGCTACTAATGGTAGGAAGCAGCCTAATGCTCACACACAAATTTATACTCCGTAAGTGGGTTTTTCTCTCTCTTTCTTATACGTACATATTTTCTGAGGTTTGCTTGTGTGGCAGTAGGTGTAAAGCCTTTGACAACCTGAATAGAAGGTTGTAGCTGACACTACCTGACATAAGAAGGACTCTGGGCCTGATTTAGCACAGGTTAGAATTGCAAAGCTGCACGCAAACAGCTTTGCAATTCCGTCCTTGCAATTATGCTAATGCAGCAGGAGCTGACATGCCTCCTTTATGCAATACTTATCCAAGCTGCATCAAAGGATGCAGCATTGGATAATCTGAGATTAATCGGCCGGCAGAGTGACCCATGGGGTCACTCAAGCCGGCCGCCGCAGATGCAATAAAGAGGCCCGGAAATCAACGTCAGCCAACGGATATCTTGGCCTTTTCCTCTCCCCCCCCGAACGGCAGCAACATGCCCCCGTTTTCGGAAATGGAGGCCAATGCCGCCCCCTCCTGCCCACAAACAGCAGCAGACTGTCAATCACTGACAGTCTGCTGTCGCTCTGCATGCGATCACGCAGTACCTGGGAAGGGATGGGAGAGCGAGCAGGTGCCTGCACAATTTTATGCTGCCCCCCCAACATAAAATCGCTCCAACGCCCATGCATTAGATAACAAATTGTTGGCGTCCTTATTTGACGTTGTTAGAATCTTTGTAGACCAATACATTAGGTATAGTCATATATACTGTATATATTTTAGATCTTGTTGATAAAACAATGTCATTCAAAGTATACTTATCTCTTGCATTGCTAATTGAGTCTATTTTTTACTTAGTTATAATAAGAGATACACATAGCAATCACAGTAATTAATCCACACCCATCTTCATTCAGCACTTAGTTTATGAAGTTCTCAGGAAAGAAGAAACTGTCCTACATCTGGAAATAAGTGGATTAGGACATTTTTTATTCATGTTGTTAAAAGGAATCAGAATTTCCCACACCCCTTCATAATTCCGCCAGAGAAGAAATCAGGCATGCAATTAGTGGCTAGAGCTTTCTCAGTTTGCGTAGCTACTCTTTTCCCATTGAATTTCATTTGTAAAATTGTCTTAAATTATGCATTTACTATGAACTAACATATTAAGGAGATGATGCAGAGGTGAATACGAGATGGACGTAATTGTTCCTGCACAGAACTAAGGGCCTGTTCAGCAAGGATCGATATTACGATTACGCACGCAGATGGTCGATTGTTGCATACTGCACATGTGTATGCATCACAGTGCAACTGTGCAAAGGCTCCACTGCGATGGTACCACGATCGCAGATACCATGCAGACCCATCACAGAGTGATTGACAGGAAGTGAGCCAGGGGCATATCTATAATGGGGGCAGGGTGTGCACCGCACACCCTGCCCCCATATTATCTAAAACATACCTCTCCGAGATACCACGTCGGGTCTCTCAGCACAGCTCAAAATGCCGGAAAATGGCAGCCGTGAATATTTTGCCTGCGTTTTGCGCAGGCGCTGTGAGGAAATCATGCATGTTCAGTAGACTCTGGGCACAATCTAGTGCCCAGAGTCTACTTATTCTGTGGTGGCTGGCCAGCCGCTTCAGTTGGCTGCCAGCCGCCAGGGTGAGAGGAGGGGGCCCGTGACGGGGCATCCACATGGGCCCCCTTCTTTCTAAAAACTCCCCTGAAGTGAGCGTTTGGGGGTTGGTCACAGGGGGTGTGGTCAGGGAGACAAAGGCATGTTAGTGCAGGGGCGTGCATAAATTAGTCACTGTGATGGCTAATACAGCTTGAGCTTTCAATGCGTGGGCTGCGGTTAGCAAATTCTGAGTATGGTCAGACCTGTTGTAATTGTGCGTGAGGCTCCGATGGTACTCGATGTACCGATGGTTTTGCAGACTTGCAAAGTATTACGGATGTGAGTAAGGGGAAATGGGCGTCTTTATGTTGGGTTGTGATGGCATTGCGATTGCAAACATTACCATATTTTCGCAGTGGGTCTGTGTGTGAAATCAGAGCAGCGATCGCAATAGCGATCTGTAATGAATCAGGCCCTAAATATGTATATTCTCTAGTATGCATAGTTGTACACATCACCTAACAGTGAGCAAGGAACGCACGCTAAAAGACACATGCACCCAGCCGCTGCAAGGATATGCTAATCAATACACACGCACGGAGACCGCAGCACAAGATGCAGACACCCAGCCCCATATTAAACCGCCCATCTCCCTTTACTCAAAGCCTGATGAGTACGCAAGATATCGTAGACATCGGTAACATAGAGAACCATCGGACCCATTTGCATAATAGTGGTTGACCAGACCTTGCACAGGATCTTGGCAACTTCCTGTGTGCACGGAGTCTCATCACTGTGTCTAGTATTAGATCTGCGTCCAATATCTGCCATTAAATCATCTGGTTTATACAGTGAATTGAGGTAAAAGAAGAAAACATACCTGGCGCAGATAACTGATAAAATGATAAAACTCCTGTTTTAACAGCAGCTAACAATCAGGGAATACTCCATTCTTAATTGTAAATGAACATGTAGAAGGAAATGTAACACTAGAAAACTGGTAATTTATTTTAAATTACTTTAAAATTACACATTACATTCACACCAGCCGGTATATACAAACAAACACTATAAAAACTTTTAAAAAGACAGCAATATTTGTTCAAACCTTACTCTGCCATATATAATCACAGTTGTGTTGATAATACTGAATGGGCAAATACAGTCATAATTTGCCTTCAATAAGCACAGTAAAAGGTTAAGCAAGCAGTCAGTTAGTTAGTTAGTAGCATGAAGTCTGTTGGATTGCTCTCCAGAACTGGTGCAGAGCTTAATTAAGCAGTCATTTTGTTAATGGCATATAGCCCAATCGCAGTTGTTAATTCTTATCACCGGTAATAGATGGCTAGAGTGATGTATATTTACCTCCTTTAGCTTATAGGCCAATAGCTTAAATAGGCAAAAAAAATGATCCAATGGCATTATGTGCACCTCTGGGCTGCTGGTATAGTCCTAGGAGTGCAGCATTTTCCTTGGGTGTCTTTAGACGTTTCACCGCCTAATACAGCTCTCAACGGCTTCCTCAGAAGGTGTGATTCTGAGGAAGCCTCTACGAGTTGTATTAGGTGGTGAAACGCGTAAAGACACCCAAGGACATGCATAAAGAAACCTGATATATCACACCAGCTGGAGTTATCTATCTTTGTACCTGGATGCTATATGCAGATCTGTGGCACTCATGGAAAAGGCTCAATATAGGACTATACTAGCAGCCCGGTGGTGCACATACTGCCATTGGATTACGGTTTGAACAAAGTTTTTATTGTTTTTGTTTATATATACCAGCCTGTGTGAATGTAATGTGTCATTTTAAAGTAATTTTAAATAAATTACCTTTTTCCTAGCACTACATTTCCTTCTACAAGTTAATGGAGATCCTGTGTCCCCTCTACCAATTCCATCTCAGTTCCATTATTACTAGTAATTCCTCATCTGTACTAGGAGGTTTCAGAAAAATTAATTATTGGGCTTCAAAATGCCATTGTACCAACTATCCGCTTAACCTTAGATATGTGGACAAGGGGTAGTGGTCAAACTAAAGATTACATGGCTGTGACAGCACACTGGGTGGGTGTATTGCCTTCAGCAGCAGTTGCAGTATGTAACACAAAACACCAACTCATTCACAGGCAGGCTACTGTCTGCAGCACTGGCTTCAGTAATAGGCATGCCATTGTCAAACTATGAGAAAAGCTAAGGGATGTCATAGCAAAATGGAATACCCTGCTAGGATGCTCCTCAAGATTTGTCTTTTCTGATAATGCAACAAATATTGTGATAGCATTAGAACATGTCCTATGTGTCATGGATGGATGAGAACTTGGACCCAGAGTGGAACCAGGAGAGGTTTTCACGGCAGATTGCTGGTACTGGAAGGATGCAGGTTTTAGGGGGTGTTATTCATGAGTGGCCCACTGGCAGGTGAAGGATCCAGATGGAGGTATTGCTGGTAAGTATGTAGGGAACGGATAAATGGTAACCGGGTGACCGAGGAGGATCGCAGACAGTTCGGATATCAGCAGGAGTCCCCCTAGGGGTGTCAGCTTGGAGTAGCACAGCTGCCTCACAGAGGTCTTGTCAAAGCTGGATAATTGGCTGAGACAAGATCAGTTTAAAATTGAAGCGTGCGTGACACCTTGCGAATGGCAGCTAGACTCCATTTTAGAAACAAGAATCTGCAAGACGCCACTTTGCGACCAGTGTCACTTTAAGTTACAACTCACGAGCTAAGAACAGATGGCAATGTTTTTGATAATCTACCAAGGGCAACTAGAAGAACAGCCTCATGCGAAAAAGTAAATAGAATAGACAATGCACCAGAAACTGAGTGTTTTACATACAAATTGGGAATCCCTGAATGCAGACAAGTATAGTTGTGGCAATTGTAATATAATCCAGGCATTGATCTACACAATTGAATGTGTCTGAATCCTAAACAGGTTTTAGTTTCACACCCAGACAGAATCGCCCTAGCTTCACAGCTGGAGGTAACACATTTGCATTGCAGTCTGAAACTGTGAGTGAGGAATGATATGTGTGTGTGTATGTATGTATATGTATATATATATATATATATATATATATATATAAATATGTTAAGTCCATCATAGATGGAATCTCATGCATAAACACAGCACATTACGCACAATTGAGCTGCTAACATGACGCCCAGTAGCGAATGCACAATTATTAGCATCATGCGATTTAATCTTTCACCATTTCACATACACACATTATGCTTAAGACCCCGAATGAAAACACCGTTTAGTAGCTAAATGCGCACGCATCTGTCCCCAGTTAACTAGCGTCTTCATATCAAACCCCATACTCTCACACATTACATAAGTTTGTTCTGTCAATATAAACGCTGTGAAATAAAGATATTTGGTAACTAAGGTTTTATACATGCTAAACAAGCTGTGTTTGGTTTCGTACTGATGCATACTCTTTCCACAGTATTCTGGTGTAATCGGTGGGGAGATCGCATCATGCATTCTCGAGTTATGGACCGCAGAGACTTCAAGCAACAAAATGTATTAACTGTTAGGATGTTACAGGGGGTGGGAAGGGAGAGACCCCCAGTTGTTAGAGGCTGGGTGAGTCTATTTTAACCAGCCTATTAAATGCTCCATAACAGATGGATTCCCCTTGGGAACCAATAGCATCAGCAACAAACGTCTCTTTTGTTTTGCCTATTCCTGGGGGGATATAAATATGTGTGCTCCAACACTGGGTCTTTAGTCTTCTTGCTGAATGCTGACTGAGGGGTTTCTTGCTGATGCCTAACATCTGGTACCGGAAGCGCTGCGTATGTATACTGTACTTGGGTCTGTATAATTCCTTTGCACCTAAATTGTGTCTGAATCAATTGCGTGTAACTGACTGTACTTTTACTTGAATAATACTTGTGCTTTGGAACCACAGATTCCAGGTCTAAGTCTTTATTTACTGCATGACTTCGTACGCAAATTAGTGTCATCCTTATAAGGTATATGCAGGATATTAGAAGGTATAGGAAGGTGTGTATAGAGGTTCTGATCCAATATCATCAGATGGGGGCTCATCGAGTGAAGTCACTTACCTACTCACACAACACATACGACTATCGATATCGCAGCAAAGGGTGGAGTGGCCACATGCAGGGTTTTCCTGCAACCGCTTTGTGCTGAAAAATCGCTATCCATTTTCGTGTGAGCAAAGGAAGCTGACTAGAATTCAGGGACAAGAAAGGAAAACATTTGTTTTCCTTTGTTGATAGAACCTAGCATTTAAAGGGGTGCCGCAGTATTGAGTATGTGGCTGAGTTGCAGTTTTGCGCACAGTAAAGACGCACTTTTGCGTACGCAGCTAAAAAGTTGTCATACGGTTGTGTGATAGTCGCATTATTGTGTATGCAACTGGTCGCACAATAGCGTATACGTACTTCCGGTTGTGCTGCCACGTGTTTGAACAAAGCCATTGGGGTTTACATTTTTTAATTATTACCAATATCTGGGTTAACGTGTATTTTTCTGCGCAGGAAAAAGTGTGTAACAGTGAGTATTTGTTGGACAGTTAAGGGTATCGTATGATCCTTAAGGGTTAGGTGCAAGGGTTAGTCTATCCGCTTGGTAAGTAGCTTTACCGTTCTATAAACAGTAGCCGGTGTACATGTTGTCTTTGTTGTAGAGAGGTGCGTGGTAGTGGCCGACATATAAACTTCCATAGGTGTGGAAGTTGCCTTACTAAATCTTATTCGGGTGTGGAAGTTGCCTTTTTCAAATCTTATCCAGGTGTGTGGGCGCCGCCGACTTAAATCGTCCACAGGTAAGTGAAAGTATCTTGATTGTCTTTCACCAGTTTAAATCTTTATTGAAAAGCATAGGATTTTGTCTCAGAATGGGAGCCATGCAAACAGTAGAGATGTTAGACAATGATGTGCTGCTAATGAAAGCTCCGATTGGATCGGCTCGTTGTATTATGCATACTAAGTACGGTACTTATGCAATAAGGTATTGTGATGTATGGTTTAAAATGATGATGAAGAGTGTTAGACCGTTTCCGAGAATTGGTAGTTTTGATGAAAATGTGTTAGATAATGTCCGGGATCACGTCGGTCTGAGAGAAAAAGGTAAAATATTTTGAATGTTTAAAACTGTGGCAGCATGAAGGGGATGCGTGGCTTAAGAATGTGCAAATGACGCAAACTAGCATTGTGAGCACATGGCGTGCCCGTGTGGCAAGGTAGCGTCATGGAGAGTATTGCCAGCAGTTCACGCTCACCTCCCCCACCTTATGTGGATGGAGGTGCAAGTACAGTTACCAAAAATACCCATAATAATGTAACAAGCAACTTGTACCCTCTCTTAAGCAACTATAAAGAGAATGTTTATGATATGGATGATGAGCCTATTGTAATGTCTGCCATTTCCCATGCTGTACAAATGATAGATGCTGCATCACCACAATCACGAGTGGTGCCACCATCTCCATCGGTAACAGCAAGGGAAGTGTTAATGCCCTCTGCACCCATAGAGGAAGTTGTTCATACCATACGCAGCAGCAGCAGACTAAACCCACAGCCAGGTAACCAGGTCAAAGGTAGCAGAGCTACCGTTCTGCATCCCATTCGGACAATAACTGTTCCAAATGGAAATGCAGATGTGAATGGTATAGTGCCCACGAGGGAAGTAGTAATGCATTGTCCTTGGACAAGAGCAGAACTAAATTCCATCATAAATGATTTCCACGATCCCAAAAAGGAATTAACCAAATGTCAAAGATTTTTGAGAAATTTGGGTAGTTCACATGAACCCACTAATAAAGATTGGTGTGTGGTGTTAAGGGCCTGTCTACCACGTAATACCAATGTGACAAAATTTATCACGGATTGTGTATTGGATGGTGACGTTCCCTTAACAGACCAAGTAAACCAAGGTAACATTTCCCACATTGTAACTCAATTGGGTGTATATTTTCCAGTAGTAGTAAACTGGAACAAAATTTTCACAATTAAGCAAAAGGAGAGTAAAACTGCAGAATATTATTGCGACCGGGCTCTGCAGGCTATCACCCAGTACACTGGGTTAGAAGATATTAAAGATAGCACTCACCACAGGGGAATGATAGTCACAGTACTCATGGACGGTCTGAAAGATGACTTAAAGACTCGGGTTCAGACCTCACAACCTGGCTGGAGGGGAGTCACAATAGATAACCTCATAGAGTCTGCCATAGAACATGATAAAAATATCACAAAGAAGAGAGAGAGACCCAGAGTGAAAAACTAATGGCTGTCAGTATCCAAGCTCTGGAAGGAATGACAATAACATCACAGCCAGCCAACACACCTGTACCCACACACACCTGCACCTGAACAATTACATGTCCTCACCAATCCCACACCACAGCAAACACATCCTTACCCCACATATCATACACAACCACAGGCCTCATACTACCTACAAACTTTATACCTCCCACCATACCCTTATCCTCCATATCCTTACCCATACCCACCACCTTTCCCTCTTGCTCAACTCCCACAACAATCTTTTCATCCAACCCGTTCAAAAACATGTTTTAACTGCAACCAAGCGGGACACATAAGTAAGTACTGCAAAGTAAAGAACACCACACATGAACACAAGTTTCCCATGGGTTCATAGGCAACCCCAGTATCTTCTACCAGGCCTTATATGACTGTTTACAATCTTTTCAACCTGCCGATGGATCTGTTCTAGTGTAGGATGTGGATGATTTATTGTTGTATTTAGGTCATGTTTAAATGATATTAAACTGTTGTGGTTTGTCTCCCACTCACAGGACACAAGGTTGATAAGGATAAACGGCAGCCATGTCAGGCTAAGGTCGACTACTCGGAATATTATCCAACCCAGTGGCCCAGGCATTATTTAGAGCAGTAGCTATTAATAACAAGATTTAATTGCAGGAACCTGTATGCAGATACTATATCCCTAGAATTATTAAAAATGATGGGGGGGGACTTATTTTACAGGTGACGTTTCCAAGAACATGTGTAAGGTGATGGGTAACAACACTAAGATTATCCCAGACTGTCCTTTCCTTTATTTGCCCCCCCTTGGAGATACTGTTCAAACAGGCAGCCTCATGTGAAAATATGATAATGAGGTTACTGTGCAGGGTCTCACGAAGATGAATGCGAATAACAGAAATTGATAGTGTTATTAACTAACATATTTAATGCAAGCTGTCATGATGTCAAAAATTGAGAATTTGTTATGATCCCAATATTTTTTTAGCTCAGGTTGTTTGACTGATCGGTGGAAAGGTCCATATCTGACGATACAACATCCTCAAAGGGTGGCCGAGGAAGATAGGTGGGTCCATTCCACTCACTATAGGGAGGTTAACCAACCAGTGGAGATACAAGGCAGAGACAAGGCCGATAACGTGGACCTGTCGATTGCGAGCTTGTGCCGGAAGGATTAAAAAGGTGACGGTGAGATATCTGAGCTAAAGAAATGTGTAGATCAGTGCTTCCAGCAATGGAGTGGTCTGCTGTGGTCATCCTAGTTCTTTTTCTTTCCAGAGTTTTTGTCATGATGATCTGTTTGGGGATACTCAGTGTCTGTGATGGAGGACCGATTGAGGAAATGGGAGCTGATGGCAGTGCTAATGGAGTGGAGTCAGGAAGAGTGCAATGCCAATCAGGGGAGTGTCTGACCAATTTTAGTATTGTAATTGTTATGTTATTTGGGAAGAATACTTCCAGAAGTTATTACCCTCACACATGTTGAAATGCTTAGTATACATAAAAACATACCATCACCATATCTTCACACGCAATATGAACACAGAGGCAAAAGAGACATGATACCTGGTGATGTGCATAAAGCCACTCAGTTAATTAGTGAGACAACTGGCTTTCAAGTTTTAGTCACACTGGATCCCACCAGAATTGCTCGGGGTACATAAAATTTTAGATATATTCAGGAACTTGCTAAATTGATAGATAATATCACCGAGATGTACAATGACACATTCAGGTATACAGGGAGAGAATTGCAAGCGTACAAGAAAGAACTGGTGCAACACAGGCTAGGCTAGTGTTGAATTATTTAACTGTTACTGGAGGGTACTGCGTAACGTTAGCCACCCAGTTTGGAGTAAAATGTTGCACCTATGTCACCAATGATACCAGCAACACTAAGGAGGTGATAGACCGGAGGATGAATGAAATTCTGCAGCTAAAATGGGAATTTCGTAAGAACCATAATGCTTCAGTGGCTGAAGTAGGGGAAAAGATAGAAGGATGGGTGTCATGGCTGAACCCAGTGAAATGGTTCTCAGGTCTAGGGGAATGGGTCCAGGAAGTGATCGCCAGCATAGGCAAATTCTTGATCCTTATACTGAACATCATCATAATAATTGGCATATGTGTCCGGTGTGTTCCTATTGTGTTGAAGTGTGGAAAATGTAAAAATAGAGTAAAATGAAAGAATGAAATTATGATGGTGGCCAGTATGAATACCGAGGTAAATACAGAACTGCATTACAACCCTGAGCTAGGAAACACCATCATTTAATGTATTATATTTAGCCATGCATAGAATGTATTATTGAAATGTTATTTTTAAAACACCTCATATAATGTAAAGACTAAATTTCCCTTCAAGACTGCTTTTATAAGACTGGTGCATTCCCACACCTTTCACATGATCTTCCAAGATCCGCGGTGTGCGTATGGTATAATAGTAAATTTATGTCCCCATCCAGAGACACATTATTGATGGATTAAGAACCACCTTGTGCCGTCCCACAATAACATTAAATAATATGTAAATGTAAGCCTAAATTAAATTCTAATAGCAGATTGTGATAGCATGTTGTTCGCTATCAAAGGGTGGACTGTCAAAGCTGGATAATTGGCTGAGACAAGATCAGTTTAAAATTGAAGCGTGCGTGACACCATCTTGCGAATGGCAGCTAGACTCCATTTTAGAAACAAGAATCTGCAAGATGCCACTTTGCGACCAGTGTCACTTTAAGTTACAACTCACGAGCTAAGAACAGATGGCAATGTTTTTTATAATCTACCAAGGGCATCTAGAAGAACAGCCTCATGCAAAAAAGTAAATAGAATAGACAATGCACCAGAAACTGTGAGTGTTTTACATACAAATTGGGAATCCCTGAATGCAGACAAGTATAGTTGAGGCAATTGTAATATAATCCAGGCATTGATCTACACAATTGAATGTGTCTGAATCCTAAACAGGTTTTAGTTTCACACCCAGACAGAATGGCCCTAGCTTCACCGCTGGAGGTAACACATTTGCATTGCAGTCTGAAACTGTGAGTGAGGAATGATATGTGTGTTTGTATGTATGTATATGTATATATATATATATATATATATATATAAATATGTTAAGTCCATCATAGATGGAATCTCATGCATAAACACCGCACATTACGCACAATTGAGCTGCTAACATGAAGCCCAGTAGCGAATGCACAATTATTAGCATCATGCGATTGCATCTTTCACCATTTCACATACATACATTATGCTTAAGACCCCTAATGAAAACACTGTTTAGTAGCTAAATGTGCACGCATCTGTCCCCAGTTAACTAGCATCTTCATATCAAACCCCGTACTCTCACACATTACATATTCACTTAAAAGGTTCCATTAGCATTAAGGTATAAGATTTAAGTTTGTTCAGTCAATATAAACACTGTGAAATAAAGATATTTGGTAACTAAGGTTTTATACATGCTAAACAAGCCGTGTTTGGTTTCGTGCTGATGCGTACTCTTTCCACAGTTTTCTGGTGTAATCGGTGGGGAAATCGCATCATGCATTCTCGAGTTATGTACCGCAGAGACTTCCAGCAACAAAATGTATTAACTGTTAGGATGTTACAGGGGGCGGGAAGGGAGAGACCCCCAGTTGTTAGAGGCTGGGTGAGTCTATTTGAACAAGCCTGTTAAATGCTCCGTAACAGATGGATTCCCCTTTGGAACCAATAGCATCAGCAACAAACGTCTCTATTGTTTTGCCTATTCCTGGGGGGTATAAATATGTGTGCTCCAACACTGGGTCTTTAGTCTTCTTGCTGAATGCTGACTGAGGGGTTTCTTGCTGATGCCTAACATCTGGTACCGGAAGCGCTGCGTATGTATACTGTACTTGGGTCTGTATAATTCCTTTGCGCCTAAATTGTGTCTGGATGAATTGCGTGTAACTGACTGTACTTTTACTTGAATAATACTTGTGCTTTGGAACCACAGATTCCAGGTCTAAGTCTTTATTTACTGTATGACTGTGTACGCAAATTAGCGTCATCCTTAGAAGGTATAGGCAGGATATTAGAAGGTATAGGAAGGTGTGTATAGAGGTCCTGATCCAATATTGTCAGTCTGAAGAGAGTAGCCAGAGGCTGGAACAAGCAGGGTCTGAAGATAACAACTTGGAGCAGGTAAACAGCAAGGGAGCACAGAGAACTAGTACCCATCTTGAACTGGGATTAACGTTGCACTGGCACAGCAACCCTTAAATACCAAAGGAAGTGCATCATGGTTGCTAGGACTCCCGATAATGCTCTGGCTGGATTGGCTGGAATGAGTCGCCTTATGAATTTCAAGATGGTGGCGCCCATGTCGCGCTGCAGCGCTGCCTAATGTGACCCATATTCATGCCTGCATTCAGGACTCTGTGCCTCCGTGACCCTGCGGCATGCAGTGCTTACCTCCAGATGCCAGCACCCCCTGCCAGAGGGACTCTGCCACAGCATCTGGACTGGTATGGCTCGCTGGCCCTGGACACACACAGCCCTGGTCATGACAGTACCCCCTCCTTTACATGTGACCTACGGGCACCTCTTGGGTTTTTTGGGGTTTTCAGAATGGAACTTGTGAAGAAGACAGGGCACATTGACATCTTCTTCTTTTACCCAACACCTCTCTTCGGGACCCCCTCCAGTCCAACAGATACTGGAGTTGTCCATAGCGGAATTGGGAATCCAGGATTTGCTTAATCTCGAACTCCACTCCTCTCTTGGTATGGATCTTGGGAGGCAGAGACAGAGCTGGAAGAAATCATCTATGAACTAGTTGTTTGAGGAGAGAGATGTGGATGGAACTTGGAATCTTAAGATATGTGGGTAGTCATAGTCTATAGGCCACAGGATTGATCACCTCCGTGATAGTAAATGGACCAATGAAGCATGGGGGCAAACTTCATAGAAGGCACCCATAGTCGTAGGTTATGGGTGGAGAGCCATACTTGGTCCCCCACTTTCATACTAGGAACAAATCTCCTCTTTTTGTCAACCATTAACTTGTATCGATGGGAGGCTTTCAGTAGAGAGGCACGAATCTGGGCCCAAGTTAGGAAGAAATTTTGTAGGGAAGTGGATATGGCTGGAACATCGAAGGCCGGTAAACTCTGGAATTCAGAAACCCTGGGATGATGACCATAAACCACGAGGAAAGGAGTCTGCCCGGTAGAGAAATGGTGTGAGCTGTTGTGTGCAAATTCTGCCCAGGGCAAGGAATCTGCCCAATCGTCTTGTGAAGAAGACCTACATGCTTAAGAATGTCTCCAGGTCCTGATTCACTCTTTCCATGCTTCCGTTGGTTTGGGGGTGATAGGCTGTGGAGGATTTCAACTTGACTTGTAGAGCTGAACACAGGGCTCTCCAAAATTTTACCACGAACTGACCCACCCCGGTCAGAAACGATCTCAGTAGGTAGTCTCAGCGAATGGAGGAACAACAACAAGCCATCAAAACCTACACAACAAGCCATGACATAGGGAGAGGAGGGGAATATACCTTAGTCCACCACATTGGAGCATACTTTTCACTTTATACAAGGTACTGAAGCCATTCGAAGTAGTAACCTATGAAGTCAGGTTAGACACTGCCAGCTTGAATCAGGTGATTCCCCTAATTAGACTAATGGAAAAACAGCTTGACAAACTGAAGAAGGAGATGAAACAAACAATTCCGCTAAGTATGTTGGACTGTAGATCAAGTTTTTTATTTGCTTCACCAGGAGCAAAGGGTTGTGAACATCTTAAAATCGGATCACTACATATTGGTGACCATACTTGATTCTAGGTTTAAGTTGTACATTATGTCTTTCCTTCCAACTTACACAGATCTTAAGATATGCAACAAGCTCCTTGTGAGCAAGGTGGCAGCTCAAGTGGCACATGAAATTACAATGTCTCCTCCTTCAGTTTCTCCTGCAACTGCTGCTGCAGCCAGGAATAAACTGAGCTTTCTCAAGAGAACCACTTGTGATGAGAATGAGTCAACTCAGTGCATCAGAATGACACAACATTTTGACATCTGGCCAGGTCTAAATGAATTGGCCAAAATTAATGACACATCTATTGTGACTCAATCTGATACAGTAACCATCCATAAAATGGTGGAGGATTATTTTAATGTCAGTGTACAAATGAGCATGTCACTGTCACAAGCCGCAGCCGCATCCTGTTGGATGGCGGTTCTCTCAGGCCAGTTGCTGGGAGACAGAGATGCCACGCTGTCATGAAGTCCTCCCTTTAGGCAGTACGTCATCCCCGCTGGAATGGGATTGGTGCTACCTCCTTTTTCTGCCCTGCTGATGCATTGCTCGAATGCCGGTGATAGCGTTCCACGTGTTTCTGGTTCTGGTGTTTGCATCGTTTTGGTTGAGTGTCCTGAGCCTACCTGTCTCAAGTATCCCTGTTGCTTGTGTCATCTCAGGGGCACAAGTCGCACCCCAGCAACATCCACCACTTGAGTCAACTCAGTGGCACAGGCCTCATCTAAGTGTCTCCTGCCACTTGTATTATCTTGGTGGCACAGGTTGCACTCCAGCCTCATCTGTCGCTAATGTCATCTCGGCGGCACAAGTCGCACTCAAGCGACATCCACTGCTTGTATCATCTCAGCAGCACAGGCCTCATTTAAGAGTCTCCCGCCGCTTGTGTCATCCCAGCAGCACAAGTCGCACTCCTGCATCTTTGCCAACGCAATTCTGCGTCATCTGCTACAGGCCAGTGGCTGCATCTTCCACCTGCTTCAAGGCTGCTATTCTACCTAGAGACTGTATCTGCTTCCAGCCATCAAGGCTGATACACAGCCCAGTGGCTGCATCTTCCACGAGCCTTCAAGGCTGCTATACTACCCAGAGACTATATCTACTTCAAGCCCTCAAGGCTGCTACACAGCCCAGTGGTTGCATCTTCCACCAGCCATCAAGGCTACTATACTGCCCAGAGACTGTATCCGCTTCCAGCCCTCAAGGCTGCCACACAGCCCATTGGCTGCATCCTCTACCAGCCCTCAAGGCTGCTACACAGCCTAGAGGCTGCATCTGCTACTAGCCCTCAAGGCTGCTACACAGCTCAGTGGCTGCATCTTCCACCAGCCCTGAAAGCTGCTACACAGCCCAGTGGCCTCATCTTCTACCAGCCCTCAAGGCTGCTACACAGCCCATTGGCTGCATCTTTCATCAGCCCTTAGGAACAAAAACAGGCCAAAAATTACATGTGAGGGTGGTTTTGCAAAACCAGAAACATAGTTGAGGGATTTTTTTTGGTCAGCGCTCACAGATTAATGGTCCTGGCTATATCCACTATCTGCTAGATTTATAGGAGTTATCCCACACTCCTAGTAGTCAAATTATTTATTTATTTTTGATGTGGAATGGGGGAGTTGAAGGGATAGACTGCGGGGATAGGGGCGGGTTAAGTTAGGGAAGAGGTATGGGATAAGTGCTCTGTGGTTACCAGTGTAAGTTAATTAACTAATGGGAATTGTACTCCTTATGATTGTTACATGAGTGAAATGTTATGAAATTCTTGTATAATTGTTGTTTAACAGTCCAGGTGGGCAATAACTGTAGGCTGGTGCTTCTACTGTATTGTCTTATAGATAGGTAACTTCTAAGATGCTGATCACAGTGTGTGTTCTACTTGTCTGGTAGGCAAAAACTTTAGGCTGGAACTTTCAGTAAATAAATGTTCTCTATGTTGTTATAGTCCTGTGTATTGCAAAATATTATGTTTCTGGTGGGCAAAAACTTTTGGCAGATTAATCTTATAATTTAGGGTGTCTCAATTGACTGCTTGAGTCACCTCCAAATCTCCAGTCCCCACGGACATTGAATATAGGCCCTCATTCAGAGCCGGTCGCTATTTGCGGTCGTTCGTTCAAAAACAAGGGGTGGCTATTCAAATGATCCGTTTGCAAATTGCAGTCTGTTCACACCTCTAAGTCTGAACGAGCGAGCAAAACATACGCTCGTTTATTTGTTAAAAACGCCCCCTGGCCGCTCGCACCATACGTCATGTCCGCTATTTATTAGATTAATCGAGTACATCGAGCAGCGTATGAACTGCTCGCTATTCTTGTGGTTGGTGTTTGCTACCACAAATTTGCGAGCAGTTCTGGCTATAAAATAACCCAGTGACGTGGTCAATGACGCTGCTGTATCAATTATGCACACCCATAATACGCCCGTTTTGACCTTTAAGCACGCCTGCGTTCGGATCTCCACTCCCCATTTTCAAGCACCTTCCCCTGTTACCACCCACATACGCCTCATTCTGTCACTCAAAATAGCAGGCACTCGCTATATAGCGTACAAACGATTTTTGGCCGCACTGACTGGTTCGCGCATGCGTACTAAAAACTGTACGCATGCGCAGATGTGCAAACATCGCTCGGAACGAGCGTACTGCCGCTAACGAGCGGCTCTGAATGAGGGCCCTAGTTTTATCTACCCTATCTTTGTCAACAATATTTGAATAAATACAGTTTAAAATTATACAGCAGTATATAGCCTATTATTACAACCCAGCCCTCTTACTTGCACTCACCTATCTTGAGCCAATACATCTCCGGAGGAGGAAAAGGACCAGCAGCAATCTGGGTAAGTACAATCAAACATATACATACCAGCTGCACTATTGTTGTTCACCCACCCTATTACCATGCTTTCATTATTATGAGGTACTACAACTGGGGTAACAAAATACCCAGAACACTCTGAGGAACTTGAAGGGGGACTGGAGATTTGGATGCCCATATCAGAATCCCGTCAGCTAATCCACACTGAGGGCGTCTCTATATACTGTAGTGTAGTGTTCCCTCTAGCTCCGGTGGGAGGCAGGGCGCCAGAGCTAGAGAGGGCAATGCCGTGCGCGCGCCGAAGGCGCGTGCACGACCGAGTAGGGGGCGTGGTCATCAGAAAGGGGGCGTGTCTATAAGATGCGTCCCCTTTTCGTCACTCTTGGGGGCGTGCCCGGCACTTACGGACACGCCGGGCAGCCCCCAAGCCCTGCAGACAGGGAGAATAGATGCCGGGTGCATGCGCCCGGCATCTATTCTCCGGCGGTGACCGGGTCACCGCACATTCCTTCACCCGCGGGACACTGTGACCCGCGGGTGAAGACAGTTCCCGCAGGCTGGTAGGGCAGGGCGCTTTTTGCCCTCCTTCTGGAGGGCAGGGCGCTTTTTGCCTTCCAAAAAGAGGGCAGGGCGCTGCGCCCCGCTAAAACAGCCTAGCGGGAGTGCTAGTAGTGCAACTGTGGTTCATTTTTGGGGTGTGGGTCCCCCTGGATTGCTTTGGTTGATCTGTTGCAGGGCACCTCATTATAACACATTTTTCTTTTATAACACATTCCACAGGCTTCCACTGTTAGGATTTAAACCAGCGGCATCCCGTCCGTCAGTATGCTAACTACATCCGATTTAAGGGGTGGTGTGGGGGTGAGCAGCGTTCCAGGAAACAAGGGCGTGTGCCCCATTTTCCAGGAGTGGCAATGCCAGGGACTGCATCGACGGATGCAGTTTAGTGGCCTTGCAAG
Source organism: Taudactylus pleione (assembly GCA_031769625.1). NCBI lineage: Eukaryota > Metazoa > Chordata > Amphibia > Anura > Myobatrachidae > Taudactylus > Taudactylus pleione. Next base: position 10,893,600 of record JAUIMM010000154.1, read on the forward strand.
CAAGTCAATTGAGGCTTACTTAGCTGGCCAGTGGCCTGGCGCTGTCCACCATCGCGACCATAGACAACTAAAGGTCACGATAGTGATCCCAGCCTGCAGCCTCGGTTGCAGTGCTGGGGTCCTGATTAATTCCGGATCGCAACTGCAGTGTATGAAAATCAGCCGATGGTGCATACTTCGCATGCATATGCATAGAAGTGCGCTTGCGTGATTTTGCACTGCGATCACCTACACAGATACAAAGCCATCACAGATCAAGGGATGGGATGTCATCATTTGGGGGTGGTGATGGGAAATGGTGGGAGAAACACAGGCGTGCCTGTCTGTTTGAACCCCGTTGCATGGGCGTGCATAACTTAGCCACTGCGACGGCATACGCAGCTTGTGTACTCACTGTGTGCAACGAGCTTAGCAATTTATGAGTAAGGTCAGACCTGTTGTAATTGTGCATGAGTGGCCGATGTTATTCGATGTTCCTTATGTATGCTCAGGACTACAAGGTATTACGGATGTGAGATAGCGGTAGAGGGCGTCTCTATGCTGGATGTTCGACGGCTTTGCAATTGCATTATTTAGCATATTTTGTCAGCAGACCTGCACCTGCGTGCATAATCGCAGCCACAATCACAATAACGATCCGTAATGAATCAGGCCCTGGAATCGCAAAAGCAGTAGGGGGTGTCATACATCTGCTGCATTTGCATATTAGCAAGGATGGTATTGCAAATCTGCCTGTGTGCAGCTTTGTAATTCCGTCCGATGCTGAATTGGTTTCATGCCATATATTTTGTCTAACAGAAGGACAAAGATCAACCAAAGCGCTTAAATGACACTGGTAATGTCTATAGCTGCAGCAGTTAAAAATAAGGGGAATATGCAACCCAGCATGAAAACATATATGTCCATATATATTTTGTCTAGCTTGTAAGTCCTTCTTTTATGTATGCCTTGTTATCCCCACTGCCAGTGCTAAGGGGTACTGTGCATCCTTACAAATAAGCAATAAGAAGAAAAATTGAAACTACACATACAAATATTGGGCAAATTTTTCAATATTACTGATAACATTGTTGCATCGTGTTGCCAGTTTAATAGATGATCCCAAAATAGTTATATTTTGCTAAATTACTAACTTTTTTTGGAAAGAACTTGTAGGCTTATGAACTTCTCCTATTTGGTTGCATTTGACACAACAGTTTTCCTGCACCAGCTTGATATTAGTGGCAGTTTTACTTTACCAGTTAGTTTGTGCTGTTTGTGAAATCTGCTCATTCTGCTATCTACTACTGGGTTAGGTTTCGATAGCATATTGGGGATATCGTTAGGTTTTGGGAGGGAAGTTAGGGTTAGGCACAACTAGGGAGAAGGGTTAGGGTTAGGCACCACTGTGGGGGGGGGGGTGTTAAGGAGGGGCACTATGGGGGAGGATTAGGTTTAGGCATGAAGTGGGGAGACAGGTTTAGGCACTAACGGGGTGGGTTAGGGTGCTGGGTGGGGAGGGTTAGGGTTAGGTTACAAGAAGGGAGGGTTCGGAGGAGAAGGGGGGAGGGTAAAGTATATTTACCTGACCCCTATCGGGATACCAACCATCATGATGCTGCTCTCTGTATTTTGACAGGAGGCATCCCGACAGCAGAGTTTTCATACCGACTCCCTCTGACACATGCAAATCATTTTTCATTCATATAATCACATGAGCAGACAGGTCACCGACTTCTCAAAATCAGCGCACTCATCTCTTGTTGCTTAAGCCATTCTAATGTCTACAGGTTTTATCCTCGGTCACTTAAACATTTAGAATATCTTGATGAGCAATTGAATACAAAAAGGTGTTCATACCATAGTCAAATGTACTTTAAAAATTACACTCCAAACCAGGCCATGTTTAGTAGATTAAAGGTGACCAGGAATTAATTGACCCCTATGTATTTATGGGTTGCCTTGCAGCTATTTACTTCTCCTTACCAGACAATCCTTTAATACAGAAAAGAACTTGGATTCGACTTGACTTAAGTCTTTAAGTATGATAAGTCATGTTATTTCTCAGTATGGTTTAGTAAACATGTGAGTCTCAAATCAGAGATGGGCGTGGGTTACCTTTGTGATCAACACAAACATTTCTGACGTGACTTGCACAAGTGTCAGACCGACAGGCTGTCTCTGTGGATTTAGTTGTATAGTATTATTAGGAACCAAATGATTTCAGGCTTTATACTTCTGCTCTGTACACTTAGCATTTTATAGATGTGTAATTAAATTGTATTTCTCCTTCTTAAAGCACATTTATAAGCAGGGCAGGAAGAAGCATTAAAGCAAAAGGCTTTTCAGCTCCGTTATATCTTTTAAGATAAATATGGGGTAGTAGACAGGGTGGTTTATTACAACTATAAGTCATCTTTTAATTAATGCAACACATCAACACAGCAAAACTCTGTCTCAATGACATGTTTATTACTGAAATGCTAAATGCTTAGAGTACTATGCATATTGGTGCTGTTTTCTTCTAAGCTTTAGACAGCAGATCTGCAAATCACCTTTAAAGGAAAGTGCAATTGAATATTATATTATGCAACAAGTAAAACAGAAACGATAAAACATAAAGTAGTAGACACCTCCAATAGCTTCTAACTTAATAACACAGAGTACTGAGGCTACTTCCGTCAGGAAATTAACATGAGAAATATAGCAAAAAATATTTACAAAATTCCATGCTTTTGAGATACAGTCTAAACTTGGTGACTTGATTGACAATGGTAGTGACACTAGTTTACTTGCTAGGATGCAGAGATAAACATACAATATAAGGCCAAATGTAATAGGGTGAGAGATTAGAAAATGTGAGTGTTGTCTCACTTTTTAAACACGGTCAATGTAATAGAGTCCGAGAACAAAGCAAAAGAGCAAACTCTCATGTTTTTCAGACTCTCTCGATTTAAAATCTCATATAGATGTTTTCCCATTTTGAAGATAAAACTCCACCAATGTGACAGTTTACTGCTAAGCTCTCACAGTTTCTGAACTCTCACCCTATTACATTTGGCCCATAGGACGGGATGTATCAAGCATCACATTTTGGATGTGACCCATCCCACCACTTAAACGCATATAGGGCCTGATTCAGCTTGGATCGCAATTGCATCTGTTAATCCTTATGGAACCAACCTGTTAATAAATGAAAATACAGCCACAACCTTATCCGTGCATAGATACGCCCACATCTCTCTTCTCTTCTGCAAACATACATGCAGACCAGGGTACACATTGGGAACATCGGCCACCACTGACCACTTGCCACTAGGGGTGTGCACCGGCCACTTTTCGTGTTTTGTGTTTTGGTTTAGGATCTGGATCTTCTCTTTGTGTTTTGGATCTGGATTGGTTTTGCCAAAACCACCCTCCCGTGTTTTGGGTTCTGGGTTTTGTGTTTTGGATCTGTATTTTTTTGAAAAAAACCATAAAAACAGCTACAATCACAGAATTTGTGGGTTTTTCTGCTCCTATGCTATTATTAACCTCAATAACCTTAATTTCCACTCATTTCCAGTCTATTCTGAACACCTCACACCTCACAATAGTGTTTTTATGTCCAAAAGGTTGCACCAAGGTAGCTGGATGACTATGCTAAGCGACACGAGTGGGCAACGCAAACACGTGGCCCATCTAGGAGTGACACTGCAGTGGCAGACAGGATTGCAGTGTGAAAAACTAGGCCCCAAACAGTACATAATGCAAAGAAAAAAAAGAGGTGCAAGATGGAATTGTCCTTGGGCCCTCCCACCGACCTTTATGTTGTAAAAACAGGACATGCACACCTTAACAAACCAATCATTTCAGCGCCAGGGTCTGTCACACGACTGTGGCTGAAATGATTGGTTCGTTTGGGCCCCCACAAAACAAGCTGGCAATTAATCTGTCAATGCACAAACTGGCTCTACAGAGGCAAGATGTCGTCCTCATCCTCCTCATCCACTGATTCCTCACCCTCTTTAGTGTTGTGTACATCCTCATCCTCACAGAGTATTAATTCATCCCCGCTGGAATCCACCACCGCTGGTCCCTCTGTATGTTCTGGAGACTGGTCTCCCTGGAAGAGTTGATAATTCATTTTTATGAACATCATCTTCTCCACATTTTGTGGAAGCAACCTCCTACGCCTTTCGCTGACAAGGTTCCCGGCTGCACTAAACACTCTTTCAGACTACACACTGGAGGTGGGGCAACTCAGGTAAAATAGAGCCAGTTTGTACAGGGGCCTCCAAATTGCCTCTTTTCCTGCCAGTACAGGTACGGACTGTCTGACATGCCTACTTGGATGCTGTCACCGATGTAATCCTCCACCATTCTGTCAATGGTGACAGTATCATATGCAGTGACAGTAGACATGTCAGAAATTGTTGCCAGGTCCTTCAGTCCGGACGAGATGTCCAAACTTGGTCCTGCCTGCCCTGCATCACCACCAGCGGGTTGCTCAGGATACCTAAGTTTTTCCTGGCAGCCCCAGTTGCAGGAGAAAATGAAGAAGGAGCTGTTGACGTGTCAGGTTCCGCTTCAGCTGACAGTGTTTTCACCAGCAGGTCTTTGCACCTCTGCAGGCTTGTGTTGGCCGGAAAGAGAGACACCACATAGGCTTTAAACCTAGGATCAAGCACGGTGGCCAAAATGTCGTGGTCTGATTTTAACAGATTGACCACCCTGGAATCCTGGGAAAGCGAATGAAGGGCTTCATCCACAAGTCCCACATGCCGAGCGGAATCGCTCTGTCTTAGCTCCTCCTTCACTTTCTCCAGCTGCTTCTGCAAAAGCCTGATGAGGGGAATGACCTGACTGAAGCTGGCAGTGTCTGAACTGACTTCACGTGTGGCAAGTTCGAAGGGCTGGTGAACCTTGCACAACATGGAAATCATTCTCCACTGCGCTTGAGTCAGGTGCATACCCCCTCCTCTGCCTATGTCATAGGTGGATGTATAGGCTTGAATGGCCTTTTGCTGCTCCTCCATCCTCTGAAGCATATAGAGGGTTGAGTTCTACCGCGTCACAACCTCTCGCTTCAGGTGATGGTGGGGCAGGTTCAAGAGTGTTTGCTGGTGCTCCAGTCTTCGGCATGCAGTCGCTGAATAATGAAAGTGGCCAAAAAATTTTCGGGCCACTCAAAGCATCTCCTGCACGCCCCTGTCGCTTTTCTGAAAATTCTGCACCACCAAGTTTATTGTGTGAGCAAAACAGGGGGTGTGCTGGAATTTGCCCAGATGTAATGCCCGCACAATATTGGTGGCGTTGTCAGATATCACAAATCCCCAGGAGAGTCTAAGTGGGGTAAGCCACTGGGCGATGATTTCCCTCAGTTTCTCTAAGAGGTTGTCGGCGGTGTGCCTCTTACTGAAACTGGTGATACACAGCGTAGCCTGCCTTGGAACGAGCTGTGTTTCTGAGATGCTGCTACTGGTGACGCTGCTGTTGTTGCTGCGTAAGGTGATACATCTACCCAGTGGCTGTCACAGTCATATAGTCCTTAGTCTGCCCTGTTCCACTTGTCCACATGTCCATGGTTAAGTGGACATTGGGTACAACCGCATTTTTCAGGACACTGAGGACACTTTTTCTGACGTTTCTGTACAGTCTCGGTATCGCCTGCCTAGTGAAGTGAAATCTAGACGGGATTTGGAACTGGGGACACACTACCTCCATCAATTGTCTAAGTCCTACTGCACTAATGGCGGATACCGGATGCACGTCTTACACCATCATAGCAGTCAAGGCCTCAGTTATACAATTGCTTCAGGATGACTGCTGTGATGCTTCATTCTCCTTGCTAAGGACTGTTGGAGGGTCAATTGTTTAGTAAAAGTAGTGGTGTTCCTACTTCCTCTCTTGGATGATGAACGACTCCCAGCAGCAACAGCAGCAGTGGCAGCAGTAGGCGTAGCAATGCAGTATCCTCCGGAGGAATCCCGGATAGGAGAGTCAGTCATGCCAGTGACATGGCCTGCAGGACTGCTGCCGATCCTCACTAAGGAGAGAAATTGACGAGGAGGGAGTTGATGGTGTGGTTTGCAGGCGCTTGGATACAACTGGACAAAGGGATTTAGGTGTCCCTGACTGCTTACGGTGTTAGCCAAAGTTTCTGAACTTAACAGTAACTTTTTATGAACACGCTGCAGGTGACATAAAAGGGAGGTTGTTCCTAGGTGGTTAACATCCCTACCCCTACTTATTTCACCTTTACATATGGTACATATGGCAAGACAGTTGTTGTCCTGATTTGGATAGAAATATTGCCAGACCAAAGAGGTGGAATGTTTGGTCTTCTGCCCAGGCATGACCGTGATGGGCTTTTTCATTCCACGGACAACAACTGTCTCCCCCGGAGCCTGATTTAAACAAACCACATCACCATCAGAATCCTCCTCGCCAGCTTCCTCCTCAGCGCCAGCTACACCAGTATCCTCATCCTGTTGTACTTCAACAGTGACATCTTCAATTTGCATATCAGCAAGTGGATTGTGGGTGCTCCTTTCAGCACTTACAGAGGGCGTGCAAATGGTGGAAAGAGCCACCTCTTCCCGTTCAGTGATGGGAAGGTCAGGCATCGCAACCGCCACCACACTTGGACTCTCCTTGGGGATTTGTGATATCTTCTTAGAACGCACAGTTCTTCGCTGTGCTTTTGCCAGCTTAACTCATTTGATTTTTTTAGTGGGATGAGGGCTTCCATCGTCATGTGAAGCTAAACCACTAGTCATGAACATAGGGAAAGACTGTCACGTCTGAGACTGGAGTAGAAGACGTGGAGGACCTAAGTTGTGGGAGGAAGCAGAGACGAGGGGCCTGGATATATGCTCTCCTCATCCACAGGTCTTGAGTATTGGCGAGACCTGGGCAAAGGTGCGGAATCTAACCCACAGGATGGTGTTTGCCAGTGACCCCCCCAATTGAGATTTGGGCTTAGCTGCACCCCGTGAGCAGGTCGCGGTCCTTTGACCAGGTACCCAAGCCCTGTGGGAATAGAGACCCAACACCTGTGGCCCAGAGAGGTGATGCCTGGATAGGCACTAGTAATACCCTAACCGTACAATAACTATATCTTGACACATGGATATCAAGTGGAGACTCACGGTTACTTGAGAAATCGCCAGAGACAGAGGGCACACAGGTAGGGATGGTATACACTGCTGCACGGATATTCACCAGAGACGGGAGGCACACAGGTGGAGATGGTATACACTGCTGCACGATATTCACCAGAGGCGGGAGGCACACAGGTGGAGGTGGTATACACTGCTGCACAATATTCACCAGAGACGGGAAGCACACAGGTGGAGATGGTATACACTGCTGCACAATATTCACCAGAGACGGGAGGCACACAGGTGGAGATGGTATCACTGCTGCTGTAAGAAAGGTTTAGGAACCTGGACCGGGAACTCACTAAGGCACGCTAGGAGACAATCGTTGTTCAGGCAACTTCCTGGAACCTGTGGAACAGTTATATACCCAGGGGAACCCTTTGATAGGTGCACAGCATCAGCTGATCACTCACCTATCCTGGGAAGAAGATGCTGTCACATGGGCCGACTGTCATGGCGGCGCCCATGTCCAGAATTGTGATGCCAGACACCAGCCCACCAGGAAGCCACTGCATGCAGGGAGAATACTCAGCTTCTCCCCCGCCGCCGCGCCAGCTGCCCGACCACCCAGGATGACAGGGGAAGCCGGCGGCGCGGTAAGCGGGAGCCGATCCCCGGCTGAGCCCTGACAAAGACCTTAGCCGTTTCTTGCCACTCCATGTCGTAAATGGCATATTGGCAAGTTTACGTTTCTCCTCAGATGAGTTAAATGTTTTTTTTAAGGTCATTTTCCTGAACTTTGTCATTTGGAATAGTATATGCCCTCTACTATGACATTGGGCATCGGCCTTGACAGATGACGTTGATGGCATGTTATCGTCTATGTCATGACTAGTGGCAGCAGCTTCAGCACTAGGAGGAAGTGGTTCTTGATCTTTCCCTATTTTATTTTTATCGGAGAAAGTTTGCTCCTCCATTTATGTTATCTTGATATATACGTGCGGCTAAGGCGCACACAAACACAGAAAATAATTTTTTATTTTTGTTGGAGACTAGTGCACTTTGTGGGTTACACCACCCTTTAAGAAATGAGCCAGCCTGCTCTTTACTTATGGGACTCAGGCGCACGATTGGCGCTGCTCCTTTGTAGATGCATGTACAGCTACAGTGCACACAATTCATAAAGACAGAAAAAAAAGAAGAATTTTTTATTTTTTTGGAGCGCACTTTGAGGGTTACACCATCCTTTAACAGACAGACGCACGTTTGGCGCTGCTGCTTTGAGGATGCACGTACAGTGCAGACAATTCACAAACACAGAAAAAAATATATATATTTTGGAGTGCACTTTGGGGATTACGGCACCCTTTAACGGATGAGCCAACCGGCCCTTTACTTATGACATAGGCGCACACTTGGCGCTGCTCCTTTGTTGATGCACGTGCAGCCACAGTGCACACAGTTCACAAACACAGAAAATATTTTTTTATTTTGTTTGGAGTGCACTGTGGGGGTTACAGCACCCTTTAATGGTCAAGCCAGCCGGCCCTTTACTTATGACACAGGTGCACGCTTGACGCTACTTTGTTGATGCACGTGCGGCTACTGTGCACACAATTCACAAACACAAAAAAATATATTTTTTATTTTTTTTGGAGTGCACTTTGGGGATTACAGCACCCTTTAACGGACAAGCCAGCCAGCCTTTTACTTATGGGACACAGGCGCACGCTTAGCGCTGCTCCTTTGTTGATGCACGTGCAGCCACAGTGCACACAATTCACAAACACAGAAAATAATATTTTATTTTGTTTGTGGTGCACTTTTTTGTGGGTTACACCACCCTTTAACAGACGAGCCAGCCGGCCCTTTACTTATGACACAGACGCACGCTTGGCGCTACTTTGTTGATGCACGTGCAGCCACAATGCACACAATCCACAAACACAGAAAATACATTTTTATTTTGTTTGGAGTGCACTTTGGGGGTTACAGCACCCTTTAACGGTCAAGCCAGCCGGCTCTTTACTTATGACACAGGCGCACTCTTGGCGCTACTTTGTTGATGCACATGCAGCTACTGCACACAAAATTCACAAAGACAAAAATATATATATTTTTTTTGGAGTGCACTTGGGCTTACAGCACCCTTTAATGGACAAGCCAGCCGACCCTTTACTTATGGGACACAGGCGCACACTTGGCGCTGCTCCTTTGTTGATGCACGTGCAGCCACAGTGCATACAATTCACAAACACAGAAAATATTTTTTTATTTTGTTTGGAGTGCACTTTGGGGGTTACACCACCCTTAAACAAACGAGCCAGCCGGCCCTTTACTTATGACACAGGTGCACGCTTGGCCCTACTTTGTTGATGCACATGCGGCTACTGCATGCACAATTCACAAACACAAAAAAATATATATATATTGTTATTGGAGTGCCCTTTGGGGGTTACAGCACCCTTTAACGGACAAGCCAGCTGGCCCTTCACTTATGGGACACAGGCGCACACTTGGTGCTGCTCCTTTGTTGATGCATGTGCAGCCACAGTGCACACAATTCACAAACACAGAAAATAATTTTTTATTTTGTTTGGAGTGCACTTTGGGGGTTACAGCACCCTCTTACGGTCAAGCCCGCCGGCCCTTTACTTATGACACAGGCGCACGCTTAGTGTTACTTTGTTGATTCACAAACACAATTCACAAACACAAAAAAAAATTTTTTTTTTTGGAGTGCACTTTGGGGAGCACCCCTGATGCACAGATCAACCCCTGGACAACACTACCTCACCCCTCTATGACTACAGCCTTTATGGGACACTGCACAACACAGTCCAGCCAGCCCCTATAGACTTTGGAGTGGACACAGCCCCTATGACTGCAACTGACTGCACAACACAGCCCAGCCAGCCCCTATGACAGCAGCACAACACAGCCCAGCCAGCCCCTATGGACAACAGCAGAACAACACAGCCCAGTCAGCCCCTATGGACTGAGTGGTCACAGCCCCTATGGACAACAGCAGCATAATACAGCCCAGCCAGCCCTAGCTCCCTCCCTCCCTCTTCGCTGTCCACAGCCGGAGTGAGAAATGGTGCCGACGCGGGGACCTTTTATAGAATCCAAAACCCGTGAGATCCGGAAGGCGGGATGATGACGTTTTGCCTCGATTTCAGATCCGAGTCAGGGAAAAGTCGAGCCTGACTCGGATACGACTCGGATCGGGGGGGCTCGGGGGGGTTCGGATTTCAGAAATCCTAACTCGCTCATCCCTAATATCGGCGTCGGCATTATGCTGGGCGGCGGGATTACGGCGTCGGTATATCGACAGCCGACATCCCTTCTGCTGCCAATATAACTACATCTGCGTATAAACACTTAGATTGCTGGTGGGATTATCTGCTAGGGGGCACCAGTCAATATTTTGCCTACGACACCAAATTGGCTAGGGTCGACTCTGTTGAGAAATGTAGCTATCACCACCTATCACTAGAATTGTGTGTTGTGACTTTATTGTAGAGTGCTTGGGTTATTTGCACTGTGATTTAGAGAAGCAGTAATATAGACACAATGGCACACCTTCTGGGTATTGTATGGGCACCTTCAACTTCTATAAAAGTCTTTTCATATGTCTCACAGTCATAAATTGTACAGATTGATCTTCCACCCTTGTCTGATACAGAAACTATGCAAACGACATAAGCTTTCTTTACATCTGGCAGAAAAATGTCTGAGGCAGTGACCTCATTCAGCAATTAAAGAAGAGAAAAACAAAACAAATAAACACAATGTTTGCATTGCACAGGTCTCACATCCAGCCAAGCTGGTATAGGCAGTGCAGCTTACCCATTCACATACACAGTGCTCTGCCAAGATGATTACAAAGTGAGTGGGTACATCATGTTCAGTTTCAGAGATGACTCGTTGACAGTGGGATAAAGCATTATGCTAATTTATTGTTCTATAAGTAACTGACTGCATAGATCTGAGAATAGAACTCCCGTGTACAGTATGATTACACATCTATTGGAACTAATAAGAACCATAGTCAACAAAAGAAATACTGTAAGTAATCTGATCCAGCGGTGGATGCAGAGGCGATGTTGGATGCAAGCGGCCAGTGTTTTCAGCCTGTGCATGCCCCGATGGTTACTGCCGGGAGACGCAGTATGATTTTGGCCACGAGAGCTGTGGATTTCAGTGGACGTCTCTGGGGGTGGCTAGCCAGATGCGGACGTGTCATTGACAGTGACTGCGTCTAAAGATACATTAGCACTGACACAAGGCGTCATGTTCAGATAGCGAAATTGCTCCTGTGATACAACTGGTAATAGCTTCGATGTTGCGATTGATGGTGTGTCTAAATATGCAACAAGGCTGAATAGCACCAGTGGCCATTTCAGTAGGTTCAGAATCAATTGCAGCATTAGCATAAAGATGCAGATGTGGTTGCAGAAAAAGATGCGGACGTGCATGCGTGTATCCCTTAATCAGAACCAATACACGGTACGACTTGACACAATGAATAAAAGGAGTTATTTTAAAATTTGGTGTTTAATATATATGTAAAAACAATATAAAATAACCAAGCACCTGTGCACATAGCCTGGTCTGGTTACAGCTGATGTGGGAGTATGAACAGCATAAGCCACTATCTGCACCATGGTAGGCTGGGCTGATCATATTATAATAACAGAGAAGCCTGGAGTCTGGCATCCCTTGTCATAGTGGGACACAGCCCCAGCCTGATAAGCACAGCCTGCCAGTAATAGGAAATGTGCCCCAGGAATAATGACCCCCATGCTGATAGTACAATGACTCATGCCAATATGGCTGTCAGTGAGCGTTAGGGTAATTATTGTTTTTATTTCTAAGTAAAAAATCTATTTTAATATTTGGCTCTAGTACCCAGACTAGTGTCACCACACCCATGGCTGACAAAACAGATTGATACTTGTAGAACTATAAGTGCAAGCAAACTATGACATCCAACGCTAGCTTACACCTGTGCCAAATGATAAAATGCTTAAAAAACAAAAACCTCACCCGTAGTCATTTGAATAAACACTCCCACATTCCTACACATAATTATACTCATAAAGCCTATGGAATGTTCTAAACCATCTGTTGGCTGAGAACCGTGAAATGTGCTTGTCCTGTTTTAAAGCATTTACGAAATAATAAGATAAATAAAAACACAAGGGGAGATGTATCAAGCCTTGGAGACAGATAAGGTAGAGAAGTTGCCCAAAGAAACCAATCAGCTTTTAACTGTCATTTCATAGACTGTTCTAGATAGATGATAGCCAGAAACTGATTGATTGCTTTGGGCAACTTCTCCTCTTTATTTCTCTCCAATACATCTCCCTCAAAGAGAGGTAAATTTTGGCAGAAAAAAATAGCTATTTATTTAAATGTTACTAGAAGAGAAACTGTATGGTGGCAACAAAAGGACGGCGAGAACCAGAGCATGCCATCAATGCACCGCCCAGGGTGCATATGGTGATCAAACATAATCAGGGTAACTCTGAGTCTGTGGATGACAGAATGATGGAGATAGAATAATTGAAACGCTCTCTTCCGTATTCCCTGGCTTCTGAAAAAGTCTGTAATATAATCCCTGGATTAGATGGGATTTAATGATATAATCAAATCCCAGTATGATGATATAATCAAGCAATGTCCTCTCCCGCTCCCAGCTACACCAAATATTAGGGAGACTTTTGGCTTAGTCCTCCCCACCCCCTACCTATTTGAGCCCCTACAGTGCTGAAGACGAGTCCCACTCTTGCTTAGCACTGATGCACTTATGTAGACGTTTAGTACAGGAAGTGCATGCACAGACAAGTATTGCCCAATGAAGATATTGTACATCATTTTTTGAGTTATAGAGTCATGCAGATCATCTTTATTTTCAACTCTTTATCAGGCCATATCAATTTAAAGTAAAAACAAACAGCTGTTTGTTTATATGGCTATTTGTTATACATTTTTTGTATTATGTATATCCATGGTTATATAATCAGCATTAGATTACATTAGTCATCTTGCTAATGATAACCTACTGTACAGTAACTTGAAAGTTCTGCGGTAGAAGGAAAACAATTAATACACCACAAACTCACAAGTTCATGTCTGAAGTACTTATGAAGACAAATGTTTCTATTAATTGATTAGTAATATCTAGGACTAATACAAATGGTATGCTCTGGGGACTCCTGTTATCATTTTATCAGGAATGTGTGATGCACTTAAGCAGTTAATATTGTGTGATATCCTGTTAAAATAAGATCATTCTACAAAAGGGCATAGAGGCCAATGACATTTTGAATAAAGTTTATTTAAATAAAAAACAAAACAGTAGTTTGAGGAGTGACAGTTGGAGCCGTTGTGAGGATAGAGCTGAAGACCCCATGGAGCAGAGATGAGCAGGTGACAGAGTGTAAGCAGGAGGGAGAGACACAGCAGTGGGAGAGCAACAGAAGTAGAATAGAGTCAATTTAAGAACTGTATGGTGTCAAATATTGATCCTGCTGACACCCTCAGCTAAGAGTGCTCAGCATGTGTCAGAGACAAGACTTTATACCTTTGTCTGATTCACCTTCATCTGAGGGGACACTGGCTCAGCAACGTTCATTGGACTGGGTGAGATAAATCCTTTAAATATATATTTCGAAATCTGCTCCACTGCAGAGGACTTTATCCTATAGATGCTATACCCATACACAGGGCCGGTGCAAGGTTTCCAGGCACCCTAGGCAACATTTCAGCAACTGCCCCTGCTCCCTCCAATTCATAATATGCCACGCATCAGTGGCCCAGTACCAAATAAAATGATTTTTAGTCAGTGTGATAGGCAAAACCAGTGCTGGTAGCTGCCAATCAAAAAATATGTGGACAAGAAGAAGCGCAGCCCTGTCCCCCACCACATAACTGGACATAAGGGTGACATATAGGCACAAATTGCTTAATTTCATTTTTGCTGAATTTCTCAATAAGAAACCTTTGGCCCACGGGTGCCATTGAAAAAATGCTGTTACTCTACTGTGCCTTGATTCGAAAAAGTTTGTGAACCACTGCCCTAACCCCAATACTTTTTTGTTGGGATACCGGCACTGGGAATCTGACTGGTGTCGGGATTCCAGGCACCAGCAATCTGAGATCTGGCATCCCGACAGCCGGGATATGAACTACAGCACATCCCAAATAACAAGATAACACACTGGATTTGACACAAATTATGCAACTTCACCATCCAGGAAACCCAATAGAATCAATGATACAGTAACAATGCCTCAAGTATACAGAAGGGGCAATAATCCCCGAGAATTTACTGATGTCCCTGTAATTTATAGGGGGAGGGGCCCTACATTGCACACCCTAAGCACAATGTGAGGTGCTACTTGCTGAGACTTGTAGTGCTGCAAGCAAAAAAAAGACAGATGCAAGTGCAAACTGCAATTTACCTATGACTTCAGATGGAAAGTGAACATCTGTAACACATGGATTGAAAATTTAAGAAGCAGTTAGAAAGATGTTAACTTGCTGCTGAAATAAACCTAATAGAAAGTCAATTTTTACTATTTGTCTTCTTTATTCCACACTGCACTCTCCTACAGATCTAGGCCCTCATTCAGAGCCGTACGCTCTGAGCAGAGCGCACACTCTGAATGAGGGACGCCCTCCATGAAAATGGAGCGTCCTCCTGGACGCTCGTATAGCTGTGGGTCACCACCCACAGCCTATACGAGCGTGCATTTTGATGGCTGCGATGGTCGTGACCATCGCGACCATCGAAACTGCGAGCCGGAGCCTGCGGTTGAGGTTTTCAACCGCAAGCTCCGGAGTGATTTTGGCTCTATCAGAGCCAAAATCACTCCCACTGACATCACTAGTGATGTCAGTGGGCCGGCTTCTGACGGGAGGCGTTCCCGTGGGAACGCCCCCGTCAGGGAGGCACGCCCACCAAAGGGGGCGTGCTGTCAATCAACATCGACAGCATGCCCCCTTTGATCAGAGTCCTTCGCTCGTCGCGTCTGGCGCATGCGCACGACGGAGCTCCCTCCATCGTGCGCATGCTCAGTGCATAACATCGACCCACTTGCGAGCGGACAGCCGCTCGCGAGTGGGTCTGAATCAGGCCCCTAATCCGCTATTCAGGCAGCCTAAAAGGATAAATAAATGCTGTAGTTCTCACCACCTGCAGCAACTCTTCTGCCAACCTTAGAACTCCTGCGCTGCCCAGGATTCTAGGCACCAGAGTACTGTCGGTGTAACAGGAATTGCTCTCCGTATCTAGGGGTGTGTGAGCTGTGTGGCCGCACAGAGCGCAGCTCTCTGTGGGCGGCACCAGCACTCACCCATGGGCCCTGCATCTGGCTAGCAGGGTGCCTAAAAATGGCACCCTGCAGCCAGAATCCCTACAGCCACTGGCATCACAAGGGAGGTGCGGGCCACACCCGAGTGTCTCCAGCCGAGGGGTGACACCAAAGTGCTAGCTCCCCCTCAGTGACAGGAGCCGGGTGCTGCATTACATGAAGCACTTGGCTCCTAGCACAGTGAGGGAGCTGGCACTTCACACAGGCTGGTCCCCGGGGGCAGCCTGCACCTCCGGCACCATCGATTAAAAAAAAAAAAAACGGGGTTCGGGCTGCGTGGCCATGCCCACCCACAAAGCCATGTCCCCTTATTTTCTGGCGCTGAATACAGGCTCCACGTCCCTGCCCACACCGGGTGCAATGTGAGGTAGGTACACTGCCTGCAGCATCCTCAGGACGCTTCAGAGATTCAAAATTGTTTCTCTTGCAGCATTGTTGTAATCACCAGCAATTGTGGCACCGCCCCCTTCAATATGATGTCACGTGGAGGGATGTGGCCTGCACTGGGAGCACTAGTAGCGGTGCTGCTCCAAAGCTCCAGGATTCCAGTCAGCAGTGGCATAACTATAGGTAGTGGAGGGGGTGTGCTTGCTATAGGGCCCGGAGGCTTAGGGGCCCGCCAACGAACAAGCAACCCACTGCACCCTGCAGACTTTTTTTTTATTTCCCACTATTTAAACTCAGCTGCCCGCGGGGAAATGCAGGATGGACGGACGGTGGCTCTGTGTCACTCACTGACACTGTTCGGCTTCCACCCGACATGCATAGCTACTGGTCTCATGAGATGATGACATCATCATCTCTCAAGTCTCTCTCTTCTTTGGACTGTAGGCAGGGACTAGTAGTGGGAGGGTCGTGTGGCACAGCAGGCCAGAGCCATAACTAGACTTTTTGGTGCCCTGTGCCAGAAAGAGCATTGTCGCCCCCCTCATTTTTCAAAGGGACATAATGCACCCAAAAAAGGGCCATGGCTTTATGGGGAAGGGCCAGGGAAGAGATAGGAGAGGCCAGGAGATGCTGGGGATGAAATAAGAGGAAGCTACAAGCAAGAATGATAATAAACAGAAATTTGACAGGCCCAAACAGCACCCCCTGACCTGTGGTGCCCTGTGCGATGGCACCGGGCGCAATACCCTAGCTACGGCTTTGAAGCAGGCAGTGGCTCCAGAGTGGCGCCGGTGTTTAAAGGAGTGACTGTCTGAGTGAAACAAACTGTGCTGCTGCAGCTACTGACAGTCTGCTCATAAAGCTAATTTAAAATGTATTTATAAATATAATATGCCCATTAATATTATATATATTATATACATTAACATGTATATACCTATATACAGTATATGTTTTAGGGGTGAGCGGGTTCGGATTTCTGAAATCCGAACCCCCCCGAGCCCCCCCGATCCGAGGCCGATCCGAGTCAGGCTCGACTTTTCCCGCCTGACTCGGATCTGAAATCGAGGCAAAACGTCATCATCCCGCCTTCCGAGTCTCGCGGGTTTTGGATCCTATATAAGGTACCCGCGTCGGTGCCATTTTCTCACTTGGCTGTGGACAGTGAAGAGGGAGGGTGGGAGTTAGGGCTGGCTGGGCTGTGTAGTGTAGTGTAGTGCAGAGTAGTGTTGTGCTGTGCTGTGCTGCGCTGGGCTGCTGCTGTCCACTACTTCAAAGTCCATAGGGGCTGGCTGTGTTGTGCTGTGCTGCTGTTGTTAATAGGGGCTGTGTCCACTACTTCAAAGTCCATAGGGCTGGCTGGACTGTGTTGTGCAGTCAGTTCTCCATAGGGGCTGTGTCCACTCCAAAGTCCTGTGCAGTGTCCCAGTCCTAAAGGGGTGCTGTAGTGTTGTCCAGGGGGTGCTCTGTCCATCAGGGGTGCTCCCATTAAGTGCTAAAAAAATAATATATTTTCTGTGTTTGTGAATTGTGTGCGCAGTAGCCGCACGTGCACCAACAAAGTAGTGCCAAGCGTGCGCCTTTGTCATAAGTAAAGGGCCAGCTGGCTTTACCGTTAAAGGGTGCTCTAACCCCCAAAGTACACTCCAGTCCAAACCAAAAAAAAAATTATTTTCTGTGTTTGTGAATTGTGTGCGCAGTAGCCGCACGTGCATCAACAAAGTAGTGCCAAGCGTGCGCCTGTGTCATAAGTAAAGGGCCGGCTGGCTTGACCGTTAAAGGGTGCTGTAACCCCCAAAGTACACTCCAGTCCAAACCAAAAAATAAATTATTTTCTGTGTTTGTGAATTGTGTGCGCAGTAGCCGCACGTGCATCAACAAAGTAGTGCCAAGCGTGCGCCTGTGTCATAAGTAAAGGGCCGGCTGGCTTGACCGTTAAAGGGTGCTGTAACCCCCAAAGTACACTCCAGTTCAAACCAAAAAAATAATTATTTTCTGTGTTTGTGAAATGTGTGCGCTGTAGCCGCACGTGCATCAACAAAGTAGTGCCAAGCGTGCGCCTGTGTCATAAGTAAAGGGCCGGCTGGCTTGACCGTTAAAGGGTGCTGTAACCCCCAAAGTACACTCCAGTCCAAACCAAAAAATAAATTATTTTCTGTGTTTGTGAATTGTGTGCGCAGTAGCCGCACGTGCATCAACAAAGTAGTGCCAAGCGTGCGCCTGTGTCATAAGTAAAGGGCCGGCTGGCTTGACCGTTAAAGGGTGCTGTAACCCCCAAAGTACACTCCAGTCCAAACCTAAAAAAAAAATATTTTCTGTGTTTGTGAATTGTGTGCGCAGTAGCCGCACGTGCATCAACAAAGTAGTGCCAAGCGTGCGCCTGTGTCATAAGTAAAGGGCCGGCTGGCTTGACCGTTAAAGGGTGCTGTAACCCCCAAAGTACACTCCAGTCCAAACAAAAAAAAAAAGTTATTTTCTGTGTTTGTGAATTGTGTGCGCAGTAGCCGCACGTGCATCAACAAAGTAGTGCCAAGCGTGCGCCTGTGTCATAAGTAAAGGGCCGGCTGGCTTGACCGTTAAAGGGTGCTGTAACCCCCAAAGTACACTCCAGTCCAAACCAAAAAATAAATTATTTTTTGTGTTTGTGAATTGTGTGCGCAGTAGCCGCACGTGCATCAACAAAGTAGTGCCAAGCGTGCGCCTGTGTCTTAAGTAAAGGGCCGGCTGGCTTGACCGTTAAAGGGTGCTGTAACCCCCAAAGTACACTCCAGTCCAAACCAAAAAAAAAATTATTTTCTGTGTTTGTGAATTGTGTGCGCAGTAGCCGCACGTGCATCAACAAAGTAGTGCCAAGCGTGCGCCTGTGTCATAAGTAAAGGGCCGGCTGGCTTGACCGTTAAAGGGTGCTGTAACCCCCAAAGTACACTCCAGTCCAAACCAAAAAAAAAATTATTTTCTGTGTTTGTGAATTGTGTGCGCAGTAGCCGCACGTGCATCAACAAAGTAGTGCCAAGCGTGCGCCTGTGTCATAAGTAAAGGGCCGGCTGGCTTGACCGTTAAAGGGTGCTGTAACCCCCAAAGTACACTCCAGTCCAAACCAAAAAAAAAATTATTTTCCGTGTTTGTGAATTGTGTGCGCAGTAGCCGCACGTGCATCAACAAAGTAGTGCCAAGCGTGCGCCTGTGTCATAAATAAAGGGCCGGCTGGCTTGACCGTTAAAGGGTGCTGTAACCCCCAAAGTACACTCCAGTCCAAACCAAAAAAAAAAATATTTTCTGTGTTTGTGAATTGTGTGCGCAGTAGCCGCACGTGCATCAACAAAGTAGTGCCAAGCGTGCGCCTGTGTCATAAGTAAAGGGCCGGCTGGCTTGACCGTTAAAGGGTGCTGTAACCCCCAAAGTACACTCCAGTCCAAACCAAAAAAAAAATTATTTTCCGTGTTTGTGAATTGTGTGCGCAGTAGCCGCACGTGCATCAACAAAGTAGTGCCAAGCGTGCGCCTGTGTCATAAATAAAGGGCCGGCTGGCTTGACCGTTAAAGGGTGCTGTAACCCCCAAAGTACACTCCAGTCCAAACCAAAAAAAAAAATATTTTCTGTGTTTGTGAATTGTGTGCGCAGTAGCCGCACGTGCATCAACAAAGTAGTGCCAAGCGTGCGCCTGTGTCATAAGTAAAGGGCCGGCTGGCTTGACCGTTAAAGGGTGCTGTAACCCCCAAAGTACACTCCAGTCCAAACCTAAAAAAAAAATATTTTCTGTGTTTGTGAATTGTGTGCGCAGTAGCCGCACGTGCATCAACAAAGTAGTGCCAAGCGTGCGCCTGTGTCATAAGTAAAGGGCCGGCTGGCTTGACCGTTAAAGGGTGCTGTAACCCCCAAAGTACACTCCAGTCCAAACAAAAAAAAAAAGTTATTTTCTGTGTTTGTGAATTGTGTGCGCAGTAGCCGCACGTGCATCAACAATGTAGTGCCAAGCGTGCGCCTGTGTCATAAGTAAAGGGCCGGCTGGCTTGACCGTTAAAGGGTGCTGTAACCCCCAAAGTACACTCCAGTCCAAACCAAAAAATAAATTATTTTCTGTGTTTGTGAATTGTGTGCGCAGTAGCCGCACGTGCATCAACAAAGTAGTGCCAAGCGTGCGCCTGTGTCTTAAGTAAAGGGCCGGCTGGCTTGACCGTTAAAGGGTGCTGTAACCCCCAAAGTACACTCCAGTCCAAACCAAAAAAAAAAATATTTTCTGTGTTTGTGAATTGTGTGCGCAGTAGCCGCACGTGCATCAACAAAGTAGTGCCAAGCGTGCGCCTGTGTCATAAGTAAAGGGCCGGCTGGCTTGACCGTTAAAGGGTGCTGTAACCCCCAAAGTACACTCCAGTCCAAACCAAAAAAAAAATTATTTTCTGTGTTTGTGAATTGTGTGCGCAGTAGCCGCACGTGCATCAACAAAGTAGTGCCAAGCGTGCGCCTGTGTCATAAGTAAAGGGCCGGCTGGCTTGACCGTTAAAGGGTGCTGTAACCCCCAAAGTACACTCCAGTCCAAACCAAAAAAAAAATTATTTTCCGTGTTTGTGAATTGTGTGCGCAGTAGCCGCACGTGCATCAACAAAGTAGTGCCAAGCGTGCGCCTGTGTCATAAGTAAAGGGCCGGCTGGCTTGACCGTTAAAGGGTGCTGTAACCCCCAAAGTACACTCCAGTCCAAACCAAAAAAAAAAATATTTTCTGTGTTTGTGAATTGTGTGCGCAGTAGCCGCACGTGCATCAACAAAGGAGCAGCGCCAAGCATGCGCCTGTGTCCCATAAGTAAAGAGCCGGCTGGCTCATTTCTTAAAGGCTGGTGTAACCCACAAAGTGCACTACTCTCCAGCAAAAATAAAAAAATATTTTCTGTGTTTAGCCGCACGTATATATCAAATCGATATAACATAAATGGAGGACCAAACTTTCTCCGATAAAAATAAAATAGAGAAAGATCAAGAACCACTTCCTCCTAGTGCTGAAGCTGCTGCCACTAGTCATGACATAGACGATAACATGCCATCAACGTCGTCTGCCAAGGCCGATGCCCAATGTCATAATAGAGGGCACATACAATCCCAAATGACAAAGTTAAGGAAAATGACCTTGAAAAAAAACATTTAAATCAGCTGAAGAGAAACGTAAACTTGCAAATATGCCATTTACGACACGGAGTGGCAAGGAACGGCTAAGGTCGATCCCTAGTATGTTCATGACTAGTGGTTCAGCTTCACATGACGATGGAAGCCCTCCTCCCACTAAAAAAATCAAAACAGTTAAGCTGGCTAAAGCACAGTGAAGAACTGTGCTTTCTAAGAAGATATCACAAATCCCCAAGGAGAGTCGAAGTGTGGTGGTGGTTGCGATGCCTGACCTTCCCAGCACTGGACGGGAAGAAGTGGCTCTTTCAACCATTTGCACGCCCCCTGCAAGTGCTGAAAGGAGCACCCACAGTCCACTTGCTGATATGCAAATTGAAGATGTCACTGTTGAAGTACAACAGGATGAGGATACTGGTGTAGCTGGCGCTGAGGAGGAAGTTGGCGAGGAGGATTCTGATGGTGATGTGGTTTGTTTAAATCAGGCTCCGGGGGAGACAGTTGTTGTCCGTGGGATGAAAAAGCCCATCATGGTCATGCCTGGGCAGAAGACCAAGCATTCCACCTCTTTGGTCTGGCAATATTTCTATCCAAATCCGGACAACAACTGTCTTGCCATATGTACCTTATGTAAAGGTGGAATAAGTAGGGGTAGGGACGTTAACCACCTAGGAACATCCTCCCTTATACGGCACCTGCAGCGCGTTCATAATAAGTTACTGTCAAGTTCAGAAACTTTGGCTAAGACCGTAAGCAGTCCAGGGACACCTAAATCCCGTTGTCCTGTTGTATCCAAGCGCCTGCAAACCACACCATCAACTCCCTCCTCGTCAATTTCCTCCTTTGTCAGGATCGGAAGTAGTCCTGCAGGCCATGTCACTGGCATGACTGACTCTCCTATCGGGGATTCCTCCGGAGGATCCTGCATTGCTACGCCTCCTGCTGCCGCTGCTGCTGTTGCTGCTGCTGGGAGTTGTTCATCATCCCAGAGAGGAAGTAGGAACACCACTACTTTTACTAAACAATTGACCCTCCAACAGTCCTTAGCGAGGAGGATGAAGTGCGACAGCAGTTATCCTGAAGCAAAACATATAACTGAGGCCTTGACTGCTATGTTGGTGTTAGACGTGCATCCGGTATCCGCCATTAGTGCAGTGGGATTTAGACAATTGATGGAGGTAGTGTGTCCCCGGTTCCAAATCCCATCTAGATTCCACTTCACTAGGCAGGCGATACCGAGACTGTACAGAAACATCAGAAAAAGTGTCCTCAGTGTCCTGAAAACTGCGGTTGTACCCAATGTCCACTTAACCACAGACATGTGGACAAGTGGAACAGGGCAGACTAAGGACTATATGACTGTGACAGCCAACTGGGTAAATGTATCACCTTACGCAGCAACAACAGCAGCGTCACCAGTAGTAGCATCTCAGAAACGCCAGCTCGTTCCAAGGCAGGCTACGCTGTGTATCACCGGTTTCAGTAAGAGGCACAGCGCCGACAACCTCTTAGAGAAACTGAGGGAAATCATCGCCCAGTGGCTTACCCCACTAAGACTCTCCAGTGGATTTGTGATATCTGACAATGCCACCAATACTGTGCGGGCATTACATCATTTAGCTCACACAATAAACTTGGTGGTGCAGAATTTTCTGAAAAGCGACAAGGGCGTGTAGGAGACGCTTTGGGTGGCCTCAAAAATTTCTGGCCACTTTCGCCATTCAGCAACTGCGTGCCGAAGACTGGAGCACCAGCAAACACACTTGAACCTGCCCCGCCATCACCTGATGCAAGAGGTTGTGACGCAGTGGAACTCAACCCTCTCTTCATGCTTCAGAGAATGGAGGAGCAGCAAAAGGCCATTCAAGCCTATACATCCACCTATGACATAGGCAAAGGAGGGGGTATGCACCTGACTCAAGCGCAGTGGAGAATGATTTCCGTGTTGTGCAAGGTTCTCCAGCCCTTCGAACTTGCCACATGTGAAGTCAGTTCAGACACTGCCAGCTTGAGTCAGGTCATTCCCCTCATCAGGCTTTTGCAGAAGCAGCTGGAGAAAGTGAAGGAGGAGCTAAGACGGAGCGATTCCGCTCGGCATGTGGGACTTGTGGATGAAGCCCTTCATTCGCTTTGCCAGGATTCCAGGGTTGTCAATCTGTTGAAATCAGACCACGACATTTTGGCCACCATGCTCGATCCTAGGTTTAAAGTGGTGTCTCTCTTTCCGGCCGACACAAGCCTGCACTGTCAGCTGAAGCAGAACGTGACACGTCAACAGCTCCTTCTTCATTTTCTCCTGCAACTGGGGCTGCCAGGAAAAAACTTAGGTATCCTAGGCAACCCACTGGCGGTGATGCAGGGCAGGCAGGACCAAGTTTGGACATCTGGTCCGGACTGAAAGACCTGGCAACAATTTCTGACATGTCTACTGTCACTGCATATGATACTGTCACCACTGACAGAATGGTGGAGGATTACATCAGTGACAGCATCCAAGTAGGCATGTCAGACAGTCCATACCTGTACTGGCAGGAAAAAGAGGCAATTTGGAGGCCCCTGTACAAAATGGCTCTATTTTACCTGAGTTGCCCCCCCCTCCAGTGTGTACTCCGAAAGAGTGTTTAGTGCAGCCGGGAACCTTGTCAGCGAAAGGCGTAGGAGGTTGCTTCCAGAAAATGTGGAGAAGTTGATGTTCATAAAAATGAATTATCAACTCTTCCAGGGAGACCAGCCTCCACAACGTACAGAGGGACCTGTGGTGGTGGATTCCAGCGGGGACGAATTAATTCCCTGTGAGGATGAGGATGTACACAACACTGAAGAGGGTGAGGAATCGGTGGATGAGGAGGATGAGGAAGACATCTTGCCTCCGTAGAGCCAGTTTGTGCAGGGACACATTAATTGCCAGCTTGTTTTGTGGGGGCCCAAACGAACCAATCATTTCAGCCACAGTCGTGTGGCAGGCCCTGGCGCTGAAATGATTGGTTTGTTAAAGTGTGCATGTCCTGTTTATACAACATAAGGGTGGATGGGAGGGCCCAAGGACAATTCCATCTTGCACCTCTTTTTTTTCTTTGCATTATGTACTGTTTGGGGCCTAGTTTTTCAAACTGCCATCCTGTCTGCCATTGCAGTGTCACTCCTAGATGGGCCACTTGTTTGTGCTGCCCACTTAGCATAGTCATCCAGCTAACTTGGTGCAACCTTTTGGACATAAAAACACTATTGTGAGGTGTGAGGTGTTAAGAATAGACTGGAAATGAGTGGAAATTAATGTTATTGATGTTAATAATAGCATAGGAGCATAAAAACCCACAAATTCTGTGACTTTAGCTGTTTTTATGCTTTTTTAAAAAAAAAATACAGATCCAAAACACAAAACCCAGAACCCAAAACACGGAAGGGTGGATTTGGCAAAACCAATCCAGATCCAAAACACGAAGAAAGATCCAGATCCAAAACCAAAACACAAAACACGAAAAGTGGCCGGTGTACACCCCTAGTGTATGTATTAGGGGTGAGCGGGTTCGGATTTCTGAAATCCGAACCCCCCCGAGCCCCCCCGATCCGAGTCCGATCCGAGTCAGGCTCGACTTTTCCCGCCTGACTCGGATCTGACATCGAGGCAAAACGTCATCATCCCGCCTTCCGAGTCTCGCGGGTTTTGGATCCTATATAAGGTACCCGCGTCGGCGCCATTTTCTCACTCGGCTGTGGACAGTGAAGAGGGAGGGTGGGAGTTAGTGCTGTGTAGTGTAGTGTAGTGTAGTGCTGCTGTTGTCCACTACTTCAAAGTCCATAGGGGCTGGCTGTGTTGTGCTGTGCTGCTGTTGTTAATAGGGGCTGTGTCCACTACTTCAAAGTCCATAGGGGCTGGCTGGACTGTGTTGTGCAGTCAGTTCCAAAGTCCTGTGCAGTGTCCCAGTCCTAAAGGGGTGCTGTAGTGTTGTCCAGGGGGTGCTCTGTCCATCAGGGGTGCTCCCCCCAAGTGCTAAAAAAATAATATATTTTCTGTGTTTGTGAATTGTGTGCGCAGTA
Organism: Taudactylus pleione; assembly: GCA_031769625.1. Classification (NCBI taxonomy): domain Eukaryota; kingdom Metazoa; phylum Chordata; class Amphibia; order Anura; family Myobatrachidae; genus Taudactylus; species Taudactylus pleione. The sequence continues at coordinate 10,918,585 of JAUIMM010000154.1, forward strand.
GCCGCACGTGCATCAACAAAGTAGTGCCAAGCGTGCGCCTGTGTCATAAGTAAAGGGCCGGCTGGCTTGACCGTTAAGGGTGCTGTAACCCCCGAAAGTACACTCCAGTCCAAACCAAAAAAAAAATTATTTTCTGTGTTTGTGAATTGTGTGCGCAGTAGCCGCACGTGCATCAACAAAGTAGTGCCAAGCGTGCGCCTGTGTCATAAGTAAAGGGCCGGCTGGCTTGACCGTTAAGGGTGCTGTAACCCCCGAAAGTACACTCCAGTCCAAACCTAAAAAAAAATTATTTTCTGTGTTTGTGAATTGTGTGCGCAGTAGCCGCACGTGCATCAACAAAGTAGTGCCAAGCGTGCGCCTGTGTCATAAGTAAAGGGCCGGCTGGCTTGACCGTTAAAGGGTGCTGTAACCCCCGAAAGTACACTCCAGTCCAAACCAAAAAAAAATTATTTTCTGTGTTTGTGAATTGTGTGCGCAGTAGCCGCACGTGCATCAACAAAGTAGTGCCAAGCGTGCGCCTGTGTCATAAGTAAAGGGCCGGCTGGCTTGACCGTTAAGGGTGCTGTAACCCCCGAAAGTACACTCCAGTCCAAACCTAAAAAAAAATTATTTTCTGTGTTTGTGAATTGTGTGCGCAGTAGCCGCACGTGCATCAACAAAGTAGTGCCAAGAGTGCCCCTGTGTCATAAGTAAAGGGCCGGCTGGCTTGACCGTTAAAGGGTGCTGTAACCCCCGAAAGTACACTCCAGTCCAAACCCAAAAAAAATTATTTTCTGTGTTTGTGAATTGTGTGCGCAGTAGCCGCACGTGCATCAACAAAGTAGTGCCAAGCGTGCGCCTGTGTCATAAGTAAAGGGCCGGCTGGCTTGACCGTTAAAGGGTGCTGTAACCCCTGAAAGTACACTCCAGTCCAAACCAAAAAAAAATTATTTTCTGTGTTTGTGAATTGTGTGCGCAGTAGCCGCACGTGCATCAACAAAGTAGTGTCAAGCGTTCGCCTGTGTCATAAGTAAAGGGCCGGCTGGCTTGACCGTTAAGGGTGCTGTAACCCCCGAAAGTACACTCCAGTCCAAACCAAAAAAAAAATTATTTTCTGTGTTTGTGAATTGTGTGCGCAGTAGCCGCACGTGCATCAACAAAGTAGTGCCAAGCGTGCGCCTGTGTCATAAGTAAAGGGCCGGCTGGCTTGACCGTTAAGGGTGCTGTAACCCCCGAAAGTACACTCCAGTCCAAACCAAAAAAAAAATTATTTTCTGTGTTTGTGAATTGTGTGCGCAGTAGCCGCACGTGCATCAACAAAGTAGTGCCAAGCGTGCGCCTGTGTCATAAGTAAAGGGCCGGCTGGCTTGACCGTTAAGTGTGCTGTAACCCCCGAAAGTACACTCCAGTCCAAACCTAAAAAAAAATTATTTTCTGTGTTTGTGAATTGTGTGCGCAGTAGCCGCACGTGCATCAACAAAGTAGTGCCAAGCGTGCGCCTGTGTCATAAGTAAAGGGCCGGCTGGCTTGACCGTTAAAGGGTGCTGTAACCCCCGAAAGTACACTCCAGTCCAAACCAAAAAAAAATTATTTTCTGTGTTTGTGAATTGTGTGCGCAGTAGCCGCACGTGCATCAACAAAGTAGTGCCAAGAGTGCGCCTGTGTCATAAGTAAAGGGCCGGCTGGCTTGACCGTTAAAGGGTGCTGTAACCCACAAAGTACACTCCAGTCCGAACCAAAAAAAAATTTATTTTCTGTGTTTAGCCGCACGTATATATCAAATCGATATAACATAAATGGAGGACCAAACTTTCTCCGATAAAAATAAAATAGAGAAAGATCAAGAACCACTTCCTCCTAGTGCTGAAGCTGCTGCCACTAGTCATGACATAGACGATAACATGCCATCAACGTCGTCTGCCAAGGCCGATGCCCAATGTCATAGTAGAGGGCACATACAATCCCAAATGGCAAAGTTCAGGAAAATGACCTTGAAAAAGACATTTAAATCAGCTGAAGAGAAACGTAAACTTGCCAATATGCCATTTACGACACGGAGTGGCAAGGAACGGCTAAGGTCGATCCCTAGTATGTTCATGACTAGTGGTTCAGCTTCACATGACGATGGAAGCACTCCTCCCACTAAAAAAATCAAAAGAGTTAAGCTGGCAAAAGCACAGCGAAGAACTGTGCTTTCTAAGAAGATATCACAAATCCCCAAAGAGAGTCCAAGTGTGGTGGTGGTTGCGATGCCTGACCTTCCCAGCACTGGACGGGAAGAGGTGGCTCTTTCCACCATTTGCACGCCCCCTGCAAGTGCTGAAAGGAGCACCCACAGTCCACTTGCTGATATGCAAATTGAAGATGTCACTGTTGAAGTACAACAGGATGAGGATACTGGTGTAGCTGGCGCTGAGGAGGAAGTTGGCGAGGAGGATTCTGATGGTGATGTGGTTTGTTTAAATCAGGCTCCGGGGGAGACAGTTGTTGTCCGTGGGATGAAAAAGCCCATCATGGTCATGCCTGGGCAGAAGACCAAACATTCCACCTCTTTGGTCTGGCAATATTTCTATCCAAATCCGGACAACAACTGTCTTGCCATATGTACCATATGTAAAGGTGAAATAAGTAGGGGTAGGGACGTCAACCACCTAGGAACATCCTCCCTTATACGGCACCTGCAGCGCGTTCATAAAAAGTTACTGTCAAGTTCAGAAACTTTGGCTCAGACCGTAAGCAGTCCAGGGACACCTAAATCCCGTTATCCTGTTGTATCCAAGCGCCTGCAAACCACACCGTCAACTCCCTCCTCGTCAATTTCCTCCTTAGTCAGGATCGGAAGTAGTCCTGCAGGCCATATCACTGGCATGACTGACTCTCCTATCCGGGATTCCTCCGGAGGATCCTGCATTGCTACGCCTACTGCTGCCGCTGCTGCTGTTGCTGCTGCTGCTGGGAGTCGTTCATCATCCCAGAGAGGAAGTAGGAACACCACTACTTTTACTAAACAATTGACCCTCCAACAGTCCTTAGCGAGGAGGATGAAGTACGACAGCAGTCATCCTGAAGCAAAACGTATAACTGAGGCCTTGACTGCTATGTTGGTGTTAGACGTGCGTCCGGTATCCGCCATTAGTGCAGTGGGATTTAGACAATTGATGGAGGTAGTGTGTCCCCGGTTCCAAATCCCGTCTAGATTCCACTTCACTAGGCAGGCGATACCGAGACTGTACAGAAACGTCAGAAAAAGTGTCCTCAGTGTCCTGAAAAATGCCGTTGTACACAATGTCCACTTAACCACGGACATGTGGACAAGTGGAACAGGGCAGACTAAGGACTATATGACTGTGACAGCCCACTGGGTAGATGTATCACCTTACGCAGCAACAGCAGCAGCGTCACCAGTAGCAGCATCTCAGAAACGCCAGCTCGTTACAAGGCAGGCTACGCTGTGTATCACCGGTTTCAGTAAGAGGCACACCGCCGACAACCTCTTAGAGAAACTGAGGGAAATCATCGCCCAGTGGCTTACCCCACTTAGACTCTCCTGGGGATTTGTGATATCTGACAACGCCACCAATATTGTGCGGGCATTACATCTGGGCAAATTCCAGCACGTCCCATGTTTTGCTCACACAATAAACTTGGTGGTGCAGAATTTTCTGAAAAGCGACAGGGGCGTGCAGGAGACGCTTTGGGTGGCCCGAAAAATTTCTGGCCACTTTCGCCATTCAGCGACTGCGTGCCGAAGACTGGAGCGCCAGCAAACACTCTTGAACCTGCCCCGCCATCACCTGAAGCAAGAGGTTGTGACGCGGTGGAACTCAACCCTCTATATGCTTCAGAGGATGGAGGAGCAGCAAAAGGCCATACAAGCCTATACATCCACCTATGACATAGGCAAAGGAGGGGGTATGCACCTGACTCAAGCGCAGTGGAGAATGATTTCCGTGTTGTGCAAGGTTCTTCAGCCCTTCGAACTTGCCACACGTGAAGTCAGTTCAGACACTGCCAGCTTGAGTCAGGTCATTCCCCTCATCAGGCTTTTGCAGAAGCAGCTGGAGAAAGTGAAGGAGGAGCTAAGACGGAGCGATTCCGCTCGGCATGTGGGACTTGTGGATGAAGCCCTTCATTCGCTTTGCCAGGATTCCAGGGTGGTCAATCTGTTGAAATCAGACCACTACATTTTGGCCACCGTGCTCGATCCTAGGTTTAAAGCCTATGTGGTGTCTCTCTTTCCGGCCGACACAAGCCTGCAGAGGTGCAAAGACCTGCTGGTGAACACACTGTCAGCTGAAGCGGAACGTGACACGTCAACGGCTCCTTCTTCATTTTTTCCCGCAACTGGGGCTGCCAGGAAAAAACTTAGGTATCCTAAGCAACCCGCTGGCGGTGATGCAGGGCAGGCAGGACCAAGTTTGGACATCTGGTCCGGACTGAAGGACCTGGCAACAATTTCTGACATGTCTACTGTCACTGCATATGATACTGTCACCATTGACAGAATGGTGGAGGATTACATCGGTGACAGCATCCAAGTAGGCATGTCAGACAGTCCATACCTGTACTGGCAGGAAAAAGAGGCAATTTGGAGGCCCCTGTACAAACTGGCTCTATTTTACCTGAGTTGCCCCCCCTCCAGTGTGTACTCCGAAAGAGTGTTTAGTGCAGCCGGGAACCTTGTCAGCGAAAGGCGTAGGAGGTTGCTTCCACAGAATGTGGAGAAGATGATGTTCATCAAAATGAATTATCAGCTCTTCCAGGGAGACCAGCCTCCAGAAGGTACAGAGGGACCTGTGGTGGTGGATTCAAGTGGGGACGAGTTAATACTTTGTGAGGATGAGGATGTACACACTGAAGAGGGTGAGGAATCGGTGGATGAGGAGGATGAGGATGACATCTTGCCTCCGTAGAGCCAGTTTGTGCAGGGACACATTAATTGCCAGCTTGTTTTGTGGGGGCCCAAACGAACCAATCATTTCAGCCACAGTTGTGTGGCAGACCCTGGCGCTGAAATGATTGATTTGTTAAAGTGTGCATGTCCTGTTTATACAACATAAGGGTGGGTGGGAGGGCCCAAGGACAATTCCATCTTGCACCTCTTTTTTTCTTTGCATTATGTACAGTTTGGGGCCTAGTTTTTCTAACTGCCATCCTGCCTGCCACTGCAGTGTCACTCCTAGATGGGTCACGTGTTTGTGCCGCCCACTCGTGTCGCTTAGCATAGTCATCCAGCTACCTCGGTGCAACCTTTTGGACATAAAAACACTATTGTGAGGTGTGAGGTGTTCAGAATAGACTGGAAATGAGTGGAAATTAAGGTTATTGAGGTTAATAATAGCATAGGAGCAGAAAAACCTACAAATTCTGTGATTTTAGCTGTTTTTATGCTTTTTTTCAAAAAAATACAGATCCAAAACACAAAACCCAGAACCCAAAACACGGAAGGGTGGTTTTGGCAAAACCAATCCAGATCCAAAACACGAAGAAAGATCCAGATCCAAAACCAAAACACAAAACACGAAAAGTGGCCGGTGCACACCCCTAGTATGTATATATATATATATATATATATATATATATATATTAGGGGTGTGCACCGGCCACTTTTCGTGTTTTGTGTTTTGGTTTTGGATCTGGATCTTTCTTCGTGTTTTGGATCTGGATTGGTTTTGCCAAAACCACCCTTCCGTGTTTTGGGTTCTGGGTTTTGTGTTTTGGATCTGTATTTTTTTGAAAAAAAGCATAAAAACAGCTAAAATCACAGAATTTGTAGTTTTTTCTGCTCCTATGCTATTATTAACCTCAATAACCTTAATTTCCAGTCATTTCCAGTCTATTCTGAATACCTCACACCTCACAATAGTGTTTTTATGTCCAAAAGGTTGCACCGAGGTAGCTGGATGACTATGCTAAGCGACACGAGTGGGCGGCACAAACACGTGACCCATCTAGGCGTGAAACTGCAGTGGCAGACAGGATGGCATTGAAAAACTAGGCCCCAAACTGTACATAATGCAAAGAAAAAAAAGAGGTGCAAGATGGAATTGTCCTTGGGCCCTCCCACCCACCCTTATGTTGTATAAACAGGACATGCACACTTTAACAAACCAATCATTTCAGCGCCAGGGTCTGCCACACAACTGTGGCTGAAATGATTGGTTCGTTTGGGCCCCCACAAAACAAGCTGGCAATTTATCTGTCCCTGCACAAACTGGCTCTACGGAGGCAAGATGTCATCCTCATCCTCCTCATCCACCGATTCCTCACCCTCTTCAGTGTGTACATCCTCATCCTCAAAGAGTATTAATTCGTCCCTGCTGGAACCACAGGTCCCTCTGTACGTTCTGGAGGCTGGTCTCCCTGGAAGAGTTGATAATTCATTTTATGAACATCATCTTCTCCACATTTTGTGGAAGCAACCTCCTACGCCTTTCGCTGACAAGGTTCCCGGCTGCACTAAACACTCTTTCGGAGTACACACTGGAGGGGGGGGCAACTCAGGTAAAATAGAGCCAGTTTGTACAGGGACCTCCAAATTGCTTCTTTTTCCTGCCAGTACAGGTACGGACTGTCTGACATGCCAACTTGGATGCTGTCACCGATGTAATCCTTTAACAGACAGACGCACGCTTGTCGCTGCTGCTTTGAGGATTCAAGTGCGGCTACAGCCCACACAATTCACAAAGACAGGAAAAAAAAAAGAATATTTTTATTGTTTGTGGAGCACACTTTGAGGGTTACACCACCCTTTAACAGACAGACGCACGCTTGTCGCTGCTGCTTTGAGGATTCAAGTGCGGCTACAGCCCACACAATTCACAAAGACAGAAAAAAAAAAAGAATATTTTTATTGTTTGTGGAGCACACTTTGAGGGTTACACCACCCTTTAACAGACAGACGCACGCTTGTCGCTGCTGCTTTGAGGATGCAAGTGCGGCTACAGCCCACACAATTCACAAAGACAGAAAAAAGAAGAAGAATATTTTTATTGTTTGTGTAGCACACTTTGAGGGTGTCACCACCCTTTAACAGACAGACGCACGCTTGTCGCTGCTGCTTTAAGGATGCAGGTGCGGCTACAGCCCACACATTTCACAAAGACCGAAAAAAAAGAACAATATTTTAATTGTTTGTGTAGCACACTTTAAGGGTGTCACCACCCTTTAACAGACAGACGCACGCTTGTCGCTGCTGCTTTAAGGATGCAGGTGCGGCTACAGCCCACACAATTCACAAAGACAGAAAAAAGAAGAATATTTTTATTGTTTGTGTAGCACACTTTGAGGGTGTCACCACCCTTTAACAGACAGACGCACGCTTGTCGCTGCTGCTTTGAGGATGCAAATGCGGCTACATCGCACACAAGTCACAAACACATTAAAAAAATAGTTTTTTAATTTTTGGAGCACTTTGAGAGTTACACCACCCTTTAACAGACAGACGCACGCTTGTCGCTGCTGCTTTAAGGATGCAGGTGCGGCTACAGCCCACACAATTCACATAGACAGAAAAAAGAAGAAGAATATTTTTATTGTTTGTGTAGCACACTTTGAGGGTGTCACCACCCTTTAACAGACAGACGCACGCTTGTCGCTGCTGCTTTAAGGATGCAGGTGCGGCTACAGCCCACACAATTCACATAGACAGAAAAAAGAAGAAGAATATTTTTATTGTTTGTGTAGCACACTTTGAGGGTGTCACCACCCTTTAACAGACAGACGCATGCTTGTCGCTGCTGCTTTAAGGATGCAGGTGCGGCTACAGCCCACACATTTCACAAAGACCGAAAAAAAAGAACAATATTTTAATTGTTTGTGTAGCACACTTTGAGGGTGTCACCACCCTTTAACAGACAGATGCACGCTTGTCGCTGCTGCTTTAAGGATGCAGGTGCGGCTACAGCCCACACAATTCACATAGACAGAAAAAAGAAGAAGAATATTTTTATTGTTTGTGTAGCACACTTTGAGGGTGTCACCACCCTTTAACAGACAGACGCATGCTTGTCGCTGCTGCTTTAAGGATGCAGGTGCGGCTACAGCCCACACAATTCACAAAGACAGAAAAAAGAACAATATTTTAATTGTTTGTGTAGCACACTTTGAGGGTGTCACCACCCTTTAACAGACAGACGCACGCTTGTCGCTGCTGCTTTAAGGATGCAGGTGCGGCTACAGCCCACACAATTCACAAAGACAGAAAAAAGAAGAAGAATATTTTTATTGTTTGTGTAGCACACTTTGAGGGTGTCACCACCCTTTAACAGACAGACGCACGCTTGTCGCTGCTGCTTTGAGGATGCAAGTGCGGCTACATCGCACACAAGTCACAAACACATTAAAAAAATAGTTTTTTATTTTTTGGAGCACTTTGAGAGTTACACCACCCTTTAACAGACATACGCACGCTTGTCGCTGCTGCTTTAAGGATGCAGGTGCGGCTACAGCCCACACAATTCACAAAGACAGAAAAAGAAAGAACAATATTTTAATTGTTTGTGTAGCACACTTTGAGGGTGTCACCACTCTTTAACAGACAGACGCACGCTTGTCGCTGCTGCTTTGAGGATGCAGGTGGAATCTAGACGGGATTTGGAACCGAGGACACACTACCTCCATCAATTGTCTAAATCCCACTGCACTAATGTCGGATACCGGACGCACGTCTAACACCAACATAGCAGTCAAGGCCTCAGTTATACGTTTTGCTTCAGGATGACTGCTGTCATACTTCATCCTCATCGCTAGGGACTGTTGGAGGGTCAATTGTTTAGTAAAAGTAGTGATGTTCCTACTTCCTCTCTGGGATGATGAACAACTCCCAGCAGCAGCAACAGCACTAGGAGGAAGTGGTTCTTGATCTTTCCCTATTTTATTTTTATCTGAGAAAGTTTGGTCCTCCATTTATGTTATATTGATATATATACGTGCGGCTAAAGCGCACACAAACACAGAAAATATTTTTTTATTTTTGCTGGAGAGTAGTGCACTTTGTGGGTTACACCACCCTTTAAGAAATGAGCCAGCCGGCTCTTTACTTATGGGACACAGGCGCACGCTTGGCGCTGCTCCTTTGTTGATGCACGTGCAGCCACAGTGCACACAAGTCACAAACACAGAAAATATATATTTTTTTGGTTTGGAGTGTACTTTGGGGGTTACAGAACCCTTTAACGGTCAAGCCAGCTGGCCCTTTACTTATGACACAGGCGCACGCTTGGCACTACTTTGTTGATGCACGTGCGGCTACTGCGCACACAATTCACAAACACAGAAAATAATTTTTTTTTTGGTTTGGACTGGAGTGTACTTTGGGGGTTACAGCACCCTTTAATGGTCAAGCCAGCCGGCCCTTTACTTATGACACAGGCGCACGCTTGGCACTACTTTGTTGATGCACGTGCGGCTACTGCGCACACAATTCACAAACACAGAAAATATATAATTTTTTTAGCACTTGGGGGGAGCACCCCTGATGGACAGAGCACCCCCTGGACAACACTACAGCACTCCTTTAGGACTGGGACACTGCACAGGACTTTGGAGTGGACACAGCCGCTATGGAGAATTGACTGCACAACACAGTCCAGCCAGCCCCTATGGACTTTGAAGTAGTGGACACAGCCCCTATTAACAACAGCAGCACAGCACAACACAGCCAGCCCCTATGGACTTTGAAGTAGTGGACAACAGCAGCACTACACTACACTACACTACACAGCCCTAACTCCCACCCTCCCTCTTCACTGTCCACAGCCGAGTGAGAAAATGGCGCCGACGCGGGTACCTTATATAGGATCCAAAACCCGCGAGACTCGGAAGGCGGGATGATGACGTTTTGCCTCGATTTCAGATCCGAGTCAGGCGGGAAAAGTCGAGCCTGACTCGGATCGGACTCGGATCGGGGGGGCTCGGGGGGGGTTCGGATTTCAGAAATCCGAACCCGCTCACCCCTAATATATATATATATATATATATATATATTATATATATATATATATATATTATATATATTTATATATATATATATATATATAATATATATGTATATAGGGCCTGTTTCTGAGCCTGTCGCTTGCGCACAGCGCTCGCATGCGGCTCGATGTTTTGCAACTGCGCATGCACCATGTCCGGCGTGTGCATGCGTGAGCCCCGCCAAGCGACTAAACTTCAGTCGCTGCTGGGCTCACTACAAGATGGGGTGACTGTTGATGGTGAGTGACAACTTGCCCCGTTTTGTAGGCGGGTAGGGGGGGTGGCTGCACAAACACAGGCGTTCCCTAAGGAACGCCTAGCGTTTGTTGGAGGACCTACTGACATCACTAGTGATGTCAGTAGTGGTCTTCCTGCTTTATTAGAGCAGGAAGTCTACTTGGGCTTGAGGCAGGCGAGACCCTACCTCAGAGTCTCATCGCAAGCCTGATGGTAACGATAATCGTTACAGTCTCCAGCCCGCTCGCACAAGCTGTGGGTGGACACCCACATCTTTGCGAGCGGCCTGGAGACCAAAAAAAAAAACGCCCACAGACCCTGCGGTCAGAATCAGGGCCATAGTGCAGTAGTTTTATATATATATATATATATATATATATATATATCTGTATGTGTGTGCATATTTTTGTCTGTCAATCTGTCTGCAGTGCTGGGTATGTTTTTATTGTCATGTGGGGGCCAATGTGTTTTTACAATGTGGAGTCAATTGTGTCATTGTTTTTTTTTACCTATCCGTGCCAGTGGGGGTGGGGGGGGTCTTACAAGATTTTGGTATGGGCCCCACAAAGTTCTAGTTACACCCCTGCTGGTCAGTGATGTAATCTTCTCCTCTGTGGGGTCTCTGGACGTAGCAGCAGCAGTCTTCTTCGCTGGGTCCTCTGTTTCTCTTTATCCAGCGATTCTGGCATTGAGGTCCTCAGCAGGGTCTTTAGGGTCTCCTCCCAATCAGCCAGCAGCAGCAGTCTTCTTCCAGGGTCCTGGCAGGGTCTTCACTCGCTGGACTGTTTCTTTCTCTCTTTCCACGCAGCGCGGGTCCTGGGTCTTCTCCAGGAGTCTGGTCACTGGTCACTCCTCATAGCAGTCCTGGCAGCACTCTCTTCAGCAGTGGCAGGTCCTTTTCCCCGGTCAGGCAATGGCAGCAGACTCCCTGGTGGCAGCGGGTCCTCCAGTCACAGTGGCAGTATCCTCAGCAGCAATGGGCCCTTGGTACTAGGGGGTAGTCTTCCTGCAGCAGGCATATCTTTGGACACATAAGGACTACAGGGAAGGCTTAAACATGTACCCCCAAGATGCTGTGATCATGCCCCTTCACCTTGCACAATATATTTAAGAAGCATACAATGGGGTATGATCATGCCCCATTGTAGGCACACCCATCCAGCTTTCCGAGATCCACCTATAATAACTGAGGTATCTACATATACTTGTCAGGAGGCTTATATCTAGCGGGTGCTGGAGGGTTGGTGCAAATATACACACTGATGATGATAATCATGACCATTAGCTACCTACTTCTAGGAAAGTAGGCAGAGTTGTGTAATTGGTTACATTGCCCAGGTGCAAGTTCATGGGGTAGCACCATTGCTGGTACCCTTCAGATTGTGGAGTATCTGGAACAGCATCCTTTGGCTTGACACTCGGTGCACAGTTACCTATCTGCCCCCCTTCTTGGTGTCATGACATCACATGTTCTGGGGGCGGGAGTGGTTTTGAAAGGCACAGCTACCTGGCACTCCAACCCCAGCCCACCTTCGTAACATGACGGTATCACATGTTCTGTGAACGGGAGCGGTGGAGATAGGCACAGGGTATGTAAGTGTCCTGCAAAAGCCCTGTCTGCTTGTATCTTGCTGATTGTATCTTGACCTTGCCTATGCTGTCTTTCAGTCCCTCTTGGACCTTGTGACCCAGTGACATCTGAGTACATTATATCTCTGGTAATTTCCTACTTATAAAAATATTATCAGTGATAGGTGGTAGCACTAGTTCATAGACACCACTAGTCCCCACTTTGTTGTCAGTGCTCTTAATTAGGTGGTTTAAAAGGGTGATGTTCAAGTTACAGGTGATATTTTAAGAGGTGCATTGGCAGATCAGGGGTATGGCCTAAAATGTGATCAATTTCCAACCAGAGAATGGTTTGGAATGTTGCAGATATGTGTTACGGAGAAAAAATTAAAGTTTTTGTTAATTTTCTTTTTGTGTTTGCTTACTTTTCTAGTCCTAATGCTCAAATATATATCTATAATCATGCAGGAAGACTCCTGATATTTGACATAATTGCATAAAATATGAGTACTGTATGGCTCAAATGCATACATACAGGTTTTTCTAGGACAATATCCTTGTGCTCAATTTCACATAATTGAGACTCCAGATACATTTTAATTAATAGCACAATTAGATCTTCAAAAATAGTTTGATGATTAATATACCTTTGTCATTTTAAACATTTATTTGAAATTCGATTGTATTACTGTATATCCCCTATGAACTGCCTTTTTATCGTATGATAGGGCAAAGTTAAACCATTAAAAACATTCCTGACAACATTTATTTCCATGAACGTTTGTTGTAATGTAGTTAGTTATAGAAATACTGGTTGTGGTATTTTTGGCTTTAGGCTTTAGTAAACAAGTCTCTATAATATCTAGGTGAACACAGACATATACAAATTGTAACTGATTCATAGACTAGGTCAGCATTACATTAGATTATTATTAGTGTGTAAACATCACCTTATTAGATGTACACAAAAGAGTCTTGTTACTTACAACAGGTTTCAATACTTGAGCTACAATATAAGAAGATGGTTACATGCACTGAAATAACTGTATATATTATACAAAGATAAATTGTGTGGTTCATGTTAAGTTTCCTAATTATTTGCAATATTTAACAAAAAAAAATTATTCTAATATAATTTACAAAGCACTTTTATATCTGTATTAAAAAAGGTTGACTAAATTATTGGTTTATTAAAAAAAAAAACTTTTAAATATGTTTGGAATTACAATTTAATCATCATCCTTTATCATTACACTTACCTTATAGGGGCCTATTTATCAAACATTTCACTCCCTTGGATCATATGTAAAGAGCAGTGCAAGCAAGCATGAGAATGATGACTAGGTAATTTCATGTGCGCCGGGCCATTTTAGCTGTATTTGGATTTGGTTCTGATTTGTCGTCCGGCTTTGGATTTGGATTTGCCAAACCTGCCATGACTGGTTTTGGATTTGGAGTTGGATTTCTTTACAAAAATTGACAAAAAAAAGCTAAAATCATATAAATTGGTCTTTTTTTTGTTCCTAGAGTATTATTAACCCCAATAGCATTAATTTCCAGTAATTTCCAGTCAATTTAGACCACCGCCCAGCTCACAATATTGTTTTCACCATTATTGGCCAAAGGCTGCAGTGAACTGGCTGGTTACTAAGCAACAGACATCGCAGTTTAAAGCACATCTATGAAACATTGCCACTCACAGTACTTGTGTGTTACGGAACACACAAAGGGCTGAGGCCCAAGGAGTCACGGTGCTTGTACACACAGAGGGCTATTGCCCAAGGAGTCACAGTGCTTATACACACAGAGTGCTATTGCTCAATTAATGGTGCTTGTATACACAGTGGGGTACAGCACCAAAAAATAAGTTTTTTTTTTTTTTGTTAAACTTTTAACTTTCTTGAAAATGTTCTTTACTTTTTTACATTTTTTTTATTTTTTTACACACAGCCACTTGTGAGTCTCGACACTTTAATCAGCAGAGTATAGCGCAGCATACATCAGTGTGCCCCCTATACACAGTCACTTTGCCAGCACAGCCACTTGTGAAGGTGCCTACACACTAAGCGATGTGCTCACGATACGATATAGTGAGCAATTTCCCTTTAACTTTCCCCAGCACTCCAGGACACGATGTGCAGCAAAGCACCACAGTGTGTCACAAGATTAATCGTGCACAATATAAAGATTTGCCGATCTTTAGATCGTGCAGGATAGCAGACAGATGCTTGCACGGATCAGGGATATCCGTGATGCATGCATCTATCTGTAAAAATATAAACACAGATGCACGGATGGAATCAGTGAGACCCGTCCATGCTGCTCTGTTTAAAAAATAAAAACCTGTGTAAAAAAAATTAGTGACCCCTCCCCCAAAAGACCAACCAGCCCCAGGCTTAAGTGACCCAGTGCTGGTTGTGCAAAATATGGGTGACAAACGATGTAGGAGTCCCCCACACTTTGAGCAACCAGCACTGGGCGCTGATCTGGTCCTGGTTCTGGAAATACAGGGGGAAAAAATGCATAGGGTCCGCCTGTATTATCCAGAACCAGCACCAGACTTTTTCTAGCTGGGGGCTAATGCCACAGCCAGTGGAGCCTTTTCTCCAGGCCCCCCAGCTGAAGCATTAACCCTGACCACTAGTCAGCCCAGGCCGGGGATCCCTGGGGAGCTGGGGACCCCCCAATAAAGGATCACCCTCTCCATGGCACCCCTGGCCTAGGCTGATAGCCGGGGTTATCCCCGCCACCCCTGCGCGATGGGTGGCGGGTTGATAGTGTAAGGGTAGTGTAAAAAAAGAAGAGTATTAACATTGTCTTTGCAGTAGAACTGCAAGTCCCAGTAAGCCTCCCCCGCATGCTTGTACTTGAAGAACCACAAGTACCAGCATGTGGGGCATTATGGGTCCACTGGTACCTGTAGTTCACCTGTAAAGAAATGTGTAAATAAAAACAATACACACACCCTGTGATAGTAAAGTTTGTCCATACATACACACTCACACATACTCACCTACATTACCTGGACTGGTCCACTTGTCCCTATAAGCATCCATTGTCTTGGTAAAACAAAAAAACTAGTAACGCGATCCATGCAACAGGCAACAACCATGATGGTTGTTACCTCCCGAATGAAGAGCTCAGACATGGCATCTCCCTTTGTAGAGTTGTGTCTGAGCGTTCATTGGCTGAGAGAGGTCAGCCCCCACCTCTCTCAGCCAATGAACGGCTCCCTCCATTGAAGTCAATGGAGAGCCGCAGAGTTACAAAAGTTTAACATGTTGACATATTGCCCCTGGTGGGCCCACACTGACTTACCTGCTCCCGAGGGCTGCAGCAACTCCAACGTTGTCTTCCAGGTCCCAGTGGTCATTTGACTGTCACTTTTGGTGGTGTCATCTTCTGGAGCGGTGTGCTGGTGTGTATCCTCATCCCTAATCCCTCCCACTAATATCTAAACCTAACCTCCCCCCTAGCATAACTCTAACCTTTCCGAGGTGCAGACTCCTAACCCTACTGTGCTGAAGCCTAACCCTAATGTTGAGATTCTGACAATGTTGACATTTCATACGTCAACATTATGAGAATATCGAGATGTTGATTTTCCACATTTTACCAATGTCGACATAATAACTGTTAACATTTTGGTGTCAACTTAATGACTAAGGGCCTGATTCAGAGCCGCTCGTAAGCGGCCGCTCGTTCGCTCTGAGCGATGTTCGCACAACTGCGCATGCATATGGATCGTAATGGGCATGCACCAACCAGTCATTGCGGTTGGATATCGTGCGCTCGCAAAACAGCGAGGGGCTGCTAATTTGAGTGACAGAATGAGGCGTTTGTGGGTGGTAACAGGGGAAGGTGCTTGAAAACGGGGAGTGGAGATCCGAACGCAGGCGTGCCAAACGGTCAAAACGGGCATTTAATGGGTGTGCATAATTAACAAAGCAGCGTCATCGACCACGTCACTTGGTTGACTTTTAGCCTGAACTGCTCGCAGTGATTGTGGGAAGTAAAACCTACAACAAGCACTGCGAGCAGTTCAGACGCCTTTCGATGTACTCAATTAATCTAATAAATAGCGGAGATGACGTATGATGTGAACGGCCAGGGGGCGTCTTTACAAAATAGCGAGCGCGTGTTTCGTTCGATCGCTCAGACATAGAGGCGTCAACAGACCGCAAAGAGCGAGCACACAATTTAAATAGCCGGCCCCTTTTTCTAAACGACCGTTCGCAAATAGCGTCCGGCTCTGAATCAGGCCCTAACTCCCATCTTATATAAGGTAAGAAATGCAGGATATTGCAGCCCCCATTTTTTTTAATGGGGACTACATTCTTGTCCACTAGCTTTTTGATTGTTCTAATCATTGAAGCCTATAGACAATTTTTTCCCCAAAGAGGGAATTTTGGATCCCTCCATTGCAGCATACATTTTCACATACAGTACATGGCCTGGTAACCATGCATGCGCAGCAGGTAAGCTGGTCCAGCCATGGCAATAAACTGATTGAGTAAAAGCGCATATCCACTACATGATATAAATGAACGATAACGACATCATTATCGTTCAATCGTTCATTAATCGTGCAGTGAATATGCCGGCAACGATCAGCGATGCGCACTCCCACTGGTCGCTGGCATCTGTCATCACCTGAACATACTGCCCAACCTGATGATATCGTCAGATTGTGCATGTTTAGGAATGAGGGAGAGTGACGGCACTGAACAACATATACGTGTGGGCACATTATCCACTGCACAGTATAATGAACGATTGATGTCATTATCGTTCAATAGTCATGTAATGGATATGCGGCTTAGGATAACACTTTTACATTTACTTTTTGCTGGAAGATTGAATTGCTTATTATTGCAATATACCGTTATAAGGAATACTTTTTGGGACCCACACAACAACCAATAAATAGGCCCCATTGTTTTTTTAATCAGCAACCTTCAGTATTGTAAGTGGAGCTCAGTTTCTGAAAACAGCCATATTCTATGAATGTGGCAAATCAAACAGTAATACACAGGTAAGTGTAAGGGAGGTGTTACGCTCTGTGCTGCTTTGTGGAGTTCATTTGTCTGTGCTATGTGAAAGATCAACCAACATTTCTCCACAGTACAATCAACCTGGATTATTTTGAACATCTGCCCAGTGTCTCTCTACAGTTTATTCATCTGCACTATTTAGTAATCACTGATTTGAATGGATAAATAGTCTCTGCAAAAGCGCTGCGGAATATGTGTGTGCTATATAAATAACTGGTAATAAATAATAATAATAAATAATCTGGAGCTCTGCAAGTATGTCTCTACAGTGCAACTAAACTGGACAATTCAGAAGATCTGCCCAGTGTCTACTGTGTAAATAATCAGTGCTATTTAAAAGGGAATGGAATTGAAATGCTGGTGGCAGGTTCAAATCCCGACAGCGTCTGTCTGAAAGGAGCAACCTAATCCACCCCCCCCCAACCCTCCCTTAGGGGTGCCTAACACCAACTCCCCCCCCGTGCCTAACCTTAACCTCCCCCAGGGGTGCCTAAACCTAACCCCCCCCTCCCCACACCCTAAACCTAACCCTCCAGGGAAGTGCCTAACCCTAACCTCCCCTGGGGGGCCTAACACTAAATCCCCCCGGGGAGCCCTAAACCTATCCCTCCCACCCCCCCGCGGCTATGAAGATGGATGCCCAGGACTTACCTCATTCGTGCCCGTGTTGTCCTGGATTCCAGCGTCGGGATTATGATAGGTGTCGGCATCTCGACATCTATCATATATCCCTAGCTGGCATTCTGCCGGCGGGATTGTATAACTACATACCATTTAAAAGATCTGGCCACTATTTTGCTACAGTGCAATTATCTGAGATATGCAAAAAACTTGCTACCTGCCAGCATTTCTCTACAGTGCAAATTACTTGTGCTAATTGGAAGATCTGTTCATCATTTTTCTACTGTGCAAATTACCTGTTCTATTTCCAAAAGTTGACTAGCAGTTCTCCATTCTGCAAATTACTTGTGCTATTTGGATAGATCTGCCCAGCATTGCAATTATCTGTGTTATTCAGAAAACCTGCTTGCATATTTTTCAGTGGAATTACCAGTACTGCTAATCTAAAGATTTAGTTAGCTCTTTTCTATATATAGTTTTAGGATTGGCATATCTAGCTAGTGCATTTAGTTCCTGGTGCCATCAAGTTAAATGATGCATTTAGCTAGTGCTTTTAGTTTCTTATGCCATTTAGTAATTTTGAAGTGTCCTGTGCCCTTTAAATATATGTCTGTGATCTTGAGCCTGCACTAGTCCTGGCAGCAGCCGAGTACCAGTAAACGATAGTAGTTCCAGGAAAGTGGGTTGCTATAGGTGAAATAGTTGGTATGTTGGTTCAGCAGGCTCAGGATCACAGTAGGATCTTATAGCAAATACAGTATTTACCATTAAAATGTCACTGGGGCAGCTGAGTGATCCTTGTGGTGGCGTATTTTTTCATGGCACTGGTTACTAGCTCTCTGCTTACTTGCTGTTAATAGCCTATGGTGTAATAAAATGTAGTAGTAGACAGGAAGCCACCCTAATAACAAGCGCTTCTGCAGAGGCATAAACAAGCACACCACTATGTTTTTCAAAGCATCTGAATATGGTATGCTCTTACAGACTTTGGGCCTGATTCAGCAGTGCATGCTAGTGCACGGCTGAACGCAGATTCCTAATGTTCTGGAATCAGTGCAGACACCTGACCCATATTGTGCATGTGCAGTACGGGTCCTGCGTGTCACAAGCAGAGCGGCAGCTGACTGTCAGTGATTTACAGCTAACAGATATTACCTGGCCTCTTTCTCTTATCTGCTGCAGCCGGCTTGCGTGACCCCATTGGTCACTTAGCTGGCTGATGTTCTCGCAGATTCTGCGATGCTGCATTGTATGACGCAGCTCGGATACAATAATGAGTGTCTGCAGGCAACAGTAAAGCATGGTGGAGGTTCCTTGCAAGCTTGTAGCTGCATTTCAGCAAATGGAGTTGGGGATTTGGTCAGGATCAATGGTGTCCTTAATGCAGGGTTGCCGATATTCTGGCTGCCCCTTCCGGGAAGGAGCAGCCAGATCGGCATTGCAAGGGGCGTGGCCAGGATAGGGAGCGTGGCCGGACAGTTGTGCGGATGGACCAGGTGCATGGCCACATGATCGATTAATTTTGGCCCCGCCCCCACCACACAATGCCAAGATTACCAGCATTTTTATACAGGGGGCTGGACCAAAGTTACGCGATTGAGCGTGAATCGCATCATCGGCCTCCCCCGCGGCAGTGTTTTCTCTTAAAACCGCGGGGAGGGATGTCTATTTCTTCCTGTTGGTGTCAAATGCGCTGATTCTACATATTAGTAATCTATTAATTTACAGAAAAAGAGATTTTGAAATATGAGTCTGGAAATTACCCTTTTATTTGTATTGACTGTGATGTTCATTTTCTTGTGTATGTAAGGGTGCATACACACCAGGACGATATCGGCACGATTAAGGTAATTGAAATGATGAACCGTGTAAATCGCATAGTGTGTACGCACAATTGCGCGCTCCCGCTGGTCGTATGCAATGTCTTATGATTGTCTGTGCAGCACAGACAATCATAAGATAACGCATACGATAAGGTGTCAATTGCACAGTGTGTACGGACAACCGGACGATCAGACGATTTGTTGTCCAATTAGGGCAATCGTGACGTCTTCATATAGCCACTCCCATTTCCTCCCACAATTCTCTGCCTTCCCTGCATGGTGTCTGCTCCCTGGAGGCCTGAAGACGCGATTTCTGTATTGTGCAGCCGCTGCAGCTCATACAACTGGTATGTGTGTGTGTGTGTGTGTGTGATTGATGCATGTATGTGTGTGCCTTCGTGGGACTGTATGTATGTATGTGTGTGTAGTTGTTAAAACAAATTTTTACCCCTTATTTCAAGGTCCAAATGCCTTTGGAGAAAGATGCTGATTTTGTCAAAGAATTTATTCAAGGGTATCGTGACAATGAATGCCTTTGGAAAATACGATTACAAAGATTACTGTAATAAAGAGAAGCGAGCCAGTGCTATTCAGAGATTGATAGCCATTTCCAAGCCGTACCATAGTGAAACAGATCCCAAATGGGTAAAACAGAAAATTCTAAATTTTAAAACCGTTTTCTTAAAAGAACACAAAAAATGTTTAACATCAAAAAGATCTGGGGCTGGTACTGATGACATCTATATACCTACATTATGGTATTTTAATTTGATGAAATTTACCCTGGATCAAGGGGAACAAAGAACATCGCTCAACTCAATTGACCTGATAGAAAGGGACGAGGAAGAGGATTTGGAAAATAGCGGTATGGAGATGGTAAGTAAAAAAACTGGGAAACGGGAAAACCACATTTTATTTGCAAAAAAAAGTTGTACATTTATATATCATTAATAAACTCCTCTTGCCAGGGCACAGCCCCCACACCATTGAAGTATGTCATGTAGTCCTCCCGTGTCTGCTTTGCACGAACACTGAGTGTTTGCAGACTTGAAAGTCCCAGTGATGTCCTCCTGTCCTCTACTTCTGGCTGATCCAATTGATCAGGCATAAATGTTCTATTGGGCCTTTCCTGTTGGCATTTAGCGCATAGTAGGTTGTGCAACACACAGCATGCCATGACAACCCAGTCGATCTTGTCAACCCTCAAATTAATTGGACCATGGAAAATGTGGAATTTATTGCTTAGAATTCCAAATGCACTCTCCACAATGCGGCGAGCTCTTGATAGTCTATAATTATAAATTTGCCTCTCTTTGGTAAGTGCCCTTTGGGGGTATGGTTTCATAACATTCTCGTGGAGGCTGAATGCCTCATCAGCCACAAATACAAACGGTAATCCATGTTTATTTTGTTCAAACGAGGGTATGTTTAAAGTGTTTGACATTAATTTTTCATAAAATGATGTCTGCTGAATGGAGCCACCGTCAGAACAACGACCATTTCTTACCAATGTCGACATAAATAAACTGATAACTAGCATTGACCACAGCCATCAGTACAATGCTAAAGAAGCCTTTATAGTTATAAAAATAAGAGCCGCTGTTGGGAGGTGGTGTTATTCTGATGTGCTTGCCATCAATGGCTCCTCCACAATTGGGGAAATTCCAGCATGCATCAAATTCTTCCCCAATAGCTTTCCACTCCTCCATAGATGTGGGTAACTGTAATAAAAAATATAGATATCAATGATTTTAATTAATTACAAGTCAATTTCATGCCATATATATGTAAACAAATAATCATGTAATATTTAATTTTCCTTTCCAGCCATCTGCTTTGTCAATGGCCTTTAAAATGCGTCGCATGACAGATGATCAGCGTTCCCACGCAGAGCGCAATATTTTTGACGTTTTTAGGATCGGGTTAGCTGGTCAATTAACGCAAAATTCAAACCTACAAGCACGGCCTGAGCATACATTTATGCCACTGTTGCCTCAGCCACAATCACATCCCCCCAAACCCATTTTTCAGCCACACCACAATTATGGTGGAGAGAGCAGCAATACACATAGGGCCTCTACTCCCTTACATTCCGCTGTTTATAGTGGTATGCTATATGGGTCACAGGATGACAATCATGGTCAGTCCAATTTTCAGCATATGTGATTTTCTTTCAGCTTTACAGCCCCATGCTGTTTTTCCCTGTTTAACGGTTTTGTTTATATAGTGTCGGGGCAAATGCTGGTTCACTTAATTTTTGCCTTTTGTTGTGCTGAGGCAGGCAAGTTATTTATATTGCTTTAATTTCTTTATATTGTTATTTGGATATATAAGTATGTTTATACTATGTGGGACATAATGTCCTTTATTTACATTTTTCTAAATGAAAAAATGTGGAGCACTTCGGAGTGCAAAGGTTAATACAAGTATGCTGCATTGTTACACATATTGCAGAGTTTGAATTAAATGTATAAAAAACTGCAAAAAAATTGTGCTTATTTTTACTTACCTTGAGGTATTGCTGTTTCAACAAATGTATGATGGCTTTACACGTCTCTGGGATGATAATCCCTAAAGCTTGCGGAGATATTAGAGATCCAAACTTTAGATCCTGCAGTGACCTGCCTGTAGCCAGGAAACGTAGGGTTACCACCAGTATCTCCTCAGCAGTGATGGCCTTGCGGAACTTGGTGTCTTGCTTCTCAATATATGGAGTGACCATAGCAAGCAGCTCGTCAAAGGTGTCATCATCCATCCTCATAAAATTCCTGAAGTCATCGGGATTGTTCTCCCGAATTTCAGAGAGCAAAGGCATATGAGACATGGAGTCTCTCTGCAGCAACCACTCCTTGGTCCAGCAGGCCCTCTCCACTCTCCTCCTCTTGCGAGCCTTCTGGATACCAGGGAGTGATGCCACAATAACAGCATAGGCAGCAACAGCTTGATTGCGATAACTATCCATACTTTATACACCAAATAATCACTTTGTAGAACAAAGTAGAGCAGTAAGCAATGAAGAGCTTTCAGCAGGATAACCTAACCTCAGCAAATACAGAGCAATACTGAAAAGCTAAAATGGCATTTCTCCTATTTCCTTTTTTACAGGACAGCCCACTGTACACTGTACAGCTCATTATTCTAATTTCCAGGGATCCTATGGACGGTTGTTCTAGTGTGTATGGTAGCAACGATAAATCGCATTACATTTGACGATTCAAGAAATCATCAAATCTTAATATAACGGAGGTTAGGAATAGAGCCGACGGCACATAAACTTCTAGTCAGGGATAGAGGGGTTAATAAAGTTAAAAATGTTTGTTTACAGTTATAGGCAGATGCGATAGGACGTTGGGTTAGGGGCGGAGTTAGTGAGAGGGTGTAGAGAATCTACTGTGGTAAAATCTGCCTCTTTTGAATTGATCTCCCACCCTCCCTACCCTCTTGTGTCTTGTGTCGGCTTTATTTCATTGGCGGGGAAAGACCGGCAATATTGAAGTGTCCATCTTGCAGCAGTAACAGCGGTGCGCACCCCTTCAATGCACTGATAGGCTGATTTCACCCTATTGGGGTCAGCGGCACCTCTCGACCGAGCAGGATGAATGGTGCATTGGCATGGGTGTTGGGGCCGCATCACTTGCTCTGAAAGGGATAGTTGGCCCTTTGCAAGTTTTTAAGATCACCCTACCCTTGTCTGGGATAGTTGGCCCTCACAAGTTGTGATTTACTTCCGGCCTAAGACAAGCGGACGCGGGTTAGTTGCCGTTCTTTCTCCTGCCACCATGTCTACCTTTGTAACCAAATAAAGCTGACCAATTAATTTAAACGGCATAACTTGGTCTCCTGTGTTTATTTTAGTTAAGTTTAGTTTAAGTTTATGGGTCACATCTATCATCTGACGATAGAAAGTTTATGCGAAATTGGACAGTGTGTACGCTCAATTTAGGAAGTTCTGCCTTCAAGGGAAATTGGATAGGAAATCGGAACGATTACAAATCGTTCAGGTGTGTACCCTGCAGGACAGCAGGCACGCTGGTACCTGTAGTGCCACTGTGAAAAACAATATTAACAATTTTTTTAAAACTTTACCTCTGCATCCACAGCCACCAGGGATGCAGGGAAGAGCCCTGGGCTTTCAGCTGGTTAATGCTCAGAAGGGGGGACACCATATTTTTGGATCGTCACTTTCCAAGGATTACCAGCCCTGGGGTGACCAGTTTGGGGCAGTAATAATGCTTTGGAAGGGGGACCCCATGCTGTGTGTCTCCCTGCTGTGACATATAATGCCCCTGTAGTAGTACCCCCATAAAAACACCTTAATCCCCGCTCCCGCTGCTGTCCTGTCTGCCCGGCTGCTCCTCGGAACTATGGGAGAGAACTCCAGCATCCAGCTAACGCGGCGCTGCAGGGAAGGAGCCGGGCGACCGCTGGTAATAACATCTCAGCGGGTGTCCGGCTTAGAGCCTCCCTGCGGCGCTGGGCTGGAGGTCACTGACGCTGGGTGCAGCGGGTGCACCGCTTCACCTGGCACCAGTGACCTCCATTCCTGAGGGTAATGGACAGACAGCCGGGCATGCAATGATTCATATGCATGCCCGGCTGTCCGTCCATTACCCCCAGGAATTAATTTTTACCTCATGTGGGGTAATTTACCCCTGTTCCCCGACCACTGATCTATAGAGAGAGAGAGAGAGAGAGAGAGAGATGTAATAAATATGTCAAAATGGGGACAAATGAATCACAATTTTATGTCCTCTGCCAGACTCCTAAAGAAAGAAAAGAAAAAAAGAAAAGAAAGAAACACCTAAGAGGTAAGTGAAAACTGAGTATCATGTTTGAAGAGGTGGGGGAGAGTGTCTGTAGAGTGTAGTTTGGTGGGATTATCTGCTAGGGGGCACCAGCCAAAATCTTGCCTACGGCACCAAATTGTTTAGGGCCAGCTCTGATGGTTTCTATGTATAAGGGCACTGTGACAGCACGCTGAGCTATACTCTGCTGATGGTGGCTATGTATAGGGGTACTGTGACAGCACGATACACTCTACACTCTGCTGATGGTGGCTATGTATAGGTGCACGGACAGCATGCTGTACTATACTCTACTAATGGTGGCTATGTATAGGGACACTGAGACGCTGATGTATGCTGCGCTATACTCTGCTGATTAAGTGGCTATGACCGCATGCTGAGGTACGCTGCACTATGCTCTGCTGAGTAAAGTGGTGGTGACCAAAGACTCCAGACTTACAAGTTGCTGTGTGTACAAAAACAAATGTTTAAATAAAAAGTAAAAATTGTTAAAAAAAAACCTTCAAGAAAGATAAAAGTTTAAAAAGTAAAAAAATATAACAACACTTTTTTTTTTGGTGCTGTACTCCACGTGTATACAAGCACCATGACTCCTTGGGTCATACCCCACTGTGTATACAAGCACCGTGACTGCTTGGGTATAAGACCACTGTGCATACAAGCACCGAGACTGCTTGGGCATAAGCCCACTGTGTATACAAGCACCGTAACCATCTTGCGCTACTTTTCATTTCTGCCATTGCTGTGTGGCAATGTTTCATAGATGTGCTTTAAAAGACTGTGGTGCTGTAACCCACTGTGTATATAAGCACCGTGACTCAATTGAGCAATAGCCCCCTTTGTGTATAAGCACTGTGACTCCTTGGGCAATAGCCCTCTGTGTGTATAAGCACCATGACTCCTTGGGCAATAGCCCTCTGTGTGTATAAGCACCGTGACTCCTTGGGCAATAGCCCTCTGTGTATAAGCACCGTGACTTCTTGGGCAATAGCCATCTGTGTGTATAAGCCCCGTGACTCCTTGGGCAATAGCCATCTGTGTATACAAGCAAGCACCATGACTCCTTAGGCCGCAGACCTCTGCGTATACAAGCACCGTGACTCCTTGGGCCGTAGCCTTCTGTGTAAACAAGCGCCATCACTCCTTTGACCTTAACCCTCTGTGTGTCCATAACACACAAGTACTGTGACTCAGTAGTAAGTGGCAGTGAGTGACAATGTTTCATAGATGTGCTTTAAACTGCGATGTCTGTAGCTTAGTATCCAGCCAGCTCACTGCAGCCTTTGGCCAATAATGGTGAAAACAATATTGTGAGCTGTGAGGTGCTCTAAAATGACTGTAAATGACTGGAAATGAATGTTATTAAGGTTAATAATACTCTAGGAACAAAAAAAGCCCAATTTATGCGATTTTAGCTTTTTTTGTAAATTTTTGTAAAAAATCCAAATCCAAATCCAGTCACCGCAGTTTGGCAAATCCAAATCCAAATCCAATGGTTTTGAAAAAATATTGGCATATTTTAAAGGCTGACCCAATATTAAAATAAGAACTACCAGACAAACCTGTGGTGATATTTAAAAGAGCACCTAACTTGAGAAATGTGTTAATGAGGAGTGCCATGTCACCACCTAAAAGAATAGGCACGAGAATAACTTCTAAAGGCTTTTTTCGATGTGGCACCTGTATGAGATGTAGAAGTATCAATGGTAATGAAGTAGTAAAATAACAAGCTTTGAGTCATGTGCCACTAAGAAAACCTATAAAATAAACCAATTCATATCTTGCAACAGTAGCAACATTGTATATATTATACAATGTATCTGTACTAAACAATATGTCGGTAGATCCAGCCGCCCTTTTAAGACCCGAATGTCAGAGCAACGATCGTAAAGTGCTAGACACCCATCATATGGCTTCACATTTTAAAGATATACATAGTAGCTCTATTAAAAACGGAGATGAAGTAGATTTATGAACTTTAAAACCCAGAGGGCTCAAAGGAGGTTTTGAGACCAAATGGTTCATGTGATTCTTCACCAGCTATATTTGGGAAGCATTTTCTCTGATTGTCGACATTTTTTAGTGGACACATGAATATAATGATATATCCACTCTCATATCATCATTTTAATGTGATGCATAACCAGAGGTTCTAGCTACCTCTATGATCATATGTGGTTTTCTCAACATTAGGATGATATAGTTAGTTTTTTAGATACCCATTTTGTTCATACATTTTAGAGTGTCATGTTGGTCTTTATAGATGGCTGAGAACATAGTGTTGTGATTACACAAGTATTGTCCAGTTGTTTATTATAGTTTCAATCATGTATCATTTGGTACAAACATGTTGCTTTCATAGTACAGATCATCTCCCTGGAGTGTGTACATTCGTATATATGTATAGGAAGGAACATGTATACCGGATCTGCAGGGAACGTAAAAGGAAGGGGCAGGTCTTAGGTCAGCTATGCCTTGACAAAGACCCGTGGAGGGTGGAAACACGTCGACAGCTGACTTGAGACGGTGATTACATTACATGCCCCATGATTATCATCCGAGACACTAAACTTGAGGGGCAAAACCGACAGATGGCAGCTGCCGGTGGATAGCCGGAACAAGCGGGACCCGTATATCTTTTATTGCATTCGAAAAAAACAGCCGCGGGTGAGAGCCACTAGCATCTACTCAGGGGCAGAACTATGGGAGACAATGGAGACGCCTGCCGCCGGGCTCCAGCACTGAAGGGGCACCTCATCCATTGGCCCACAACATATTTACCCCACTTAGGGCTGTTACTATGTACCCGGAGTGTACCGTCATGGCCACACAATACATGGCACCTTTTCCCAGAACCTGGGAAGCCACCATACACTAGTGGAGAGCTCTGTGTCAGACCATCGGCTGCCGCCTTCGTCTATCTATAGCCTGTCCCTACTCAATGATGTTGCTGCTCCTCAGCAACTTCTTTTGTCAGTGTGACACGTCCGGTGCCCCCCTCACCCACAACTCTCTGTCTCACTCCTCCATGGCATGCCTATATTCTGTGTGCAACTGTGGGTGTATCTGCTTGGTAAATGCTGCATTACATTGTCAGTGGCTGTGATGGGGTTGCACCAAATATAAATTGCCTCTGGGCATCTGGGATGAATTTACGCCACTGCATCTACTGTGAGTGAGAGTCAAATGTACGCAGGAGCAAGTGTTTGAAGAATTGGGCAGACTTCGGGAGAGAGCCGAACCCTGCATTACATCTATTGTCCAGGAGATATACCATCCTGGTTTGTCCAGATGTCATAGGATTTTTCCAGGACCTATACTTACCTGTCCAAAACACACTGCGCCTACATTGTTGTGTACCCACAGGTCCGGTAAGCCAATCTGTTTGTGTATGTTCAGATGCCACATCGTGGAATATATATAAAGTTCCTTTTTGAGGAGACCGTAATTTTTTAAGGAGCTTGCAGAATTTTCTTTTTTTGTTGTTTGGCAGCTTCATTTTTTATTAAATACTATTTTTTATGGAATAACAGCAGCTTTTGAGATTTTATCTTTTGGCCACAAGTTCTATCAGACCTATAGACATTGGTTTATTCTATATTTCTCCTTGAGAAGTACCTGTGCATTTTTATTAGAAAGATCGGTATACACTGAAGTTGTTTGCCTCTGTTTTGAACATTATACACGCAGCGCTGCTATATGACACAAAAGCTGTTATTTTGTTTTTATGTTTTAATTTGTAGCACCTAGCTGAAAGGTGCGGGTGTCAGGTGCAGCAGCGAGGAGCACTCTATTAGAAACCTTACTATATACCAAATCCAAAACCGGATGACGAATTAGAACCAAATCCAAATCCAGCAGAAATGGTCTGGCGCAAATCCCTACATAAATTAACACTGAAAAAGTTGGATCCAGATAAAAGTCAGAAGGAAGAGAAGTGCAGGACACAGGGTAGGGAACACTGGATGGGTGAACTAGTGGGGGGACACAGGGCAGAGAAGGCTGGCTGGGCTGGCGGTGGGGGAGGCAGGGCAAGGAGGGCTAGCTGATCTGGGGCAGGCAGGGCAAGGTCAGGAAATACCTGGTTTAGAGGTTTCTTCAGCTGAACGCAAACCGGCAGCCGCTTCAGCCATTCCTGATTGGATGCCGCCCTGCAAGCTCTGGCTGGCTTGTGGTCGGCACCTTAGGACCGTATTCAGTTCGAAGCGAAAAGCCATTTTCGCGTGTTTTTGGCAAAAACTTTTCGCCGATGATGTCATTTTTGCCTGTTTGGGTTTTACTCCGTATTCACTTTGAAAGACTTTGCGCCTAGGCGGAAAGTCAATGCAATGTAATAGGTGAAAAAGTTTTGCCTCTGAATAGCAGGCGGAAAAAAGTGCAGAATTGGGGTTTTGGGGTGCAACATTGCGAGAACCCCCATGCAGCCTTTAGACAGTCCCCCAAAGGTAAACTGTGTCAAAATAAAAAATAAAAAACCCTTAAGGACACCCCAAAAAATGACTTTGAATTTGGGGGTGAAAAAAAAAAATGTTGGGGGACAAAGTTAAAAGCTAGCGAACTTGACTCTGGGAGGGTCCCCAAGTATGGCCCAAGTGTTTTTTTGATTGCAAGTGCGTGCAGCAGGTGGATTTTTCACGATTTTTTCAACGTAACTTTAGCAACTTTTACATATGCTGACCCCGATTTTCACATACCCCAAATTTGCTGGGATAAGTTATTTTCTGGAAAAAATACTCTTGAATACTATTCTGCACTACATATACAAAAACGCTATTTAGCAACTATTGAGCCCGTTTAAAAGCACCAAATACCTTCAGCAAGCCAAATCTGGAGGTACCATAGTGAACCCCCATGTCAGAGCATCTTTTGGGGGTTGTCAGGCTGATTTCCCCAAATCTGACAGTACTTTCCGCTTGTTCAAATTTCGCTGGGTCCCGTTTTCGCGTACTTCCGTATTGAATACAGAGTTTATCGCGCACGGCCGAGATACTTTTCTGCCTACAAAAGACGCGATGTAGGCGAAAAGTCTGGGAGGCGGAAAAGTATTGCGGATCCGCTCTAATTGAATACGGCTCATAGTTGAAATGCTGTCGGCGTTGTATAGCAATTCTCCCTACCATCCCTGGCTGCCAGTGCAACACAACTGCCACAGTTCTGCCTCATCATTGGCCTCTTCCTCTTCCTCCTGGGCATGTCTGTTTCCTATGAAACTTCAAAATAAGAAGGAAGAAATAAATATTGAATATCATAGAATAAAATAACTATACAAAGCAAATAGATGGGTAAAAATGTAAAATATAGACATTTACAAATGATCTGATATGAGGTTAGGGTTGACTGCATACATAACCAGCCTGATTACATAGTTGTATATTATTTTGCCATATGACATTGCCCATAGAATGGGTCACTTTTAAGCAGTATGGTGGAACTCCATCCTATTGAAACTTTTAAAAACACATTTTATAACAAGAGAACCATGTTGGTTTAAGGAGAGCCTGTTTGGGAGTGTGCCTTCCGTTGCCCTGCCTCAGTGCCATGAGTATTAACACACAGCATTAACTATTAATTCATAATATTTACTACTCTCAACAACCACATAAAAAAATAATAATTCATACTTATGTAAAGTAATGTTTCTGTTGTTCTTGCCATCACCTCAGATCGCTACAACAGCATTCTAGCTGTACATAAGGAGGGTGGTATAACATGTAGACGTTCAGAATGTCAAAATTTAGAATGTCAATACCAGTATGTCGACATTTTCTGAATGTCAACATTCACGATGTCGCCAAGTTCAGAATGTTGATGCTTGACATGTCGATGTTCACAATGTCTACACTGACATAATGTCGACATGTCCAAAATGGCAACATGAATTGTCGCAAAAAGACAAATTTTGTGTCCGCATGGGCATAACTGCGCCGAATACAAATGATATAAACATGTAACTTGTTGTTTCTTTTTTTTCTCTTTAACTTGGTATGGAATGTTATCTGTGTGTAGAAAAATATGAGATATGGTAAGAACTTACCTTTATTATCTCTATTTCTACGAAGTCCATAGGGTTCCACAGGATACCTTGGGGTATAGGTGATGACGTCAGGCATCGGGCACCATAGAGTTAAGTTTTCAGCCTCCCAGGATGCACTAGGGTCCCCCTCCTATACCCCGCCCCAAGCCAAGGCATCTCCGTTACGTACCAAGCCATAGGCAGGAGGAGAAGGAAGAGAGAAAAAAGATCTGGACACACACAAGAATCACATTCTCACCAGAGGGAGACGGAAAAACCGGCGACCATAGCAAAGCCCATCTGCAGCACAGGTGCAACAGGGCGGGAGTCCTGTGGAACCCTATGGACTTTGTAGAAATAGAGATAACATAGGTAAGTTCTTACCATATCTCATATTTTCTACATCAGGGTCCATAGGGTATCCACAGGATACCTTGGGGATGTCCCAAAGCAGTATCATTTAATGGTGGGGATGCTCCTGTGCTGAAAGGAGAATCCGCCGCCCGAAGGAAGCATCCTGAGAGGCAAAGGTGTCAAACGCGTAATACCTCACAAATATATGGACCGAGGACCATGTGGCAGCCTTGCAAATCTGGACTGCAGAGGCACCACGTCGAGCAGCTCACGAAGGACCCACAGACCTAGTGGAATGTGCCCTCACAGAGGAAGGAACCGGAAGGCCTTCATGAAGATAAGCTTCAGACATGGCCATACGAATCCAGCCTGCCAAAGTTTGCTTTGAAGCAGGCCAACCCTTTTTACGGAAGCCATAGAGGACAAACAAGGCGTCCTACTTCCTAAATGAAGAAGTGCGGTCAACATAAATCCTTAAGGCCGGCACAACGTCCAAAGTGGCCTCACCCACTGAAAGATCAGGTGAGTTAAAAACCGTCACAACGATTTCCTCGTTGATGTGAAAACTGGAAACAACTTTAGGAAGGAAACCAGGATGAGTGCGCAGCACCGCCCTGTTCCTATGAAAAATCAGAAAAGGGGGTTTACATGAGAGAGCCCCTAAGTCAGAAACACGTCTGGCCGAAGCAATGGCCAGAAGGAAAATTGTTTTAGCTGTCAGCCATTTGAGGTCCACTGAGCCCAGTTGTTCAAATGGCGGTCCCTGGAGAGCCCTCAGGACCACAGCTAAATCCCAAGGCGCCACCGGTGGAACAAAAGGTGGCTGAATTCTGAGAACACCTTGCATAAAGGTGCGCACATCAGGGATTGCAACAATCCTACGATGGAACCAGATGGATAGGGCAGACACCTGCACCTTCAGAGACGCAAGGCGAAGCCCATGGTCCAGTCCCGCCTGTAGGAAAGCTAACACTCTAGACAGACGGAACTCTTGAGGAGCATAACCTCTCGGCCGACACTACTGGAAGAACATATGCCACACACGATGGTATATCCTTGCAGAGGATGGTTTCCGAGCAGTTAGCATTGTTTGCACTACAGAGCTGGAAAACTCACTGGACCTTAACATGGCCGTCTCAACAGCCACGCCATCAAAGACAGCCGAGTCAGGTCCGGGTGAAGACAAGGACCCTGTGACAGGAGGTCTGGCATAACGGCAACCGCAAAGGAATGTCCACGGACAGTCCCTGGAGGTCTGAGAACCAGTGCATCCGGGGCCACGCGGGAGCTATCAACAGGAGCGTCCCTCCTTCCTGTTTGAATTTCCGGATTACCCGTGGAAGAAGGGAAAACGGAGGAAACAGATAAGCAAACCGGAACGTCCACCAAACGGACAGAGCATCTACCAGAGACGCCTTTTCATCTCTTGTGCGAGACCCGTACACCGGAAACTTGTTGTTGTGCCGTGACGCCATGAGGTCGATCTCTGGAAGACCCCACCTGTCCACCAGAAGTTGAAAGACGTCCTGGTGCAGAGACCATTCCCCGGATGAACATCCTGGCGACTGAGAAAGTCTGCCTCCCAGTTTAGGACTCCCGGGATAAATAATGCTGATATGGCCGGGAGATTGCGCTCCGCCCAAACCAGGATTCGGGACACCTCTACGAGAGCCGCCCGACTTCGGGTACCTCCTTGCCGATTTATGTAGGCAACGGTGGTAACATTGTCCGACTGGACCTGCACTGGGTGACCTTGGAGAACCCGATGTGCCTGCTGGAGAGGATTGAAAACCGTGCGGAGCTCCAAGATGTTTATTGGAAGCTCTTCTTCCGCCCGAGTCCACCTGCCCTGGAACAAGTGTGAACCCATGACTGCTCCCCAGCCCCGAAGACTGGCGTCCGTTGTCAACAGGACCCAATTCGCCACCCAGAACGGACAACCCTTGTTGAGATGGGTTGTCTGCAACCACCAGGCTAGGGACAGACGAACCTCCGGAGTGAGCACCATCATCTGGGATTTTAGACTCTGAGGTAGTCCATTCCATTTGAACAGGATCAATTGCTGCAGAGGTCTGGAGTAAAACTGGGCATATTCCACAATGTCGAGTACTGACTCCATGGAGCCCAGTAACCTCATCGCCGAGTGCAGAGACACACGGCGATTCTGCAGACAACTGCGCACCCTCAACTGCAAGGCAGGGATCTTTTCCCCCGTCACAAAGATCCTTTGCTGTCCGGGCTCCGAGGTGCAGAATCCACTGAGACGGGATCAGGGTGGACTTCTGCCTGTTTATCAACCAGCCGTGCCGTTGCAGTACCGCAATGGTCAGGTCTAAGTAGCGTAGAAGGAGCTCTGGAGATCCTGCCACCAACAGAAGGTCGTCCAAGTACAGCAACATGCAGACTCCCTGCAGCCACAGGGAAGCCGCCATGACCGCCATCACCTTGGTGAATACAAGTGGTGCTGTCGCCAGCCCAAAAGGTAACGCCCGGAACTGAAAGTGGTCGTTGCGGATTGCAAACCTGAGGAACTGTTGATGGCGTAAAAGAATAGGGACATGCAGGTAAGCGTCCTGTATGTCCAACGACACCATGTAATCCCCAGGTTCCAGCGCCAGAATGATGGACCGTAGGGTCTCCATTCGAAACCTCAGCACCCGCAAAGACCTGTTGAGTGCTTTGAGGTTGAGGATCGGACGATACGACCCATTGGGTTTTTGCACCAAAAACAGATTGGAATAGAAACCCTGGCCCCTCTGGGAGAATGGAACAGGCACTATAACTCCAGCCTGGAGCATAGTGTGCAAAACCTTCCGCAGTTCCAAGGCTTTGTTCCGGTCTGATGGAAGACCCGTGGTGAAGAATGGAGACGAGGGCCTGTGCCGAAAGGAGAGGGCGTACCCGTGAGAAACCACCTCGAGAACCCAAGTGTCTGTCATGGTAACCGACCAACACTGGGCGAACTGCAGCAGGCGGCCTCCCACTTTGGGATCCCCCAAAGGGAGGCCCGGACCGTCAGGCCGCAGGCTTGTCATCTGGCTTAGGGGCAGGACGTCTGGTACTCCAGGCCTGTTTCCGGGGCTTGGCCGATTTTTTGGGGCCAGCCTGATGGGGAAAAGACTGTGCTTTAGGCCTACCCTGGGCCCTGTAAGGCTGAAAGGATGACATACCTGAACTGGAAGGAACTGCAGCAGACGGGAGACATGCAGATTTGCCTGCCGCCAGTGTGGTTACAATTTTGTCCAGATCCGGACCAAATCGGACTTCTCCATTAAAAGGCAAAGCTTCCAAGCCCTTTTTGGAATCAGCGTCCGCCTTCCAAGATCGCAACCATAAGGTGCGACGAGCAGCTACAGCTGCCGAAGAAATCCGAGACGCCAGGGTACTGATATCCAAAGCTGCTTCATTGATATAAGTGGCCGAATCCCGGAGATTGCCTATCAACTCAGTCTGTTCAGCCGAACAGTCGGAATCGAAAGACGCCTCCAAACTATCAGCCCAGTGCTCCATAGCTCTGGCTATCCAAATGGCCATAGCTGGCCTAGCTGCCCCCCCCCCCCCCTGCAAGGGAATAAACGGACTTTAGCCAGATCTCCACCTTATGGTCCGTAGCATCCTTCAAGGAAGACATGGAGGGCATGGGCAATGTGGCACTACAAACTAGGCATGTCACATGAGAATCCACCTGTGGAGGGGATTCCCACTTAGAAAAATGATTATCCGCAAATGGATAAGCCACCGCCAAGCGTCTCTGAGGCTGATACCGTTTGCCTGGATGTTTCCACGCCTCCTCTAAATGGTCCACTAACTGACCCGAAAGAGGAAACACTGTGGCGTCACCCTTAATATCCTTAAAAAAGGCATATTTAGACTTGGACACCGGAGGATCTTCATCCTCAATAACTAAAGCTGTGCGGACTGCCCGAATAAGTCCAGGAATATACACCTTGGACCTAGCGTCTGATTCTTTAGTACGGAGAGGTTCCTGGTCAGAAAGATCCAGAATCTCCCCATCATCAGATGTCACGTCGTCATCCTCATAAGGAGCGGACAGAGGCGCCATCGGCCGCTTATGTGGCCTCAACACAGACTCCCCTTGTAACACGTCCGACAAGTGCTGTACAGAACTTGTCAGTGAATTAACCCACGCAGGCTCCTGAGAGACTTGGGGAGGGGAAATAGGGAGACTGTGGGGTACCATCAATTGTCTCGGGAAACCCTGCATGGGTGACGACACCACTGACTGCTGGAACAATCCCATCTGTGAGAACGCAGGCTGCGGAGCTAACTGGCCCATGAGGGTTGTAAGCGCTTTGGCGAAACAAGCCCAGGGCGGCTCCTGTACCAGTGCCGTGACAGTAATTGGCCGCGCCAATAAATAACACTGCCGACATAGCCCCTCTGCGTTACCCTCCCCCTCCGCTCTTGGTATCTCGCATGTAGTACACATAAGCTGGAGAGGAAAGTCACTCTCAGACATGATGATAAGTATGTGACCCCTCTCACTGATACTTGTTAGTACAGTGTGAGACCACCCTGCAATCACCGCACCGCAAGGGCTTTAGCAGAAAAAGTTCAGGGACAGTGAAATGGCTGACAGTAGAAAGTGAAAGTACAGGCAGCAGATGCTAGCAGAAGTCACATACAAATACAATGCAAAGAAATCAATTCCTGCACTATCAGCGCTGATTCTCAACTATGCAGACACAGATCCTGGTAGGACACAGCGCTGCATACACAGACCTTAAGCCAATGGAGGAGAGGTATGCCGGGGGACCCAGAACGCGATGCCACCGAACTTCAGCGTCCAACAATGCTCACCATGCTTCCAGGAAAGATGGCCACCGAGGAGCAGAGAGGAGGCCGGCCTGGGGGAGGAGCGCTACCACAGGGCCAGTCAGCAGAGCAGAGAGGGCTGTGTGCAGCGGGGGAGGTGCCAGCTGTGTTACAGGGAAGGCGCGCTCCCCTGGCATGCATTTAACCCCTGGGACACTGCAGCGCTACCGCTCAGCCTCTGTCCGCTGTCCCAGGGGGGTAGTGGGAGTGCAGGTTAGGTACCTGGCCCCACGCTGCAGCCAGTCCCCAGGGAGCCCCCTGCTTGGGGACTCTGGACCATGTGTCAGCAGGGTCCACCGCGGGACCCCACTGCTTACCTGCTGCCCCCTTGGATCCGGCCATGGTCCCAAACATCTGGGGTCACCGCTAACTGTGACCCCAGATGCTTACCAGCATCCCCGGATCAGTACCGGCATTCTGGTACCGGCGGGGGTGTAGGGAAGACAGCATGGACGTCAGTACTGACTGTCCAGTCAGTACAGACTGTCCATGCATGGACAGTACTGACTGTCCATGCTGTACATCCAGATGAGCAGCCACAGCTGCTTTGAAGAAAACTTCAGGGGCTATCCTTAGCCCCCCTCTAACAGGTGCATCCGACTCCGGCCGGGCACCAAACGAAACTGAGATGCCTTGGCTCAGGGGCGGGGTATAGGAGGGGGACCCTAGTGCATCCTGGGAGGCTGAAAACTTAACTCTATGGTGTCCGATGCCTGACGTCATCACCTATACCCCAAGGTATCCTGTGGATACCCTATGGACCCTGATGTAGAAATGACAAGCCTTTGAACAGGTTGAAAGAGAGGTTAAGGAAGTACTGTGTTTCTGCCTAGCCATAAATATCCAATGATACTATTTACATTGTATGTAAAATCTATCGATTTTCTGTAGGAATGTTTTTCAAATTTATAGCTGAGAGGTAATGGACTAGCTAGTGTTAACTTATTGCCCTAGGCTCAGGGTACAAGTTGTTAATGTCTGTGGATTACTCACTTGAAGCAGGGATCAAAGAGTGGAGTCTGGTTATAACCCCACAGGGGGTCAGGCTTACAGGTCAAGGAGAGATAGACCAAACAGCAAGGTATCAAATCTTTCCCCTAACCAGCTGTAAGAAGTGTCCAGTTCTGTGGACACAGGAGCTCTTTCAGACCCGGTCGCAAGCAGCTGTTCGCTCGTACGTGGCTGATGTTAAGCGACCATGCATGCGCATGCTTCGTACTGCGCGTGTGCGAACTAATCGGAATCCGATCGCTCGCCAAGCAAAGACAGCCCAGTGTAATGAGTGACAGGAGAGGCCATTTGTGGGTGGTAACAGGGGCAGGACACTAATAACGTGGGAGTGGAGGTATGAACACAGGTGTGCCCGAGTGCTGCAACACCGTTTCTAAGGCGTGCATAATTAACAGACAGTCATAGTACATGTCACCAGCCTTTTTTTTACACAGAAATCCTCGCAGTGCTTGTGGTAAGGTAAGACAACCACAAGCGATGCAAGCCCTTCTGATAGTCCTCGATGTACCAATGTTTTAATTCACTTCCTGGAGATGACGTGCGCTAGTGGGCGTCTCTACATACGCTAATGGGCGTCTGCATACACAAAGTGATCACTCGCCAAGTCAAAGTGGGAGGCAGGCGCTCCTTTCCGAGTGAGCGCCTGCCATGCCATTACTTTGCCGAAATTGCATACGCTGGGGCCGAGCGATCGCATCTAGCGAGCTGCGCTGAATCAGGTCCTCAGGCCTAATCTCTGAACTCCAAACAGGATGGAGTGAGCAATGATTAATTAAATGAAATAACCCCTGCTCAAATGTCTGGAACTCTAGTTAGAGGGACAATGCCCTCTGAGTTGACAAGGGTAAAAATCAGCCATGGGGGGGGTTGGGGGGGGCATGAGGGGACTGCCTGGAGAAACAGGCATAAAACTGTAACTGACTTCTGGGTCAGCGTTCATTTCTGAGGGGCTAACGTGAAGTACAGATGGATTCAGAGTTTGTCATTAGGGGACTGCCTCGTCCCCCAAATCACTTAAGACAATGGTGTGGTTTGTTTATTCTCTTTTATTTTATTTCTGAAATTGTATTTAATATTATTATAATCTTGTAACTTTTTGTAACTAAGCTTTGAAGGTATTCCTTAATTAAAACATTAATTCTAATTCTGGAACTGTGTTTTTATGACCCAAGGCCTCATCTGGTCCATGTTACCTATTTTTACTAAGTGTGCATAATTGTTTAGCAGGTAAGAAAAATGGCTTACCCTGTATTTAATACTAAAGTTCTCCTTTGCTGGTGGCAGCTATCAGGTTTATTTAACTACACGTGCTGAGTTAACTTGTATAAGTCACAGGTGGCCATTCTCAGATTGGCGTATCTGGAGGGATTGGCCGGCGGCCCGTGACCTGAATGACGACAGTCAGAATGTAGTCCCCCCTCTTTTATATTAACTCTTTCCATAACTGCAGCCTAGCCCTAATTTAATGTGTCATAAGTTTATAATGCCAACATTTGGTATGTGTCAACATGTTGCATGTCGACAAGTTAAATGTCAACATTATGAACATTTGGAACTGGATTTTTTCTTAAAAAATTAAAAAAACAGCTAAAATCACATAAAATTGGCCTTTTTTGTTCCTACAGTATTAATAACCTCAATAACATTTATTTCCAGTCATTTCCAATCAATTTTGACCACATCACAATATTATGTGTTTCATCTAGTTAAGGCCAAAAGGTTGCATCCAGCTAGCTTGGATGACTAAACTAAGTGACACAGTGGGTGGCACTAACATGTGGCAGTTCAGCTTCCATTTTCCAACATGGATACAGTGTGTAATACAGTGTGGGTTGGACACACCAATAGTGCACTTACTGTGACATAAGTGTTGGCAGTGCAGGATTGCTGACGGTATCCTCAGTACATGGAATGGCAGTGCTGCGGTGCTGACAGTGTCCTCAGTACAGGGTATCGGCGGTGTCAACGGTATCTTTAGTGCAGGTTTACTGGCTGTGTCAGCAGTGCAGGGGTTGCTGACAGTGTCCTCAGTACATGGAATGGCAGTGCTGCGGTGCTGGCAGTGTCCTCAGTGAAGGGTAACGGCTATGTCGGCAGTGCCAGCAGTGTCTTTAGTGCAGGTTTGCTGACTGTGTCGGCAGTGCAGGGGTGTTCTCAATGCAGGGTGCTGGTGGTGTCAGCAGAGCGGGGGCTGCCAGGTTGTCCTCAGTGCAGGTTTGTTGACTGTGTTGGTAGTGCAGGGGTGTTCTGAATGCAGGGTGCCAATGGTGTCGGCAGAGCGGGGGGCCAGCGGTGTCCTCAGTGCATGTGTGCTGACAGTGTCAGAAGTGTGGGGGGGGGCTGGTGGTATCCTCAGTGTGGGAGTGCCGGCAGTGTCAGCAGTGTGGGGGTCGCTGACGGTGTGCTCAGCACATGGGGTTGCAGTGCAGGGGTGCCGGCAGTGTTGGCAGCAGGGGATGCTGCCAGTGGGGGTGCCGGTGGTGTCGGCAGCGGGGGGTGCCGGCAGTGTCAGGCAGGGGGGGATCGTGGGCGCCATCTTCTTTTGCTTCCTGACTGTGTACAACTGTGCAAATTAAATGGGCTTAACGCTGATTGGCTGAGAGCCGTGACAGACGGCTCTCTAAGCAAATCAGTGTTAAGCCCACTCAATACAAAACCTCGTGACCCGACAGCGGGATCGCAAGGTTTTGCCTCGGGTGAGGGATTCGGGGCAGGCAGGGAGATCCGAGCTTGGCTAGGATCGCCCCGGATCCCCGAAATTTGGGTGGGTTCGGATCTCTGCGATCCAAACCAGTTCATCTCTACTACATACCATACAAAAGCACATACAACCGGTATGCTTCCACTGTCACTTGTTTATTAAACACTCTACTGTATAGCAGCCATACCCAACCTGAAAAACATGGCTTCAGTAAGGAGCAGCTGCTCCCTCCTGGCGAAATTCTCTTATTTTAGCATGTAAATGAGATTTTCAAACCTGCTGATTAAATAAAGCAAACAAAAAACACTGTAATACACAAAAGTAAATGTGAAAATAAACAAATATAAGCAACTGCTGTTTAAAAAAATAAAATGCTAGAAAAACACTTTATAAAACACTTTATAAATGTTTTTTATATTTAAAACCAACAGCACAATCTCCAGATACAATCTCTTCCAGCTATACTGCTGAGATCTTTTTTTTAAATCTGTTCTTAACAAATACATTGCATGTACCTGGGTTGTAATTAAAGAATCAAGTACACCAACATGGGCTGTCCATCATCATCAAATGTACGCCAGCTGCTGTTAATTTCTGTAACAGATCGGAACTCTTAATAGCTGCATGAACACGCCCCCACTGTATATTGACTACATGAGAATGCCCATCCCAGGCTTTGGCGCTTCGTTCAACATGCAACTGCTGTGAAGTGCTTAAGCAGGTTCTGGCTTTTGCTCAGTTTGATAAGAAAAATCACAAAATATGTACATGGAATTACATGAAACCCTGAATCAGGCCCAGTTTGCGGATATCCTCAGAAAGCAACAGGAATTTCATTTCTGATTAATACCTCTTTTCCATTAGATCACCGGGTCGCATCTGGGATTATGTTCACGCATTGATCCCAGGCGCGACCCGGCTGAGACCCCATACAGACCAGTGGCCGAACATGGCACTAATGTCGATGACGCCATCGGCATCACGTGTGGAGCCTGCGCTTGGGGATGACCTCTTCTCCAAGCGGCAGTTCTTCCGATGCAGAGAATAGGACCCGGGTCGCATTGACCTGGGTTACCCGTTCACACTGCTTCACGAGCATCATTCTTGCTTGTAGCTTCCTCTTTCTTCATCCCAAGCATCTCCTGGCCTCTCCTATCTCTTCTCTGGCCCTTCCCCATGAAGCCATGGCCCTTTTTAGGGTGCATTATGTCCCTTTGATAAATGAGGGGGCACCAATGCTCTTTCTGGCACAGGGCACCAAAAAGTCGAGTTACGGCTCTGTGAACACGCATTCAACCCTCTTTGTGACCAGGGTTGCAATGCCGTATTACTCGACCTGGCTTACAGATGGGTCCTCATACATCTAGCCTCCTTGTGCTTTAAACAGCCCTTCTAGTCGTGCCATGCCGTGGTGTGACTCAATAGCGCTGACTGTCTTTTGTGCGACGTTTACCTTCAAATGTGTGTTGTTCGCACAGCGATGTGAATAGATAGCAGAAGCAGCTTCTGCTGATTAAAATGTTATGCAGCATGCCTATGTTCTGTGAGCGAGTGCGGGTGTATCTGCATGTGAAATGCTACGTTACCGTGTCAGGGGCTGTAACACTGTAATGTAGTGTTTAGATACATGTAGATTCACCCGCAGTCACACACACAAAATAGGCATGCTGCATATCATTGAATTCAGCAGAAGCTGTTTGTGCTATCTATTTGTATCACTGTGCGAATAAGATGCATTTGAAGGTAAAAATTCACACAAAAGACGCTTGGCGCTACTAAGTCACCTGGAGCCCCCGCGATATGTGTGGCGTGACTTGTAGTGCAGAGAGGATAGATGTATGTAGACACATCTGTATTTCAACCCAGCCCTTTCACACAGCACAATAAACTGGGTGGGTTCCGGACTGTAGATAGACAGTAATTAGATAGATAATGTCTAGATCGACATCAGATGTTAGACAGTCAATAGATTGACAGGGACAAATGGTCGACATGGACACAAGGTCGACGCACTAAAGGTGGGCATGTAAGAAGGTCAACAGTTACAAATGGTCTATAGTGTCAAAAGGTCGAGACAAAAATTGTAGCCACAAAAATGGCCATTCCATGATTTTTTGTTTTTTAGGGTTAGGCACTAGAAGAGATGGTTAGGGTCAGGCACCTACCTCAACGTTAGGGTTAGGCACTAGGAGGGAGTTTTAGGGTTAGACACCAAGGGGAGGGTTAGGGTGAAAATTAGGGCTATAGAAAAAAAAATGTGTTGACCATTTTTGTGTCTACCTTCTGACCATGTCAACAATTTGTACCTGTCGACCTTCTTACATGTCAACATTTAGTGTGTCAACCTTTTGTCCCTGTCGACCTTTTGCCCCTTCGATCTCTTGTCTAACATCTGGGGGTAAATTTACTTTAGAAGTGAGTTTAAAAAGTGATGTTGCCCATAGCAACCAATCATATTCTAGCTATTATCTTCCAGAAGGTGCTAGTTAAATGTTGAATCTGATTGGTTGCTATGGGCAACATCACTTTTTAAACTCACTTCTAAAAACTGTCACTTTAGTAAATGTACCCCCTTGGTGTCTACCTAGGCATGGTCTATCTAATTACTGTGCATCTCTTACACCACACCCAACCCGGGTTGCTGCGCGCTAACGTGCAATAACCCGGGTTATTGCTGGCAGTGGAAAAGGGGTATAAGTAAACCCCTGATGTATTAAGAGGGTATAACAGCAGATATCAGACATAGCTGCAATCCCTCTATTTTCAATCACCACATTAGTAGGTTTCTATGGGGACTGCTTTTCAATATGCAGAAGATGTGCAGTTGAAGCAGAATGAAAGTGTTTCAGGCCTTCTATAGTTAAGTTCATCCCGGACTATTACTACAATTTCTTGTCAGTGAGGTGTATACACAATTGGAATGTAGCACGTGTCTTCCACTATAAGCAGTTCCAGTGACATTAGATTGGGTGTTGCAGATTTATCAATATATAGAAATTCCTGACACTAGTTTCGGGGAGAGGAGAGGAGATCCCTGGGGCTTGGGCGAAGGTGAGGAATAAACAAAGTTGTGGCAAAACCGATAGGAGAATGAAAGAACCTGCCCTGATTTAGCAAGGGTGTGCCAAGTGTTTTTCTATTGTGTGATCAACAGACCTCGGTGACATCAGATCACAGGTCAGAAAAAATATACAATCAGTTCAAGTGAGTGACAGCCATGCTGTGTCTCCCCTGTTCAATTTCACAGATAACAGTGTTAAAAGCTATAGCATGAGTTATGCATTGAGGAAATAATAATTTAAAATAATACACATGTTCACAAAGAAAATCATGTTAAGGGAAAGTGTTGTAAGCTGTGTATTAATCACTGAATTAGTAAGGACTGGGTTATTCACAAGATAATCTCATCCGCCTGTCTGAATCCCGAAGCTGAAAGTCCCATACGGGATTTAAAAATAGGTTCCGAAATACCAATGCCTATCTTAATCCCAATGCCGGAATCCAGAAGGACGCCAGCCCGAACAAGGTAAGTCCGGGGCGTCCTTACCGTTAGCTGCAGGGGGGTAGTGTTAGGATTAGGCAGCATAGCAGGGTTAGGGTTAGGTTTTCCGGGGGGGGCGGGGTAAGGGATAGGCACCTAACTGGGAGAGGGTTAGGCACCACTGGGGGGGTTAGGGTTAGGCACTAAGGAAGGAGGGTTACGTTTAGGCACGAAGGGGGGAGACTTGGGTTTAGGCACCAATGGGGAGGGTTAAGGTGAGGGTGCGGGGTGGGGAGGGTTAGGGTTAGGCTACATGAAGGGAGGGTTAGTGTGAGAAGGGTGATGGGTAAGTATACTTACCCGACCCCTGTCGGGATACCAATTATCGGGATGCCACTGAAGGTATTTTGACAGGAGGCATCTCGACAGCCGGCATTACATACTGATTCCGGTATAAGTAAATGATTATTAACAACAGATTATATGAATATAAGTAAGACACTGAATACTGTATATGTAGTATAACTGAAAACAGAGTATAATTCAACTTATCTAACACTATATATGAATACCTCCCAACATGACCCATTCCAGGAGGGACAAAATGCTCTGTTCCTGGACTTACCTCTTAATTTATGATTGCCATCACCTGTGTTGAAACAGTTTCCTTACGAATTAACTAGTTCAACATACAGTGCATCCGGAAAGTATTCACAATGCTTCACTTTTTCCACATTTTGTTATGTTACAGCCTTATTCCAAAATGGAGTAAATTCATTTTTGTCCTCGAAATCCTACACACAATATCCCATAATGACAACGTGTAAAAGTTTTTTTTTAGATTTTTGCAATTTAAAAAAAAAAACACTAAGAAATCACATGTACATAAGTATTCACAGCCTTTGCCATGAAGCTCAAAATTGAGCTCAGGTGCATCCTGTTTCCACTGATCATCCTTGAGATGTTCCTACAGCTTAATTGGAGTCTACCTGTGGACAATTCAGTTGATTTTACATAATTTTGAAAGGCATACACCTGTCTATATAAGGTCCCACACTTGACAGTGCATGTCAGAGCACAAACCAAGCATGAAGTCCAAGGAATTGTCTGTAGACCTCCGAGACAGGGTTGTCTCGAGGTACAAATCTGGGGAAGGGTACAGAAAAATATCTGCTGCTTTGAAGGTCCCAATGAGCACAGTGGTCTCCATCATACGTAAATGGAAGAAGTTCGGAACCACGAGGACTCTTCCTAGAGTTGGCCAGCCATCTAAACTGAGCGATCGGGGGAGAAGGGCCCTAGTCAGGGAGGTGACCAAGAACCCGATGGTCACTCTGTCAGAGCTACAGCATTCCTCTGTGGAGATAGCAGAACCTTCCAGAAGGACAACCATCTCTGCAGCAATCCACCAATCAGGCCTGTATGGTAGCGTGGCCAGACGGAAGCCACTGCTTAGTAAAAAGCATATGGCAGCCCACTTGGAGTTTGCCAAAATGCAGCTGAAGGACTCTCAGACCATGAGTGGCAAAGATTGTACTCTTTGGCGTGAATGCCAGGCATTATGTTTGGAGAAAATCAGGCACCGCTCATCACCAGTACCATCCCTACAGTGAAGCATGGTGGTGGCAGAATCATGCTGTGGGGATGTTTTTCAGCGACAGGAACTGGGAGATTAGTCAGGATAGAGAGAAAGATGAATGTATCAATGTACAGAGACATCCTGGATGAAAACCTCTGACCTCAGACTGAGGCAGTGGTTCATCTTTCAGCAGGACAATGACGCTAAGCACACAGCCAAGATATCAAAGGAGTGCCTTCAGGACAACTCTGTAAATGTCCTTGAGTGGCCCAGCCAGAGCCCAGACTTGAATCCAATTGAACATCTCTGGCGAGATCTGAAAATGGCTGTGCACCGACGCTTCCCATGCAACCTGATGGAGCTTGAGAAGTGCTGCAAAGAGGAATGGGCAAAACTGCTCAAAGATAGGTGTGCCAAGCTTGTGGCATCATATTCAAAAAGACTTGAGGCTGTAATTGCTGCCAAAGGTGCATCAACAAAGTATTGAGCATAGGTTGTGAATACTTACTGTATGTACATGTGATTTCTTAGTTTTTTTTTTATTCAATTTGCAAAAATCATAAAAAAATTTTTTACATGTTGTCATTATGGGGTATTGTGT
Source organism: Taudactylus pleione (assembly GCA_031769625.1). NCBI lineage: Eukaryota > Metazoa > Chordata > Amphibia > Anura > Myobatrachidae > Taudactylus > Taudactylus pleione. Next base: position 10,963,227 of record JAUIMM010000154.1, read on the forward strand.
GTACAATTTTGAGGACAAAAATTAATTTATTCCATTTTGGAATAAGGCTGTAACATAACAAAATGTGGAAAAAGTGAAGTGTTGTGAATACTTTTCGAATGCACTGTAGGTGACGGCAATCATAGATTTTTTGTCCCTCCTGGCAGAGCTGGCTCAACCCACTCAGCATAATCTGCACTGCAGGGAGGCGCCCTCCTGTCCCTTGCCAATACCCCACCCCTTTGCCCAGAGTCTCCGCCCCTTTCCTAGTCTGTCCTGTCTCAGTCTGAAAGGTAGTGTCTAGATACCTTTCCTGGAGAGGACTTTGGCGTCATCAGCTACTGCCCAACATCATTCCCTACCATCCACTACCCAGAATTTCACCCCTAGGGGTATATTTACTAAAGTGAGAGTTTTTAGAAATCGAGATGTTGCCCATAGCAACCAATCAGATTCTACTTAACATTTATCTAGCACATTCTAGAAGATAATAGTTAGAACCTGATTGGTTGCTATGGGCAACATCTCCACTTCTAAAAACTTTCACTTTAGGAGATATACCCCCTACAGTCTAATTTGAATGCAGCTGCTAGACTTATTTTCCCTTTCTAATCATTCTGCTACTGCTGCTTCACTCTGTCATTCCCTACTGTACATTGGTTACCTTAATTTTACCAAATCCAATATACAGTAAAAAAAATTCACAAAGCATAAAAAGCCTTTTATAAACTGCCTCAACATATATCTTTATACTTGTCTCAAAATATCCCTTAATTGGACTTATGTTCTTTTCCCATAGTCAGAACCGCTTATTTTCATTACCTGCTTCCAATTCTGAATACAGGACCTTTATTTGGGCTACACTCACTCTAGGTAATTTCCTCCCTTGTACAATAATTTATCCTAACCTCCAAACCTTTAAGTGAAAAACTCACCTCTTTATTCATGGTTATCAAATCAGAACCATTTTCTTTACTTTCCTAATAAAGATGATCAGTTTGGATTTACTTGGTTATGTTCAGATCTCAAAAACAGCATCATATTGGCTATCCGGCTCTCACGTGTTTTGGATAGCCAATAAGATAAATCCGAACTAATCCAAAGTTGCGCAAATTTCGCGAAAAGAACCAAGTCACATCCGAACCACCCATCTCTACTTCCTAGGCTATCCTACCTATTCCTACCAGCCCAATGAAATGGTTCTCTCAAACTTGCATGTACAGTCAGGTGCATAAATATTGGGACATTGACAGAATTTTCATATTTTGGCCTCTATTCACCACCACAATGGCTTTGAAATTAAACAAACAAAATGTGCTTTGACTGCAGACTTTCAGATTTAATTTGAGGGTAATTACATCCAAATCAGGTGAACGGTGTAGGAATTACAACGGTTTCTATATGTGCCTCCCACTTTTTAAGGGGCCAAAAGTAATGGGACTATCAACTCAAAAGCTATTTCATGGACAGGTGTGGGCTATTCCCTCAATATTTCATTATCAATTAAGCGGGTAAAAGGTCTGTAGTTGATTCTAGGTGTGACATTTGCATTTTGAATCAGTTGCTGTCGACTCTCAATATGAGATCCAAAGAGCTGTCACTATCAATGAAGCAAGCCATCATTAGGCTGAAAAATCAAAACAAACCCATCAGAGAGATAGCAAAAACATTAGGTGTGGCCAAATCAACTGTTTGGAACATTCTTAAGAAGAAAGAACGCACCGGAGAGCTCAGCAACACCAAAAGACCCGGAAGACCACGGAAAACAACTGTGGTGGATTACAGAAGAATTATTTCCTTGGTGAAGAAAAACCCCTTCACAACAGTTGGCCAAATCAAGAACACTCTCCAGGAGGTAGGTGTATATGTGTCAAAGTCAACAATCAAGAGAAGACTTCACAAGAGTGAATATAGAGGGTTCACCACAAGATGTAAACCATTGGTGAGCCACAAAAACAGGAAGACCAGATTAGAGTTTGCCAAACAACATCTAAAAAACCCATTACAGTTCTGGAACAACATCTTATGGACAGATGAGACAAAGATCAACTTGTACCAGAGTGATGGGAAGAGAAGAGTATGGAAAAGGAAAGGAACTGCTCATTTCCAAAACATACCACCTCATCAGTGAAGCATGGTGGTGGTAGTATCATGGCGTGGGCATGTATGGCTGCCAATGGAACTGGTTCCCTTGTATGTATTGATGATGTGACTGCTGACAAAAGCAGCAGAATGAATTCTGAAGTGTTTCGGGCAATATTATATGCTCATATTCAGTCAAATGCTTCAGAACTCATTGGACGGCAAAAGCAACCAAAGAGTTTTTTAAGGCTAAAAAGTGGAATTTTATGCAATGGCCAAGTCAATCCCCTGACCTGAATCCGATTCAGCATGCATTTCACTTGATGAAGACAAAACTGAAAGGAAATGCCCCAAGAACAAGCAGGAACTGAAGACATTTGCAGTAGAGGCCTGGCAGAGCATCACCAGGGATGAAACCCAGCGTCTGGTGATGTCTATGCGTTCCAGACTTAAGGCTGTAATTGTCTGCAAAAGATTTGCAAACAAAGTATTAAAAAGTGAAAGTTAGATTTAGGATTGTTTAGTTTGTCCCATTAGTTTTGGCCCCTTAAAAAGTGGGAGGCACATATAGAAACTGTTGTAATTCCTACACCGTTCACCTGATTTGGATGTAATTACCCACAAATTAAATCTGAAAGTCTGCAGTTAAAGCACATCTTGTTTGTTTAATTTCAAAGCCATTGTGGTGGTGAATAGAGGCCAAAATATGAAAATTCTGTCAATGTCCCAATATTTATGCACCTGACTGTATTTTCTTTCCATACTCAAAAAACCTTCTGACCCCAAAACCAACATTGCTGTGTTACTGGACCACATAACCCCACTAAGCACTTTTCCCATTGTTATCTGGATGGACCAATATGCAAATAATGTGATATTAACATGTGACATTAACTCCATGTTATCAAACTCATATATTTCAATAAATTCTAAGCTTGAGAACTGGGCACTCTTACATCTTAGCTGTCAGACAATAACCAATTTATTTTTTTACTTGGGAGTATGCTGGTACTATGTAAATAAATGTAAATACATTTTATTTACTAATAAATATATAATACATTCCCAATAGCTGCATTTTACAGTAGCATTTTATTTGCTTTCCACAGCTAAATAATATTTAATAATTGTCTACAGCAACAATTTGCCGAGATTTAGAAATTTAGTGCTTCATTTCGTTTGTGCCTTCTTTCTTGTCTTTTTTTTTTTTTTACATTTAATTAATCCAGTAATTGTTAATGTTAGATCTTTTATTATTTGTCAATTTGTTTTACCAGATCTTATGAGAATTAGGCAAAGTTGAATTACATAAGAGATAAATTAAATAGTAGCTTATAATGAACATAAATTAATTCTGAAGAATATTATTAACTGCTAAATCCTGCAATATTTATAGAATGCTAAGGCATTCCTCTTTTTAAAATGATTTTGACTCTGAGTATTAATAAGTTAACTTGACTCACAATGTAATTTAAATTTGTCAATTGCTGTGTTTGCATGTGCATACCCTCTTGTGGGCAGCAAGTGGTATTGCAGAAAAAATGCACCTGTCAGCTTCCTGACATGTGACTCACCCTAGTATTGTTCTACATGTGCTTTTCTAATAAATAACATTATGTTACCAACAATACCTTTTTCAGGGAGGGGGAAATATTTTTGTATTCTATCCCTTAACTTAGCAATGTTCTCACATACCAACTGCTCCCTTTCTCCCTGAGTGCATTGCTTCATTTTCATACAGCCCTCAAACCTGTAATTGCAAATTGCTTCAAGGAGAATTACACATACACACTGGAGTCACAAGGGGGGTGCGGGCCACGCCGGGTGACACCATCCGAGGGGGTGACACCAAAAATACCAGAGCTGCTCTTCTATATTGGTGTCACCCCATCGGATGGTGTCACCAAGAAGCCAGGACACGTAGAGAGGCAGGGGAGAGACTGTGGGCTGCCCCAGTAGCTGCTGGATCACTGGGTAAGCTCACTGTGTGCCAAGAACGTGGGGCGAAGCCACTTCCCCTTACGCACGCGCGCGCCTGTGGCACGCAGAAGAGCTCTGACCAGCGGCACCGGGTGACAACACTTACCTGTCCCTGGAGTTGATTAGGGATGCCCAGGAATCTGTGAGTCAGGAGGCAGGAGCTGGAACCCTTCCCGTTGACATCAATGGATTTACCAGCATGCTTGAGGTTGAATGTGGTGTGATTCAAGCTCCACCAATGCTTGCATGCTGTTTATAATTTGGCACAAAGTCTAAGCTAATCGTGGCTCAGGGCTGGTCAGCGAATCAGAAGCTTGCTCATAGCCAATGGCAGCTCAATGCATCATAACTACACACGCTCTCTGATATAAGATGCCATGGGAGCAGAGAGCTCAGTTCCGTAGAGAGCTCAGTTCCACAGAGAGTGAAGACTCAGAAGTGGCAGCTGAGTGTTAAGGACAACAGCATTCAGCAGGAGTCAAGGCTGAAGCTGATAACTGGATAGGCCTGCAGTAGTGGGAAGCAAATAAGCTCCACACTGCAGCCTCTCCTACTGGTAGTGGTAGGTAGCCTCTGCCCACCATTACCTATATATATAACTTCCCTAGACCACCGGGGTGTCAGACATTATGCCTGTGAATACAGTCAGGCATCAGAGCTGTGGTACCTGATATGTGGGCAATAGGCCCGTGCAAACACTAGTGGATCTGGGTATTAGGTCCAAGTCATTGAGCCTTGATTGCTGCCAACAACCCTTCCATCCCAGTCATGAGATTGATATGGATTGATGTGGAATTTTGTGGACAGCCCCTTGGTATGCCTGCTGTCATTGTGGTTGGTGGTTCCGACTACAGCATGGGCCCATTGTCATTGGGATTAATTTCTTGAGTAGTTTAGAAAATGGGCTTTATTTATGAAGCAGTGACTTTTGTAACACGGCAGCTGCAGTCAGTTTTAAGCTCCTGGCCCGTCTGCATTCCTGCACCCTCCACCAGCGTTGGCCATGCTGCTGATCACTGCTGAGAATAGCAGCCACTGCAGAAATATAAATTAACCACCCCTTAGCCCCAAAGTGTATACCTGGCGCTGCTCAGAGGAGCGGCCCCTGGGGAAATCAAAGTCGCCATGGTCCCGATGTTACAATATTTATCAATGTATCAATGAACGATATAATAAAAATGTTAATTTTATGTGTTTAAAAAAAAAATATATATATATATATTCTATATATACTATATATAGAATGTGATCTGTCGCAGTGCTGGGATCACAAATGCAGCTGGGGTGTAATACACCTGCATTTGCAAATCAAGGATCACAATTGCAAAGCTGCCTGCGTGCAGATTGCAATTGTGATCCTTGCTGAATCAGGCCCCAAGACCTCATATTGCTACATGTCATATACATGACTAGCTGATGTACCCAGTTTCACCCAGGTAGACCTTAGATATTTACTGGTTCCATTTTATCTCACCACTCCAGCAACTCATTAACTATTTTCATAGTTATTGGAGCTAGGCTAAATATTGTTGCATCTTTCCCAATACTCTATGGGCCTGATTCAGAGTCGGACGCTATTTGCGCTTGCTCGTTCATTAAAAAGGGGTGGCTATTCAAATGAACCGTTCGCACTTTGCGGTCTGTTCACGCCTCTATGTCTGAGCGAGCGAACAAAACTTGCGGTCGTAATTTTGAAAAAGACGCCCCCTGGCCGCTCGCACCATACGTCATGTCCGCTATTTAATAGATTAATCGAGTACATCGAACAGCGTATGAACTGCTCGCTATTCTTGTGGTTGGTTTTTCCTACCACAATCTTGCGAGCAGTTCTGACTTATAAATCAACCAAGTGACGTGGTCAATGATGCTCCTGTATTAATTATGCACACCCATAAAACGCCCGTTTTGACATTTAAGCACGCCTGCGTTCTGATTTCCACTCCCCGTTTTCAAGCACCTTCCCCTGTTACCACCCACATACGCCTCCTCCTGTCACTCAAAATAGCAGGCATTCGCTATTTAGCGAACAAACGATATTCGGCCGCACTGACTGGTTCGCGCATGTGTATTAAAATCCGTAAGCATGCGCAGTTGTGCGAACATAGGTCGGAACGAACGAGCGGCCACTTACGAGCGGATCTGAATCAGGCCCTATGTGTAGAATTCACCCAAGATGGTAAATAGCATCTATCTATATTAGCTTACTAGAATGAGCACTTTATAATGGAATGTTCTCATTGTTATATTTATTGTAATTATATAGCATCCCTTTTTCTCCTATTCTAAGGTATATATATATAAAAAAAATAATAATAATTCAGAGTTATCCTTATGATTGGGCTATCGTATGTATGGATCTATAAATATATATTCTCAGATTTGTTATTTTGGTCAAAATATATTAGAATTAGGGGTGAGCGGGTTCGGATTTCTGAAATCCGAACCCCCCCGAACCCCCCCCGATCCGAGGCCGATCCGAGTCAGGCTCGACTTTTCCCGCCTGACTCGGATCTGAAATCGAGGCAAAACATCATCATCCGCCTTCCGGGTCTCGCGGGTTTTGGATCCTATATCAGGTACCCGCGTCGGTGCCATTTTCTCACTCGGCTGTGGACAGTGAAGAGGGAGGGTGGGAGTTAGGGCTGGCTGGGCTGTGTAGTGTAGTGTAGTGTAGTGCAGTGTAGTGTTGTGCTGTGCTGCGCTGTGCTGCTGTTGTCCATAGGGGCTGTGGGCCTGATTCAGAGCCGGACGCTCTGACCAGAGCGCTCGCTCTGAATCAGGGCCCTCCTCCATGAAAATGGAGCGGCCTCCTGGTCGCTCGTATAGCTGTGGGTGACCACCCACAGCATATGCGAGTGGCCAAAAAGATGGTCGCTATGGTCTTGACCATCGCGACCATCGGACTTGCGACGGAGACCCTGCGGTAGGGTCTCCCTCCCACAAGCCCTGGAGTGATTTTGGCTCTATCAGAGCCAAAATCACTCCCACTGACATTACTAGAGATGTCAGTGGGGCCGGCTTCAGACGGTAGGCGTTCCCATGGGAACACCTCCGTCTGGCAGGCACGCCCCCGGCACGCCCACCAAAGGGGGCGTGCTGTCAATCAACATCGACAGCACGCCCCTTTGGTGCGAGACCAGGAGCGATGGAAAGCCCGTCGCTCCCCAGGTCTCGCGCATGTGCACGACGGAGCTCCCTCCGTCATGCGCATGCGCAGTGGGGAACATCGACCCGCATGCGAGCGTACTGCTGCTCGCGAGTGGGTCTGAATGACCCCCTGTGTCCACTCCTCCAAAGTCCATAGGGGCTGGCTGTGTTGTGCTGTGCTGCTGTTGTCCATATGGGCTGTGTCCACTCCTCCAAAGTCCATAGGGGCTGGCTGTGTTGTGCTGTGCTGCTGTTGTCCATAGGGGCTGTGTCCACTCCTCCAAAGTCCTTAGGGGCTGGCTGTGTTGTGCTGTGCTGCTGTTGTCCATAGGGGCTGTGTCCACTCCTCCAAAGTCCTTAGGGGCTGGCTGTGTTGTGCTGTGCTGCTGTTGTCCATAGGGGCTGTGTCCACTCCTCCAAAGTCCATAGGGGCTGGCTGGACTGTGTTGTGCAGTCAGATGTCCATAGGGGCTGTGTCCACTCCAAAGTCCTGTGCAGAGTCCCAGTCCTAAAGGGGTGCTGTAGTGTTGTCCAGGGGGTGCTCTGTCCATCAGGGGTGCTCCCCCCAAGTGCAAAAAAATAAATATTTTCTGTGTTTGTGAATTGTGTGCGCAGTAGCCACACGTGCATCAACAAAGTAGTGCCAAGCGTGCGCCTGTCTCATAAGTAAAGGGCCGGCTGGCTTGACCGTTAAAGGGTGCTGTAACCCCCAAAGTACACTCCAAACAAAATAAAAAGATATTTTCTGTGTTTGTGAATTGTGTGCGCAGTAGCCGCACGTGCATCAACAAAGTAGTGCAAAGCGTGCGCCTGTGTCATAAGTAAAGGGCCGGCTGGCTTGACCGTTAAAGGGTGCTGTAACCCTCAAAGTACACTCCAATCAAAATAAAAAAATATTTTCTGTGTTTGTGAATTGTGTGCGCAGTAGCAGCACGTGCATCAGCAAAGTAGTGCCAAGCGTGCGCCTGTGTCATAAGTAATGGGCAAGCTGGCTTGACCGTTAAAGTGTGCTGTAACCCCAAAAGTACACTCCAAACAAAATAAAAAAATATTTTCTGTGTTTGTGAATTGTGTGCGCAGTAGCTGCACGTGCATCAACAAAGTAGTGCCAAGCGTGCGCCTGTGTCATACGTAAAAGGCGGGCTGGCTTGACCGTTAAAGGGTGCTGTAACCCCCAAAGTACACTCCAAACAAAATAAAAAAATATTTTCTGTGTTTGTGAATTGTGTGTGCAGTAGCCGCACATGCATCAACAAAGTAGTGCCAAGCGTGCGCCTGTGTCAGAAGTAAAGGGTGGGCTGGCTTGTCCGTTAAAGGGTGCTGTAACCCCCAAAGGGCACTCCAAACAAAATAAAAAAATATTTTCTGTGTTTGTGAATTGTGTGCACTGTGGCTGCACGTGCATCAACAAAGGAGCAGCACCAAGCGTGCGCCTGTGTCCCATAAGTAAAGGGCCTGCTGGCTTGTCCGTTAAATGGTGCTGTAACCCCCAAAGGGCACTCCAAACAAAATAAAAAAATATTTTCTGTGTTTGTGAATTGTGTGCACTGTGGCTGCACGTGCATCAACAAAGGAGCAGCGCCAAGCGTGCGCCTGTGTCCCATAAGTAAAGGGCTGGCTGGCTCACTTCTTAAAGGGTGGTGTAACCCAAAAAGTGCACTATATATCAATATAACTTATATGGAGGACCAAACTTTCTCTGATAAAAATAAAATAGGGAAAGATCAAGAACCACTTCCTCCTAGTGCTGTTGCTACTGCTGGGAGTTGTTCATCATCCCAGAGAGAAAGTAGGAACACCACTACTTTTACTAAACAATTGACCCTCCAACAGTCCTTATCGAGGAGGATGAAGTACGACAGCAGTCATCCTGAAGCAAAATGTATAACTGAGGCCTTGACTGCTATGTTGTTGTTAGACGTGCGTCCGGTATCCTCTATTAGTGCAGTGGGATTTAGACAATTGATGGAGGTGGTGTGTCCCCGGTTCAAAATTGTGTGCGCAGTAGCTGCACGTGCATCAGCAAAGTAGTGCCAAGCGTGCGCCTGTGTCATAAGTAAGGGGCGGGCTGGCTTGACCATTAAAGGGTGCTGTAACCCTCAAAGTACACTCCAAACAAAATAAAAAAATATTTTCTGTGTTTGTGAATTGTGTGCGCAGTAGCTGCACGTGGATCAACAAAGTAGTGCCAAGCGTGCGCCTGTGTCATAAGTAAAGGGCGGGCTGGCTTGACCATTAAAGATTGCTGTAACCCCCAAAGTACACTCCAAACAAAATAAAAAAATATTTTCTGTGTTTGTGAATTGTGTGTGCAGTAGCCGCACGTGCATCAACAAAGTAGTGCCAAGCGTGCGCTTGTGTCATAAGTAAAGGGTGGGCTGGCTTGTCCATTAAAGGGTGCTGTAACCCCCAAAGGGCACTCCAAACAAAATAAAAAGATATTTTCTGTGTTTGTGAATTGTGTGCACTGTGGCTGCACGTGCATCAACAAAGGAGCAGCGCCAAGCGTGCGCCTGTGTCCCATAAGTAAGGGGCCTGCTGGCTTGTGCGTTAAAAGGTGCTGTAACCCCCAAAGGGCACTCCAAACAAAATAAAAAAATATGTTCTGTGTTTGTGAATTGTGTGCACTGTGGCTGCACGTGCATCAACAAAGGAGCAGCGCCAAGCGTGCGCCTGTGTCCCATAAGTAAAGGGCTGGCTGGCTCACTTCTTAAAGGGTGGTGTAACCCAAAAAGTGCACTATATATCAATATAACTTATATGGAAGACCAAACTTTCTCCGATAAAAATAAAATAGGGAAAGATCAAGAACCACTTCCTCCTAGTGCTGTTGCTACTGCTGGGAGTTGTTCATCATCCCTGAGAGAAAGTAGGAACACCACTACTTTTACTAAACAATTGACCCTCCAACAGTCCTTATCGAGGAGGATGAAGTACGACAGCAGTCATCCTGAAGCAAAACGTATAACTGAGGCCTTGACTGCTATGTTGGTGTTAGACGTGCGTCCGGTATCCGCTATTAGTGCAGTGGGATTTAGACAATTGATGGAGGTGGTGTGTCCCCGGTTCCAAATTCCGTCTAGAATCCACCCGCATCCTCAAAGCAGCAAAGACAAGCGTGCGTCTGTCTGTTAAAGGGTGGTGTAACCCTCAAAGTACGCTCCACAAACAATAAAAAAAATCTTTTTTTTCTGTCTTTGTGAATTGTGTGGGCAGTAGCGGCACCTGCATCCTCAAAGCAGCAGCGACAAGCGTGCGTCTGTCTGTTAAAGGGTGGTGTAACCCTCAAAGTGCGCTTCACGAACAATGAAAAAATTTGTCTTTTTTTCAGTCTTTGTGAATTGTGTGGGCTGTCGCCACACCTGCATCCTCAAAGCAGCAGCGACAAGCGTGCGTCTGTCTGTTAAAGGGTGGTGTAACCCCCAAAGTGCGCTCCAACCAACATAAAATAATCTTCTTTTTTTCTGTGTTTGTGTGTGAAATGTATGCGCAGTCGCCGCACCTGCATCCCCAAAGAAGCAGCGACAAGCGTGCGTCTGTCTTTAAAAGGGTGGTGTAACCCTCAAAGTGCGCTCCACAAAAAATAAAAAATTCTTCTTTTTTTCTCTCTTTGTGAATTGTGTGGGCTGTAGCCGCACCTGCATCCTCAAAGCAGCAGCGACAAGCGTGCATCTGTCTGTTAAAGGATTATATCGGTGACAGCATCCAATTAGGCATGTCAGACAGTCCATACATGTACTGGCAGGAAAAAGAGGCAATTTGGAGACCCCTGTACAAACTGGCTCTATTTTACCTGAGTTGCCCCCCCTCCAGTGTGTACTCCGAAAGAGTGTTTAGTGCAGCTGGGAATCTTGTCAGCAAAAGGTGTAGGAGGTTGCTTCCACAAAATGTGGAGAATATGATGTTCATAAAAATGAATTATCAACTCTTCCAGGGAGACCAGCCTCCATAACGTACAGAGGGACCTGTGGTGGATTCCAGCGTGGACTAATTAATACTCTGTGAGGATGAGGATGTACACAACACTGAAGAGGGTGAGGAATCGGTGAATGAGGAGGATGAGGAAGACATCTTGCCTCAGTAGAGCCAGTTTGTGCAGGGACAGATTAATTGCCAGCTTGTTTTGTGGGGGCCCAAACGAACCAATCATTTCAGCCACAGTCGTGTGGCAGACCCTGGTGCTGAAATGATTGGTTTGTTAAAGTGTGCATGTCCTGTTTATACAACATAAGGGTGGGTGGGAGGGCCCAAGGACAATTCCATCTTGCACCTCTTTTTTTTCTTTGCATTATGTACTGTTTGCGGCCTAGTTTTTCAAACTGCCATCCTGTCTGCCACTGCAGTGTCACTCCTAGATGGGCCACGTATTTGTGCCGCCCACTCGTGTCGCTTAGCATAGTCATCCAGCTACCTCGGTGCAACCTTTTGGACATAAAAACACTATTGTGAGGTGTGAGTTGTTCAGAATAGACTGGAAATGAGTGGAAATTAAGGTTATTGAGGTTAATAAAAGCATAGGAGCAGAAAAACTCACAAATTCTGTGATTTTAGCTGTTTTTATGCTTTTTTTAAAAAAAATACATATCCAAAACACAAAACCCAGAACCCAAAACACGGAAGGGTGGTTTTGGCAAAACCAATCCAGATCCAAAACACGAAGATAGATCCAGATCCAAAACCAAAACACAAAACACGAAAAGTGGCCGGTGCACACCCCTAATTAGAATATGATTAAATAGCTATATATGGATATATAGATAGGTATAATGTTTTAGACACCTCATCGTAACGTCATAGATAGGATTGATATGTGTTATTATTTATTTTAAGATTTTGATGATATCGGAGTAGTCTCCATGTAAATGCTGTTACAGAAAGGCACACAAACAGTTACTAATTATTGCAAAGGTTCAATAACCAATCGGCGCTTTTCTTGAGTAATATAATGAGGCTCTCATACCTGTAGAGCCATCCTGTGATGAAACCGCCACATCATAGGGCAGAAAAACGCGTCCGTTGACTTGTGGAACGCAGGTGAAATGCAAAACCGGAAGCCGGACGCTCCAAATACCGGAAGTGAGATATCGCTCTATCCCGAGTGTCTCCTTACACGCTGCATGCTCGTGGCCGGCCACATGTGCTGTGGAATTGTAATAGAGGTCCCTCTGTCCTGGACCCCAGCACCTGCAGACCGCACAGTGTGCTTTGACTCACACACAATAGATGTGAGTACTTCAGAAAACTACCGCACACGTTTCATCACTGTATAAAGCTGGTGTCCTCCCCTGTAATAGGGTAGAGGTAAGGACCGTTCTAACACAAGAGTCTGAGAAAGAGACAAGCTGCTAGGTGGTAATATACCAGATTGTATTAATAGTTCACAGTGACTGGACTTTTTACTAACTGACATGCTTTGTTGCTATTAATATCCTTAAATCTGCTTTTCTGTTTTTACACTCGCTGTGACTGGATTATATGCAGACCTTGATGCTGCATTGTGTGTACTGAGACTGGGATATCATGTTTTCTTTAAATACATGCTTAAGTCGGATCCGTGAAACAAAAAATATTTTTAAGTGGCCACTAGGTTTTATTTAATTCTTTTGCGTATCCCACTGTGTAAATTATCATGCATTTTAGAGTTTGTCGATTAAAATTTTTATATTTCAAATCAGCAGCTGCATTATCGCTCCCATTACTTTTTCTTTTTTATGTCATATACTAGGGGTGAGCGGGTTCGGATTTCTGAAATCTGAACCCCCCCGAGCCCCCCGATCCGAGGCCGATCCGAGCCAGGCTCGACTTTTCCCGCCTGACGGATCTGAAATCGAGGCAAAACGTCATCATCCCGCCTTCTGGGTCTCGCGGGTTTTGGATCCTATATAAGGTACCCGCGTCGGCGCCATTTTCTCACTCGGCTGTGGACAGTGAAGAGGGAGGGTGGGAGTTAGGGCTGGCTGGGCTGTGTAGTGTAGTGTAGTGTAGTGCAGTGTAGTGTTGTGCTGTGCTGTGCTGCGCTGTGCTGCTGTTGTCCATAGGGGCTGTGTCCACTACTTCAAAGTCCATAGGGGCTGGCTGGACTGTGTTGCGCAGTCAGTTGTCCATAGGGGCTGTGTCCACTCCAAAGTCCTGTACAGTGTCCCAGTCCTAAAGGGGTGCTGTAGTGTTGTCCAGGGGGTGCTCTGTCCATCAGGCGTGCTCCCTCCAAGTGCAAAAAAAATATATATTTTTTCTGTGTTTGTGAATTGTGTGCACTGTGGCTGCACGTGCATCAACAAAGGAGCAGCACCAAGCGTGCACCTGTGTCCCATAAGTAAAAGGCCGGCTGGCTTGTCCGTTAAAGGGTGCTGTAACCCCCAAAGGGCACTCCAAACAAAATAAAAAAATATATTTTTTTGTGTTTGTGAATTGTGTGCGCAGTAGCCGCACGTGCATCAACAAAATAGTGCCAAGCGTGCGCCTGTGTCCCATAAATAAAGGGCCGGCTGGATTGACCGCTAAAGGGTGCTGTAACCCCCAAAGGGCACTCCAAACAAAATAAAAAAATATATTTTTTTGTGTTTGTGAATTGTGTGCGCAGTAGCCGCAAGTGCATCAACAAAGTAGTGCCAAGCGTGCGCCGGTGTCCGATAAATAAAGGGCCGGCTGGATTGACCGCTAAAGGGTGCTGTAACCCCCAAAGGGCACTCCAAACAAAATAAAAATATATATTTTTTGTGTTTGTGAATTGTGTGCGCAGTAGCCGCACGTGCATCAACAAAGTAGTGCCAAGCATGCGCCTGTGTCCCATAAATAAAGGGCCGGCTGGATTGACCGCTAAAGGGTGCTGTAACCCCCAAAGGGCACTCCAAACAAAATAAAAAAATATATTTTTTTGTGTTTGTGAATTGTGAGCGCAGTAGTCGCACGTGCATCAACAAAGTAGTGCCAAGCGTGTGCCTGTGTCCCATAAATAAAGGGCCAGCTGAATTGACCGCTAAAGTGTGCTGTAACCCCCAAAGGGCACTCCAAACAAAATAAAAAAATATATTTTTTGTGTTTTTGAATTGTGTGTGCAGTAGCCGTACGTGCATCAACAAAGTAGTGCCAAGCATGCGCCTGTGTCCCATAAGTAAAGGGCCAGCTGGATTGACCGCTAAAGGGTGCTGTAACCCCCAAAGGGCACTCCAAACAAAATAAAACATTTTTTTCTGTGTTTGTAAATTGTGTGCACTGTGGCTGCACGTGCATCAACAAAGGAGCACCGCCAAGAGTGCGCCTGTGTCCCATAAGTAAAAAGCCGGCTGGCTTGTCCATTAAAGGGTGCTGTAAACCCCAAAGGGCACTCCAAACAAAATAAAAAAATATTTTCTGTGTTTGTGAATTGTGTGCGCAGTAGCCGCACGTGCATCAACAAAGTAGTGCCAAGCGTGCGCCTGTGTCCCATAAATAAAGGGCCGGCTGGATTGTCCGCTAAAGGGTTCTGTAACCCCCAATGGGAACTCCAAACAAAAAATGTATATATATTCTTTTGTGTTTGTGAATTGTGTGCGCAGTAGCCGCACGTGCATCAACAAAGTAGTGCCAAGCGTGCGCCTGTGTCCCAAAAATAAAGGGCCAGCTGGATTGACCGCTAAAGGGTGCTGTAACACCCAAAGGGCACTCCAAACAAAATAAAAAAATATATTTTTTTATGTTTGTGAATTGTGTGCACAGTAGCCGCTCGTGCATCAACAAAGTAGTGCCAAGCGTGCGCCTGTGTCCCATATATAAAGGGCCGGCTGGATTGACTGCTAAAGGGTGCTGTAACCCCCATAGGGCAGTCCAAACAAAATAAAAAAATATATTTTTGTGTGTTTGTGAATTGTGTGCGCAGTAGCCGCACGTGCATCAACAAAGTAGTGCCAAGCATGCGCCTGTGTCCCATAAATAAAGGGCCAGCTGGATTGACCGCTAAAGGGTGCTGTAACCCCCAAAGGGCACTCCAAACAAAATAAAAAAATATATTTTTTCGTGTTTGTGAATTGTGAGGGCAGTAGTCGCACGTGCATCAACAAAGTAGTGCCAAGCATGCGCCTGTGTCCCGTAAATAAAGGGCCGGCTGGATTGACCGCTAAAGGGTGCTGTAACCCCCAAAGGGCATTCCAAACAAAATAAAAAAATATATTATTTTGTGTTTGTGAATTGTGTGCGCAGTAGCCGCACGTGCATCAACAAAGTAGAACCAAGCGTGCGCCTGTGTCCCATAAATAAAGGACCGGCTGGATTGACAACTAAAGGGTGCTGTAACCCCCAAAGGGCACTCCAAACAAAATTAAAAAAAATATTTTTTTGTGTTTGTGAATTGTGTGCGCAGTAGCTGCACGTGCATCAACAAAGTAGTGCCAAGCGTGCGCCTGTGTCCCATAAATAAAGGGCCAGCTGGATTGACCGCTAAAGGGTGCTGTAACCCCCAAAGGGCACTCCAAAAAAATATTTTCTGTGTTTGTGAATTGTGTGGGCTGTAGCTGCACGTGCATCAACAAAGGAGCAGCGCAAAGCGTGCGCCTGTGTCCCATAAGTAAAGGGCCAACTGGCTCATTTCTTAAAGGGTGGTGTAACCCACAAAGTGCACTAGTCTCCAACAAAAAAAAAAATTATTTTCTGTGTTTGTGTGCGTCTTAGCCGAACGTATATATCAATATAACATAAATGGAGGACCAAACTTTCTCTGATAAAAATAAAATAGGGAAAGATCAAGAACCACTTCCTCCTAGTGCTGAAGCTGCTGCAACTAGTCATGACATAGACGATAACATGCCATCAATGTCGTCTGCCAAGGCCGATGCCCAATGTCATAGTAGAGGGCATATACAATCCCAAATGACAAAGTTCAGGAAAATGACCTTGAAAAAAACATTTAAATCATCTAAAGAGAAACATAAACTTGCCAATATGCCATTTACGACACGGAGTGACAAGGAATGGCTTAGGTCTTTCCCTATGTTCATGACTAGTGGTTCAGCTTCACATGACGATGGAAGCCCTCCTCCCACTTAAAAAATCAAATGAGTTAAGCTGGCAAAAGCACAGCAAAGAACTGTGCGTTATAAGAAGATATCACAAATCCCCAAGGAGAGTCCAAGTGTGGTGGTGGTTGCGATACCTGACCTTCCCAGCACTGGATGGGAAGAGGTGGCTCTTTCCACCATTTGCACGCCCCCTGCAAGTGCTGAAAGGAGCACCCACAGTCCACTTGCTGATATGCAAATTGAAGATGTCACTGTTGAAGTACAACAGGATGAGGATACTGGTGTAGCTGGCGCTGAGGAGGAAGTTGGCGAGGAGGATTCTGATGGTGATGTGGTTTGTTTACATCAGGCTCCGGGGGAGACAGTTGTTGTCCGTGGGATGAAAAAGCCCATCACGGTCATGCCTGGGCAGAAGACCAAACATTCCACCTCTTTGGTCTGGCAATATTTCTATCCAAATCTGGACAACAACTGTCTTGCCATATGTACCATATGTAAAGGTGGAATAAGTAGGGGTAGGGACGTTAACCACCTAGGAACATCCTCCCTTATACGGCACCTGCAGCGCATTCATAATAAGTTACTGTCAAGTTCAGAAACTTTGGCTAAGACCGTAAGCAGTCCAGGGACACCTAAATCCCGTTGTCCTGTTGTATCCAAGCGCCTGCAAACCACACCGTCAACTCCCTCCTCGTCAATTTCCTCCTTAGTCAGGATCAGAAGTAGTCCTGCAGGCCATGTCACTGGCATGACTGACTCTCCTATCCTGGATTCCTCCGGAGGATCCTGCATTGCTACACCTCCTGCTGCCGCTGCTGCTGTTGCTGCTGCTGGGAGTCATTCATCATCCCAGAGAGGAAGTAGGAACACCACTACATTTACTAAACAATTGACCCTCCAACAGTCCTTAGCGAGGAGGATGAAGTACCACAGCAGTCATCCTGAAGCAAAACGTATAACTGAGGCCTTGACTGCTATGTTGGTGTTAGACGTGGGTCCGGTAACCGCCATTAGTGCAGTGGGATTTAGACAATTGATGGAGGTAGTGTGTCCCCGGTTCCAAATCCCGTCTAGATTCCACTTCACTAGGCAGGCGATACCGAGGCTGTACAGAAACGTCAGAAAAAGTGTCCTCAGTGTCCTGAAAAATGCCGTTGTACCCAATGTCCACTTAACCACGGACATGTGGACAAGTGGAACAGGGCAGACTAAGGACTATATGACTGTGACAGCCCACTGGGTAGATGTATCACCTTACGCAGCAACAGCAGCAGCGTCACCAGTAACAGCATCTCAGAAATGCCAGCTTATTCCAAGGCAGGCTACGCTGTGTATCACCGGTTTCAGTAAGAGGCACACCGCCGATAACCTCTTAGAGAAACTGAGGGAAATCATCGCCCAGTGGCTTACCCCACTTAGACTCTCCTGGGGATTTGTGATATCTGACAACGCCACCAATATTGTGCGGGCATTACATCTGGGCAAATTCCAACATGTCCCATGTTTTGCTCACACAATAAACTTGGTGGTGCAGAATTTTCTGAAAAGCGACAGGGGCATGCAGGAGATGCTTTGGGTGGCCCGAAAAATTTCTGGCCACTTTTGCCATTCAGCGACTGCGTGCCGAAGACTGGAGTGCCAGCAAACACTCTTGAACCTACCCCGCCATCACCTGAAGCAAGAGGTTGTGACGCGGTGGAACTCAACCCTCTATATGCTTCAGAGGATGGAGGAGCAGCAAAAGGCCATTCAAGCCTATACATCCACCTATGACATAGGCAAAGGAGGGGGTATGCACCTGACTCAAGCGCAGTGGAGAATGATTTCCGTGTTGTGCAAGGTTCTCCAGCTCTTCGAACTTGCCACACGTGAAGTCAGTTCAGACACTGCCAGCTTGAGTCAGGTCATTCCCCTCATCAGGCTTTTGCAGAAGCAGCTGGAGAAAGTGAAGGAGGAGCTAAGACGGAGCGATTCCGCTCAGCATGTGGGATTTGTGGATGAAGCCCTTCATTCGCTTTGCCAGGATTCCAGGGTGGTCAATCTGTTGAAATCAGACCACTACATTTTGGCCACCGTGCTCAATCCTAGGTTTAAAGCCTATGTGGTGTCTCTCTTTTCGGCTGACACAAGCCTGCAGAGGTGCAAAGACCTGCTGGTGAAAACACTGTCAGCTGAAGCGGAACATGACACGTCAACAGCTCCTTCTTCATTTTCTCCCGCAACTGGGGCTGCCAGGAAAAAACTTAGGTATCCTAAGCAACCCGCTGGTGGTGATGCAGGGCAGGCAGGACCAAGTTTGGACATCTGGTCCGGACTGAAGGACCTGGCAACAATTTCTGACATGTCTACTGTCACTGCATATGATACTGTCACCATTGACAGAATGGTGGAGGATTACATCGGTGACAACATCCAAGTTGGCATGTCAGACAGTCCGTACCTGTACTGGCAGGAAAAAGAGGCAATTTGGAAGCCCCTGTACAAACTGGCTCTTTTTTACTTGAGTTGCCCCCCCTCCAGTGTGTACTCCGAAAGAGTGTTTAGTGCAGCCGGGAACCTTGTCAGCGAAAGGCGTAGGAGGTTGCTTCCACAAAATGTGGAGAAGATGATGTTCATAAAAATGAATTATCAACTCTTCCAGGGAGACCAGCCTCCAGAACATACAGAGAGACCTGTGGTGGTGGATTCCAGCGGGGACGAGTTAATTCTCTGTGAGGATTAGGATGTACACAACACTGAAGAGGGTGAGGAATCGGTGGATGAGGAGGATGAGGATGACATCTTGCCTCCGTAGAGCCAGTTTGTGCAGGGACAGATTAATTGCCAGCTTGTTTTGTGGGGGCCCAAATTAACCAATCATTTCAGCCACAGTCGTGTGGCAGACCCTGGCGCTGAAATGATTGCTTTGTTAAAGTGTGCATGTCCTGTTTATACAACATAAGGGTGGGTGGGAGGGCCCAAGGACAATTCCATCTTGCACCTCTTTTTTTTCTTTTCATTTGCATTATGTACAGTTTGGGGCCTAGTTTTTCAAACTGCCATCCTGTCTGCCACTGCAGTGCCACTCCCAGATGGGCCACGTGTTTGTGCCGCCCTCTCGTATCGCTTAGCATAGTCATCCAGCTACCTCGGTGCAACCTTTTGGACATAAAAACACTATTGTGAGGTGTGAGGTGTTCAGAATAGACTGGAAATGAGTGGAAATTAAGGTTATTGAGGTTAATAATGGCATAGGAGCAGAAAAACCCACAAATTCTGTGATTTTAGCTGTTTTTATGCTTTTTTTAAAAAAAAATACAGATCCAAAACACAAAACCCAGAACCCAAAACACGGAAGGGTGGTTTTGGCAAAACCAATCCAGATCCAAAACACGAAGAAAGATCCAGATCCAAAACCAAAACACAAAACACGAAAAGTGGCCGGTGCACACCCCTATCGTATACATGACTAGCTGATGTACGAAGTTTTACCCTGGTAGACCTTAGATATTTACTGTTTATCACTCCAGCAACTCATTAATCATTCACCTCTACAGTAATGCATCACTGCTGTAGTAAGACATTACCCTCTCTCCCCTGTGTACTAACACATTCCACTCCTTTGCCTCTGTAGTAACAAACTATCCTTGCTCACCTGTAGTAACCAGTGATGTGCGGTCAGGTGAGGCAAGTTAGCAGAGCCTTTCCTGTCACACCTAGGTATACTCCAAAGTAGAGAAGAGCGGTTCGGATTCTGGGGAATCCGAACCGCTCCGAACATTGGGGATCCGAATCCACCCGAACGCTGTTCGGGTGTTCCCTGCCTGACTCGGATTCCCGTTCGAGGCTGAGTCGCAGCCTCCTGATGTCAGATTCTTGTGAGAGAATCCAACATCAGGACTCCTCTAGTGTAGGGCAGACCACTGTGATAGTGGTCTGTCCTACACAGACACAAACACACAGCCTCCAGTGGCAGCTGTGTGTTTGTAATAACAGCCAATGAGAGTCACACAGACTCTCATTGGCTGCTGCACAAAGGGAGCCAGATGGAGCTCACTCATGAGCTCTGTCTTCTGGCTCCCTCCGCGCGTTATACAGCAAAGCAGAGCAGACGGCGGCGGGAGTGGGGATTCAGGAAAGTTTTATTTTAATGTGTGTGTGTGTGTAAGGGGGCATTACTGGGGGGCATACTACTACTGGGGGCCTGCTAAGTGGGGGCATACTACTACTGGGGGCCTGCTAATGGGGGGCATACTACTACTGGGGGCCTGCTAATGGGGGCACTACAACTACTGGGGGCCTGCTAAGGGGGGGCACTACTACTACTGGGGTCCTGCTAATTGGGGCTCTACTACTACTGGGGTCCTGCTAAGTGGGGGCATACTACTACTGGGGGCCAGCTAAGGGGGGCACTACTACTACTGGAGGCCTGCTAAGGGGAGGCATACTACTACTGGGGGCTTGCTAAGGGGGGGCATACTACTACTGGGGGCCTGCTAGTGGGGGGCATACCACTACTGGGGGCATGTTAATGGGGGAACTACTACTGGGGGCATGTTAATGGGGGCAATACTACTGGGGGCATGTTAATGGGGGCACTACTACTGGGGGCACTGCTACTGGGGGGCATACTACTGGGGGGCATACTACTTGGGGCATGCTAATGGGGGCACTACTACTGGGGGCCTGCTAATGGGGGCACTACTAGTGGGGGTCTGCTAATGGGGGTACTGCTAATGGGGGTACTGCTACTGGGGGGCATACTACTGGGGGCATGCTAATGGGGGGCATACTGCTGGGGGCACTGCATAGGGGGCCCTACTACTAAGGGGACTGCATAGGGGGCACCACTACTGGGGCCATTGTGTAAGGGACACCACTGCTGGGGGCATTGTATAAGTGGCACTACTACTGTGGGCATTGTACAAGGGGCATTACTACTGTGCACTTTGTGTATAAGGGTCACTACTGTGGGCATTGTGTAAAAGGGGCACTACTGTGGGCATTGTGTAAAAGGGGCACTACTGTGTGTCGTAACATAAATAAGAGACACTACTTTATGGTGTAATGTGAATCAGGCCCTATGTGCGGTGTAATGTGAATAAGATTGTGCACTGGGATTCCTTGGGCCGTAGCCCACTATGTAAACAAGTACTGTGACTCTGCTGGCCGTACCCCACTGGGTGGGTGCACTACCTTTCATTTCTGCCACTGCTGTGTGGCAATGTGTCATAGATGTGCTTTATACTGTGGTGTCTGTGTCGTTGTGCCGCTGCTTTGTCGCTTAGTAACCAGTCAGCTCACTGCAACCTTTGGCCAATAATGTTGAAAACAATATTATAAGCTGTGATATGGTCTAAATTGACTGGAAATTAATGTTATTATGGTTAATAATACTCTAGGAAGCAAAAAAAGACCAATTTATGTGATTTTAGCTTTTTTTGTCAGTTTTTGTAAAAAAATCCAAAACCAAATCCAAAGCAAGTCACCGCAGTTTGGCAAATCCAAATCCAATGCCGGACGACGAATTAGAACCAAATCCAAATCCGGCAACAATGGTCCGGCGCACATCCCTATCGCTTAGTAACCAGTCAGCTCACTGCAACCTTTGGCCAATAATGTTGAAAACAATATTATAAGCTGTGAGGTGTTCTAAATTGACTATAAATAACTGGAAATTAATGTTATTGAGGTTAATGATACTCTAAGAAGAAAAAAAGGACCAATTTATGTGATTTTAGCTTTTTTTGTCAATTTTTGTTAAAAAAAATCCGAATCTAAATCCAAAGCCAGTCACCGCAGTTTGGCAAATCCAAATCCAAAGCCGGATGATGAATTAGAACCAAATCCAAATCCGGCAAAAATGGTCCGGCGCACATCCCTACTCCAAAGTTTTCACTATGAAAATCAGGGCCTGATTCAGAGCAGGACGCTCTGACCAGAGCGCTTGCTCTGAATTAGGGCCGGGCTACCTAAAATGGGAGCGCCCCTTGGACGCTTGCATAGCTGTGGGTTACCACCCACAGCTTATGCGAGCTTCCTTGATGATGGTCGCGATGGTCAAGACCATCGCGACCATCAGGCTTGCGACGAGACCCTGCGGTAGGGTCTCGTTGCAGCAAGCCCTGGAGTGATTTTGGCTCTATCAGAGCCAAAATCACTCCCACTGACATCACTAGTGATTTCAGTGGGGCCGGACCCAGACGTTAGATGTTCCCATGGGAACGCCTCCGTCTGGCAGCCACGCCCCCGGCACGCCCACCAAAGGGGGCGTGCTGTCACTCGCCATCGACAGCACGCCCCCTTTGGTGCGAGACCCCGAGCGACGGCTTCCTCGTCGCTCGCCGGGTCTCGCGCATGCGCACGATGGAGCAGCCTCCGTCATGCGCATGCGCATTTGGGTACCATCGACCCAAATCCGAATGAGACCCTCAGTCAGTTGGGCTGATCCAGCAAGAAACGCACAGGAGAGAATGCAGGCAACTGAACGCTGCAAGAATATGCTAATCAATGCATACGCACCGAGACTGCAGCACAAGATGCAGACGCCCAGCGGCATACTGTATTAAGCCGCCCATCTCCCTTTACTCAAAGCTTGATCAGTACGCAAGATACCATAAACATCGGTAACATCGAGAACCATCAGAACCATTAGCATATTAGTGGTTGATCTGAGCTGCCACAGGATTTTGGCCGCTTCCTGTGTAGAACTTACGGTATGGCTACGTATGCCAGTGCATTGCCTTAATTTTGCATGCCCCTATAATGGTGTCCCAATGCACAGGCACCCCTGCATTGGCCTGATCACCCCCCATCACCACCCACAAATGACACTTCCTGTCAATCAATTTCGGAAGGGTCTGCATACACACTGCTTGTAGTCTGCGTACCCTAACCCGATCACACTGGCTAGTTCGAGCACGTGCTTTGCGATGCATGTGCAGTGCGAAAACATCGGCCAAGTGTGTGCGTTCTCTTCTGAGCATTCCTTGCTGAATTAGGCCCAGTCTTAGAGTTTTCTGTTAAACTCGCATTTCTTACTAACTCGCAAATGTAATAGGGTGCGACTATAGTAAACTCGCATTTCTTACTCACTCGCAAATGTAATAGGGTGCGACTATAGTAAACTCGCATTTTTCAGGCTTTACTATAACTCGAAAAAAACATCTCGCATCCAGATGTTTTCCCATTCTCTAAATAGAGCTCGGGCAATATAGAGTTTGAGTGCTTCACTCGCAAATATTTCTGCCTGAGAACTCGCAAAAACAATAGACCAGCTTCAGGATAGCGAGTTTATCCTCAGCAGGTCAGAGTAACACAGAAACATGCACATATCCATGAGATACGTGCATGTTTCTCTGTGTACATATGAAAATACTTTTTTTTTTAAATTACGTGCACCCCCTCCCCAGAAATATAACCAGCCCCGGGCTCTGTACAGCCTGTGCTGTTTTAAAATACAGGGGCCAAAATGCATAGGGGCAGGGCCGGTGCAAGGATTTTAGGTACCCTAGGCAAATCTTTACTCTACTCCTCCCCCCCAGCCATGAACACCCCTCACCCCCAAGCATTATAAAATATATTTAATGATTCTTCCCCCCATATCCTTCCTGTTTTTCTCACTTTTATGTTTGCTGACTAGGTTGGGCTGCATTCATCTCAATCCTCCCAGACTCCTAGCACTCCGGTAGCATGCACCAGAGTCTTGATCCTCGATGTCTTCTTGGGGCATGAGACGTCAACTCATGACGTCTCATCCCCAAATGAGACAGCGCCGATTCATCCCCACCCAACCGCTGGTGGAGGAAGCAAGGGAAGAGTGACATTGTCAGTAAGTGTAATGGTGCTGTAGACAGTATATAATATAATGTCTACAGTGCCAATACACTTACTGACACACATACACAACATACATACATTGCTTGTTAATAAAATATATATATTATATTTCATAATAAATGTATTATTGTCATAATGATTACATGGCAGTCGTCTCTCTGCACGGGCATAATTTCTTTCCCTGCACCTGCTCCTCATCTCTCTGAGAGGCAGAGAACTAGGGGGAGGGTGATTGGCTGGCAAGCTCTACAGCTGGGCGAGTGGTACTTAGTGATGTAACACTTTATGCCAGAGGCAGTGCTTCCGCCTAACGTGACAAACAGCAGGTAAGCCTGGCTGTCTGCCTTTAACCAGCTGCCTGATGCTGCGGCTGGTGGGGCCGGCCGGGGAGTGAGGAGAGACAGTCAGTGTGCTTGCAGCATGGACGCTGCTTACACTGTCTGTCTCAGTCAGATTATAGCGTGGTGGCCGCGGCTGGCTATAACTGCCGCCGCCGCTTTGACTCCACCTGACTGTCACTCCTATGTGTTGTGCCACTGCCTGGACAACATAGCGGTGGCCCAGCTGGCTAGTGCTGCAGTCACCGCTCGGAATTTATACTAGGGTGGTGCTGGCAGACGGTCATTAGCCATACACTATCTGTGTCACTATCACTGACTATAAAGGGCAGCAAGCGGCGCCCTCCAGTGAACGGCACCCCTAGGCAGCTGCCTAAAGCTGCCTAGTGGTAGTACCGGCCGTGCGTAGGGGGCCCCTGTATTTTAAGTACCAGCATGAGGCTTTTGGATCCAATGTAGCGGTCCCACCATAGACTTCAATGGAGATTTCACACCATTGAAGTCTATGGAGAAAACAGGCTGACCGCACACAGCCAATCAGCGAGCAGCTCAGACAGAGATGCCCGCTGATTGGGGTATGCAGTCGGGAAACCAGCTGCCTAAATAACGACAGCCGGCTTCCCAGGTGCTTTATCCCAGCTTGGGATAAATGACCGGCGTCTATATCTAGACGCCCGGAGACCCAATCGAAGGGATGCCGGGCGCCGCGAGCGGAAAGCCGTGGGGGGGAAGGGTTAGGTTTAGGGCACCCGGGGGGGACTTAGGTTTAGGCACCCCCCGGGAGGGTTAGGGTTAGGCTAGGGGAAGGGGGTTTAGGGTTAGGCACCCCCGGGGGGAGGTTAGGGTTAGGCACCCCCCCAAGGGGACTTAGGTTTAGGCAGCAGGGAAGGGGGGGTTAGGGTTAGGCACTTAGAGGGGGGATTAGGGTTAGGCATTTGGGGGGGAGGTTAGGGTTAGGCACCCCTAAGGAGGGTTAGGGGATTAAGTTAGTTTATACTTACCTTAGGGACGATTGGGATTTCCAGCGCTGTCGGGCTTCCGCTGCCGGGCTCTGCTGATCTGTCGGGCTGCCGCAGCCGGGAACCGAACTGCCGGCCATGCGGCAGCCGGGATTCCATACCGATTCCCTGATTGGCAAGTGACTCCTGCAATTACTGGGCACACGTGTGCCCCAGTCATTCGCGCAGAGGAAAGGTATGTGTAAGCACATGCCTTTCCTCCTGTCCGGCATGGTTTCGGGTTTTTCAGTTTTTTTGTTTTAACCCCCTGGATGCCTACAGTGACCAAAGAGGACAGGAACATCGCATAGGAGAGGTGAGTGTGTTTTTTTTATTACAGGTACCCTATGGATTCCTACTGGAGAAGGGGACATGACGGCATCAGGGATACTAGATGAGTATGTGTGTCAGTGAGTGTGAGTGTGCATGTGTGTTTAAATAAATGTGTACTTTCACGGTGTGTCTTGTCTTTATTTTAATATATATTTTGCAGTGGAACTACAGGTACCAGTGGGTCCGTAATGCCCTTCATGCTGATACTTGTGGTTCTCCAAGTACCAGCATGCGGGGGAGGATTGCTGGAACCTGTAGTTCCACAGCAAAAGACAATATTAACACTTCTATTTCACACAACACATTTAGACTACAAACCCGGCACCCACCGGCCAGGGGTGCCGGGGATAGCCCCAGGCTATCAGCCTAGGCTTGGGGTGCCCAGGAGAGGGGGACCCCTTTATTGGGGGGGTCCCCACCTCTCCAGAGATCCCCGGCCTGGGCTTACTAGCAGTCAGGAGTAATGCTTTGGCCAGAGAAACTGGTGAAAGGTTTTCCCTGGCTGTGGCATTACCCCCCCTCCCCTAGAAAGAGTTTGGTGCTGGTTATGGAAATTACAGGGGACCCCTACAATTTTTGTCCCCTGTTTTTCCTCAACCAGGACCGGCTCAGAAAAGCCCTGTGCTGGTACTTAATAAACAGCGGTCCCATACGCATTTTGGCCCCTGTATTTTTAGAACCAGGACAGGCTGTACAGAGCCCGGGGCTGGTTATGCTTCTGGGGATTGGGTGCATGTCTTTTTTTGTAAACACACAGATAGAAGCCTTCGTGGATCTCACTGATCTGTGATGGCTTCCGTATAACTCACATCTTTTAATGCTAGTTGCATTAAATGGTGTGAGGTTACATAGGAGATACTCACACAGATTCGCATAGTGTAGTATCCTCGAGCTCAAAAGTTCCAGGCTATTACATTTGCTGGTCCTGGCACCAACTTGCACCTTCAAAAAACGCGAGAAGGTGCGAGTTGGATTTTTACTTAAGTTCGAAACCTATTACATTTGGCCCAAAGTTTTATCAAATTGTAATTAGACTTATAATCTAACTAATACCCCTTTTACACCAGAGCAAAAACCTGGGTTTTTGCTGGGTCTACCCGGGTTGCAGCTCAGTGTAAAAGGGACCCTGAAAAATAACCTGGGTCAAGTGACCCTGCAATCCAACCCAGGTAGCTACCAGGGTTGGACCCAGGATGGACCCAGGTAATGGTGGAGTGTAAACGGTGCAACCCAGGTTATCTGATCAGGGTAATGCCTAAAATGAGTGGATTGGTGGTTGTGGAGCATTCACCTCCCACTTTTTCTGACCTCACAGGTTTAGCAGGGCAGACCTGAGTTCAGTGTGAACAGGGCTGACCTGGGAGTAACCCAGATCAAAGGTGCAGTGTAAATGGGTCTGACCTGGGTCTGACCAGGGTTGGAACCATGTCCAAAAACCCAGGTCGGACCTGGGTTTTTGGTGGAAAAGAGGTATAAGACAGAGTTACGCCAGAGATCTTATTAGCTATATGCACACCATGCAAAGACTGATGTGACTTTTCTGTTTCTCTCAAATACATTTAGTTTGCCACTACTGTTCCCATCAGATGGTGTTACCTTGATTCTAATAGCACAGCTTTGAAAAACTGTTTTAGGTAATTTGCCACTACGTTTACATTAGCAGCCATTACTATAAATGAAGTTAGGAATTTATTGTGAATCTGTGATGTTCTACTCCCCTCTCACCATTTGTTTATCTAAAGGTGCGTTTCCACTACTAGATCTTGGAACGACAGTACAATTATGACATTGTAATCATACAGTCGTTCCTGAACCCCTGTAGTGCCTACACTAAATGATATGTCATTCAGTGTAGGCACCCTCCCTCATCCCCGAACATGGTCAATCTGTCGTTATCGACAGAGTGACTGGCATGTTCGGGCAATGATTGATGTCGAAAAACAACCAGTGGGAGCGCACATCGTTGGTTGTTTCCGACATTTTAGTGTCCGATTCATGCATGATTAATGAGCGATTGAACAATAACGATATCATTATCATTCAAGCGCGCATTAAAATCGGCAAGTGGATACACGGCTTTAGACTTTTTTGCATCCTAATCTAGAGTGTGTTGAGTACTGGGGATGGGGTCCCAATCAGTGAGCACACAGACACATGTTTGTAGATATACTTCTTAGTGACCAGGATAGCTGCATAGCAGTAGGCTGCTATAGTCAGTGTTAGATTATAAGTGCAATTACAATTTAATAACTAAAACGGAGTTACGCTGGAGTTAATCTGGAGGAAAACTGAAGGAGAACACCCTGAAAGCCAGAACTCCTTTTAAAGTACATCTAGGCCTGGCGACAGGGAGGACTAGGGGCACAGCCGCACCGTGCCCCGAGATTCTAGGAGGGGCCCACAGACAAATAAGTTGGCTGCGTTGCTGCTGCTACGATGCAGGGTGTGTCACATCTATCCACTTTAAACATTCTTTATTTTAATAACTAATTCCTGCACCCACTACTCAAATACTTCTCTTTATATTTCACTTTTGTAGCTGTGCTCACACATTAGCAGCACTGTTCTTTTACCTGTGTTTTTGAATATTTAACTACATTTATCCACACTGCCTCTATATCACACAGTCTCCACTCCAGTTTTCATCTCACTTATTACCTCATCTACAGCATGAACACCTTTACTTCAAACACCCCCCTTATTCAGTGCCCACATAATCATCTACTTTATCTACTTTTTCCACCCCTGTCCTCCCCCTCTAGTCTCCTCCACTTGCTGTTTTCCCTTTCTTTTCTGCTCAGTTTGCTTTCAAACCATCTGTTTCTCTCCCCCTCCTTTACTGTCCCTCCACTCTCAACCACCTCCATCCCTCCATTGCCTTGCTACCCCACCACTAAGGCCCACTCCCTTCTGTCTCTCCCTGTCACCTCCAGGGCTGCCAAGAAAAATACTGGGCCCTGGTACAGCAACATCCTGGGGGCCCCCACTGGAGGGGGCATGGCCACAGCATGTAGGGCATGTCTGCACATCTTTGTGGTTAGGTCTAGCATGTGAGAAGCACCCACTCACAGGAGCATGGCATAGCACCCAGCAGCTGGGACAAAGTATTCACTATTAGGATGGCGAGACAGTCCCATAATATCTGCATTTTTACTTGGATGTATTTAGATGCAATAATATAACTGACAAAAATTAAATGCAAAATCTTTATTTAGTACATTTCTAATGTAAATAACAAATAAAATCTATTTTTTGTTATAGAGATAGATGAATGAAGAACTCAAGTTTGACTTAACATAAGGTCATCTTAAAACTAGGGGTGTGCACCGGCCACTTTTTGTGTTTTGGTTTTGGATCTGGATCTTTCTTCGTGTTTTGGATCTGGATTGGTTTTGCCAAAACCACCCTTCCGTGTTTTGGGTTCTGGGTTTTGTGTTTTGGATCTGTATTTTTTTTAAAAAAAGCATAAAAACAGCTAAAATCACAGAATGTGTGGGTTTTTCTGCTCCTATGCTATTATTAACCTCAATAACCTTAATTTCCACCCATTTCCAGTCTATTCTGAACACCTCACACCTCACAATAGTGTTTTTATGTCCAAAAGGTTACACCGAGGTAGCTGGATGACTATGCTAAGCGACACGAGTGGGCGGCACAAACACATGGCCCACCTAGGAGTGACACTGCAGTGGCAGACAGGATGGCAGTTTGAAAAACTAGGCCCCAAACTGTACATAATGCAAAGAAAAAAAAGAGGTGCAAGATGGAATTGTCCTTGGGCCCTCCCACCCACCCTTATGTTGTATAAACAGGACATGCACACTTTAACAAACCAATCATTTCAGCGCCAGGGTCTGTCACATGACTGTGGCTGAAATGATTGGTTTGTTTGGGCCCCCACAAAACAAGCTGGCAATTAATCTGTCCCTGCACACACTGGCTCTACGGAGGCAGGATGTCGTCCTCATCCTCCTCATCCACCGATTCCTCACCCTCTTCAGTGTTGTGTACATCCTCATCCTCACAGAGTATTAATTCGTCCCCGCTGGAATCCACAACCACAGGTCTCTCTGTACGTTCAGGAGGCTGGTCTCCCTGGAAGAGTTGATAATTCATTTTATGAACATCATCTTCTCCACATTTTGTGGAAGCAACCTCCTACGCCTTTCGCTGACAAGGCTAAGCACTAAACACTCTTTCGGAGTACACACTGGAGGGGGGGAAACTCAGGTAAAATAGAGCCAGTTTGTACAGGGACCTCCAAATTGCTTCTTTTTCCTGCCAGTACAGGTACGGACTGTCTGACATGCCTACTTGGATGTTGTCACCGATGTAATCCTTTAACAGACAGACGCACGCTTGTCGCTGCTGCTTTAAGGATGCAGGTGCGGCTACAGCCCACACAATTCACAAAGACAGAAAAAAAAATAACAATATTTTTATTGTTTGTGGAGCACACTTTGAGGGTTACACCACCCTTTAACAGACAGACGCGCGCTTGTCGCTGCTGCTTTGAGGATGCAAGTACGGCTACAGCCCACACAATTCACAAAGACAGAAAAAAAAATAATATTTTTATTGTTTGTGGAGCGCACTTTGAGGGTTACACCATCCTTTAACAGACAGACGCACGCTTGTCACTGCTGCTTTAAGGATGCAGGTGCGGCTACAGCCCACACATTTCACAAAGACAGAAAAAAAAATAAGAATTTTTTAATTGTTTGTGTAGCGCACTTTGAGGGTTACACCACCCTTTAACAGACAGACGCACGCTTGTCGCTGCTGCTTTAAGGATGCAGGTGTGGCTACAGCCCACACATTTCACAAAGACAGAAAAAAAAAGAAGAATATTTTTATTGTTTGTGGAGCACACTTTGAGGGTTGCACCACCCTTTAACAGACAGATACACGCTTGTCACTGCTGCTTTAAGGATGCAGGTGCGGCTACAGCCCACACATTTCACAAAGACAGAAAAAAAAAAAGAATTTTTTTATTGTTTGTGGAGCGCACTTTGAGGGTTACACCACCCTTTAACAGACAGACGCACGCTTGTCGCTGCTGCTTTGAGGATGCAGGTGGAATCTAGACGGGATTTGGAACCGAGGACACACTACCTCCATCAATTGTCTAAATCCCACTGCACTAATGGCGGATACCGGACCCACGTCTAACACCAACATAGCAGTCAAGGCCTCAGTTATACGTTTTGCTTCAGGATGACTGCTGTCGTACTTCATCCTCATCGCTAGGGACTGTTGGAGGGTCAATTGTTTAGTAAAAGTGGTGGTGTTCCTACTTCCTCTCTGGGATGATGAACAACTCCCAGCAGCAGCAACAGCAGTAGGAGGAAGTGGTTCTTGATCTTTCCCTATTTTATTTTTATCAGAGAAAGTTTGGTCCTCTTTTTATGTTATATTGATATATAGGTGCAGCTAAAGTGCACACAAACACAGAAAATATTTTTTTATTTTTGCTGGAGAGTAGTGCACTTTGTGGGTTACACCACCCTTTAAGAAATGAGCCAGCCGGCCCTTTACTTATGACACAGGCGCACGCTTGTCACTACTTTGTTGATGCACGTGCGGCTACTGCGCACACAATTCACAAACACAGAAAATAATTTTTTTTTTGGTTTGCACTGGAGTGTACTTTGGGGGTTACAGCACCCTTTAACGGTCAAGCCAGCCGGCCCTTTACTTATGACACAGGCGCACGCTTGGCACTACTTTGTTGATGCACGTGCGGCTACTGCGCAAACAATTCACAAACAGAAAAAATATTTTGTTATTTGGTTTGGAGTGCCCTTTGGGGGTTACAGCACCCTTTAACGGTCAAGCCAGCCGGCCCTTTACTTATGACACAGGCGCACGCTTGGCACTACTTTGTTGATGCACGTGCGGCTACTGCGCACACAATTCACAAACACAGAAAATAATTTTTTTTTTGGTTTGGACTGGAGTGTACTTTGGGGGTTACAGCACCCTTTAATGTTCAAGCCAGCCGGCCCTTTACTTATGACACAGGCGCACGCTTGGCACTACTTTGTTGATGCACGTGCGGCTACTGCGCACACAATTCACAAACACAGAAAAAATATTTTGTTATTTGGTTTGGAGTGTACTTTGGGGGTTACAGCACCCTTTAATGGTCAAGCCAGCCGGCCCTTTACTTATGACACAGGCGCACGCTTGGCACTACTTTGTTGATGCACGTGCGGCTACTGCGCACACAATTCACAAACACAGAAAATAATTTTTTTTTTGGTTTGGAGTGTACTTTGGGGGTTACAGCACCCTTTAACGGTCAAGCAAGCCGGCCCTTTACTTATGACACAGGCGCACGCTTGGCACTACTTTGTTGATGCACGTGCGGCTACTGCGCACACAATTCGCAAACACAAAAAAATATATTTTTTTATTTTGTTTGGAGTGTACTTTGGGGGTTACAGCACCCTTTAATGGTCAAGCCAGCCGGCCCTTTACTTATGACACAGGCGCACGCTTGGCACTACTTTGTTGATGCACGTGCGGCTACTGCGCACACAATTCACAAACACAGAAAATATTTTTTTTTTGGTTTGGAGTGTACTTTGGGGGTTACAGCACCCTTTAACGGTCAAGCAAGCCGGCCCTTTACTTATGACACAGGCGCACGCTTGGCACTACTTTGTTGATGCACGTGCGGCTACTGCGCACACAATTCGCAAACACAAAAAAATATATTTTTTTATTTTGTTTGGAGTGCCCTTTGGGGTTTACAGCACCCTTTAACGGATAAGCCAGCTGGCCTTTTACTTATGGGACACAGGCGCACGCTTGGCGCTGCTCCTTTGTTGATGCACGTGCGGCTACTGCGCACACAATTCACAAACACAGAAAAAATATTATTTTTTTAGCACTTGGGGGGAGCACCCCAGATGTACAGAGCACCCCCTGGACAACACTACAGCACCCCTTTAGGACTGGGACACTGCACAGGACTTTGGAGTGGACACAGCCCCTATGTAGAACTGACTGCACAACACCGTCCAGCCAGCCCCTATGGACTTTGAAGTAGTGGACACAGCCCCTATTAACAACAGCAGCACAGCACAACACAGCCAGCCCCTATGGACTTTGAAGTAGTGGACAACAGCAGCACAGCACAGCACAGCACAACACTACTCTGCTCTACACTACACTACACTACACAGCCCAGCTAGCCCTAACTCCCACCCTCCCTCTTCACTGTCCACAGCCGAGTGAGAAAATGGCGCCGACGCGGGTACCTTATATAGGATCCAAAACCAGCAAGACCCGGAAGGCGGGATGATGACGTTTAGCCTCGATTTCAGATCCGAGTCAGGCTGGAAAAGTCGAGCCTGACTCGGATCGGACTCGGATCGCGGGGGCTCGTGGGGGTTCGGATTTCAGAAATCCGAACCCGCTCACCCCTACTTAAAACACACACATTCTGCAGCATATATCCTAACCCACTGCTCCATCTTCACTATCTACCCCATCTGTGTCACCCCTGGGAGGAGGAGGAGGAGGAGGAGGAGGAGGATGAGGAGGAGGAAGAGGAGGAGGATTAGGAGGAGGAGGATTAGGAGGAGGTGGAGGCTTACACCTGTCTGTCAGCCTCTCCCCTTTATAATGTAAGCTCTTACGAGCAGGGGAAGAAGAAGAAGACCCTTACACCTGTAGTAACTTATTCCCCTCCCTCATCCTAGTTGTAACACATTCCCTTCACCCACTATTCAAATAGGGGAGCCACACCAACTGCCAGTGATGTTTGGCAGCACTTGGGGTAACAGTTGATGTATTAATAGTGAACTGTGCTGCAGCCATGATGAGTCCATCAGTCAGGATGTTGCACAGGGGTAGGAAACATTTTAGCCCTTTTCATCCCCTTAGGAGTCAAAGCACCGATTCAGACACAAGAACATGGGACCTAGGCAAAGGAGCAGCGCACACTTCAAGGAGGCAACCAGCTCACCTACACAAAAAGCCCCATGAAAAGCCATCACAAAGGTGAGCTAAAACATATAACGAGGAGCAAACAGCCATAAGGGTCAACACTAAATGCACCAGCATACATATAGTAAAGGTTCGTCTGTGATCCTTGGGCATGGGTGCAAGTCACAGCCAATCCTTAATAGCCCAACTAACCAAAAAACTTCTGGGGTAATCACACTGCAAGTGTAAAAATAACAAAAAGACGCTGCAACTTAAACGCCCTGGACTGCCCGGGAGAATACAGGCTCGAAACAAATGACAGCATAACTTGGGGAAGGGCCTTACCTCTCGCTTGCTTGCGAGCTAAAAATTATTCCCACTGACTCCATGCAGCACGGTATGATTTAAGGGTATCTGGAGCAATAGAGTGCGCAGCTAACTTTTCCAGACCTGCCAGTGAGAGGGGCAAATGTCACCCCACAAGGAATCAGCAGGTGTGAGGCCCCTAAACTGAGATAATTGAAATTGGGACAAGGCATTGGCCATGGAATTCTGCACCCCAGGGATATGACGCACTACAAAGCAACAAGCTGAGCCAGGAGCCGAAGAACCAGCAGAAATGAAGATCGTTGCATGTTTATGGCATGAACCACCAACAGGTTATTGCAGCAGAAAACTATACTACAATCATTCAGTCGCTACCCCCACAACTCCAGTGCCACTACAATGGGGAAGAGTTCCAACAACAGAAGGCTCTGGGTGAGCCCTGCAAACACTCACTTTTTCTGCTAGGTGACTGCTGGTCCAGACCCCACCAAATATGCACCGAAATCCAATGACCCAGCCACATCTGTGAAGAACTGCAGTTGCACGTTGAACAAGGTAGGGGAGGGCAAAAAAAGCACCCCATTAAAGCCAGTGAGAAATGTATGCCAGACTTAGAGGTTCCGCCGAACATCGTCATACAACTGAATGAAATGATGAGCTTTATGGGCACCCATAGTCACATGCTGCAGGTTTATGCAAAATGCCCTGCCCATGGGTATAACATGAATTGCAAAATTAAAAAGCCCCAGCAAAAACTGGCCCTGATGTAGCATAACCTTACCTCCCACCAACACCAAGAAAATGGCATGATGCAATTTAGCAAACGGCAAAAGCAGGCCACAGTGTCAATTTCAATGCCCAGATAAGAAAGACAAGTGCAGGAACCCTCAAACTTGTCTGCCGCTATAGGGACCCCATATTCAGAGAAAAGAGCAGACAGGAAAAATAGCAATACTTCGCAATGCAGGAAACTGTCAGAGAAAGTCATCCAGGTAATGACCCGACTCACCCAAGCCCGGATGCAGGTGCTTGAGCTCAGCTATGTTTGAACAATGGACAACATTGCCTGGACTAATGGAGGAGTCCTTACAAGAACTACGCCTGCGACATTTATGACAATGCTGGGAGCAACA
The DNA here is from genome assembly GCA_031769625.1 of Taudactylus pleione. Classification (NCBI taxonomy): domain Eukaryota; kingdom Metazoa; phylum Chordata; class Amphibia; order Anura; family Myobatrachidae; genus Taudactylus; species Taudactylus pleione. The sequence goes on from JAUIMM010000154.1 coordinate 10,998,290, forward strand.
AGCTGAATGAGTTGCAGTACTTTCGAGCATCTGTGCAGCACTTGCTGGGACCAAGAACTATCAGTGGAGGAAGAACCATAGCTAGCAATAAACAAGCAATCAACACTCGTACCTTAAGATTCAGATGGCAACTCACCCTGGGAGGGGTAGGTGTGTGGTCCAAAGATGGCACTCCCAACTTGTCACCATCAGTATCTGAAAAAGATGACACAGAAGAGGCCACACTGGCCCCGGGAGCCAAAGCCCAGGAGATAAAGGTGGCAATATGGTAGAACGCCAAATGACACAGCACTGGAAGCAGAAGGAGCAGACACAGACAGACAGCACGCCCTACCCAGCTGAGCAACCAAAAGAATCAAGTGGGATTGCATGTCCCCTATCACAGGGATAGAGGACACAGTGCATAATTTTACCCACGTGGATGCTTGAGCCATCAAGAAGGGAGTCAGGGCACCAATTACAAAACCTAACATCCCAGCAATAGCACCCAAATCAGAGAAAGGGGCAGGTGAAGCAGCAGGCTGCACAACATTTATATCAGGTGCAGCAACAGGGAAGCCAGCAGCAGGAGTGGGAGAGGATGTCCCTGATGAACATCACCCCTCACCCCTGGTCTGCCGGTGTTGCTCTTTGTGCCACCAGTGCTGGGCCTTAGCAGAATGGGAAGAACTCCAATCCTGTGGGCCTGAGCCTCCTGATGGCACAGGTTACACATCCAGCTGACCAAAAGCCCACAGGCATTCCTAGATACCCAGCCGAGACCTGGTGATGTAACTGAGGTTCGGGCCACTGCCATGACCCAACCGTGCACATAAGAACCAGCCACCTCATCCGTGGGTGTGTCTGGGAGCCCAGTAGCAGACCCCCAGACTCTCTACCACTGCCACATATGCCTCCTAAAAGAGACCATCAGCACCGCAATGGGTGCTGCCATATTCAGTGGACCCATCGTTGTGCATGCCAGATCAACCAGGCCACTGCCATCCACCACCAAGATGCCCATGGAAAGGCCCTAAAGGACACCCTAGCAGCACAACCACTTGCCGGGCAGGAGGACGCTCAGTGCCACATGGCCCAAGCCCCACCCATGACCCTGGATCCCAGGGCCTCAGCAAAGCAGGCCGGAATGTTGAGCAGTGGGGATGCTGAAACATATTCAGAGAAGAAAGAGACAGGAACAAAGAGGACAAGGAAAGGCAAGAAGGGAGAGAAAGTAGAGAACAAACTGGTAAACAAATGGATAAGGAATAATACTTGCCTGCCCCTGGAAAAACTCTGAAAGTGGCAGCTTTTTATCTTTAGAGCAGTGATTCCCAACCTTGGTCCTCAAGGCACACTAACAGTCCTGACTTTAGTGATATCCATGCTTAAGCACAGATGGTTAAATCAAAATAACTAAGGTACTAATTAAGGGCCTGATTCAGACCCACTCACAAGCGGCTGTCCGCTCGCAAGTGGGTCGATGGTCTGCACTGAGCATGCGCATGACGGAGGGAGCTCCGTCGCGCGCATGCGCAAGACGCGATGAGCGAAGGAAAGTCCTTCGCTCGTTGTGTCTGATCAAAGGGGGCGTGATGTCGATGTTGATTGATAGCACGCCCCCTTTGGTGGGCATGCAGGGGGCGTGCCTCCCTGACGGGGGCGTTCCCACGGGAACGCCTCCCGTCAGAAGCCGGCCCACTGACATCACTAGTGATGTCAGTGGGAGTGATTTTGGCTCTGATAGAGCCAAAATCACTCCGGGGCTTGCGGTTGAAAACCTCAACCGCAGGCTCCGGCTCGCAGTTTCGATGGTCGCGATGGTCACGACCATCGCGGCCATCAAACTGCACGCTCGTATAGGCTGTGGGTGGTGACCCACAGCTATACGAGCGTCCAGGAGGACGCTCCATTTTTATGGAGGGCGGCCCTCATTCAGAGCGTGCGCTCTGCTCAGAGCGTACGGCTCTGAATGAGGGCCTAAGTCACTTGTGCTCAACTATGGCTATCCTTAAAACTAGGGGTGAGCGGGTTCGGATTTCTGAAATCCGAACCCCCCCGAGCCCCCCTGATCCGAGGCAGATCCGAGTCAGGCTCGACTTTTCCCGCCTGACTCGGATCTGAAATCGAGGCAAAACGTCATCATCCTGCCTTCCGAGTCTCGCGGATTTTGGAACCTATATAAGGTACCCGCGTCGGCGCCATTTTCTCACTCGGCTGTGGACAGTGAAGAGGGAGGGTGGGAGTTAGGGCTGGCTGGGCTGTGTAGTGTAGTGTAGTGTAGTGCAGAGTAGTGTTGTGCTGTGCTGTGCTGCGCTGTGCTGCTGTTGTCCACTATTTCAAAGTCCATAGGGGCTGGCTGTGTTGTGCTGTGCTGCTGTTGTCCATAGGGGCTGTGTCCACTCCTCCAAAGTCCATAGGGCCTGGCTGTGTTGTGCAGTGCTGCTGTTGTCCATACTAGCTGTGTCCACTCCTCCAAAGTCCATAGGGGCTGGCTGGACTGTGTTGTGCAGTCAGTTGTCCATAGGGGCTGTGTCCACTCCAAAGTCCTGTACAGAGTCCCAGTCCTAAAGGGGTGCTGTAGTGTTGTCCAGGAGATGCTCTGTCCATCAGGGGTGCTCCCCCCAAGTGCTAAAAAACTTATATTTTTTGTGTGTTTGTGAATTGTGTGCGCAGTAGCCGCATGTGCATCAACAAAGTAGTGCCAAGCGTGCGCCTGTGTCATAAGTAAAGGGCCGGCTGGCTTGACCGTTAAAGGGTGCTGTAACCCCCAAAGTACACTCCAGTCCAAACCAAAAAAATATATATTTTCTGTGTTTGTGAATTCTGTGCGCAGTAGCCGCACGTGCATCAACAAAGTAGTGCCAAGCGTGCGCCTGTGTCATAAGTAAAGGGCCGGCTGGCTTGACCATTAAAGGGTGCTGTAACCCAAAAAGTACACTCCAGTCCAAACAAAAAAAATATATATTTTCTGTGTTTGTGAATTGTGTGCGCAGTAGCCGCATGTGCATCAACAAAGTAGTGCCAAGCGTGCGCCTGTGTCATAAGTAAAGGGCCGGCTGGCTTGACCGTTAAAGGGTGCTGTAACCCCCAAAGTACACTCCAGTCCAAACCAAAAAAATATATATTTTCTGTGTTTGTGAATTCTGTGCGCATTAGCCGCACGTGCATCAACAAAGTAGTGCCAAGCGTGCGCCTGTGTCATAAGTAAAGGGCCGGCTGGCTTGACCATTAAAGGGTGCTGTAACCCAAAAAGTACACTCCAGTCCAAACAAAAAAAATATATATTTTCTGTGTTTGTGAATTGTGTGCGCAGTAGCGCACGTGCATCAACAAAGTAGTGCCAAGCGTGCGCCTGTGTCATAAGTAAAGGGCCGGCTGGATTGACCGTTAAAGGGTGCTGTAACCCCCAAAGTACACTCCAGTCCAAACCAAAAAAATATATATTTTCTGTGTTTGTGAATTCTGTGCGCAGTAGCCGCACGTGCATCAACAAAGTAGTGCCAAGCGTGCGCCTGTGTCATAAGTAAAGGGCCGGCTGGCTTGACCGTTAAAGGGTGCTGTAACCCCCAAAGTACACTCCAGTCCAAACAAAAAAAATATATATTTTCTGTGTTTGTGAATTGTGTGCACAGTAGCGCACGTGCATCAACAAAGTAGTGCCAAGCGTGCGCCTGTGTCATAAGTAAAGGGCCGGCTGGATTGACCGTTAAAGGGTGCTGTAACCCCCAAAGTACACTCCAGTCCAAACCAAAAAAATATATATTTTCTTTGTTTGTGAATTGTGTGCGCAGTAGCCGCACGTGCATCAACAAAGTAGTGCCAAGCGTGCGCCTGTGTCATAAGTAAAGGGCCGGCTGGCTTGACCGTTAAAGGGTGCTGTAACCCCCAAAGTACACTCCAAACCAAAAAAATATATATTTTCTGTGTTTGTGACTTGTGTGCACTGTGGCTGCATGTGCATCAACAAAGGAGCAGCGCCAAGCGTGCGCCTGTGTCCCATAAGTAAAGAGCCGGCTGGCTCATTTCTTAAAGGGTGTTGTAACCCACAAAGTGCACTACTCTACAGCAAAAATAAAAAAATATTTTCTGTGTTTGTGTGCGCTTTAGCCGCACGTATATATCAATATAACATAAATGGAGGACCAAACTTTCTCCGATAAAAATAAAATAGGGAAAGATCAAGAACCACTTCCTCCTAGTGCTATTGCTGCTGCTGCTGGGAGTTGTTCATCATCCCAGAGAGGAAGTAGGAACATCACTACTTTTACTAAACAATTGACCCTCCAACAGTCCCTAGCGATGAGGATGAAGTACGACAGCAGTCATCCTGAAGCAAAACGTATAACTGAGGCCTTGACTGCTATGTTGGTGTTAGACCTGCGTCCGGTATCCGCCATTAGTGCAGTGGGATTTAGACAATTGATGGAGGTAGTGTGTCCCCGGTTCCAAATCCCGTCTAGATTCCACCTGCATCCTCAAAGCAGCAGCGACAAGCGTGCGTCTGTCTTTTAAAGGGTGGTGACACCCTCAAAGTGTGCTACACAAACAATAAAAATATTCTTCTTTTTTTTTCTGTCTTTGTGAAATGTGTGGGATGTAGCCGCACCTGCATCCTTAAAGCAGCAGCGACAAGCGTGCGTCTGTCTGTTAAAGGGTGGTGACACCCTCAAAGTGTGCTACACAAACAATTAAAATATTGTTCTTTTTTTTTCAGTCTTTGTGAAATGTGTGGGCTGTAGCCGCACCTGCATCCTTAAAGCTGCAGCGACAAGTGTGCGTCTGTCTGATAATGGGTGGTGACACCCTCAAAGTGTGCTACACAAACAATTAAAATATTGTTCTTTTTTTTTCTGTCTTTGTGAAATGTGTGGGCTGTAGCCGCACCTGCATCCTTAAAGTAGCAGTGACAAGCGTGCGTCTGTCTGTTAAAGGGTGGTGACACCCTCAAAGTGTGCTACACAAACAATTTAAATATTGTTCTTTTTTTTCTGTCTTTGTGAATTGTGTGGGCTGTAGCCGCACTTGCATCCTCAAAGCAGCAGCGACAAGCGTGCGTCTGTCTGTTAAAGGGTGGTGACACCCTCAAAGTGTGCTACACAAACAATAAAAATATTGTTCTTTTTTTTTTTGTCTTTGTGAATTGTGTGGGCTGTAGCCGCACTTGCATCCTCAAAGCAGCAGCGACAAGCGTGCTTCTGTCTGTTAAAGGGTGGTGTAAATCTCAAAGTGCTCCAAAAAATAAAAAACTTTTTTTTTTATGTGTTTGTGACTTGTGTGCGATGTAGCCGCACTTGCATCCTCAAAGCAGCAGTGACAAGCGTGCATCTGTCTGTTAAAGGGTGGTGACACTCTCAAAGTGTGCTACACAAACAATTAAAATATTGTTCTTTTTTTTCGGTCTTTGTGAAATGTGTGGGCTGTAGCCGCACCTGCATCCATAAAGCAGCAGCGACAAGCGTGCGTCTGTCGCTTAATGGGTGGTGACACCCTCAAAGTGTGCTACACAAACAATTAAAATATTGTTCTTTTTTTTTCGGTCTTTGTGAAATGTGTGGGCTGTAGCCGCACCTGCATCCTTAAAGCAGCAGCGACAAGCGTGCGTCTGTCGGTTAAAGGGTGGTGACACCCTCAAAGTGTGCTACACAAACAATTAAAATATTGTTCTTTTTTTTTCTGTCTTTGTGAAATGTGTGGGCTGTAGCCGCACCTGCATCCTTAAAGCAGCAGCGACAAGCGTGCGTCTGTCTGTTAAAGGGTGGTGACACCCTCAAAGTGTTCTACACAAACAATTAAAATATTGTTCTTTTTTTTTCTGTCTTTGTGAAATGTGTGGGCTGTAGCCGCACCTGCGTCCTTAAAGCAGCAGCGACAAGCGTGCGTCTGTCTGTTAAAGGGTGGTGACACTCTCAAAGTGTGCTACACAAACAATTAAAATATTGTTCTTTTTTTTCTGTCTTTGTGAATTGTGTGGGCTGTAGCCGCACTTGCATCCTCAAAGCAGCAGCGACAAGCGTGCGTCTGTCTGTTAAAGGGTGGTGTAACTCTCAAAGCGCTCCAAAAAATAAAAAACTATTTTTTTAATGTGTTTGTGACTTGTGTGCGATGTAGCCGTACTTGCATCCTCAAAGCAGCAGTGACATGCGTGCGTCTGTCTGTTAAAGGGTGGTGACACCCTCAAAGTGTGCTACACAAACAATAAAAATATTCTTCTTCTTTTTTCTGTCTTTGTGAATTGTGTGGGCTGTAGCCGCACCTGCATCCTTAAAGCAGCAGCGACAAGCATGCGTCTGTCTGTTAAAAGGTGGTGACACCCTCAAAGTGTGCTACACAAAAAATTAAAATATTGTTCTTTTTTTTTCGGTCTTTGTGAAATGTGTGGGCTGTAGCCGCACCTGCATCCTTAAAGCAGCAGCGACAAGCGTGCGTCTGTCTGTTAAAGGGTGGTGAAACCCTCAAAGTGTGCTACACAAACAATAAAAATATTCTTCTTCTTTTTTCTGTCTTTGTGAAATGTGTGGGCTGTAGCCGCACCTGCATCCTTAAAGCAGCAGCGACAAGCATGCGTCTGTCTGTTAAAGGGTGGTGACACCCTCAAAGTGTGCTACACAAACAATTAAAATATTGTTCTTTTTTTTCAGTCTTTGTGAAATGTGTGGGCTGTAGCCGCACCTGCATCCTTAAAGCTGCAGCGACAAGCGTGCGTCTGTCTGATAATGGGTGGTGACACCCTCAAAGTGTGCTACACAAACAATTAAAATATTGTTCTTTTTTTTTCTGTCTTTGTGAAATGTGTGGGCTGTAGCCGCACCTGCATCCTTAAAGTAGCAGTGACAAGCGTGCGTCTGTCTGTTAAAGGGTGGTGACACCCTCAAAGTGTGCTACACAAACAATTTAAATATTGTTCTTTTTTTTCTGTCTTTGTGAATTGTGTGGGCTGTAGCCGCACTTGCATCCTCAAAGCAGCAGCGACAAGCGTGCGTCTGTCTGTTAAAGGGTGGTGACACCCTCAAAGTGTGCTACACAAACAATAAAAATATTGTTCTTTTTTTTTTTGTCTTTGTGAATTGTGTGGGCTGTAGCCGCACTTGCATCCTCAAAGCAGCAGCGACAAGCGTGCTTCTGTCTGTTAAAGGGTGGTGTAAATCTCAAAGTGCTCCAAAAAATAAAAAACTATTTTTTTTATGTGTTTGTGACTTGTGTGCGATGTAGCCGCACTTGCATCCTCAAAGCAGCAGTGACAAGCGTGCGTCTGTCTGTTAAAGGGTGTTGACACTCTCAAAGTGTGCTACACAAACAATTAAAATATTGTTCTTTTTTTTCGGTCTTTGTGAAATGTGTGGGCTGTAGCCGCACCTGCATCCTTAAAGCAGCAGCGACAAGCGTGCGTCTGTCAGTTAAAGGGTGGTGACACCCTCAAAGTGTGCTACACAAACAATTAAAATATTGTTCTTTTTTTTTCGGTCTTTGTGAAATGTGTGGGCTGTAGCCGCACCTGCATCCTTAAAGCAGCAGCGACAAGCGTGCATCTGTCTGTTAAAGGGTGGTGACACCCTCAAAGTGTTCTACACAAACAATTAAAATATTGTTCTTTTTTTTTCTGTCTTTGTGAAATGTGTGGGCTGTAGCCGCACCTGCGTCCATAAAGCAGCAGCGACAAGCGTGCATCTGTCTGTTAAAGGGTGGTGACACTCTCAAAGTGTGCTACACAAACAATTAAAATATTGTTCTTTTTTTTCTGTCTTTGTGAATTGTGTGGGCTGTAGCCGCACTTGCATCCTCAAAGCAGCAGCGACAAGCGTGCGTCTGTCTGTTAAAGGGTGGTGTAACTCTCAAAGCGCTCCAAAAAATAAAAAACTATTTTTTTAATGTGTTTGTGACTTGTGTGCGATGTAGCCGTACTTGCATCCTCAAAGCAGCAGTGACATGCGTGCGTCTGTCTGTTAAAGGGTGGTGACACCCTCAAAGTGTGCTACACAAACAATAAAAATATTCTTCTTCTTTTTTCTGTCTTTGTGAATTGTGTGGGCTGTAGCCGCACCTGCATCCTCAAAGCAGCAGCGACAAGCATGCGTCTGTCTGTTAAAAGGTGGTGACACCCTCAAAGTGTGCTACACAAACAATTAAAATATTGTTCTTTTTTTTTCGGTCTTTGTGAAATGTGTGGGCTGTAGCCGCACCTGCATCCTTAAAGCAGCAGCGACAAGCGTGCGTCTGTCTGTTAAAGGGTGGTGACACCCTCAAAGTGTGCTACACAAACAATAAAAATATTCTTCTTCTTTTTTCTGTCTTTGTGAATTGTGTGGGCTGTAGCCGCACTTGCATCCTCAAAGCAGCAGCGACAAGCGTGCGTCTGTCTGTTAAAGGGTGGTGTAACCCTCAAAGTGTGCTCCACAAACAATAAAAATATTCTTTTTTTTTTCTGTCTTTGTGAATTGTGTGGGCTGTAGCCGCACTTGCATCCTCAAAGCAGCAGCGACAAGCGTGCGTCTGTCTGTTAAAGGATTACATCGGTGACAGCATCCAAGTAGGCATGTCAGACAGTCCGTAGCTGTACTGGCAGGAAAAAGAAGCAATTTGGAGGTCCCTGTACAAACTGGCTCTATTTTACCTGAGTTGCCCCCCCTCCAGTGTGTACTCCGAAAGAGTGTTTAGTGCAGCCGGGAACCTTGTCAGCGAAAGGCGTAGGAGGTTGCTTCCACAAAATGTGGAGAAGATGATGTTCATAAAATCAATTATCAACTCTTCCAGGGAGACCAGCCTCCAGAACATACAGAGGGACCTGTTGTTCCAGCGGGGACGAATTAATACTCTGTGAGGATGAGGATGTACACACTGAAGAGGGTGAGGAATCGGTGGATGAGGAGGATGAGGATGACATCTTGCCTCTGTAGAGCCAGTTTGTGCAGGGACAGATTAATTGCCAGCTTGTTTTGTGGGGGCCCAAACGAACTAATCATTTCAGCCACAGTTGTGTGGCAGACCCTGGCGCTGAAATGATTGGTTTGTTAAAGTGTGCATGTCCTGTTTATACAACATAAGGGTGGGTGGGAGGGCCCAAGGACAATTCCATCTTGCACCTCTTTTTTTCTTTGCATTATGTACAGTTTGGGGCCTAGTTTTTCAAACTGCCATCCTGTCTGCCACTGCAGTTTCACTCCTAGATGGGTCACGTGTTTGTGCCGCCCACTCGTGTCGCTTAGCATAGTCATCCAGCTACCTCGTGCAACCTTTTGGACATAAAAACACTATTGTGAGGTGTGAGGTGTTCAGAATAGACTGGAAATGAGTGGAAATTAAGGTTATTGAGGTTAATAATAGCATAGGAGCAGAAAAACCTACAAATTCTGTGATTTTAGCTGTTTTTATGCTTTTTAAAAAAAAAATACAGATCCAAAACACAAAACCCAGAACCCAAAACACGGAAGGGTGGTTTTGGCAAAACCAATCCAGATCCAAAACACGAAGAAAGATCCAGATCCAAAACCAAAACACAAAACACGAAAAGTGGCCGGTGCACACCCCTACTTAAAACCTAGACTGTTAGTGTGCCTTGAGGACTGTGGTTGGGAACCCCTGCATAGAGGGTATATGAAACTTGAGACCCCGCCCCTAAGCAATTCTTGCTTTTAACTACTGGCTAGTCATTTAAGAACATTATATTTGCAACTATGCATTCATACTGTCACCTAGCCTGGGGGTTTAAGCTACGTCTTGCACACACAGGTGCCCTCCATAATCAATATGTTCCATGAAACATAGCAAGTCAGACAAATTACCGTCCATAAAATAAGTTTTTCATCAGTGTCTAGAATATGTCCAACTCATTGCTACATCCCAGATTTTGTGTACCATATTAACTATTTACATTCAAGATATCACAGAATGAGTATTTACATATTTTAATAGATGCAAATAATTAATTTATCACAAACTTGCCTACTCTCCCGATTCGGCTGGGAGCCTCCCAACAATTGAGTGCCACTCCCGCCCCCCCCGAAAAGGCCTCCCGGCGGAAGCCTCATACCCCGCCCCCCCCCCGTGGTTACAATAGAAACCCCCGCAGTGGGGGGCCGGTGGTACAATCATGGTGAACCCACCACCTGCTTCACAATGCCTTTAATATCGACATTGTGAAGAGGGGGCAGGGCCGTGATGACACGATCACACGGTCACGCCCCATGCTACACCCCTAATGCTGCATCATCGCGCATCATGCCCCCTTTTTGCCGCAACAATCCCCCAGCTGTGGAAGCCTGCAGCTCTGACCCGGAAGGAGGGAGTTGAAAGTCGGCAAGTATGATTTACCATAGTTTAAGCCCAGACCCAGGCACTAGACCCCAGTCCAGCAATAGGCGCTAGACATCAGCCCAGCCCCAGGCACCAAGCCTCAGCACATTTCTAGGCACTAGGCGTCAGTCCAGCCCCAGATACTAGTCTTCAACCCAGTACCAGGCATTAGGCCTCAGCCCAGCTCCAGGCACTGGTCCCCAGCCATATATACAATAGGGGCCTTCAGGAGGGGGTGTGGTGCATTCAAGCTTTTCTACTCACACTCGTGAAGTGGGTGGTCAGCGGGCGGCAGTACTGGATTTCGGCAAGCTTGCCTGCTCTTCCAGAGATCCAGGAGTTTCCCAGAAGTTCCTTGAGAGTAGGCAAGTATTGCCTCAATCCAGCCCTTGGCACTAGGCCTCAGCCCTGACCATACATGCCGACTCTCCCGATTTGGTCGGGAGCCTCCCGAAAATCGGGTGCTGCTCCCGGCCCCGCGGAAAAGAAGGCATGCCTCCCGACCCCTCCAGTCCCCCCCCCTGCAATACCTACCCAAACATAGTAGGAATCAAATCATCATGACCCCGCCCCCTGCTCCACAATGCCGTAAATCTTGGCATTGTGTAGCAGGGGTGGGGCCAAAATTACACAAGTATGTGGCTCCGAATCTATACTGCCCATAATGTCCCGGGCACGCTCCCTTTGGCTGGCCCTGCCCCCCTACTTTATTAAAGGTTGAGTTTAATTGATTTTGATCTGTTTAAAATTAATCTAAATCGATCAACATCGATGTTGTGTTTCTGGGCTAAATCATACATATTTAAAAAAAAATAATTGTCTATTAGTAAATGTGTGATTTAGCCCCAGAAACACAACATCAATGTTGATCGATTTTTTTAAATCAAATTATAAATGAATGATAATACCAATAATACTTTTTTGTGGTGTAAAAGCTCTGAAAAGACTTTGGGCCTCATTCAGACCCACTCGCAAGTGGCTGTCCGCTCACAAGTGGGTCGATGGTGTGCACTGCGCATGCGCATGACGGAGGGAGCTCCGTCGTGCGCATGCACCAGACGCGACGAGCGAAGGACTTTCCTTTGCTCGTTGTGTCTGATCAAAGGGGGCGTGCTGTCGATGTTGATTGACAGCACGCCCCCTTTGGTGGGCGTGCTAGTGGCGTGCCTGCCAGACGGAGGCGTTCCCAAGGGAACGCCTACCGTCAGAAGCCGGCCCCACTGACATCACTAGTGATGTCAGTGGGAGTGATTTTGGCTCTGATAGAGCCAAAATCACTCCAGGGCTTGTGGTCGAAAAACGCAACCACAGGCTTCTGGTCGCACTGGCGATGGTCGCGATGGTCAAGACCATCGCGACCATCATCCTGCACGCTCGTATGTGCTGTGGGTGGTGACCCACAGCTTTACGAGCGTCCAGGAGGACGCTCCATTTTTATGGAGGACGGCCCTCATTCAGAGCGAGCGCTCTGCTCAGAGCGTCCGGCTCTGAATGAGGGCCTTTGTCAATATCTTAAAGTTAGGCCTATTTTCATCACTTGTTTCACATATACACCATACTTCCTAACCATGGGCACCGGGACTGGTGCCCGGGAATACAGGGGAGTCATGACCAAGTCCCCTGTGACTACAAGACCATGCCCACAGTGTACAACATGTACAGAGTCAACAAGTGAGCATAGCTGCACCCCCTTCAATGGCCATGTACGCTCCCAGCACCCAAATCCACCCCAATTCTTGGCGACCCTTAAGGTGCCCACACACATACCCTCTTTTCATCCAATTTGGCCAATTTCAACGAATCGTGACAACAGATCATGTAAAATATGGCCAAATCGTGAGGAAATTGTGAGTCCCCACTCACAAGCACGATGCTGATGCGCGTCCCCGCTCGTCATACCTCGCATCCTCTGATTTGCCGTGATGTAGGGCAGATTTGCCAACCTGGAACACGATGGAAGCCGAACGTGAGGGTTTTTTCCCTCAAGACGAATCGTACGATTCATCGCACAACGCGGAATTTGATTGACAGCTTCCTGTGCACGCCCCATCGCCATCTTGTGCAGCATCATGTATGGAGGATGATAGACGCACAATCTGGAGCCTGCACACTGAAGTGTTGTTTTGTCAGAAGTTTGGTGAGTATTTGTACAGTTTAAATGCAACCACACTGCCCACCAATGTGTGCCCCCAGGTAATAAATGCATGACCAAGCCACCGCCCGCCGTAATGAGGCGGGCGGTGGCTGGGTCATGCATTAAGCTCCCACTGCCCACCAATGTGTGCCCCCAGGTAATAAATGCAAGACCCAGCCACCTCCCGCTGTAATGAGGTGGGCAGTGGCTGGATCATGCATTAAGCTCCCAGGTAATAAATGCATGCCCCAGCCACTGCCCACCTCATTACAGCGAGGCGGGCGGTGGCTGGGTCATGCATTAAGCTCCCACTGCCCACCAATGTGTGCCCCCTACCTAACCACTAACTTGCACCCAATGTCATGGGGCCACCTAATATTTAATTAGAAAACCAATAATTTTTTTTAAAAATTCATAGACAAAAATATTTAAGCAAGATAAACAAATACATTCTAGGAAGATTATTCATATTGAAATAACATATAATATTAGTAATAAACATGTTAAAAAATCAATTCAATACAGATAAAATAAAAATACATTTTAAATAATATAACAAAAAAAATAAATAAATAAACACGTATTTAACAAAATAATCACCATACATTACATTTAAAAACACACATCATTTAAAGCTGGGGTCTTCTACCTTTCGGTCTCCAGCTGTTGTGGAACTACAGATCCCAGGATGCCCTTCCACCCACCCTTGGGAAATAACAGCATGTTAAAACTGTGGCAGGGCATCCTGGGATCTGTAGTTCCACAACAGCGACAGGCCCAAAGGTGGAAGACCCATGCTGTCAAACGATGAAAAACATTATATTACTAATGCTGGTCATACACAGCCAGATAAAATGTCTGTCAGACCGACAGACATTTTATCTGGCCGCCTGCCAGCCGCAGATGTCGCCGGCATACACTGTGAGAGAAATCTCACAGTGTATAGCCCGACATCCGCGCTTCGCCCCTGGAGGAGGAGACATTTCCCTGTTCCTTCCGTAGGATGGAACACAGGAAATGTCTGTCTGTCGGCTGCGCTAAGCATACACTGCCCGATGCGGCCGACAGTTTACCGGGTAATATCGCATCGGACGGGCATGCTGGACAATCCAGCATGCCCGACCGAGCAATATTTAACCCTCGGTCGCCCCCCCACACGCTACAATTATCGCGGCGATCCGCCGATATTGTCCCGATAATTGTAGAGTGTATGGCCAGCATTAGAAATGAACACATGACATTCCTGAAAAAGAAACACGATTACAATACCATAACAACCCTTTAAAATCCTGTAAAAAAGAAAATATTAAAACATTAAAAAAATGTTCACCAAAAGATTCAAAATCTCAGGACAGTGTACATAAAAGAAAAAAAGACGGTGGATGACTCCAAAAAATCAGGAGCGTGCACGGAGGTTACAGAATTGCCTGGACCGTCTGCAGAAGTCTAGGTAAGTAGTGACACAGTTTAAACCTTAATGTTTTTGTTGTTAAATCCCAAATGTCCAATTTAGTCAGTAGTTCACAGACAGTCCTCCTGCCATGGCACAGCACCTGGTCCGTTAAAATAGGCCATGTACTCCTCCCTCACTTCTTTGGCACGTGCGGTGGATGTTGTTGTAATTGGTGGTGCTGACACAGATGTCAAATGTTCAATGTCCTCCAGGAGTCCTACATCTTCTGGTCTAGCTGGGACTGGTCCTCGTTGGGTAGATTTTATTTGCAGAAAGTTGTGCAGCACACAGCATGCCATCACGACCCAGTCTATCTTCTCCACACGTAGATTGATGGTGGTGTGGAAAATGTGGAAGCAGTTGCTCATTATTCCAAATGCTTTTTCCACAATTTGCCGTGCACGGGATAGACGGTAGTTGTAGATCCTCTTCTCTCTGGTCAGGCCCCTCTGTGCAAATGGCTTCATCACATGTTCATGTAATACAAAAGCGAAAACGTAATTTAAGCCGTGCTTTGTCTGGTCCAGTGAGGGAAAGTTGAGGGTTTTGTTGGCGAGTTTCTGGTAGAAAGCCATCATTTTGAAGGACCCACCATCCGAAACACGGCCATTCCTGCCGACATCCACAAACAGAAATTCGTAGTTGGCATTCACCATTGCCATGAGAACTATGCTGAAGAATCCTTTGTAGTTGTAGTAATATGATCCGGTGTTGGCAGGTGGGTTGATGTGGATGTGTTTCCCATAGATGGCTCCTCTGCAGTTAGGGAAATTCCAACGTTGTTCAAAATCTTCCGCGATGCTGGTCCACTCCTCCACGGTGTTAGGAAACTGTAAAATTAGTAAAAAAGGGATTAAAACATAACTATAATATATATTTTTTCTTTTTTTCCTATATAGATTCCCACCCAAGCCCTGATTTAGCATCCACACCGGACCTCAGTCTGCTCGGTGGTGACAGTGAGCAGGAGAATACCACACAAGTGGAAACTCCACTTCCACCTGGACCCTCATCTTCTTCTCAACAACCCTCAAAAAAGAAAAAAAAACAAGGTAGAAAGGAGAATCTTACGGAACGTGAGGACAATTTTTTCCAAAATGCAGAACGGCTGCTGCAAAACCCCCCTGATGCAATCGATGACTTCACAGCTCATGTGAACAGCACATTGAGAAATATGGATACAGATATCCAAAGAAATTTTTTAAGGTTAAACTACAACCTTTTGAGTAGCTGTATGAGCAAAAATATCACCAATTCTACATACAGTACATAGCAGACCCAATGCTATTTTCCCCTGCCCTAAATAGGTATGTCCATCCCCCCCTGCCCAGTTAGATATTACTCCCCCACCAAGCACCCCAAGCACCAGCACAACTTTGTATAATGCTCTGCTGGATGCAGCGGATGAATCGCCCCATTATACAGAGATGTAAATTTTTACTAGCTTTTAATATCACCAAATTGTATTAATTCTAATAGGTGCTTGCTGCATGGGATAGGGTGGTGATGACGCCATTTGGACAAGGTCACTACACACATGGCACAAGTACACATTGCTGGAAGCAGGGGCCACAATGTATACTTGTGCCATGTGTGTATTGGCCTGTTCAAACTGGTGTCTGAACCCAAACGATCACATATAGCCGGCTACCTGTTGTGATTCATAAAATTTGGTGATAATGTTGTTTTGTAAAATTGTTATTAAAAATGTATATTGCACACAGTTTAGTGTACACTTTCAGTTGCCTACAGGTCAATGCACATTGTACTTAATGCAGGCAATTTTTTTCTATTTCTTGTGAAAAAAAAAAAAAAAATTTTTAAACAAGAAAAAAATGTGTGGTGTTTTTTTTTACTTACCCTGCAATACTGGTACTGTAGCACTTTAATGATAGCTTTGCAGGTCTCCGGAATGATGACGCCCAAGGACTGAGGTGAGATGAGTGTCCCAAACTTCAGGTCTTCCAGTGACCTTCCTGTAGCCAGATACCTCAGGGTAGCCACCAGTCTCTCTTCAGCAGGGATTGCCTTCTGCCACCTTGTGTCCTGTCTCTGGATGTGGAGGGTCACCAGATGCAGCAATTCCTGGAAGGTGGCGTCATCCAGGCACAGGTAGTTCTGATAGTGGTCCGAGTTGTTCTCCTTGATCTCCATCAGCAGGGACATGTGAGAGCGGGTATCCCTTTGTAGCAGCCACTACTTGGTCCAGCATGCTCTCATCCTTCTTTGCTGGGCCCTCTTCCTTATCTCCCAGACCCCGGCTTCAGCTACCAACACTCTATACCGATAGGGATGCATCAGTACAGAATTCAGGAACAGGATAGAATGCAGGTAGGTAGCACACACTTGCAGGTAGAATACATTTTGTAAAAGGCAAGACAAATACAAAGAGCACAGTAGCAATATACAGGATTCAGCAGGAATACACCTAGCCTCATCTAGTAGCAGAGCAGAATGTACACAGATTTTAAAGGGCGCCTGCTTTTTATACTCCCTAGATAGCCCCTCCCATTGTTATGACTATTTAAATTTCCTACCAATAGTCGAGTCTGGTTTTTTTTTTTTTTAACTCACGATTTGTTATGCCCAATCTCACGATGCTTACGATCCGATAGATCGTGAGATCGTAAAACAGATTGGGTGTCTTTTTTCCCAAATCATGATCACGACGGCAAAGGAGCTCCCGTGAAAGTTCATGAGGAAATTGGACAAGAAATCGGATCGGGAGCACATCGGTATGTGTGTGGGCACCTTTAGGAAAATAACTATAAACATGATGTTTAAAAACTTTTGTGGCACAAGAAGTCACTGTATAGAGTAAGGGGACGCAAAAACAAAAAAGTGCTTAGCTTTTTAATTACTATGCAGCATGTTGTCTTATTTGATGAATGGGATGGTTTGTTTCCCAGTAAGCAAGTTCTCCAAAGCTGCAATTTTGGTTTTAGATCTGGCGGGTTTTTTTTAGTTGATGCTATTTAATGTGCAGTTTTGTCTTTAGTATATCACATGGTTTACAAACTAGCATTAAAATCCATGCCTAAGATTTAATTAACACAAACGCTTCATTTATGAGTTTATGTAATGTGTTAAGTTGGTAAAATAATCAAATTTAATGAATATACTGTACTTCAGTGATGAATATGGTGTAATACTGCATAGTGTAATTCTTAAATCAGTGTCTGATGTCTAATCACGGCCACCATAAAGAGGGCCTGATGATGAGGTGGGTGGAGTGTCAATGTCGGACGCATGCAGCCGATGTTTTCAGGCATAAAATCAGGCCCAGAATATGTAGCATTGGTTTATATAGGCCAGATTCAGAGGTGGACGCTAATGCTGCCGCTACTGTGGCTTGTTATGCAGCGTGACTGCGCCATTATGCTTATGCCACAGCTATTCATACAGAGATGCTAATCCGCAATTTTGCATCAGTCGCGCCACCGAACACTGTACTAACTCTATTGAGGCCCAGAATGTCTGTCTCAACATGGCCACGGAAATCAGCTCATCTGCAGAAAAGTTGTAGTCGCTTACCCATGCACTCCCCTCTCTGGCTAGTCACCCCCCTGTTACCATCCAGAAATGCCCACTGACATTCCACCTCTCTGTGTCCAAATTTACTCTGCATCCCCCGGCAGTAATCATTGGGATGCATGTGTAGTGTGTCTCGGATACATGCACAGACTGAAAACATAATCTGCTTGCATATGATATCGACACTGCGTCCAGGGATGTCGACAGCTTTGCCAGGCCCAGGTACAGGGAGCGGGCATGGTCAACCCGGGGAGGTGTGGCCTAACAGTGCGCGCCGCACAGGGGATGCCGGTGTTCGGGGGTAGGTGGTGAAGTCACTAAACTCTGCACATAATGTTATAGGATATAGATATAGGACTGACTGCTGCTGCAGCAGCCTCTCTCCCTAGCCCACAGTGCGACAGTTGGGCTAGTGAGAGAGGCTGCTTCAGCAGCATTCAGTCCTCTTTCTCCCTGCCCAAAGTAAAGTACTGGCAGTTGGGGGTGAGGGTTTGGGCTGCCGGACCCGGGCCCCCGCCAAACCTCTCCAACTCCAATAGGCCCAGGCCTGGGTAAATAGTACCCCCCTCCCCCTCTTGGCACCCCTGTCTGAATTCACTTCTGAATCAGCCAACTTGTGTCTGCAACACTAGGAATAGCACTTACCCACCCCTCCTCTAAGTGCCTTCTCTTCCCCTCCTAAAGCTTAATAGAATTTCTCATTTCATAAAAACCTCCTTTTTTGCATTTGGATACTGTGGACTGCTTAATAAGACAAGGACTATTGCCCTTAGGCGGCACTCACCGCTCCCTCCAGAGATTGTGTTCTGGAGCTTCGTTAGTATGCTACAGCCCAACATTGGAGCTTTATTCTTCTCCGACAGCCCACCATTGGAATTGGATGCACCCCAGAGCTACAGAATAAGTGAACAGGCGGTCACTAGGAGTTTTCCTACCTCTTGGGAAGATGAACGCACTAAGGATGGCTGTGACCTTCACCAGATGGGTGAATGATCATCATTGGCATTAAGCCTCAGCTACCCAATATTTACCTATTCAGTGCCAGCACACTGAGGTGTACACTGGATCTCACACTGTTGTGCAAGATCCCCTAACCGGTGCTTACTTTGAAGGATAAACAGACAAATAGAGGTACTCACGCTGGAACTCTTGTCACTTTGCTAAGTCGATCTGCAGCTCCTGTAGGAGAAACAAAACAGCCTACCTACTCTAACAGGCAACTATTACGATATATGAAAATATTAACAAACTGGGCTACCCTGCTGATAGCCAAGTACCAGAACCAGTGGCGTAACTAGGGTATTTGGAGCCCAGGGCAAAATGAAAAATGGAGACCCCCCACCACCTATGTGCACGCACCGAAGGGAGCGTGTCAACATGTCATACCACCGTTTCTCGTCACTCTGGGAACATTCCTATCCATTCCATATGCACCTTAGTGCCCCCAGTAAAAGTGCCCCTTATGCAATGCCCCCAGTAGTAGTGGCTCTTATGCAATGCCCCTAGTAGTAGTGCCCCTCATGCAATGCCCATTGTAGTAGTGCCCCTTAAGCAATGTCCCCAGTAGCAGTGCCCCCTGTAGTAGTGCCTCTTATGCAGTGCCCCGGTAGTAGTGCCCATTATTGCAGTGCACATTATGCAGTGCCCCCAGTAGTGCCCCTTATGCAGTGCCCACAGTAGTAGTCCACCTTTTGCAATGCCCCCTGTTGTAGTGCCCATTATGCAGTGCCCCATTAATGTCCCTTAACCAGTGCCCCTTATGTAGGGCCCAATATATAATGTCCCTTTTACAGTGCCCCCAGTAGTGCTCCTTATGCAGTGCCCAATGTACAGTGTCCCTTATGCAGTGCCCGCTGTAGTGCCAGTAGTGCCCAATATACAGTGCCCCCAGTAGTGCCCAATATATAGTGCCCCCAGTAGTGCCCTTTATGCAGTGCCCCAAGTAGTGCTTATATAGCGCACCCAGTAGTGTCCTTTATAAAGTGCCACTTATGCAGTGCCCCTTATACACTGCCCCCAGTAGTACCCTTATAGAGTGCCCCCAGTAGTGCCCCTTATACAGTGCACCCAGTAGAATCCCTTCTATAGTGCCCCCAGTAGTGCCCAATATATAGTGCCTCCAGTAGTGCCCAATATATAGTGCCCCATTAGTGCCCCATATATAGTGCCCCCAGTAGTACCCCTTATGCAGTGCCCCCAGTAGTGGCCAATACATAGTTCCCAATATATAGTGCCCTCAGTAGTGCCCATTATATAGTGTCCCCTATACAGTGCCCCCAACAGTAGTGCCTTATACACATAAGACAGATGTAATCGGTATGAAATACCGCCTTCCGCATGGTTCGATTCCCGGCAACGGCAGCCCGACAGAAGGACAGATCCCGGCAGCGGCAGCCTGACAGTGCTGGAAACCCGATTGTCCTCAGGTAAGTATATACTAACCTAACCCCCCTAACCCTCCTTAGGGATGCCTAACCCTAACCTCCCCCCCAAGTGTCTAACCCTAATCCCCCCTGTAAGTGCCTAACCCCCCCCTTCCCCGCTGCCTAAACCGAAGTCACCTGGGGGGGTGCCTAACCCTAAGTCCCCCCCTGGGGTGCCTAACCCTCCCTCCCCCTAGCCCAGGGCTGGATTAAGGCTTGTGGGGGCCCCAGGGCAACTAAGTTGTGGGGGCCCCCTTCAAGCCACACAGAGCTGAGCCCAGCCCAGCTGTGCCCCCAGTAGCAGTCCCCCCTCAACAATAGTCCCCCCAGGAGTACCCCTAGTAGTAATCCCCCTCTATGCTGTGTCCTCCAGTAGTGATCCCAGCAGTGTGCAGTGCCCCCAGTAGTATCCCCAGCAGTGCCCCCCTCTATGCAGTGTCCCCCAGTAGTGGTCCCACCAGTGTGCAGTGCCCCCAGTAGTATCCCGAGCAGTGCCCTTAGTAGTACCCCCAGCAGTGCCCCTAGTAGTAGTCTGATCCCCGCCAGCAGTGCCCTTAGTAGTAGTCCTTTCCCCACCAGCAGTGCCCCTAGTAGTAGTCCTTCCCCCCCAGCAGTGCCCTAAGTAGTAGTCCTTTCCCCTTCCAACAGTGCCCTTAGTAGTAGTCCTTTCCCCCCCAGCAGTGCCCTTAGTAATAGTCCGATCCCCTAACAGCAGTGCCCTTGGTAGTAGTCCTTTCCCCCCCAGCAGTGCCCCTAGTAGTAGTCCTCCCCCCCCACAGCAGTGCCCCTAGTAGTAGCCCTTCCCCCCCAGCAGTGCCCCTAGTAGTAGGCCCCCCCCAGCAATGCCCCTAGTAGTAGTCCTTCCCCCCAGCAATGCCCCTAGTAGTAGTCCTTCCCCCCCAGCAGTGCCCTTAGTAGTAGTCCGTCCCCCCCCCAGCAGTGCCCTTAGTAGTAGTCCACCCCCCCCCTAGCAGTGCCATTAGGAGTAGTCGTCCCCAACCCCAGACACACACACAGGCATCTAGATATAGACGCCTGTCATTTAACCCACGCCGGGATAAAGCAATCAGGAAGCCGGCTGTCGGGATCACGTCAGACGGTTTCCCGATTGCATCCCAGACAGACACACAGCACATAATTTACTTACTTTCTCTCCCTTCACCCAGTGCAGAAGCTGGAAGGCGGAGCTCATTAGTGAGCTCCAGCCCGGCTCCAGCGCTGGGTGCAGCAGCCAATAAGAGTCTGTCCGACTCTTATTGGCTGCAGTGTTGAAACAAACACACCGCCGATGCTGGCGGTGTGTTTGTTTTAGTATGTAGTGCCAGCGTGGACCACACATGCCCTGGACTGCGGCCGGTGGCCAGCAGCGCCCCCTGAGCCACCATGTCAGACGGTGCCCAGGGCACGCACCCTGCTCGACCCCCCACAATACGCCACTGACCAGAACCCAAATTTACTAACTTAACATGGGTTTTATTCTTTGTCCTTTTAAACTAATAACTATCCCAAATTAATGGTCAACAACGGAAATAAACAAAACTCCTCTAAGTCTTAAGAAGCAACGTAGTAAGAACACATCAATGCGAGACACACACAATGCAATTAATCCCTTCCTATTCTTCCTATGCCTGCGAGCAGCTTTGCAATTACGATCCTTACAGAATCAGGCCTTAAATTTATTTAAAGTATTACACTGCCATCTGGTGGATTAACAGTGCAGTTTGTACCATCAATATAATTTTATTAGCAGGCTATAAGGTGAGTCTTCAGTGTAAATCTATGTTGTACATTCTCACACCTTCAAGGTGACATACTAAGTGCAGTAGAGGCTGCATCTATGTGCTTGGATGAGATGTCACTGCATGCAATGTTGAGTGGCTACCCTTCATTCTCAGAAGATTCCTCTACAACCCAGAAGTAACCACTCCGTTGTAAATGAAAGTATTTGTTTCATTTTTTTTTGCATAATGGATAAAGGCTAAATCTTGACCTATTTATCTCTTACAGAAATCTGAGCACTTGTGCAAATCATTCCAAAAGGCACAAGGATCTATATAAGTGACCGCTGCTGTTTTTTCTTATACAGTACCTTTCCAAAGCTATAAGGACAGAATTACTGTATGTGTACAATAAAAAATAACATGTTACATAGTAATGAATGATGGAACTATGGTATATTGTACAATAGCTAATTGTAAGGGCAATTGTTATTGGCTCTGGAATAATTTACCCAATATAACCAATATTAGCAATTCTTTTAACTAACTACTTATAGACAGAGCTGTTTTGCCATTGCCTGACCTGTTTCTTTATCATTGGATTGTTAGCTTTTCCTCCAACTAAGAAGTGGTCTTTAATGTCTCAGTCCAGTGAGACAGGTTGCTGCAATGCAGAAATGCAAACTGTGTTTATTTTGTGCCCTCCTAATGTCTTTCACTTGGTGGCATATCTGGACACCTTCAGCATTCATACTTCATAGCTTTACCTATAGGAGTAATTACTTTGATAGTAATCAATTACCCCTATGACTCCCATGCACTACAGTAGTTATATCTCAGAAAACATTCTTCTGTTCTGTACTTTTGGCACTGTAGTACAGTATGTGCTGTAAGTTACCCATTAATACTATAGTATAGGTAATATAGACATTCAAATTATCATAATAGTCAACTAAATGCTCCCTGTATTACCTTTATTAAACAGCAGGTGGCAAAAATCCTGTATGTTTCTCATAAAACAGGTTATATATATATATATATATATATATATATATATATATATAACTAACAAGCGGCCAAAAATACATGGTTTATTGTAAAGACATACATCTTTTTGTTCCACATTCACAACAGCAGATTTTTACATACAACTGATCATAAATCACAACTTACTGTATTGTACCAAGCTAAGAGCACCACAAATAACTAATGCACAAGATTCTGGGCCCGATTCAGCAAGGAATGCACAGGAGAAAACGCATGCACTCGTTCGCACTGCGCATGTGTATACATTGCACTGCGCGTGCGTGAACTAGCCAGTGCGATCGGGTAATTGTACGTAGACTACACGCAGTGTGTATGTAGACCACTTCGATATTGATTGACAGGAAGTGCCGTTTGTGGGTGGCGATGGGGAGTGGTCGGGCGAACGCAGGCGTGCCTGTTTGTTGGGACTCAGTTATAGGGGCGTGCATAATTAAGGCATTGCGGTGGCATACGCAGCCAGACGACTCGATGCACGCAGGAAGTGGCCAAAATCCTGCCCAAGATCAGGTCAACCTTTATTGTGCGTATGGTTCCGATGGTTCTCGATGTTACTGATGTTTCCACTGTCTTGCCGACTACTCAGGTATTGAGTAAAGGGAAGTGGGCGGCATTGTGTAGTGCTGGGTGCCTGCATCTTATGCTGCGGTTGCCGTGTGTATGCGTTGATTAGCATATATTCGCAGCGGCCGAGTGCATGCATGTGCACAATTGCATTCCTTGCTGAATCAGGCCCTCTATACCTTAAAAAGAGGAATGGGCAAAATAAATAAACAAGGGAATGTTTTGATTGTTTCAAAAGGAGAAAATTTGTAATGCTGGCCATACACGCTATAATTATCGGGACGATCTGCCCGATATCGGCAGATCGCCGCGATAATTGTAGCATGGGGGGGCGACCGAGGGTTAAATATTGCTCGGTCGGGCATCCTGGATTGTCCAGCATGCCCGTCCGAGGCGATATTACCCGGTAAACTGTCGGCCGCATCGGGCAGTGTATGCCCAGCGCAGCCGACAGACAGACATTTCCTGGGAAATGTCTCCTCCCCCGGGGGCGGAGCACGGATGTCGGGCTATACACTGTGAGATTTCTCTCACAGTGTATGCCGGCGACATCTGCGGCTGGCAGCCGGCCAGATAAAATGTCTGTCGGTCTGACAGACATTTTATCTGGCAGTGTATGCCCAGCATTAGGCATGATTATTTTTGTTTTTGTTGTTGTTTTAAGTGTATTATTTATGATCATACTATTGTGAAATATAGAAATGCATAGTGGACAGTAATTTAATGCTGAGTAAATAACAATGTGTCTCCATAACTGATTGTTGGTAAATTGCAGCAGATAAAACAATATTTTGGATCATTAAGGAATACAGTGCACATACTAAGTATAACAATCCCTTCATCATTCTCATATGACACCAGTAATGTAACAGGCTGTGGATTGTTTGTGCTATGACAGCAGAGGGCACTGTAAGACAAAACTTGTTAAAAAGTTGTTCTCTTAAATTCTGAACATTGTATTTATGAGGTTATACAAAAACATGTATAGTATTATAATCCTTCTATATGTATTTCTTAGTCACAGAGTAACAATTTACAGCACAGTATGAGTAATGTCACAAGTGCCTTCCAGGGTGTAGAAGAGGACACAGAGGGACAATTTTAAAGGCAGTACATGGACAACATGTTTGGCTAGCCAAGGCAATGATGGTGACCCGTGATTGAACGGTACATGTTTAAATTGCCGACGGATGGGATCCCAGACGTAGATATACCAATGTCAGAATCTAGCCGCCCGGCAAAATGCAGACGTCGCTATCCAGAATGAGATCAGGATACCGGCGTCAGCATCACGAACACCAGAATCCCGAACGTAAGGATCTGGGTAAGTATTAGAATTTCTCCGGGTATGGGGGGCTTAGGTTTACGTATCCGATTAGGGTTAGGCACCACTGGAGGGAGGTTAGGGATAGGCACCACCTGGGGAGGTTAGGGTTAGGCACCACCAAGGGAGGGTTAGCGTTAGGGAGGGGAGAGGGGGAGGGTTAGGGCACTTACCGCCCCTGTCGGGATCCTGAACGATCGGGCTTCAGGCGTTGGGATTTGAGGCGTCGGGCAATTCATACTGATTCTGTTTGAACTGTTAAGTCTCTGTATAGATGAGCTTTGCATATTCACATGGATGTGACATGAATTGAGTACTAATTTGTATGTCCTTGTGCACTCTGATAAATTTAAGCAAATTTAACAAGGCATAGAAAATCGCATGTCTCACTGTTGATTATGTTCAGGTGCAGACTTTGGCAATGATGCCAAACTTTGTGCCCAAGTCATCGGCATCTTCTGTATATACCTTGTTATGGCCCTGATCAAACAATTTTGTCATCTCATATGACAAGCTAAACTATCAGGTGATGAAGTCAGGTGACGATAAAGTGTGTTGGAAAGGGCAGATGTTAGCATATGAAAAGGAAATAGAACTAAAGAGAACTAGCAATGCTTATACAAAAAAAATTAAAACAGGCTTGGGTTTTGAAATACAAAATAATTTTTTATCTAAAAAAAATTAACATGTAGTACAATAAAACAATAGGGGTGGGATGTAGCAAAGGGAGAAATGCACCCCCGAAAATGCGGGTTTGACTGCATTTCTCATGTGCACTCTGGGGCTTGGTTGCGGTGGGTAGCTGGCCATCTTGAACTATACACACACCGCAAAGTTTTGGTTGGGTATCAGATTTTATTGGGCGTGGTAGAGAACAAAGGGCCTGAGGGTCTGATTCAGAGCCGGACGCTATTTGCGCTCGCTCGTTCAGAAAAAGGGGGTGGCTATTTAAATTAACCATTCGCTCTTTGCGGTCTGTTCACGCCTCTATGTCTGAACGAGCGAACAAAACATGCGGTTGTTATTTTGAAAAAAATGCCCCCTGGCCGCTCGCATCATACGTCATGTCCACTATTTATTGGATTAATCGAGTACATCGAACGGCGTATGAACTGCTCGCTATTCTTGTGGTTGGTTTTTCCTACCGCAATCATGCGAGTAGTTCTGACTATAAAACAACCAAGTGACGTGGTCGATGACGCTGCTTTATTAATTATGCACACCCTTAAAACGCCCGTTTTGACCTTTAGGCACGCCTGCGTTCTGATCTCCACTCCCCGTTTTCAAGCATCATCCCCTGTTACCACCCACATACGCCTCCTCCTGTCACTCAAAATAGCAGGCATTCGCTATTTAGCGAGCACACGATTTTTGGCCGCAACTGACTTGTTCGCGCATGCGTATTACAATCCGTATGCATGCGCAGATGTGCGAACATCGCTCGGAACGAACGAGCGGCCGCTTACGTGCAGCTCTGAATGAAGCCCTGATTCAGAGATGTATGCAAAATCGATATTCATGCGGTTGAGCGATTATCGGCCAACTGCACAGGCATCATGGTCGCACTGTGCACTCGCCATGGTAGCAGTGAGGAATTCTTTGCAAAATAATTGACAGGTAACATTTGGGCGCAAAGCAAAAAATATATTGTCACACAGTTGCGCTAATATATACAATGTTCAAACCAATATAATTAAAATTTAAACCGATACTTATCGGTGTTTAGGTAGTATTGTGCAGTCTAT
Organism: Taudactylus pleione; assembly: GCA_031769625.1. NCBI lineage: Eukaryota > Metazoa > Chordata > Amphibia > Anura > Myobatrachidae > Taudactylus > Taudactylus pleione. Next base: position 11,024,498 of record JAUIMM010000154.1, read on the forward strand.
TTCTCCATGTTCCACATATAGTACACATGTAACAAACATAAACAAGACACACAAAAGTGGAATACATTCATGGCCGGCATATACATGTAAAAAGCATGGAGAACACAAAACTTCATGAATGATCCTCTGTGTTTTAGGCAGAAATTTGATGCTTCTCAGTATTGTAGTCCCCCATCATGCATAATAGGAGTGCTCACCTTCAAGATTGGAAATCCATCATCATGGGAACACATACTTATATAGATGCTTACTTGTAAGCCTGAGATGATATGTACATAAAGGTATCTTTAGTTGACTTATAGCATCTCCCTTTCCACATACAGATCATGTGTAAAAAGTAGGACTCAATGTGTAATAGAACTGGCACACATTTATTATAAACGTAAGATAAATAAAATATCAACTGTAAAAACGATATAAAAAGGGGAAATCACATATCCGTCTCTTTACATGGTCAGTTGGAAAAAACAGTTACCATAAAAAGATGGAACCCCGGGATTTCCCTCGCTGTACTCTGTGGAAATCATTGCAAAAACTTGACGGATGTGTTCCCATTTGGGGGCAGTTTCAGGTAGTGGCAGCAAAAACACAGGTGGGTCACATACCATTTTGGGGGCTGTCTCAGCCTACAACTGCGATCCCGTGCATAAAAAACATGGCACGTGTATCTCAGTTCTCACAGCCATTCTGTGTGACCATAGGGTTACTCATAGGGTTAGGATTGTCGATCATTGAAGGATCTGCAAACACTGCTGCATGTTTGCACTCACTTGCTTGGACCTGCAAAGCCAACAGAGGGCGTCTCAATTTCAAATCATCTCTATGTGGTTCCAGCATTAGCATATTTTCACACAGCAGCTGCGAAATTAGCGTATATATCTGTATCAGGCCCAAGTCAGGTGTGGAGAGAGGCCACTGTTTGAGCTGGACATTAAGGGCCTGATTCAGAGATGGACACAATGCCGATAATTACTCAGATTGGGCAATTGTTTGCCATTGCGCATGCGTGTAAGTCGCACTGTGCATACACATCGATTGAATTGCAAATACACTTACACAGAGGAATCACTCGCAGGTAGTGAGCAACAGGTAGTCAGTGTTTGGGGGAGGTAACAGGGTTCGGTTAGAAAAACGCATGTGTATCGGACCATTTCCACACTGTTTTTTGGGTGTACATAAATTAGCCACTGTGTTGATACTCGCAGCAGAAGAGCCCTCTGCGTGTCTGGAGACCCGCTGTGTTTATGACAGCTAAGAATTACTCGGAAGGCTGATGACCGCCTGGTCTGCTTTTGGTGTTTCCGATGTTTCTTTCACTGGGTGTCTCTAAGCACTGGACAGCAAGTAAATCATTAGCATATTTTCACAATTGCGATCCTTGAGAGATCGCAGCTGCAATGGCATTAGCGTCCATCTCTGAATCAAGCCCTAATGGTGGGTACACACTACACGATATGCTCCCTGAGCGATATCGTGTAGTGTTGTCCCCGGCAGGCTGTGCTCAATGTCGTTCATGACATTGAGCACAGCCGCTGAACGATATCATTAACGATATCGTTCAGCGCCGGGCTCTCTCCCCCATACCCTGACATGCAGCAACCTGACGAGATCATCAGGTTGGCCTGCATGTCAGCCCGATGAACGATGATGACGAACGACCCGCGGGAACGCGCGTCATCGTCATCGTTCATCTTTTTGGTGTTAAAAATGGACGATAAAGTGGACGACAGAACGATAACGATATCGTTATCGTTCAGTCGTCCACTTTATCGCCCAGTGTGTACGCACCATTAGACAGGAGCACTATGAGCCATAGATGCTGTGTATTACGATTTGGTGCATGAACAACCAGATTGGTGTAACCTTGCTGACTGCTTATGCGAGTTAAGTCACTCACAAATGGAATCGGTATGTAATGCCGGTGGCTGTTAAGCCGCTTCATCAAATACCGACAGGGGCAGCCCGATTGGTAGGAATCCCGACTGCAGCAGGTAAGTACTCTAACCCCCCTCCCCTACCCTAACCCTCCCTTAGTGGTGCCTAACCCTAACCTCCCCCCTAGTGCCTAAACCTAACTCCCCCTCCCCGCACCCTAACCCTCCCAGGGGGATGCCAAACCCTAACCCCCCCTAGTGGTGCCTAACCCTAATTCCCCCTTTCCCTACCCTAACCCTCCTGGGGGGGTGCCTAACCCTAAGTCCCCACAGGGTTCCTTTAAGCTAACCCTCACCCCCGCGACTACACGCTAAGACACCCGGCTTACCTTCGTTCGGTAGGCCTGGTGTTGGGATTTAGTAGTGGGGCTAATGATAGGCGTCAGTATTTCGATGCCTATGTTTAGTCCCATGTCGGGATATGGGTGTCGGTATATGGCAGGCGGGATAGCGCCCGCCAGTATCCTGACCGCATCCCCTCACAAATCTAGTCATAGGCAACAGCCAGATCACTGCAGACATGGCCAGAATTATTTTAAATGAAATATTAAAAAAAACTATTTGTAATTTTATCGGCACTATATAAATTATAGTAGTAAATTACACTTTTAATACCAATTATTTTGATTACACAATAAGAACCTTATGGTGAGTGAATCTCTAAAAATTATTGTTTTTAATTTAAAAGTATATTGTTGGCTAGTGTATCCCGATCAGTATGGTCAAATAAGACAGTTCGGTATTAGTGGACAGTGGAATAATTGTTGCTTCCCCATCCATTCTACTGCTTGTTTCAACTGTGTTTTCATTTACATATAACTAGCAGCATGCCAAGAAACGGAAAATGTCAGATCTAAGCTGCTCATATTATTCTCTACTTACAGTATATGCATCAACCTGTTCTGCAGCATTGCACAATCAGAGATCAACCCCTGTTCCAGTGGAGCATTCAATCTGCAGTTTAGTCAGAGTCCTATTATCAACCAATAAGTCTCTGGTCAGTGGAAGAAAAACCACTCCATCATATGGAGAATGAATAGCACCATAGGTCAGTGCCAATGGTTGACTAAAGAGAGACAAAGATTAGTAACTATGCGGGGTGTGCCCTAACCTTTCTATCTGTAGTATGCCTGATGTGCAGCAGAAGCATGTTTCTCCCTTTCTCTCCCCACCTTTTAGACAGTAAGAACCATTTATCACTTCCATAATCTTTCTCCAGTTACCGTAACCAGGAGACAGGTCGGAAAATATTTAGAGAGCTTGGTCCCTGCCAAAGTTAATTACACACTGGCAGAGTAATTCTTTTGTTTGTCGGAAGTATCAGATGAGTCACCATAGAAAAATAATCCCTAACAGAAATATTCAACATTTAACCTTGATACACAAATACATTTTAGTTTCCAAATCCAAATCTGATCTTGTTACTGTACATAGAAATTATGAAATTCTTTAGCTATTACTGACTCAAGTCATCGTGAAAGAAAAGAGATTATAATTTATATTATTATGGTTAGATTTACTAAAGTACTCTAAGATTAGTACCTTTTTGCTTAATAAACAGAATTTTCAATAGAGGTGATTCATGAATTTTATTGCATTACTTGGCTTGTGCTTGTAGATCACCATCATTGGTTATTTATAGGAGGCCACATTGCTCTGCAGCAGTGATCATACAGAAAGACAACTTATACTTAAAAATGGAACAAAGATATACAGTCAGGTGCATAAATATTGGGACATTGGGCCTGATTCAGACCCACTCGCGAGCGGCTGTCCGCTCGCAAGTGGGTAGATGGTCTGCACTGAGCATGCGCACGACGGTGGGAGCTCCGTTGTGCGCATGCGCCAGACGCGACGAGCGAAGGACTTTCCTTCGCTCGTTGTGTCTGATCAAAGGGGGCGTGCTGTCGATGTTGATTGACAGCACGCCCCCTTTGGTGGGCGTGCCGGGGGCGTGCCTCCCTGACGGGGGCGTTCGCAAGGGAACTCCTACCGTCAGAAGCCGGCCCACTGACATCACTAGGGATGTCAGTGGGAGTGATTTTGGCTCTGATAGAGCCAAAATCACTCCGGGCCTTGCGGTTGAAAACCTCAACCGTAGGCTCCGGCTCGCAGTGGGGATGGTCGCGATGGTCACGACCATCGCGGCCATCAAACTGCACGCTCGTATAGGCTGTGGGTGGTGACCCACAGCTATACGAGCGTCCAGGAGGACGCTCCATAATTATGGAGGGCGGCCCTCATTCAGATCGTGCGCTCTGCTCAGAGCGTACGGCTCTGAATGAGGGCCATTGACAGAATTTTCATATTTTGGCCTCTATTCACCACCACAATGGCTTTGAAATGAAACAAACAAGATGTGCTTTAACTGCAGACTTTCAGATTTAATTTGAGGGTAATTACATCCAAATCGGGTGAACGGTGTTGGAATTACAACAGTTTCTATATGTGCCTCCCACTTTTTAAGGGGCCAAAAGTAATGGGACAAACTAAACAATCCTAAATCTAACTTTCACTTTTTTATACTTTGTTGCAGATCCTTTGCAGGCAATTACAGCCTGAAGTCTGGAACGCATAGACATCACCAGACGCTGGGTTTCATCCCTGGTGATGCTCTGCCAGGCCTTTACTGCAAATGTTTTCAGTTCCGGCTTGTTCTTGGGGCATTTTCCCTTCAGATTTGTCTTCAACAAGTGAAATCCATGCTCAATCGGATTCAGGTCAGGGGATTGACTTGGCCATTGCATAACATTCCACTTTTTAGCCTTAAAAATCTCTTTGGTTGCTTATGCAGTATGCTTTAGGTCATTGTCCATCTGCACTGTGAAGCGCCGTCCAATGAGTTCTGAAGCATTTGACTGAATATCAGCATATAATATTGCCTGAAACACTTCAGAATTCATTCTTCTGCTTTTGTCAGCAGTCACATCATCAAAAAATACAAAGGAACCAGTTCCATTGGCAGCCATACATGCCCACGCCATGACACTACCACTACCATGCTTCACTGATGAGGTGGTATGTTTTGGATCATGAGCAGTTCCTTTCCTTCTCCATACTCTTTTCTTCCCATCACTCTGGTACAAGTTGATCTTTGTCTCACCTGTACATAGGATGTTGTTCCAGAACTGTAATGGCTTTTTTAGATGTTGTTTGGCAAACTCTAATCTGGTCTTCTAGTTTTTGTGGCTCACCAATGGTTTACATCTTGTGGTGAACCCTGTATATTCACTCTTGTGAAGTCTCCTCTTGATTGTTGACTTTGACACATATATGCCTACCTCCTGGAGAGTGTTCTTGATTTGGCCAACTGTTGTGAAGGGGTTTTTCTTCACCAGAGAAATAATTCTTCTGTCATCCACCACAGTTGTTTTCCGTTGTCTTCCGGGTCTTTTGGTGTTGCTGAGCTCTCCGGTGCGTTCTTTCTTTTTAAGAATGTTCCAAACAGTTGATTTGGCCACACCTAATGTTTTTGCTATCTCTCTGATGGGTTTGTTTTGATTTTTCAGCCTAATGATGGCTTGCTTCACTGATAGTGACAGCTCATTGGATCTCATATTGAGAGTCGACAGCAACTGATTCCAAATGCAAATGTCACACCTAGAATCAACTCCAGACCTTTTACCTGCTTAATTGATAATGAAATAACGAGGGAATAGCCCACACCTGTCCATGAAGTAGCTTTTTAGTTGATAGTCCCATTACTTTTGGCCCCTTAAAAAGTGGGAGGTACATATAGAAACCGTTGTAATTCCTACACCGTTCACCTGATTTGGATGTAATTACCCTCAAATTAAATCTGAAAGTCTGCAGTTAAAGCTCATCTTGTTTGTTTCATTTCAAAGCCATTGTGGTGGTGAATAGAGGCCAAAATATGAAAATTCTGTCAATGTCCCAATATTTATGCACCTGACTGTACATGGTTGACAAGATATACTGTAGAAGGTAGAGAGGGTATTAACCCCTGAGAAGTTACAATCTAGACTAGAGGGAATGCTATATTCTGCCAAATGGGTCCCAGTAAAAGTATAGCCCCAATCTCTGCCAGCCTTTAGCGTAGAAGTGCATTTTAGGTACAATCTGAGCAAAATAATAATTTAAACAATATGACACTTACAAACTGATACATGCAAAGAAAACTGTCCCAATGTACCCTCACACTTACGGTTCATTTAAGCCATTCGTACAGAAAAAGTGTACAGTATTTTAGGAGATAAATTGTGGCATTGTAGGGGTCCCAAACTTGCTGTTTAATCTGACCCATCACAGCACAGGGAGGTCTGGAAGAGCCCAAGTATATTTCAACTTCGTAGTCTCTGGAAAGAAGGCAAGCTATATTTCAAACTTAAAATATGCGTGCCCGCCATTTGCCATATTCAATTTCAACAGACGTGAAAACGGCGACCTGTGAAGTCAGAACAGGCGGAAAGTGGTGTCAGAATAGGGGAAATCTGCCTGACACCCCCAAAAAGATGCAGAAGCATTGGGCCTAATGATGCTATTTTGGGTACTTAGGTTGTGTCAAAAGCTTCTTATTAGCGTCTTTGCACATGTGGTGAAGAATGGCTTTAAACTGTTTTTTTTATAAAGAAAATAAGTAGTCCAGTCAAATTTGGGGTACTTGAAAATGGGTGCTAGCATACTTTTAAGTTGCTAAAGTAACTTTTAAAAAACGTGAAAAAGGCACCTGTTGCAAACACCTGCAATCCCAAAAACACCTGGCCGATCCTTGCAGACCCCCAAGAAGTCTATTTCACTACTTTTTATGCCTCCAAAATGAAAGTACTTTTTTGGGGTGTTCCTCATTTTTTTTAGCGATTTTTTCATGCAGTTGTCCTTTGGGGGGCTGTCCCAAGGGTTCTGATTGGTTTCCCCACCTTTGCACCCCAAAATAAAAAAAAATCTTCTTGGCCTATTACATTGCATTGAGTTTCTGCGTACACAAAATGTATTTGGAATTGAATACGGAGATAAGTTTCCGACTGGCGAAAAGTCGCAATCGGCAATACTTTTTCACAGATCTTGGCTTTTCGCTTCTAATTGAATACAGCCCTAAGGTGTAAATGCTGCTGTCCCACCTTCTGAATGGCAAGATAAGAAGCAGTGGTGGTTGGGCTTCTTATAAGTAGTGGGAAAGGATGGTCGCATAAAGGGCATGCACTGTTCTTGCCGTGAGCTATCATCATGGATACCCTGTTATAATGGAGGGAGTGGGGATCTATTACTCAGTACACTATACATGGGAAATGTTTTATTTATTCCTAAATTGGTACAAGAGTTGGTACAAAATGTAATTCCTATTGTATATTGAGTTTTATATCTCATATCTACGCTGGTTCTACCCCGTAACTCATTGGAAACAGGGGCCTGAGTCAGAGTTGTATACCAATGCTGCCGCTGCTGCGTCTTTCTACGCAGCTGTTATGTGAAAATATACAAATGTCGCAGCCTCTGGGAGATGTATTGAGATGCCTACCTGCCGCTTTGCAAATCTAAGCATCTGTGTAAATTGTCAGCATCTGCATCTGGGTACACAGATCACATTATTGCAGTCCTGAGTATGCCTATGGTCCCACAGAATGACCGTGGGATCTGAGATATGGGTATGGGATCACAGTCGCAGGATGTAATATGCCCCCAAAATGGTCACGACACACCTGTGTTCTTTGACGCCACTCCCCATTACCTCCCACTAATGCTCCCTGACTGTCAATTACACTGTGAGTAAAATGTTGCTGCAAGTGACTATTGTAATGTACCTTGACTCATGTGCAATGTGACGCTTGCCAGATTGCGATTATAACTCAACTGCGAAAAACATCGGCATAACATAGCATGGGGCCCACAGTTGTGATGTGTACCAATAATTATGAGAGAGCAACTGAACTCATTTTACTCTGCCCCCTATGATGGTTGTGAGGTGAAATGAGCAAAGTTATGCCTATGATGTGCCATCGTTATGAGCGTTCTTAACGCTGTTCCGTCAGTACATGTCAATCACAGTTAGCCCAAAAATGTCTGCACAATATGATTAAAAAGCTGTTAACTGCAGTTGATGACTCAGGGGGACAAAATGGAGAAATTGCTAGCCAATCAGTTTCTAGCTATGACAGTCTACTGTATAAAATAAAATGACAGAAGCTAATTGGTTATTATGGGCAACTTCTCCATGTTTTCTCTTTAGAAGGTTTTATACATCTCCCTCTCAGTGCCCAAAGTATCTGTTTTAGAACATATATCTATATAGTCAGTGGTCTGTAAGGAAAATCTAAAGTAACAGAAAATTGTTTACATTTCAGCCTTCCCATTTCCAAATGAGCACAGAGGATGGAGATTAGCCTCACTGAACACAGAGGATGGAGACTTACCTCATTGAGCAAAGAGGATGGAGATTTACCTCACTGAGCACAGAGGATGGAGATTTTCCTCACTGAGCACAGAGGATGGAGATTTACCTCACTGAGCACAGAGGATGGAGATTTACCTCACTGAGCACAGAGGATGGAGACTTACCTCACTGAGCAAAGAGGAAGGAGACTTACCTCACAGAGCAAATAGGATGGAGATTTACATCATTAAGCACAGAGGATGGAGACTTACCTCACTGAGCACAGAGGATGGAGATTTACCTCACTCTGCACATAGGATGGAGATTTACCTCACTGAACACAGAGGATGGAGACTTACCTCACTGAGCACAGAGGATGGAGATTTTTCTCACTGAGCACAGAGGATAGAGATTTACAATTTACCTCACTGAGCACAGAGGATGAAGATTTACCTCACTGATGTATTCAGATTTTTTTTCATCCATGCTGTACCTGGTCACAGATATACCATATATATTGATGCATCTAAAGACACCCCTCAGATAACGCTGATGGTCATAGAAGCCAACTTTTTAATATGATTGTAAATCCCATGCATATGATAGAAAATAAATTACCTTTATATGCATTTCACACACATGATTAATAGCAGTAGTATCACAAATACTGTGTGCCATGAAGCATCTACTGAAGATCACACATAGGGACCCATTCATCAAAACATATTTATTACTTGTGATAATTATGGTTTGAACTTGCTGCGAGTTCAAATAGTTTCGGAGACATTCATCATGCCTCCTGCCCTAGATTATCACCTCCGAAAAACTGCTGTTTCTATTAAATCAATTTTTTTGGAAGTGACATACTTTTCACCTGCTCCTCCAGTTTTCACTACCTGTCTTCAAGCTGCGCATGCACAGCATGAAGACAGGATGCAAAGATTTTTGCAAGACCAGAGGAGCAGGAGAAAGGTGAGAGGGACCAATAAGCTAGTCTATATATATACAGTCAGGTGCATAAATATTGGGACATTGACAGAATTTTCATATTTTGGCCTCTATTCACCACCACAATGGCTTTGAAATGAAAGAAACAAGATGTGCTTTAACTGTAGACTTTCAGATTTAATTTGAGGGTAACTACATCCAAATCAGGTGAACGGTGTAGGAATTACAATGGTTTCTATATGTGCCTCCCACTTTTTAAGGGGCCAAAAGTAATGGGACAAACTAAACAATCCTATATCTAACTTTCACTTTTTAATACTTTGTTGCAAATCCTTTGCAGGCAATTACAGCCTGAAGTCTGGAACGCATAGACATCACCAGATGCTGGGTTTCATCCCTGGTGATGCTCTTCCAGGCCTCTACTGCAAATGTCTTCAGTTCCTGCTTGTTCTTGGTTCATTTTCCCTTCAGTTTTGTCTTCATGAAGTGAAATGCATGCTCGATCAGATTCAGGTCAGGGGATTGACTTGGCCATTGCATAACATTCCACTTTTTAGCCTTAAAAAAACTCTTTGGTCACTTTTGCAGTATGCTTCGGGTCATTATCCATCTGCACTATGAAGCGCATCCAATGAGTTCTGAAGCATTTGACTGAATATGAGCATATAATATTGCCCGAAACACTTCAGAATTCATTCTGCTGCTTATGTCAGCAGTCACATCATCAATAAATACAAGGGAACCAGTTCCATTGGCAGCCATACATGCCCACGCCATGACACTACCACCACCATGCTTCACTGATGAGGTGGTATGTTTTGGATCATGAGCAGTTCATTTCCTTCTCCATACTCTTTTCTTCCCATCACTCTGGTACAAGGTGATCTTTGTCTCATCTGTCCATAGGATGTTGTTCCAGAACTGTAATGGCTTTTTTAGATGTTGTTTGGCAAACTCTAATCTGGTCTTCCTGTTTTTGTGGCTCACCAATGATTTACATCTTGTGGTGAACCCTGTATATTCACTCTTGTGAAGTCTCCTCTTGATTGTTGACTTTGACACATATACACCTACCTCCTGGAGAGTGTTCTTGATTTGGCCAACTGTTGTGAAGGGGTTTTTCTTCACCAGGGAAATAATTCTTCTGTCATCCACCACAGTTGTTTTCCGTGGTCTTCCGGGTCTTTTGGTGTTGCTGAGCTCTCCGGTGCGTTCTTTCTTTTTAAGAATGTTCCAAACAGTTGATTTGGCCACACCTAATGTTTTTGCTATCTCTCTGATGGGTTTGTTTTGATTTGTCAGCCTAATGATGGCTTGCTTCACTGATAGTGACAGCTCTTTGGATCTCACATTGAGAGTCGCCAGCAACTGATTCCAAATGCAAATGTCACACCTAGAATCAACTCCAGACCTTTTACCTGCTTAATTGATAATGAAATAATGAGGGAATAGCCCACACCTGTCCATGAAATAGCTTTTGAGTTGATAGTCCCATTACTTTTGGCCCCTTAAAAAGTGGGAGGTACATATAGAAACCGTTGTAATTCCTACACCGTTCACCTGATTTGGATGTAATTACCCTCAAATTAAATCTGAAAGTCTGCAGTTAAAGCACATCTTGTTTGTTTCATTTCAAAACCATTGTGGTGGTGAATAGAAGCCAAAATATGAAAATTCTGTCAATGTCCCAATATTTATGCACCTGACTGTATATAATGTCTATATATATATATATATATATATATAATCAAATGTTCTGACCGACTAACTGACTCACTGACTCATCAATGCCCAGCCTAAACCCCTGGACCTAGAAATCTGAAAATCTCAGAGTATATTCCTTCCATGACGTTGATGCCCACTAAGAAAAGATTTTTCGAACTTCAACTCCTAAGGGGTTACCTCCGCCTGTGCAATGTCCTGCTTGACTGTCTCATCATGGCTGCTGCACAGTTTAGAATACAAACACCAACTGTCAGCCCAAGTTCTGTCAAACATCACTGGCAGTTGGTGTGGCTCCCTTATTTGAATAGTGAGGGAAGAGAGAGAGGAAAACAGCAGTGGGTTGGGAATGTGTTACTATAGAAATGAGGGAGGGGAATGTGTTAATAGACAGATAAGGGGGGATAATGTGTTTCTATAGTGGTGAGGGAAAGGAATGTATTACTACACAGGTAGGGGAGGGGAATGTGTTACTATACAGGTGAGGGAGTGGAATGTGAGGGAATGTCACATGTGTTAATATGGGGCAAGGGAGAGGAATGTGTTACTACAGGAGTTAGCGGGAGTTATGTATTACTACAGAGGTGAGGGAGGGTAGTGTTTTACTACTGGGGTGAGCGGGGGTAATGTGTAACTACAATGGTGAGGGAGGGGAATAAGTTACTACAAATGGGAGTGAGGGTAATGTGTTACCAGTGGCTTCACAAGGGTGGTGCAGAGGGTGCGATGGGTGAAACCAAGGCGCAGACTCCCCCTCACTGACAGGAGCCGGGTGCTGCATTGTAGCATTAAGTGAAGCACTTGGCTCCTGACAGCCAGCCAGCACTCCACACAGGTACCTCCTGCACCCTCCCGCTCTCCCCCCAAGTGATAGGCACGGGGGTTCGGGTCGCAAGGCCACTTCCCTTCCCACATGGCCACACCCCCTTTTCGGCTAGTCACTCCCCGCACAGGGTGGATTGTATATCTACACAGGTGAGGGAGAGGACTGTCGAATGTCGAATGTGTTACAACATGGGCGAGGGAGGGAGATGTGTTACTAACTTACTACAGAGTTGAGCGAGGATAATGTGTTACTACAGAGGTGAGGGAGTGGTTTGTCTATAGCAGTGATGCATTACTATAGATAAAGGTGAAGGATTAATGTGTTACTGGAGTGGTGAGATGGAAATGGAAACAGTAAATAGCTAAGATCTACCCAGGTGAAACCGGGTACATCAGCTAGTTAGTGATATTTCCTGTGTTACAAGTTACATGAATAGCAGTGATACCTTAAGGGTTTATTTACTAAGCCTTAAAAAGAGATAAAGTGAACAGTGATACAGGGCCAAATGTATAAAGCTCTGGAGAGTGATAAACTATCAACCAATCAGCTCCTCACTGTCAATTTTCAAGCACAGCCTGTAATAGTGGCTTAGTTTTTCACTTTCCATTTTATCACTTTCCAGAACTTAGTACATATTCCCCAAAGCACCAAACAATCCAGTTCCTAAATGTCATTTTTCAAACACAGTCTGTAACATGGCAGTTATGAGCTGATTGGTTGGTACTTTATCTCTGTTCACTTTATTTCCATCCAAGGCTTGTTAAATAGACCCTTTAGTTCAGTTATGATGAATAGGCCCCATAGCGTTGTCCCTATACTCATGATTTTAAATTCTGTGTTCTTCTTTAATCTGTCTAATTTTTCAGAATTCAAAAATATTTGCTTGTTTCTGAACATTAAACTGTAAAGCGATTTATAGCTTCCTGAAGGGGATTACATTTTATTATCATATCACCTACCGATTAGCAAAGGGCTGAAAATATTTCACTCAAACCCATGTGCTTATAGCACTTTACACAGTAATAAATAACTTTGTGCTGTGTACACAGCTCCAATAATCTCTATATTTTTATCTCTGATAATTTTATTTTAGAAATTAGAAACATACATTTTTACCATCACAGTACTGTACTGTATATCAGGATTTTTGTTTTTGTTTTGTATTCCATGAAGCAGACAATAGGTATAACATGATTGAGTGACACTGTGGATAAAGACATTTCTTTGTCTTTATATGCTGCTTACTATAGCACTGCAGCACTGGGTATTGCTGAAGGAAAACAGTGACCACCTGACAGTATGACCATGCTATTGCAATCTGAAAACATAGGGGTACATTTACGTAAGCAAGCCCCCGCACCTCAGCATGTTTAACCAGGAAATTTAAAACGGCAATACTATTTGAATCAAAACACATTGGGCATGATTTAGAGGTGGACGCTGCTGTATCCAATGTTGCGTCTGTTGCCGGAGTTGTGGCAGTGATATTGTACAAATGCTAGTTTCTGCCTCCCACTGGTGTAGTAGCCTATGTCTGAATGAGCAAGCCCTGAGATGTACCATCGACAATTTCACCAGCCCTATGGTGGCAGGTGCAGTTTCTCCATCTGAACTTGTCCTCTGTGGCTGCAGCTTTGGGTTTGAAAAGGCAGGGTCTTTCACTGACACACCCGATACACTCCCATTACACGCCTATGAGACAGACTGTTTTTGTGTTCACTTCTGGCCACCTCCCAGGCACTAGCCAGGAACGCCCAGCACTTTGCCGACCCACACCTGCTAATGTCTGTCCCCATCTGAACTTTTTGCGTATGCGCTGTTGCAAATGTTGTGTTCAAATTGCGTCCATTTCTACATCAGACTTATTATGTTCTGGTTTGTATAGTATTGCCATTTTAAATGCCTCCTTAAATGAGCGAAGTGTCTGCTTTTACCTAGTAAATTTTATCCCGTGGTCTTTTACACATTTGAATTGGATTTTGACAATGTCTTCTGCACCTATTGTCTGTTTTATTTATATTCATAATGACAAATATAGCTGAAAGCTTAATTCATGTGAATTAGAATTAAACTATACTCTTATGAAAGTTAAATCCATCTTTTCCTTGACTGTTATTTAAAATGCTGAAGAGTATTTTGTCTTTTTAGCTCTTGAAATATTACTTACAAAAACCAATTAAGAAATGGGTCTAATAAATATGACTTACTGCATACTATATGTAAGGTACATATTCATTATTATAGATACTGTATACTTCACCTCTTTCAGGAGACATGTCATGCACATACAGTAGATCCCACCATACTGTGCACCAATGATGTCTCCTGCATTACAAGGATTTTGTGATATCACTGAACCTCACTGATGTCACTATTTGCTAGATGCTTGATTGTATTGAAAATAGATTAGGCCCACAAAGTGACTATTGGAACTACAGTACGTTATTTGTAATTTTGTACAGACAGTACCTTATTACCATAACATTTCCACATGTGCCAAGATCAGCAACAACCGTAAAGCTGCATACACACACAACGTTTTTTTGAACAATTACCGTTAAACGATATAGTTTAACGATAATCGTTTGATAAAATTGTTAACTTCCTAAGTTAAATGATGAACGATTATCGTTCATGCGCGTTCACGTTTGTAGTTTGTAGTTCAGTCAGACTTGTCAACTGAATGATTTTCATTAAGGGAATATGCAAAAATCGTTTGAAGTTCAAAAAAATCATTCATTACACTTTAAAAAATCTGACAGATAATCTGACAGAAAATCATTCATAAAATCGTTCATTAAATCGTTGGTAACAAAATTGTTGTGTGTATGCAGCTTTAGTGATAATTTGTCTCACTTTATCTCCTCAATGTTACATACTTCTTATCTCTTTTAAATCCCTCAAGTTATATAAGCAACAAAAAAATGACTTCAATGACTTTGAGTGTGATGTACCCAGCCCATAGAAAATAAACATTAAGAACAATCTGCTATTTATGCAACAAGACATTTTATTTTCAGATTTGGCAGGTAACATTACCTAAAGCTTCTGACCAACCAGTCCTTATAAACACCATAATACAGCAATTCACAATGACAGAAAGCACATGCCCTGCAATAGTGGCATTGTGTACAATGGTTACAATGGTTACAATAAAGGCTAATTTGCTAAGCATAGATTCAGCCTCCCATAGATGTTTAGCAATGCAATACAGTATAGCAGTGACCAGCAAGCATTATAAGGAAACATGAAGAGGAGTTGCTTTGAATACTGTGTTTGAATACTTTTCCCATCCACACTTTGACACACTACCCCACTAACAGAGACACCCCCTCCCACACACTGGGATACTTTATCCTACCCCCAAATATACCCTCTGCCCACTCTCAGTGACCCTGCGGGGGGGGGCGGGGAGGGAGTATCACGCATTGGAGAGAGATAAAGTACCAACCAACCATCTACTAAGTACTTTTTCAAACAAATCCTGTAAAATGACAGAAGCTGATTGGTTGGTACTGGTGGAGATGTATCAAACCTTATAAAGAGACAAGTGGAGGAGTTACCCAAAGCAACTAATCAGCTTCAAGTATAATTTCTGAAGTACATTCTATAAAATGATAGCTAAACCTGAGTGTTTGCTATGGGTAACTTCTCCACATAGAAGGTTTGATACATCTCTATATCTCAAGAGTCTCAGTGGATATGGTGTTTCTCTGTCCCTCCACTGGGTAGAGTCACATGAGTAAGCAATTAATTTTGTGGTTTTGAAAATATATTTTATCTCATGCTATCTAGTGCTTGCTGTGTGCTTTAAAGGAACAAGACCCAAAGAAAAAATGAAGAAGGCTGAACATAATTCTAATTAATGCCTTTTAAGCGTCTGTGACAAGGCTGACATTCCTTTGCCGGATACTAATCTCGTTTGGACTGAGAAATGTCTTCCACTATAGTTCTTGGTTTTCCATTACTAGAATGGCTCATTCCACCTGTTCCTCCAGAGACACCTGAGCTTGATGTAACACTAGAATTCCTCGAGTACCAATTTCTCCCGCTGTAAAGAAACATTTTACCATGATTAGAAACTGTACAGTAAAACAAAGTAAGCAGTCTAACACTAATTATTTCAACCATGGCCTAGAGCAGGGGTTCCCAACCACGGTCCTCAAGGCACACTAACAGTCCAGGTTTTAAGGATAGCCATAGTTGAGCACAGGTGACTTAATTAGTACCTTAGTTTTTTTTTATTTAACCATCTGTGCCTAAGCATGGATATCACTAAAACCAGGACTGTTAGTGTGCCTTGAGGACCAAGGTTGGGAATCACTGGCCTAGAGTGTTGAATCACTCCTACAGTACGTGTACACTGTACAATTACTAAGTGGTAACTTTTAGATGCTGCTGCATCTCAATGTCTTTAAGCCGTACATTTCTTATAGCAATGATGGTAAAAGCAAAACATGAAGTGTGCTGCTTTTAATATCATTGCCATTTTATATTTTAGGCTTTACCAATTAGTTTACTTCTGCAATGAAACTATGGGGTCTATGTACTAAGCAGTGATAAGTGACAGAGTGAAAAGTGATAAGTCTGTGATAAGTGCCAGCCAATCAGCTCCCAACTGTAATTTTTCAAACACAGCCTGTGAGATGACAGTTGGGAGCTGATTGGCTGGCACTTATCACAGACTTATCACTTTTAACTCTGTCACTTATCACTGCTTAGTACATAGACCCCTATATGTTTTCTACTGTAATTAACATTTTTATGTTTCATGTTATCTTGACCACTGTTCCATTGGAGCCTATATAGAAACCTCCAAAATGGTTAGTATTGCTGCCTCATAGTCCTGTGGTCTTATATACCCACCAAGGTCCTATCGGTGTGGAGTCTGTGTATTTTCCTAGTGTTTGTGTGTGTTTCCTCCTGGAGCTACAGCTTCCTCCCACAAAGTCTAAAACCATGCTGGAAAGTTTATTGGCTTCTGTTAAGAATCATCCCTAGTATGATCTTTGTGTGTGTGGCTGAAAATTTAGGGGTAGATGTACTAAGGCCTTGGAAAGAGATAAAGTGGACAGAGATAAGGTACCAATCAATCAGCTCCTACCTGTCATATTATTGGCTGTATTTGAAAAATGACAGAAGCTGATTGGTTGGTACTTTATCTCTCTCCATTTTATCTCTCTTCAATGCTTAATACATCTACCTCTCTGACTCTAAGCTCCAGTGGTAAAGGAACTGATGTAATTGATTATTTCTGCAAAATTGGCTTTAACTCTATATGATATCCTAGCAAGGTAGTAACGCTATATGACAGCCCAGCAAGGTATTAAGTTTCATTGTGTTTTGATTGCAGAAACAAATCTATACACCCAATAGGTGTTAATGGTCAACAACTTATTGAATCATGATAGATTGATAGTTGGATACATACTGAATGTCTTCTCCATCAAGCAGTTGTCTGTATGTTGCTATTTCCTTTTCCAGATGTGTCTTCACATCCATGAGAACTTTGTACTCGAAATTCTGTCTCTCCAGGTCAGACCTCAGCTCACCCAGTTGCCCCTCAACATTAGAAATCATATCCTGCAGCTGACCTAGCTGGGAGCAATAACGAGCTTCTGTCTCAGCCAAACTGTTCTCCAAGGCAGCTTTCTAATGAGACAACATGCAAGAGCCAGGTGAGAACAGATAGAGGCCAAACTGTAAGAATCTATTGTAGCTTTATATGACTTGGGACCCAACATTAACTTTTTACTTTCATTTTAAAGCATTTATTCATTATGGTATGAAGGTTCTAGGGACACAAAATGCCTTGTCGTTTCATTCTTTACATACATATTTTACCAATTAAAATAAGTTGAAGTGATGCACTTTAGTCCATGAAATGTTTGATCAGTTAGAATGAATGAGCACTTGCCATGCTGTTTTGCGTTTGAAGATCAATCTCCATGTTTTGAATTGTGTGTTTGAGTTGAAGGATTTCTGTGTTATATGTCTGGAGCTGCTGAGAACTGCTGGACATCTGCTGGTTCAGCTCGTCACTCTACAGAGAAAGCATAAATCCTTACTTTCCAATACAATAGCAGTGTTGTGGTTCCCTGTGCTGTGTCTCCCTCTTACCTTGTCGACGAACCACTTCTCAGCCTCCTTTACGTTGGTAGCCATCATAGTTTCATACTGATCCCTTATTTCTGACAACACTTTGTTCAGATCCACAGCAGGAGCAGCATCCACTTCCACATTGATTCTGGCACCCAGCTGAGAACGCAGGCTGTTTACCTCCTGAAAAGGTGAGTGAAGACTGTAAACAATGACCTCCGCTGTATATCACATATAGCTAATCTCACGATAGGGACTGTGATAAAAGGCTTTGGGTGACTACATTCAAATCTGTATATTTTCATTATTTTTATATTGTCCAATAAATGGTTGCAGTCATTCTAGGCAGGGAATGAACAATATAAAAATATAGGAGGGAATAAAGAATAAATGAGGAATATAAATTGAAAACATGTAATAGAAAATGAATTACTGTAGTGGAACACAGGATATTTAATGCCATTTAACCAATATATTATGTTGCATTCTATGGAAATGCCATATAGACTGAGAACAATGGGGGATATTCTTCCTTCATTTATTATTTATAGATACAGTATAGAAAAATTTAACCTTGAACTCAGCAAGGGCAATATTATTATTATATACAAGAGGAGCAGTCGAGCTGGTATTATAAATGTGCTGGCCTTGTCTGGAGAGCATAGAGCACCAAAGAGTTAAAGGTAAAGGTTAATACAAGCTTGAACACTTAGTTTATGCATGCACACAGTACTTCTGGTTTAGCACATTACAGCACAGGGTACTGTAGGTGGGGAGATTTCAGGCACCTGTCTCCCTTGTTCACCAAACATGCTAGAGACCATTGTAGATTGAAATGGTTTGTTAATTAACAGTTATACTCTTAAATAGCATCCATAGCATATTTTATCTCTATAATACTCTATAAATACAGCACCTGGGGCACCGAGGCTTGGCGGCTGCTACCAGACTCATACCTTTGGCCCTGCTGCATAATTAAATTTTCCCACTCTCTACCCTATTGTGGCACAGACCGAGCATTGCTTTGGTGAGCGATCCATCATAACTTTGTATTTGAGTGTATTAGCCTAGGGTGGACAGAACCCTTAATTAGGCCCTGTATAAATAGTATGTTCTGCCAACATTAAACAGACTGCAACACAATATATTACTCCAATACTGTAGGTTCTATAAAAAGCACTGCTGCCCAAAAGGACAACACACCCATTTCACTGTACTGTAGTGTTTGTATTTTGATCAGCAATTGTACTACAGTACTATAAAGCACTTTTGTTACTATAATAAGTGTTATTCATTAATCTGTGATTCTAATATCTATTTAACTCTAATACAATAAGGGACTGATTCCGAGTCGCCCCTTGCTGTGACTGATTTAGTATCTTTTGCCATAGTCGTGTCTGAGACTTTATGCTAATGCTAGCATAAGCCCTTCACCTGGTGTATTAGTGTGCATCTGACTGTACAAGGACTGGGACAGCCACTCTGTGCATCTTTAAGCACAACAATCCCTCTTGGTGCGTCTGTAGACACTACTATCAGATGCACCAGTATGACCTCCAATATGTAATAATTATTTGGAGTGCAGGGAAAATACTGACTGCTTTTGCATGAAGCAAACAAATAATGGACAGCTTTGATTGTACACTGACATTTAGAAGTCAGCTAGGACATGCTCTTCCCAACTATAAATCTCTGCACATTTTAAATCTGCCCCACCTGCAGTGCATCATGGTTCTGTTAATGTGAATTTGAGCCTTTTTATTTGCTCTTAACTAATCAGGCCCTGTGTAACATTCACTATTTTGCTTACCTCATTATGATTTTTCTTCAGATAAGTCAGCTCCTCATTCAGAGTCTGCAGTTGCATGTCTAGGTCTTTCTTAGCCAGCAACAGCTCATCCAGGACACGGCGAAGTCCATTGATATCGGCCTCTACACCCATGCGGAGAGCTGCTTCATTTTCAAACCTGACAGAAGTTTTCAAAATTTGGTCATAATTATTTCATTATAATAAAATATTCTTGGTCATAAGTGTCCATAGCATCTTATCCTGCACTATGGAGCCCTAGCAAGGATTAATAAGACTGTATGTAGCTGTATATTTTGTATCAACACAAGTCATACCTTAACACCATATTAACAAGGTACAGTTAAATATAAACAGTAATACTGGTAATAATTAGAATAACTGCTTTTAGGGACACAAAACATAATACTTTAGTACTTTTTTTCTTAAAACAAAGAAACATAATACTTGGCAATAAGAAGAACAGTTTCCTCCAGCAATTCTCGTCTCTTTTCAATAGCTATATACAACACATCTATATTGTTACATAGTCTAAAACCAAATTTATTTTAAGTTTTACTGTGTTCACTTAATAATTCTAGCATTACAGGACACACAGAAACCCAAACAACATATTGGAACCTACTTGGTTTTAAAGTCGTCAGCAGCCAGCCGAGCATTATCAATCTGAAGCAAGATGCTGGCATTGTTGGTACTTGCATTCAAGATCTGAAAGATGTTGGAGAAATTTGATTTGTTATATTGTTTCATATAAAATGACAAGTAAAATGTGTACAATTCAAGGGACATGCACCAATCTGAGCAATGCAAATTACAGTCATATAGTAAGTTCTGTAGTGGACACACCATATTTGTTGTACACTTTGAATATTACTGTATGCTCTCAATAGAAAGTTTCTACAACACAAATTGAAAATGTAATGTAATACATAATCGCCTACCTTATTTTGAAGATCCTCAATGTTCCTAAAGTGAGGATTGAAATCAGGGGATGTATATGGGACCTGCTTGTCGTACCACTCTCTAATATTTCTCTCCAGTTGTGTGTTCTCCTGTTCCAATCTGCGGACTTTGTCTAGATAGGATGCCAGCCGGTCATTTAGAAGCTGCATAGTTTCTTTCTCATTGATATTCAGAATGTTGTCACCTCCACTAGCATGGCCACTACCAAGACCAAACCCGGATCCAAAGCTTCCACCAGCACCTCCGACAGATCCAAAGCCAGAGCTAAAGCTTCCGGCACTTCCACCACCATAACCTAAGCCTAGACTAGCACTTCCAGCACATGCACTTCCTAGGCCTCCAAATCCATAGGCACTACTTAAGCCTCTCCCGCCAAGACTTCCATGAACGCTGGGTGATCTATAAGATCCACTTGATTGCACATGTGAAGTGCGGGTGACACTAGAACTTCCACCTCCCAAACCTCTCAAAGAGCCAGAAGAAGACCTGTGGCTTTGCTTGACACTCATGATGACTTCAATTAACAAATGCAGTGGACGACAAATGCTTCCTACAATCTTCCAGCTTGAGCCCCATTATATACCACTGTTCTGGGTGTTGCCCACTAAGGGTCTAGTTTCCCTTGGGAACGTGTCCTATCAAGTTTGTGCAATAACAACATAAGCATTTGCCCATAAAACTCTTAATTTTGGGTACCTGATTGCTTTTCTGTGAATACTATTTTATTTCTCCTATAAAACAGGTCCATGCCACACCCAGCAAAGAAATAGCATTTTATGGTAAAGTATAATAGCAGAAACTGCACACAAGGAACATTTTTAACCTGGTACGTGATGCATAGTTTTATTACATTGGGCTGGTACCCTTTCATTATTTCTCTGCTTACGCTGACACAATGCCTTATAGTTCTTATTACATCTACCTACAACCTTATTATTATTATTATTATTATTATTATTAAATTTCAACGCGACAATGCAAATACTGTATAGTAGTAAGTTCAGTTTATTGTTTATATATAATTTAAGTAGATGTACTATATAGCTGATTAAGTTTTCTGGTCTATAATACAGAGAGAATATAGTACATGAAAACGGTCAATAAAATGTGAGATCTTCATTCCCAATCACTGCTTAATAACATCATTCATGATCTATCTATTTTTTAAACATTGGTGTACAGTATGGAGTAGTGATCGGTTAGTGAATACAGACCACGGGAATATTTAAATGAAACTAAATAAAACCATTTTGGACCTCAAATAAAACATTGAATTTAATAAGCAGAATACCCATTCTATTTATTGCAAATTATTTGTCACTAATACAAGGAAAATAGATATTGGAATCTCTTAGGTTAGATTATATGTGGTTCATATATGAATTGAAGAAAAAGGTATCTTGGATTTCATCAGCCTATCTTTAGTCCCGGGCCGGGCTTCCAACGTCAGGATTTCAATGGCCGGCATCCTGTCCGCCGGCATACTAACTAAATCCCGAATGGAAGATACACTGTACTGTAGAATGGTTATTTACAAAATATTCCTAATCAATAACTTGGGTCTAGTAGGAAGAGGGTGTTTGTAAAAGTCTGTGCAAATGTATTCAAAAGTACTGTACTGTAATCTGAATTTTGCTTGAGGCCAACAACAGCAACTGGAAGTATGGTATTATATCATATGACAGTAAAAGTATCAACCATAATATTATATTTTGGTGCATATATATATTAAAAGGGATTTTTTTATTTTTTTTTACTTTTCTGAAGAACTGAAGCTAGAGATTTAAACACTTTTTAAGCTATTTCTGATTTCTAGCTGCTGTAGCAAATATATATAGAATAGTTAATTTTTCTGAGAATAGTAAAAGCAAAACAATAATCTGCAGACCTCAGATTAAATTGTAAATCAGTCTACATCTACACACAGGGTAATCTGGCTTGAGCCTCATGCATCATCAGTGTCAAACATGTAGTCATGGCGTCCAGTACTAAAGAATGCTTGGGGATTGTGTGTAGCCAGCATGAGGGAATAAGTAAAAAAGATAAAAAAATAATGTAGCAGGGGCAGTGTTAGATGGGGATTGAAGGGTCCACTGTGAGAATACAATGACACTGCTGGAAGCTGAGTGTCCAGCCCAAATAAGACTTGTAAGTACACAGGGAAAGCAGCATTTAGGCAATTACAGTGCATAGTTTGGACCCTGCCCCCAGTAACTGGCTGTCAAATTTTAGCTTGGTGGTGAGCACACACCACTGATCCATAGTGCAGGAATAGTAGCCTTTCTTTTAAGGTGCTTTTCGTCAGCATGAATATGATGGAAGCTTCACTTTAAAAGTGTATTATGGGGTTGACTACAGATGTGCCATGCTACATCTTTGCCGATCGCGCTACAGATGTGCGCACACATCACGCCATGTGATTACCCGCAGTAGCATATGCTACGGTATGCTATGGCGTGCACTGCAATTGAACCATGCAATCCTTTGGAGGCGCTTGTGCGAACGCAGT
The DNA here is from genome assembly GCA_031769625.1 of Taudactylus pleione. Lineage (NCBI taxonomy): Eukaryota > Metazoa > Chordata > Amphibia > Anura > Myobatrachidae > Taudactylus > Taudactylus pleione. Next base: position 11,047,634 of record JAUIMM010000154.1, read on the forward strand.
GTGTAAATCCGCTCACGAGTGCATGCCTCGCTCAATGCTCAGTGCGAATTGCTGCGTATGCAGCAACAATGTAGCTGTACATATCTGTATGTACCAGTGTAACATAAGTTCCCCCAGCTATTTTGGAACTACAAGTTCAGCTTGCCCAAATGCAGGACATGCTTTGTAGTTCCACAATGCTGGATTGCCAGACACTGATAAAATAAAGTATCAACAATTGGTGCCCATCTACCTTGCAAATTGCATTGTGGTTGGTCTGCTTCACCTCTGTATCTATTCTATATCCTTAGTACAAGAGATCGGGGTCTAAATTAGAAGGATCTCTGCATGCACTCAACTCTGAATAGCCCACATCTCCGCATACACCCCCGCAATACACCCTCAGAGCAAATAACCTATGTGCAAATGCCCAGCTGCACCCTCTCAGCCACAAGTGAAGATATGGCTGAGAGGTGTCTACAACTCTGAATTGCTCTTAGTTGCTCAAAGTTGTGCATGCTCAGCTCAGACGCACGCTCAGCGCAAAAAACGTAAGATCCGTCCGCAGTATGGACCTGTGTGCAGCACTGCATCATCTCCTTTGTCGCTTTCTTAAAGCATTTCAAAAGACAATATCAGATTCCCTCGGATGAATGGGTAGGGTCATTAACACCAGGGCTAAACGACAAAGCCCTGGAAGTGTTTAGAGCCCTTCCCAATGACCTTAATGGGAATTGTGACAGTTTAATAGAAGCAGAAAATAGGTACTTTCCTGCAATGAATCAGAATCACCTTTATTGCCAAGTATAAACACATATACTCCGGTAACTGCTGGTCAAGTACTTAGTTGAACACCTTAATAATACATTCACAATATACAAGATTTAGACAATAAAACATATAAGATAAAACAATTTCACTATAATGAGCTACATCTAGTTAGGAGTTAAGCAACAAAATTGCCTGCGGGAAGAAACTCTTTAAATATCTGGAGGTCTTAACCAGGCATGATCTGTATTGCCTGCCTGATGGGAGCAGCCGAAACAGGCCATGACTGGGATGGGCTTCGTCTGCCACAATATTTCTGGACTGTTTCCTAACCCTAGACAGGTATAATTCTTGAATAGGAGGAAGATCAACTCCTATAATCCTTTCTGCAATCCTGACCACTCTCTGTAGTCTAGCCTTGTCCCGTTTGCTAGCTGCACCAAACCACACAATTACTGAAGTACATAGGACAGACACAATTATTATAGAAGAGAATCATCAATTGCCTTGGGAGGTCAAATTTCCCGAGCTGTCATAGGAAATACAGCCGCTGATGCACCCTCTTAATAATAGTGTCAACGTTCTTTTCCCGTTTTAAGTCTCTGTAAATAATGGAGCCCAAGAATTTAAAAGAGCCTACCACTGATACAGCAGCGTCAGCTAACATCAGAGGAGATGCACTGACAGACTGCTTTCTAAAGTCAATGATCATCTCAATTGTCTTCGAAGGATTTAACTCTAACTTATTCTGGCTGCACCACTGTGCCAACCGATCCACCTCTCTTCTGTAGGCAGACTCATCCCCACCTTTTATCAATCTGATGACCGTGGTGTCATCCACAAACTTCAAAAGGTTGACCGATGTATCCCCAGAGGTGCAATCATTTGTATACAGAGAAAAAAGCAGCAGCGAGAGAACACAACCTTGAGTATCCCCAATGCTAATCCTCCATACACTTGAGGCAAATTCTCCCATTACTAATTTCTGTGTCCTGTCTGACAGGAAATCTATAATCCAGCGGCAGGTAGATACAGGAACCCCCAATTTAACCAATTTGGGTAACAGCATTTCAGGGATGATTGTGTTGAACGTAGAACTGAAGTCCATGAACAGGACCCTCACATAGGTGCTTGGCAAGTGAAGGTTCTGCAAAATATAATGCAACCCCATATTTACTGCATCCTTCACCGATCTGTTTGCTCTATAGGCAAATTGCAAAGGGTCTAGGAGGGAACCCGTCGTTCTCTTCAGATGGTTCAACACCATCATTCAAAAGTCTTCATGACCACAGACGTAAAAACAATTGGTCTGTAGTCATTTAAGCCACTAATTAATGACTTTTTAGGGACAGGCACAATTTTTGAACTCTTAAAGCAAGAAGGAACCACACACTGTTCCAGGGATCTGTTAAAGATACCTGTGTGTGACTGGAGCCAGTTGTTCCACACAAATTTTCAGGACAGATGGAGACACTCTATCTGGTCCTGGGGCCTTCCTGGGCCTCAACCCTTTGAACAACCTGACCATCTCATCCTGGCTAATCTGCAACCCTAGGAAACTACTCATGGGTCCAGGTAAGGCAGAAGGAAGTGGTTCCTCAGCGTTAGCAGAAAAGTGCTCCTAAATGAATATAACCAATCTAAAAACTGGGTACCATCCTGACTGTAAATTTAACTAGAAAGCATAGGGGATGTAGTCGGCATCCCGGCATGCTGGATGCTAAAGGTCTAAATACCGGTGCCAGAATCCCGACAGGTTGAGATCCTGGCACCAATATCCCGACCGACGGCAACACGAATGGTAAGTATCAGGGTGCACAGGGAGGGTAGCAATAGGTAGCGGGGTTAGGTTTAGGCATTAGGGGAAGGGTTAGGTTTAGGCACCAGGAGGGAGGATTAGGGTGCGGGGAGGGGGAGGTTAGGTTTAGGCACTAGGGGGGGTTAGGTTTAGGCACCGGGGAGGGGATCTTAGGTATTGAGTGCGGGAAAGGGGTGGTTAGGTTTAGGCACTAGGAAGGGGGGGTTAGGTTTAGGCACCAGGGAGGGAGGGTTAGGGTAGGGGTAGGGAAAAAACTTACTTTGCATTCCAGTGGGTGTTGGTACCCTGACTGTCTGGAAGCCACTGTCGGTATTCTGAACAGCGGCATCCCGACTGCTGGGATATCATACCCAACCCAAAGCATAGTAATGTTTCAGATAGTGGAGTTTTTTCATGCTTTCTACTAGAGATGTGCACAGACCCGTGTGTTTTGGTTTTGGTTCTAGTTCATTGTCATGTTTTGGTTTTAGTAAAACCACCCTCAAGTGTTTAGGTTCAGATTCTGTTTTGGTTTTGGATTTCTTTAAAAATTGATAAAAGCAGATACAATCATGCAATATGGACCAGTTTTTGTTTCTTTAGTATCACTAACATCAATAACATTAATTTCCAGTCATTTCCAGTCAATTTTGACCACCTCAAAGCACCTGAAATCATGAGGGAGGGACGGAAATGCAGTTCACAACACCTTTGAGTTCAGAATTGTGAGAAGACCCGAGTCAGGACTTGGTACTACTTGGAACCCCAAAGTGATTCCGAACTGGGGCTCGATTTGACCTGCAACCCCCACATTTAGTTGTGTATGGTTTTTTCAAAAACTGAACCACTCATCTCAAATTTCTACCAAATACCTCTAATTAATTTATTGTGCCCAACCATTTTATAATGCAGATAAAGAATAATTCAATGTGATAAAGTTCTGTGTATAAATATTTTACATTTCTGTAAATGTGTAAATAATTCTCAGTTGAGCCTTTGAATTCCTGATTTTTCTCTGTGACACAGGAAAGAAAATAAAACAAATAGCAGTATTGTGTAGTACAGTATGTTCATTTCATACAATCCATCATTTGTGCTGAGGTGCACACACTTATGTGTGAAATAATTTTAATGAGTTGATATGTTCATATTTTAGATTAACCCATTCGCTGTGGAGGATTTTCTCACCCTTGTGCTGAGATAATTTTTTCACATTTGCACTTTTCACATTCCAACATCAACACCAGTTATATTTTTATGCAGTACAAACTAAAATGATTAGAGATGTGCTAGAATCCCCGTGTTTTGGATTGGATCTAGATTCATCTTTGTGTTTTGGATTTGGATTTGCAAAACCACCCCCAAATGTTTTGGTTTTGGATCTGTATTTTCTTTTTTTAAATGTAAAAAAATCATGTCATTTGGGCCTGTTTACATGCATTCCAAAACCCAAGTCCTGTTTTTAAAACCAAGTTCCGAGCTGAACGCAAAACTGAGCCGGGATTCGATTTGATTTGGAACCCCAAAGTGATTCAGAACTCGCATTCGGTTTTACTCGGAACCTCTAAATTTGGTTGTTGTCGGTTCTCTGGGAACTGGACCCACACATCTCTACAAATGATATCTTGTTGTTATCTTTGTATTTACAGAAAATGCCATTAGTGTTTTTACTCATTCTAATGCAACAAAAAATCTTTTAACTCAATTGGTCATAAAAATATTTTTTATTGAATTTCAAGAAATGAATATCTTGGGTGATATTTTCTGTCAAACACAGATGATAATCAGACAATAGAGGCTAAGGGGCCACATAAATTGAAAGAGGGTACTGTCCACTTTCATATGTGGGTCACCACACATTTCAAGATATAACCCAGGATATACCATGGATATTCTGGTATTACTGATTCCGATTTTTGGCTAGGGTTATCAAATTTTCCAGTTGGTGCCTCCACCCAAGCCACCACAGATTTCTATGGTTTTGGTTCCACCAGGGGTAGGCTTGGGGGAACCCCTTTCTTACTCATTGTGGTTGGTCATCCTACTGACTGTTAGCGTCTACACAATCACTATTAATTATCACAAAATAAACACACAGCCTAATCAAATTTTATTAATAGTGGTTACTTTCTTTATGAATTACAAATTTCTATTTTGATGGGAACTTTTCCTTCAGCTCCAAGGTTACAGTATGGGATCTAACGTGTCACCTTCACTAGCAAACATTTTCATGTTCAAGATGAAAAAGCAGCTATTTTTTGATATTTGAATTTTGCAGAACATGTACTTTTCTTCACACGATATATCGATGATATATTGGTCCTATGGTCTGGCACTCCTGAAGGCTTCAGTCTTAGAAAATATTAACACACGCCACCAAACCATTGAGTTTACGTGGGAATGTAATACTCATCAAATTATTTATCTTGATGTTACCATCAGCTGGATGGGAAGAACCTTGGAAACCAATCTATATACAAAAAAATACAGACCAGAATACATTCCTTCATGCAATTAGTTACCATCCAGTAGCCCTCAAGAGGGAGTTACCATATTCCCAATTCTTGCAGATACGACACATTGTTAGTGATGAAGAGGAAGTGGATAAACAAATTAAACTAATGTTAAATAAATTCCATCAATGAGGCTATCGTCTGAAGGATCTTAACAGGGCTATGACAAGAGCCTTATCCATCCCTCAAAGTTTTAAAAAACAAAGATAAGTCCAACAATATGATTTTTGTCAACACCTTCTCAACCAAGAGTCCTCAGATTAATTCTGTAGTGAAGAAGAATTGGCCTTTGATCTCTACAGATCCTAATTTATCCTCTTTAAAAAACTCCAAAGTCATGTTGTGTTATCATAGAGGTCTGAACCTTAAAGATCGTCTTGTGAAAAATGACATAACCGGTTTTAACATATCTCCTGCACCCAGAACCACATTTTTGTCTAAAAAGCCGGGGTGCTACAGTACAAATGTCTCGGTTGCATGACATGTCGTTATCTGGAAGTGGGGAACTACATTTCACATCCCCATTCAAGCAAAAAGATCTTTATAAAACACATCCTCACGTGTACTAGTTCTTTTGTTATTTATGCCATACGTTGCCCGTGTGGATTGATTTATATTGGCAAGATGGTGTGCCAGTTTCGCGAACTTATGCCACAGCACCATTCTGCCATCAGACTGGCACTCAATGGGAGAGAAAGAGATCAAACGGTCGCTCGGAATTTTTTTCTGCAAAAATATTAATTGGCTACTCTAAGCTACAAAATTATAGATCACGTCCCTGCATTATCAAGAGGTGGCAATAGAGAGAAATGACCTCTACAATGAGAAGCCAAATGGATTGATCAAATTAATTGTGTTGCCTCTTATGGGCTAAATTAAAATCTACCTTTATCCTGTTCGTCCTGCAGTCCATGCCGTCTGCACAATGCATAGCACCTGGCTGCCTGTTTGTCTCTTTTGTATATATATATATATATATATATATATATATATGTATATGTGTATTTGTACCTGTGTGTGTTTGGTCCCTGAGGAAAATCTCTTTAATGAGATTGAAACGTTGGAGTAATACTGACCTTACGGTGTTTACTTTTTTGAAGTCCTGCAAGTGCCGCCGCTTCTTTGCATCATTATATATACCTATATGCTACAGTCAGAGGTTGTTGTGATTATTTTAGGAAATCATTCTCAAACATTTTATAATGATTTGTGTGGGTACAGAAGAGCAATACTGACTTAAATAATGCAAGCACAGGCTTGGAATATATTATTGTGATGGTTTCCTTATGCTGTATACAGTTCTCATTAAGGTAAGTATCTTTCATGGATAAATGACTTGGCATTCAGGACCTCATTCAGAGGCGGTCGCAGAGCGATTGGTTGTAGCGAGCAATGTTTTTTTCAACTGCGCATGCGTGTACATGGCAGTGCATTGCGCAAGCCTGTCTTTCCGACCGCAATCCTCTTGCTCGTTAGTCACTACGAGGTCGTAGCTGTGATTCACATTTTGTGCCATTTGTGGGTGGTTACAGGGGAAGGTGCTTGTGAACGGGGGTGTGGTGGTGCGGACGCAGGCGTGGTTGACCTTAAAAAGGGCGTTTTAAGGGCGTGCATATATTACTGAGCGAGTCATCACACACTTCATCTCGTTGCAATAACGATGCTACTGCTCATAGTGCTAAAGGTAGCCCAGGGTCTACCTTAAGCATTGCGAGTGCTGGCGATGGTTTCTACCTCAACCGATGTCTGTAGGCAATTAACACTGTAACAGGTGTTAATCGTGCTGACGTAGGTTGCCGCCTGCAACCGACTCTGAATTAGGCCGTAGAGATAGGAGGTGTGCTTTCATTGTTGTGGGTGTTTCCGCGCTTACGATGTGCGTTGCGATTGAGCACTCGCTTTGCATATTCTCGATCACTTTGGGTGCGACCGAACGCTCCCGAGCGACCGCCTCTGAATGAGGTCCTCAGGCCTTAGGTTTACTTGTGCAATCTGTTATGCTGATCTAATCCTTTGCTCATTGACTAAACAGAATATATATATATATATATGGAACAATGTAGTTGACATAGAGCACCTATAAGTGCTTAAAAAAGTGCAGAAACAGAATCAAATGTGTAGATTTTTTGTAATGAATAAAGTGCATACTTGCAGCAACAAATAAATTAGAAATTGTAAACAATTTAAAGTCTTAATTCATAATAAGACAGTTTGCATAACATATAAAGTTTTTCAGTGCATACATTTTTTACAAAAAGTGATAGACATCAGTAATTGTTGATAATAAAAAATGTTTATTTACTAAAAGATAATAAATAACTAAGCACCATAAAATGCTTCCACAATCGACAAAGCACAGAGAAAAAAATCCCCATATGGATACAAGATAATTTAAATAAAAAGGCTAAATAAGATTTAAAAACAAACAAGGAACCGGTATTGACCTTATCTCTTATTCAGGATAGGAAGGTGCATGAAGGCAGAATAGCACAGACCCAACGCATTTCGTTTGATTTTCAGACTACTTTAAGGGGATAATCCCTTCTGCCTTCATGGACCTTCCTAACCTGAACAAAAAAAATAAGCTCAATTCAGAATCCTTGTTTTTAAATCTTATTTAGGCTATTATTGAATAATCTCCCCACAATTGGTACAGTATAAGTGTTTATTTCACATAATCACACATTTTTCAGTATGGATCTACACTTGGCGCTGTGATGATCTATTGTTGATATATATATATATATATATATATATATATATACATATATACCATAGAGGCTTTGCACTCACCATAATAAAGTATAGGGTTTAGTTAATATTTGATCAAAACATTTAAGCTTGCAGTCCCCCTCAAGGGACCCCAATTTTCTGCAGTCCTACGCTATCACTCAGAATTATAAACATGGCAATTGATATCACTTTAGATTTAAACATAAGATATGCTCTCTGGTCTGTAGCTCACCAGGCTTTAAAAGGGGAGAAAGACACCAAGCATATCAGCCATAAAATACCTATGAAAGCACCTGACACAAAACTAAATGAGCTAACACATTGGTGCTTTGAAAAATATAATCACAAAAATATTAATTAAAAAATAAATCAAATAATCGAAAGGCACTGATCCACTGCACTCACCACTGCTAGATCTGGGCTGCATGTGCTATTGTGACCACATTGTTTAAACAAAAATCACATAGGCTCTGCACTCACCATAATAAAGCATGGGGATTTTTTTCATATTTTGATCAAAACATTTAAGCTTGCAGCAATTGCTTTCACATTACAATTAAACTTAAGATATGATATCACATGCACCGTAGATCTGGTAGGAGTGGTGAATGCAGTGGATCAGTTTAAACTATTAGTAATATGGTGATTGGATTCACTATCTTGGTGCAGTATACTTCCTGTCTCCTGGCATGCGGAGCTTCTAGAAATTCCTCTTCTTTGTCTCTCTGTCTCCTCCTTGCGATACCAATTGGCAGTTTCCTCCAACTCAGCGCGAGGTACCCTAGAAATTTCTTATTCTTGAGCTGTTGCCAGCCTGTGTTAAGGTCAGTGTAATACTATACCTGTCTATAAAAAGTTAAAAACATTCCCACTGTCCCAGGTCTCCTTCACAAACAGGCATCCTGAAGCCACCACAAACTTGTTCAGTATATAAATATGATACAATTACAGGGTACTATTGACCTAACATAATTATTTATGCCAGGATATACATTTGTGCAATAGAGTTTTGGGTCAAATTACCTACGGTAATACGGTAGGCTGTGGCAGCAATTGTGTTTGGATGTGAAATAACTAGATGAGGGTGTAGATTCAGGTAGAATTGAACTTGGTTAATGAGTGTATGAGACTTTGTGCTACAGTCTTGTGTAACCTTTACACTGACATCCTAATCACAGACGTGATTGAGCACTGTTTCGTGACAAACTGGTTTACTAGATAGTCCAATAAATATCCAAGCCACATTTTTTATCGAAAGAAGCAAAATTATTTTTTATGAAAATTACGTGCTTACAAAATTATGATATGTTTATGAGCTTTGACACCTGTTACTACTAGCTCTTCCCATTTTATAAGCTTCTCTCTGAATTTTATTTGAGGACTGGAGCAAGGAGCCAACATTGTGAAAGTAATTTTATGTACCATATACTGTGTTCTTTAAAAAAATTGTCTCAAAAAGTGTTTTCTGCAAAAGTATTTTGTCCTTATTTTTATAAAACATTATTTTATAATATTCTTAAAAAAGCAAAAAAGGTATGTTAATGCTAAATTCTCACTGGTATTCTATGCAAATCTATACAAAATAGGGTGGTTACATTTGGCATGTGGGCATGATCTGGAGTGCCCTCTAGTGGAATTGTCTTTTTTCCCACCTACTGTACATCTCAAGATATACAACAGTCATAATCTGGTGACAGGAGGCTAATGTAAGATTCGCATTTTAGAAAAAATTATGGGCCTGATTCAGAGGCGGACGCAAGTGGCTGCTCGTTCGCTCCGAGCGATGTTTGCCCAACTGCGCATGCGTACGGATTGTAATACGCATGCGCGAACCAGTCAGTGCGGCCAAAAATCGTGTGCTCGCAAAATAGCGAATGCCTGATAATTTGAGTGACAGAAAGAGACGTATGTGGGTGGTAACAGGGGAAGGTGCTTGAAAACGGGGAGTGGAGATCCGAACGCAGGCGTGCTTAAAGGTCAAAACGGGCGTTTTATGGGTGTGCATAATTAAAACTTCAGCGTCATTGACCACGTCACTGGGTTATTTTATAGTCAGAACTGCTCGCAAGATTGTGGTAGCAAAAACCAACCACAAGAATAGCGAGCAGTTCATACGCTGGTCGATGTACTCGATTAATCTAATAAATAGCGGACATGACGTAGGATGCGAGCGGCCAGGGGGCGTAGTTTCCCAAAAAACTACCGCAAGTTTTGTACGCTCGTTCAGACCTAGAGGCGTGAACAGACCGCAAATAGCGAACGGTTCATTTGAATAGCCACCCCTATTTTCTTGACGAGCGAGCGCAAATAGCGTCCGGCTCTGAATCAGGCCCTATGTACGTTAAGTTCTTCAGTGAAATGTATGAATTGGTTTTGACAGTTTACTTACTTTATGGATACAGAGTGATGGACAAGTGGAGTATTATATCCTTTCTCTTAGGCCATAAATGACAACAGTTGGCTTTTTTGATGTTTTCTTGTACCCTGATTAACTATACTCAGGGACAGAACTACAGCTGTATGCCATGGCAATGGGTCCCTGCAGCTATTGTGGTTGTCGGCTCCCATTGTGTGCATTCTCATGGGAGCATTCAGTTTAGAGCAGACCAATCCACCCATGATGCCAGCCAGGAAATCACTGAAGGAAGTCTTGCTCCCTGTACGCTCCCTTCCCTTAAGAGGTGGCTGAGGCAAGCAGTTGTGGGGAGTTGACAGGGAATATTGTGCAGTAGAGACTGCTTCTTATTGCATGTGTACCTACATGCTTCCTGCTATTGGGGGGAGCATGAAACAAGTGGAAAAGGGGAGTCATACTACCTTGGTAGCTAACTTTATTGGGCAGCAAGTGCACAAGACAGTTTAAGAGCAATCCTTCTTCCCAGGAATGACCCATTTTTCACTTATAACTTTGGCATTTGTCCCTCCCTGCATTGCCAGGCCTGGCAACAGTATGTGGCCCTTCCCCCACACCTACCTCTGCTTCAGTCAGGTAACCATTTGATACCATCCCCAACGCAGGCAAGAATCTCACCACTATAAGAAAGGGGTTTTAAATAGAGATGTGCGCAGACTCCCATGTTTTAGTTTTGGTTCTAAATCAATATTGTATTTTGGTTTTGGTTTTGGCATTTATTTAAAAATTTATAAAAAACAGCTAAAATCAATTAATCTTGACCTGTTTTTTGTTCCTTTAGTATTATTAACATAAAGAACATTCATTTGCAGTCATGTCCAGTCAATTTTGACCATCTCACAGCACCTGAAATCAGGAGGGTGGGACTTACATGCAGTCCAAAACAGGAGAGATCTGTTTATAAATTCTGAATTGCGAGAAGACCAGAGTCAGGACTCTGTTCTACTCAGAACCGCAAAGTCATTCCAAACAGGGACTTGATTCGACTCGGGACTCTTAAGTTCGGCTTTTTCGGTTTCCAGGGAAATCATTATTTTTACTGCATTAACTTTTTGCCTGCTACTTTTTATTCTAGGGCAGTTCAACTTGTTGCAAGTCATGTCATTAATGCACAGTGTCATTCTGGTCAGAGGTTGGCGTCATCTGCAGGAGCTGCTGTGGTTCATCCTCCTTCAGTCAATGGTACCGCAAACCCAGGATTTGTCAAGGAGACATTGAGACAAACTGGTGGCTGCCAGTACATCTAGGTCCGGTGAGTATTAGGGTGCGTGGCACTGTTTATGTTCCTTATTCCAGTGCAAGCATTTACAGTATTCCACTAGCTCATTGGCAGGGGCATGCAAATATATACATTTCTTATCACAGATATAGGAGGGGAAGTCTTAAGTACTGTAAATCATGGGGTGCCATTGACACAGAAAAGCATGGAGATTGGTACATTTCACGAAAAGGGCTATTATGAGTGTTGTGTGGAGTAAGGCTAAGGATAGAAGTAGATAGGGTTGCTTTGAATGGGGAGAGACTCTAGACTGCACACACTAATAATAATGAAAGGTGCTATCATGCTGAGATTTTAAAGTAATATACACAAGAAAAGAAATTGCAGATGCACTATGCGATCATTATTCAGATTTAAATGTATATTGTAATTATATATCATATCAGAGGTAGTTAGCATATCGTTGGCCAATGATACGGGCCTGCCCACCAGCGTCAAGGTCACCTTGTCGAGCAGGTCCCTAACACTCTGGATTTCACATGTGGGGCGCAGGGGCGGATTGGCCGTTATCTTCAGCGGGATAAATCCTGGTGGGCCGATTGGACTGTGGGGCTGCTTGTTATTTGTGGCCCGCCCCCCGAATCACATCGTAGGCTGTCCCTGCTTTGTGTTTGTACGACAGGCAGCCCGTCGCCTGCCTATCACAGCTAGTAAAGCATCCCCGCCTCTATCATGCGAAGAGGCTTACCCAGTTTTATGTCTTCACCCAGGGTGCTGCATGCTGCTTCACGTCAGGCACCATGGAAGAGGAACGGGTCCGTGGCCGGTGGTAGCAGGTAAGTCACGGGGGGGGCGCCATGCCTGCCAGCCCTTCACTCTGTCCCCTCCCCAGGCTGTGAAGTTACAGTTTATCTTTACAGCCTGGGGAGGGGACAGTGTGGAGAGGAGACAATCAGGGCTGGCTGGGAGACTGAGGCAGGGACTAGGTCAATTCAACTAGAGGGGAAGCCAGGAGAGGAGACAAACGGGACTGGAGGGGCTATTCTTTTTTTAAAAGACTGGCTGATAGCTAGGGTAGGGTCGGGAAATGGAGATCCATCTCAGGGGGTTGGGGGGCAGGGGGCTATTGTATTAGCCTGGGGGAGGGGGATGATGATCTGTCTGTCTGTCTGAGAGGGAGGGGGGTTATTCTGTACAATGGGAACATGTTCTGTTTGTGGGGGAGGGGCTATTTTGTGCTAAGGGAAGGTGATCTGTGGGAGGCGGGATCTGCTGTACTATGGGGAGGTGATGATCTATCTGTGGGGAGGGAGGGATCTGCTGTACTAGGGGGAGATGATCTGTCTGTGGGGGAGGCGGATATTGTTTGCTGAGGGGAGATGATCTGTGTGTGGGGAAGGGGGTTATTCTGTGCTAGGGCAGGAGGATGCCACTGGGGAGATGCAGGATGATGGCACTAGGGAGCAGCAGGAGGATGGCACTGTGGAGAGACACAGGAGGATGGTGCTGGAGAGAATTGGGGGAGGCACTGGAGAGGAGCAGGGGGATAGCGCTGAAGAAACACATGAGGGGGATAGGCTGGAGACACACCAAGGCAGTGGTGCTGGAGACACTGGAGCACAGTTATCTTCAGTAAGATAACAATTCTAATGAAACCATATTCTGATGCAAATGGTACCAAATGAGCAAATATATTTTATTTAGCGATGTGCGCCGACCCCCCTCTTTTGGTTTTGGATCTCTATCTCCTTGTGTTTTGGATTTGGAGCTGGATTTTTTCTAAAAATTCAGAAAAACAGCTAAAATGTGGGCTATTTTTGTTCCTACAGTATAATTAACCTCAATAACATTTATTTCCAGTCAATTTTGACCACCTCACAACTCACAATTTTGATTTAATCTAGTTTAGGCCAAAAGGTTGCATCCAGCTAGCTGGCTGACTAAGTTAAGCGACAGCAGTGGGTCAGCACTAACATGTGGCTGTTCAGCTTCTAACATGGCACAGAGTGGCATTGCAGTGGTTGACAGGATGGCAGTTTAATAAACTATACGACCACTAGGAAGTTTAAAATCCAAGAATGTTTTCCTTAACTAGGTCAGAGGCCCGACGGAGTTGGAATATGTTTATGGACTGAAGACAGGGAAAGGACGGAAGGATTCATTAGTTTTTAATTTATTTATTTTAATGTTTTGATTCTTAAAAAAATTATGAGGGAAGATCAATCTAGGGTCTTCAGTACCTAAAATACATCTTTGATCTGGAGGAGTTTTTTTTTATTTGTATACATCTAATAGAAATGAGGTGGCTTTGCTTGTGGAGGTGCTGCTAGAACATAGTGTGAATAGACGTTTACTTTGTACTCAGGGAGGTTGTTAGGGATAATGGGACCAAGACTTTCTTGGGATAATGGGATTGTGGATTTGTGGATTGATAATATTAATTTTATTTCACTTTTATTTATTTTTTTACATGGGGAAGAGCACCCCTGAACGAGGCAGCAGCCCCTTGATGAACAACACAGAAAGCACCCCTTCTTTATGGACAACAAAGCACCCCTGCCGAGTACGGACAGACCACCTGCAGTGCAGAGTCACAAGTACGTGGACGATAAACTGCGGTCTGGCCGGCAGTGTCACCAAACAATAATAGTGCAGCTAAGTTGCTAACAAACACACACAAAAAAATATATATTTTTTTTATTTTTTGTGGATTGATAATATTAATTTTATTTAACTTTTATTTCTTTACACTGGGGAAGAGCATCCCTGACTGAGGCAGCAGCCCCTTGATGAACTACACAGACAGCACCACTTCTTTATGGACAACAAAGCACACCCCTGCCGAGTGCGGACAGACTACCTGCACAAATATGTGGATGATAAACTGCAGTGTGGCCAGCAGTGTCACTACTACTACCTAGCACACACACAAAAAATTAAAAGAAAAAAAAAGATTTTAATTTTAACTTTTATTTTTTCTACACTGGGGAAGAGCACCCCTGGATTGACAGAGCACCCCTGGACAATACAGCATGCCTTTATGATCTGCAGCCCTAACCCCTTGATGGACAGGACAAGACAGCAGCAGCCCTTTATATACTGCAGCCCATGCCCCTTGATTGACAGGGCAACAGTGAGCGACACAGCAGAACCCTCCACTCTATGTACTGCAGCCCCAACCTGACAACACTGTACCCTTGAACAAATAGTGACAATGACAAGTCACTGACAATGATTGATGACTGACAAGTTGACAACTACACTAACTGAACCAAGAGCACGTCTGTTCTGTACACAGTCCCCAGTTGGAGTGAAAATGGCGCTGATCGCCAGGACCTTTATAGAATCCAAAACCCGAGAGAATCCAACAGCATGATGATGACATTTTGCCTCGATTTGAGATCCGAGTCACGCTGGAAAAACCGAGCGGGACTCGGATCTCGCCTCAGTAGATTCTCAGGGAGCCGAACCCGCTTATCTCTAATTTTATTAATATAAAATAGTTTGACATTTTGTTTTGCCCCAAAACTTCTGTTACTATGTAGTATCTGGGTGATCCTCTGTTGCATGTTGATGAGATTAGCTTTATTGCTACACAAACAGGCAGCTTCCAGACCATGTGATCTCCTGCATGAATAGTGAATACCAACTCAAGAAACTGCCTGTCCAGGAAGGATCAATCTCTTTAGCGATTCCCCGCTGCAGAGAAATCATATAGGTAAGAAAATGCTCATTCACATGCTTTCTGTGCTTATTCACTGGAGAAAGGGATTGGAGGCATGGCTATCATCTCCTGGAGCGGTGGGCGTGCCCCCAGCATGAAAAAATGGAGGGAGTGGCTTGCGGGCATGGCATTTCACATTAGGCTACACCCCTTGCATCTAGGCCCCACCTGCCATAGGGCCTCTTCCACATTTTTTCCACGACCACTTTAAAATCCCAATCCGCCCTTGTTAGTGATTGTGTAATTATTGATTTGGGTAAAGCAGCTCTTAATGCAGCTAAAGCCTCTGGCATTATGGGCACTTATGAAAAACGCAGTTATACAAACTGGCATTATGCAATGTTTGTGTTTTCTTCCTGATATTTAGATTTGCAGCTAAATGAACACCTTTATGTACTAAAATACAATACAAATACAATACAAAATAAACAGGGCCGGATTAAGGTCTGTGGGGGCCCCTGGGCAACAAACTTGTGGGGGCCCCTATATACCACCGTTTCTCGTCACCATAGGATTTTTTTTTCTTTCTATTCAGCTTAATGCCCCTCTTGCAATGCCCACTGTAGACATGCCCCTTATGCAATGTCCTCAGTAATGGTCCCCACTATACAGTGCTTCTTATGCAATGCCCCCTGTAGTAGTCCCCCCTATGCAGTGCCCCCTGTAGTAGTGCCCCTTATGCAGTGCCCCCAGTATTGTCCTCCCTATGCAGTGCCCCTTATATAATGCCCACAGTAGTGTTCCCCCCTATGCATTGCCCTCAGTAGTAGTTCCCCCCTATGCATTGCCCGCAGTAGTAGTTCCCCCAATATGTATTTTCCTCATATAGGGGTCTATTTACTAAGCAGTGTTAGGAGACAGAGTGAAAAGTGATAAGGTGCCAGCCAATCAGCTCCCAACTGTCATTTTTCAAACACAGCCTGTGAGATGGCAGTTGGGAGCTGATTGGCTGGCACCTTATCACTTTTCACTGTCTCCTAACACTGCTTAGTAAATTGTGGATTGGATACACCAATAGTGCACTTACTGTGACAGTGGTGTCAGCAGTACATGGTGCTGGTGGCGTCTTCAATGCAAGAGTGCCAGTTGTGTCCTCAACGCGTGGGTGCCGGCATTTTTGGCAGAGTAGGGGGTGCTGGCAGTGACCTCAGTGCAGGGTGCCGGCATTGTCAGCAGAGCGGGGGTGCCAGCGTTGTTCTCAGTGCAGGGGTGTTGACAGTGTCAGCAATGCAGGGGTGCCCTCGGTGTGTGAGTGATGGCAGTGACGGCAGTACAGTGTTGCTGACGTCTCGTGACTTGTCAGTATGTCGGATTCTTGCGAGAGTACGCCTCTACATAAGGCGCCGAGACCAGGACTCGGCGCCATTTCACTACCACTTTCCACACGTAGCGCAATGCTCTGCTGATTAAGTGGCTGTGTCCAGAGACTCACAACTGGCTGTGCTGGCAAAGTGACTGTGTATAGGGGTTACACTGCATGCTGATGTATGCTGCGCTCTACTCTGCTGATTAAATGGCTGTGTCCAGACTTACAAGTGGCTGTGCTGGTAAAATGACTGTGTATAGGCGGTATACTGCACGCTGATGTCTGCTGCGCTATACTCTGATTAAGTGGCTGTGTCCAGAGACTCACAAGTGGCTGTGTTGCTAAAGTGTCTGTATAGGGGGCATACTGCACTCACAAGTGGCTGTGTGTACAAAAATAAAAAAGTAAAAAAAAATTTCAAGAAAGTTAAAAGTTTAAAAAGTAAAATAAAAAAAGGTATTTTTGGTGCTGTACCCCGCTGTGTATACAGGCACCGTGACTCCTTGGGCCTTAGCCTTCTGTGTATACAAGCACCGTGACTCCTTGAGCTTTAGCCCTCTGTGTATATAAGCACCGTAACTCCTTGGGCCTTAGCCCTCTGTGTATACAAGCACCATGACTCCTTAGGCCATAGCCCTCTGTATACAAGCACCATGACTCCTTGGGCAGTAGCCCGCTGTGTATAAAAGCACCGTGACTCTTTGAGCCTTAGCCCTCTGTGTATACAAGCACCATGACTCCTTGGGCAGTAGTCCTCTGTGTATAAATTAAAAGCACCGTGACTCCTTGGGCAGTAGCCCTCTGTGTATAAAAGCATTGTGACCCCTTGGGCAGTAGCCCTCTGTGTATAAAAGCACCGTGACTCCTTGGCCCTTAGCCCTCTGTGTGTCCATAACACACAAGAACTGTGGCTCTGCAGTGAGTGGCAATGTTTCATAGATGTGCTTTAAACTGCGGTTTCTGTGCCACTGCTCTGTTGCTTAGTAACCAACCAGCTCACTGCAGCCTTTGGCCAATAATGGTGAAACCAATAATGTGAGCTGTGAGGTTGTCCAAATTGACTGTAAATGACTGGAAATTCATCTTATTGAGGTTAATAATACTCTAGGAACAAAAAAAAAAGCCCAAATTATGTGATTTTAGCTTTTTTGCCAATTTTTATAAAAAATCCAAAATCCAAAAACAGTCACGGCAGGTTTGGCAAATCCAAAGCCGGATGACAAATCAGAGCCAAATCCAAATCCAGCAAAAATGCACCGGCGCACATCCCTAATTGTCATCGGACCTCAGACAAGGTTTTATTCAGATTAACAGCTAGAGCAGCATCTAACTCCACATTGACTCTGGGGTCCAGCTGAGCTCTCGTGTAAATCACCGCCTGATATAACACAAAAGACGTTCGAAACAGAAACATAGTTGACAAAAACTGTAATTTTTATCATTTTTAAAGTTCTTTTGTATTTGTAATATAAATATTTTTTTCACTTCAGTGCACACTTGTGCCTAATATTTACTTAGCAAAGAAAGCTCCCAACTGGCTTGTTGAATCGTAAATAAACCTTTAGTTCATTCCTGCCTATAAACCTCTAAGATTCACCTGCCTAGAACCTCTAAGACAAAACCTGCCTATACCTTCTAAAACCACAAGATGTCGCTAATTAGCGCTGTGTTTAATTATACCATTAATAAAACTCTAAGACAGTTGAATAGCAGTCCAACGCGCTAAAGATTATTATTCAGGTAAAAGTATAGATGTTACCACGCTATGATCTAACAATGAGCGCAAAATAAATTGTACAAACATTAGGTCATAAGGTACAGTCAATACATACGCGTGCGCTCTAGGACCAGTTACCGGCATCAATAATGAGACCTCCATCGAACAGCATAACAGGAACACTGCAGACTGGCATCTTGTTTCAGAGCACACACATATATACCCGTACTGGGATAAGCAATACAATAGAATACGTTGGCAGGTTCTCATTGGTTCCTCTTCTTGCTTCTTCCGTTACGGTACAATTCATAGGTCAGTGCAAAGACACAACCCAGCCTCCAACAACTTGATTGTGTCCACTTTCCCGCTGCATAATAAATCTAGTCTAAACTATGGCATACAACATTTCAAGAAGTTATTCTCTCTAACATTCATATTTCATAGCCGCATGTTCTGATCTTCACACCGATGCCACCGGAACGCTGTTGAAACAGAGTAGATCAGTTCGGCACCAAACACAGTCCAATTGTCATTTACTAAGCCATAGTTACAGAAAACATTCATTTCTTTATATACTGACATTGCATTTAAATCAAGTAATAATTATCCTTTTTGCGTTACGGGACCATTGCTATTAAATGTATGTATGCGGGGAGAAACAGCACTGAATTGCGTTGTGCGTCTGAGGGTCGGTGGGGCACTCAGCGAGCAGCACTAAGCTGGAAGGGCATCTATGTGTGTGTGTGGCCATGCCAGTATGATTTCGGGAAGGATCACTAAAAAGCTGACTGTGTTCTGTTTAACATTGTGTGTATGAGTTGCAGGGAATTTTACTACTTTTCAAATATAAGTCTGTGTGTGATATTATACACGTAAGTCCATGCATGATGGGCCACATGTACACACATACATATATATATATATATATATATATATATATATACACACAAGCACACATGTATTTTTCTGATGTTTTTAAACTGCAATTGCAAAATGTGTTTATACAGTGAATTTAGTTCTCATACAGGGTGGAGGCTCCCAGCAGTGTAGTCGGAGCCTCACTCTTTATTCTGCTTGTTTTGGTTGTGGGGATGGACTCAATTGTGTAGCTCCATAGCTAGGCTACATTACAATTGCCACAGCTCATATATTCTTATGTAAAAATGCTCATAGCACCACGGTATATTGTGTCGTGTTATGGTATAGGGATTTGTATAGGATTCCAAATGCTAATAAGTTAGTGTTTGTGTTGAACACTGTCTGCCTGTGTTTGAGGAAGGCTGACTATGTACCTTTTTTTCAAAACAGTGTTGTGAGATTTTATTTCTAAGATGGAGTCTTGTCGCCCTTTACAAGATAGCATTGTGCAGATTCCAATTGCAAACAGATTGTGTCTTCGCCAATTATCCGGTTTCGACAGGCTTAACTTTTCCCAGTGAATTATGCAAACCCCTGTATGTCTGTAGATGCTACCATCTTTGCCAGTAAATCCAAATGTTAACCCATAAAAACGTGGAACCAAAGTTTGTGTTATAATACACCAATTGCAATATATGTCTCTGCATGTTGAAAAATGACCCTTAGCAGTAAGTTTACTAAGAATTGTATTTGGCTTCTAATGCAAATCTCTGGACATCGCTGGAATGTTTTAAGCTCAAAATCATGGATTTACTAAGCAGCATATTTGACTGCCCAATTTACATTAGACTCTGCTGACAAATAAAAGCATGAAATTCAAAGCACTGCACAGATCAGTATGATCTGTGCACGTTTTAATGTGTCAATGTATAAAGGAAGGGTTAACTTTTTTTAAAAATACATTTGCACCAAATCATAACAAGTGGTCCTCTGAGCTCTTTCTGATACTGGAATATTGGGGAAAATCTGGTGTGGGGTCCCCCCATTTTTCAAGTAACCAGCACTGGGCTGAACCACCTGGAGGGATTACACTATGTTTGAAATGCGATTTCAATGAAAGTTAGCTTTTAGTAAAGCTCTGATTTGCCAAATCGGTGGGATATCACAGAAAAAGCCCAAATCAACCAAAGATATTCTTAGTAAACTTACCTTTATTGTCTAACTTTCACTAGATAGATTAAAGGGTAATTACTGATTGATTTCAAATTTTGGACTTTTGCCAAGACAGTCCTGTTTTTAGAGTACTGTCCCGTTGTTCCGCAACCAGGACATTTGTCCTGTTTTGAGGAAGGAGGGTGGGGAAGTACAGTATTACAATGCTGCATGCTGTGAAAGTATGTGTCTCCATAGCGTGTGACATAACAAAATGACATTTATTTATAAAGAGATTTTCCATCTGGGGATAGCCTGCCCTATTTTGTCGCAGCCACACTAGTCGAAACTTCCGACTTTGGGAATTATGCCCTAAAGTAGGCAATTATATAATGACGAAAACGTCATGCCTTTCTGTTTAAAAATAAATTGAACCATTCAAGGTAAATGGGGCTATAGATGTATAATGTTTAAAGCAGCCTTTTATATATATTTTTTTTTTCACCAAACGCTGGGACATACAGGGCTTGAAATATTGCTTTGTTACATTGCAAATCCACTAGATGTCCTCAGCTACAACTAACTGAAAACCCCTGTCAGATGTAAACATCATTTTTAAAATTCTTCAGCAAAATATTCACCTGCATTTAGGCACAACATTTTAGATAAGTGTTCTCAGTCTTACCCCAAGTGCACTGCATAGCAGAATGAATTGACTGTATACAAAAACTAAACATTTACCAAAATGTCAAAGTGAAGAGCAAAGCTATAGTAAGGGTAGAGCAACTCATTGTGACTAGTTAAAGCAAGTAATTAAAATTCACTTGGGAGAGGGGGAAAAGTAGAAAGTAAATCACCATTTAATGATCCAGTTTCCAACAAGTGAGCAGATACACGGGATCAGAGTTACTGCTGTGGATGGAAGATGGGTACAGAGGTGCACTGGTGACCGGGATAGTGTTCCTCGGAATTGGTATGAAATACCTTCAGCCGCATGGCCGGCGGTTCGATTCCCGTCAGCGGCAGCCCGACAGGAGCAGAATGCGACGCAGTGGAAGCCCGACAGCGCTGGAAATCCCGATCGTGGATAGGTAAGTATCCACTAACCTAACCTAACCCCCCTAACCCTAACCCTCCTTAGGGGTGCCTAACCCTAACTTTCCCCCCAAGTGCCTAACCCTAATCCCCCCTCTAAGTGCCTAACCCTAACCACCCCCTTCCCTGCTGCCTAAACCTAAGTCCCCCGGGGGGGTGCCTAACCCTAAGTCCCCCCCTGGGGGTGCCTAACCCTAACCCTCCCTCCCCCTAGCCTAACCCTAACCCTCCCAGGGGGGTTCCTAACCCTAAGTCCCCCCGGGAGCCCTAAACCTAACCCTTCCCCCCGCGGCTGTCCGCTCGCGGCGCCCGGCATCACTACGATCGTGATGCCGGGCGCCGGTCTCCCGGCGTCGGGGAAATGCGGGCGTCTACATCTAGATGCCCGGCATTTCACCCTTGCCGGGATAAGACAGTCGGGAAGCCGGCTGCCGGTATTTAGGCAGTCGGCTTCCCGATTGCCTCCCAAAGGGAGGGACGTAGCCTGAAGGGTAAACTGGTTGTGAGAGAGTAGGTGGGAGGTCAGAAGGGTATGAGGAGGGCTGATAAAGGAGAGTCTTAAGGGCCTGTGTAAAAGGGGTGCAGAGAGTGAGAGTAGATATATGTTACCGGAACTCCGTAGGGGACCGAGAGTGCAGAGAAGGCATAACCATGCCCCCCCCATGATGTCATGACCATGTGTCCCACCGACACGCACTCTAAACCTAACCCTCCCCCTTTTGTGCCTAATTCTAATCCTCCTCCTAGTGTATAAAACCTAACCTTCCCACAGGGCCGGTTCTATGGTTACGCATGGTACGCGGCCGCGTAATGCGCCACATAGTGAAGGGCGCTGCGGCCGCGACCATGCAGATTTATTACAGGCTTACCGCGGTGCAGACTGTGTCTCTGTGACACAGCTCCACCGCGCGTGTAGCACTGACTGGATGGAGTTCGGTCAGTGCTACACAGTGCCAAACACACAGCCGCCGGTGCTGGCAGCTGTGTGTTTGTTTCAGCTGCTGATGAGAGTCTGTCAGACTCTGATCGGTTGCTGCTGCTCCCACTGTGGGAGCCATCTTCCGGCTCCCTAGGTAATGGGAGAGATGTCATGATGTCATGACGTCTCTCCCATAATGCAAAGTGGCCCTAGAGAACGGACGGAGTATCTGATAGCGGCGGCGGGAGCAGGAGCGGGGATTCAGATAAGTGTTTTTTGTTTTTTTTATTACGTGTGTCTCTACTGGGGGGGCTACAAGGGGGGATTACTACTGGGGGCACTAGAAGGGGGGATTAATACTGGGGGCACTTGAAGGGGGGATTACTACTGGGGGCACTTGAAGGGAGGATTACTACTGGGGGCACTAGAAGGGGGGACTACTGGGGGCACTTGAAGGGAGGATTACTACTGGGGCACTAGAAGGGGGGCTAATACTGGGGGCACTTGAAGGGAGGATTACTACTGGGGGCACTAGAAGGGGGGCTAATACTGGGGGCACTACAATGGGGATTACTACTGGGGGCACTACAAAGGGGGATTACTACAGGGGGCTATACAAGGGGGGATTACTACTGGGGGGACTACTACTGGGGGCACTACATGGGGGGTAACCTCCAATGGGGGCACAACAATGGGGGGACTACTAGGGGCACTACAAGAGGGGGGATTACTACTAGGGGCACTACAAGGGGGGGACCACGACTGGGGGCACTATATAAAGGGCACTACTGGGGGCACTATATAAAGGGCAATACTGGGGGTCCTGCATAGGGGGGAACTACAACTGGGGCCACTGTTTAAAGGGAACTGCATAAGGAGTACCACTATTGGGGGCACTGCATGGGGGGGACTACTACTGGGGGCACTATATAAGGGGCACTGCATAGGGGGGTGCCAAAAAATCTACTCGCTTACCAAAAAATTTGGGCTAGGGCCGGCCCTGCCTTCCCTCTAACCTCGCTACTTACCTTTGGGATTCCGGTGGTTGGGATGCCAGCGCCGGGCTTCTGACAGGTGTCAGGATTCCAGCGCCGACATTCTGACCGCCAGAATCCCATCTGCCGGGATTTTTAATGTGTCCCGTTATGCAGGCATGTGTTCATATATGATAAGCATGACATTGTGTAATGGTCACATGGGGCTGCATAAAGTTAGCATTATTATGCTACCAAGGAGTAGTATATGGTGATAATGGATTTGACTGTACACTATATGTGGTTGATATGAATCTGCATGCCATGGGTATGTGGGCTTTATCAAGGCTGCAACTAGGGGGGGTAAGGGTGCCGGACTTGAGGGGGTGCGGGGGAGAGGCTGCCGGGTGGCTAGGTTGCTGCTCTTGTGGGTTTCTAGCTGCATCCCAGCCTTGAGAGGCACCGAGACATCGTCAGTCTAATGTGGTGCCAGTCGCAAGCCAATCAGTGCTCGAGCACCGGCAGCCAATCAGCAGAGGCTGCCGGTCCATGAGCAACAATTGGATGAGCTCCAATTGGTTTGCGAGCGGCACTGCATTACAATGACGGCAGTACTGACAGTTCCCCAGGGTGTGGCTGCCCGTCCGCGCGCCACCCCGAGCTCACCCACCACACGGCACTGGCAGGTAAGAGAAGGGAGATGGGGCCTTACTGTGGCTTAATGTAAAAGAGACCTTACTGTGGCATAATGTTTAAGGAGCCTTACTGTGACATAATGTGTATGGGGTCTTACTGTGGCATAATGTGTATGGGGCCTTACTGTGGCATAATGTGTAAGGGGCCTTACTGTGGCATAAAGTAAAGGGGGCCTTACTGTGGCATAATGTGTAAGGGTCATTTCTGTGGCATAATATATAAGGGGCATTACTGTGGCTTAATGTATAAGGGGCATTACTGTGGCATAATGTGTTGTTAGGGGTATTACTGGGACAGAATATGTTGTAAGGGGCATTACTGTGTGGCATAATGTGTTGTAAGGGGCATTACTGTGGCATAATGTGTTATAAGGGTCATTAATGTGTGGCATAATGTGTTATAAGGGGCATTACTGTGTCACAAAACCAAACACCCTTTTCGTCCTCTTTGTTGTATTTTTTTGGGGGGCACCAAATTATGGCCTTTCCCCCAGTAACAAAAATCCTAGTTTCGGCCCTGGCTTTATACTGGTATGGAACTGTATATGGTAGCCAAAAGAAAAGGTGTTGTGGTGGTTATATTGTAGGACTGATGCATATAGAGTCCAGTTGTCCTTTAAGTTGGCATAGGAGTGTATGTGGTGGACAGTATAATTAAAAATGTATGTTGTATTCATGGGGCTGTATGTGGGTACTATGTGGGTTATTGAGTTTATGTGGGTCTGGCACCCCCCCCCTTCCTCCTTCTTACCTCACAGCAGCCCAGCACTCTCCTGTGTGGGGGAGGTGGAACGATCACACTGATCGCACTCCTCCCACTGGCTTTGAGCCTTGCTTAGGGGAGCTGCAAAATTATATATTTTTTTATGCTAAGGGGGTGTGGCCATGCCTCTTGTGATTAGGCCATGCCCCCTTCCCCTGGGCCTGCCGCCGCACTCAGTGCCCCTGTGCATCCCGTCCTACATCTTAAGCATTTCATCTTAAGCATGGAGTTAGAACCAGAGTACAGTTTTAATACCTTCTCTCATCTCTTTACAGATAACCCAGCATCTCCTGCAAAAGGGAATCATTTTAAATCTTGTACACACAGGCTTGGCCTGCCACTATAGCCTGCATTTTAAGCATGTCCTCTGAAGCATGGAGTTAGACCCGGAGTTTGAACTTGATTTGGACATTGGACTACTTTCTAACCCTTAATGAAACAATTTCTCAAACACTGCAGCTCAGGAATGCTACTACCGCACCTTCAATTCAACTCCCCTGAGACTGGATTCAGGGCCTGATTCAGACCCGCTCGCGAGCGCTCGCAAGCGGGTCGATGTTGGCCCAGTGCGCATGCGCACGACGGACCCGGCTCTGTTGTGCGCATGCGCGACACCCGGATAGCGACGGCCAAGCCATCGCTATGGGTCTTGTACCAAAGGGGGCGTGCTGTCGATGGTGAGTGATGGTCTTGACCATCGCGACCATCTTCCTGGCCGCTCGCTATAGCTGTGGGTGGTCACCCACAGCTATACGAGCGGCCAGGAAGCAGCTCTAAAATGGATCTCTGAATCAGGGCCTCAGTCTCATGCTGCAGCAAATTCGTACTTAACAAACTGCTAGATACAGGGCTTAAAGTGGTCCTGGTGAGCTGGTGGAACTCACCTCTCCTGCCGCCTACTCCCCACCCCCCTCCCCCGTTACTCTGACAGGCTAAAACAAGTGAAACGGTAAAGTGAAAGGCTGTGGGCCGCCTAGGCCCCCAGAAGCTTTGGGGGCTGTGACTGTGTGAAATACAATTTAGATGCCTTTCTTAACACTCCTTCCATCAGCTGAGACTACAATGTTATATCACTTAAAAGTAAAAAAATGTTCTATATCATCAGTGTTATTTTTCTGCTGTGCCTCTGAGTTTTTTTATGGGGGTCCCCACAAACTAGTCTATGTCACTTGGATGCCCAATGTTTTTTTGCAACCCCTATGTATTGCCTTCGCTTGATTCTCTCCTTACCTATATGCTGGTTTTTCTGAAGAAATTGAGCCTCCCTAGGCAGACAGTAAGTGGTTCTCTGTCTGTGGGACTTCTGTGCAGGGACTTGGTGGAGGTGGATTTAGTTCCACCTACCAATAGAGGTAATGGAACTCGGGAGCTGATTCAGACCCGCTCGCTAGGATGCATTCGCCCGTAGCTGGCTGATCTTCGCATTCTGCGCATGCGCACGCATCGCAATGCCCATGCGCGAACCAGGGCGAGAGATCGGGAAGTGTTCGCTCGCTTGGATGTTATACTTCTGCTAATTGCACACCCTGCCAGATGTAACCTACACAGTACGCCCCAGATGGCTGCCTTGTATAGTTCTTTCTTGGGCAGGATGAACAAAGATGTGGATCTATTAATTCAGTGCGTATCCTATTACAAACGTTTCAGTCACCCGTATATGTCATGCCAGATCTGCATCACTGTTTTCTGTATTTTCTATTCCCTGTTTTGTACCATTTGTACCCTGTACTTCCGCCCCACTGAATGGTTCCAGCGCTATCTTGAAATCGGTGTTGTAGATAGATTGGATCTTGTTCCCGATGTATTCCGAAATATGTAAAAAAATATAAAACTAATATCGTGTGAAATTGTTGTGTGGGGCACTGTTACTGCATAGGAGAGGGGGGGAGCGTTACAGGTATCCCTGTATAGGGGGGCAGCTACAAGGGTCACTGTATAGGGGGACCACTTCATGGGGGCACTGTATAGGGGGGTGTTTACTACTGGGGGCAATGCATGGGGGGCTACTACTGGGGGCAGAGCATGGGGGACTACTACTGGGGCACTGTATGGGGGGGACTACTACTGGGGGCATTGTATAGGGGGGACTACTACTGGGGGCAGGGCATGGGGGGACTACTACTGGTGAGAATGCTTTTGGGGGAATACTACTGGGGGCACTATATAAAGGACACTGCATAGGGGGGATCTACTACTGACGGCAATGCATAGGGGGGACAACTACTGGGGCATTATATAAGGGGCACTACATAGGGGGGACAATACTGGGGGCACTGCATAAGGGGCACTACTACAGGGGGCACTGCATAGGGGGGACTACTACAGGGGGCACTGCATAAGAAGCACTGTATAGGGAGGACCATTACTGGGGACATTGCATAAGGGGCACTTCTACAGTGGGCATTGCAAGAGGGGCATTAAGCTGAATAGAAAGAAAAAAAAAATCCAAGGGTGACGAGAAACGGTGGTATATAGGGGCCCCCACAAGTTTGTTGCTCAGGGGCCCCCACAGACCTTAATCCAGCCCTGATGATGGCAATTGGTCCAACGCTTATATACCACCTACAAATGGTGAGTGCATTTTCAATTTCAATGAATATAACATATTTCATTTAACAATATCACACAATATTAGTTTTAGATTTTTTTTACATATTTCGGAATACACCGCGAACAAGATCAAATCTATCTACAACACAGATCTCAAGATAGCACTGGAACCATTCCATTTCTTCACAATTACTCTCTGGGGGCACTGTTGAAAGGCCCCTGTTGTTCCCAGCTGTACGTCTGGATCTATTGGATCTTACAGGGAATTCGGCGCTAGTAATACACATCTCTAGTTTTCCCATATATGCCAGGGATCCTTGTACGGCTTATCTCCCACAATGTAACCTCCGTAGTGCGCCCAACATGACTGCCTCACTTGGTACCCTTGTGGATGGTATGAAAAATACATGGACCTGACGATTATGGTGGGGCCTTAGTCCTAGCATTAGGATGCTGCAACCACCCATTTTGTGTCTCCTCTTCTAGGTGTAACCTATTCCACCCAGGATAATCCAACATAGTGCACACAAGATGGCTGCCTAATCTGGTACCTTTCGTGGGTTGAATACTGTATATAACTTGTTGAAATTATTTCTCCAAAATGTCTCCACCAACCCTGCAATATTCTTATTGTGCTCTCTATGTTTCATTTGTTTTTAATTATCTCTGTGATTTTCTATATTCTGCAATACCATGTCCTTGTACAATGTGCCATGTTTTCTGATGTCTATAAAGCGACTGTGAGTCCTAAGGAAGAAAAGCGCTATATATAAATAAAATTATTATTATTATTATTATTATTATTATTATTATTATTATTAGTACCGTATAAGGATTTTAAATTGACATTTGAGCTCTGCTGAGCATGCACAAAATGTAATATTATGTGTTAACATATTTTTATTGCTGATAGCATGAATATTTTTTTAAATTACTATTAATTAACATTAATTTATATAGCATCACTATATAATTCAGTACATAATCTAATGATGTGGTTCATTGCAGGGCCGTAACTAGCGTGCCGTCGCACAGAGTGCAGGTGCCCTGTGGGCAGAACTGGCCGCCGCCACCACCAGCATGGAACTGTAAGTGCCCCCACTGCCTAGCGCTCGCTGCAATGCATATTAGTAGCGGGGCACCCAGCTACTTCACTGCTGGGTGCACCGCTATTAATATGCTGTATATTGGAGCTGGTGGTGCCGGTGACTGTCTTCTGTAAAAGTCTCCCACAGTGTCTGAAGGAAGGGACGTCTCTCCTGCAGAAGAACCGCGGGCTGGACCCCAAACAGTGCATGTTTTCCAGGTCTCCTCACAGAAACACAAGTGAAACAATTAGCTCCACCTGTGAATCTTTTAAAACATGTCAGTGAGTAATGAATAAACCTGTGTTCCTGCTAGGTGACCTGCAAAACCAGATCTGTGTGGGGTCCTGAGGACCGAGTTTGAGAACCACTGTACTAATGTAATGAGAGCGTGAGACTAGGTTAATTATTTAAGTGTAATGGTGGTGGGGGGGCTGGGCTTTTCATTTATTGGTCTGTTGGGGGTAAATATAATGGGGGCTGAGGACTATTACATTTTAAATATATATGGTTGCATACCAATCTTTCAGACTAGAAATAGACACATGATAAAGTTAATAGCTTTGAAGATTATTCCACTTTTTAATACTGTGACATACTGTATAGAATGCTGGTAACTGTAGTATGTTTTATATTCGTATATTGTACAATAGATTTATATGCAACTTATATAAGTTTTTTTTTAACCATTAATACTAATATTTTATATAATATATTCATTTTTCAATTTAAACTTGCTATTTATTTGTCTATTCTATACTGTATATTGGTTCAATGTTGAGTAACAGAGAAGAGCTAGGGCTGGTCGATTTTATATTCTTGAAGTGTTCCTTATTTATTACAGTAAATCCATATGATAACCATTTGCATGAAAGCAGACAAGACTTTAATAGAAATACTATGACATGGAGACAATGATGAACCAATACATTTAAAAAGTTACTGCAGTAGATTATAGGCTGTTATATTACTAACAAAGTATGTAAAATAACCTGAATGATATTATTTGATTGACAGTGTATGCCAAATATGACAGTGTGTCAAATATGACAGTATGTGACAAATATAACAGTGTGTGCCATATATGACAGTATGTGCCAAATATGACAGTGTGTGCCATATATGACAGTATGTGCCAAATATGACAGTGTGTGCCAAATATAACAGTGTGTTCCAAATATAACAGTGTGTGCCATATATGACAGTGTGTGCCAAATATGACAGTGTGCCAAATATGACAGTATGTGCCAAATATGACAGCATGTGCCAAATATAACAGTATGTTCCAAATATAACAGTGTGTGCCAAATATGACAGTGTGCCAAATATGACAGTATGTGCCAAATATGACAGCATGTGCCAAATATAACAGTGTGTGCCAAATATAACAGTATGTTCCAAATATAACAGTGTGTGCCAAATATGACAGCATGTGCCAAATATAACAGTGTGTGCCAAATATAACAGTATGTGCCAAATATGACAGCATGTGCCAAATATGACAGCATGTGCCAAATATAACAGTGTGTGCCATATATGACAGCCATATATGACAGTGTGTGCCAAATATGACAGTATGTGCCATATATGACAGCATGTGCCAAATATAACAGTGTGTGCCAAATATAACAGTATGTGCCAAATATGACAGTATGTGCCAAATATGACAGCATGTGCCAAATATAACAGTGTGTGCCAAATATGACAGTATGTGCCAAATATGACAGCATGTGCCAAATATAACAGTGTGTGCCATATATGACAGTGTGTGCCAAATATGACAGTATGTGCCATATATGACAGCATGTGCCAAATATAACAGTGTGTGCCAAATATAACAGTATGTGCCAAATATGACAGTATGTGCCAAATATGACAGCATGTGCCAAATATAACAGTGTGTGCCAAATATGACAGTATGTGCCAAATATGACAGCATGTGCCAAATATAACAGTGTGTGCCAAATATGACAGTGTGCCAAATATGACAGTGTGTGCCAAATATGACAGTATGTGACAAATATGACAGCATGTGCCAAATATAACAGTATGTGCCAAATATGACAGCATGTGCCAAATATAACAGTGTGTGCCATATATGACAGTATGTGCCAAATATAACAGTGTGTGCCATATATGACAGCATGTGCCAAATATAACAGTGTGTGCCATATATGACAGTATGTGCCAAATATAACAGTGTGTGCCATATATGACAGCATGTGCCAAATATAACAGTGTGTGCCATATATGACAGTGTGTGCCAAATATGACAGTATGTGCCAAATATGACAGCATGTGCCAAATATAACAGTGTGTGCCATATATGACAGTATGTGCCAAATATAACAGTATGTGCCAAATATGACAGCATGTGCCAAATATGACAGCGTGTGCCAAATATAACAGTGTGTGCCATATATGACAGTATGTGCCAAATATAACAGTGTGTGCCATATATGACAGTGTGACAAATATGACAGTATGTGCCAAATATGACAGTATGTGACAAATATGACAGTATGTGCCAAATATAACAGTGTGTGCCATATATGACAGTGTGTGCCAAATATGACAGTATGTGACAAATATAACAGCATGTGCCAAATATAACAGTGTGTGCCATATATGACAGTATGTGCCAAATATGACAGTGTGTGCCAAATATGACAGTGTGTGACAAATATGACAGCATGTGCCAAATATGACAGTATGTGCCAAATATGACAGCATGTGCCAAATATGACAGTATGTGACAAATATGACAGTATGTGCCAAATATGACAGTGTGCCAAATATGACAGTATGTGACAAATATGACAGTGTGCCAAATATGACAGTGTGTGCCAAATATGACAGTGTGTGACAAATATGACAGCATGTGCCAAATATGACAGTGTGCCAAATATGACAGTATGTGCCAAATATGACAGTATGTGACAAATATGACAGTATGTGCCAAATATGACAGTGTGCCAAATATGACAGTATGTGACAAATATGACAGTGTGTGCCAAATATGACAGTGTGACAAATATGACAGTATGTGCCAAATATGACAGCATGTGCCAAATATAACAGTGTGTGCCAAATATGACAGTGTGCCAAATATGACAGCATGTGCCAAATATGACAGTGTGTGCCATATATGACAGTATGTGCCAAATATGACAGTGTGCCAAATATGACAGCATGTGCCAAATATGACAGTGTGTGCCAAATATGACAGCATGTGCCAAATATAACAGTGTGTGCCATATATGACAGTATGTGCCAAATATTACAGTATGTTCCAAATATAACAGTGTGTGCCAAATATTACAGTATGTGCCAAATATGACAATGTGTGACAAATATTACAGTATGTTCCAAATATAACAGTGTGTGCCAAATATGACAGTGTGTGCCAAATATGACAATGTGTGACAAATTAAGTTATAATGATTACACAAGGAATGAATATGCAAATAATAATGATGTGGAATTTTAAATACCTGGAAATATTAAACTTGAAGTTAAATGTGAACTTTGATATTGGCTCTACAATGCCATCCAAGTTATGCACTAATTTGGTTAATCTGGATATGGAGCTTGGTATATTGTAATCATGTCCCATGTCAGTTAAAGATTTTTCATGTATGAAGACTTTCCATGTTAGCATAGGGGATAACTGGAGATATATTCATCAAGGATGAGCCTAGAGAATGGAGAGTTCTTCTGTCTTCCACAGCATCTCTCCGGAAGAAAGAACCAATCATTAGCATGTGTTATGATGTACATGGTTGGTGACATGATGAGTCTGCACTGCATGATGAGATCCTGGAAATGAAAGATGTGCAAGGTATAATGACCAATGGTGGTGAAAATTGTATACATCGTATTATGCCTGTATGTGCAGGAATACTGACTATGTGAGGTATATTACAACTACATTCAATTGCACTTCATTTTTTTCTTAAATTAACCCTTTATTTAAACATTAATACACACAAGCAGCCTGCACATATCTCACTGATATGTGCAGGCTGCTTGTTCGGGAGTGTTGTGCTAGGGAAACACAGGCAGTAAACACAGGTAGGAACGATCTTATACACCGTTGGAAAACATGATCCAGTCAAACACGGGAGCTTAATAAATTTCCAAATTACGTTTAGAAAAAAAAAAACATGTACAATCATTCCTACACTTGTTTAAACATGGACAAACACTGGCCAGACACAATTCTTAGTAAATTTACCCCATAGTGTCAATAGCCTCAAGGATACACACTTTAATGGTAGGCTTGGAAGGCAGAGGTCAAAAGGGGTATGGGATAAGTTAAAATAAAGAAGATGATGGTCAGAGAGAGGTAAAGGGATTTCATAGAGTCAGATATATCCCAACAGTGAGTGAAGATCAGATTGAGTGCTCACTCACATGGGAATGTACAGAGGTCCATTGAGAGAGACCATATGATGGTGTGAGGGCAGGAGTTTAGAGGTAGTGGGGTCAGTAGGTACATTGCTAGGAATATTGATGTCACCTAATATGAGGGAAGAAAGATCTGAAGAGAGTAAGTGGGGAGCCAGGAAACAAAGTGTTCTTAGAATTGGGAGATAGGGACAGGGGGATGATCGATGACAGTTACTCAAAGGTGAATTGGATGGAAGAGGCAAATAGAATGAACACAGGAAGGGAATTAAATGGACAGTTCTAAGTAGATAAGTTGGAAAAAGCAGCAGGGGAACAGAAGAACCCCTACATTGTCACATGCAGTATGAGAGAATTCAAGGCCACCAGAGAAGAGTGCAGTTGGAGAGGTGATATCTGATGGGGAAATCCAGGTTTCAGTTATGGCTAGGAGATTCAGGTAGTTAGAGATGAAACGGTCATGTGCGGGACCCAGTTTGTTATAGAGGGCACAGGAGAGAGGAAACAGTTAAAGGTAGAGATGTGAATGAGATTATTTGGGTTGCTGTAGTGTGGAGATGAGCATGATTTGGAGCAGGGGGATGAAGAGAGTGTTGGCATAGTGCAGGCTCCTAAGCCTGGAAGGGAAACTGCAAGTGGTGAGCAAGGAAGGAGTTTAGTGAGATGCAAGAGGAGGTGACTGGAAGAGAAGTAAGGGTGCTTGGCTTAGTGATGGGGTAGCAGAACCACGGTTGGCGAGAAGTGATTGAAAATGGAGGAACAGGAGAGAAGGGGGAGAGTACCAGAGGGGTGGATGGGAAACAGAGGAGAGGAGACAGGGGGAGGTGGAGGATGAAGAAGAGAATGAGGGGGTGAGGATAGGATTGGTATCAGGTGGTAAAAAAGGCAGTTTACCACATTGTGATCAGTGGGATGCTCTGTTTACGGTATGGTTATCACTGAGTTCTGGCTGTGTTGCTTTATACTGTTTCTATAGTATGTGCATGTAGGGGGTATTAATGAAATGGGGGTAATCATTGATATCATTTTAGTGTAAATATATTTAGATGTTGATAATTCAAATTTACAGCACCTGGGCATAGGGCGCCTATTTTTTCATCTTCACTCATCTTCATGTCAAGAGCTGGCTACTGTATGTCACTGTTTACTGGTTACAGAAAGGCCAATGTAATGAAGTCAAAGATTTTGCCTAGAACTCACTTTATTCGGGTTTGGTACAGGTTGCCGTCGCTTGGGATCCCAGCTCAGATTCCCAACGTCAGCACATAAATAGTTAATCCAAGTAAAAATGAGCCAGCACATCCATTTAAATAGTGAAAAGAGATTTTTATCCAATACCAAATAGAGAAACATCCATATCATAAAGTCTATAATGAGCATCAGGGTTTGAAGAGACTTAGAGGGGAATTCAATTAGAAGCAAAGTTTTCGCCTGTCCGATTTTTCTCTTCATTCGCCTGTTTCAGAGGCAAATTTATTCTGTGCTCGTCCCCGCTTTTCGCCTAATTTAATTGCAAAACAGGCAAAAATGGAAATAGGCGAATGCGGAACAGGCGAAAAGTACTGAAAGAATTGGGGAAATCAGTCTGTACCCCAGAAAAAGATACATTAACATAGGGAATCAATTTAGATGTGTACTAATAGCCCTAATAACACTATTTTGTGTACTTAAGTTGTGTAAATTGCTTGCTATTAGCATCTTTGTAAAAGTGGTAAAGAATGGCATAAAGCTGTATTTTTTGGTAAAAATAAGTATTCCTGTCAAATTTGGGGTACTTGAAGTGGGTGCTAGCATGTTTTTATATCTCTAAAGTGAACTTTTACAAAACGTGAAAAATCTACCTGCTACATGCACCTGCAATCCCAAAAACACCTGACCCATCCTTGCAGCCCCCCAAGAAGTCTATTTCACTACTTTTTATGTTTATCCCCCCACTTTTTCAATTTTCACCCCAAAATTACATGTCTTTTTTGGGGTGTTCTTAGATTTTTGTTCCTGTTTTTTTTTTTGCAGTAACATATTTGTATTAAACACATGATTGTTTAGACTTTCAAGTGATGACTACCCTTGGTAGCGAAAGGTATGAATCGATTCTACTTTGATCGACTAATGATTGAAAGGAATAGGGAGGAACAATAGTTCTCTTTTCAACACTTTCATAATTATGCTTGAAATTTACTTTTAAATGTTGAGAGCCATAGCCGGACATGCCTTTGTTTCTCTGATGTTTTCAAAATAGCCAAATTGTTTTAATTTTATTTATCTGATAAATAGTACTGAAAACAAGTGCCTGAGAGCTGCACAGTCACAGAAAAATAGCAAATTATCTGCAACACCCTTCAGTGCTGATGGCCTATAAAAAAGAGATGCATGTATAGTAAAATGTATACTTCTCTTCTGAGAAGAAACATTGAAATCAATACAAGAAGTCACCATGAGCCACAGCCAGTAGAAGCAGATCCATCCTTCCTCTGGACACTTCAAGTCAAGTGTATATGTCAGCAGTCACTTTCCCAAACTCTCCAGCCATGTCCCCTCCGTTCATCATGGAAGTGCTCATCTAATGCATCATGAGGGATTGCAGAAGATCCATCACACAGCTCATAGTGCTCATGGGGTACCAAGTAAACCCATTATCTTTTCAAAGCACTCTTCTTTCAACCATGGATGTGGCTATGGAAGTGGATAGTGGTCATCATCATGATAAACATTTTAGTAGCCTGGGCAGCCACAGTGGTTGGAAGAATGAGGGGGTTTTCAATGTTAATGAAAAGGAAACTATGCAACTTCTGAATGAACGACTGGCTACTTACCCAGAGATGGTCCATTCCCTGGAGCAAGAAAATGGCCACTTGAAGAAGAAGATCTGTGAGTGGTATGAGAAAAATTCTAATGCGTCATTACCTGATTTCCAACACTATTATCAGACCATTGAAGAACTCCAACATAAGGTAAATTAAATATCTGAAAATAATGAGGACTATGAGCATCCAGTTTATAGAGTTAGCATCTAGTTTCAGAGGGTGCATTGGTTCTCTCCCATTGCAATCAGTGGTGCAGAAAACCAGCTTCTTTCTTTGTTTGGAGTCACCAAACTTTGGGGTCTATTTATCAAGAAGTGAAATGTGTGGAGAAATGGACCAGTGGAGAAGTTACCCATAGCAACCAATCAGCTTTGAAGTAGCATTTATCAAGTACAGTCTATTAAATAATAGGTAGGAGCTGATTGGTTGCTTTGGGTAACTTCTCCACTGGTCCATTTCTACACACTTTTTATTGCTTGATAAATAGACCCCTTTATCTTTTGTAACCATTTTCCCTTTTGATCCTTCCCTCTTAACACTTGCACGTTTCTCTCTCTAACTTCCTCACCATTATGGGGCTAATGTCATGTTGGGCATATGCCTATGTGCTTATTATTAAATGAGGCAAATTAGTGCTGAATATGACCTCACCTTTGTCTGTATACAGAGCTGATATTTACCCCTCCTTATCTCTGTGCAGGTGGGATGGGGCAGGAAAATGGCATGCATTGCAAACACAGTCCAAGTGTAATAAGGATAAGTGCAAATGAGGCAGACCTGAACATGGGATGCATGTAGGCCTGTCAGTAACCATATCCTACAAGGGCCTGACAAC
The DNA here is from genome assembly GCA_031769625.1 of Taudactylus pleione. NCBI lineage: Eukaryota > Metazoa > Chordata > Amphibia > Anura > Myobatrachidae > Taudactylus > Taudactylus pleione. The sequence continues at coordinate 11,083,944 of JAUIMM010000154.1, forward strand.
TACCACAAATACATATCAATGATGATAACTGTAGCCAGAATAAGTGCTTCTGATTCACTGATAGAAGGTTTACTCATAATCCTTTCTTCATTGATTGTTCTTATCTGAATAATACCTGTTGTATCAAAGTGTTTGTTCTCTTTATGACATGGCTAAGTGTGAGTATATAAAAGACACACCTGACATAAATCTGGTCCATATGCCATTCGTCAGAGATTTTGTCCAAATTTGCATATAGGTGCTACAGATTTTTGGGAGAAGTATATACTGTACTTCCATCTCAGAAACAGCCCCATAGCCTTAACCCCTTCCCTGTGTGGGTTTTCTCACGTTGTGCTCGGGCCATTTCCCAGTGTTAGCACTCATCACATTCCAACATCAGTATCACAGATTATTTATGTGGTACGTACATAAATTATACCTTGATTTTGAAGGTGACTTTGTATTTTCGGAAAATACCAATAGTCTTATTACTACCTCAATTTTTGTTTTAACACGAATGGCCAAAAAACTGTTTTTATTGAAATTTCAAGAAAGAGAACCAAAAACAAACGTGATTTTTTTTCCTTCTTATAAACACTACAAAGATATACTTTGTGGTTATTGTTTTGTCAATAATCCACCTTTCCAAAATAGTAAAAAGCTAATTTCTGTGTGTAGGTTTTGAAAAAAAAAAAACTGCACTTGAAATGAAAAAACATTTTGTTTTAATTTTTGCTGTCTCAAGTTATACGCTTACTACCAGGGGTGGATTGGGCCACCGGGACAGCTGGGCCGGTGCCATGCACCCCTCTGCTGGGCCGCTGACACTGCCTGCCACATCGGCCTGCACTCACTCCCCCTGTAACTCCTCCTCTGTGTCCCTGTGCTCACTCTCCCTGTAACTCCCCCTCCATATCCCTGTCCACACCCTCTCCATAAAGCCCCCTATGTCCCTGCGCTCACTGTCCCTGTATTTTTTGCATCCAACTCAGAATCAAGCCCTATGAGGAAGGATCCCACCCCCCCTCAACAGACCCCACCCCCTCGGCAGACCCCACCTCCATGAGGGCTTCTTCCATAAATTTCCCAAGCTGGTTTTCCATCCCAATCTGCCCCTGCTTACCACTGTATGTGTAGGAAGAATATGGTAGCCCAACATGACCTATCATTTTATAAACTATACAACCTATTAAAGGGATCACTTTCTTTTTAAATAAGATAAGGGAAATATGGGCTTTAGATTCCCCCCATATGTAAGTAATTGTATTCTCTGTGTACTGTTCCAGTTATTGCCTGGTGATAACACTGAAGGGAGTTTTGCCGGGTGATCACACTAATCACCAGGCAATAATTTCTAAAGAGGGGCATATAGTTCCAAAGAGGGGGCTGCCCTTTTTCAAACAAGTATCCCCCATCTTTCTAGGTCATGGGATTGGGATTATATAAGGACTTAAAGTCCCTCTCCTCATATTTTTCACCAATTTTTTTATTTACAAAAGTCACTTTCTGATCTGCAGTCTCTCTGTATATCCGGAGGATGAGCCACCTCATCCTCCATAGCAAGGCGTTAAACCATCCCTCTCTGCAGGGGCATACCTAACAGCTGCTAGGGTATGAAACAATTTGCCAAGGTGGTAGTTAAGCCTCTCTTTCCTATGTAATATTTATTACAAATAATGGTGGCTGATGGTGTTAGGGTTAAGGTGACAGCATGTTTGACTGTTTGCCAAAGCAACTAAGCCTAATACTTCTTAAGGATTAATGTCAATAGTAGGTACTGCAGTGGTAGAGAATATTCTGTATAAAATTGCTCTTTTTAATAAACTGTTTATAACCGATTTTTGTAGCATCTGTGGAAAATGCCAAGATCGAGCTCCAGATAGACAATGCAAGACTGTCTGCCGATGACTTAAAAAACAAGTAGGTAAACAAATCTTTCTACAATCAGTTGTAGCAAGTACAGAGTAGCCTGTCAGAGTAGCCTCTAAGACGTAGATTGATGGAATATTGTATAAAGGAAAATCAGGAAAATATGTTTACATTGAATTCTAATGTTGTGAAATTGATTGTAGAAATTCTGCGGGAAAGGCACTGACAATTTTTACTACTTGCTACTCCATGCTCAGTTGAGGCATAAAAGGCTTTATTTATATAAAGTGCTGTATGCAGAGCAGTAATCATGGATGGGTTGTTTTATGCCTCACAGTTCTCAATAACTATAAAAAATTTAATAATGATATACTTACTGTAGGGGGAGTTGTATCAAACCTTCTAAAGAGGACAACCAATCAGCTTGTAGCTATCAATAGCCTATACATTCTATATATAAAATAGCTAGAAATTACTTTTCCTCTTTAGAAGATTTGATACATCTTTCCTTCAATCACATACTGTATATGATTAATGGCAACTGGTACTGAAGATAAAGCGAGTGATAATTGTTACAGTTTGGCAAATATGAGAAGTTCTATATTATAGGTATTCATCATAAATTGTTTATTCTTGTCATCCACAAAGATATGAGACGGAAGTCAGGCTAAGAAACTATGTTGAGCCGACTTGAATGGATTACGCAAAGTTCTTGAAGGATTGAACATAGAGAGAAAAGACCTGGAAATGCAATTCGAGAATTTACAGGATAAATTGCTTCAGATGAAGAAGCACCAAGAAGAGCTAATTTCATTATACAGTGAATTAGGCACACATTTTACAAGTGCTTATTCCTCTAAAGTGTTGCCTTCAATCTGGTCTCATTTCATATCCTCATGATACAGTATGTCTTGCCCAGGTCAGATTAAATAAATATTACTTTTTTAACTTAAGTACTCTAACATACTTTTCCATCATAAATGATTGTCTAACTATACAGTATGTCTTCTACCCCTGAAGGACTTAGTCTGCTTCCGCAATCAGCTGGGTGCCAGGGTCAATGTGCAAGTGGATGCTGCCCCATCTTTGGATCACAACAGGATCTTGTCAGAAGTTAGGAAGTAATATGAAAACCTGATGGATAGGAATCTCAAGGAAGTTGAGAGCATGTTTCTTGCTCGGGTAACTTGTTGACTTTCTTAATATGTAGAATTCAATCTTCTGCATGTGGCATCTGGATCTGAGCAATTTCAGTCAGTCCAAACTGAAGTTATTGATTTAAAGCACTGTTTGCAGACCTTGGAGATTGAGCTGCACAGTCAGCTGAGCATGCAATGCCATAACTTCCTTCCAAACTAATTTAATAGTTTTTATTAACATTTATTTATATGACGCCAGCATGGAATTTGATGCATAAGGTTAAATATGGAATTTGATGCATAAGGTTAAATACGAATTCAAATTAGTTCAGCCAATTTAGTGAGGAAATGTTGATTTTGGGAGCAGAAGGTTGTATGAGTATAAAGAGAGAATAAATATGCATGCTCAGTGTACTGTGTAGAATAGTGGTGATCAGGTAGAATATGCTAGGGAATATGCTAAACTTGGATTTTCAAAGATTTTTTGGAGGCTAGAGACATGGGATGGAATTCCGCAGATTGGGTCAACATGAAAAAAGTCCTGTAATTGGGAATGGGAACAAGTAATGAGGGTGAATGGGAGGCAAAGATTTTGGGCAGAACAGAGGGGTTGAGTTGGGCTATATTTTGAGATAAGTGAACATTTGTAATCTCTATCTCCCTACACATTGTTTTCATGTCTACATATTTTTTTTTTTTACCCACTGTGTATGTCTTTGTATTATATATGTCCAGTTTTCTGTGCTGTCTGGTGCTGAGGATAATTGCAGTGCATTACAAATCAATGATAATATGAGAAGTTTGTTTTATAGTTAATTCAGTGTAGTACAGACAACCAATGTAGGGACTGGCAGAGCGGAGCAGCTGTAGAAAAAAAAAAGAAGCTTTGCAAGGAAAATGGATCTGTCCACTGCATTTAAAAAAAGATTGTAGCGGCGAAAGTTTGATTAATGGAAGATGGAAATTAATATTGTAAAGGTGAGGTTTATATAATTATATTGTACTTGTAGCATCACTATATAAGCACGGTACATTTCCTGACTGGAAAACTTTGGTGCAATGTGTCAAAATGTGTATAAGTCAATGGGTAAGGTTCTTAAGTAATGGATGGAATCACATTAATCCCTACAAACAAAGGGAGAAGGGCCAAGAATTACATATATAGGATCATCCTGCATTTAATACCTATATCCTTGAAGGACTCTTGGAGTACTAAGCCTTGAAGAGAGATAAAGTGGATGAAGATGAAGTACCAACCAATCAGCTTCTAACTGTCATTTTACAGGCTGTGGGGTCTATGTACTAGGCTTTGGAGAGAGATAAAGTGGATGGAGATAAAGTACCAACCAATCAGCTCTTAAATGTCATTTTTCAAACACAGCCTGTAAAGTGACAGAAGCTAATTGTTTGGTACTTTATCTTCAACTACTTTATCTCTCCCCAAGGCTTAGTACAGTACATAGACCATTTAGTTTTGGCCAAGTGGGTTTATGAATAAATCCAGTCTGCAAGAAAACCTGAACATCTTATTGAAAAATGTCTATATTTTGACAACAGAAATCGGTTCTCGAGTGCACCTTGGCAGAGACAGAAGCAACATTCAGCTCCCAACTTGCCCAACTAAAACTCCATATTGACAATGTAGAAGAACAGTTGTCACAGATCCAATCAGATCTAGAGCGTCAAAGCCATGAGTACAAGATTATCATGGATCATACAACCCAACTGGAGATGGAGATCACCACATACAAGCGAATGCATGAAGGACAGGACATGCAGTATGTGAATTCTTAATTATATCATACAGTATATATCAATAATAGTAGTATGATATCATTATCTGTCTATCTATCTATCTATCTATCTATCTATCTATCTACTAGATAGATATCTGCTAAAGAAAGTCTGTCATTCAATATGTTCCTTAGTTCAACAAGCAATTTCAGACAGATATTCTAGTTTAGTTATCAGAATTTAATGCAATAAGATATAGTACCTACTATAATATTATTAATTAGGCAACTCAAATTTTTGAATGAGGTTACAAATAAATAAGTAAATTTAGGTATGGTAAAACAGTTTCCAATATGGTAGCATTTTACACCCAGTTGTGTTCTTGAAATCCCCACCTCTAGACTTTACAGTGTCTAACTATTTGGACAGCTTAAGGCTACAAATCACTTACTTAGACATGATGCAATCTTGATTACTGTTTTATTAGTATTTCAAAATTAAATTCATATTCCCCAGTAAATAATACGATGAGTTGTAAATTAATTTAATTACCTTTCCTGCTGTCCATTATTATTAATGTTTATAAAAATTGTAAACATACTGTATATACTTTCTGCAGTATTCCTGAACATCGCCATTGTAACAAGGCCAGCAAGGAAAGTAAGTATTACAGTCATATAGTATTATAATTAACAAATGGAGTGCTTGATGTTGTAAGCAATTGAAAAAGAACTTACATAATGAGCTCCAACAATTGAATAATTGACAGATGAACATTTCTTGAAAGTATTTCAATTAAATTGATGTCTCACATAAACATACATTGACATGGTTTGCAACAAATGAGAAAGAAAGTTTATAATTATGATATTTTACAGTGTATTCTGAATAATACGACAATGTATATTTGCAACTTTCAGGAGGCTTTAATGTTAGACTAGGCAATGATATACATTAAGAAAAAAAAGTGGATTAGGGTTGCATTGAACAAACACAAATTATTATTGATAAAGTATTTATCATCAGATATTTATATAGCACAGGCATATTCTGCTTTACAGAGAATATTTGGCCACTCATATCAGTGGAGCTTACAATCTATTTTCTCTACCACATGCATGCATACACAGCCATTTAACCTAAAAATATATTTTTGGATTGTGGAAGGAAACCGAAGCACCCAGAGGAAACCCAGGCAGAAGAAACCCTTGCTTCTGATAGCCCTCTTTTGGGTGATATATGCAGAAAAATGGCAGCAACACTGGATATCACAAATGCTCATGCATTGTGCCAGAGCCTTTGCGATCTTCTACATACTGTATGCTCCATATCTTTGAAAATATCTGCCAGTAATAGGTATAGGGTGGCTTCTGCATTGAGCTGAGGAAAGGAGGATGTATAGAGAGGCCTTGCATGGGCTTCATGGCCATTAATATGCCTCTGTAGTATGCTAATAAGCTATTATGGAATTTGCACACCACAAATATGTAGAAGAGTACTGGTTACCAAACACTATGCTATAAGGTTGAGGATACCACAGACAGGTCTAAGAGAAAGATTGTGCCTGATATGTTCTCTTTGCAGTATCTCACAGCAACTCAAAGCAGTTTGTCAGTTCCCATGAGTCTGAGCATGGATAAGGAGTCCAGCAAAGCAAGGAACATGGTCAAAAAAACAAATTATGCTTATAAAAATTATTATACAGATACCAATGAAGAATTTGACCATAAGTGATCCATCACTGACTGGAAGAAGATGGCCTTCATTTTTTTTCGTTTCTTTGTGGAATATCTATAATCATGTGTAATAGCGTTAATGAAAATATACTGTATTACTATCACTGGTCACTTTGTATTGGTGGTTTGGGGCAGAAGTGAGCAGTGGTCACAGGTAAAACATCCACTCTTTAAATGCATGCAATCACCTGCAGTGTTCTGGCTAATCTCTTATTATATTCTTACTTTTTTTAAATTATAGTTCTTACACATGAAATATACTTTATGGGCTGTATGGCGCCATTTTGTCACCATGTTGTTCTCAGTTACATCCTACTGAGATAAAACTCACAGACAGGTTTAGTTAAAGCATCTACATCAATAGTGGGAAAAATAATTGTTTAAAATGCTATTGTCATCTATGGACAGTAAAGGCGTCCATTTTGTGGGCTGGACCAAAACTGAAAATGCAGCAACAAGCACTGTTGAGATCACTAGGACAAAAGACAGAATAGAGCATTGAACAGCAGCCTGCATTATCATGACTATTGGTCCAGCTCACAAAAATGCTGCCTCCATTGGGTTGATGGCAAGTGTATTTTAAGGTATGTAAAATCCAAACAATGTTAAAGACTGTCAAATCTAGTCAGTTCACTTTGAGTTTTATTATAGTAGACTTATTCCTGTATCTGTACCATTTATATTATATGAAAAAATATAATTTAGCTCCCACTTCTCCCATTATGGAAGTCACTACAGAACCCCAAGTGTTCATGGAGGATCTGGTGGGAAAGGAATATCTATTTCCAAACACACATCACTAGGTCATGGATGTGGCTTGGGAAGTGTGCACAATCACAGTAGTCATTATAGTGGCTTTGGAGGTCACAGTGGTTGGAAGCATGAAGACTCTGAGTTCTATTTTAGTAGACTTATTCCTGTATTTGTACCATTTATATTAAATGAAAAAATCTAATTGACTTTTTTTTATCATGTGTAACAATCCCTCAATTATTTCACATACTTGCCTTATGATGTGGTCTATAAATTTAGATAAAAAACATTACCATCCATCCATTACTTGTTTTATCTTTTGCATTTATATATTTTTCCGATATATTGCATGCTGTGCACCCTTCTAGCACTTCATGAATAAAATATTTTTGTGCTTCCTGCAAATTGTTGTACATTATTTATTGTATAATGTTCTTTGATTTGTGCAAAATAAGAGGGTAAAACTAACACCCAAATTCAAACACACTATATAGTTCAGATCAAGACTGTATACTTCATTCCAAACATAATATATAATAAACGAGTACTATTTTATAGAAAACTTTACTTTGGTACTCAGAATTTGCACAGTTTTTATTATATACTTACTTTTTAAAGATCTTAAAATAATCAAATCCTACTTGGACACTTCTGTGTAAAGGTTTTACTTATTGTATATTTTCACAATAGCATTCCATTGCTGAGAAACAGTCCTGCTAACAAATAAACTGCATCACCCTTTTGTGGGTCATCATTGCAGGATAGAGCTCTGAAGAATAATAGAAGGCCAATGCAGTCTAGACACACATACTGAATTAAGAATAAACTCCTTTAAATAAACTTAATGTAGACAAATGAATAAGTCCAGAATGATATAAACAGTATTTTGATTAATAAAATCATAAATTTAAATGAATAAATGTACTTAAAAAGTCAAGAATGTAGAACTTGACTTAAAACTTCATTATGATGTTGTAGTACAATTATTAATAAAATTGTAAATAGTTAATTAACTTCCCACAAAGAACCTTGATCTGCTTGAACAAATTATACACTACTAACCAGCATAAGACCCATAGATGTTGAAAATTACAATATGTTCCAAATAGTAGGGAATAACTTCACACATGTACACATGGTTTGTGGCTTTTGGTCAAAATGACTGACATTTTCATGTTGTGATAAAATCTGATATAATTAGTATTTGAGCCAGCATGATGGGAAACCAAGTTGGCCGACAGCTCTCATCATTCTGCATGTGAGGTTATCTTTTGATCTATTAGTGGTGGCGGGAAGGCTGTAGCCAGATTTCCATTGTGCTCAGATTGTTTGCTACAGACCTAGACTGACCACATCTGTTGAATATAACTGTCCACATTGGGGATGTCAATTGGACAGTACAACTGGACTGAAATTGTGTTGTCAGTTTTACAGTACATTCAGACTGGTCCTTGGGTTCCTCATCCATTTTTATTACATACATAATATTGTCATAAAATGTTCTGTTTCTAAGAAATAAAAAAGTCTTCCTGAACATCAATAACTATTTACAAGTGTTTCATGTATCCATAATGCTGACTTTCAATCTTTTTGTGTTAGCCCCATAGGTGTGGCTTATATTACTCTGTTGTATAGCATTGCAATAAACTTGTTACAACTTCAACTTTCCTATGATCTTTCTTAAGCAATCACACAAATGTCCCTAATATAAATTACATCAACAACTAAATTAAACAAAATAAGATGCTTATGAATTTCTCATATAAATAGTTTTGAATTTTGTAACGCCCCCTGTACTCACTATAAAAAGACACACATGGAGTCAAGTCACTTGCACCTGACTGATTTAAGAGACTATTGTGCAGTCTGTTTGTAGATTATCATCATGAGCCACTGCATAAAATCAAACCATTCTTCTACTGGATCTATGAAGGGAATCAGCCATAAGATTTCCAGCCATATCTCAACTGGTCACCACAAGGTCCATCATGTTGATTCACCTAAAGTCACCTATCATGGTCAATCTCATGGTTCTCTTCATGGAGGATTCCATAAAGGACATCATGGAAGCTCCCACTTCTCCCATTATGGAAGTCACTACAGAACCCCAAGTGTTCATGGAGGATCTGGTGGGAAAGGAATCTCTATTTCCAAAAACACATCACTAGGTCATGGATGTGGCTTTGGAAGTGTGAACAGTCACAGTAGTCATTATAGTGGCTTTGGAGGTCACAGTGGTTGGAAGTGTGAAGGCCTCTTCAATGTCAATGAAAAGGAAACCATGCAACATCTGAATGACCGGTTGGCTTCCTATCTGGAGAAGGTTCGATCTTTAGAACATGAAAATGCAAAGCTGGAGAGGAACATCCGAGAGTGGTATGACAGAAACCAGCCCAGCACTTTCCCTGATTTCAGCTGTTACTTTAGGACCATTCAGGATCTTCAAGGCCAGGTAAGGAAAATAATGGATGTGGTATACTATTTAGACCTTTAAAATATAGACAATGATAATATACTGTAGACACCATAATGTTGTACATTACTGTATGTAGACAATGAGAATTTCAATATGAACTATATGTCAACATTCACTATGTACTGTAGACAGTCAAAGTATTGACAGGGACATAATATAGACATGGACATAATGTATGCAATTTTATATAGACTGTATAAAATGTTGACAGGGTCAAAATGTCGACAGTTAAAATATAGACACAGTCAAAATGTTGACAGTTAAAAAATAGACAATCAAGGTCAACACCAAAATTTTGATATTAATTTAATACAAGATTATGGGTTTAGTTATGAAAGATACCAATAGGATTTTAATATGGCATAAGTTCTATAATATTTACAGTTTATTAAATTTAAGTAGCAAAAATCAAACAAACAATGGGCAATATTCAATTGTTTTTGCGGTCCGGATCTCCCGTCTAAAGTCACAGGAGGTCGCTGGGCGCTATTCAATTGATGCTCATTTTCGCACTGATCACGTGTATTGTGGTCGGGTTTAGCCACGTAAAACGGCTACCTACCTACCTACCTGCTGGATGCGATCGTGAAAAGTGCTGTTTGAGCGCCCAAACAGGTCACTTTTTGACCATTTCAGCTCGCACCCCCTGGAGCTGCGAGCTGAAATGGTGCGCTGGCAGCTGATCGCACCCGACAGGAGCAACAGTTGAATAGCTCCTGTCGGACATGCGTAAGGGGGCGAAACAGTTGAATACTGCCCAATATACTGCAGTGTTATCATTCGTAAGTAAACTCATAAACGTGTATAATCGCAAAATCACTATAAGGGTAAACTTCTCTTTTATTGTTTTAATGCAAACAAGATGCATAACAGTGCATATTTTTCAGGTTTTCACCCCTTTATATCACAATTGAAAAAACTATATCACCTAGGCAAATTTTAATATGTGTCTGCCAGTAATATATAAATGTTTACATGAGGAATGACATCTTGATGAAGACATGCACTGATAGTGATGCTTATTACTATTAATCATGGATATAATTGCAAAACAATTACTATATGCTATTATCATATCAACAGACTAAAGGTAGTGATAGCAGATAGTGGAATGACAGTAGGATTACAACATTGGAATCGTACAATCATTCCTCTTCCCCTGCAGTGCCTACACTGAATGATATGTCGTACAGTGCAGGCACCTAGGGGCGCCGAGCGGGTACATATTACCCGGGTCTGGGCTTCCTCAGGGGCCAGACGGGGGCCCGTTCCGACGCCGCCCCCCCTCCCTCACAGCAGCCCAGCACATGGCGTGTGCTGAACTGCAGTGTGAGACTGGTCATGGCTGCTGGGCAACAGCCACAGCAGTCTTGTATGCCTGTGTGGGGAAGCGATCACACTGATCGTGCCCCCCCATTACTTTGCGCTGGGCTGAGGGGATTCAGAGTGCCCCCCTCGCCAGCGCGCAGCGCCGCTTAGCGGCGCTTACAATCTTTTTTTCCCCGAAGGGGGCGTGGCCACGCCTTCAGCGATTAGGCCACGCCCCCTTACCCGGGCCCGCTGTGGCTCTTGGCGGGCCTGCAGGCACCCTCCTTCATCCCTGAACATGGACAATCTGGCGTTATCGGCAGATTGACCAGCATGTTCAAGCAATGATTGATAACGAAACCGACCAACTGGAACGTGCATCGCAGGTCGTTTTCGTCATATTCATGTCTGATTCATGCACGATTAATGAGCAATTGAATGATAATGATATCATTATCGTTCAATCGCTCATTTTAATCAGCAAGTGGATACGCAGCTTAAGGGCCTGATTCAGATATGGACGCAGCTGCTAGTTAGGTGTGAATCTGTGTACAAAAACACCCACCTCCAAAAAACATAGAGGCACCCACCGCAGCCATCAAACAAAGGAACGCAGCTGTGTACAGCATCACAGTCTATACGCAGGGTCACCGATTGTTGAAGTTTTGAGTAATCTCATGGTCACTCAGCACAGCCTGCAAGAGTGAGTCTCTTGAGCCACAAACAGTGCATATAGGATGGCAGAAGCCTCAACATGAAATACATGTTCACTTTATTTGATAAAGATAAAATAACAAACTGGCCATAGTATTTTCAATTTAAGGCCAAGTCCTGTACTATTTACTTATTATTATAGTTTTCGCCCTGACACAGTTCAGATGTGACCTGACATATATTGATGTCATAAATTTCACTCCTGTGAGACCACATACGGCACTGTTTAATGCAGTTTGTATGCTTTCTGTATGTTTATCTTATTGTCCACTAAATAACTAAAAGACAGCTTTTTTTTTTTTTAAATGGTCAGGCAAAAATAGTATTATTTTGGGGGCTGTTATATAACATGTGAGGCCAGCCAATCATACCCCAGAGAGGAATTTAACAGAACTTTGCAAAGTTTGCAAGAATAAAAAAAAGTATGTTACTGACTGTGCTCTTCATATATTTGGAAACATGCAAAAAAAAAAATATACTTAACTCAAGGTTGCCAACATAATTAGCAGGTCTGGGTGATACTGTGCAAACATGGGGCCATGCCCACTCTGAAAAATAAATGAATAATACTATGTGCACTGCCATGAAATATGGAGCATACCACAAAGGGGGCATTTCTTCTCCTCCACAGCTTTCTGGAGCCCCTGCCAGGCCCATCAGACAAGCCCAGGCATGGGTAATATGTACTTGCCCCTCTATCAGCAGCTTTGACATTACTAATACTGTATACTGTAGTAAACTGGATGTTCAATTTCTCTTATTTTTTAACCGATATTTTGTTCTTCTTTTATTTATCTTTTTTCCCCAGATTTCTTCAGCTACTTTAGAAAATACAAGGATTGTGCTACAGATAGACAATGCCAGACTGGCTGCTGATGACTTCAAAAACAAGTATATTCTATAAATTTCAATGCAGTTCATTAAGTAATATTAAATAATATTAAATAACAATACAATAGCATTCTTTATTAATTGATTGATATTATAAAAAATAATTTACAAATAGTATAATTGGTAAAAAAAAAACATCAATACCGAAATTTTCAGCTTCAGTTGATTTATTTTATTAATTTTATTATTTTTTCCTTATTCCCTGAGACATGAGATGGAGCTCCAACTTAGAAACAATGCGGAGTCTGACGTAAATGGCCTGCATCGCGTGTTGGAAGAACTGAACAAGGAGAGGTGTGACCTGGAGATGCAAGTCCAGAACCTCCAGGAGGAACTTCTGCAGATGAAGAGGAACCATGAGGAGGTAATAGCTCCTGAATTGTGATATAATCAAGATATTATCAATTAGAGTACATCATATGTAAAGATCTCACAAAACATTGGGCAAATGTATCAAACCTTCTAATGAGTGGAGAAGAGGACAAGTGGAGAAGTTGCTCAACCAATCAACTTGTGGCTATAATTTATCAAGTACATTCTTTAAAATCACTAGAAAATGAACAGGTTTTGCGCTAATTTGATAAATGTAAAATTTATATAATAATGCTATTCAATGCTATTACCATATATGGCAGAACCAAGTAAGATTAAGATGCCAGAATAGTTTTAAATATATTTATAATAATATAGTTATATAATTCAGAATAAAACATAAATGCATACATCTTCAGGTGTATTATACACTATAACATGCTAAAAAATCTGCACAATTATATGTATAGGTGGGTGCGTCCAATAGCCGGTTCTTTTCCTCAATACAATGTTAATGGTGCAAAGTATGTCACTTTAAGATCTCACCACATTAGACTGTAAAGGTAAGGTTGGTTGAGTGTCCACTCCTCTGTTTAATAAGCTCCAGTTCAGGTGTATTTGGAGCCCCATCGAGCTAAGGTGTGCAAGTGGTTCTCCTGGGCAACTGCAAAACCCGTTCATTTTCTAGTGATTGGCTTTGTTGTTTTTTGTGAACTTACACAGGTTCACAGGTGGGTTTGCAGCTTTATAAAATTAATTTATGCAGTAAATATATTGGTATACATTATTTTAAGTATTAGCGCCCTGCTAATTAGTGTGTTACATTGCATTCTATAAAATGATAGGTAGAAGCTGACTGGTTGGTTTGGGCAACTATTCAACTTGCCCGCTTCTTCACTCTTTCAACGTTTTGGTACATCTACAAAAAATGACAGCTCATCTAGAAAAATTATATCTTAAACAAGCCAGAATAATAAGCAGTGTAGTCTTGATAGCGGCATTAAAAAAAAAATCCTGATCTCGACTTTATTTTTATTTTTTTGTAGGAAGTGAACTCTTTACGCACTCAGTTGGGAGCCAGAGTAAATGTGGAAATGAATGCTGCTCCATCAGTAGATCTGAACAGAGCTTTGGCAGAGATCCGAGAACAATATGAAAACCTGATGGAAAGGAACATGAGGGATGCGGAGAACATGTTCCTTCAAAGGGTATTGAAATGCTTTCATTTTGCTTAAAAAAATTGGGTAAAGATGACTATTTTTCAAACATAAAAGTATATGAAACGCTGAGATGTAAATGATACATCAAATCTATATATTTTTTATGTAAAGTTAACATTTCATTTAAAACAGAACAATTAAAATAGAGGAAGTAATCTGAGACCTTTCTTTCTCTTATTAAGTTCATAACTTAATGCTGTAATACACAAATAGTCATTAATAAGTTGATAGTAGCACAGTCACTCAAGTCTCCATGTATCATTTGTGAAATGCCTCAGAGTGAAGAGTTGAACCGTCAGGTTGCATCTGGCTCTGAACAACTCCAGTCAGTCCAAACTGAGGTGATTGAACTTAGACGTAACATCCAGGCCCTAGAGATTGAGCTACAAAGCCAACTGAGCATGGTAGGTATTACTTAACTGCTATAGCAATATCATACTAACACAAGGACACACCAAATGTAATGCTGTATAATTAATATTTCCATAGAAATCAGCACTGGAGGGCACTTTGGCCGAGACAGAAGGATATTTTGGTTCCCAGCTTGCTCAATTACAGAGTCTGATCAACAATCTAGAGTCTGAGTTGACGAGGATACGTGCTGACCTAGAACGACAGAATCATGAGTACAAGATACTAATGGACCAGAAGACACATCTGGAAATGGAGATTTCTACATACAAGCGTCTACTTGAGGGTCATGATATCCAGTATGTAATAATAAAAAATTTAAAAAGACTTTACTTATGGCCATTTGAGATTACCTTAATCATTGATCTGTAAAATGATTGCAGGGATTTTTATTTTACTTAACATTAGTTCTAAATATATGGTAGTTGATGTTATACAATAAAAATCCACATAAATGAATAGTTATAGTACATTTCTGTATTTGTTTACCTTAAGGCGTCTCTGTTCTCCTAATTATTTTGTTCTGTTTTCTTCAGTGTTTCTGGACATCATTTCACTAACACCAAAGAAGGTACATTTTTAAAAATATATGTATATCTTGTGGCAGAGTTTAAATAAAATTTCTGCTAGTTTGTTTTAATACCTACAGATATAAAATCTACTATCAATATATATATATATATATATATATATATATATTAATAATAATACTTTTTGAGGCTATACATTTAACAGTTGTAATTGTATGTTTATACTACAGGTGAGAAAATATGAATAGCATTAATTAATTGTTAATGACATAAGCAAGACTATCTAGTGTGTAAGGGGTGGGCTGTAAAACTACACATCCCTGCATGCCTTGACACATTTTTGCAATTTGGCCATTTTAAAACTGTTGCAGGGCATTCTGGTATGTGTAGTTCAACTGCAACTGGAGGGACGCTTATTGCCCACCCCTGCGTGACTAGTCCCTAACTAGACACATACTTAAGAAATCACTGCTTCCGATATTCTAGGACTTAATTAATTCAAGATACCTAAGGTAGTGTTAACTCTTAATACAGACCTAGCTCTATCTTTGTAGATTTTATAAATAGCCAGTGAGAAAGGCTAAAAACAAAAGGTATTGAAATACATTTCCTTGGCTAAGCTGTCATCTAAGTTAGTATACTGTCATTTAAGCTGTTATACACATTATGATACTGCTCATTTAAAGCTGCATTAATACCTAGCCCAGTGTTTCCCAAACTCATTTCTTAAGGCATCTTAATAGTCCAGATTTTAAGTTCATCTTTGTTTGAGCACATGTAACTTAATTAGTACCTCAGTCATTTTCACTAAATCACTTGTGCTAAAACATGTATATGCTTAAAACCTAGACTGTAAGGGAGCTTTGAGGGCAGAGTCTGCCAATCTCTAGTCTAGTCTCTACTCCCTCGAACTTCCCAGATGTTCTCCTTTATTCTCAATGCACTAGACAAAAGAATGGGTAGAAGGAGAGAGGAAGTGTGAGCCAGTTTATCACAACCTGCAATTGAGAGTTGGCTTTCAATGAGAATTCCCGTTCAAACCCACCCATTACAGAACCAGCAGAGTCCTAGGAAAAATGACTGTCTCTGGGTGTCTGGGTCGCCTTAGGAAAATTTTGGGAGATGTATCAAACTTTCTAAAAAGTGGAGAAGTGGACAAGTAGAGAAGTTTGTCATGGCAATCAATCAGTTTCTAGCTAGCATTTATCAAGTATAAATTAATAGATATAATCTGATTGGTTGCTATGGATGACTTTGCCACTAGTTTGTCATGCCGCTTAACATTGCAACAATTCTATATTTGTAAATGATATCTTTGTGCATTTTTCTTTCTTTTCCATACAGTGTCTCCCCACTCTGTGAAAATTCTCCACACTCCAGAGTACATCCACCACACCAAGTGCTAGTAACTCCAATATGAAGGGATTTACAAGATAATTATGAACATGTCTTGCGGTGATGACTGAATTAATCTTATTTTTCCTGGGTTTTTATGTTTCCTTTCTAAACAAACTTATGGGTCCTTTACTTCAATAAAAATCTTTCTTTCTCATGCACAAACAGGGGTTGTGATCAATTATTTTTTATGATTAATACTATACACATATATTATATGAGATTAGTAATGAAGTAAGTAACTGGAAGGCATACAATTGATACTTATATGTAACAATAATATCAGCATGTACTGAAACACTTATGCTACAATGTTTCTACGTAAATATTTTTATCAGTAATGAAAGGAGTACAGTATAAGGCTCTAGACACACTTGGCGATATATCGCTTGTTATATCGAGATTGCATCGGCGAATGTGTACACCCCATATGTCTGTGAACAACATTGTTCACACACATATCAGTTCAGCCCTGCAGCACAGTCAATGCTGGCTGTGTGTATGGACAACCCACCGACCACCTGTATACTTGCTACAGGAACCACCGACACTGACATCTCAACTAGGGCCCTCATTCAGAGCCGCTCGTTAGCGGCAGTACGCTCGTTCCGAGCGATGTTCACACATCTGCGCATGCGTACGGTTTTTAGTACGCATGCGCGAACCAGTCAGTGCGGCAAAAAATCGTTTGTACACTATATAGCGAGTGCCTGCTATTTTGAGTGACAGAATGAGGCGTATGTGGGTGGTAACAGGGGAAGGTGCTTGAAAACGGGGGAGTGGAATTCGAACGCAGGCGTGCTTAAAGGTCAAAACGGGCATTTTAAGGGTGTGCATAATTAATCCAGCAGCGTCATTGACCACGTCACTTGGTTTTTTTAAACTCAGAACTGCTCGCAAAATAGCGGTTGAAAAAACCAACCACAAGAATAGCGAGCAGTTCATACGCTGTACGATGTACTCGATTAATCAAATAAATAGCGGACATGACGTATGGTGCGAGCGGCCAGGGGGCGTTTTTATCAAATAAACGAGCGTATGTTTTGCTCGCTCGTTCAGACTTAGAGGTGTGAACAGACTGCAATTTGCGAACGGATCATTTGAATAGCCACCCCTTGTTTTTGAACGAACGACCGCAAATAGCGAACGGCTCTGAATGAGGGCCTAGGTGAGCAAATTTAAATGCCTACCCAATTGTGATGACAGCCCAGACACATTGAGAGGTCGATTGGTAAGTGTGTAAAGCTCTACGATTGGCTAGTCTGATGACGGATCGGTCTGCTGACCGATCCATCATCAAAGTGTGCACTCATTTTAAGTATAGAGCAAACCACTGATATCAATCTGGTGCATCAGGATTCCTATAACGGGCAACAGATTTATGCCATCTTCACTTTCACTGAACGCTACATTTTTTTAAATTTTAATTTCCAAATTATGTTTATTAGTTTTGTTGAGATTTTGTTAGAAAATTGCCTAAATTAAAGTTGTCCCTAACCTATTGACTTGTGAGCTTGAAATGTCAGCTGTCATATATCAAGTCAGTTTGTAAAGGTAGTAATCATAACTATTAAAATCTCATACTGTAGTTCTGTTTTTAAGCATAAAGGATCAGCAAAATTAATTACATTGTTTTCAGATCACCTCATTAACAATAACAATTGGATGATATAAATGAAAAAAAAATAATAAATAAACTAATTCAGGAGCTAAAATTATAATAAAAAAATTAATGGATATGATGAACTCCTATTACAAAAAAAGCTTATATATAAAATTACACAATTTAATAACAATGTATATTAATCAATAGCAATGTTCATACATTCTACATATAAGTAACATTAAAGCCACAGAAAGAATGCAAAAGCAAACACATAAGTGAATATTTTTTTTTTTAAAAGCTCATGTAGCGTGCCTCTTTCAATAAAAAAAACACACTCTTGGCATATATTAGGCAGTACTTATAGATGTATATAATCATCCATGTATTGGGAATCAATATATAACAAAACTTCCAATTGCCCTTATGGACTGAGAGGCATAATGCCGTTTATACAGCCGCTTACCAGCGCTTTATCTCGACCTACTCCTGGGTCCAGGTTTCGCCAACAGCAGTGTTCCTTACCCATGTGGGGAAATGTATTTTAGGCTTTGCTGTATTAATCCCGCTGTGGGGGAGTGAGTGTGTGGCTCTTGTTTTGCGGCTCCTGTGTGTAGATGACAAAGCTGGTGAAGATAGTAGTTTAGCCTAGGACAACTCCTCCATAAAGTCCAATATCTAGGGATCTTTCTGCCAAGTCTCTGCCGGTGTGGAATTAGCCTAACATGTTTCTCCGCTGTCCTTATTAGCGGTTTCCTCAGAGGCCGTATAAATGGCATTATACCTCTCAGTCCATAAGGGCAATTGGAAATTTTGTTATATATTGATTCCCAATACATGGATGATTATATACATCTAAAATAACTGCCTAATATATGCCAAGAGTGTGGTTTTTTAATTGAAAGAGGCACGCTATGTGAGCTTCTTTTTAATATTCACTTATGTGTTAGTTTTTGCATTCTTTCTGTGGCTTTAATATTGTTTATATGTAGAATGTATGAACATTGCTATTGATTTATATACATTGTTATTAAATTGTGTCATTTTATATGTAAGCGCTCTTTTGTATAATATTAATTATTATAACTATTTAATAAATGAAAAAATGCAGAATAAACCTTCCGTTAGGAATGTGCATTTGTGGATAGAAAACTGACAAAGTGAATAAAGGTTTTCCAAAATGGAATGAAAAATATGTATAATAACTTATAAGTGAAATATATGAGTTGTATATACAAGTCAGGTGCATAAATATCGGGACATTGACAGAATTTTCATATTTTGGCCTCTATTCACCACCACAATGGCTTTGAAATGAAACAAACAAGATGTGCTTTAATTACAGACTTTCAGATTTAATTTGAGGGTAATTACATCCAAATCAGGTGAACGGTGTAGGAATTACAACAGTTTCTATATGTGCCTCCCACTATTTAAGGGGCCAAAAGTAATGGGACAAACTAAACAATCCTAAATCAAACTTTCACTTTTTAATACTTTGTTGCAAATCCTTTGCAGGCAATTACAGCCTGAAGTCTGGAACGCATAGACATCACCAGACGCTGGGTTTCATCCCTGGTGATGCTCTGCCAGGCCTCTACTGCAAATGTCTTCAGTTCCTGCTTGTTCTTGGGGCATTTTCCCTTCAGTTTTGTCTTCATCAAGTGAAATGCATGCTCAATAGGATTCAGGTCAGGGAATTGACTTGGCCATTGCATAACATTCCACTTTTTAGCCTTAAAAAACTCTTTGGTTGCTTTTGCAGTATGCTTCGGGTCATTGTCCATCTGCACTGTGAAGCGCCATCCAATGAGTTCTGAAGCATTTGACTGAATATGAGCATATAATATTGTCCGAAACACTTCAGAATTCATTCTGCTGCTTTTGTCAGCAGTCACATCATCAATAAATACAGGGGAACCAGTTCCATTGGCAGCCATACATGCCCACGCCATGACACTACCACCACCATGCTTCACTGATGAGGTGGTATGTTTTGGATCATGAGCAGTTCCTTTCCTTCTCCATACTCTTCTCTTCCCATCACTCTGGTACAAGTTGATCTTTGTCTCATCTGTCCATAGGATGTTGTTCCAGAACTGTAATGGCTTTTTTAGATGTTGTTTGGCAAACTCTAATCTGCTCTTCCTGTTTTTGTGGCTCACCAATGGTTTACATCTTGTGGTGAACCCTCTATATTCACTCTTGTGAAGTCTTCTCTTTATTGTTGACTTTGACACATATACACCTACCTCCTGGAGAGTGTTCTTGATTTGGCCAACTGTTGTGAAGAAGTTTTTCTTTACCAGGGAAATAATTCTTCTGTCATCCACCACAGTTGTTTTCCGTGGTCTTCTGGGTCTTTTGGTGTTGCTGAGCTGTCTGGTGCATTCTTTCTTTTTAAGAATGTTCCAAACAGTTGATTTGGCCACACCTAATGTTTTTGCTATCTCTCTGATGTCTTTGTTTTGATTTTTCAGCCTAATGACGGTTTACCTTCACTGATAGTGACAGCTCTTTGGATCTCATATTGAGAGTCGACAGCAACTGATTCCAAATGCAAATGTCACACCTAGAATCAACTCCAGACCTTTTACCTGCTTAATTGATAATGAAATAACGAGGGAATAGCCCACACCTGTGCATGAAATAGCTTTTGAGTTGATAGTCCCATTACTTTTGGCCCCTTAAAAAGTGGGAGGCACATATAGAAACTGTTGTAATTCCTACCCCGTTCACCTGATTTGGATGTAATTACCCTCAAATTAAATCTGAAAGTCTGCAGTTAAAGCACATCTTGTTTGTTTCATTTCAAAGCCATTGTGGTGGTGAATAGAGGCCAAAATATGAAAATTCTGTCAATGTCCCAATATTTATGCACCTGACTGTAATTGTGTTTATGGCCTAATGTGAGGCAGGGACTGATGTAAATGGACAAATATTCTCTGTAAAGTGCTGCGGAATATGTACGCTATATAAATGGCCAAGTATTCTCTGTAAAGTGCTGCTGAATATGTACACTATATAAATTTCTGGTAATAAATAAATAAATATCTCAAGCAAAATGATTATAGATGTTATACTCAGATCATATTAAATGTAGATAAAACATACATGTATAGTATGCAGCAATAATAAATTAAAATAGATATAAATGTTGCTGGTGATAAAGGATTTATATGCAATAGTAAGTGGGCTACTACAACCATGAGAACATGTGAGTATTTTGCATTATACTGTATGAAGCACATTGTTGCCTCTCATCCTGTATTTGCTCTTAGGGGTCAATCCAATTAGGTGTGAATTGCGAGGTGCAAGTTGTGAGTTGCTATTTTCTATTCAAATTAGCATAGCAAATTATTTTGCAATCCAATTAGCAACTCGCACTGGATAAGTCAGACTGAATTCACATTATTCCATTCGCAACTCCCTGAGTGTGAGAGATGGTTTTATCTTAAGGTTAAAATGTCAGGACACTGTGCTGAACCCCTTTCACATCCCCTAATGACTAATTAGGCAATTGGAAGTTTCCAATTAGATTAATTAGTCCAATAATTACATGTCATTTTTGAGAGTAAAAAAAGTCCTCAAATACCTTAAAATAATTTTTTTTTAGTTTAGCCACCACAAATTCAATTACAATATTTTTTTAATTGAAAATATTTTTTTTAAATAATTTTTCAGGGTGCCCTCAAAGTACCCCCAAATCACCTTTTTTCCTACTTTCTTTTGCATTTTTCATTTAATTTGTTTGAGATTAAACGAAAAAAGTTTGCTTTATATAATTTTTTAACATTTTTTAAAGAAAGTACAAATCAGCCATTTGACACCATTTAAACACCTACAGTACCTTCCTAATGTCCACATACAGTTTTCTATACAGTCCTGCTAACGAAATTATAAATTTTGGGGGTCTACGATGGTCTCCCCACTTTTTCATGCATTTCTCACATCTCATTTGGCAGTCAGTTTGCAAACCTCCGCTTTGGGTACTTCGAATAGGCATTTTTATTTGGATTGGAGAGTTCATGGGAGCACGCATTCATGCGAAGTCTGTGAGTTTTAAGAAACAAACTCGCTACTCGCAATTTGCTCCTAATTAGATTGACACCATAGTGGAGATAAGATGTTCCAAAAAAAATAAAAAATAAATAAATAATTTGGAATAATAGTGTAGTTACTTACAAGTAAACAAACAATTGTATTGTGGGTGGATTTGTGCAGATCGTGCATTCTTTATTTATTTATTAACTGTGAATACGTATATTAAACTCATCTGTTTGATACAAACCATGCACATTTCCTGATTTAAAAGCTTGTAATTAATATTTGCAAAAAGATCACACACCAAAAAAAAAAAATAGGAGACATTGTGAACAAATGACAATTTTATAAAGTGGTAAAGTTACAGACAAATTGGTACATACATGTGCTTAGTAGTCAGATGAATTTTACATTGTTTAAACAATCAAATGACTGTTAACAGATTTCCATAAAATAATTTAACTCCTTCAGTTACTTCCTTGCTTCCCCATCTACAAAACAGCTAATAAGTTATACATATTTAAATCTACCCTAAGCAGTGGCAAATAATAAGTTAATGCAAGGCTGGATTAAAGGCCATGTGGGCTTGGGGCTGAAAATGATCAGGGGCCCATTGTAAGAAGATGAGGAGTTGCAACCAGTGCTGTGTGGTCAGTGGCAAGTGCAATATGGGCCTGTATGGCCATAATGTCTTAATAAATATGTAAAGTAGAAGATTTGCATAATTTTGTAAGGAAAAGCAAAGCACAATTTTAAAACTTATGATTTTGTGTGGCCAGCTGATCATCATCATGTTGTCATGGTGATAGGACTACACCTCCTGGCCTGCCCTATCTACCCCCTTTGTTAATCTGGCCTTGAATTAATGAACTACAGCAGATGTAATTACAATTTCTGAATACAGCAAGTGATGACACCAAATAAAGCATCTCATGTAGGATGTGTGTGTGTCAGTAAGCACGCTGACATCGTTCTCATCCTCACTACTAATTAAAGTTGAAGCAGTAATGAGTCATAAACTATACACTTTTGTTTGACTTTGTTTGAACAGTTTATGTATATTCATTAAGTAATAAAATAAAGATGTATTGTTTATTGAAATGTGACATTGTTTCTTATGTATCAGAAAATTCTGTGACTGTACCTATCAATAGTCAGGATCTATGGTATTACTAACACGAAAGCTTACGGTATACTGTTCTATTGTTTACATTGTTTACACAAGTTGTCTCATTATTGGTAACAGCGGTAAAGAAAATTATTATGTTTTGGACTTAATATTTTTTGTTTTCAGTGGAAGCCTTTCTTCATTAACAATTGGTAAATTTCTTTAACCAATAATGCACTATAGAGTGCATATTATTATTATTATTATTATTATTATTATTATTATTATCCTTTATTTATATGGTGCCACAAGTGTTCCGCAGCGCCTTACGTAGTACATAGAACTAATAGGTGAACAAGAAACAAGTAACTTACAGTACATTACAGTGCAGGACAAGGACATGACTTATATACATTGCTGAAATAGTGATTAAAGCACTCACAATAAGCTGCCGGGAGTTGGCAGTCCTGTGTTAGGTGCTCTAATGGGGAGTAGAGAGTAGAAGAAAATGTAAAGAGAAGCACATGAGGGAAGAGGTCCCTGCGAGAGCTTACATTCTAAGGGGAGGGGCAGACAGACAGGCGTGACACAGAAGGGGAAGATAGGAAGGAAAGAGCATGAGGTGGGTTAGGATGAGTGCTGAAAGGCCTTGATGAAGTAGTAGGTCTTGAGAGCCCGTTTGAAGATTTGTAGAGAGGTGGAGAGTCTTATAGGGAGAGGGAGAGCATTCCAAAGGTAGGGAGCAGCATGGGCAAAATCTCGGATACTAATAATGCATACATTATTAGCACCAAATTTGTTCAGACTGAATGCTTTGAGGGAGATTTAATAAAGCTTGGAGAGAGATAAAATTGGAGATAAATGGTACCAACCAATTAGCTCCTAACTGTCACTTTACAGGCTGTGTTTGAAAAATGACAGTTAGGAGCTGATTGGTTGGTGCTATTTATCTCCAATTTTATCTCTTTCCAAGCTTTATTAAATCTCCCCCTTTGTCTAAAAAAAACCTCCAAATTAATGTCCTGTAATACAGAACAGAACAGTCCCTGGATGGCATACGTTTAGGATCTCGACAGCGGGGATTCCTACTTTCAGAATTCCCACGCCAGAATCTCGATGCTTATCAGAATACTGACACCGGCATCCCAACCGCTGGGATCCCGAAGGTAAGTAGCCAGGTTAGGG
This sequence comes from Taudactylus pleione, assembly GCA_031769625.1. NCBI lineage: Eukaryota > Metazoa > Chordata > Amphibia > Anura > Myobatrachidae > Taudactylus > Taudactylus pleione. Next base: position 11,108,354 of record JAUIMM010000154.1, read on the forward strand.
GGAAGGGTTAGGGTTAGGCACTAGGGGGAGAGTTAGGGTTAGGAACTATGGGGGGAAGGTTAGATTTAGGGTGCGGGAAGGTGATGGTTATGTGTAGGTAAAGGGGAGTGAGGGTTAGGGTTACTTACAGCCATCGCTATTTTAACCTGGTTGGGCTGCCAGCATCGGGATTCTGACCCCCAGGATACCGAGCGCCAGCATCCCTTACCTATCCCCTGGCTGAAACTCTGTTCAAGAACACAAAGCCAGAAGTCTTCTAAAGGTGTGGTGCACAATGGGCCCATAAGTTATTTTAACATCTTAAACTTTATTATAATATCTTTCTCAGATGAAAGAAGAAAGATGGGTTATATCACAAAGGGTGCACTCAGGTCAGTATAATTGTCATTAAAACAAAAATGGTTTGTTAGATATACATTCTTCACAACATTTACCTTACAATTCATTTTATTTCTCTTTGTGCTAGTGTGTGTGCTCCAGTAGCTTGGCATGACTATTCCCATACAGTTATACACTATTACAGCAGGGGTTTGGTAACATTAGTATCAAGTATCATATGCACCATGCTTATAGCTAGTAGTCTGTTGTATTGATATTACTCATTGCATCCCTGTGGTTTATGTCAGATATTGCAGTCAGATTATCCCTTAACAGGCTCTTTAATGCCATTTTGCGCATGTCTATAAACAGCATGGACTGCTTCAGTGAATTATATCTCATTAATTGTAAGCCAAAGTCAGATCATATATTGAAACAATCTTGTTATTGATACATGTGTGACTTACTAAAGAGCACCAGTATTTGTATTAAATGTAGGTCTCGATACGGGTGATCCTATATATAATTGTCTCTTAGATATGTTGGCATCTCCCACACTCTGACCAATCAGAACAATCCCATTTATTACTATGAGAATGTATGCAAGTGTCCTCTTGTTTGCGATGGACTGCCTTAGGGAGAATGTGCAGGAAAGGGCGGGAATTTAGGCGCTTCAAAAATCTTGTTGCTGCCTCTTAGCAACACTGAAATGGAAATTGTGTGTGGTGTTGAAGAATAAAGCTACTATAAATGTCACCAAGGATGGATATTAGATATAGGTATAGTGTAGAATATAATGAATCATTTGTCGCTTATGAAAAATTAATGCTCATCCAGAATATCCACCTTTTCTCCTCTCTCGAAGAGATTTCCTCTCGCCAATAATTCGTCATTATAGGTACAGTGTACATGAAAGAAAAATAGAGGGATCCAACAATGTGAGGTATTTTCAACTTTTGGTGATGGAAATTACTGTAGTATATGCAGTATTTTCACCACCAAAACTGCCATGAAAAACCCAATGCTTTGTAAATTTACGGCTGAGTGCTTTGTATTTAAAAAGACTCCAAATAAATTCCCTGTAATACAGAACAGAATAAACAAGTGACAGAAGCCAAGTTTAGTTGGTGGAAACTCTGTCACTTTAGTACGATGATAAGCAGTTTTGTGCTTGACTCTGGGCCTGATTCAGAGCCGGACGCTCTGACCAGAGCGCTCGCTCTGAATCAGGGCCCTCCTACCTAAAAATGGAGCTGCCTCTTGGACGCTCGCATAGCTGTGGGTTACCACCCACAGCTTATGCGAGCGTCCATGATGATGGTCGCGATGGTCAAGACCATCGTGACCATCGGGCTTGCGACGAGACCCTGTGGTAGGGTCTCACTGCCGCAAGCCCAGGAGTGCTTTTGGCTCTATCAGAGCCAAAAGTACTCCCACTGACATCACTAGTGATCTGCACCCACTAGTGATGTCAGTGGGGCCGGCTCCAGACAGAAGGCGTTCCCATGGGAACGCCTCCGTCTGGGCAGCCACACACCCGGCACGTCCACCAAAGGGGGCGTGCTGTCAATCGCCATCGACAGCACGCCCCCTTTGGTGCAAGACCCATAGCGACAGCTTGGCTGTCGCTATGTGGGTCTCACGCATGCGCACGACGGAGTTCCCTCCGTCGTGCGCATGCGCATTAGGGCACCATCGACCCGCTTGCGAGCATCCTGCGCTCGCGAGCGGGTCTGAATTAGGCCCTCTGTCACTCTATAATCAAACTATACTAATGACAGTGACTTGTTAAAATGATACCTACCACTATATTCATGTTTTTAATGATTCAGCCTCTCCCTAGGATCAGAGTTAACTAATGGCAATAACATATTCAATATTTAAGTAAATCTCAGAAATAAAGTTTCCATTGCTTTATGAAGATTGACCATAATGTACAAATTATGTTAACATATCCTCCTACAGGGATGAAAAACCAAGAGATCACAAAAAAGCAACTTTAAATGTATGAGATGGACAATATGTACAATATTCCATTTGTATATGCCATTCTAATACCCAGGCAGTGGTGGGCTGAAGATCATGGAAGTCATATTTAAGAGCAGCTACAGGCTGGCAGGTTGATGTCGACAATCATTTCTAAAAATGTTCTCTTGGGGAAATAATTTTTCTACTTTCAACTTCTTCGGTAATTGAAACAACTCTAACAAGCTTTGGCTGCCCTAAAAACATAAATAAATAACAAAAATAAAACATAGTGTAATAATGCTAAATCATACAAAATGTTAAATGTTTAGTGTAGTGTATTGCAGTATGTATTGATGTTACATTACGGAATTAGTATGTGCCTTTTTTTTTAATAAATGCATTATGGTTGCAAAGAGAAACCAAATTTCAATAAAGACATTAGGTTAACTCCCTCATATAAAAAAATAAAAAATAAAGCATATATGAACTATAGTTTCATTGTCCATTTTACATTTGTCATAAATTGTAATATGTGAGAAATAAACTGTATATGTACAATTCAATCTATTCTTGCCTTTTTTTTAAATCTTGTTTATAGCAAGTTTATTGCTTTTATATATATTTGTGCCTAAAATGTTTTATCTTATAACAATTATAACCATTAGAAATGTATTGCTTTGCAAATGTTGGGGATACAAATATCGCAGGTGGGCAGCCAGGGGGTGGCCAGTTGGAAAATGATTGAGAAACACTGGCCTATACAATCTTAGTATTCCAAGTATAGGTGCACATCTGAAAATACATTATTGCGATATCTTAGCACACTTGTGGTCTCCTGAACTGTACCTGTGGTTTGTGAATGACTCCCAGTGTGATTGTCTCAATATTATACTATAAAGGTACAATATGTCCACTGAGTAGCTTTCAGTTATAACTCATGCTAGATGGCTGAAGACAGGTTGCACATTCTTGTAACTTACCTTCGAATAACGATGGTAAAGGGCTTGGTACACTACAAAACAAGTGCAGGATAATCAGGAATTTTCTCATACATATGTGTTAATCAGTACGATATTGGTTAGCATACAATTAATGTTTCTTCAAATTATTTAGTACTAATATTTTTGCCATTTATATAATTGGCAACAAAATTTTGGGTGGATCTGCACCTTATGTGGACTGCTTATGTCAAATGATTACAGCCTTAAATCACACGTCTTGGCCTGTGCAACTGGATTCAACCAACAAGTATTGCACTTGTCTTTCTAAAAACCCTGGATACACCCAGCTGCTTTATATGAAGAATAAAGGTTTGTTCTGATAGAACGAACCGGGGAAATTGGATTTACGTAGTTGTAGCTGAATATTACATTTACCATGGTAAAATGTTATTTAAAAGCAATTGATTTATAACCATTCCAATATAAACCCAGTCTAATTAAGCACAACAAGCGCAAAAATTAATGGGCGTAGAAAAACAACTAAATTGTAACATTGAGCGCCCATTAATTAGTACACCTTGAAAACAATTGAATCGCCCTCTTAGTGTTCAGTTGTCAATACTGTTTCTAGGAGGTAATCAGTACAACAATTCTGGTATCTGCGTTCCTTAAGCGGGCAACAATGGCACTTATTTACTTACCTGTTCTCATTGCGTGGTAAACAAATAATGAAACGCAGAATGGGGAAATGTAGATAAGAAATTGTGGGGCTGATGTAGAATTGGACATGTGTCTCTTTTCATGTGAAATACACATTTTTGCACAAATGCACAGCATAGGCAAATGCATGGGGGGGTTCCATCTGCCTGGAAACCCCCCTCCCCAGCCCACACCATGACCACAATAGAAATAGTACTATAATAGAATTTTACTAGTGCTGCATGTTCTTCTCAGTATCACAAATGAAACAATTAGCACCACCTGTGGATCTTTTAAAATGTATCAGCCAGTAATAAATAATCTGTGCACCAACTAGGAGATCTGGAAAACATGCACTGTTAGAGATGCACTGCTATAGAGCCCAATATGTACAGTACATATATGTCCATGACAGTGCTAGGTTCTTCTGCTGCTCCTCCAGGCTCCCGAACTTGAATAGTCTGAAACGGTGCCCACATCTAAAATAAATACATTCAGCTCAGGCAGGATAGCCTACTGACGCATTTATTGGCTTACTGTGATCACTGGTCCTGTATATGCTGGAATTATTACACACATAACACTTTGTATGACGCATATTAAAGCTGGCTAAGTATTAATTCTGCCCTCTTCATTGACTGGCCACACTCGCTCTAAAATGAAGCATTTGGAAACCCCCCTCTGGAAATCCTGCGTTTGCCACTGCACAGATAAATATTTTACATTTAAATCAATTTGTAGATTCTGTCACAATTTGCACTGACAACTCCTTATGCTTAGAGAGATAGACTGAGGGAGGGAGCAGGTGTGCAAGCTTAGGGTGAGTCAGTAATGGCTCACACAGCTGAGACTAATACAGACCATAACAATGATGCATATACTGTATACACTGATGCTGATGATCATCAGCATCTTCTTCTGATTGGCTGAGTGTTCTTGATCCCTCTCACTGATACTAACTTATATTATTAGTGTGGTTGCTGAAGCCTATGTGAATGTTTGTAATTCATATTTGCAGCAGACTTACTTACTCTCTGGCGAACCCCTCCGGGAGGAGGCAGCCCGGTCTGCGTCCTCCTCACAGCAAGGGTGTCTGGTATAGCAACGGGCGGGCAGTACGGGGGTGTGGTGGCTCAATCGCATCATCGTGGCCCCCCCACTGCTGTACAGAGCCGATATTACAGGCACTGTAAAGTGGGGGGTGGGGCTACGATGACGCGATTTGGCCCCCCGGATTGCCCACTTTTGCTCAGGAATTGGGCAGCCATAGGGGATGTGGGCAGCAACAGGGGTGGTGCGGGCAGCCGGTGGCTGGTTCTGGGAGACTTACCTACTCTTCCAGGTGACTGGGAGTGCCACCCGATTTTTGGGAGCCTCTGGACCATTCCGGGAGAGTAGGTAAGTATGATTTGCAATCAGTCTGCTGCAAAAAATCTTACTGTATTTCATTTTTGAAAGGTGAAGACAACAGATGTTTGTATTGAGTTTAAATTAATTAGTATTTTAATTTTGTTTATGCAATTGTGTTAATATACTGTACATAATAAATGTGGCTATGGTAATTATTAATAACACTCTCAGGATGCATACAGTGATATGGACATGATATAAAGTACTATATTGTACCAATACTCTGCAAGCTGCACAAAATACATTTGTTTGGGGCACATTTTCAATTGTATTTTGGACACAAAATCCATCCAATCCTACATTAGTCCCTGTATGAGAAACAACGTAGTGTCAGTGCAGGGATTTACTTACTGAACATCTTGCTTATCAATCAGGAGTCGGTATGTACTGATTTCTCTCTCTAAGTGCATTGTAACATACATTAGAGCCGTGTGATCCTCATTTTGGCATTCACGCTTGGTTCGAATCCGGGACAAATTAGCTTCCACTTGATTGATCATGTCCTGTAACTGTGACACCTGCAAACTGTAATTGGCCTTTTTTTCTGTCAACGTGTTTTGAAGCGCTGATTTCTGTGATTACAGTAAAGAAACAGAATATTATTCAGAAAGCTTTCCCAGGTCATATATAGCAGTTAAAAAATAATAAAATAGACCCCTAAAACAGATGATTCTGATACTGCACACATACATTTAAAGAGGATGGGTATGGGATGACGGTGCTCAGGATCCCGGCACTGAGAATCCCGATGCCGGCACCCCGACTGGGTAAAAAATACAGACACCTGCTGGTAAGTACCCTTACCCTACCCCTAACCCTCCTCCCCTGCAGCCTAAACCTAACTCTCTCCCTAATGCCTATCCCTAACCTTCTCCCTAATGACTAACCCTAACCCCAATATTTACCATTGGGATGTCAGTGGTCGGGATGCTGGCACAGGATTCTGAGAGCCGGCATCTCAACTGCTGGGACATTAACTACATCCCACTTAGTATAGATAGTAGGTTCCACTAAAATGACTGTTTAGCAAGAATTAATCTTGTCTCACAGAACCAAAGTTTGCCAGAAGCACAATGTATTCTTACTAGGTACAGCAGAAAATTGAAGCCTATATGTTTCCTTAGATATACAGCCAGATAGCCAGTCATCATAATTTACTAATCAAATGATTGACAGAAATATTGACATAACATTACTAGGGAACTTGATTTAGGCATATTATGATGCGGTAAGTTCATTGAGGCATGGTATCACTGGGAATTGTGATAGAAACGAGCATAAAATAGTTGGTGATTGTAATAAATACATGGCATCACTGGGGAATGTGAGAGAAACATAGGAATGGCATCACTGGGAAATGTGAGAGAAACATAGGAATGGCATCACTGGGGAATGTGAGAGAAACATAGGAATGGCATCACTGGGGAATGTGAGAGAAACATAGGAATTGCATCACTGGGGAATGTGAGAGAAACATAGGAATGGCATCACTGGGAAATGTGAGAGAAACACAGGAATGGCATCACTGGGAAATGTGAGAGAAACATAGGAATGGCATCACTGGGAAATGTGAGAGAAACATAGGAATGGCATCACTGGGGAATGTGAGAGAGACATAGGAATGGCATCACTGGTAAATGTGAGAGAAACATAGGAATGGCATCACTGGGGAATGTGAGAGAAACATAGGAATGGCATCACTGGGGAATGTGAGAGAAACATAGGAATGGCATCACTGGGAAATGTGAGAGAAACATAGGAATGGCATCACTGGGGAATGTGCGAGAAACATAGGAATGATATCACTGGGAAATGTGCGAGAAACATAGGAATGACATTACTGGGAAATGTGCGAGAAACATAGGAATGGCATCACTGGGAAATGTGAGAGAAACATAGGAATGGCATCACTGGGAAATGTGCGAGAAACATAGGAATGACATTACTGGGAAATGTGAGAGAAACATAGGAATGGCATCACTGGGAAATGTGCAAGAAACATAGGAATGACATTACTGGGGAATGCAACAGAAACTTAAGCTTGACATACAGTAATTAGGGAATATGACAGAAACAAAGCCATGATATGACTGTGGAATATGACAGAGGTATGTCACTGGGGGGAATTGATATGTAATGCCGCCAGATGTATTGCCGGTGGACTAAATACTGATGCTGGAAGGATCCCGACTGGGGCTGGTAAGTACCCTAACCCCCCTTCTCCCCCACCTAACCCTAACCTCCTCCTGTTGGTGCTAAACCCTAACCTCCCCCTGGTGATGCCTGACCCTAACCCCCCTTCCCGCTCCCTATACCTAACCCTACTGTGGGGGTGCCTAACCCTAACCCTAACCTCCCCCCAGTGGCACTTAACCCTAACTTCCCCTTCCCCTAGTCTGACCCTAACCTTCCCCGTGGGTGCCTAACCCTAAGTCCCCCCGGGGGTACCTAAAATGAACCCCCCTCCTCGGCTAACAGCTAACAGTCCCCTATCACAGTCCTAGGGAATGTGATATGGGTATAAAATCACTGGAGAATGTGACAGATGTACTGTATGACATTACTGCTGATCATGACACAGGTGTGACATCTGTGATTAATGTGTTAGAGGCATTATATCACTGGGCGATGTATCAGAGGCATGACATCACTGGGGAATATAGCAGGCTTTCTTTATTGCCATAAACCAATCAGAGGTCTCAACATTTTTTTTTCTGAAAATGGTAGTTATAAGCACATAACTGAAATTCTATCCTACACATTGCACAAAGGACTGCCTTAAAAGAATTGTAATAGTTTATAAAAAGTATTTTATTCCACACTACTTTCTGATACACTTTTGCATGTCTACCCAAACATCCCCTATCAATTTTGGTCCCTCTTTTTTGTTTTTGTTTACCAGTCTTAGCTGGCTCTGCTGATCAATTTCCAAGGCCTGGATAGTTCTGTATAATTCAATTATTTCCCTCTGGAATGAGGGAAGCTGTTTAGGAGAGCCAGACTCCACTTCACTTTTCAGTTCATCACTCTGAAAAAAAAACCTGAGGTCAGTTATTGGAACTAAACTATAAACAAAAGAGTTATTAGAAGAAGCCATTGATTTGCTTCCAAGCTGATGATAAATGTAGCCCATTCAGTCTTGGTAACTTGATATAGATTTGTGTTGGGCAAAGGGTAAAGCCACAGGGATTTTGACCTGGGAAGAGTATAGCAAAATGTTTGTACTCTTAGTAAATGGAAAAATAGGTTGTTCCAAATAATGTATTGGTGGGCGCCAAGTAATGAGGCTTTATTTTATAGTCCACAGAGTACCATAAATGTTTGCTCAGATTCTTCTCTGTGTTTTACCCAAGGTCAAAACAATACATATAAAGTGACACAAAAAACTTCCAAGTTTATCCAAGACTCAGCAAAACCCAAACCATCAGCAGTGTATGTGCAACATAAAGTCTACAGCATTAATTCAGATGTACTTCACTTTATTCTGATCTCTAAATCAAGTGATGTAAGCAATCTGTACATTTCACTCAATGACAGGCTGTTTTTTACCTTTTGCAAGAATACTATAAAATGACACCTCTTAGATAAAAATATATAAAATATATGAACCTTTGCCAGGAACCATTTTTCTGCTTCTGCTTTGTTACTTTCCATCAGGTCTTCATATTGTTCTCGAATGTCAGACAACAGTTTACTTAAATCTGCAGTTGGAGGGACATCTACTTCCACAGTGACTCTGGCACCCAGCTGGCTGTAGAGGCTGTTTATTGTCTGTCAGGACATAGACAAACTGGTTAACATGATAATGGCCATGTAACCTATGACTATTCAGCACTTGTAGAAGACACAATTCTGCAGATTCAGATCAGCTGGGGAACCAACAGGTACTTAGCACTGCATTACAGTTTTGTGTTTCTGTTTACTATCCAGATACAAATCATCTAGGTTTCCATTTAAAATGTTTGGAATCTTTCAAATATAGTATCAGTATAATCTCATATGAAGTAACCAATGTACTGTATCATCACATTTTGTATCTTTTAAGTTGTGTACTTTTGCCCTGGTACATTACATCCTCATTGGTCTTCTTCTTATGAAGGATGTCTTGTTGCAGTTTCTCATGCTGAAAATCTAGTTCTTCTACTTCTTCTTTAAGACTCTTTAGGTCATGACGCAAGGCCTTCACATCTTGTTCAATGTCAGCTCTTAACGAGACCTCTATCTCATACCTTGGAAAGAAGTGAAGATAATTATGCAAGTATTGGCCTTAGATTTTATATGTATGTATTTCCAATTATGTCGGGAATTCATCCCAAAATTGTAGATGTTTTTATCATTTTTATCACTATACTTGCTTAAAAGTGATACACTTGCAGACCATCACATATTTTTGAAAGTTAAAGCAAAATATTCACAGGAATATATCTGTAACCACAAACAATTAATTGATTTCTAAAATCTGTATTCTAGGGAAATATTTGACTCAATCATGTCTAATGACAAAAGACAGAGGCTCTATTCCAATATAATAATTTGACTATGAATATTAAATATTATTATCATGAGTTTATCAGCAATTAGTTAGAATAAGAGAAAGTTCTGCAGCTGTCTAAATAGTCTTCAGATTATCAGTACAGTAAACTGTTGCTTAACTAGGGCAGGGAGAGCAGGGCACGTACCCTGGGTGCCATGGCAGGCCGAGAAGAGGGGGGCGCCGCCAACCAGGACACCCGCCCGCCCCGTCCATCTTATAATGTTGCGTGACGTCAAAGGCTACTAGTACTCACTGCCCCGTCTCCCCGACCACCTCCTTTCATATCCCTTAGCATTAGAGATGGCTACTGAGTGAGTGTCTCAACACAATGACTCGAACCATTCATATGTTCAAATGATTTGAGTCACTCAACATTTAGTGTGTCGAGACACCCACCTCTCTAGCCTCTGTCAGTGGGAGCTGCTACTGCCGGGGCCGGAGTATGTGTGCACTGGCTCTCACGAGTCAGTGCAGAAGTATCATCAGGTCGGGTCAGCAGTGTAGGGGGCAGAGCTGTCAGTGACTCACTTCGAGAGAGCCAGTGCAGAATCATGATCTGCTGTGCTGGGCTGCGGGGGTTGGAGCTGTCAGCGACTCACTCAGAGTTGCCGCTACCCCTGCTTGCTACAGCTCTACTGTATCTAAAGAGCCGAGTCCCGAGACACTCTCTTGAGACACTCCACTGAGTTGAGCCATGTGGCTCGACTCAGTACTGTGAGTCGCTCTGCCCATACCTACTAAGCATGGCAATCTGTGAGCGGCAGATGCAGGTGGCTGCTAGTTAAAGGAAGTCCTCCATACTTTGTGCCACCTGATTGGCTACTCCCTGCTACCAATCAGTGACAGGTAGCAGCAAGTAGCCAATCAGGTGGCACAAAGTAGGGAGGACGTCCTGTAACTAGCAGCCACCTGCCGCTCACAGCTTCATCACTGGATTAACAATTGTACGTCCGTATTCTTATAGTCCCCCAGTCACAGAGCAGAGGGGGTGGGGCCACAGGGGCATTAGCTGCCATATAGCCAAAGCCAGATAATATATTCTTTATATATTATATAATTTATTATATAGGGGGAGGGGACTGTGCAGTGATATATAAGGGGAAATAACACATCTCCCAGCACACACTATGTGCTATTATTATTATATTGGGGGGAGAGGACTGTACAGTGATATATGAGAGGGAATAACATAGCTCACAATACCACCCGCCACAGACTTGATATTGCGCCGCCGAGCAAGGCCCATGGTGCTCGGCGGCATGACTGACCTTCTAGAGTGACAAGAAATGGTGAAGTGTCACATTGACACGCCCCCTTTTTCAATGGCCACACCTTTTTTTGGTGCTCACTGTTGGGGGGGGCTCCATTTTTTATCTTGCCCTGGGCGCCAAAGACCTTGGTTACGCCTCTGACAGTAAGTAAATAGTATGTACATTAGGTTAAGAGATTACAGTATGTATAAAAAAAGGACTTTTATCATTTGCTATATTTCAGAAGGATACCTTATAATTAGTAATTGATGTAATGGAGCTTGGTTATTGTTAACAGACACAGTTATCTACTGCTTGTTTTGTATACAAACATTGCTCATAGTTCATTTGGTCACATTATATTTAACATCAAAGTGCTTACTTATTTTGGAAATCCTCTGCAGCCAGGCTTGCATTGTCTACCTGCCGAGAAACCTTTGTGTTCTCTGTAGTGGATTTGAAGATCTAAAAAAAAAGAAAAAAAAAATGTTACTTTGTATTTGTAGTCACATATATTACATAAGCACGTGGGCCAAATTTGGGAGCTCACACATTCAAAATAGCTCTGGTGGAATGTGTTGGTAGCTCTGGTCAGCAAACAGGTCATTGTGTTGATGGGTGTGATTGTCCCCTACTTTATGCACCAAGGCCAAAGGTAGCGATGTTTGCTATTTATTCTAGACAGTATGTATTTTATGCTATCAATCCTTGTTTTGTCCTCTGCTGACAGTTGTTTTATTATGCCATTTTGATGCAGTTATATGTGACTACTTAATAAAGAACATACAACAGACACAACTACATCTGAGTAATTGTGTCACTGATTAGTAAATAAAAACTACATGTGTTGGGCACTTAGAACTTCACTATATATAATGTGTGCATTTTACTATAGAACAAATCTACTAGTTAAATTATTGTTATTATTGTGTGCTTTATGTGGTCTCTGTGGTACATAATAACAACAATATAACTATCAAACTGCTGGGTTTAAAATAGACACCCATACCTGTTAGCATTGTTTCCTTAAGCATTAAAGTCTTGGGTTTCACTCCTACCAAGCCCCTACCGGTTTGGAGTTTGTATATTCTCCTGGTGTTTGCATGATTTTCCATAGGTGATCTATTTTCTCCCCAGTGTGTACATCTTTGTGTGTGTCAATTTGTATGTATCTGTATGTATCTATGTGTTAGGGGATATCAGGGCAGATGCCCTAAGTTCTGGATAGTGATAAATTGGAGAGTGATAAGCTATCAACCAAGCAGCTCCTAACTGTCATTTTTCAAACACAGTCTGTAACATGACAGTTAGGAGCTGAGTGGCTGGTAGTTTATCACTTTCCAATTTATCACTTTCCAGAGCTTAGTACATTTCCCCCTTAGGTTGTAATCTCTAATGGATCATGTCTGTTGTGAAAGATTACTTATGACTATGTTAGTCACTACGGAATAAGGGGTCATACAAATAATCAATTGATGATGATGATTCAGTGATAGTTACCAGGGTCATAACAGGGCTCATCATGACATCATGTCTAAAGGAGGCAGGGCCGACGGCACCCGGAAATGCAGCAGTGCTCAGAGCATCTTCAAGATGCTCCAGTCAACCGTACACATGGCAGGGTGCCTGTCTGTAGCATCCAAAAGACGCTATGGGCGGCATTGCCTCAGCGATAATGGCTGCAGGGTGCCACTCCGGGCAGCAACAGTGCCACCCACAGAGCTCCACACTCTGTGTGGTGGCATTGTTTGCATAACCCTAGTTACAGCCCTGGTTGTTACCTCCTCAACATTTTCTTTAATAAATAATAACATATATAAGTTGATTGTGTGACCTGTATATGGCCACAAGTATCATTTGTGATTTCTATGGCTAAATGTAATAGGGTGAGAGTTTAGAAAATGTGAGATAAAACTGTCACATTTTTAAACTGAGCAATAAAGTCAAAGAACATGCAAACTTTTTCAGACTCAAAAAACTCTCAAGATTTAAACTCTCATCCAGGTGTTTCCTGTTTTGAAAATACAGCTCGATCAATGTATTAGTGCGACAGTTTTACTGCTAAACTCTCACATTTTCTAAACTCTCACCCTCTTACATTTGACCCCTAGTGTCTGTTTAATGTACACCACAAATACTTAAAATGGAGACATCGAAAATATTTAACTTGGCACTTTTGAATCCTTTCCTTGAAGTTACACTGTTAGAGAATATTTCCCCTCTTCTGCCTATAATACCACTCGCATAATAAAACAGCTGTCCCGGAGAAGATAAAGATACTGTACAGTAGCTTTAAACAGAGACAACATTTCTGGAAAAAATAGCAAACATCATTGGTTCCTGGACTCTGGTGCATAACTATGGCAGGGAACAATATTTCTTATCCACACAGGGCCCCCACCACCTCTTATAACACCCACCACAAGACACAATGCGATGAGTTGTTATCTATACACCAAAAAATTCACATTTTGTCATGCATGTAAATTCTTAGAAATGTTTTATTTGACTTTTCAGGTGTAATATAATTTAAATAGTCATGGTGACTGATGTGTCCAGAGCACAAAGTAGGAACAGTATTACACCTATACAAGTTACTCTAAGAATAGTCATTATTTTAAAACATTTTTACCTTGTTCTGAAGTTCTTCGATTGATCCAAAATAATGACTGAAATCAGGCAACATCTGGGGATGATTTCTATCATACCAATCTCGAATCTTCCTCTCCAGATGCGCATTTTCTTCTTCCAGTGGCCGCACCTTCTCCAGGTAGGATGCCAAGCGGTCATTTAGAAGAATCATGGTTTCCTTCTCATTGTTAGTAAGCAAACTATGATTTTTGGGGTCTTTACTATGAGACCTCTCTTTGCCAAATCCACCATGTGTACATCCAAAGTCTGATACATTGTTAAATGAATGATGTCTGATGATAGGACTTCCTCCTGACTTCACTTGGAAACTAATTGGTCTCCAGGTACCAACATTGTTGACTTTGCTATAACCTCTAAGGTTAAGTGAATTTATCTGGGTGAAGATATTTGGCGAGAGACTTCCTTTCACTTTTCTAGGCTCAGTTTGCTTGGTGATGTCGCTCATGTTGTCAGAATATATCAGACCTAGCCAGTTTGACAATACAAAGAATGTTTTTTTCTCAAAATGAAGACGACTTTTAAGAAGCATGATAAAGGGCGTTAAGAAAGAAGCTTCCTCTTCTTTATGGGCAATATAACATAATCATTCTCTTTCCTCATCCAGTAAGGGGATTTGTCAGACAGTGTAAAACATCTAAGAACATGGGGGCGTTTAGCTAGCCTGTAGACATTTACAAGTTTAAGATGCTGCTTAGGAGATGCTTTGACACACCCGTGTAAGCAAAGAGAGAAAAAAATAATCACAGTTAAAGGAAGCTGTTTAAATGAGCAAACACACCTTCAATAATATACATAATTGATACACATTTTTACTTAAAATATATGTATATCTAAATTGTAGACCATCGGAAAGTGATTCAGCATAGAGGTGTAGCTTAATCTTCTTATTAGGTCTAAATTGTGAAAAGTATATCTGTAATGATTTACCAGAAAGTTATAAAAAATTATAGTCTAATATTTTCAAATTAAGTTATGTTTTCCTATTTCTTTAGTCTCTCTTGTTCCTTCTATTTTTATTTCTTTATGTATCATACAGTACTATTTCATAATCTTCAAAAATTTGTATGTTATATTCTTACATACTATGTCTCCTTTTATGCCTCGGTGGCTTCTACAAATGCAAGTATTGATATTTCAGTAACTTTTTAAATTATTTTTTTTGCTTAAAATAATAAAATATATTATTATTCTTATTATTATTCTTATTCTTATTCTTATTATTCTTATTATTCTTATTATTATTATTATTATTATTATTATTATTATGTTATTCAAGACAGAATTCAGCCCTTATTAAAAACAATCATAAAGGATACATTCTGCTTCTGAATATTTTTAAAGGAATTATATGATAAAGAAAATGATGCTTATATGAAAGCACAACTACTGTACATATTATTATTATTATTATTATTATTATTATTATTATAATTATTATTGTTATTATTACTATTATTATTTTATTTACTTAGGAAACATAATTTAGCCCTTATAAAAAACAATTGTAAAATATACATTCTGCTTCTGAATATTTTTAAAGGAATCATATGATAAAGAACATGATGCTTATATGAAAGCACAACTACATACTATTATTATTATTATTATTAATCATAATAATAATAATAATAATAATAACCTTTATTTATAAGGCACTAACAAATTTTGCAGCCCAAAAAAAACGTTTATCTTTCATATCAATTACTACTGCATAGAACTGGATGAAATCATTGCTTAATAACTGTAACAATGCTGTAAATATACACTACTTGTTCCGCAAAGGAAACAGCTTTCCTATGAACACCACTTTGTGACCTAACAGTCATATTATACATGTGATTGTGATTTAGCACTTCATTTTCACATATGTTTTGTGTACATTTGGTGCTTAGCAGCGCTGCATAATTTGCCTCCTTTTGGTCTCCATTCTTTAATAACACAGTAAAAATATTTTCCAATGCACACACATGCTTCATGGCAACAATTACTTGTTAACTAAACTAGCTGGCTCTAAAAATAACAATGTTACAAAGAAAACTCCTCTTATTATAAGTGTCATCAACCTTCATATAGGTAAGGAAAGAATTAAGTGAAGGTAATACATAGGGGTTGCAAAAAAACATCGGGCATCCAAGTGACATAGACTAGTTTGTGGGGACCCACTAAAAAAAATTCAGAGGCACGGCAGAAAAATAACTCTGATGATATAGAACATTTTTCTTTTCTTCTTAAGTGATCTAACATTGTAATCTCAGCTGATGGCAGGAGTACTAAAAAAGCATCTAAAATGTATTTCACACAGTCATAGCCCCCAAAGCTTCTGGGGGCCTAGGCAGCCCCCAGCCATTCACTTTATAATTTCCTATACACAACAGTGTGTGTATAGAACAATTTTCACACTTATTTTGGCCTGAACGACTACCATGGCGGGGGGTGGGGGTGTGTTTAGTAGACGACGGGAGAGATGAGTTCCACCACCTCTCCAGGACCACTTTAAGAACTGAGTATATATATATATATATATACATATATCAACAGAGGAACAGGCGGCACTCGGAGTCTAAGTAAATGTGGAATATCCACACTTGGTGTTTATTGGAACACTCTATGTTGTTGGGGAATGTATCCCCTTCTCCAGGACATATGTCCAGAAGAAGGAGATACGTTCCCCGAAATGTAGGCTGTTACAATAAACACAAATTGTGGATTTTTCACGTTTACTTAGACTCTGAGTGCCGCCTGTTCTTCTGTTAATATTATTTGGGGGTGCATACCCTCCAGGAAAGGCACCAGAGCGAGGATTCCAGGTGACGGTACAGGAGTGCCGGGGACCAGTGGGGATATATATATATATATATATATATATTGTCCAGTTATGTTTAGTGTCAGTCAAGGCCATAAGGAGGGGAGTGTGATCGGTCCTAGTGTCATTAACTATCTAGGGCTAGGTACACACTTGAGGATAAAGTGGACGAATTCTCATTTTTAATCCAAATTGGAATGACAAGTCATCCACATTGTCTAATGTGTACACACTATTGCAAGCTCCTGTGCATTGTTCCTCCCATCTTCTGATGTGCTGTTCATGCACGGCAGATGAAAAGATATCTTTTTTTTTAGCAAATCGTGTAGTGTGTATGTTATGTTCTGGGTTGTTTGTGGACCCGGGGAGGTAGCAGGAGCGATCACAGAAGCAGATTTGAAAATAAAACTAGGATCTTTAATAAGTGTTTGAGTAGACATATAATGTGGCAGTAAATAAAAGTCCAGGAATATATAAATGTGCACAAGAGTTCTGTGGTGGGAGCAAAAGGGTTAATGTCCAAGTAGAAACAATTAGAGCTGTCCAGGTGTGCAGGTAGTGAAACTGAAAATAATCAAGCCAGGTTTGCAGATAGTGAACTGAAAATAAACAAGCCAGGTTTGCAGGTAGTGAACTGAAGCGCAGGATGTCAGCAGGCTCAGGCACTCAGGTATGGGCAAGGGTGATGGAGGAAACGGGGTAGTCCAGTGGGAGCTAGGAGCTGACAGGCAGACTGGCAGACAGCAAATTCACAGGAACAGGAAAGCACAGAGAACTCCCTCTCAGCTGGGCTGAGATACACGTTGCACTGGCAAAGAAGGAAAGCACTGACCCTTCCTAAATACCCCATGCCGTGCTGTTACTGGCCGGAGGGAACATGTGACTCACCAGGATTGGCCAGCCGCATCACATGGCCAGAAGGCAAGATGGCGGTGCCCATGCCAAATGGAACGGAGACGCCGCCAGGCCTTACCAGCGCAGAGTGACAACAGGCCCGCACAGCAAAGCGCGCAGCCAAAGCCCCCCGCCAGACACCAGCTCCGCCACCAGACAGCCCGCGCCACAATGACCTCACAGGTAACACTCGCCTAGCGCCATGCTGAAATACCCTGGCCGTGACAGTGTATGTACAACCCAGTGTATACACCAACATATTGTTAACGATGAAACAACCAAACAATGTCAGATATATTGTTTGGTCAATTAAAGGATTGCACAGTGTGTACACACTATATTATTTGTTCTGGGGATGAAGGAAAGTCGCTTGCACATCATCTAATGTATACCCAGCCCAAGAGCACATATACCCAGGCTACATATTGTTATTTTGACTTGTGCATTATTTTCACAATACAATAACTGATGTATATAAAATATATTTATTTACTTATCACTGTCACTAGTCACGAACATACACTATCAGTAGTCAGTCTGTCCATCCCATCTAGTTGAAACCTTGTTTTTTACAGGCAAGCCACAATATCAAGTTTATTGAATTAACCATCATTTGCTTTACAATGTACCTCCCAATAATGTGATGTTGTAGATATGAGTCATGCATATGAAATTACAGTATGAACTGACTAATATGTTTTTACAGTACAGATAACAATGAAACTTATGAATCTCTATGATATGGTAGAGCTTATTTTGCTTCATGCTAGGGACCTGGAAGTGATGTGAGTGAGGGCAAAAGTGCAGTTCATGCCCATTAAGGCCAGCTAAAGAAGTAAGTTGTCCCCACTTTAAGAAGTAAGTTGTCCCCTCGCGGGCTCGCTGCACTTGCCACGCTTCGGGCTCGGTGGCTCGCTACGCTCACCACAAGGATATATTCCCCCTCTATGCCCACTTGGATGGTAGGGAATAACACTGGACACTGGCTGATGACATCAGGGTCCTCTCCATGAAGGGGATTTAGACACTACCCTATGATACCCTTTATCAAATCATGAGTATTTCAGGACAATACATTAGATTCTAGCAGTGCTGATACTAAAGTACATCTGAGCAGGATTAGAAAATGTAAATTTAGGGCACCATAGCAAAAGTTGGAGGAGGGGCTGTTGGTGAACCCTCCAAGGCTTTAAAAGAGCAGAGTGGAGTTCCCTTCTGAGCCAGACATAGTCAGGAGCAGTCTTTGCTCTGTTTTTTTGACAGCAGGTCAGGAACCTTGATAAGGTGAGCCAACACTGCTGCCCCCCCCCCCCCTCACCATTGGGCCCCATAGAGGCTGTGTGAGCTTGCATAGCCAATCTTGCTTGATTTTGCTCTGCACACGCTCAGAAAGCAAACATAAGTTGAAAGAGATATTTAAAAAACATATACCATAAATCAATTTTGCATAAAGATATATATATATATATATATATATATATATATAATCTCCAAACAAAATGAGGGTGCACTCACCAGACTTCATAGATATCAAAAAGATTTGTTTTATTTACGTCATCTTAAAAATACAGCCATAGTACAGCCATCCATCAATGTTTCGGTCCCATGCTTGGACCTTCTTGACAACGGTCCAAGCATGGGACCGAAACGTTGATGGATGGCTGTACTATGGCTGTATTTTTAAGATGACGTAAATAAAACAAATTTTTTTGATATCTATGAGGTCTGGTGAGTGCACCCTCATTTTGTTTGGAGATTGTCTTTGACAAGGTATTTACCTTGTTTGGGTCAGCTACCCCAGCATTGGATTCAGGCTTTCACGTGAGTGTGGACAGTTTGCGTTTTATATATATATATATATATATATATATATATATATATAGATATTTGAAATAATGTAATACATTTTTAATTATAATTTGTCTTTATAAACTTGTTTTTGAATGACTTTAAAACTCCACACCCTTCTAGAAATAATTACTCAGAAATAATTCATATAAAGGGCTGTATTCAATTCGTTTTGCACCCATGGAAAAGTTTCTATGCTTGTCCCCCCACTTTTTACTTTTTTGCCCCCAAAATGAAAGTAATTTTTTGGGGTGTTCTTAAGTTTTTTTCCCTGGATTTTTGGACACAGTTGTCCTATGGGGGGCTGTCCCAAGAGTTCTGAGTGGTTTCCACATGTTTGCACCCCAAAATAAAAATGTTGTACTTCTTTTCTCCTGCTATTCTTAAGGCGAAAACCGTCTGGAATTGAATTTGGAGATAAGTTCCGACCACGCGAAAAGCCTTGATCAGGTATACTTTTCTGTGGAAAACGGCTTTTTGCTTCTAATTGAATACGGCCCATAATTGGTACTCCTCAAATAATTATATCCCTGAAATCGAATCCTTCTGGTTGAAATGATCTGAGCCTATAGTGAATATATATTGCCTCTGCACAGAGGTAACCTCACTGTTGATTTTAGGAAAATGGCTCTTTTCAGGATTGCTTAACACAGCTATTTAAATCTCCAATTTCGTGGGCCTCGGCTCTAATATCCTTGAGAAGGCTAACATAAGTGAAATGCATCTGCTGTGCACTGTCTATATTTTTGAATTTAAAAATATGTAATATACCTGTGTTTTAAAGTATATATATATTTGTGTATTTGCGGAAATGCCATCCGCTTCCATAAGATAGCATATTAGGAACATGGTGTTCATAGTGTAGAAGGGTCACAATAACGCCCGATGCATAAGATAGGTGGCACTGAGTGAAATACAGGTCCCATATTTACGGTGTGTTGTATATATATCAGAAATCTATAATACGTCATATATATGTGTTTTCATTACATGTGTATGTAAAAATACCACCCGCTATCACAAGATATTTCACAAGAGAGGTGTTACAGGAGAATATTGTTTGCGGTCTTTGTACAGCACCATCTACAATATATACCGGAGATTGAGAATATATCATATGCCTATGGGTCATAATCATATGGGTCTGTAGAAATACCATCTGGGATTATGGTATAAACTGCACTCAATCACAGTTTAAAATAGTTACAGTGTTACTTGGCTAATAAAATAGACGGCGCAGAGGGGATACCAGCCGCTGATACGGGATTACTCACACCCGATCACTGGTTAATGCTAAATATGAATGGAATTATGTATAACACTTGACCTAAAGCAAGGTGAAATCCCCATGGTACCTGTACAGACACTTTGCTGACTAGAATACCTAAATATATACCTGAATAAACCTTAACACTCGAGCCTATGTAACTGCTTGCTTGCCTATATTATCTTCATCCATATTATATAACGAGTGCGCAGTTTAACTATCCATTATGGATCAAGTCTCAATATAAACAACTAAATATTGATGACTCATATAGCTAACAAATTCTTTTACATAGTATCAGAACTAAATCCAAATATATATGATGTATACCAAAAAAGTATAATTAGGAAATACTTATGTTCCACTGTGTACTAGCACAATCTCTATACCTGTGATTAAGAATAGTTAACATTCACCCTCTTCCTGCTATGAGATGGTGGCAACATTGTTTCAGAAGCTTATAGTGGATGGTGTAATAGATACTGTTTACATAAAATGTAGCAATACTACATGCTGGAACTACATGATGAATAAACTGTGACACTATCTTTCAAGACTGATAATTTTTCCTATGATTAGAACACACAAAATGTATCATATATTAAGAAATAAAGACAGTTCACAGCCTTGTTTTTAAATCTTTCTTTTTAATTCACATTATTTCTTGTCTTCATCACTCTATATCTTAATAATAATCATTTATGATATTTTGCTTTATATGACTCTATTTGAGGGCATACTATGATGATATATGAATATTGTGTAACATCTAGCAAAAGCAGCACTTCTCACTGGAAAGAAACAGGAAATCTGTGTTTTTTTAGAGTATACCCAATAAAGATTATATTTTATTATGCGGGATTGAGTGCACCCATATTGTAACTGATTCCTCTTTTCTATATTATTTGTGTATATTTAAAAAACACCTGCATTTTACCACTTAACTGGCTAATAGTTTTTCCCAAAATTTTCCAAAAATTGTAGATTTTTTATTATTATCACATGATGTAAATAAAATACATTTAAACCTGATTCAATATCATTTATTTAATAAATATGCAGATTTGTTAATAAATATATACTTAATTAGGGTTAAATAGTTGCAGTGGTGTAACTAGAGGGTTTGGCGCCCAGGGAAAGTGCATAAACGACGCCCCCCAATTACTTAATTACCCCATGGGCCTAGTGCCCAACAACCTGGTGGTCTAGGCTGCCGCTGTGAACAGTCCGGGGAGATGTGTCCCATTGGGGACACATCTCATCGGACTGCAGGACTTCCAGCGCTGGGATCAACACTGGATCCCAGTGCTGGACATTGTAGAGGATGGTGCTGGCAGCACCCCCCTTCTACTGGGGCGCCAATGACAATGTGCCCCACATGCACCTCCCTGGTTATACCACTGAATAGTTGCTATTTACATAATTTGACCATTTAAGAAATCCATAATTTTGGGGTCATTCTTGAAAAAAAATAGTTTTATACAGTTACACACTGCATAGTTCTCTCTCATTACTCCTTCATGTCTCTTACTGACACTTCACTCCATATCATTCCCTGCCCCTCCATAGATTTCCCACAGCTACATTCATCTATATCTCCCTGATTGCCCACTCTTCAGCTCTCTCAATTCCAGTTCCCTACATATCTCACTGCCACCCCATAAAGCTCACAATGCTCTCCTCATACCTCACTGCCCTCACAGCTCACACTGCCTCCTCCACACCTCACTATTCCCATCTGCAGCTCACTGCTCTATTCACACCTTACAGCTCTCCTCTGCAGCTCACTGCTCATAGCCCCATCACACTACCCCATCACACTACCCCATCACACATCACTGCTCCCACTCACAGCTCACTGCCCTTTCACACCCTACTTCCCACATTGCATCTCACTGCTCCAACAGTAGTTCACTGCCCTCCCCTTCAGCTTATTGCTTCCTCACCACTCACAGTTCCCATCACACTGCTCCCCACAGCTCACTTCACCATCACACCTCACTGCTTCCACTTACAGCTCACTACCCCATTACATGTCGCTGTTTCCACTCACAGCTCACTGCGCCATCACACCTCACTGCCTGCATCAAATCTCACTGCTCCTCACACAGCTCACTTATCCCCTACTGCTCTCACTGCCCCATCACAGGTCACCACCCCCACAACTCTCACTGCACCATCAAACCCCACTGTTCCCCATCACACCTCACTGCTCCCCTCCCAGCAGACTGGTCCCATCACACTTGATTGTTCCCCACCTCACTGCTCCCCCCACTGCTCACACTGCACCCATCACAGCTCACTGCTCCCCCCACTGCTGACACTGCCACATCACATCTCAGTGATCCCCCCACTGATGACTCTGCCATACCACATCTCAGTGCTCCCCCTCATTGCTCCCCCAATGCTCACTGCACCATCACACCTCACTGCTCCCCATCACACCTCGCCGCTCCCATCACACCTCAATGTATTTCCATATCAACCTTTTGAACCTGTCGTCGACCTTCTGTACTGTGTAACTATTGTCACGCAGACCTTTTTCCATATTGACCTTTTGGTGTCGACCAAATTAGTGTTGACCTTTTTGTCATCATTTTATATCCCTCCCCTAGTGTAATACTTGTGAACTGGTGGAGTGTTGGTGCAGTGCTGCAATGACTGCTGGGGCGAACATCCTTCCAGAGGTATTGATTCCTTCTATTGGCACTCATGCCTGCTTCTCATGCCCTGGTCTTCCTGCTCCTGCATGAGCCCTTCACTAGTTTGCATGTTCTGTATTATATAGGTACAATTACTAATGAATATGGTTCTGGTAATTTTTTACCACTCTCTCTTAATTAGGCACAAATAGTGTTAAATTTAATTTTAAATATACTGGAACCCACACATATAATATACAGTAATATATTACTTTATATGGTGAGCTGAATGTAGAAGAATCTACAGACAGAGAATAAAGCACAGAACTCTGTGGATAGACATGTCGTAGTGCAATAGACTATAAAACATCTATTTCCATGTAACAGAAATTATCTCAGAGTGTGTTCAACACAATATTGCAGGAATAGGTAAGGAAGGGTTAACTGAGCGCTACTCCAATAAGGGGCAAATTCTGACATGACAGGGAGACAACTTTTAATTAGTGAGAGTCAGATTAACAGGTACTCCCCTTTCCATATACTACCTCTAGCTTGCTCTATCTCTCCTGTCTCTCTTTTTCCACTTATGTATTGTCCCCTTACCTTTTACTCAATGTCTCTTTCTCTATCTGTCACTTTCTCTCTCGCTCACACACACTCTGTCACTTTGTTTCAATAAATGTTCTTGTCACTCATGTAGTGTCACAGCACCTTTTTGCCTCACCCATTCCCAGTGATGGGGATAGTGTCATCACCAGTCCAGGGCGACCTACACACCGCACACCCTACACCCATATAAATATACTTACCCACTCTGGCCCGATGCTGTCTGCTGAGCTGCAGAAATCACTGGAAAAATGGCCACTGCATCCATTTTCTGGTGATTTTTTCCATGTGCAGTATATATTTTGCCTGAAAAGGCACGGGCACAATGCTCCTGGAGAACTGAGCATGTGCAGTAGACTCTGACACAATGTCAGTGTCTACTGCACATCTCGGAGAGGATGGGACCCTATCAGAGCCTGCACATGGACCCCCTCCTCTCTTAAACTGCCCTTAAACTGCCCTAGTACAATATATACTGTAAATAAAGTGTATGCCTGTTACTCTGTGCAGCACCTGTGTGGTGTCACTGTGCCACACCAAATATTTTTTCAAAACATGCAGAAGTAGGCAGACACTGTTTGCCTTCTTCTGTGACATCACAAGTTGGAGAGTAGTTGACTTGTCTGATTAAATAGTTGGTTTGGTGTGTTTAGCACCGCAGGACAGTTGGTCATTTAAAGGAAAGTTGGGTTGGTGCAGCCCACGTGAGGACACCTAACACATGGTACCTGATGCTCTGCTGCTTTTTTAAGTGTTATGATCGCTATTGCAACAATTTTTATAAACTATGTCCTTGTCCTGCATTGTTTTCATATAAATAAAAGATAATAATAGTAATAATATACATTTTATATATATATATATATATATATACACAGTAACAACAGAAAAAAACTGCACATCCAGCTTGCAATGTGGTTTGTGCATGTCTAAGTTTGGCCTTCTCCAAGCATCTGTGGATTGTATTTATGTGTATCCTCTCTCCAGGAACCAATCACCCATTTGCCACAGTTGTGTATCTGTACATAGCGGGGTTGTGTTATTTCATGTTTCATCGGGTAGCCTGGCAAACTCTGAATGATCAAATAAGAAATAACACTTTATCTGCGTCATCGTCAGTCAACAAGACCAAATGGCTTTGAGCTAAATCCAAAGCCGCATCATCTGTAATGTGTGTGAGATCAGTTGACAAACAGCGAAATAATATTGACTGAGCAATCTAAATTTCCAGTATTGGCTTTCCACCATGGACATAGCATCTCTGTATGTGGTGATTCCACACAAAGCAGGTTTGGAGTCACTAAAAACAGCTCTCAGCACAGGTGAACATATATGTCCCCCTATAGAGTTTCTTCTAGAACTCGCAGAGATCGTCCTTAAAAAATTATTTTACTTACTGTAACAAATATTATATGCAGACAGCGGGGACGGTGATGGGGTCTAACCTCGCGCCACCCTATGCTAATCTGTACATGAGTCAATACGAACGCAAATATGTTTTGCCTATTTATGGAAGCAAAATTAGCCATTATAAGTGCTACATCGACGATCTCTTTTTTATTTGGTGTGGTACAGAGACAGAATTTCATGCGATGGTCGACAGCCTGAATACACTCAGCAGTCCCATTAGATTCACAGCCCAGATTGAGAAGGATGCAATTAATTTTCTAGATGTTACCATTTTTTGGAAAGACAATCAGTTGCACTCTACCTTATATCGCAAAGCCACCAACCGCAACACTGTGTTGCATTCTTCAAGCCATCATCTTAGTACTCTCAAGGAGAGCCTCCCTATCTCCCAATTCATGAGAGTCCTACAAAATAACACAACCCCACTATGTACAGAAACACAACTGAGGCAAATGGGTGATTGATTCCACATTAAGTACAATCCACAGATGCTTGGAGAAGGCCAAACTTAGACATGCACAGACTACCAGGAAAAATCCTTTGGACCCTTAACGGATGATTTATACTTCGAAATTTGATCTAGCTTCACATTGCAGCACGAAGACAGTCCATAAACACTGGAATATTATTACATCCAACACAGAGTTTAAGGGCATCAGTAAGAAACCACCTATGATTGCCTTCCACAGGGGACCAAGCCTGTGTCAATTGCTGTTACGCCCTACCAGACAACCAAATATACAACAGCCACAATGGTTACCTGGCAATAAGTTGGGTTGTTTTAAGTGCCCCAGCTGTATAACCTGCAGATTAATGCTAGTAAGTATGAATTTCCCGAATCCACACAGTGGCAAGAGGATTGCTATCAGACACAAGTTATTGTGTACTATGAACTATGTGATTTATTTCCTGACATGTCCATTTTGGTTATATTACATAAGGATGACGACATGACCATTCGGAGAAAGGATGGCAAATCACTGTTCATCAATACACTCTGCGTTACAGACTTTAAGTTCTGATAAACCGGTTGCGAAGCATTTTGCGGATTTCAAACATCCTATCTCTAAACTAAAGTGTATGCTGATAGACACTATACCTAAACCGACACATGCTGGTGATCGCAAGTTGCTACTGAAAAAAAGCGAGGCACATTGGATCTTCCACCTAGACACTGTTGCTCCTTGTGGACTCAACGAATACTTACCTTACACATTTTTATTTACATAATTGGAAAACATACTATTTTTTATTTTAATTTTTCTTTATTTTTCCTCAATTTTTGGCTTGTGAATCCAAGGGCTGGCAATACCAATTATTTGGTATAAATACCTATTATGCCTGATACATATGTGTTGCTGTTGTGTTACAGCAGCAGTGGTATATAAATTTAGTATACTATCTAGGTTTATACTATGTTGGTGATGATATAGTGTGTGTAGTCATATTTGCTTTAACTGAGTAATTGTTCTATGTGTTTATTCTAATACTGCATTTATATATTTTATTTATATAATGTTTATTTCATTTTTGTTTATTATTTGGGTAGTTTTCATCTTATTATCATTATGTATTTTTTCATTACTTATTTTGTGATTAACTGTTTTTATTATCTATGCTATTTATATGGTATTTGCTATACATTTATGCATTGTAATTGATGGCCCCCTGGGCCAGCCTATAAGCCCTCCCATGTAACACACACCCTGCACATATGCAGGCCACTGCTGTGGAATGCAAGCTACCATCGTGACTATGGCACTTTGTCCGGAACTTGGTCACGCTGGTGAGCCGGAAGTTGTCAGATGCTTATGATGTAAAACCCGACCAGAGTTCATGTCCCACGTGACATGCTGGGACGCGCTCTCACACTGTGGTGGCTGGTTACACCTGGTGTCAGAAGTTGGGCGCAACTTCCGGCCGATGTGCGTTCCAAAGTACCACAGCACCACAGTTTTTGTGTGCTGTAATTAAGGCTTTGTACTGAGATCTGGCCATTGATAAGTATATTAATGGGACCATTCGATCATGGTTAAGTACAAGTTTCCTAGTAGTTGTAGATATATGAGTCAATCTGGCTTCCGCTGGATGCATGATAACCCAAGTATTGTTCAATTGGTTAGTCACATGTGCTAGTGATTACTGATTGGGAGTGGTATATAAGCTGGTTCTGGGTGACTATGGGGTTATCTTTTCCTGTGGTGGTTGTGCTGTTTGGATGCCTTGTGTCTTGACAAAGGTCCTGCTGGACCGAAACGTCGACTATGGACTTTGAACATGTGAGCTAATAAAACATTTCTATTTTTGCATTGAGAGTGCCCATTTGCTTGCAGGTTTATATATATATATATATATATATATTTATATTTATTTATATATATATATATATATATATATATATACAGTATCAGCAGCACTCCGGTTTTAAAGTATACACAGGCACAAGATTAAATATCAATGTTTCAATGCATTTATTGCATCATCATCAATGCATCGAAGCGTTGATATTTAATCCCGTGCCTGTGTATCCTTTGAAACTGGAGTGCCGCTGATACTGTATGTATATGTTTTCTGCTAGATGATAGCGTGCTGCGGAGGGCACCCGGGACTGTAATTTTTGCCTAGTGGGAGTGCCATTCTACTGTCGAATATATATATATATATACTAACAAGAGGTGCGGCACTGCAGACAAACTTCTATAGAGATGCATAATGTCGTCAACGTTTCAATGTTTAATCTACATTTTCTTCAGGACATAAAACATGGTCAACATAGCTTACCTTTTATTCACTGTCGCGGGGCGGGACTTCTCACCCGGCCGTCGGCACACTCTATTGACGTCATCTCAGTCAGGAACACCTGACCAAGAAAACGGCAATACCATCACCATAGCAACATAACATAACACCACCATAGTGACACCCTGGAACAAGAATGTCATATATATCCACGTGCAATAGATCACAACATATAAAATTACATTGCTATTATGGAATAGAAAGTTCAAATTAGCAGTACATTAGTACCATGCAAATTCCGAGTAACAGTACAAACTGAAACAACTAATAAGGAGAACATATCTTAGAAAGAGCATATAATACTACATATATATGTCACAAATAAAAATAGATATACGATAAAGAATAAAAAGGACATAATAATTACAGTAATCATAAGGGCTTAAATTAAACAAGACATTGTAGGCCATGGTACTCATTAAGCCCCCTGGGCACAAAGGTCCCTAACCTATGTATCCACCTGGCCTCACACTGTATAAGTTTCAAAGCACGATTTCCACCCCGAATAGAGACTGGGATGTGGTCAATCATCCGGTAAAGTAAAGCTGCCAGAGGATGTGGAATAGTAGCAAAGTGTCTAGCGACCGGCTGTTCACTGGTGCCTTTAATAAGAGCACCACGAATTGAAGAACGGTGAACTGCCATCCTTTCTTTAAAAGGTCTTTCAGTTTTCCCAATATAGGATAATCCACAAGGGCACAGAATTTGATATATAACAAAAGGAGTGTTGCAGGTTAAAGTATGTCTAATGGTATATTTTTTACCAGACAGCGGATGGCAAAAAATATTGCCTGGTATCAAATAGCGGCAGGTTACACATGTACATCTCACACAGCCCCTATTCACAGAGCCTCCGGCAACCTTAAGTCTATCATGTGAAGTAATATCAGTCTTAACTAGAATGTCCCTCAAATTCTTCCCTCGTGTATAACAAGGCATTAGTTTACTATTCGTTAAATACAAATCAGCATCAGATTGTATCAAAGGCCACAGTTTTTTAGAAACCACATTAATTCTATTGCTGGCTTGATTATAATGATTAACCCATGTCAATGCTGGCACGGGCTTCTTATTCTGCCTATTCTGCAATAAATCCTCTCTAGGTATACTCATAACTCTCAATTTGCTAGCTTCCAAATCATGCAAGGGATAGCCTCTCTCTAGAAATGTAACAATCATCCCATCCATTTGTGTCTCAGCCATCTTCTCATCAGTGGTAATTCGCCTAACACAGAACAACTGAGAGTATGGCAAACCTCTGATCAGGCTACGCGGATGACAACTCGTAGCATGTAGTAAGTTATTATGATCCGACTCTTTTGAAAAAAGGCTAGTACTGATCACCCCATTGTGGATGGAAATGGCAACATCTAAAAAGTTAATTGCAGTGTTACTCATATTGTACGTTAATTTTACCGGACTGAGGCCAGAATTATGTTTATCAATCAATGACACAAGATCTCCTTTAGGACCCCTCCAAAAAGGAGGTCATCGATATAGCGCATATAAAAAACTATACGCTGTTCCACATCAGTATTGGTAAAAAACAACTCCTCCTCCACAAAAAACATAAATATATTAGCGTACGATGGGGCCACACTGGACCCCATCGCACACCCCATAAGCTGCAAATAAAATCAACCATCGTACAAGAAAAAATTCTTTGTGAGAATAAGCTCTAAAAGTACAATAATCAAATCTAACTCCAGACCAGTATACAGTGGATGTCCTGATAAAAATTTCCTCACTGCAGATAGACCAAGTTAATGCGGAATAATCATATATAAGCTGGCCACGTCTAAACTGCATAGCCAGATTTCTTCATCAAAGGTGGGAAGATCCTTTAGTTTCCTTAGTGAGGTAGAAGTATCCAACAAATATCGTGGATGATTACGTATACAAGGTTGAAACAGAGTATCTAAGTAAACCGATGTTGGTTGGAAAAGTGAGTTTTGCGCTGAGATTATTGGGCAGCCAGGAGGGTCTACCATCGATTTGTGCACCTTGGGTATGGTGTACAGCACCGGGACCATCGGATGAAGTGGGAGTAAAACATCACTTAATTTAGCTGAAATGATACCTTTATTAACCGCTACCTCAAGGACTCCTTTCAAGTCATCTCTAAACAAATGGGTAGGGTCCTGTGATAATTCCCTGTAAGTCTTGGTATCATTAAGATGTTTAGCCACTTGTATTTTATATTTGGCAAGGTCTTGTATCACCAGGGCACCCCCCTTATCCGCTGGTCTGAAGATCAATTCTTTATTGTTGGACAACTGTTCCAAAGCATCTCGTTCCACTCGTGATATGTTGTTTCTCATACGAGGGAGTTGATAAAATTCCTAAGAGGTTTCTTCATTTAATAATCTCATAAAAGTTTTTATGGAGGAGTTTGTAGATTGAGGCTCAAACGTAGACTTAGACACAAATTTAGACAATTGAGGAGGCAGATTCGACACATTGATCCTTGTATTAGGAGGAGTTTTGGCAAAAAATTATTTTAACTTCAATTGGCGTTGCAGCCTAAATTGTTCAATTTGCCATTCCAAAGGGTCCAATCGAACAGACGGTACAAAGGATAATCCCTTTCTCAGGACTTGTAACTCCGTAACCGTTAATGCTCAAGACAGCGACATTGGAGATATCATACTTGCCGGGGGGGCCAAAATAAAAGGCAAAGGTCGTGGTTAAAAACCACCTGTCCAACGGAGGATTTAGTTATAAACTTGTCGTCCTATCCATTAACGGTTACGGAGTTACAAGTCCTGAGAAAGGGATTATCCTTTGTACCGTCTGTTCGATTGGACCCTTTGGAATGGCAAATTGAACAATTTAGGCTGCAACACCAATTGAAGTTAAAATATTTTTTTGCCAAAACTCCTCCTAATACAAGGACCAATGTGTCAGATCTTCCTCCTCAATTGTCTAAATTTGTGTCTAAGTCTACGTTTGAGCCTCAATCTACAAACTCCTCCATAAAAACTTTCATGAGATAATTAAATGAAGTAACCTCTAAGGAATTTTATCAACTCCCTCGTATGAGAAACAAAATATCACGAGTGGAACGAGATGCTTTGGAACAGTTGTCCAACAGTAAAGAATTGATCTTCAGACCAGCGGATAAGGGGGGTGCCCTGGTGATACAAGACCTTGCCAAATATAAAATACAAGTGGCTAAACATCTTAACGATACCAAGACTTACAGGGAATTATCACAGGACCCTACCCATTTGTTTAGAGATGACTTGAAAGGAGTCCTTGAGGTAGCGGTTAATAAAGGTATCATTTCAGCTAAATTAAGTGATGTTTTACTCCCACTTCATCCGATGGTCCCGGTGCTGTACACCATACCCAAGGTGCACAAATCGATGGTAGACCCTCCAGCCCACCCGATAATCTCAGCACAAAACTCACTTTTTCAACCAACATCGGTTTACTTAGATACTCTGTTTCAACCTTGTATACATAATCATCCACGATATTTGTTGGATACTTCTACCTTTCTAAGGAAACTAAAGGATCTTCCCACCTTTGATGAAGAAATCTGGCTATGCAGTTTAGACGTGGCCAGCTTATATACGATTATTCCGCATTAACTTGGTCTATCTGCAGTGAGGAAATTTTTATCAGGACATCCACTGTATACTGGTCCGGAGTTAGATTTGATTATTGTACTTTTAGAGCTTATTCTCACAAAGAATTTTTTCTTGTACGATGGTCGATTTTATTTGCAGCTTATGGGGTGTGCAATGGGGTCCAGTGTGGCTCCATCGTACGCTAATATATTTATGTTTTTTGTGGAGGAGGAGTTGTTTTTTACCAATACTGATGTGGCACAGCATATAGTTTTTTATATGCGCTATATCGATGGCCTCCTTTTTGGAGGGGCCCTAAAGAAGATTTTGTGTCATTGATTGATAAACATAATTCTGGCCTCAGTCCGGTAAAATTAACGTACAATATGAGTAACACTACAATTAACTTTTTAGATGTTGCCATTTCCATCCACAATGGGGTGATCAGTACTAGCCTTTTTTCAAAAGAGTCGGATCATAATAACTGACCACATGCCGCGAGTTGTCATCCGCGTAGCCTGATCAGAGGTTTGCCATACTCTCAGTTGTTGCGTGTTAGGTGAATTACCACTGATGAGAAGATGGCTGAGACACAAATGGATGGGATGATTGTTACATTTCTAGAGAGAGGCTATCCCTTGCGTGATTTGGAAGCTAGCAAATTGAGGAGTTATGAGTATACCTAGAGAGGATTTATTGCAGAATAGGCAGAATAAGAAGCCCGTGCCAGCATTGACATGGGTTAATCATTATAATCAAGCCAGCAATAGAATTAATGTGGTTTCTAAAAAACTGTGGCCTTTGATACAATCTGATGCTGATTTGTATTTAACGAATAGTAAACTAATGCCTTGTTATACACGAGGGAAGAATTTGAGGGACATTCTAGTTAAGACTGATATTACTTCACCTGATAGACTTAAGGTTGCCGGAGGCTCTGTGAATAGGGGCTGTGTGAGATGTACATGTGTAACCTGCCGCTATTTGATACCAGGCAATATTTTTTGCCATCCGCTGTCTGGTAAAAAATATACCATTAGACATACTTTAACCTGCAACACTCCTTTTGTTATATATCAAATTGTGTGCCCTTGTGGATTATCCTATATTGGGAAAACTGAAAGACCTTTTAAAGAAAGGATGGCAGTTCACCGTTCTTCAATTCGTGGTGCTCTTATTAAAGGCACCAGTGAACAGCCGGTCACTAGACACTTTGCTACTATTCCACATCCTCTGGCAGCTTTACGTTACCGGATGATTGACCACATCCAAGTCTCTATTCGGGGTGGCAATCATGCTTTGAAACTTATACAGTGTGAGGCCAGGTGGATACATAGGTTAGGGACCCTTGTGCCCAGGGGGCTTAATGAGTACCATGGCCTACAATGTCTTGTTTAGTTTATGCCCTTAAGATTACTGTAATTATTATGTCCTTTCTATTCTATATCTATTTTTATTTGTGACATATATATGTAGTATTATATGCTCTTTCTAAGATTTGTTCTCCTTATTAGTTGTTTCAGTTTGTACTGTTACTCGTAATTTGCATAGTACTAATGTTCTGTTAATTTGAACTTTCTATTCCATAATAGCAATGTAATTTTATATGTTGTGATCTATTTCACATGGATATATATGACATTCTTGTTCCAGGGTGTCACTATGGTGGTGTTATGTTATGTTGCTATGGTGATGGTATTGCCGTTTTCTTGGTCAGGTGTTCCTGACTGAGATGACGTCAATAGAGTGTGCCGACGGCCGGGTGTGCGGTCCCGCCCCGTGACAGTACACGTGTGCACTGAGGTAAATAAAAGGTAAGCTATGTTGACTATGTTTTATGTCCTGAAGAAAATGTAGATTAAACATTGAAACTTATTAGACACAGATGTATGACAATGTATGAATGTCCCAGTGAAGCTGTGGTGCAGGGGCCCTTACCCGCTGCACCCACAGCCAGTATCCCCCAAGCCACACGTTATTTAAGTGTAGTGCAGACCGCAGTGAGAGCCAGCAGTGGCGGTGTGTTTGTTATAGCAGCCAATGAAAGTCAGACAGACACTCATTGGCTGCTGAGTCCATGGAGGGAACCGGTTGGAGCTCAGTCATGAGCTCCGCCTTCTGGCTCCCCCTACAGCGGGCGATGGGAGAGACATCATGACGTCTCTCCCATAGTACAGAGCGGGCAGGAAGGAGCGGACAGCAGCAGTCACGGCAGGAGCGGGGATTCAGGTTAGTTGTGTGTTGTTGGTTTTTTTGTGTGTGTGTAAGGGGCACGAGCACTGACATTGGCACTGCATAGAGGGGTGCTACTGGGGGCACTGTATAGGGGAGGTGGCCACTTCTAGGGGCACTGTATGGGGGGGTGCTACTGGGGGCACTGTATAGAGTGAGTGGCCGCTACTGGGGCACTGTATAGGGAGGGCTACTACTGGGGGCAATGCATAGGGGAGACTACTACTGGAGACAATGCATAAGGGGGACTACTACTGGTGGCACTGCATAGGGGAGACTACTACTGGGGCAATGCATAGGAGGACTGCTACTGGGGGCCCTGCATAATGGGGACCACTTCTGGGGGCACTGTATAGGGGTCACTATTGGGGGCACTGCATAGGGGGGCCACTTCTGGGGGCACTGCATACGGGACACTACTGGGGGCACTGCACAGGGGGACCACTACTGGGGGCACTGCATAAGGGGGCCCAAAGCATATTCTTGCACCTGGGCCCACCACTCTAGAGTTCCACCATTGGGCGGGATATACTAAGCATCACATCTGCAATGTGGTACATCCTGCCTCTCAGCGGGTACATACTGATGTTACCCACTGGGATGAAGGATGCATTCCAGTGCTTTGTACTTACGGAAAATGCGGTAGAAACCCAGAAAATCATTTTCGGTTGTTTTACTGCTTTTTTCCCTTCAGTACATCCTGCTCATAGTCTGGTATATATACTAAGTCACGGCCAATCATAGTGAAAATTGCAGATTGACATCAGTGTGAGCCAGTCACACACGGCTCTTATTTATATAGTCACACCCCAAGCATGTAATGTGACACAGTGACTGATGTTCAATGGGATCAATTACAAAATTCCTAACCTAGCAATGCTTTAAAGAAAACACATTTTGTAAGACAGCTTCACCATCATGATTAGAGGGAGTGTCTTACTACTGTATATTATCGATGTTTGCCAAGACCACTCATAATGGTCTAATGTAAGGTAGCTAGGTATATATAAAGTAAACATCAAGTAAGTAAAAGCATTGTAGCAATTTTAATTTTCAATAGTATGGGGTATTCAATCATACTGTAAATGACGCCATCTAAAACCCATAAAATAAATACATGAACAATCTCATGCTTATAAAGTCCTCCAACTCCCAGGATTTTCCGCTATTGAACTCTTCATCCTGGAATTGAAGATCAAGAATAATTAATCTTAAAATTTAAACATATGTTAAATAATGTGTAAAAAAAGTGTGATAGAAAACAACTATGAGAGGTAACTAATTAGCCGCGATTGTTTTTCACCAATGTTTTTTTTCCCCCTATCCTATTATTTTGAATGAAATAATAAGATATATTGGCCCTCATTCAGAGGCACTCGCTAATTGCGGTTGTTCGTTCTAAAACAAGGGGTGGCTATTCAAATGAACCGTTCGCTGTTTGTGGTCTGTTCACGCCTCTAGGTCTGAATGAGCGAACAAAACTTGCGTTCATTTTTTTTTAAAATACGCCCCCTGGCCGCTCGCATCCTACGTCATGTCCGCTATTTATTAGATTAATCGAGTACATCGAACAGGGTAAGAGTTGCTCGCTATTCTTGTGGTTGGTTTTTGCTACCACAATTTTGCGAGCAGATCTGGCTATAAAATAACCCAGTGACGTGGTCAATGACGCTGCTGTTTTAAATATGCACACCCATAAAACGCCCGTTTTGACCTTTAAGCACGCCTGCGATCGGATCTCCACTCCCCGTTTTCAAGCACCTTCCCCTGTTACCACCCACATACGCCTCATTCTGTCACTCAAAATAGCAGGCATTCGCTATTTTGCGAGCACACGATTTTCGGCCGCACTGAGTGGTTCACGCATGCGTATTTCGATCCGTATGCATGCGCAGTTGGGCAAACATCGCTCGGAGCGAACGAGCAGCCACTTGCGTCCGGCTCTGAATCAGGGCCATTGTCCGAAAACACATGACTAGTTCACAGACCTATGTGTTTTCTCCTTTGAGGCTGCAGATAAATCAGCACTTTTTGTGGATTTGTTTTTCGGGACTTATCAGGTCCCGAAAAAAACCCCATCACCAGTGCCGGCATCAGGCGGCACTTCGGGGCTAATTGGATAGACCCGGGGGTTCAATTAGTCCCTGAACAATGTTCGGGGCTAATTCGATTACGCTGTATATATTTGTTAACATGAACTATGTAGCTTTCTATGTAACATGGAGCCCCAGAGCAATATAACAGTGGGATAGTTGCTCAAGGAATACAGAGCATTGTATAGTCAGCAGAGATCTGGGCGCTTATGTAATAGCCTGCGAGTTGCAGGAACTGGTGCAATTCAGCGATGTAGCCTGTAGAGGTTGCTTTTTGTTTTTAAATTATTAGCACTTAAAATCTATGGGATAAATTGCCAGAATTGTGCCGGTCCTGCACCTGGCAGGCTATAACTAAAGGGCTCTGGGGCTGCGCTGTATGGGAACCAGAGATCTGCAGGGATGAATCTATGAATTCCACAGCAATCCCAGAGATAGGATATTTGGCTTTATGGGCCTGATTCAGAGATGAAGGCTATTGCAGCTGCAGTCTCCATAGCAGTTACGGGAATATGCAAATGCATACCTCAGCTTTCCCTTTGTGCTCCACTGTGCGATGGATTGTACAAGCACTAAGACACTCACTTGCAGGCTCTGTGGTCTGTGCAAATGTGGAGATTGTAAACACTCCAACAACAACACAACATTGGTTACACCATTGACAATTGCGGTAGCCTAACATCTGCTCTAACAACTCTCCTCTAATCCAACTAAATGTGACCTCTGAAACAGTGGTTTTTTGATTGGGAATACAGAGGCGTTCCCATACCCGCCTATGACACTCCCATAACACACCCATGAGACCGCCGCTTTTTGCAGTCACTTTAGGTCTCCTTCCAGTCTCTACCATGAAACAGCCAGCGATTACAAATTTCTTTGCACTTTGGTTCATACGGGCGCAGTAATGGTATCTCAGACATTTTGCACATGCACAGAAGCAAAAATTTGCTCAACTATATACATTGACATTGAGTCCATCTCTGAATCAGACCCTAATGATATGTAATGATACCTTATCCTATCCGTAATCTCTCCACTTTATAAATGCTGTTTGGAACACATCACATTATTTTGGCCCTAAAGGATTTGGGCCCTATTGAATAACACACATTATGAGGCTTTCATAGAGCTAAACTGAATTTTTCATCTTCATCATTTAGGACTTTATACAGCAAATACTGCAATCATATTGTGGTCTGGCAGACAAGCATGTAGGACGGACGTTGCACAGGTAATATGATGCATGATACACAATTACAATTTCTGTCTATACTACACTTACAGTAATTGTGCTGCTTTAGTTCTCACTATAGTGCTTTACAGTTGTGTTGGGTTCTGGCCCACTAAGGAGCAGCAGACACAACATATTAGGATATGAGGGATCTTATTGAATAACCTGCATAGGAGTAAATCTAGGGAATTAGCCATAACTTAAATAGGCAAATCGTCCCGGTTGGGATACATTCGCCATCTCGGCAGACAGGATGCCGACGCTTACAATACCGGCCCTAGAATCCTGACACTTGTCAGAATCCTGGCGTTGGCATCCCGACCGCCGGGATACCGAAGGTAAGTAGCAGGGTTGGGGGGAGGGTTAGGTTTAAGTGCTAGGCACAAGGGAGGTGGGTTAGGTTTAGGGTGTGGGGAGGGGGATATTAGGTTTAAGCACTGGGGGGAGGTTAGGGTCAGGCACCAGTAAGGGAGGGTTAGGGTAGGGAGAGGGGGAGGGTTAGCATACCGACCAACAAGTGTTGTATGCTAACTCTGTCAGGATGCCGGCATCAGGATTCTGACCACTGGGATTCTGACCGCCAAGATCCGGAGCGCCGTCCTCCCGCACCAACCCAAAATTACCAACTACTGTAAATCACCGCAATTGTGCTTTTGAGTATATTGCTATTTCTCTTACCTTTGATCTCTTCATTTCCGCAATTACGTTTTGATTATATCTGATTTTCATCTGTCAAGAGTATATATAAAGCAAGATCCATGAGTGTCTCAGTAACATTTACATATAGACTATAATACCAGTCTATTCTCATTCTTGCAGTAAACATATTTTGGCATGAGCTCTAATAACATTTTACATAAAAAAATTAGTTTTCCGCCATATCACATTTGGGAATAATTTACCTACATCCTGCTTTACAGTCACCAAATGTTTTATTTATTAATGACACACTGGGCCTGAGCCACACGCAATGCGCACATGCACGCAGTTCAGCAAAAACCTCTACGGCCCACGGTGTGTATGCACAGAGTCACAGTACCAATTGAGAAGCGCAGTGCGTGAAATGTATTCGGCATTTTTGGGTGGTGAGGTGACTGGGAGGAGGCTATTTAGATGTATGGAGATATACCGTTTTACGGGCATGTTATGAGAGTGTTGTGGGCATGTTGCTGAAGTGTTTGCAAATTCCAAAGAGTCTAAAATGCACCTGGAGAAACTCTATTTCTCTTATTGCAGCATCATACTCCTCCTTCATCCTTAGCACGTCTTTCTAAAAAGGAAATGTTAGGTGAAGAGAGAATGTGTTACTGAGCAGAACAACACAAAACACTTGGTCAAGAAAACATTTCTAGATAGGCCGTCTATGCTACAATGCAGTTCAACCAATGACACCAGAAGTCTTTTCGCAAACAAGGCAAGAGAAGTGAGAATCACCTTATGAATGACGGCTTCCTAGCAATATAAATAATACAGTCAACACCAATTCCGCTACTACAATAAAATGCTAGGAAATGCATCCACCCAATTAGGTTTGCCGTGATGTCCGTCATGGTCCTGTGATTACCTCTCTCTGATATCATACTGTTTATATGACAGACGCCTGGCAGGGGCACCAAAAGCATTGCTAGAACGTTTCAGAAAGTAGGTGATCGCTGGAGCCCAGGTAGGTAACATTCATTGTAACTCACGAAGATTCAGTTTTAGAGGTAAATTTACTGATTTGAGTTTGGTCGAGATGACAATCTCGGGTGAGTTTAGGCATGTTTTTGGGTGAGTTTGGGAGAGAGTTCTCTCTTCTCATTCATAAAACTCGGGTGAGATCGCAAACTCGAATCAACTCACCATCGGGCAGACTCGGAAGTACTTTTCATGAAAAAGATGCAGCTTGCAAATTTACTAAGATTCGAGATTACAATCTCGGGCGAGAGTAGAGCAAACTCGCAGAGAAATTGAAGTTTCAAACACTCCACCTCCTGAGCTGTGAGTTTGACAGAAACATACATAGATCAGTGTGACTTGTGCATCTTTCTGCATGTGTACTTAATGTAAAGTGTTTATATTAAAAAAGAAATTATGTAGGGTCCCCCCCCCCCAAAAAAAAGACATAACGAGCCAGTCCTGGTTCCAAAAATTATGGGGAACAAATTAAGTAGGGTTCCACCAGAATTTAGGAACCAGCACCTGGCTGCAGGGCCAGTGCTTGTTTTAAATATAGGGGGGGTAAAAATGCGTAGGGTTCCAGCTATATTTAAAACCAGCACTGTACCCAAACAGACTGGGGTGTAATGCCACAGCCAGGAGACCCTATTACCGGGTCTCCATGGCCAAAGCATTCTCACCCCAAGCCGGTCAGGCCAAGCCAGGGATCTCAGGGGAGGTGGGGACCCCCACAAGAAGGGGTTCCCCCTCTCCCAAAACCCCAAGCTTGGTCTGAAGCCAGGGGCTCTTGCCCGCACCCCTGGGCAGTGGGTACAGGGGTAATGTGTAAAATAGTAGAAAACTATTGTATTTTACAGTGGAACTACAGGTGCCAGCATGCTTGCCCTTTGGCACTTGTGGAACTATAAGTGCCAGCAGGTGGTCGGCACCCGTACCCCCACTGTAAAATAAATAGTTCAAATACCACAGTACACACACCGTATACAGTAAAACTTTATTACATACACCTACAGTATCACACTTACACATACTTACCTGTGCCAGCTGGTCTGTTCCCTTGTCCCATGTAGATTCCATGGGTGTACCTGGAAAAAAGATCACATACTCACCTCCATCCTGGCGCCACTCTCCGTAGCAACCCCCGTACTTGGCAAAATAAGAAAACGAGTTACGCGATCCATACGAACAGGTGCAAGTATATGTTGTGACATAATACTTGCACCTTGCAAAATGACAGATGACCGTGATCATTTGTTATTTCCCATGGGCCGCTAGCCAATCAGCGGCCGCTTTACATTTAGCGGCTGCTCATTGGCTGGGACCCACCCAACTTGCTACTCGGGGGAGAACGCTCGATCTGCATCACCTTCGGAAAAGTCACTTTCAACTAAACTCCCTTCTTAGTAAATTTGCGAGTTTGAAAACGGGAAAATCTTCCAAGTTTTGGCGATGCAAACTCGATCAGACTCCAATCTTAGTTAATTTACCCCTTAGCCTCTAAATGAAGCTACACATTAGTTATCCTCATCAGGGCTCTCACACCCACTGTATGACCAGCTATGCAATTATAACTAGGGTAGCTATAGTCTTGTTATACAGCACATGTACACCAGGATAGCAGTCTACGTATGCATGACTTTTCATTTCATAGATATAAAAATGTATTGTATAATATCTCAGAACAATTTGTATGGCTAATTGCATGCTTTGTTTCCTTAGACAATCATTTGAACTGAGAATATACAATAATTGTGTGAGTAGATATGTGTGTTGTCTCTACCAATGAGGTCATGTCAGCACACTTTGGATCCCTCTCTGGCTGCCTGTACCTGCACATACATGGCCAGATAGCCACGCTGTTGAGAATGGAGAGCGCTACTTCGCAGACTCCATGTTAATCCTCCAGGGTCTGATTCATTAGCGGTCACAACTGTGATTACGAAAGCAATCAGCCAATTGTTGCATTCCGAGCATGTGTATGCATCCCAGTACGCACGCGCGAATCAGCCACGGCCCGTAGCCGGGCCCCCCCGGTTAACCGGCCCTTGAGAGAACCTGCAGTGCTGCACTGATTTTTGCAGATGAAGCACAATAGAACTTGGTGTGAGAAAAAGCCATGGCTGCGCTCATTAGAGCACTTCTTACACAGATTCGGATTCAGTTGCATACACATGTACAAGTGTCGGACTCCCCAGTGGTCTGTGTATGCTAGTAATCCAGTTTTGTCACTACCAGTTGTTTTATTTGTGTATAAAATCAACATTTTGAGCAAAAAATCAGTGCTTCCAAGTCGTCCGGAACCTGGTTTTCTGAGAGTCGGCACGACTAAAGTAACAGTATAAAAGGACACATCTGTAAATACATGATGATAATGATAAATGAAAGTAATCATATAGTGAAATCTAATAAAAAATGAATTTACCTGAACAAATACAACAGCCTTCCGTTCTGCTGATAAATATTTGAATTGTGCCACAAAACATAACACGAGTACTATGATAAAGAAACATAAGAACATGTGTAAGTTTATAGAGAGTAAGTGATGTGCATTGGGGAGTATATAAGGGGCTGTGTATTGGGGACAGTGGTTATATATACACACACAAGGACTTACAACAGAATATTGCCATAACCAGCACGATATCCATGTTCCTGAAAGACAGAATGGGAATTATTAATATATGACTGACCGTCAAAGTCCCTGCTTTTCTGGTATGAAAACAAAATAGCTAAATATTAAAAAAAAAACAATAAGTAAACCTGAAGGCTGCATCCACACTGAGGTAACTATAGATACTGCCTGACTTGCACCCGCCTCCCTCTGCTGCTTGATGTAATACTGTTATCCCCCACACACACTTTGCCTCTGTTTCAGGCCTATATTATCTTGGTTTCTTTTTTTTTTAAACACATACATGGACCACACAGTGGACACAGTGGATACAGTGATTTTACCTGCTTCACATATGATCGTTTGGTATTACTTGTGTCGTTGCATATAAAGAGTTTAAAGAAATAGCGAAGTGAAAAAATTATGGTGCATAACGATATCGCTGACTGATCGGCCTGCACATTCTCGATCATCCGGCACACCACCAACGACGGCCAATGACCCGCCATCAACGTTCGCGGGTCCCTATAGTAATCTGGTTGATATCGACCAGGTTGGCCTGCGTGCACGGTTGGTGGACGATATCATTATCGTCCATATGTGCCTGCGCATCACAGGTCGTTGGTGGGTTAGAAGGGACCGAAAAATGCACGATATGAATGATAACGATATCATCGATAACGTTATCGTTCATATCGTGCATTTTAATCGTCCCGTGTGTATGCACCATTAAAACGTCTATTGTCTCACATGCATTCAGTGGGTCTATGATATTTTGAATAAACACTCACCTCTTTAATGCACGCATGATAGCAGTCCATATGCCTGGGGGGGAAAATACACATTGTAAGCTACATGAGACTCTTTGTTATATATGTGTGTTACCAACTCGGGGACCAGCAAAAGAGCCGCAGACCATCGCACTTCCTCCTACATGTTTGACAGTTGGTGCTATAGGGGTGTACTTACTAAGCAGTCACTAATGCAGTCACTTTAAAAGCAGATCACAGTAAGGCTGGGTAGTATATACTGTGCTCTACAGATATAGTGAAAATAAGGGGTTGGGTATCTTTCTAATAAAAATATTGGTTTATTTAAACTAATGATATAGAAAATATTGATTTAAGGTATGATTTTTATTTTGCAATCAGTTACAATTGTTTCTTAGGGCCCTATTTATCAATTGGTTTTTTTACAAAAATAATTATGAAAAAGAGTGTTTTCAGGGCCTGATTCAGCAAGGAACGCAGTTGCAAATATGCACGCAACCGGTCGATGTTTGTGTTCTGCAAATGCATATGCATTGCAATTCGCGTGTGCGAAGGTCCCACTGCAATCAGGATGTGATCGCAGCGACTACGCAGATCCATCGAAGAGTGATTGACAGGATGTGAGAATTTGTGGTGGTGATGAGGGGGTGGTCGTGTGAACGCAGGAGTGTCAGTGCGTTTAAACGGCAGTGCATGGGCGTGCATAAATTAGCCTCAGCCTTCCACGTGACCAGAAAAGTTAGCAGTTTCAGAGTAAGATATTAC
Source organism: Taudactylus pleione (assembly GCA_031769625.1). NCBI lineage: Eukaryota > Metazoa > Chordata > Amphibia > Anura > Myobatrachidae > Taudactylus > Taudactylus pleione. Next base: position 11,151,331 of record JAUIMM010000154.1, read on the forward strand.
CCGCCGCAATGGAACGTGGGGGTAAGAAGTTATTCAATGTTACCGATATTCCAGCTAGTTTGGCCGGTCTTATGATTGTGTGCATGAGCAAGTGGGCGTCCTTATGATTGCCGAGCGACAGCATTGTGATGGCATTTTGCATATAATTGCCACCTCTGGGAGCTTGCGATAGCAATTTTGCGTACCAAGCTGAATCAGGTCCTCAGTCCCTATTCATATTATTTTAGTTTCACTCAAAAGTTTCAAAGGGCTTTTGGAGCAGTATTCATAAAAAAACTTTTCCAAGCCCTTTAAATTGCATATTTTTAGTGAACAGATACTGGGGGGACACTACTTTAAGGGGCACAACTACAGGTGGCACAGCATATGGGCACAACTACAGGGGGCACTGCATATGGGCTCAACTACAGGTGGCACTGCTTATGGTCACTATTACAGGGGGCACTGCATATATGCACAACTACGGGGCATTGCATAAGGGGCCACTGCATAAGGGGCACTACAACAGAGGACATTGCATAAAGGGCACTGCTACAGGGGGCATTGCATAAGGGGCACTGCTACAGGGGGCATTGCATAAGGGGCACTGCTACAGGGGGGCCTGCATAATGGGCACTGCTACAGGGGGCATTGCATAATGGCCACAGCTACATGAGGCCCTGCATAAGGGGCACTGCTACAGGGGGCACTGCATAAGGGGCACTATAACAGGGGACATTGCATAAAGGGCACTGCTACAGGGAGCATTGCTTAAGGGGCACTGCTATAGGGGGCATTGTATAAGGGGCACTGCTACAGGGGCATTGCATAAGGGGCACTACTACAGGGGGCATTGCATAATGGCCACAGCTACATGAGGCCCTGCATAAGGGGCACTGCTACATGGGGCATTACATAAGGAGCACTGCTACAGGGGTCATTGCATAAAGGGCCATTGCATAAGCGGCACTGCTACAGGGGGCCCTGCATAAGGGGCACTACTACAGGGGGCATTGCATAAGGGGCACTACTGCAGGGGGCATTGCATAAGGGACACTAGTACAGTGGGCATTACATTAGGGGTACTCCTACAGGAGGCACTGTATAAGGGGCACTAACTTGATACACGCAGTTTACAGGTTATAAGCTATGTTCCCAATAATCTGGTTCTACACGGACATAGAAACTGTGCAACATGTCTTGAGCTGAGGTGACAGACTGGCAGGAGTGGAGAGGAGAGTTGGTGAAGTAGATCTTTCAGGGTGGAATGTAATGGGCATTACTGTGTGGCACAATGTGCTATTAGGTGTATTACTGAGTGTGGCATAATGTGTTATAAAGGGCACTACTGTGTGTCATTATGTTAAAAGGGGCATATTGTGTAAGGGCCATTACTGTGTGGCATAATGTGAAATAGGGGCATTAAGGTTTGGCATGATTTGTTCTAAAGGCATTATGGTGTGGTATAATGTGTTCTAAGGGGCATTACTTAGAGTGGCATAATGTGTAAGAGACATTACTGTATCGTGAAACCAAACACCTAAAACATTATCTTTGGGTGTGTTTGTTTTATGGGGGGGGGCGCCTGAAACTTTTCTGGCATGGGGGAGCAAAATTCTAGTTTCGCCACTGCACATCCGTATCAGAGAAAAAAAAAATTAATCAATGTGATTAATATGGGACTATGGTCCTGATTCAGCAGTACACGTCGTAGGCGCGTACGCCCGAAAAGGGGGTGGACTTCATGTAAAAGGGGTGGGGCCATGATAAAGCAGGGGTGGAGTCTTGTGGTACCCCCGTTGTCACTTTGGGGGTGTGCCCAGCACTCTCCGAGATGCTGGGCAGCCCAAAGGATCTCCCTACACTAGTGAATAGATGCCGTGCGCATGCGCATGACATCTATTCTGCCTCTTCTTGCTTGTTTATTGCTTCTTTGTTTGTGCTCCCCCCAACTTCCTTCCCACCGCGAGACACTACGGCCCGGGGGTGGGACAGTCCCAGAAAAATTTTATTGAAATCTGTCTCACCATCATGTCTTCCCTGCTGGTTCCTGTGGGCACTGAAATGTAAAGAAAGATGTGTCAGGCAAACTAGCGAGAACTACTGTAGTTCAACTCTGACTCATAAAAATCCAGCTTTGCTTTACTGCGCATACATGCATGATTAGATTACAATACTATAATGCAATGTTTCATTACCATACATAAAATAGCATTCATGCATAATAAATTACAGGTGTAAATAATGTGTGTGTATATATATATATATATATATATATATATACAGTATATTGTATACATATCAGCAACATTGTAATGTTCACAACTAGCGCAAACAGTCCTAGGGCCTGATTCACTACCGATCGCAACTGTGATTGAAATAGCAATTACGCATGCAGTCTCATTATAATAGTATGCTAATCCATTGTGATCGCTATGCCGCCGCAGCACAACATAAGGACGCCCACTTTAACTTACACACATCCGTAATACTTAGCAAGACTGCAAAACCATTGGTAACATCGAGTACCATCTCAGCCTCACGCACACTTACACAAGCTCTGACCTTACTCAGGAATTGCTAACTTCATCGCACACTATGAGCACTCAAGCTGCGTACAGCATCGCAGTGAATAATTTATACATGCCCATGCAACGGCGTTCAACCGAACTGGCACTCCTGTGTTGCGCCGACAAACACCCGTTACAACCCACAAACGGCACTTCCTGTCAATCATTCTGCAATTGGTCTGCGTAGTAACTGCAATCGCAGTTCCGATTGCAGTGGCCAGTTCGCGCATGTGCACTGTGATGCATACGCATGCACATAACGCACTAATCGGCCGATTGCATGTGTGATCGCAGTTGCGATCGGTAGTGAATCAGGCCCCTAGTTCACAGTACAGAAATATTGTTTTTAGATGTACTGCAGCTTCATCCGAACTCCTTTAGCCACAAGGGCAACAGTTCTGGGAATATAATCAACACGGAGAGAGCACATGTGAGGCTGGGCAACGTAGGGATCTTTCTTTGGGCTAAGTCGGCTGTTTTAACCTTTGATGTACGTGAGCAAGAGTTATAGTAAAGGTGTTTTTACATCATTTGATCTTATGTGTGAGCTCTCCTTATTAATTACATATATACAGAGACCACTCCCCAGGATTTTCCTTTATATCAAGGCATATGTAGTTTAATTACTCACAACATCGTTAATGAATGGAGCAAGCAGGCATTTAAGTCCCCAGCGGGCCTATGGGCTTCTATTTGCAGAGTATTGTGAGAGGGATCCAATTGGATCCCTTCCATTACCTCCTGCAGCGTGCATGTCTTTCAGGACATGAGAAGAAGGATGCCAGAGGGACCTCTGCATCATAGACTCAGAAGTCCCTCATTCACAAAGGACAGCTCTTACCAAGAGTGCTGTCCTTTGCAGTCTCCTTCATGCATACCAGCATCATTAACAATGGCATACATGCAAAGAGTGGTGGGATGCATCGTATCCCGTATGCGATGTATCATGCATCCCGCCCATGGACTTATTTAGTTATTTCTTTTTGGTTAAAACAACATTTTATGTGACACTTATAGTGAGAAACATTTAAGGTCAGCTAATGGGTCACAAAGGTCCTGTAGAATCCTTAAAAGCAGACACACCTTCACATATACAGATGCTCAAGCCCACTATTACACATCTCCTGTACTGTAAGGATTATCTACAAACACCCTGTACTAATAAGGAACACCTGTTTTCTGTCCATCCAGCAGCAGCAGTGACGTAAGTTCATCCCAGATGCCCGGATTCAAGTTATCATTTAGTACCCCCCTATCCCACATATTTACAGCCCTAAATGGGGTGAATATATTGTGGACAATGGATCAGGTGCCCCTCCAGTGGCTGGCGCCCGGCGGCAGGCCGCCTCCATTGTCTCCCATAGTTCTGCCCCTGAGCAGCAGATACAAGACTTACACATTCCATAACTGCAGCATTCTCCTTACACAAACAGATACGCTGTCCTATACATACAGTGGCAAAGCTCACAAATACTCATTTATGATATCACAGTGACATTTTTGGGGACAGATGCCCCTCACATAAATGATCCTACAAAGTATGAAAGCCATTTAGCTTATATATTGGCTGTGTTCTTGTAGTCTACAGCAGAGGTATTCAACATACGGCTACTGTGGAACTACACATCCCTGCATGCCCTCCATCAGATTTAGCATACCCTAATGGCAAAACTGTGGCAGGGCATGCTGGGATACCCCTTGTCTAGAGAATGCAGCTGATGGAGAAGGAACAGGGAGACGCAGGGGTGCAAAATTAGGCAATATGTAATAAAGAAACTACATACCACACTGTGTGAGTGCCATGCAACAAATAACAGTGCAGAATTTATTTATGCCTATGCTGTTACACTTGCATTCAGGACCATATTTGCAATGGGGCAAATGCATATATAAAGGCCCATCATCATAATATCATGATAATGTCCAGCCACCCAGCTAGACACACTGCTATCCATAAATCATACTGTAAGTATAAAAATTGTATTTCTATTTTCCTAACAAAATTTTGCAAATTTTCTATTCTTATTTTATTTATGGAAACATTGTGGCCCACACAACACTGGTCACAGCTCCTCCCCTACTCACAAAAGGTTTTTGATAATTTTCAGCACCAGACCTATGTGGCCTTTAATCCGGCCCTGTACACTAATTTTGTTACAGCAGGAAAAGCATTCTGGGCTAAATACTGCCAGCTGTGCACTTGGATGTTGCTCACTTGCTCTCTATTCAAATTATCCAACATAATATATTTATCTAACATGAAAGAAACTTACCGCCTAGGGTATAACATGGCATCTTCTCCCCCATAGAATCGTCCTCTTCTTAATGCCATCATAATTTCGCCTTAAATGCACTCCGCTGTCAGCTACACGTCCCAATTGCTTTGGGCTCACACTGACAATGATAACTAACCAGTGACAATAGCAAATCAGATGTGGCAGCGATGATGTCACAATGACTGTATGTCACAATGCTCGGCATCTATTCTCCCACTGCTTACCCGCTGCAGGAAAGTTGGTAGGTGTGCTTTAGCTGAGCTGCGAACACAACTTCCGGGTGTCCGAAGCTGAAAAAGAAAACAGCCAGCCATCGGATGAGCATCGGAAAGCTGCTTTAAATTCCCTGTATTCGATGGAAAAAGTGCTTCCATCGAATCGGAACCATTGATCCGATGTCCATCCCTAGCTATTTAGCCCTTAATCTGGCCCTGAACTAAGTAACTAAATTTAGAGCCAAAGTAGGTTGAGTATCTCTGTAGAAATGAGTGTCCCAGCATATTGGAAAGGCAATGCTCAGAAAAATATCTGCTGAAATATATGGTAATGCACTCTATTAACACTTTAACACTTCAACAAATAATAGGTGTAGCCTGATGATACGATATCCAGCAAAGGCAGTGCGGATTAATATATCATTGTGGAGCAGGTGATAATATGAGTAACGTGATAGTCAATAATGCAGCAGTGAAAATTTAGTAAGCCATATATAATGTCATTTAGCAGAGGAACAGAATGGGAATCAAAATCATCTGGGTCTCAGGTAATAATGTGAAGGGTCCATCACACAGGAGATCCACAGTCAACACTAATGAGCTTCTTTACCCTTAGTGAGAGGTTTCATCAGAGGGATATAGTACAAGCCCCTCTCTACCAGTTTCCTAATCCAACCAAAAGAGAAAGAGTTAGATAACTATACCAACAAGGTGGCAAAGCTTGTTGTGGCTATCACTAGGTTGGGTCTTAGGGGCCTATTTATCAAGCTTTTTTTCAGAAATGTATGTAGAAGCTGCAGTTTCTGCATAATTTTATGGTTTGTTCCTATGTAGTAATAGCATAGTGCAGAAGATTTCACAGAAATCTACAGCAAAGTGCTAATTAGCGCTTCATATAGCGTTCCCATTATTATCAATGGGGACTATGATCTTACCCCTATGTATCAATCTCTAAAAAGCAAAGTTACTTTACACCATGATGGGGTAAACAGCTGTAAGCCTATGGAGGTTCACAAGCAGAAGAGAGATCTTCCGCAGCCTTCCGCTGGAGAAGTCTTTCACAAGAGTTCTACCAAATGCTAGGAATATAGCTCGCAGGAACATAGGTTAATACATAGTACATAGCGGGGATATTTTCATTGAAAATTTAAATATCTGCCACAGTTCTGATATTTAATAACCGTGGCAGTTTGGGATTATTAATACATAGGCCCCTAAGTGGTTGTGGCCCTAGAGGGGATTTTTAAGTGGAAAAGGAAGCAGATTGAGTGTAAACTGGAGAGCATATGGTCTTTCCAGTATGCATGTGTCTGTGAGCATGCATGTGTTTGTGCATGCATCTGCATAAAGTACATCACACCTCCCAACGGTCCTTCTCATATTCAGCGAGACAGTCCCGTTTTTTTGGGACTGTCCCGCTGTCCCATCCGTGGGCCGCAGTGTCCCGCTGTGGGACGAAAGTTGAGGGGAGCAGCGGGTAAGCAGAGCGATTATAGATGCCGTGCGCATGCGCACATCATCTATTCACAGTGCGGGGAGGAAGCCCGTGGGCAGCCCAGCATCTCGGAGAGGCTGGACACGCCCATTAGTGATGTAAACGGGGAGTGCCTCGCCCCTTTACGGGAGCGGGCGCTGTATTTGTGTGTATTAGTAAATTATTAATCACATGGAGGGAGCAGTTACTAATATGTGCACCTTTGCAAAGCTGTTTCTGCCTAGCAGGATAAACTGTGAGGCAATATGCTCCCTGACAGGGCCGGCCCGAGGCATAGGCAAACTAATAAATGCCTAGGGCATTTGGAATGCTTAGGGACATCCAAGCCCACCTTGGGCCAGTGGAGGTTTGGTGCAGGCCGGGGCACTGGCTGTGTAGACACTCTGGCAGCATTAACGATTGGAGCTCAGCTCAGAGCTTCGACCGGGCTTGGCAGCAGCAAACAGTGAGCGGGCAGTAGCAGAACCACCAGCGGTGGTTTGGGGGGATGGGGCTCCTGGAGGTGATTAGTGGTTAGCTTCAGGTCGGCTCAGGGGCAGCATGCTCCGGGATGCAGCCTGCGAGCCTGAGCCGGAAAAAGCAGGTACTGCGCTTAAGTAAAGTAAGTCTGGAACTGGGAGAAGGCCGGGTTGCTGTGGTGCTCACAGCTGGGAAAGGGGTGCTCTGCTGGGAAAGGAGTTCTGGGTGAGGGTGGGTGCTGACACCATGCCATGCTTGGAAAGGGGTGAGCTGTGCTGGGTGGGAGAAAGGGTGCTGGGTGAATTTCTTGCACATGCACAGTTGCAAATAATTCCGTGAACATCGTTGTTGTATGTGATTTGTGTGCGCCTCTGAACCAGGCCCCCTGTGTTTATGTAATAAATGATGCAGTTTTTTCTCTGACTGTGTTTTAGGTGTTTTACTTGCTGCACTTTTCCATCTGGCTATTGTACATTGTTATTTGTAATACAATAAATATTTCCTCATCTTCTACAGAGCTACAAGTTTTACTCTAATATACTTTAGAAAAATGAAAAATAATAACAATATTTGCTCTATTACAGAAAAAAATATAAAATGTATAAAATTATTATTTTTGCTGTGATAAACACTGGTGTTTTCTTAGTTACTACTAATATAGGGCCTGATTCAGAGCCGGACGCAATTAGCGCTCGCTCGTCCAGAAAATAGGGGTGGCTATTCAAATGAACCGTTCGCTGTTTGCGGTCTGTTCACGCCTCTAGGTCTGAATGAGCGAACAAAACTTGCGGTCGTTTTTTGGGAAACTACGCCCCCTGGCCGCTCGCATCCTACGTCATGTCCGCTATTTATTAGATTAATCGAGTACATCGACCAGGGTATGAACTGCTCGCTATTCTTGTGGTTGGTTTTTGCTACCACAATTTTGCGAGCAGTTCTGGCTATAAAATAACCCAGTGACCTGGTCAATGACGCTGCTGTTTTAATTATGCACACCCATAAAACGTCCGTTTTGACCTTTAAGCACGCCTGCGTTCTGATCTCCACTCCCCGTTTTCAAGCACCTTCCCCTGTTACCACCCACATACGCCTCATTCTGTCACTCAAATTATCAGGCATTCGCTATTTTGCGAGCACATGAATTTCGGCCGCACTGACTGTTTCACGGATGCGTATTAAGATCGGTACGCATGCGCAGTTGGGCAAACCTCGCTCGGAGCGAACGAGCGGCCGCTTACGAGCGGCTCTGAATCAGGCCCATAGTGTTCAAAAATAAATCAAGAACAACAGTCTGCATCTAAATAAAGAGTTTATTGTGAGAAGTAATCAATACCATAACATACAATACAATATAATGAGACAATGCAGCCCTGGGTCATCCTATATCACGTGTTCACAATCATATAAAACACTAGTCGTGATCCTTTCTAAGTCACAATGGCTTTACACATAGTGGGATACTTTACAATGGACACACTATTTTGTACTTTTGCTCATTATGCCCTTTCGAACAAAGGGCCTGATTCAGAGCCGCTCACTAGATGTGATCATTCGCACGATGTGTATGCAAATTGCTTAGGCAATGTTATCGCACAGCAATGCATCAGCACGCCCAGTGTTTCTTAGAGAACGATCACATAGCGTATGCAGACACGCAACAGCCTGTTTTAAGACACCCACTTGTGCACGTCATGTCCAGGAAATGTATGCAACCATCGGTATATCGGGTAACATTGGATGCGATTGCAGCACTTGAGGTTGACCATACCCTTCCGTAAGCACTGCGAGCACTTCAGTGTAGAAACAAGTCAGGTGACGTGTACTATGATGCTGTCTTTTAATTATGCACACCTCTAAAATGTCGTTGAGATGCTCAGGCACGCCTGCGCTTGCACCTCCACTCCCCTGTTTATAATGGCCAGCCCCTGTTACCACCTGCAAACGGCTTCCCCTGTCACTCTCTCTGCTGGGCTGTCTATGTGCAGAGAGCGAATACATTGTGAACTTTCGCTAAGGTACGCGATATGCACACTGCGATGCATGCGCACAATACATACCATCGGTAGCAGCGAGAGTATGCATCTTAGCAAGCGGGTCTGAATGAGCTCCAAAGATCTAACATGACATCATTAGGAGAAAACGTATGACCATTATTTGTCTTACCTTAAAAAAATGTTTGATGTTTCTACATGGAACCACCTTAGAAAGAGGTTTAAAAACAATGAAAATTAAGCAAATGTTCTAAACAGCCCAGCTACAGGCACAAAACAGCCTCCTATCTAAACTGTATATAATTAATTTCCTTCTCATATAAAGTCTGTAATACTCTGAACAGTGGACATTAATCTTACATTACTTGAGCACAAAGTAAATATAGTTCCCACAAACCATTGGATTTATCACATGCTATTACAATCTTGTTGCTTATGATAAAAGTGATTATTCAAACTTTAATTTAGTGCAAATTATAAAGTGATTGTACTCCTATTGTTTTAATGGTGATATCAGGTTATCACTGTGATTGGACAGGAGTAGGGATGGACATACAGAGCAGATGGTTAGCAACCATAAATGTTCCTGGTCTGATGGGAATACTTTTTCCATCGAATTGTTGGTTTTCAATGGTTGCCAGCCATTGGATGCAGCTTTCTGATGCACATCCGATGGCTGAGAGGCTTGTATGCAGCTCACCCGGAAGTGGTATCCACAGCTCAGCTTATATGTGCATGGCTGAAACTCTGACTGCTTTGCCGCATGTACACAAAGTAACCATCAATGGTTATACCATCAAACGGTTTTGATGTGATCGCTAGTAGCCATCACATCACTTGATTTGATGTCAGAAGCCTGTCAAACATTTGATGTTGGGTTTCCGATGGCCATCTTTAGACAATAGAGGCTTGAGGAGAAAGGTGAAGAGATATAAAGGATAGCATTGTTTTTTTTTAAAAAAATAGGCTCACAATTAATTACGATGCTGTCCTGCATAGCAGTGATCACTGCCCCCTCTTCAAATCTTTCTCCTAGACAACCACTGTGAAACCAGCAAACAGCACTTATGCCAAGAACACATTTAACCAAAATGAGTGCAATCAACTCTATGGGACTATTGCTGAGTTGGGGTGTAAGCTCATTTGCACAGCATCAAATGCGTAATTTTGTACTGCACATGACCACAAAAAAGGCATATGCCTACATCCTTTTGTATGTTTTGTACTTGTACCTTCTTATGTTTAGGGAGGTAGAACGGGGGAGGGAAGGGGACCAATCATGTAAGTGAATGTCCACATAATTTAAACTGAGCTAGAACTGCACAGAGATGCATACAGTACACACAGTACATAGTGCTTGCAGGTGCCTGAGGACTAGTGTACAAATGCACAATGATGTTGACCGCCAGAACTAGCTAGCCACTTCTGATTGGCTGACAATGAATTAACCGCTGACGCTACTAGGTGGTCTCTCTTTTCATATATTTATGATTTTGTTAGCATACTTTTTATCGTTTTTTTCAGTGTTTTCCTATGTACATACTGTAAGAGAGAAGACTGTATAGGTCCTTGGTACGGCCTCATCTAGAATACTGTGTTCAGTTCTGGAGGCCATATCTCCAAAAGGATATAGACACATTAGAGACGGTACAAAGAAGGGCAACTAAAATGGTGCATAGCCTACAGCACAGAACTTACCCAGAAAGACTAAAAGATCTTAATATGTAGTTTGGAACAGAGAAGGGAAAGGGGGGGCATGATTGAAACTTTCAAATACATGAAGGATTTTAACAAGGGACAGGAGGGAAGCATTCTTCAAAGGAAGAGATGTACAAGAACACGAGGACATGCACTGAAACTGGAGGGAGGTAGGCTCAGAGGAAATTTGAGGAAAAATTACTTCACAGAAAGGGTAGTGGATAAGTGGAATAGCTCCCCATCAGAGGTGGTTGGAGCTAAAAAGTGGAACAATTTAAACATGCTTGGGATAGGCATAAGAATATCCTTGAGAGACGTAAGGAGTAAATAGGGTTGAAGTTGTCTAAAGGATACATGAAAAGGGGCAGACTAGATGGGCCAAGTGGTTCTTATCTGCCGTCAAATTCTATGTTTCTATGATACCTGCTTTATTAAAGAGGTTATTATTATTATTATTATTATTATTATTATTATTCGAATTATTATTTAAATCAAACCTAATAGCAAATGTGTGTTTTCATAATTAAAATACATGTTAATAAACCTTTCTTGTGTTTATTACCTGGATGGCAGTGTACAGTACCTGTGTGTTTATATGCCTTATGTAATCCTGGGGCATATACTACTGGTGTAGGGCTGGAAGCGTCATCAGATCCCATACAACTTATCATGTGGGCATAAATATATTATTTATACGTGCAGCTTTTTAGATATTATTACTCTGACACAGAAGCGTCCAACTCAGCATTAGCCCCTATATTATAATTTTATATTTCCGGCTCTACAAATGCAATCATTTGTTTGTACAGTTAACTTTCATTTTATTTCACAAACATGCAGCAGTTTGCTACAAATATGGACATGTGTTGACATGTCAAACATTTTACCATGTTAGCACATATATTCCATTAAAAACAAAAATATGACACAGAGATGATCACATTGGATTTATGTTTCCATTTTCTTTTTTTTTTCAAGATCTTATAAGCAGCCCAAATGTTCTTGTTTAACAGCTGGGATGTGATGGAGTTTCCGCCGTGGGTTGGGACTCGTCTGAGTGGGACGCTGGCTGATTCTCTAGGATAAAATATATTGGTCATTAGAAGAAATTGAGTTGCAAATTTTGAAATAGTGGTAGAATTAAATTTACATTGTAATATTTATTTTTAATTAATTACAGCACCCTTTCCTATTCCTGCTCTACAGGTTGGCTGATTAAAAGCAATGTGAATATAAGCTTCTTCTGATTTCGCTAAAAGTATATGAAATAGGCGACATATTGTAGATAACTACCAGCTGCCCTATTCATGGATTCTCAGTTATTTCATATTATAAGGTAACACCTATAAATCACTAGAAATAGTACTTTTTATTTCCCCAAAAGACAGGGCTACCATATTTTAATCACAGTTTTCAACAAAAAGTTTTGCTTACAATGCTTATGTTCCTGAATTGACAGAGCACCTAACGTATCAAAAAGCAAGAAAGGGTTCCTATATCTACATTTACTTCTTTAACATCATAACATCAAAGGAAGTGTGGGTGCATTTTATGGCATTAACCAGTTTCCAGTCTCATGTTTATTTTGGTTGTCCATTTAAAAATTGAGATCCATGGAAATAGCCCAATGATAGCAACATTTGTTTTTTGAGGGTGTCTTACCTGGATATATTGGCATCAGCTACAAAGGTGCACATGGCATTTCTATTGCAAAGTGCCCATTATAATGATTGAGGACAATCTGGCATGAATAGAGTATATATCTACCAATTGCATTTGTTTTATTTCTTAGTTTTAACCTCATTAGTACAAAGGTTCTATTGAATTTTGTTTCTCAAAAAATTAGAACTGTTGGGCCAATACATTTACTTAATTGTTACTCTAATGAAATTCTGCTTGCTTTGGTAGTATAATATTTAGCTATTGTTAAGGGAGAACGCCAACCTCCCTAACACTTACCTAAATATCAAAATTACTCAAAATTAGTAGTATCTGCCTCAGGCCTTCTCAATTTAAATAGGAGCCAGACTCAGAAGCTATGAGACTACACCAAGTAGAAGTCACACCTATGGTATTACTAGGTGTTGGACATTTAGGTACGTTTATGAGAATCTGGAGTTTCTCTTCAACTGTTATATTTAGTACATATTTGTTTCAAATATTCAAAGCAATTAAAAACAAACATTTTTATATAAAATCATAGGGTACAAAAGTTGCAATTATAAGAATAGAAATGTGCTTAGCAGTTTACACTTACCTTCTGGGGCACAGGCTGTGTATTCTTTAAAACTGCAAAATATAAAATGAGAACAAAATAGAGACAAATGCTTAGAACCGGCTCGTGTGTCAATTTTTCAAGGAACCCTGTTTTTTGCACCAGGAAATTTCAAAAAGAATACTTATTTAGCCTAATTTTGGGGAAAAAAGTCCCAGATTTACAGAATTAAAAGTTGGTTTAATGGTTAAATTAAATTATGTATAGTAGTTCGGTTTTTACAATATTTATGTAATAACATTATTTTATTTTTATTTTTAAACACTTTATAACATTTTCATACAGGACATTGTGCAACAATGGATTTAAACAACATAGGCCAGTATTCAATTAGTTGCGCACCCGCAATACTTTTTTGCATGCCGCACTTTTCACCGACTTTGTGTGTTTTAGCCGCGGAAACTTATTGGGCGCACCCCCGCTATTCACCGTATGCAATTCCAAAGGATGTGAAAAAGCGTCCCGGCAAAACAGGCGAAAAGTGTTGTCAGAATTGGGGAAATTAGCCTGACACCGCCCGAAAAATGCACTAACATTGGTGATCATTGTAGATGTCCCTGATTAGCCCTACTGAAGCTATTTGGGGTACTTAAGTGCTGTCAAGTGCTCCAAAATAGCGGCTTTGCACAAGTGGCGAAGAAAACTTTAAATTGCTCAAAAAAACGTACCTTCAGCAAACACCAGCAATAAAAAAACACCTACCCCATACTTGCAGACCCCCACAAGTCTATTTTCCTAGTTTTTGCGTTTGTACCCCCACTTTTACTTTTTCTCCCCTATTTTCAAAGTTCTTTTTTGGGGTGTTCCTCTTTTTTGTTTTGCGTTTTTTTGACACAGATATCCTGTGGGAGGTTGTCCAAAGGGTAGAGAGTGGTTACCGCACCTTTGCACCCCAAAACTGCAATTGTGCACTTTTTTCTGCCGGGTATTCATAGGCGAAACTTTTTCACCTATTACATTGCATTGACTTTCCACGTACGCGAAAAGTCTTTGTAATTGAATACGGCAAATAGTTTCCGCCTGGCGAAAGCCGCAATGTGGCTTTTCACACCTAATTTAATACGGGCTATAGTGGCAATCAGTGTGATGATACAAAGATAAGTCAATAAAATGAGCAATAAGTAATTCGATATTAGAACAAAACCTAATATATACTGCTCAGTTACTTATTAGGGAAAAGTTGTTTGGGAATAAAAAGAATAAATTATAGTAGTAAGGGGAAAGAGCTGGGAGGGAAGTAGGATAATGGGTGGGGGTGGGAAGAAGAGCCAAGAGTGGGCCAATGATGGATTAACAAACCACATATATAAGAGACTACTTTTCTCTGCAAGTGAAATGATCAACAATACCCTCCAGTTGAGGCTCTAAAAATAGTAAAAGTGTGATAGTATTAGAGCAGAATATCTAACAAAGCACATGTAGAGAAGGGCCGCAATAAAAGTTATTCCATATCCATATCCCACAATGTGCCAGACTTTGCCAATGATCAATTGAAAAGCAGGGACGTTAGAGTGTTTGCAGAGGAAGGAAATCAAACATCTGTGTGCCTGTTGAATGTACTGTAATTCAAATGTTGAACAATGCATTCTAATATTGCACAGCATCTACTGATTCCATTGCAGCATTCTACAGTTATACTTATACAGTAGATATTTGGAGTGGTATTTGTAGGTCAGTCCTTGTCTATACTAGTAGCTGTTGTTCACAAATGATTTTAATTCCTTGGGACAGCCAAGTGAGTTTGCAATTTGCAGAGACACCTGTGGAAAGCAGAGAGGAGGTGTACATCTTGATATATGCTGGGTGGATCATCAAGGCTTACAGAAGAAAGTCTAAGGCATTTTGTGCTATGCATCAATTGGGCTATGTAAATTATCTCCATTTACACTCAAGGGGGTAATTGATCTAGGAAATGTAAGAGGTTATTCAATTATAAATAACCCCTTTAAATTATACTCTGGCTTTCCAGCCCCAATAGCTGAATCTGAGAGTTGTCTTTAGCAAATTCAAATTAAAAATGTGGTCTCTTGTGCTATTTGTTCATCAGCTACTGTGTTTAGATAATGGGGGAAGGAGACAGGATAGAATGTAAAGGGGTTATGGAATAAACACCAACATTATCTAGTCACAGCATTAGATATAATGAAACAAATGAGTGATGCTAGATTCACCATGTGCTTTACCTGTTTGCTATAATGGTTAATTTATATGTTTATGCCTTTCTAATGAGGGCCGTATTGTACAGCAATGTACTTACAGGCTGTCCTGTCCATCAAGCAAGCTTTTGTATGTAGTGATTTCCATTTCCAGATGATTCTTCTGATCCATAACATATCGATACTCTGAGTTTTGGCGTTTCAGTACACATCTTATTTCCACCAGTTCAGCCTGTACAATATCAATCATTCTCTGTAGCTGGGCTAGTTCTTCACTATAATTGGACTCTGTCTCTATCAAAGATCTTTGAAGTGCTGATTTCTGTATTGGAGTGATTTAGACATCTGTACCAGCAGCCACAAGGTCCTTGGGCAGCGAAATGTTAAGCTCGATTGATGTTCTGTACAAGCTAGCAGTTATCTTAGAAAAATAAACTCTGCTGACTCTCAGTATAATTGAAAAGGTGCATCATTTTACTAAAATAACAACGGCAGAGCTCCAATGTAAGCATATTCCTCATGAAAACTTCCTTTATGAAGGAAAGAGCATTTAAATGCAAAAATGCAGTACCTTTTAGCAAACAATCAGAATTTAGCTTTGATCAAAATAGTCGTGATGCACAAATAACTTGAACTGGTTTGAAAGTCAAAGTTGTTTGGCTGGTTGGAGGGTGTCATAAAATGTGACCATAAGCTTGATTAACACACGCTCAAACCTTTTTGCTTTTCTTGATTTTATCTTGAATTTTTTATTGTAACTTAAGCACTTGCCTGGCGATGTCGCATGTGATGCGACTAGAGCCAGCAGTACTTCAGATGGCAAGGTTCTATAAGATGTGACCACACCAGCCCACTCTGTCCCTCGACCACTCTAGGCAAGTGGTTAAAGAAAATTTTTGGAGGGGGGCTGTTTTCTTTCTCTGTCTCATGTTCCTTTGTGAGGCTATGGGACCAACAGCTGAGGGGGCCTGTCTTCCTTGTCTGTCTCATGTTTCCATGTGAGGCTATGGGACCCAAAGCTGAGGGGGGCCTGTGTTCTTTGTCTGTCCCATGTTTCTATGTGAGTCTATGGGGCCCACAGCTGAGGGGGGCCTGTGTTTCTTGTCTGTCCCATGTTTCCATGTGAGGCTATGGGACCCAAAGCTGAGGGGGGCCTGTGTTCTTTGTCTGTCCCATGTTTCTATGTGAGTCTATGGGACCCACAGTTGAGTGGGGCCTGTCTTTCTTGTCTGTCCCATGTTTCTGTGAATTTGTTTATTATTGGGCAGTACATGGGATCCTTACAAATATTGTTATGGGGCTTACAAATGACTACTTATGCCCTTGTACTCTAGTTTTTTTATTGTATATGAATCTAAAAAAATAAACAAAATGAGTGGAAAATGCAATTTAATTGATAAATATGATATTCAGATGTAAGAGAAATGTAACAAAGGCCTCTTACATAATAAAATGCAGCCAATCAATGTGAAAGATACCATGTGACATAGCTAAGACATATTGTCCAAAATTATGTAATTAGTTTCCAGCGCATTAATAGTCTTCATTCTCCTGTATATAAACACATCTCATAAATACCTACTGTATTTGGATTACACTATTATTTTGGGTTGGAAATTTACCAAAACATCTAAATGTAGTCAAATATGTTAGTGCAGACCATACCATGTTCAACTGGCTCTGTAGTTCAGTCTCCTGATCATTTACGCTGCGCCTCAAATCAACAATGTCGATTTGTATTGACTGTAGATTTGCTGAGCTTGACTGAACCTGGTGACTCAATTCTTCAGTCTATAAGAAAAGGAAGAGTGTGGTATGAACAGGTGATTGAATTATTTTAGGAGGTAATAGTGCATAAAATAAGCAATGTGTTGTCTATTAAAAAATTACAAAATGAATGGGATAGTGTACCACCCATACTTGATGCCTAGGGCAGAATAAGTCAGAGCATAATTAAACCAAAAGGTTGTTAGTGTGTTAGTGCAGAGCTCCTTTAAGATGATAGTAGTTTTTCTTTCATATGTTAATTTGGTGCTGAGGTTGTGGACTGGCAGTCTATCACAGTTTAGGGAATGGATTTGCCCGGATCATATTAGTGATCCCTGTCAATCATTCCTTCTATTGCCTGCAGGAAACCCTCCCTCCCCTCAGTGGATGTTTCTCATTATGGTGGCAGTAAGAATGGCTGTTTAGATAAGTTGTCAGTTATTCCTCACTTGGCTTTCCTAAGTCACCTTAGCCAATGGTATATGATTAATGTCCCGTCAGGGCATTTGACACTGCCCATCTGAGCGTGTCTAATCTTGGAGAGTTGTACACCAGTGTTTGTGTTTGGAATGCACAACTGTCTTATTTTATGTTGTCCATTCTTGTTGTCCGCCACCAAACTTTAAACATTTGAAAAAAACTTAATTGTCAAAGAAAATTGTAACAAATTTTCAGCCAACTCCTGTTATCATGTATTTTATTCCAGTAGTTAAGTATGTTATATATCTCTGAGAGGTAGAACCATGTTAATATCAACTGTTAGTGCTTTTATATAAATTGTAAAAGGGAACATGGCATAGATTTCTGATATGACTTCTACTATCCATAATAATTTAAGGTAGGGATAAATTATCCTTCCAATACACAGGGAACCCCTATGAACACAGAATTTACCATTCATAAGTGTTGAGATCTCAACTATTTAAAACATTATTGTTTTTACATATACGGTACACTGTACACTGTAATACACTGTATTAGCTTCAATTTTACATTTTTATGGGATAACACACATCTTACTGTAAAATATATTTGTGTTGGGTCAAGGTATTCTATGATCATAGAAATGCACAAGGCCACAGGTTGAGTTGTTTTATACAATGTGATTTCTAATACCTTATTTGCAATAGAAGTACATTAATCCATACAATATACAACTTCAAATTGAAGCAAAACAAGAAGTTCATATGAAGCACTTTCAGATGTGTTTTGCTTCACTAATGCCTTGTATACATTCTCTCTTAGGGTATATTATCTAAAGTGCGGGTTTATAGAAGTGGAGTTGTTGCCCTTAGCAACCAATCAGATTGTACTTATCATTTATCTAGCACCTTCTAGAAGATAATAGCTAGCATCTAACTGGTTGCTCTGGGCAACAGCTCTACTTCTACAAACCTGCACTTTAGTAAATATACTGTATCCCTTAGAATTCTTTCAGTATGTATAAAAACACATTGTTTACCAAAATAACCTCACTAATCTTCAAATGTAAATAATGGCATATACACTCACATATATATAAGACCAAATTTTACATGAGTTTTTACAGAGCACTGAGGTCGTGGGTTTGATTCCCACTATGGCCCTAACTGTGTGGAGTTTGTATATTCTCCCTTTGCTTGCATTGCATTGTTAATTTTTGTTGGCTCCCAACAAAAAATTAACCCCTGTGTGTAGTATCTGAGTGTACATGTGGTAGAGAATATAGATTGTAAGCTCCACTGGGGTAGGGACTGATGTGAATGGACAAATATTCTCTGTAAAGCACTGCGGAATATGTGTATGCTATATAAATAACTCATAGATAAATAAATATCCTGTATTTGTGTTAATAAAATACAATTATCTATTTTTGTTTTACTTGTAGAACACATTTTTGTGTATTAGAGCAGCAAAAATTTAGCAAAATTAAATATGCATCATTGATATTATAAAAAAAAGATGGGTACCCTGGCATGGAACATGACTTCAACATCTCTAAGGTTCCTCTCCATGAGACTTTCATATTCTGCACGAATCTCCGTCAGAACTCTGTTTAGGTCTTGAGCTGGAGCTGCGTCCACTTCCACATTGACCCTGTCACCTAGCTGACCTTACAAGGAGTTTACCTCCTAGAAATATTCAGATCAAAAAATTTAATGCCAAGTGAAAAGCATCTTTAAACACATTTGTTAGGGAAACATTTGTTAAGGAGGCATTTTACAGGTACTGGTAATTAGCCATGATTTTTATATTTTAGTAAAAGAGGACTCCAGTCAAGACAAATATGTCAATAATATACCACTAAGTGTTCCCTTTTCCCATTAGCAAATTTTTGAAATCTGTTACTGGAGATTACTGTCACTCTGGGACCTATTCATCATGACATAATTATGCTTTAAACTCACTTTGTTTAAAAAATGTTTTGGAGGCATACATCATGCCTCCCTAACAAAAGTATCACTTCCATGTCTCTCCCCCCCCCTCCCTCACTCTCTATTCCCCTGCTGTGTCTCACCTTCCCCCCCCCCCACCCCCCCATCTTCCAGGGTCCCATCTGGCCACAAACCCCCACCCCGCGGCCACAACAGGTATCTGATCCACCCCCCCTTGGATATCTGATCCCCCCCCAGTCGCCACATCCACCCCCGCGGCTCACCTCTCTTCTGCCGGTGAGTCTGGGCCACATGCTTGCGGTGCCTCTGAGCTCTTAGCTCCGGGACTCTGCAGTAAATAAACAGCAGAGATCTTATTCGATCCCTCTGCTGTGGCTGGCAGGTAAATCTTCACAGGATGCCATGTAAAATTAAAAAAAAAAATTCATTAAGAGCCTACTGATTCACAAAAAAAAAAATACTGTTTGTATGCCTAGGATGGTACCACAAAGTGTGCAGTTTATTATCAATTTGTTTGCACTAAACTGTTGATAAATGAAAATATAAAAATGGTACATGTTGACAGTTTTGAATTCATATACTACATACAGTCAAGTGCATAAATATTGGGACATTGACAGAATTGTCTTATTTTGGGCTCTATTCACCACCACAATGATTTTGAAATGAAACAAACAAGATGTGCTTTAACTACAGACTTTCAGATTTAATTTGAGGGTAATTACATCCAAATCAGGTGAACGGTGTAGGAATTACAACGGTTTCTATATGTGCCTCCCACTTTTTAAGGGGCCAAAAGTAATGGGACAAACTAAACAATCCTAAATCTAACTTTCACTTTTTAATACTTTGTTGCAAATCTTTTGCAGGCAATTACAGCCTGAAGTTTGGAACGCATAGACATCACCAGACGCTGGGTTTCATCCCTGGTGATGCCCTGCCAGGCCTCTAATGCAAATGTCTTCAGTTCCTGCTTGTTCTTGGGGCATTTTCCCTTCAGTTTTGTCTTCATCAAGTGAAATGCATGCTCAACCGGATTCAGGTCAGGGGATTGACTTGGCCATTGCATAACATTCCACTTTTTAGCCTTAAAAAACTCTTTGGTTGCTGTTGCAGTATGCTTCGGGTCATTGTCCATCTGCACTGTGAAGCGCCGTCCAATGAGTTCTGAAGCATTTGACTGAATATGAGCATATAATATTGCCCGAAACACTTCAGAATTCATTCTGCTGCTTTTGTCAGCAGTCACATCATCAATAAATACAAGGGAACCAGTTCCATTGGCAGCCATACATGCCCACGCCGTGACACTACCACCACCATGCTTCACTGATGAGGTGGTATGTTTTGGATCATGAGCAGTTCCTTTCCTTCTCCATACTCTTCTCTTCCCATCACTCTGGTACAAGTTGATCTTTGTCTCATCTGTCCATAGGATGTTGTTCCAGAACTGTAATGGCTTTTTTAGATGTTGTTTGGCAGACTCTAATCTGGTATTCCTGTTTTTGAGGCTCACCAATGGTTTACATCTTGTGGTCAACCCTCTATAGTCACTCTTGTGAAGTCTTCTCTTGATTGTTGACTTTGACACATATACACCTACCTCCTGGAGAGTGTTCTTGATTTGGCCAACTGTTGTGAAGGGGTTTTTCTTCCCCAGGGAAATAATTCTTCTGTCATCCACCACAGTTGTTTTCCGTGGTCTTCCGGGTCTTTTGGTGTTGCTGAGCTCTCCGGTGCGTTCTTTCTTTTTAAGAATGTTCCAAACAGTTGATTTGGCCACACCTAATGTTTTTGCTATCTCTCTGATGGTTTGTTTTGATTTCTCAGCCTAATGATGGCTTGCTTCACTGATAGTGACAGCTCTTTGGATCTCATATTGAGAGTCGACAGCAACTGATTCCAAATGCAAATATCACACCTAGAATCAACTCCAGACCTTTTACCTGCTTAATTGATAATGAAATAACGAGGGAATAGCCCACACCTGTCCATGAAATAGCTTTTGAGTTGATAGTCCCATTACTTTTGGCCCCTTAAAAAGTGGGAGGCACATATAGAAACCGTTGTAATTCCTACACCATTCACCTGATTTGGATGTAATTACCCTCAAATTAAATCTGAAAGTCTGCAGTTAAAGCACATCTTGTTTGTTTCATTTCAAAGCCATTGTGGTGGTGAATAGAGGCCAAAATATGAAAATTCTGTCAATGTCCCAATATTTATGCACCTGACTGTATAAGTAGCTATACCATTAACTTAAAAAGGGCACACGAAAAATCACCAAACCTATTATTTGCAGATAATTTGCAGAAATTATGTCTTGATTTGATGTAATCTGCAAGGGTTTGCATACCCCTTGGCTCAATTGCCTTATTTATCAAGATAGACTGTACATCTGGTGGAAGGAGACAACACATGAGGGAATGTGAGCATCATGATCAGCACACATCCACTCATATTATGGGCCCCATTTATCAGCGATGTTTAGTACCAACAACATATTTTGTTTAGTATCGCAGTGAGACTCACCAATATGCCTTTAGTACAGTATTTAACATTAGTAACCTGCGAGGTCCACGTTTCCATCAAGCTGTTGCTGTCAGCCTATCATTGCCAGCGACGGGCTGTTGTGTAATGTGCGCATGCGAGATGGCCAGTAGTGTTATGTGCACATGCGAGATGGACAGTAGTGTTATGTGCGCATGCGAGATGGACAGTAGTGTTATGTGCACATGCGAGATGGACAGTAGTGTTATGTGCGCATGCGAGATGGACAGTAGTGTTATGTGTGAATGCGAGATGAACAGTAGTGTTATGTGTGAATGCGAGATGGCCAGTACTGTTATGTGCACATGCGAGATGAACAGTAGTGTTATGTGCGCATGCGAGATGGACAGTAGTGCTATGTGCGCATGCAAGATGGACAGTAGTGTTATGTGCGCATGCGAGATGGACAGTAGTGTTATGTGCGCATGCGAGATGGCCAGTAGTGTTATGTGCGCATGCGAGATGGCCAGTAGTGTTATGTGCGCATGCGAGATGGCCAGTAGTGTTATGTGCGTATGCGAGATGGACAGTAGTGCTATGTGCGCATGCAAGATGGACAGTAGTGTTATGTGCGCATGCGAGATGGACAGTAGTGTTATGTGCGCATGCGAGATGGGCAGTAGTGTTATGTGCGAATGCGAGATGGCCAGTAGTGTTATGTGCGCATGCGAGATGGCCAGTAGTGCTATGTGCGCATGCAAGATGGACAGTAGTGCTATGTGCGCATGCAAGATGGACAGTAGTGTTATGTGCACATGCGAGATGAACAGTAGTGTTATGTGCGCATGCGAGATGGACAGTAGTGCTATGTGCGCATGCAAGATGGCCAGTAGTGTTATGTGCGCATGCGAGATGGCCAGTAGTGTTATGTGCGCATGCGAGATGGACAGTAGTGTTATGTGCGCATGAAAGATGGCCAGTAGTGTTATGTGCGCATGCGAGATGGACAGTAGTGTTATCTGCGCATGCGAGATGGACAGTAGTGTTATCTGTGCATGCAAGATGGACAGTAGTGTTATCTGCGCATGCGAGATGGCGAGTAGTATTATGTGCCCATGCGGGATGGCCAGTAGTGTTATGTGCGCATGCGAGATGGACAGTAGTGTTATGTGTGCATGCGAGATGGACAGTAGTGTTTTGTGGGCATGCGAGATGGCCAGTTTGCGCATGCGCGTTACACTTTCACTTGGTGGGGACTCGCTGAATCCGGAATGGCTGTTGATGTATCCCCATTGCCAGCAATGGGGACCGTAATACTATTGCCATCTTTAGATGGCGTAAGCGGTACAGTGGCAAACAGTGGTAAACTAAGTTTACTGGTGTTTGTTAAATACTGCACTGTGAAGCGCCGTCCAATGAGTTCTGAAGCATTTGACTGAATATGAGCATATAATATTGCCCGAAACACTTCAGAATTCATTCTGCTGCTTTTGTCAGCAGTCACATCATCAATAAATACAAGGGAACCAGTTCCATTGGCAGCCATACTTGTCCACGCCGTGACACTACCACCACCATGCTTCACTGATGAGGTGGTATGTTTTGGATACACTCATCTCCCTCCTTTCCCACAAGAACTGCAAATAATGCGATGAGCGAGATGTAATAGCGTCCGAGTTTTATAAATGTGCAAGTATAAAGCTACATTCGTACATTTTTAAAACTTATCCTATGTACTAGGGTGCGAGAACATGCAAACTCGCATGTTTCTCATACCTCCGCTACTCGTAATGGCAAAACACACATCCAGATGTTTTGCAATAGTGAGGATACAACTCGGGCAATGTAATAGAGTGTGAGTGTTTAACTCACACACTATAACTGTCTAAAAACACAAAAAAAACAGACTTGCTTCAGGATAGCGAGTCTAGCCTGAGCAGGTCTGAGTTACACAGAAGCATGCGCAGATCCTTTCATGTTTCTGTGTGTAAAAAAAGTAAGCATTTATAAAAAATTATGTGTGCTCCCTCCCACAAGCATAACCAGTCCTGTGCTCTGTTGAGTGTGTCCTGGTTCTTAAAATACAGGAAAAAAAGTGTAGGCATCCCCTCTATTTTAAGAACCAGCACTGGGCTCTGTTGGGCGTGTCCTGTTTCTTAAAATATAGGGGTAAAAATGTGTAGAGTTCCCTTGTATTTTATGAACCAGCTCTGTTAAGAAAGTCCTGGTTGATGAAATGCAGGGGAAAATATGCATAGGGGTCACCTTTATTTGCCATAACCAGCACTGGACTCTAGCAGTAATGCTACAGCCGGGGAATCCTTTCACCGGGTCTCCCGGCCAAAGCATTATACCTTACCGCTAGTCAGCCCAGACCAGGGATCTGTTGGGAGGTGGGGACCCCCCAATAAAGGGGTTCACCCCCTCCAGGGCACTGCAGGCCTGGGCTTATAGTCTAGGGCTATCTGTTGCACCCCTGGCCGGTGGGTGGCGGATTGACTGTGTAACTGTGTAAAAAATAGAAAGAATAACATGGTCTTTTACTGGAGAACTCGAGTCCCAGCAAGCTTTTCCCACATGCTGGTACTTGGGGAACCACAAGTACCAGCATGCAGGGCATTTACGGCCCCCTGGTACCTCTAGTTCACCTGCAAAAGAAATATTAAAAAAACCACAAGACTCACACACCATGACAGTGCAATTTAATTTAAATAGACATGCAAACTCAGGTTTATGCATACTCTTCTATAATCTCTGTAGTCATTCACATCCACTTCTCAAGTAGCATTCACAGCACCTGTAGAAGCAAATTTCATACTCACCTATTCCTAGTATAGATCACGTCCTCTCCAGTCCAAGTAGGCATCCAAGGGGTTAAAAAAATGGACACACGAAACCAGGTCGGACAGAGGGAAGTGTATGTGTTTACACATACACTTTCTCTGTGCGAATGACCAGGACCAGCATCACTCCTGTCATTACAGGTGCCACCAGCAAATCAGTGGGCGTCTTCGTAGGAGCTGCCAACTGATTAGCTCTGAGTGGTCGGCCTGTCAGTCAAACTTTCTGCTATAGACTTCAATGGTAGAAAAGCACTATTGAAGTCCATGGTCGGAACCGCTACATTGTAGCTTATGATGGGAACCGCAAGGTTAATAGAGGTGATCCTTGCTGTTCCCATCTTATGCTACGATGTAGTGGTTCCCACCAAAGACTTCAATGGCGCTTTCCAACCATTGAAGTCTATGGGGAAATGCTTGAAGACAGGCTGACAAATCAGGACAAGTGGACGTGAATGGCTACAGGGATTATAGGTGAGTATGCGTGAATGTGAGTGTGCATGTATGTTTAAATAAAATTTTACTTTCACGGTGTGTGAATCTTGTGATTGTTTTAATATTTATTTTGCAGGTGAACTAGAGGTACCAGTGGGCCTTTCATGCACAACATGCTGGTACTTGTGGTACCAGCATACAGGATAGGCTTGCTGTGACCCCTACTTCTCCAGTAAAAGACAATGTTATTCTTTCTATTTTTTACACACACATTTACACAATCAACCCCACAACCACCAACCAGGCCTGGGGTTCCCTTGAGAGGGGGATACCCTTTATTGGGGGGGTCCCCACCTCCCAACGGATCCTCGGTCTGTGCTGACTAGTGGTCAAGGTATAAGGCTTTGACCTGGGGACACGGTGAAATGGTACCACGACTGTGGCATTACACCATCGCTAGAGAGAGTCCAGTGCTGGTTATGGAAAATATAGGGGACCACTACTTATTTTGTCCCCTGTATTTCCACAATCAGGACTGGCTCAACAGAGCCTGGTGCTGGTTCATAAAATGCAGGAGAACCCTACACATTTTTTCCCCTATATTTTAAGAACCGGCTCAACAGAACCTGTTGCTTGTCATGCTTGTGTGAAGGGGGAGGGACATCCTTTTTTTTTTTTACAGTTTACTATTTTTTTAAACACAGAAGCCTTCATGGATCTCACTGATCTGTGAATGCTTCTGAATAAGTTGGACGATTTAGTGCAAGTCGCATTAAAAGGTCCAAGTTTTAATAGGAGAAAACTCACACTCTCGCACAATGTTATAGCTTCGAACTAACACGTTTGTAGGCTATTACATTTGGCGAGTTGTGAGACAACCTTTAAACGTGCGAGAAGGTCCGAGGTTGTCTCACACAAAATACTTGGACCCTATTTCATCTTGTCCTATATAAGAGTTTGGCAGTGTTATTTGCACTGTATATACTCTTCCCCTCCCTCATATTTTATGTTTTTGTCTCAGCTACTCCCTACACACACACACAGACATTGTTAATTAATATATAACATTGAATACACTGAATATTTTATATTTTATGTAAAGATGATTGAATATTAATAGTTAATAGAAAATAAATGTTACTTTAAATAAAACTACAATGTGCAAGCAAGCTTTTTTTTTATAAATGTAATTGTCCTTGTAGTCATTTGAGCAGACATGGTAAATGGTTATACTTTGTGAGTGGTATATTAATGAGCTATTCATTAAAAATTATTATTAACTGGTTAATAATGTATTTGCTTCAGTATTATAATATGCTTCTCAGTCCAATAAAATAGCACTATCTTTACTAGGAATTATGAGACATTAAGTTGTGATCAAGTGTAACCTAAGTATTGAACAGGGTCAAAATGTGGATTAAAAGACATGTCTACTTTTGGAATCAAATCCGTCATTAAAACTTGAGTCCTCAAGGATTGACATTTGAAGAATCTCAAATTTATATATATCAGTTATTGATTCCTACCTATCTATACACTCTAAATGTCATTATTTAGCGTTATAAGTCGCACAAGAAATAATTGCCTTCCAGACTTTCATTGTGCTTCCAAAGCACAAAAAGATATTGGCCCTCATTCAGAGCCGTACGCTCTGAGCAGAGCGCACGCTCTGAATGAGGGCCGGGCTCCATGAAAATGGAGCGTCCTCCTGGACGCTCGTATAGCTGTGGGTCACCACCCACAGGCTATAC
The DNA here is from genome assembly GCA_031769625.1 of Taudactylus pleione. Classification (NCBI taxonomy): domain Eukaryota; kingdom Metazoa; phylum Chordata; class Amphibia; order Anura; family Myobatrachidae; genus Taudactylus; species Taudactylus pleione. The sequence continues at coordinate 11,178,103 of JAUIMM010000154.1, forward strand.
GAGCGTGCATTGTGATGGCCGCGATGGTCGTGACCATCGCGACCATCGAAATTGCGAGCCGGAGCCTGCGGTTGAGGTTTTCAACCGCAAGCTCCGGAGTGATTTTGGCTCTATCAGAGCCAAAATCACTCCCACTGACATCACTAGTGATGTCAGTGGGCCGGCTTCTGACGGGAGGCGTTCCCGTGGGAACGCCCCCGTCAGGGAGGCACGCCCCCGACACGCCCACCAAAGGGGGCGTGCTGTCAATCAACATTGACAGCATGCCCCCTTTGATCGGACACAACGAGCAAAGGACTTTCCTTTGCTCGTCGCGTCTGGCGCATGCGCACGACGGAGCTCCCTCCGTCGTGCGCATGCTCAGTCCAGAACATCGACCCACTTGCGAGCGGACAGCCGCTCGCGAGTGGGTCTGAATCAGGCCCATTATTCACCAAACAGCAGATAGTTACACGCTGTGATCTAAATACAATTAGCGCAAACAAATTATACAATCACAAGGTACAGTCGATACATACGCAGACACTCTGGATCCAGATTTCCGGCATCAAAGGTGAAGCCTAACTCTCTATGATCCATAACTTGTAGACACATGTTGCGATCTCCCTGCCGATGGAACTGGAGATCTAAAAAATAAACAGTGGTTCAGAATAGCACCAAACACGGTCTGCTTATCATGTACTAAACCTGAGATCTTAAATACAGTCACTGTATTACATACTTAATAATAAATAAAACCTTGGATATAAACCTTAATGCTAGAGAACCTTTTTATGTAAGTGTGTAAGTGTAAGGATATTAAGAAAAGACGCTAGTTAGCGTTGTGCGTCTAGGTGTTTGTGAAGTACACCGTGGTACATGTTTTGCAGGGTTGTTCATATGATATGTTTTAGTAAATGTATGTATTTATATAATGAGGGCTTTTAACATTGTTCTATTGCGTGGGAATTGCACGACGCAAAAAAATAGCATCGCCGTATGTGCTTATAATGTGTGAGATTCGCCAAAATGGCGCTGGGTGGCCATTCGCAAAATGGCTTCTTGTTGCGATTCACAAAATGGTGTTGTGCAGATTTTAATTCTAACAGATTCTGGGCTGTATTCAGAGGCGGCCGTACGGTCTACGACTGCACAGCCGCCTCGATGTTTGTCAAGTGCGCATGCGCACGAGGGAGCCGGCTCCTTCGTGCGCATGCGTGAGACCCGCTACGACCGACAGCGCTGGTCGTAGCGGGTCTCTTTCCAAAGGGGGTGAGCTGTCGATGTTGATTGACAGCTCGCCCCATTTGGAAGGCGGGCCGGGGTGGTGGCAGCCCAAACGGAACGCCTGCCGTTTGGGGGAGGCCCCACTGACATCACTAGTGATGTCAGTGGAGAGCTTCCGGCTCTGACAGAGCCAGAAGCTCTCCGGGGCTTACGACAAGTGAGACCCTACCCTAGGGTCTCGTCGTAAGCCCCGATGGTCGCGATGGTCTCTGACCATCGCGACCATCACCCGAGCGGTCGTTAGAGCTGTGGGTGTTAACCCACAGCCTAACGACCGCAACAGAGGCAGGCGGTCAGGATGCAAGCGGCCACCCAGTTTCTGAGCGACCGCTTGCATCCTCCGACCGCCTCTGAATGAGGCCCTCTGTCTCAGCCAATTATCCAGCTTCGACACAGTGAACACTCTAGCACATAAAATGTATCTGTTAAATCTATCATACATTATAATGCACTCAGTAATACCATAGTTTTACCTATTTATCACCCAATTTTCTTTCCCACTCTGTTTCTCTCAACTCCCCCATGTAATTTACAAACTCCCTGTTATCTTATACTTATTTGTTACTAAAGTCATCAGTAGCCCATTTAGCATTTTCAATCTGCAAGACAATTTTGGTGTTTTCTACAGTTTCCACAGAGATCTATAGGAAAAGGAAAATACAGTAACTTTAGCTGAGGTACATAGATAGAGCCTGATTTGGAGATTCAACAACAGTGGGTTCATCTGCAATTTTTCGCAATGTATGCGTCTGAGATCTCATGAGGTACAGATACAGATATATGCCCATCTGTGGGCTCTTCAGAGCTGCACGCAAGTCAGCAAGATCTCCACTGGTGCAAATGCACATTTATAATAAGGATGTTGGCAGATGTGTAGGAGCGGTGAAGCCCCATAGATGTGGGCTACTATGTGTATAGATGAAGATCTGCATTTCTTGACATACATGTAAAATGGATACTTTGGGATGAATCCAATTAGACGTGAGGGAATTGAATTGCCCTTTTAATGGTATGGAAACACAGCCAACGGCACCACAACTCAGCTCCATTGTGGCCTAATTGTGCCCTGGTCTCTTGGATTTTTGTACACAGCCCTATAGATTTGTAATAAACTTCCACTAATCCAGCAGTAACATACAGTAAGTGCGGCATATAGCTAAGTCACATCTAATTGAATTTGGGTGTCACTATGAATCAGGTTCATAATATTGAGAACATTTTGATAGTACATTTAGGGCCAGATTTACAGTTTTAAGTAAGTGAATTTGTGTCGTGTAAATATTTATCTTGGTCCAATACTGATGCATGCTGGATAGAGTTGCATGTTACATGAGATTTGCGCAATTGAAAATACAAATATGTAAATATTTAAGTGTGCAGATACATCATCTCAGATGCAAACGAGACAGTTTTACCCTCAAATCTAAATAATGGCCACTAGTTGTAATTATTATTATTATCCTTTATTTATATGGCACCACAAGGGTTTCACAGTGCCTTACATAGTACATGAACAAATTAGCACAGAAGAAAACAGATATTAACAATTATATTGCTCCTGTGCACTATGAATCTTATTTACAGTTGAAAGCTATTTTCAGCCCCAATGTAGATGAAGTATACTATATTGCAGTGGTTCTCAAACTCTGTCCTCAGGACCCCACACAGGTCACATTTTGCAGGTCACCCAGCAGGTGCACAGGTGTATTCATTACTCACATATTAAATTCACACTTTAAAAGATGCACAGGTGGAGCTGATTATTTCACTTGTGATTCTGTGAGGAGACCTGGAAAACATGCACTGTTTGGGGTCCTGAGGACCGGGTATGAGAACCTGTGCTATATTGTATATAGTGTATATAGAGATTAGGCCTCAAACCTAGAATGTGTGCTACACTTACAGTATGTGTACATATCAATACATGCTTTGCCATCTCTGTGCCGCCTCTCCAGGACTAGGGTCCACAAGTCTAAGATGTGCTTGAATGTAAATACAGACACAGTATGATATTTATACACAGTATGGAAACACATATTTTTATGCTCAAAAATGAACTTAAGTCTAAATAAAATCCTTCTGTACTGTATGTCTGTATGTATATCAGTTGAATACTTCCAGATCACTTAATTTGCTTGCAACCTGTAATCATGTTGATAAATCTTTGATATTTCAAGTTCAAATACAGATATTGAAAAGTTGATGCATTATATAATACTAATTTTTTAAAACAATGTAATAAAATAAAATTTAAAAATAATGTAGTAAATCTATATATATATATTTGAATGATGTTTTGTACCTTATTCTGGAGCTCCTCAATTGTCTTTATATATGGACTGGAATCAGGGAGTGTGTTGGGGGCATTGTTTCATACCAATCACAGATCTTTTTCTCCAATTGGCTATTCTTCTGCTCCAGATAGTGGACCTTCTCCAGATATGATGCTAGTCGTTGATTCAGATATTGCATGGTTTCCTTTTCATTGTTGCTGAGAAGACCCTTGCCTTTCCAACTTCCATAGCTCTCAGAGTGATCATTTTGTGCATATGCAGGAACCTGTCCATTGCCCAAATAGAAGTGAATTATTTCTTTATATTCAACACCATGGTGAGCAGTGGAAGATTGGTGGTGACCACAAGTAGGGCTGCAGATTCTGTCATTGTGAAATAGCTTAGAATGTCCATAGTGGCTTTTTCTTCCTAGGCTTTTAATAGGCATCTAATCCCTTTATCCTTCATTGCTCACAGACTTATGTTTATGTAGACTTGTCATACTGTATGAAACATAAACTTTAAGGAAGGTGTAGAACATTGTAATATATTTATTATTCTCAATATCTTAAAGATTTTTGGATTGTGTCAGCATCTGGTAATCTTTCAGGACTTGGAGTCCTCTTGGTGAACTATGGACCTTGTCTGTGCAGTTCCATACTGCCTCCAGAGGTGCTTCTGTGTGGTGAATGAATGCTATTCCAGCAATGGAATGGCTAATCTCATCCATAATGAGGTGCTCCTGTGTTTAGCTTTTTTTAAAATAGCAAATGTATTCAATTAAGTCCAACTGAAGACACAGCACAATTCACGCCCATCCACTTAATCATATCCCATCAAGGTCATGCATTCATTCCAAACCATTCTAATTATCTAAACTACTGGTGCCAGATTAATCTGTACAATAATGTTACAATAGTCAGGACACACACAGCATTGTAAAAAAAAATAAAGTTCCAGACCTCTCACTCCTCAATTTACTACTCACTTAAATACTTTGGGAAGGGTCTCTAAGGTCAATGTAGGTATCCCACGAACTTGACAAAATAAAAAACCATAATGTACAACTCATGACTGCCTCTTACGAGGCCCCAACACTAGATGGCAAATCACCTGCGAGCGCTGTCATGGGAATGAATAGAAGTTCTCGGAGTCTGATTGACAGAAGAGCTCATACTGGTTGTGCTTGTGGAGCATTTTTATTTATATTAATTTTTTATTTATTAATTATCAACATATTTATGCATTCAGAAAGATATCTCTTCTGCCCTGTCTACTGTTTTGCATTGTTTATTTTTGAACATTTTGTGCAACTTTAAAGGTGCGTACACACTGGGCGATAAAGTGGACGACTGAACGATAACGATATCGTTATCGTTCAGTCGTTCACTATATCGTCCATTTTTTACACCAAAACGATGAACAATAACGATGATGCGCGGTCCCGCGGGTCGTTCGTCATTGTCGTTCATTGGGTAAACATGCAGGCCAACCTGATGATATCGTCAGGTTGCTGCATGTTGGGGAATGGGGAAGAGAGCCGGGTGCTGAACGATATTGTTAATGATATTGTTCAGCAGGTGTGCTCAATGTCATGAACAACATTGAGCACACCTTGCCAGGGACACACTAGACGATATCTAGGAGCATATTGTCTAGTGTGTATGCTCCTTAAAACTAACTTACTATTACATCTGGCGACTTGTATCTTTGACACTAAAAAAATTACATTATGTTGAAATTACTTCTGGCAGGTTCCTGGCGACTTTGGAATAAATAGATATAGTACCACACTGTGCACACCAAAGCAGCCATACCACAAATATACGTTCACCACAGCTGAAGGAAATGGGAAGGGTATGGGATGCTAACACTTGAGATCCTGGCAGTCAGTATCCTGACGCCGGCATCCCGACAGGGTTAGGATACCGACACCTGTTGGTAGGTATCCTAACCCACCCCCTCTCCCTACCCTAGCCCTCCCTCCACAGTGCCTGAACCTAACCAGCCCCCTAGTGCCTAAACCTAACCCCCCCTCCCTGCACCCTAAACCTAACCCTCCCTCCTCAGTGCCTAAACCTATCCCTTCCCCTAACTCCAGTACTTACCTTCGGGATCCCGGCTATCAGGATTCTGGCACCAGTATTCTGACTAGCATCGGGATTCCGACATCTGCATTGTGACCGCTGGCATCCCCGATATAGACTGCATCCTGAAGGAAATAATACAAACAATAAATACTGTTGTGAACAAAGGTGTTTAAAAGAATATATAAAAGTGAAGATTAAACTACTTTCCTTGGAGTTATTTGGTTGTGTCCTCCGTTGTATATATTCTTATGGAAACAAAACAGCAAAACTAGCACAAAAGTGTAATACAATTTTTGTTATGAAAAAGTCAACAGTTTCTTTATGACAATATCGGTGATTCCACACTTAACCACCACCTTATCCAAATCTGCTTATAGGGGGCACCCTCAAATCATAGCACTTACAGCTATTTGAAGAAAAATTGCATATCAAGCAATCCTCAAGGTGTGTCTGACTGAAATGACCCTTCCTCACACAGGAATGGTTTCTCCCAACCAATGGTAAATAATAAATGTCCAGAAAATAGAGAAAAACTTGATAGTGCAAAATCTTCTTTAATACATACATAAGATTAAACATATTTCAATACATATAAAACAAAATCTTTAAACAGATAGATTGGACTCGTACTGGAGAACAGAAGATACTGCATGACAGCATTTTAGATGTTCAATGGACCCGGAGACCATAAGTAATCCCCTCAGTCTCCCTTATGGAAGTCACCATCCATCTGTGAATGACCCCTCAACAACGCATTTCGATCTCCTCTTTCTCCAGGTATAGGGGAGTGTCCTCCTAACCTATTATTTATACCATCTCTTATAGATGACATCTGGTCATAAATGAACTATATCAATAGTTAATATAAGACCATATATGAATCAACCATCCTAAACCTGGAGTGGTGGCATGGTATGTAGCACAATCAGGGCCATACTCCTCAGTTTGGAAAATACCTGATCTTGCCACAGGTCTCAAATATATATTCTCCATCTATACATGGACATGTCCATTATGCAACTGGATTATATGGAGCAAATAATCTGTAGAGCTACACCCAGGCTGTAATCAAGAAACCACTTTTTGTGTGCTTACAATTCAGTTTCGCAAACATTTTGGTATGTTTGTGACTCGATTAACTAGGCCTTAATTACTGTTTATCGACATGTTTAGCATGTGGCTGACGTGATAGTAATGTGTCATACGTATTGTTTTTATCTTTTTATCTTCTTCATTACATTTCATGCAATTGGATCATATACTTGACTATTAACTGTTGTGATAAATATATGAAATATAATTTGTACAATTCCATTTTATTGCATTGTTTTCCCTTTGGATGTTTGTAATGAAGGTGAGTGTTTTTTAATAGTAATATCTAAGGGTTTTTCTGCATACTAGATCAGAAGAAAACAAAATTAAATCAAAATTATATTGCTCATTTGGGCTACGATAGTGAGAAAGAAGAAATTAAGATACTGTATTATTTTAAATTGACAAAGGTGCCATATTCATCATCGCTTCATTTCTACAAAGTAGGTGAAAATTAACGCTATCACCCACTTTTGTAAAAATTAAGGTTCAGGGCCATTCATTAGGCATGTAATGCCGGAGACATTACTAATATCTTCTGATTACAATTCTCTGCCGATAATTTCCACAGTCCCCATACTTTAGTATGGGGGCGTAAAAATTATGTAATTCATCAAGTTCCGAAACAGCATGTATTTTGGAACTTGTGATTGATACTGTATGCCATTCTGAGATGGCGTACAGCACCCAAATCCCATCACAAGTTGCCTTCTACACTGCACTTTGGACAGGACACCATAGAACAGAGACGGCAGTGGAGGGGGACACCATAGAGAGAAACTGGCAGCGGGGGAAGAGGCACCATTGAGAGGAGCCGGCAGCAGAGGATAGGTGGGTGGGTGTCTCAGTACAGAGTAGCTAACAGTGGGAGGGGAAAGCTGGTGATGGGACACTGTAGAAAGGAGCTGGCAGCGGGGGACGGGACACTGTAGAGAGCAGCAATAAGGGGGGGATAGGGAGACCCAGTATCGTGGAGCCAGCAGCAGGTGTGAGGGGAAAACAAACTGTAGAGCGGAGCCAACAGCAGGGTTGGGGGAGACACTGTAGAGAGGATGGGTCAGCAGGGTGCGGGGAACACTGGGGAGAGAATGTCGGCAGAGAGCAGAGACACTGACAGCTAGACTAGCATATGCAGTCAGTAAGAGGACAGTGCAGATGAAGGGGAAAAGTAAAAAGTATCACTTTTCTGAAAAGGTGTCTTCACAGAAATAGCATCTTTTCGGAAGTGATACTTTCGTCTTGCAAGAATGATGAATACGACTATACTTAATAAAGAAATTATGGCGAGTTCAAAACCAAAACATTGCGCAAGAAATTGTTATTATAGGGCCCTTATTCTGAGTCACATGAAGATCTGAATTTGGACGCATTCAGAATGAGAATGTAAACAGAAAGCTAATGTGACTTTACACACATATAATGCATATGCATCGCACCGCCCTGCTAATTCTGTCACTGAGAGTAACCCTCATCATTATCATCACCACTTACATCTACTGTAGAGATACAGCTTGGCATACAGTATGGTTTAAATATGACTTCATGCCCACTTCATGTCCCTTACATCCCTACAAGATGGTATCTTACGTAGGTACACTCAGTTGCTGTTAAGTTGACAGCCAGTAACGTCATAGGGCCTGATTCTGAGTAGCACACAATTTCACAGGTGTAGAGAAAAGTACGAGATACCAAGATAAATATATATAGTGAGTGCATGTGCAGTCTGCAAAAAATCACTAGATGTAGCAACATTTGGAGCTATATGTAATAGAATGCGAGCTAGCACGGTTGCGGGAATACATGCGAATATGCTCGTATTTTTAAAGCAGTAAGCATGTTAAAGGCTAAACCAAGCTCGCAGATATTTCCGCAGTGGCGCCAACTCGCAGTCTATTACTTTAGCCCTTGGTCTTGTGTGCTACTCAGAATCAGGCCCTATGACTTTTAGCATAATAAACAAAAATCTTAGGGATCCTGGGACTACAGTGATGTCAAAGCCAGGGTCGGACTGGCCAACAGGTCTACAGGGGAAAACAACAGTGGTCATCACTGTCTGAGGGCACCAACCCCTCCTCTGTGCACTCAATTTGTATATTGTTACTCTACTAGGTCAGTAATTTGAAGGAGCTTAGCCGTTGGTGAACATGGGGGATTTGGTTAATTTCTATGGAAACTACCCCAAGATTAGCTCTCCTGCCAATCAAATTAGGTTGTCCTGACACATGCCTGTCCCCTCCTTTATAAAAAAAAAAGGCCTGGTCCATTGCAGGCTGATTATGTCCTCCCTAATGGGATGGGTACAGAATGCCGGCAGTCGGGATCCCGTCAGTCAGAATCTCGATGCCAGCATCCCGACAGGGTTAGAATACTGACACTTATTGGTCAGTATTCTAACCCTCCCCATTCCATACCCTAACCCTCTCTCCCCGGTGCCTGACCCCCTCCCCCGCTATGGCCTAAACCTAACCTCCCAGCATCCTATACCTAACCTCCCACACCCCATACCTATCCATCCCCCTATAGTGCCTATCCCTAACCCTCCCCCTAGTGCCTAATCCTAAAACTCCTCCCACCCCCGCTACTTACCTTTGGGATGCCAGTGCCGGGATTCTGACAGGAGTTAGGAATCCGGCACCAGTATCCTCAGCGCCGGCATCCCCTGCACCGGTATATTGAAGGTACCCCTCTCTAATGGTTATCCATTGGGGCTGAGGTTGAAAATTATCAAGGGCCTATTGTGAGAAGCGGAAGAGGTGTGACCAGTGCTGTGTGGGTGTGGCCAGTGCCATGTGGGTGTGTACACTACACTATCAGCCCCAATATCTCTTTAAATATGTAAAAGTATAAAAAGGTGCAACATTTTGTAGGAAAACAGAAATACAATTTTAATATTTATAATTTATGCTGCCACGATTATGGGTCTATTTTTATGTGGAGACCTGGAGCTGTAGCTCCATCCGCCCCATTCTTAATCTGTCCATGTGGCTGGCCACACCCCCTCTGGTGACTGGCAGCACTTCTTAAGCTTGGGGCCCCACCTCTGTATTCCCCTGTGGGCCCTTCATTCCCCCAGTCTGACACTGGTCAAAGCTAACATTCCAGTGGTCTCAATACTGTTAATTAGCACTACTCTCTGGGAAGGGACTACATAGGCAAACGCAGGCAGACGGAAACCCCCCTCTCCAGCACACACATGACCACAGTAGAAAAAGTAATATAATAGAATTTTACTAGTGTTGAATGTTCTTCTCAGTATCACAAATTAAATAATTAGCACCACCTGTGGATCTTCCAGCCAGTAAAAAATAACCTGTGCACCAACTAGGAAATCTTGAAAACATGCACTATTAGGGATGCACTGCTATAGAGCCCAATATGTACATATATGTCCAGGGCAGTGCTAGGTTCTTCTTCTGCTCCTCCAAGCTCCTGGACTTGCTGCAATGGTCTGGAATGGTGCCCATATCTAATATAAAAACATGCAGCTCAGGAAGGATGGCCGTACTGCTGCATCTAATGGCTTATTGTGATTGCTGGTCCTGTGTATGCTGGAATTAAGATACACAATTCACTTTGTATGACACATATTAAAGCTGGTTAAGTATTAATTCTGCCCTCTTTGTGGACTGGCCACACTTGCTCTAAAATCAAGCATTTGGAAACCCCCTCTAGAAATCCTGCGTTTGCCACTGGACTAGCATGCTGTTTTTGAGCCCCCATTACACTAGCAGTCATACACTTACCAGCTTAGAAATGGTTTTCAATGGCTTTCATGCTTGTGGATTTGAGAAGGGGGCACACTGTTTATTTTTAACTGTTTTTTCTGAATTAATTAAATAGTGCATCATCTTTGGTCTGATCATTGGTAACATTCAATACCCACCATTCAGCAACTAGTGTTTTTTCAGCAAGTGTCTGACAGTTACCCCAATCGATATCACAGATGCTGCACTGTGTACCAAAAAAAATGAATAACCAAAACCTTCCAAAATCATCATCTAGTTTAGTAGATTATTTTGTGAAATACATTTATAAATTCACAGATTCTGCACAGTACAGTATGTTCTATTCTAGTTTCCGTGTTATTTTCCTACTTCTCTATTCTCTATACATGCTGATCTGGGATGCGGTTAATTTACAAAAAATGCCGGCCGTCGGAATCCCGACAGCAGAAGGCCGACCCGGGGCTAAAGATAGGCATTGAAATTCTGACGCCTATCTTTAGTCCCACACCGAAATCCCAACGCCCGGCATCCTGAATGAGGTAAGCCGGGGACAGTTAGGTGGTAGCTGCGGAGGGGGAGGGTTAGGTTTAGTGTGTGAGGGGGGGTTAGGGTTAGGCACCACCGGGGGGAGGGTTAGGGTTAGGCACCCCCCAGAGTGGTTAGGGTTAGGCACCACCAAGGGAGGGTTAGGGTTAGAGCAGGGAGAGGGGAGGGTTAGGGTACTTATGTGCTCCTGTCGGGATGTCCTCCTGTCGGGCTTCTCTCATCGCAGGGGCATATTTATAATGGGTGCAGGGTGTGCAGGGCACACAGGCCCCTGAGTCCAGGGGGGCCCGCACCGCACACCCTGCACCAATATTATACTTACCTCTCCGGAGTCCCACGTCATCGCCGGTGTCTGCGCTGGAAAAAATGGCTGGAAAATGGCAGTCATTTGCGCATGCGCAGTACAGGGAAAATGGCTGCTATTTTCCCGGTGACCTGTGCATACGCTATAGACTCTGGGCACACTCTAGTGCCCAGAGTCTATAAGCGCGGCACTGGCCGCGCACCGCTCAGTGTGCTGCCGGCCGCCGTACAGAGAGGAGGGGGCCTGTGATGGAAACTGCACACGGGCTCCCTCCTCTCTAGAAACGCCCCTGTGGCATCGGTATGAGAGCCGGCAGCTATTCCGCCATCACTATTTCATACCAATTCCACTGATCTAATGCTACTTTTTTTTGCAATTCTTCCATGTAGAATGACACATTAATTTGCTCACCAGTTTATTTAATTTATAAAGATATTTGCATTCGGTTTGAAAAGCCGGCTGCCGCATGACCGGCAGCTCGATTCCCGGCTGCGGCAGCCCGACAATACAGCAGAGCCCGGCAGCGGAAGCCCGACAGCGCTGGAAATCCCGATCGTCCATAAGGTAAGTATAAACTATACTAACCAACCCCCCTAACCCTAACAATCCTTAGGGGTGCCGCCCCCTAACCTCCCACCCAAGTGCCTAACCCTAACCTCCCCACTCTAAGTGCCTAACCCTAACCCCCCTTCCCCGCTGCCTAAACCTAAGTCCAACGGTTGGGGTGCCTAACCCTAAGTCTCCCCCGGGGGTGCCTAACCCTAACTCTCCCTCCCCCTAGCCTAACCCTAACCCTCCCAGGGGGGTGCCTAACCCTAATTCCCCCCCGGGTGCCCTAAACCTAACCCTCCCCCCCACAGCTGTCCGCTCGCAGCGCCCGGCATCCCTTCGATCGGGATGCCGGGCGCCTGTCTCCTGGCGTCGGGGAAATGACAGGCGTCTAGATTGTAGACGCCTGTCATTTAACCCTAGGCGGGATAGAGGATTCGGGAAGCTGGCGGTCGAGATTACGGCCGCCGACTTCCTAAACGTATCCCAGATATTTGACCCCTTTTGTGTTTATAGAGTCAATGGTGAATATTTAATTGGTGTAACTCTGCTCATAACCTTTAGTAATCATTTATATACAGTGAGAAAACGTGTAAAATGGTGGCAAATTTGTAGCATCTTAGCATCTTCAAAATATATTCAAATAATTTTATTGTGTCCAATCAACTAGTTAGCACTGGATTGCAGTGTGATTTCAGCAACAGATACATTGTATAAAAGTATTATTATGGGCTCTATGTACTGTAATACATGGAGACCTAGTGCTTTGCTCCTGAAGCAGAGGAGTACCATACAGTATGTAATATTTAGCTATTACATATAACTTAAGGACAGAGCAGAGATGATCTACCTGGATTTCGGAGCAGGGAGAATAGGGAAGAAAAAGCTCAGCAGGTTACAGTATATTGTAATGCAGTGTTTCCCAGATCCAGTTTTCAGGAAACCCTAACAGAGCATGGAGCACAGGTGTATTCATTACTAACTTACGTGATGTAAAAAATCCACAGATGGTGCTAATTATTTCACTTGTGATTCTGTGAGGAGACCTGGAAAACATGCACTGTTAAGGTTCCCCAACTACTGGAATTGGGAAAGGAATCCTCTAGTGATTTCCAATTCAGAAAAATCTGAAGGCAATTATGTAGGAAAGAGTGGAAATGCACAGCTATTTCCTTCATATTTGCCATGATACTGTACATGGATCCATATGGTTACTAGGAAATGCCACAACCACTATTATATTTATACATCTATCCTGTGGCAGCTCCTATCTTGTGGGTTCAGGGTGTCTGTAAACGTGTGCATGCTCAGGATCGCAATCCTGCTCGTTATTATTATTATTGCCAGTTATTTATATAGCGCACACATAATCCGCAGCGCTTTACAGAGAATATTTTGGCCATTCACATCAGTCCCTGCCCCAGTGGAACTTACAATCTATGTTCCCTATTACTGCCGTAGTGCATACACATACACACTAGGGTTAATTTTGTTTGGAGCCAATTAACATATCAGTATATTTTTGGAGTATGGCCAGGAAACCAGAGGACCCGGAGGAATCCCACGCAAGCACAGGGAGAATATGCAAACTCCACAGAGGTAGGGCCGTAGTGGAAATCGAACCCACGACCTCAGTGCTGTGAGGCAGTAATGCTAACCATTACACCATCTGTGCTCATTCACACAAATCAACATGCTGGCTTCTAGGAACTGCATCGGCTGCAACTTCTATAAGACGGATATGGCTTTCATAAAAGCAGAAGATTGTCTTCCCATTAGAAGCGCTTTCTGCTATAGCAGTCCGGACTGGCAGTCCCAGGAAGAGAAAACAGCTTCCTTGGACTACCTATTTGGCTTGTGATTAGCAGGATACACTTTCAATGCGAATCCAATACCAAGCAGTCACTGGGGTTGGCGGACTTTACTAGGGGGAAGCTGCAGCCCTGCAGCTCCGAGGTAAAATCTGCCACTGCACCTGTCTATATCTGTATACAATATCTATTACTAAGCATTTATTTAGGGCCCTGGTTCTCAAACTCAGTCCTGAGGACCCCACACAGTTCATGTTTTCCAGGTCACCCAGCAGGTGCACAGGTGTATTCATTACTCACGGAAACAGTTTAAAAGAGCCACAGGTAGAGCTAATTATTTCACTTGTGAGTCTTTGAGGACACCTGGAAAACATGCACTGTTTGGGGTAATGAGGACCAAGTTTGAGAACCTGTGATTTAGTGTGTTGTGCAGAAATTTACTATCATGAGCAGTTTATTATTTTTGAGGCATCACCTTCAAACATCAGTTCAAAGTAGGGGTGAGCGGGTTCGGATTTCTGAAATCCGAACCCCCCCGAGCCCCCCCGATCCGAGTCCGATCCGAGTCAGGCTCGACTTTTCCCGCCTGACTCGGATCTGAAATCGAGGCAAAACGTCATCATCCCGCCTTCCGAGTCTCGCGAGTTTTGGATCCTATATAAGGTACCCGCGTCGGCGCCATTTTCTCACTCGGCTGTGGACAGTGAAGAGGGAGGGTGGGAGTTAGGGCTGGCTGGGCTGTGTAGTGTAGTGTAGTGTAGTGCTGCTGTTGTGCACTAGTTCAAAGTCCATAGTTGCTGGCTGTGTTGTGCTGTGCTGCTGTTGTTAGGGGCAGTGTCCACTACTTCAAAGTCCATAGGGGCTTGCTGGACTGTGTTGTGCAGTCAGTTCTCCATAGGGGCTGTGTCCACTCCAAAGTCCTATGCAGTGTCCCAGTCCTAAAGGGGTGCTGTAGTGTTGTCCAGGGGGTGCTCTGTCCATCAGGGGTGCTCCCCCCAAGTGCTAAAAAAATAATATATTTTCTGTGTTTGTGAATTGTGTGCGCAGTAGCCGCACGTGCATCAACAAAGTAGTGCCAAGCGTGCGCCTGTGTCATAAGTAAAGGGCCGGCTGGCTTAACCGTTAAAGGGTGCTGTAACCCCCAAAGTACACTCCAGTCCAAACCAAAAAAAAAATTATTTTCTGTGTTTGTGAATTGTGTGCGCAGTAGCCGCACGTGCATCAACAAAGTAGTGCCAAGCGTGCACCTGTGTCATAAGTAAAGGGCCGGCTGGCTTGACCGTTAAAGGGTGCTGTAACCCCCGAAAGTACACTCCAGTCCAAACCAAAAAAAAAATTATTTTCTGTGTTTGTGAATTGTGTGCGCAGTAGCCGCACGTGCATCAACAAAGTAGTGCCAAGCGTGCGCCTGTGTCATAAGTAAAGGGCCGGCTTGCTTGATCGTTAAAGGGTGCTGTAACCTCCAAAGTACACTCCAGTCCAAACTAAAAAAAAATTATTTTCTGTGTTTGTGAATTGTGAGCGCAGTAGCCGCACGTGCATCAACAAAGTAGTGCCAAGCGTGCGCCTGTGTCATAGGTAAAGGGCCGGCTGGCTTGACCGTTAAAGGGTGCTGTAACCCCCAAAGTACACTCCAGTCCAAACAAAAAAATAATAATTTTCTGTGTTTGTGAATTGTGTGCGCAGTAGCCGCATGTGCATCAACAAAGTAGTGCCAAGCGTGCGCCTGTGTCATAAGTAAAGGGCCGGCTGGCTTGACCGTTAAAGGGTGCTGTAACCACCAAAGTACACTCCAGTCCAAACCAAAAAAAAATATATTTTCTGTGTTTGTGAATTGTGTGCGCAGTAGCCGCATGTGCATCAACAAAGTAGTGCCAAGCGTGCGCCTGTGTCATAAGTAAAGGGCCGGCTGGCTTGACCATTAAAGGGTGCTGTAACCCCCAAAGTACACTCCAGTCCAAACCAAAAAAATATATATTTTCTGTGTTTGTGAATTGTGTGCGCAGTAGCCGCACGTGCATCAACAAAGTAGTGCCAAGCGTGCGCCTGTGTCATAAGTAATGGGCCGGCTGGCTTGACCGTTAAAGGGTGCTGTAACCCCCAAAGTACACTCCAGTCCAAACCAAAAAAATATATATTTTCTGTGTTTGTGAATTGTGTGCAATGTGGCTGCACGTGCATCAACAAAGGAGCAGCGCCAAGCGTGCGCCTGTGTCCCATAAGTAAAGAGCCGGCTGGCTCATTTCTTAAAGGATGGTGTAACCCACAAAGTGCACTACTCTCCAGCAAAATTAAAAAAATATTTTCTGTGTTTGTGTGTGTTTTAGCCGCACGTATATATCAATATAACATAAATGGAGGACCAAACTTTCTCCGATAAAAATAAAATAGGGAAAGATCAAGAACCACTTCCTCCTAGTGCTGTTGCTGCTGCTGGGAGTTGTTCATCATCCCAGAGAGGAAGTAGGAACATCACTACTTTTACTAAACAATTGACCCTCCAACAGTCCCTAGCGATGAGGATGAAGTACGACAGCAGTCATCCTGAAGCAAAACGTATAACTGAGGCCTTGACTGCTATGTTGGTGTTAGACGTGCGTCCGGTATCCGCCATTAGTGCAGTGGGATTTAGACAATTGATGGAGGTAGTGTGTCCCTGGTTCCAAATCCCGTCTAGATTCCACCTGCATCCTCAAAGCAGCAGCGACAAGCGCGCGTCTGTCTGTTAAAGGGTGGTGACACCCTCAAAGTGTGCTACACAAACAATAAAAATATTGTTCTTTTTTTTCCGTCTTTGTGGAATGTGTGGGCTGTAGCCGAACCTGCATCCTTAAAGCAGCAGCGACAAGCGTGCATCTGTCTGTTAAAGGGTGGTGACACCCTCAAAGTGTGCTACACAAACAATAAAAATATTCTACTTAATTTTTCTGTCTTTGTGACTTGTTTGCGATGTAGCTGCACTTGCATCCTCAAAGCAGCAGCGACAAGCGTGCGTCTGTCTGTTAAAGGGTGGTGACACCCTCAAAGTGTGCTACACAAACAATAAAAATATTCTTCTTCATTTTTCTGTCTTTGTGAATTGTGTGGGCTGTAGCCGCACTTGCATCCTCAAAGCAGCAGCGACAAGCGTGCGTCTGTCTGTTAAAGGGTGGTGACACCCTCAAAGTGTGCTACACAAGCAATAAAAATATTCTTCTTCATTTTTCTGTCTTTGTGAATTGTGTGGGCTGTAGCTGCACTTGCATCCTCAAAGCAGCAGTGACAAGCGTGCGTCTGTCTGTTAAAGGGTGGTGACACCCTCAAAGTGTGCTACACAAACAATAAAAATATTCTTCTTTTTTTTTCTGTCTTTGTGAATTGTGTGGGCTGTAGCTGCACTTGCGTCCTCAAAGCAGCAGCGACAAGCGTGCGTCTGTCTGTTAAAGGGTGGTGACACCCTCAAAGTGTGCTACACAAACAATAAAAATATTCTTCTTCTTTTTTCTGTCTTTGTGAATTGTGTGGGCTATAGCCGCACTTGCATCCTCAAAGCAGCAGCGACAAGCGTGCGTCTGTCTGTTAAAGGATTACATCGGTGACTGCATCCAAGTAGGCATGTCAGACAGTCCGTACCTGTACTGGCAGGAAAAAGAAGCAATTTGGAGGTCCCTGTACAAACTGGCTCTATTTTACCTGAGTTGCCCCCCCTCCAGTGTGTACTCCGAAAGAGTGTTTAGTGCAGCCGGGAACCTTGCCAGCGAAAGGCATAGGAGGTTGCTTCCACAAAATGTGGAGAAGATGATGTTCATAAAATGAATTATCAACTCTTCCAGGGAGACCAGCCTCCAGAACGTACAGAGGGACCTGTGGTTGTGGATTCCAGCGGGGACGAATTAATACTCTGTGAGGATGAGGATGTACACACTGAAGAGGGTGAGGAATCGGTGGATGAGGAGGATGAGGACGACATCTTGCCTCCGTAGAGCCAGTTTGTGCAAGGACAGATTAATTGCCAGCTTGTTTTGTGGGGGCCCAAATGAACCAATCATTTCAGCCACAGTTGTGTGGCAGACCCTGGTGCTGAAATGATTGGTTTGTTAAAGTGTGCATGTCCTGTTTATACAACATAAGGGTGGGTGGGAGGGCCCAAGGACAATTCCATCTTGCACCTCTTTTTTTTCTTTGCATTATGTACAGTTTGGGGCCTAGTTTTTCAAACTGCCATCCTGTCTGCCACTGCAGTGTCACTCCTAGATGGGCCACGTGTTTGTGCCACCCACTCGTGTCGCTTAGCACAGTCATCCAGCTACCTCGGTGCAACCTTTTGGACATAAAAACACTATTGTGAGGTGTGAGGTGTTCAGAATAGACTGGAAAAGAGTGGAAATTAAGGTTATTGAGGTTAATAATAGCATAGGAGCAGAAAAACCTACATATTCTGTGATTTTAGCTGTTTTTATGCTTTTTTAAAAAAAAATACAGATCCAAAACACAAAACCCAGAACCCAAAACACGGAAGGGTGGTTTTGGCAAAACCAATCCAGATCCAACACACGAAGAAAGATCCAGATCCAAAACCAAAACACAAAACACGAAAAGTGGCCGGTGCACACCCCTAGTTCAAAGGTTCTTGTCACAGACAAATATTTTGACAGGTATCTTTCTGACAGGGTTGAATAGCATTGTGCATCTTGTTGATTTAACCAAATTTTCAGATCTTTTTTTTGTTGTTGTTGTTGTTGCTGTTCTTTGTAATATTTTCAGCATCCGAACCAGCCACTTGGATGTGATATACTACCTTTGTAGTTCGGTTAGATGTTGTAATGCCAAAACACTTCCTCGACTATGTAAAGCCCTTTCATATATTATGGTCACACTTGTGGAAAATGTATTTAGTTGCTGAAATCTAGACCTTTATATTAGAGGCCTTAAGATTTTCAATCTATTGCAAATAAATGGTAATTGCTTATGACTGTGTTATCATGATGTAATTCATGCTTACTGCTTTAATATTTTGTCATCTTTACAGTTTCAAACACAACCACCAAATTGATTTATTGTTAATCTACACTTGTATGGTCAAGGTGACAAATTCACCTGTCATTCAGAGACCTGCTTATGTACATGTTGTATTCATGGGAATTAATTGATATATACGGGCTGTGAGGGGTGATGTGGGCAAAGTATAGGTAAGAAAATGAGCAGAACACCCATCATTTTGCCAACAAAGTACAGTAAGTGCTTGTCAGTGTAAGAAAAACTTTTTGGCATATTTGAGACATACATAAAGTAATATATATATATATATATATATATATATATATATATATATATTAGGGGTGAGCGGGTTCGGATTTCTGAAATCCGAACCCCCCCGAGCCCCCCCGATCCGAGTCCGATCCGAGTCAGGCTCTACTGTTCCCGACTGACTCGGATCTGAAATCGAGGCAAAACGTCATCATCACGCCTTCCGAGTCTCGCGGGTTTTGGATCCTATTAAGGTACCCGCGTCGGCGCCATTTTCTCACTCGGCTGTGGACAGTGAAGAGAGAGGGGGGGAGTTAGGGCTGGCTGGGCTGTGTAGTGTAGTGTAGTGTAGTGTTGCTGTTGTCCACTACTTCAAAGTCCATAGGGGCTGGCTGTGTTGTGCTGTGCTGTTGTTGTTAATAGGGGCTGTGTCCACTACTTCAAAGTCCATAGGGGCTGGCTGGACTGTGTTGTGCAGTCAGTTCTCCATAGGGGCTGTGTCCACTCCAAAGTACTGTGCAGTGTCCCAGTCCTAAAGGGGTGCTGTAGTGTTGTCCAGGGGGTGCTCTGTCCATCAGGGGTGCTCCCCCCAAGTGCTAAAAAAATAATATATTTTCTGTGTTTGTGAATTGTGTGCGCAGTAGCCGCACGTGCATCAACAAAGTAGTGCCA
The DNA here is from genome assembly GCA_031769625.1 of Taudactylus pleione. NCBI lineage: Eukaryota > Metazoa > Chordata > Amphibia > Anura > Myobatrachidae > Taudactylus > Taudactylus pleione. Next base: position 11,197,657 of record JAUIMM010000154.1, read on the forward strand.
AGCGTGCGCCTGTGTCATAAGTAAAGGGCCGGCTGGCTTGACCGTTAAAGGGTGCTGTAACCCCCAAAGTACACTCCAGTCCAACCCAAAAAAAAAATTATTTTCTGTGTTTGTGAATTGTGTGCGCAGTAGCCGCACGTGCATCAACAAAGTAGTGCCAAGCGTGCGCCTGTGTCATAAGTAAAGGGCCGGCTGGCTTGACCGTTAAAGGGTGCTGTAACCCCCAAAGTACACTCCAGTCCAAACCAAAAAAAAAATTATTTTCTGTGTTTGTGAATTGTGTGCGCAGTAGCCGCACGTGCATCAACAAAGTAGTGCCAAGCGTGCGCCTGTGTCATAAGTAAAGGGCCGGCTGGCTTGACCGTTAAAGGGTGCTGTAACCCCCAAAGTACACTCCAGTCCAAACCAAAAAAAAAATTATTTTCTGTGTTTGTGAATTGTGTGCGCAGTAGCCGCACGTGCATCAACAAAGTAGTGCCAAGCGTGCGCCTGTGTCATAAGTAAAGGGCCGGCTGGCTTGATCGTTAAAGGGTGCTGTAACCCCCAAAGAACACTCCAGTCCAAACCAAAAAAAAAAATATTTTCTGTGATTGTGAATTGTGTGCGCAGTAGCCGCACGTGCATCAACAAAGTAGTGCCAAGCGTGCGCCTGTGTCATAAGTAAAGGGCCGGCTGGCTTGACCGTTAAAGGGTGCTGTAACCCCCGAAAGTACACTCCAGTCCAAACAAAAAAAAAAATTATTTTCTGTGTTTGTGAATTGTGTGCGCATTAGCCGCACGTGCATCAACAAAGTAGTGCCAAGCGTGCGCCTGTGTCATAAGTAAAGGGACGGCTGGCTTGACCGTTAAAGGGTGCTGTAACCCCCAAAGTACACTCCAGTCCAAACCAAAAAAAAAATTAATTTCTGTGTTTGTGAACTGTGTGCGCAGTAGCCGCACGTGCATCAACAAAGTAGTGCCAAGCGTGCGCCTGTGTCATAAGTAAAGGGCCGGCTGACTTGACCGTCAAAGAGTGCTGTAACCCCCGAAAGTACACTCCAGTCCAAACCAAAAATAAAATTATTTTCTGTGTTTGTGAATTGTGTGCGCAGTAGCCGCACGTGCATCAACAAAGTAGTGCCAAGCGTGCGCCTGTGTCATAAGTAAAGGGCCGGCTGGCTTGACCGTTAAAGGGTGCTGTAACCCCCAAAGTATACTCCAGTCCAAACCAAAAAAATATATATTTTCTGTGTTTGTGAATTGTGTGCGCAGTAGCCACACGTGCATCAACAAAGTAGTGCCAAGCGTGCGCCTGTGTCATAAGTAAAGGGCCGGCTGGCTTGACCGTTAAAGGGTGCTGTAACCCCCAAAGTACACTCCAGTCCAAACCAAAAAAATATATATTTTCTGTGTTTGTGAATTGTGTGCGCAGTAGCCGCACGTGCATCAACAAAGTAGTGCCAAGCGTGCGCCTGTGTCATAAGTAAAGGGCCGGCTGGCTTGACCGTTAAAGGGTGCTGTAACCCCCAAAGTACACTCCAGTCCAAACCAAAAAAATATATATTTTCTGTGTTTGTGAATTGTGTGCAATGTGGCTGCACGTGCATCAACAAAGGAGCAGCGCCAAGCGTGCGCCTGTGTCCCATAAGTAAGGAGCCGGCTGGCTCATTTCTTAAAGGGTGGTGTAACCCACAAAGTGCACTACTCTCCAGCAAAAATAAAAAAATATTTTCTGTGTTTGTGTGCGCTTTAGCCGCACGTATATATCAATATAACATAAATGGAGGACCAAACTTTCTCCGATAAAAATAAAATAGGGAAAGATCAAGAACCACTTCCTCCTAGTGCTGTTGCTGCTGCTGGGAGTTGTTCATCATCCCAGAGAGGAAGTAGGAACATCACTACTTTTACTAAACAATTGACCCTCCAACAGTCCCTAGCGATGAGGATGAAGTACGACAGCAGTCATCCTGAAGCAAAACGTATAACTGAGGCCTTGACTGCTATGTTGGTGTTAGACGTGCGTCCGGTATCCGCCATTAGTGCAGTGGGATTTAGACAATTGATGGAGGTAGTGTGTCCCCGGTTCCAAATCCCGTCTAGATTCCACCTGCATCCTCAAAGCAGCAGCGACAAGCATGCGTCTGTCTGTTAAAGGGTGGTGACACCCTCAAAGTGTGCTACACAAACAATAAAAATATTCATCTTTTTTTTCTGTCTTTGTGAAATGTGTGGGCTGTAGCCGCACCAGCATCCTTAAAGCAGCAGCGACAAGCGTGCATCTGTCTGTTAAAGGGTGGTGACACCCTCAAAGTGTGCTACACAAACAATAAAAATATTCTTCTTTTTTTTTCTGTCTTTGTGAATTGTGTGGGCTGTAGCCGCACTTGCATCCTCAAAGCAGCAGCGACAAGCGTGTGTCTGTCTGTTAAAGGGTGGTGTAACTCTCAAAGTGCTCCAAAAAATAAAAAACTATTTTTTTAATGTGTTTGTGACTTGTGTGCGATGTAGCCGTACTTGCATCCTCAAAGCAGCAGCGACAAGTGTGCGTCTGTCTGTTAAAGGGTGGTGACACCCTCAAAGTGTACTACACAAACAATAAAAATATTCTTCTTTTTTCTGTCTTTGTGAATTGTGTGGGCTGTAGCCGCACTTGCATCCTCAAAGCAGCAGCGACAAGCGTGCGTCTGTCTGTTAAAGGGTGGTGACACCCTCAAAGTGTGCTACACAAACAATAAAAATATTCTTCTTTTTTCTGTCTTTGTGAATTGTATGGGCTGTAGCCGCACTTGCATCCTCAAAGCAGCAGCGACAAGCGTGCGTCTGTCTGTTAAAGGGTGGTGTAACTCTCAAAGTGCTCCAAAAAATAAAAAACTATTTTTTTAATGTGTTTGTGACTTGTGTGCGATGTAGCCGCACTTGCATCCTCAAAGCAGCAGCGACAAGCGTGCGTCTGTCTGTTAAAGGGTGGTGACACCCTCAAAGTGTGCTACACAAACAATAAAAATATTCTTCTTTTTTCTGTCTTTGTGAATTGTGTGGGCTGTAGCCGCACTTGCATCCTCAAAGCAGCAGGGACAAGCGTGCGTCTGTCTGTTAAAGGGTGGTGACACCCTCAAAGTGTGCTACACAAACAATAAAAATATTCTTCTTTTTTCTGTCTTTGTGAATTGTGTGGGATGTAGCCGCACTTGCATCCTCAAAGCAGCAGCGACAAGCGTGTGTCTGTCTGTTAAAGGGTGGTGTAACTCTCAAAGTGCTCCAAAAAATAAAAAACTATTTTTTTAATGTGTTTGTGACTTGTGTGCGATGTAGCCGCACTTGCATCCTCAAAGCAGCAGCGACAAGCGTGCGTCTGTCTGTTAAAGGGTGGTGACACCCTCAAAGTGTGCTACACTAACAATAACAATATTCTTCTTCTTTTTTCTGTCTTTGTGAATTGTGTGGGCTGTAGCCGCACTTGCATCCTCAAAGCAGCAGCGACAAGCGTGCGTCTGTCTGTTAAAGGGTGGTGACACCCTTAAAGTGTGCTACTCAAACAATAAAAATATTCTTCTTCTTTTTTCTGTCTTTGTGAATTGTGTGGGCTGTAGCCGCACTTGCATCCTCAAAGCAGCAGCGACAAGCGTGCGTCTGTCTGTTAAAGGGTGGTGTAACACTCAAAGTGCGCTCCACAAACAATAAAAATATTCTTCTTTTTTTTTCTGTCTTTGTGAATTGTGTGGGCTGTAGCCGCACTTGCATCCTCAAAGCAGCAGCGACAAGCGTGCATCTGTCTGTTAAAGGATTACATCGGTGACAGCATCCAAGTAGGCATGTCAGACAGTCCGTACCTGTACTGGCAGGAAAAAGAAGCAATTTGGAGGTCCCTGTACAAACTGGCTCTATTTTACCTGAGTTGCCCCCCCTCCAGTGTGTTCTCCAAAAGTGTGTTTAGTGCAGCCGGGAACCTTGTCAGCGAAAGGCGTAAGAGGTTGCTTCCACAAAATGTGGAGAAGATGATGTTCATAAAATGAATTATCAACTCTTCCAGGGAGACCAGCCTCCAGAACGTACAGAGGGACCTGTGGTTGTGGATTCCAGCGGGGACGAATTAATACTCTGTGAGGATGAGGATGTACACACTGAAGAGGGTGAGGAATCGGTGGATGAGGAGGATGAGGATGACATCTTGCCTCCGTAGAGCCAGTTTGTGCAAGGACAGATTAATTGCCAGCTTGTTTTGTGGGGGCCCAAACGAACCAATCATTTCAGCCACAGTTGTGTGGCAGACCCTGGCGCTGAAATGATTGGTTTGTTAAAGTGTGCATGTCCTGTTTATACAACATAAGGGTGGGTGGGAGGGCCCAAGGACAATTCCATCTTGCACCTCTTTTTTTTCTTTGCATTATGTACAGTTTGGGGCCTAGTTTTTCAAACTGCCATCCTGTCTGCCACTGCAGTGTCACTCCTAGATGGGCCACGTGTTTGTGCCACCCACTCGTGTCGCTTAGCACAGTCATCCAGCTACCTCGGTGCAACCTTTTGGACATAAAAACACTATTGTGAGGTGTGAGGTGTTCAGAATAGACTGGAAATGAGTGGAAATTAAGGTTATTGAGGTTAATAATAGCATAGTAGCAGAAAAACCTACAAATTCTGTGATTTTAGCTGTTTTTATGCTTTTTAAAAAAAAAATACAGATCCAAAACACAAAACCCAGAACCCAAAACACGGAAGGGTGGTTTTGGCAAAACCAATCCAGATCCAAAACACGAAGAAAGATCCAGATCCAAAACCAAAACACAAAACACGAAAAGTGGCCGGTGCTCACCCCTAATATATATATATATATATATATATATATACTCTATATAGAAACAGACAAACAGCAATAGGTTCGGCACTCCTGTGATTAGTAAGATAGCAGCCTGCGTGCCCTTCGAATTAATCATACATATGGCATTTGATGTGCCAATCCTTGACACGGCACTTCAGTATCGTTATTGATAAGTTGTATTTACTTCAACGTTTCGAGGTCAACATGCCCCATCCTCAGGAAAACATATGATATATATATATATATATATATATGTATGTCCAAAACTGCCGGCACTCATATATAATACATGCAGTACAACTTATACAGGTGCTATATCCAAGTAATATTAGATAGCGTCCAAAGAGAATGATCGGCACTCACAGGATCACATCATCCAGAAATTTTTTTATTTATTGCATATACATGGTGAGATCTACGTCACATTTCAGGGCCTTAGCCCCTTTGTCATGACCCACTTGCAACAAGACAAACAAACACAGACTACACTCTTCACTTAAAACGTTTAACAGACTATTAGATGATGCAGTTACTAGATTTACTGCGGCTCCTGGAAAAGTGAAGAAGAATTTATCTCAGGCAGAAGCTACTGCACTAGGGAACCTTGGATCATATCAAGATATTATTATCAGGCCTGCCGATAAAGGCGGGGCCATCGTGGTGCAGGATATCCAGGATTATAGAGATGAGATTGTGAAACAACTCAATGAGGTTGAGGTCTATAAAAAACTTCACTGTGACCCCACTAAGCAATATCAACTAGAACTTAAGACGATCCTGGATCATGCAGTCTCTGAACATAAATTGTCCCCAAAATTGATGAAGGCAATCTTTAATGAACATCCCAAGGTTCCAGTGCTTTACACGCTGCCTAAATTACATAAGGACAGTATCAAACCTCCTGGTAGACCGATCATATCGGCTAGTGACTCATTGTTACAACCTGTTGTGAAATTCTTGGATTTTTTACTTCAACCTTTATTACCTTTACAAGCCTCTTTCCTTAAAGATACCACTAGTTTTTTTAAACTTTTGTTGAAGATTAAAGAAGTTCCTGAAGGTACTTTATTATATTGTTTGGAAATTTGTAGTCTTTATACTACTATTCCCCATGCAGAGGGCCTGGATGCCATGAAGAAATTTTTGACGCAGTGGTTGGATCCTAATTTATTGGACATAGAATTATTTATATCCTTACTTGAAATTATTCTGTTTAAAAATTATTTCCTCTATGATGGCGATTACTATTTGCAATTGCACGGATGCGCTATGGGGTCATCAGTGGCCCCTTCATATGCAAACATTTTTATGTTTGATCAGGAGAATAAGATGTTTTTGAATAGACCAGATGTGATATATAGACGATGTGTTCCTGTTGTGGACAGGTGGTGCTGAACGATTTGTATCATTGCTCAATGAGATTAATGGCTTAGATTCATTTATAAAGTTCACATATGTCTATAGTACTGATTCAGCATCTTTTTTAGATGTACAACTTAAAATCATTAATGGTATGATTACCACAGATGTTTTTTGTAAAGATGTTGATCGAAATACCTTTCTTATGGCAGGTAATCATCATCCACCGGCTCTTAAGAAAGGCCTTCCACTCTCTCAGATGATGAGAGTGTCTAGGATTATAAGTGACAGGTCTAAGATTTCATTTAAATTAGATGAGTTGATTGCTAAATATGTAGCCAGAGGTTATGATTATGACACGCTGCAAGAACAGAAAAAGAAGGTGCTATCTATTTCTAGGGATGAATTATTACAGCCTAAAACTAGGGATAGTGATGAGATTATCCGATGGTCAAGTGACTTTTCTGTGGCTAGTCCCATTATTAGGCATGCCACGAATGCACTTTGGCCTATAGTGTCCTCTGACCCTGAGTTACCTGTGTTTAAGAATGCAAGACCGGTGGCTGCTTTTCGCAGAGGCCGTAATCTTAAAGATCGGCTTATGATTACAGACATTACAGGTAGAGGAGTGCCCTCCCCCCCTAATGTTTATGTGAAACCACCTGGGTGCTATTCTTGTTATAACTGCACTACTTGCAGGTATTTGGTTTCATCTCGAAGATTTAAGCATCCTCACCTTGACAAGAATTTTGATATTCGTTATGTGTTAACTTGCATGTCAGCTTTTGTCGTGTACATTATTTGGTGCCCATGTGACCTATATTATGTGGGCCAGACGTCACGGAAATTCCATGACAGGATGGCGTTACATAGGTCAGCTATCAATATGGCCACAACAGGAAGAGAGGTTGACCAGCCTGTGGCAAAACATTTTAAGAACAGTCACCATCCATTGTCTGCTCTTAAATACCAAATTATTGATCATGTCCCTGAGTCATGCAGAGGGGGTGACAGAATAAAAAAACTTCTTATTTTAGAAGCTCGTTGGCTTGATACTGTGTGGCCCAGGGACCTGAATGAAAAGATTAATTGGAATAGTCTCATGTAACCAGTTGTTGATATGCAGTGGGATATTTTACTGCCAGGTATTTTTGATATTTCTTTTTTTCTTGTTTTTCTTATTATGATTAATTGATGTAATAGAATATAGTCTTTTTCTATATGTAATATGTGTTGGGATTGTTATGTCCCATATATATGTTGTGACTGGGTTCTCTGTCCGCCCGTGCTGACGTGTTTGGGGTGGTGTTTTTTTGCTGCCTGATCTGTGTGAGACGCAAGCCGCGTGGTTGCTAGGCAACAGAGGCTTGCACATCCCGGAAGCAGGGCGGCCGGAAGTGGACAGCGGGAGCAGCCAGGCATGAAGTGGGTATTTATGGTGGGTAAGTGTAGTCTGTGTTTGTTTGTCTTGTTGCAAGTGGGTCCTGGCGAAGGGGCTAAGGCCCTGAAACGTGATGCAGACCTCGCCATGTATATGCAATAAAAAAATTTCTGGATGATGTGATCCTGTGAGTGCTGATCATTCTCTTTGGACGCTATATATATATATATATATATATCTATCTAGGATAAGAACAGGAGCGTGCAATTAACTAACATTTAAACTTTATATATCATAAAAACGTACACTGAAGTTAAGATAAGTCAGCTTATTTTACAAGCATGGTGACACTTAAGATGTCCGTCACTCCGATTACCGCCGCTGTGTACTCTGCACCTCTGAGCCAAACTTTTTCCCAGAGAGCCGGCAGGGGACTTCTAAGATACAGCCATCAGTGTGATGATTCTCTTCCTTGCTGTTACCAGGCTTGTAAAATAAGCTGATCTATCTTAACTTCAATGTATATTTTTATGATATTTTTATCTACCGTATATACTCGAGTATAAGCCGAGTTTTTCAGCACAAAAAATGTGCTGAAAAAGTACCCCCTCGGCTTATACTCGAGTCAAGTGTAGCGCTGACCGGACGGAGTTCGGTCAGCGCTACACAGCACAAACACACAGCCGCCGGAGCCTGGCAGCTGCGTGTTTGGTGTAATCAGCAGCCGCTGAGAGTCTGTCAGACTCTCAGCGGCTGCTGCTGCTCCCACTGCGGGAGTTTAAGGTAAGTGTTTATTTTTTTTTTATTCTTTTCACGTCTCTCTCTACTAGGGGGGGGGACTACAGGGGGCACTGGGGGAACTACAAGGGGGGGATATCTACAGGGGGCACTACCAGGGGGGGATTACTACAGGGGGGCACTAAAAGGGGGGATTACTACAGGGGGCACTAAAAGGGGGGATTACCACTGGGGGAACTACCAGGGGAGGATTACTACAGGGGGCACTACCAGTGGGGGATTACTACAGGTGGCACTAAAAGGGGGGATTACTACTGGGGGTACTACCAGGGGGGGATTACTACTGGAGGCACTGAAAGGGGGGATTACCACTGGGGGCACTACCAGGAGGGATTACTACTGGGGGCACAACCAGGGGAATTACTACTGGGGGCACTACCAGCTGCTGCCATTTACCACACTAGGCTTATACTCGAGTCAGTAAGTTTTCCCAGTTTTTTTGGGTAAAAGTAGGTACCTCGGCTTATATTCGGGTTGACTTATACTCAAGTATATACGGTATATAAAGTTTACATTTTATTACATTGTGCACTCCAGTTCTCCTCCTAGAACTATCTATTCCCGGGTTTTGGTGATAAAACCTTAGATGGGAAGCTACATGCTGTTAAAATTAACTATGTTTGGATGTTTGGATTTCCTAAAAACATTGCAATGACAATTTCATCTATAAGTCGGATTCGTTAGAGCAACGTATATTTCTCCTGTGTGTATGTATGTATGTATGTATATATATATATATATATATACATACATACATATATATATATATATATATATATATTATTAATATACACAAGTGATAGAAAGGCACATAGAGACTCTGGTAAATTTTCCTTATATTTAATGAGTAGTCAACTCTATCATTTTTTAAGTGTTCCATGAAGAAAAGCCTGGCTTTCAGACACAACACACATTCATATGAGGCTTGCCTCATGCAAATAATGAGTTTTTCACCCAAATAGAACCCTAAGAAAAAAAGTTGAAGCTATTGTAAATCGATAATAAAAAGGCCACTTTGGCAATAATGGAGCGTACACACGGTCAGATTTGTCAGACTTGTCAGATTTGTCAGATGAACGACTGAACGACTAAACGATTTGAACGATTTGAACGATTTGACCAAAGTTTTGAACGATTGAACGATTTTTGACTGCATTAAAATGAATGGAATCGTCCAAGTCTGACTGCAAACCCATCAGATGTCAGATATCGTTATCTGACAAACGGGAACGCGCATCGTTGATCGTTCAGGCATGTCAGATATGAACGATTTTCCTTCAGATATGAACGACTGAACGATTTTTAAATCGTTATCGTCCATATCTGAAGAAAAAATCTGATCATGTGTATGCACCATAACTGTGTATTGTCTATTTTTTCAGTCCTTTTAACAAATATTGACATTCTCTTTATTAATAATAGACAAATTCTAACCCTCTAATATAAACATTCTTAAAATGAGTGTCAATTACTGTATCCTTAACAGAAATACATATTCGGGGAAAAAAACAGCATTATATTTCATACTACAAGAAAAGACTAGAATTTATTAGAGAAGTGATACTACATAAGTAATAGGAAAGTAAAATATTGACATTACTGTCCAATTTCCATCTTTATGTGATACAGGAGCCATAGAGCTAAGCATGAGAGAATTCTCACAGATCACATACAGTACACATCACAATGGTAACATTATGAGGGGGTTCTACATATTATACTGACATTCTGGACATATTACTACAGTTATTCCCTAGATTACTTGTCCTTAGTGCATTTTGTCATTGCACCCATTCAAACTTTCATGTTTGATTAAAAGACATCTAGAAAATAATTTTAGTAATGCAAACTAAATTTACCTGTACTATACATCAGAAGCCAGTCAGTGTCTGTGAAACACATTAAAGTGGTGGGTGCAATAAAGAACAGAATTGTGGGCTAAGTGCTAACATACAGTATGCTCTTGTACCCCTGATTAATCTTTATTACACTGGAAACAATTCTGCCAGTGCTGCAATGTGTGTCATTATCTTAAATCATGAGCTTCAATTGATACCTAACAATACTTTTACTGCTCAGCCCATGTCCAGAAAGTGCTATGAACAGAGGTTTGTGTTGTATCTAAGGGGTATATTTACTAAAGTGCGGTTTATAAAAGTGGAGATTTTGCCAATATCAACCAATCAGATTCCAGCTATTATCTTCTAGAAGGTGCTAGATAAATGATAAGTAGAATCTGATTAGTTGCTATGAGCAACATCTCCACTTCTATAAACCCGCACTTTAGTAAATATGCCTAAGAGAGAACATGAGCATGTCATTAATTATTCCACACTACAAAGAGATACACAGCAAATCTTTTACTATGCTGCTATAGCCAAACATAAATCTTATAACAACTATAGTACCCAATATATTGCTATTGATCAACAGCATATACAGAAAAAGATCTAAACACAATGCACCCTCTTCAATACTAATATTTAGTTTCATTAGTACACAATGAGAACACATTACCCCAAACCACTGGATGATTTATAACTTACAATGTCTTTCTTCCATTAAATACTGTATATAAATAGAAATAATAAAATAGTAACTCAAAGTCTTGTTGGTGTCTGCTATCATAGGGAGTACACATGAATTATGATTTTCTAGGTGATACTGTATAGTTATGTGTTCCCTGGTACTCAATGTTCTAGCCCAGTGTTGGCTAACCTTGACACTCCAGCTGTTGTGGAACTATATATCCCAGCATACCCTGCCACAGTTTTAGCATGCCCTAACAGCAAAACTGTAGCAGTGCATGCTGGGTTATGTAGTTCCATAACAGCTGGAGTGTCAAGGTTAGCCAACACTGGGCTAGAACATTGAGTACCTGCTCAATGTTCTAGCCTGTTTTATGACCTGAAGGGTGGTGTCCTACACTGTGGTGTCCTACACAATGATGGCCACCACTATGGTGAGATATATGTTTGCCACGGCGGGAACCTAAGGTGTGATGTACCATGCTGTGATGAGATCCTGAAAGGTAAAAACATATAGAATTATTGTATTTACTGTATAATACAAAGTTGATACATATACAAGGCTGTATTCTGTTGTTGTTTGGTGATGTTATCATTAAAGCCTTCAAGAGTTATATGGAGATAGTTGGGTTTAATCAGTAAATAATTTTATCCCACAAACTGTAAGAATGTGCTTAGATATGTTTAAGTGTACAAATTACACAATATTTATAGTGCACAGTAATTTTGACATGTTACATTATAGATATTACTGTACATGGAAAAATAAGACTGGCCAACCTATAGTACCACAACTACTAAAGAGAAACAAACTGTCTAAACTTGATCTAGACCCATTTTTAATCCAAGATCTCCTAGTGATTCCCTTACTTACTTCATGAATTAAATTTTAATTATTTTGTCAGTTAAACTTACCGTGCTTGCCATGTACCATGCTGTGTTCAGAAACACTGCAAAGCAAATACAATTTAAGTTTAAGGTGAACTCCAATATTAAACATGTTCATATGTAAGTTTAATATAGTAATTAACAAGATATACAGTATGTACCTGAGGTAAAACAAACTTGCTGGACTTTTACATTAAGAAAGAATAGCACATTATTTTGCATTATAATGGAAGACTTTTAATTTTCTGCAACTGATAGTGTAACATATATAAGTGATATGGACGACATGCAATGTAGCAATGTCCTTTAATCAATTTTATGGTTTGCTGTTACATAAATAAGACTCATGTTAGAAGGGTTATTCATGAATAAGTATGCACTTTTCAAGTAGCTACAGTACATATGTTATATTTGAATATGTATTTATATTGACACTGTTCTATTGTAATTACTTTATGTCATGGCCTTCAAGCAGTCGCTTATATGTGGAAATCTCCATCTGCAGGTGGGTCTTCTGGTCCATGAGGATCTTGTATTCATAGTTTAAACGTTCTTGGCCAGATCGAATCTGTGACAGTTCGGACTCCAAACTAATGATCAGGCATTGTAATTCGGCGAGCTTACACCCAACAGTAGCCTCTGTCTTAGCCAAAGTGCCCTCCAGTGCTGATTTCTGGAAGATAATTCACATAAGGAGCATTGATAAATTATACTTTCAGTGTAGTAATCGTGTGAGTACAATTAATAGCATTTAATAATGGTTTACGTAGAACTTATTACTCAGAAACATACCAAACTCAGTTCACTTTGTAATTGAATTTCAAGGGCCTGCATGCAGCGCTTCATTTCAATTATCTCTGTTTCAATAGACTGCAGTTCTGCTGAGCCAGAGGCCACCTCACGATTCAGATCCTCACTCTGTGAGAACATGAAAAGACAATCTAAATATGTAGAACATAGGTAGATCTTATTCTACTCAAAGAATAACAAAAGTACATTTCAAGCTGCTTACTCATGGAGTTATTGGTATGATGTATGTTTTAGACCAACTAAATCAAAGATGGGATTGATAAAATGTCTACTGTTTAAAAGTTAGTCATCTGATGATCACAATATACCAATAATTCAGTGATTGCCTGACAGCAATAATTGTGTCACATGTAATCAAGTTTGGCCATTAATGAGGTCCATAAATGAGCAACGTGAATGTCTGTCCCTCTTGTCCATGGTCTTGATTCAGCAAGAATCACTATTCTGGTTATGCGCACGCAATGCAGTTGCTAATATAAGCGGTTATATGTACATTTTTGCATTCACATTGTGATCGAAGCCAAACATAAGGACGCCCATTTCCCCTTACTCACATCCGTATACTTTGGCAACATAGTGAAATAACGGTAACATCGAGTAACATCGGACCCATACGCACAGTTAAGGCAGGTCAGGCCTCACTCAGGAATTGCTTACTTCTGCTCAGGCTGTGTCTGGTATCGCAGTGGATAATTTATGCATGCCCATGCAACGCCATTGAAACGCACTGGCACGACTGCGTTCGCTTGACCACATCCCCCGTCACCACCCACAAACGGCACTTCCTGTCAATCACTCTGTGATGGGTCTGCATCTCCACTGCGATCGCAGTTATGATCGCAGTGTCTGGTTTGCGCATGCGCACTGCAATACATATGCATGCGCAGTGCAAAATAATCGGCTGATTGCGTGCGTATAAGCAACTGTGATCTTTGCTGAATCAGGCCCCATATTTGTAATAAGCTTGCTAATCTATACTTAAAGATGTACAAAGATGGTCATAATGTCCTCTATTGTAAATATTAAGGATTTAAAAAATCAGTAAGGACCATATAAAGATACAAGAGTGACATATTGTCATGGTAAATAGAAGTGGGGGATAACTTACCCTTTCAATTAACATATTTTCCGCTTCCTTAAGATTATTTTCCATGAGGTGTTCATATTCATCTCGAATCCTAGACAGAGCTTCATTAAGGTCAATGGAAGGGGCTGCATTCAGTTCCACATTGATTCTGGCCCCCAGTTGTGCAAGAAGAGTGTTTATTTCCTATAATAAGATAGGTAGGATATAAATTTATAGGATCTCAACAACTCAACACATTTCATATATTTTCAGTTTTAATAAATAACCTTCTCACTGGTGGTCTTCAAACTGTCTATGTCATCCTGGAGGTATTGGACCAGCATCACTAGTTCCCCAGCTTCCCCATTCAGCCCATCCAGGACTCTTGCCAGATTGTTTACATCCATCTCAGCATTGGTACTTAAACAGCGTTCCATCTCAAGTCTTTGAGTAACAAAAAAAATGCATTATTTATAAATGTATGCATGGTGTTGGGCAAATGTATTTAAATAACTATCCCAGGTGGAGAGCTGCTTCTAGCTGTAGCTATGAAAGATGTTATGTTTATCAGCTAAGAAGAAAGTCTACTGTAAGTTGTGGTCAATTAAATGTACAATCAGCAATTTAATTTGATTAGTATAGCAAGTTAGTGAAATACATGCAAGGGTCTGATTGACTGCTACTGGTTACTTGATAGGGAAAATTTGTAAACATGCATTCATGTATAAGTGCATAACTTAATACTATGAAGGTAGTCATTTTGTGAGTTGAACCTACATTCATTAGAAAAGTCACTTTATTTACAGTATATTATATCATATTTGCAAAACTTACTTATTCCTGTAGTCATCAGCAAGCAGTCTGGCACTGTCTGTTTGAAATACAATCTTGGCATTTTCCATATTACCTTCCGCAATCTGCAAAATAGATTTTACAATCTGTATTGTAATATTATGTCATTTATCATTATGTCTTTAAATATGTCATCTGTCTCTGAATATATAAATAAAAAAGTATTAAATGTGTATATATATATATATACAGTACTACTGTACTATACTGTACTGAATAATAATTTTGTGACCTTCATGTTATAGTGTTCTTCCTTGTGCTGTATGTATTTTTACCTGGGTCTGGAGTTCCTCAATGATTCTGAAGTACTGAGCGCCATCAGGAGGTATTTTTGGGGGGTTATTTGTATACCAGTCACAAATATTCCTTTCCAACTGGGCATTTTCCATTTCCAGTGTTCGAACCTTATTAAGGTAGGATGATAGACGTTCATTTAAAAGCTTCATAGTTTCTTTTTCATTTACACCAAACAGAGCATCTTCCTTCCAACCACCATTGCCTACAGAGCAACTAAAATGACCCACATAATTATGGCCCACATGTTTTGAAAAAGACACTTTTTTTTTGTGGTGGCTTCCATGATGTGACTTGTTTGCTACATGATGAGACAAGTGGTGGCATCCATGCTGAGGCATATAGTGGCCTCCATAATGAGATACGTGTGAGTCTCCATGATGAGACTTGTGATGGTCTCCATTATGAGACATTCGAGAGTCTCCATGATGATATTTGTGGGATCCATCATGTGACATGTGGGAGCCTTCATGATGAGATTTGTGGAAGCCTCCATGATGAGTCATACTTGTTCTTCCATGATGAGATATAGCAGATAGACCAATGTGGGACATATGTGATCCTGAATGATGGGAAGTCATCTGACTTAAATTTTTGGGATAATTTACACCAATATCACAACTTCTTTTATAAGATCTTGCTGAAGAACTGCTGTGCTTAAGATTCTGGCTCATAATGACCTGAGAGCATGATCCTGAAAAAAACATAAATATAATGGTTTCCAACCCTTGTGTCTCTTTTTATAACATGCAAAATGGGTGGTATATGTAAGTAAATAATATTTATAGGCATTTCACAGGCATCTACAGTAACTTTTTAATATAGCATTAGGTTGTTCTTGGACTAGTTTTTACTGTACAATAAAAATCTTATTTAAGTTGTTAGTAACACTTTTTTCTTTTGAAGTATATTATCAATTTATTGTGGTCATACGCAATAAAGCAAAATATGTAATCATATTAGAGAACCTGCCCTTTGTGTGAGCATTATGGAATCTTTTGTGTTTAGCCAGTGGAAACACCCTTAAAGAGCTTAATTATTATTATGGATGAAAAATCTACACATACTGTATAGACTGCATGTGTTTAAGGCTATGTGATAATAACATAAATGATTACAGAGAGAAAACCTTATTTTGACCACAAAGTGTGAAATACCATAAATTGTTTGAAACCTAGACTATTTCATGTCAGCTTCCTTTAACTGTAAAAAAAAAATCTTGTCCAACATGAACTTTCCTTCGAGTCAAACAATCACTCATTAACTGTATATTGAAGCTAGAAGGGGACTGTAAATGTAAGACCATGTCCTTCTAAGATACTGTCCTCTACTGTAGAAGTGTATGAAACCTCCCAATATTTTCCCTTGATTTGACTAAAAGAGACTGATTCTGAGTCCCACACAAAGTGGCTGTAGTTGTGGGCAGCTGCAGAAGCCAGATTTACTAATGTACAAAAATGTGAGAATCTATTCCAGTAATGTGGGATTTGTGCAAGCAGAAACCCATGCCGCCTATTGATCTTACAGCAGCCGCCGCAACCGTCATAATTAGTATTGGCACTTGCAGCAGCCACATGCTGGGTGCAAGAGATCTGTCAGAAACAGGCTTCCCTTCCCCTTACACACAACTCAGAATTGCACAGAGCTTTTAAGGCTTTTACATGTCATTACATTGTCACCACCCACCTACTGCCCTGAAATGTCCTATTTCACGGAGAGACAGATCTATCCAAGACCCGACCCACTCAGAATAGGATGGACACTCGCAACAATGCAGAAATTTGCTTCTGCAAAAGTGCTGTGTGCTAAAACCATTTGCGTCCATGCTAAGAGATCCATCCAACTCAGAATCAGGCCCAAAATGTGCAAATGTTGCAGCAAAGTTTGTAAAATTGTGGTAAGTACTTGAATTACAGTAAAACAGTGATTCACTGTTATTTGCAAAGAAAGGATACTGACCCCTCTAACCCGAACACTGGTTCTGATTTCACAGGAGCTAAATGCCTAAACCAATCACAAACATTTTCACATTTTCTCAAGGTTTTAATGTTCTCCTGGAAGGGATTTCCCAGGGAACAAGCATCTGACACTTAATACTTTATTTGCTACACTAGGTCCCGTGTCTGTATGCACTGTGTCTATTTGTGCTGCAAGCTTTTTTGCAACAAAATATCTCTACTCACCACTTTGTCTTGGCCTTTTGTGTGAATTAGATCTTCAGCTCACACTACAATATACTGGTCACCAAGGAAAGTACACACTGGCAGATATATTGGCTATATCTGTTGCTAACTATCCATCATTGGTGTCAATGAGAGTCCTGAGCAGGGGGGGGGGGGGGGGGAGGGTGGTGCACCCGAGTGTTAATGTCCTGTTATCACTGTGCATGTGACAGATGGACAGTTCAAAAACGTTCAGTCATTTTACCTCGCAGACCAATTAATTCTTCAGATCCTGATTGGTCTCTTCCTGATGGTTTATAGGGACAGTACTATTGAGCCTCCCTTTAAAGTCACTTATTACTGCTCTATGTGGGTACTGACTGGGGGAGGAAGTCTGCTATATAAATATGTGCTGCAGGGCGAGAGCAGTGAGTAATGTCAGATGTCCTCTACCCTCTTGTGCTTCTCAATACTTTACTTTCATCTACTTCTTACTCCCCATTGGGGCACCTAACACTTGGTTGCTTATTCACAGTATACAGATAAATAATCTTGCGCTCACCTTCTTGTGTGCAGTGTAGTATATTGTCCTTATATTTATATTTATATTTATATGTTTATTTTTATATACTCATACTAGTAAAATACAAATAACGTGAATGTTATATATTATTTATTTATGCCTGCAGAATGTGATAATGTAACCCTCTTACACACCTTTTAAGGGTATGTGCAGTTGTTGTACTGGTTATGTCTTGTAATGTACCCCTATTGGAAATAAGGCCTGATTCAGAGCCGCTCATAAGCGGACGCTCGTTCGTTCCTACCGATGTTCGCACAACTGCGCATGTGTACGGATTTTAATATGCATGCGCGAACCAGTCAGTGCGTTTGAAAATCGTGTGCTCGCTAAATAGCGAATGCCTGCTATTTTGAGTGACAGAATGAGGCGTTTGTGGGTGGTAACAGGGGAAGGTGCTTGAAAACGGGGAGTGGAGATCCGAACGCAGGCGTGCTTAAAGGTCAAAACGGGCGTTTTAAGGGTGTGCATAATCAACAAAGCAGCGTCATTGACCACGTCACTTGGTTGTTTTATAGTCAGAACTGCTCGCATAATTGTGGTAGGAAAAACCAACCACAAGAATAGCGAGCAGTTCAGACGCCTTTCGATGTACTCGATTAATCAAATAAATAGCGTACATGACGTATGAAGCGAGCGGCCAGGGGGCGTTTTTTTCAAAATTACGTTTGCATGTTTTGTTCGCTCGTTCAGACATAGAGGTTCATTTAAATAGCCAGTCCCTTTTTCTGAACGAGCGAGCGCAAATAGCGTCCGGCTCTGAATCAGGCCCATAATCCAATGGACAAATTTATTGTTGTTTAAAATTATTTTAATTTTTACTTCTAAATGTTTCTTAATTTTTGTGAGTGTAATAAAACAGACATGACAGCATAGACAACACAAGGAAAGTGGAATGTGAAGGGAAAAGGACAAAGGGTAGGGTGAGAAAATACGGGTGAAGGGAGGGGAGAAAGAGAGTTGGTAATGGGTGGAAAAATATAAAGAATATAAAAATAAAGAATAAAAAACAAAAATAAGAATAAAAATAAAAGATAAAAATACCAATGCTTTAAAAATCCATTTAAAATTATGCAGTTCAATGAAAAAATATTGCTTGTAATCCTAGATACATATTCTTAGTACCCACTTATTACAAAGTTGCCAATGCAGAATTGCAGTACAATGTATCAAATGTTGTCCTGATTCAAAGGAATGAAAATGTTCCAAATTTATCCACACACAATGTCCTATTTATGCTAGGTACACTTGATGTTTGTTAATAGAGTAGAGTTGTATTCAGGAGGATCGGTTTCACCCACTTGTGATGTTACTGAGCTGTCAGCCCTGCAGTGGCTGACAGTTTCCTTTGATGACGGTTGGTGAGGAGGTAAGTTGCAGGCTACCGCTAATACATGCTGCAATGCTCTGCAGCCTTTATACCGACCCTATGTTTGGGGCTCGGAGGGGTCACTGATGGTGTGCTGCAAGGAGTACCGGAGAGCCCAGGCGGCGGGTCAGCCGCTGACTCTTAGCCCTCCGCTACATCCACAGCGCCGACAGTTCTCCCTGCTGATGCACACAAAACTCCTTACCTTCACTCGTGGCTGGGACTTGAGTGTTGGTCATCCTACACAGGCCGCCTTCGTCTCTCTGTGAGCTGGGTGATGCCGATATTCTCCAGTTGTTCATACGGGAAGCTGTAGTGTCCAACGCGTTTCTGCCGTCCTCAGCGGCCTTTTTCAAGGATGTATGGTTTCTTAGTGTGTCCTCAGGCTATACCCTGTGTAGTCCCAGCCCTTGGTTCCTATTGGTTCAAACTCCTTGGGTTTTGATATGTCCCAATTAGAGTAGACCCAAGGAGTTTTTAAACAACAATAAATTTGTCCATTGGATTATTTCCAATAGGGGTGCATTACAAGACATAACCAGTACAACAACTGCACATACCCTTAAAGGGTGTGTAAGAGGGTTACATTATCACATTCTGCAGGCATAAGTAAATAATATATAAAATTCACGTTATTTGGATTTTACTAGTATGAGTATATAAAAATAATCATATAACTATAAGGACAACATACTACACTGCACACAAGAAGGTGAGCGCTAGATTATTTATCTGTATACTGTGAATTTGCAAATAGGGGTGGTGATCCCTTGAATCCAGGAGCTCCCTAAACCAGTACTCCATTTAAGGCACTAAAGCGCAACGCAATTCTAATATAACTTGGCTGCTTATGCTCTGCTACTTATGTGGGTGTTTTGGTCACTAATGTAGTAATGTATTTTATCCATGTCCTTGTCCTGCATTGTAATGTATTGTATTGTGTTGTACTGTAATTCTTTGGTCACCTATTTGCTTATATACTTTGTAAGGTGCTGTGGAACACTTGTTGCACCATATAAATAATAATAATATACTCTCTGTGGGAGAACTACTAAGTTAAGTGATAAATTGGAGAGTGATAAATGACCAGCCACTCAACTTCTGACTATCATTTTACTGGCTGTGTTTGAAAAATGACAGTTAGGAGCTGATTGGTTGGCAGTTTATCACTCTCCAATTTATCACTTTCGAGAGCTTATTATATCTGCTCCACTGTCTCCTCATTTCATTCAGCTGCAGTCCAGCACTACATTCAGGCTGCCAGCTCCAGCTGTCAGTCAATGGAAGCCAAGCTCCTCTCCTCACTGACACCTCAGCAGCGCAGATCTGTTCACTAAGCGGACACCACAGGACTCTCCTTCACACGGCTGCCAGCTCCCCTTTCAGACACTGTGGGTCCCAGTGCTCAGTAGACTGGGGCTGTTTCAGGGACTGGTCTGCAGTGCCACTCTCAGCCTCAGTGGGACGCCTTACTAGCAGTGCCGCCTGTCACACAGCCGCTGGTTCATGACAGGAGCCTTTTACCAGTGCTGGCATCCTGCTCCCAGACTGTTACCTCAGACTCTCCCTAACCAACTGCTGCTCACTTCCCACTGTCACTTTCCTAACACTGGTCATGTGACCTGCTCCTGACCTCTTTAGCAGCTGCAGAGATTGCTGGGAATTGTCTGCCTGTGTAATGATAGACCTGCGTTATAGCGCAATGCATAGTGTCAGACATAGTACCTCACATTGCGGGGTATTACACATGGCCCACTGGGACCTGTCGTACCACATAAAAAAATATTATATTCTCCTTCAGTAACTAATGTATCTTCTAATGCCACAGGGATACCATTTTTTCTTCTTGCTTTTAAATACAATGGAATAAAAGAAAAACATATGCATAAAGCTCGAATGCCTTTTTGTGGACCCATGCTGCAAATTTCCATATTACAGTGTGACCATATCAGCCCAGCCTGTCATAGCCTGGTGATGGTTATGACTTTTATGAGAGAACTCTATGCTGTTCATCCCCCTCACTAATACTGTAGCTGCCAGTCTAGGCTGTTTTTCATATATTGAAAGCTTTTTTTTTTTTTTACACATTAAATTGCCATTCATTGTCATAAAGTTGATGGTAATGAATGGCATCTGGAGGACCCTGATGCATTATGATAATGTTTCACCTAAAGCTCAAACGTAATGATTTAGATTCAAACACGAAAGAAGGTGCAAATGGGAAAAAAATCATTCTCAGCTCTGACCACTTCACTTTCATTAGTCTGTACCATTCAGGGGTGTTACACAGACACATCAAAGCAAATGGAGCATTACATAGGATGCTGAACAAAATACAGTGTACTATTGGTCCAGGCCTCTGATGAAAGCTCACTACATACAATCACAAATAGCATCTACTGATACTAGAAGAATTCAGAAAGATTGGGTGCCAGAGGGACTGTGAACTTCTTTTACAATACCACAGATATGATGTTTGCTGATTAGCTTCTGTTAATTCCATGCTCTGTGGTTTGCCTAATCCTCCAGTGGGTGCAATTATTTTACCAATATTGGGCTAATCTGCACCATACTTGCCTACCTTTAGGCTGTCCCTTCCGGGAGGGAACAGCCTGGTCGATTCTCTATACACAGCAGGTGGGAGGAGCGGGGGGCGTGTTGGCTCAATCGCATCATCGTGGCCCCATCCCCGCTGTGCAGAGCCCATAATACAGGCACTGTACAGTGGGGGGCGGGGTTTCGATTACGCGATTTAATGTGAATCACGTCATCTGATCCCCCAGACTGCATACTAAGTGGCCGGCAACAGGGGATGCGGGCTGCTTGCGGCTGGTTCTGGGAGACTTGCCTAGTCTTCCAGGTGGTCGGGAGCGCGACCCGATTTTCGGGAGGCTCCTGACTATTTTGGGAGAGTAGGTAAGTATGATTTGCACTGATTCGTGAATTAGGTCACAAACTGCTAAAATTTCAGAATTGGTCCAATAAATTCATCCATTTATACTTTAGATGACTGTGGTACAAATAGGAACAATTTGAAAGATCTTTGTGCCTTTTCACTTCATTTTTGCAGTAGGGACCTTCTTTATATTTCAACTATTAGGGGCCAATGTACTTATAATCGTGGACCAGCTGTGATTATTACCTACCTATCTCACCGAGGATATTTTCAATTTTAATAAAAATATCCTCGCTATGTACAATGGGTAACTCGCAGGGACAGGTTTCGGTAAGTTTTTCACAGAAAAGAAAGACTTTCCCAGGGAAGCTGACACTGCGCATGCACACAGTGTCAGATTCCGGAGCCGGCCGGTGGCTGCAGGGGAGAGATCGAAAGATCTCTCTCCTGCTCCTGGAGGCCCCATAGGCTTACAGTAGTTTACACCATCTGAAGATGGTGTAAACTACCAGGGCTAAACTCCTAAACGCAAAGCTTTTTGGAGTTAAGTACATAGGGGTCAGATTGTAGTCCCCATTGATAATAATGGGGACTGCGATCTGCAGCGATAATTAGCACTTTGCCAGAGATTTCTGTGAAATCTCCTGCATTGTGCTTTTAGTACATACAAATATGTAGAAACTGCAGATTTCTTTGGGGACTCTGTAAAAAACAAATATGCAGTACCAGGCTTCGAAAAGCATAATTTTTCAGAGCTTGGTCCCATTAGCTAATGCCATCTAACGTATCCATGCATGAAAATATTGATAAATACCCACAATACATATTTGTATTTTTGCAATATTCATTACGATCACAAAGCCTTAAGCCTTTTCTTGCAGAGCTGTACACTGAGATGATGGGCCATATTCAATTAGAGGCGAAAAGTCCGAGGTCGGACTTTTCGCCATCATCGCCACTTTTTCAGGGGATAAAGGACCTCGTTCGGTCATTGCGGCTGCACGGTCGTACGCATACAATGTTTTTCTTTCTGCGCCTGTGCACGACTAGCTGTGCGCATGTGCGTACGAGCTCTACCAATCAAAAATACTGTCGGTCGTAGGGCTTCCGACACGGAAGTGGATTGCTAAACTTGATTGACAGGAAAGACCATTTGTGGGAGCATACGGGGGTGGTGGTCTAAAGACGGAGGCGTTCTTCAGCGTTTCCAGGCGTTTTAGGGGAGTGCATAAATTACCTGCTTCATACGACCAAGAATTGCGGATGCATGACAACGTCACTCTACGAACAGGATGATCGTCCAGGCTAAGGTAGGCAAGAAGCGTCCGTAAGCCACAACAGTACAATCGTTAATCTGATGTTACCTGCGATGTTTCTATTTGGAACCACACAAACCAAGCAGCTAAGATTGCTGCATTGTAATTATTAACACTGCTAATAACCTTGTAACTGATTTCACTTGCGTGTGCATTAGGGAATTCGTAACACAAATGTTTATTTGTGCTTTTTAAACATTTTTTTTGTAAAACAGTTTTTAAAACATCTAGCATTGTGTTTTGCGTAGCAGCCTTTTCAGATACCATACTTTTTAAATGTTGTATACAATGATATAGTTAAAGATAGACATTTTTGTTATTAAAAAAATTTATTTATTTGAAATTTGCCTTTCAGCACAATTTAAATAATAATTGTTACGGCAACATTTGCATATAATTAAAATAATAATAAAAAAAAAAAAAAACATAAATTTGTTTTTAAAAAAAAAAAAAATAAGAGCTTGAGACATTGGTGACAAAAAATATGGGGACTGGACAACAGGTGAGGGAGGAGATATCCAGGGCTACTTTCGTTGTTTGGGCCGGCTCGGAGGAAGAGGTAAGCTACGGACAGCCGACTGGCGTGTAACACGCCGACTGGCCTGGCCAGAGGTAGATGGGATTTCCTCTGGCCTAGGCATAGGGCTCTCCATACTTGCGGGGGTGGCTGTTGGGCTGCCAGAGGTGGTGGTCCTGGGAGGAAGGGAGTCTCGCTCCATCATGGCAGGTGGGTTGGCCTGCTCCTGGGTATTGGCCAAATGATCTAGAGCCCCAGCAATGGTCTCCAGGGCCACCGCCACCTCACCAGAGTGGTCTCCATCCTCAAAAGAACACATCTGTTCTCCTGAGTTTGGGAGACAAACCTGGTGAGGAGAGGCACTGCTCGGTCTGATGGTTGCCCTGGAGTAGGCTCCACAGGGTCCCCAGATGGAGTACTTGGATCCTCCCCTGCAGAGTCTCCATCTGTGCTGGACCCAGACCTGACCTCAGGAGCAGGCACTACCTCCTCTGAGTCTGGAATTAAAATAAAAAAACATTAGTATTTTTTACCAAAAAAAAAAACGCATACACGTTTGAGCTTTATACTTTTTGGCTTCCAAAAATTTTTTACCTTCTTGCACATGTGGAGAGTTGAAGTCGGCCATGTCAGTGTCCATAGTGGACACGCCAACTATCTCCTCTTCCGTCACACATCCCTGAGCCAACATCTCCAACCTCGTCAAGGCCAGCTCCTCAGGGATGGGACCACTACCTGTCCCCGCAGCATGGTCCACCCTACTCCGTAGCTTCTTCAGTTGGTACTTGAAATCCATCCAGCTGTCAATGTGATTTTGCATTTTTTAAGGGTTAGTTTTTTAAAATAAGATCAAGCTTTTGACTTCAGTACACTCACAATATCATTTTCTTACCATTTTTTAGCGACTGTCATGGTTCTGTAGGTTGTCCCCACAGCATTAACAGCCCTGGATATCTCCTCCCAAATCCTGTCTTTGGCTCTAGCCCCCATATTTCTTGGGGCATGGACAAGGTTCTCCATTGTCATGGTCACCAATGTCTCAAGCTCGATCTGTGAAAATGGAGGGTTTCTTGGCCTTGGCCTGCTTGGGCCCGCCTCCTCCTCCTCTAGTGGTGGAATTGGATTCCCAGCACCTACCAACATTTTTAAAATTAGATAAAATTAAAAAAGTATATTTTTGGAAATATGAACTGTTCTTGTGTTGTTTAAAAAATGTGATTCGCACTTACCTGCCTCAGTTGACATCTGCTCACCATGCTCCTCGCTTGACATTTTTCAAACCTGTGAGAGAGCATGAAGAATACTGCTTGTGCAGACTTTTTTATAGATGTGAGCGCATCCCTGGATTGGTTACCCATGCATCCTTATTTGCCTAACTACAAATGCACACCTTTCCTGCATTCCGTAATCACTGCGTGGGTTGGGCTAGATGTGAGCGCATCCCTGGATTGGTTACCCGTGCATCCTTATTTCCCTAACTACAAATGCACACCTTTCCTGCATTCTTCAATAATTGTGTTTTTTTTCAGTATTTAAGGCAAAGCCAAATGTTCCCTTACTTGTGGGTTGTAGTTGGAGTGATTTGTGGTGCAGGAAGGGATTGTTAGTGGTTACATTGTTTGGAGTTGTTTGAGAGGTGCTTGTGTGAGTGAGTTGTTTGAGAGGTGCTTGTGTGTGTTTTTGGAGTGTTGCTTGTGTGAGTTGTTTGAGAGGTGCTTGTGTGAGTTGTTTGAGAGGTGCTTGTGTGTGTTTTGGAGTGTTGCTTGTATGAGTTGTTTGAGAGGTGCTTGTGTGTGTTGTTTGAGTGGTGCTTGTGTGTGTTGTTTGAGTGGTGCTTGTGTGTGTTATTTGAGTGTTTTTTTTTTTTCGTTTTTTTTGGGTGATGGTTTTATTTTAAGTTTTTTTTGGGGTGTTGTTTTTGTTTTTATTTTTTTTTTGGGTGTTGGTTTTTTTTTTTTTTTGGGGTGGTGGTTTTATTTTTAATTTTGTTTTGGGTGGTGGTTTTTTATTTTTTTTTGGTGGTGGTTTTTTTTTTTGGTTTTGGGTGGTGGTTTTTTTTTGGCAAATTTATTTGGAGCATACATTTACGAAACCTGGTTACTTGTTGTGTTTGGGTGGCCATGCTTTTGTAGGCTTAAAAAAACAATGTTATTAGAAGACTCAAGTTAGTGTGCCAGCCTACTGCATTTTTTGTTTATTTTTACTTTGTTCTATAAACCGAAAAAAAATACATTATTATTTAAAATTTAATCTGGATTTTTTACATTTTTTAAAGATGTTTAACAATCCAGTTTGTACTTGAATCAGGTAAGTGTCTATTTATACAAACCTAAAAGTTTGTTTTTTTAAATGCTGTAGTTTTTGGTGTCGTTTTTTTAACATTTAATAATGCATTTTTTTTTAATTTGGAAATGAAAATAATAAAATTACCCAAAAATAATATTGACCAATTTAAAAGTTAAGGTTTGTTTTAACAATAATAGTAGTAATAGTGGTTTTTAATAAAACTAATAAAAAATTATTTTTCTTCCCTTAAAAAAACAACCGTACAACAAATACACCTGTAGGGATTTCCAAAGATGGCACTGCCCGACCCTGTAAGAATATGCACCATTATTACAAAGCTAAGTATTTTTGAAAAAAAAATCAAAATCCATTCTCTAAAACCCATTTTTTTTTACAAAAATTAACTTTACAGAGCGATGTTGGACAGCTAATAGTGGCCATGTTTCCCCCCACCAACCTTCCACAGGCTCCTCCTGGGCGTAGGCATAGGAGGCATGCAAGGGCCAAGATATATAGAACACGTGTCACCCTTTTTGGAATGCCTGATTATGTGGTTGTAACCACTTATCGCCTGCCTCCAAATATTATCCTAGACACTCTTTCAATAATAA
Source organism: Taudactylus pleione (assembly GCA_031769625.1). Classification (NCBI taxonomy): domain Eukaryota; kingdom Metazoa; phylum Chordata; class Amphibia; order Anura; family Myobatrachidae; genus Taudactylus; species Taudactylus pleione. The sequence goes on from JAUIMM010000154.1 coordinate 11,224,168, forward strand.
AGAATGATCTAGAAAGTCAGATTCACATTCCTACAGCAATCTCACCACTTACACAGTTGTTGGCGGTGTTACATTTCTGCGCCTCAGGGTCCTTCCAAACCACTGTGGGGCTGGTGGGTGGCCTCTCCCAGCCTTCATTTTCACGGATCCTGAGGCGTGTGCTAGATGCATTCTTCAATCATATAGCAAATTTTATTAGTATGCCTTTGGATACGGAAGCCCTTGATGTGGTAAAGCAGAAGTTTTTTGAAATTGCAGGCTTTCCACACGTCATAGGGGTAGTGGATGACACTCACATAGCACTTCAGCCCCCTGCATGCAGGGAACAAATATATAGGAACCACAAACATTTCCATTTCCTAATTGTAATGGTGCTATGTGATGCCTCCCTCCAGATCCTCTCCCTGAATGCCAAATTCCCAGGCTGCAGCCATGATGCGTACGTGATCCAGCATTCAGGGATTTGGCAAAAATTAAGCACACTGCAAGCTGGTGACGTGTGGCTTCTTGGTAAGTAAAAATCCAGTATGTAGCTATAGTAATAGTGTAAACATGTTTTCATGGTCAATTTATGTATCTTTTGGTGTCCCATTTCCATCAGGTGACAGTGGATATCCTTGCACGCCCTGGCTGCTGACTCCTTATTTGACTCCCACACCAGGGCCACAAACTCAATATAATTCCGCGTTTACTGCCACCAGGCAGGTGGTGGAGCGCTGTATCGGCCTTTTAAAGGGCTGGTTCCGGTGTCTCCATCACTCTGGTGGTGCACTCATGTACTCGCCGGATATGGTATCTCACATTGTGGTTCTGTGTGGGATTTTACACAACATTGCATTAAGGAGTCGAGTACCCATGCAACCAGAGCCCCCCGGAGGAAGGTGTTGTGATGCTGTCGGGGGGGGCCAGATGCGATTATGTTGTATCACGTTTTTTTAGGTAAGAATATTTACCTGTTTTTTTTTAACACTTAGTGCAAATGTATTTTAATGTGTACCTAATTTTTTTTTTTCCTTCCAACAACATCACAACACTTCCCAAAACTGCAAAACTAATGGAACCCATTGGCAATACCCTGTATGTTTGTGGACTACTAACAAATTTAGCATGGATATACCCTAACATGTTTAGTTAATTTGCCTTTTGTTTTATTAATTTGTATGTTTTCCAATCAAAAATCTGTTTGTTTTTTACTATTGTTGTTTATGTCTGACTAAGCCAGATGTTTACTTTGGCAAAACCCTGAGGACATTTGTTATGTATGATTCTGTTCTGAAATTCATTTTACGAGTAAAAGCCTGTTGGCAACATGTTTGTTATTTAATAACTTTTTAAAATTAAATACAAATGGTTTTTTTTGTTTGTTTTTATGAAAGCCATTTTGAAGTGGATAATTTATACCAACCCCTAAAAAAAATATACAACATTACTGCAAATGTTCTTAAGGTTTACTAATACATTTTTGCATTTATTACACTATGGAAAGGCACCTAGCTTTGTTTGCAAAGTAATTGAAATGCAGAATTACACCCTTTAATTTCTTCAAAAAAAGAGGACAACTGTTTGAACAACACAAACTTTAATGGAAGATAATATTATTTCGAAAAATGAACAAATATGATTGAAAAAACCCTAAAAATCCTCCAAACTCCCCACAATTCTTTGGAGGCAGAAGTAGGCCTGCATTAAATAGCCACTTGTGCTTTGCAGCTCCTCCCTTATTTGCCTCAGGATGTGGGTTAGATCTATGGACAGAAACAATTTTTTTTTGTTTAAATACTTAATAAAAATTACAAACATTTCAACATTACACATTATTCAATGTACCAAAAAGTGGGTAAACACAATGATGTTAGGGTGTGTTTGAAAGTTTCTGACACACAACATTATTAATAGGTTTATACTTTTATGGTGTAAAAATAATTGGAAACCCTAACTATGTGGCATAAGCCAAAAACCCCTATGATGATGTTAAAAATAATGGGAGGTGTATTCTTAAGTGATGATGGCCATATCCTTAAAACACAATGCTCATATTCACTTCTAGAATGTTCTTGAGAATCCTAAAATACATTGTGTTTGTTTGCTATGGCAAACATCACTTTTCCTAATGAAGTTACATCTTAGTACATTTTAAACACAGTGTCCACAACATTAACAAAGGTAGTCTGGTTCCTAGCACCTTGCCAAGTTGCGTGACATGTTTTTTAACATTCTAAAATACTAATCCTAATGTAATCATTTTTTTTAAAAAATACAAAACATTTTTAAAAGCCCAAAAGAGCTAAATTTTTGTGGTCCCCCCCAAAAAAAGGCCCAGGCACAAAACATAAGGTCGCAATTTTGAAAAACAGCATTACTGCGCAATGATTTTGACACCCGTACTGAAATTACAAAAAAAAAACAATGCCCAAAAATGTTTACAAATACATGGATAACAACAATAGCAAAAAAAAAAAAACATATTACAAAACACATACCCTCAGAGTGGTGTGGCACAACCCCAGATGTCGCAGGAGATGCTGCAGGAGATGGTGAATAATCTGGAGTTGGGGGAATGGTGGGAGGGGAAATAGGATGGGTATATTTGGGAAATTTGTGATGAGTGGGCAGGGGAGGGAGGAATACTCGGGGAGTATTGGAAGAGGGAGAGAGGGTTACTGGGGGAGTATTGTGGTGGGGAGGGAGGGCTGGGTTCAGCAGATGGTGAATGTGAGGGCTGCAGGTTGACACCTGCATTTCTTTGATTTCTGCGTGCCCTTCTCTGAACTCCGCTGTGCTTCTAAAATGTAAACATAAAAAAATAAAAATATATTAGTTTTGAATTTCGGCTACACAATACAAGTACACTTTACACATTCAGGACAATAGGGACAACATACAGGAGGGTTTTTTAACATTGACTAAAATAATTGGCAAAGGAACATACATTTTTAACAGTCCACTAATTATTACTTTTAAACAAATGCATACTTATGTCTGTGTAGTTGCGCCCGCAAATTCATCAGAAGTACAGGCGACCGGTGGCGCAGATCAGACCAGTCCCTCTCTAATTGCGCAATATTGCGCCTGTATCCCGCACTTCTCAGGGTTCGCCTCACCTCAGCATAGGCCGCCGCTTTATGCGGTTGGAAATGGGCGGCTCTGCGGACGTAATCCACCTGTCCAGGATATTCACCAGGACCAGCAATTCTCTCCTGGTAAAGGCCGCGGCTCTCATTATGGCAATGGCCGATTTTTCAGAAAACATGAAATATACATGGGGTAAAAAAAAGATGATTGGCTAAAATATTTACACAGTTTCCAAAAAAAACCACTATTGGCCAATCCTTTAATCATGTGGCCCGAAAAATAAGGTCACATTTGATTGGCTACAACACGCAGTGTGCAATTGCAAACATAAGAGTGCAAATGATCCTAACGCAAAATGCACATGTATTTTTAAAGATAACACACTTATCAACAGTACATTCACAGATAATAAATCTTACTTTGTTTTTTAAACTGTGTTAAAAAAAAGAGAACGGAGAAAACACCCACGAAATGAACAATAAAGTTTATTGACACATGATAAAAAACTCGTATTCAAGAACAGCAAGAGTTAAACACTCTTAATTAGATAATTGACAACAAGCTCATAACAAGCTGATCGATAGTCCATGAAAACATGACATGTGACCATCAAAACAACACATACGGCCGCAAACATCAGAACATAATTAGCATACAATGACTGACAGCGCCTGACTACGATTGTTTTGTTCGTTCGATCAGATCAGTCGGTAGCTAGAGGAGGTGCTGTGCTAATGAATGGGCGTCACTTTGTTTACGATCGACCTGCCGTATGATCGGAATTTGCGGTCGTTGGCCGTACGACTGTGCGGCCGCAACGACTGACTCTGAATGAGGTCCAAAGTATTGGGCATGTGCCCGCTTATCCCCGTATTCAATTAGGAATCAGTGAAAACGGGACCAGACAGAAAGGTAAGTATTGAAAAGTCCTGTCACTTTTGGGGAAATCAGCTTGTCACCCCCAAAAGATGGTCTGACATAGGGGATCACTATGGGTACCCCCGCTTTGGCCTGCTAAAGGTATTTGGGTTTTTTAAATGGCTACGACAGGCGCATTAATGCGACTATAAAGAAGTGGTGAAGAATAGCACTTAGCTTTATTTTTTGGAAAAAATAACTAGTCCAATCAAATTTGGGGTACATGAAAATGGGTGCAAACATTTTTAAGTCCTTAAAGTGATTTTTTAAAAATATACAAAAATCCACCTGCCGCAACCAGCTGCATTCTAGAAAACACCTGCAGCATATATGGGGACCCCCCCTGAGGGCATTTCGCTAGTTTTTAAGTTTGTCCCCAACTTTTTTTTTCCCCAAAACAAAACCACTTTTTTTGGGGTGTCCTATGCTATTTTTTTTTTAAAATTTTACACAGATACCTTTTAAGGGACATTCCAAGGGGAGCAGGGTACTTTTTTAAATAAAGTCTGCACCTCAAAATCCCAATTCTGCATTTTTTTTCACCACCTATTCAGTGGTGAAAACTTATTCCCATTTTTTTTACAAATACTATTCGCACCTGCAAAAAGGCTTTGAAATTGAATATGGGGATAAGTGAAAATGGCGAAAATGACAACATCGGCGATAAATTATCGCAGATAACGGACTTTTTGCTCCTAATCGAATACGGCCCGAAGTCTTAAATATATGAGGAAAGTTACAAATAGATGAACAGCACCTGTCATGTGGTACTCTCCCCTAATCAGGTTGTACTTACATAGTTATACTGTGCAGTGACTGGGTCAGAAGAATACAGCACCACCTCTGCAGTTTGGGAGACATTGAATTGTTCCCTTTCTCAAAAGATGTGGACCATGATTTTTTACCAATTTTCATGAGACAGAAAAAAGTTATCTTTATTGTACTGTGCACATTGTAATAAAACAGAAAGGGGATAAAGAGATATGTCCTACAGAAAATATATTAATGACAATGCAGTTCAAGAACCATCATACAGACAACAGAGTAGGTTATTAAGCCACTTAATACACTGATACCTTTTCCCAGAAATGTCTGATTGGGATATTTCCATAAACATCTTTCTTGTGACCTCCAAACATACAAAATGTTTCCACAAAATGATAACAAAAGTACAGGTTGAGTCTCCCATATCCAAAATGCTTGGGGCCAGGGCTATTTTGGATAACGGAATACTCTGTATTTTGGAATATTTGCATATCATAATGAAATATATTTGGGAATGGGACCCAAATCTAAACACAGTATGCATTTATATGTTATATACACCTTATACACACAGCCTGCAGGTCATTTTATACAATATATTCAATACTTTTGTGGTGCAAACAAAGTTTGTGTACATACATAAAATTCATTTATGTTTCATATACACCTTATACACACAGCCTGAAGGTAATTTTATACAATATTTGTAATAATTTGTGCCCTGAACAAAGTTTGTGTACATTAAACCATCAAAAATCAAAGGTTTCATTATCTCAGTCATGCCAAAAAAAATTGGTATTTCGGAATATTCCGTATTTCGGAATATTTGGATATGGGAGACTCAACCTGTATACTAATTGTTAATACACAGAGCAGAGGCACCATTTTGCTGACTCCTAATAATACACTATAATCTCATGAATAGAGATGTTCGAAAATTTAGGACCAGTTTATATTCAAAGTAAACATATATGTAGTATAATAGTTAATAAAACCCAATTGGAGGATCACAATTTCCAATTTCAGTTCATGTTCGCCTTTTGCGTTAATTGCAGTGTTTTAAAATATTATTTAAAAAAAAAAATTAAATAATGCTGTTAATATGAAGCAGCATGAAAAACCCAGTGACCAGGCAAAAAATTGGACAAACTGGCTCAAACATGGTCAAACGGGCAAACATGTTCAATATCTTGGACAGCTTAATGGTTTTTTTATCAATCTATAATTTGACGCATTTGGTTCTACAAGCTGGTTTGAGAAATTATATGTGGCCAGTTCTGGCATCTCTACTGATGAATACTGGTACAGTCAACAAAATGACTGCTTTCACTGTCACTTTCCAATACAGGTACATTTAACTTAAATTATCTTTTGCGTTCATTTGAAATGTCCAATGTAATAGACAGCCAAAAGTCGGTATAACCAATAAGTGCATTATAGGTGACCATATTTATGTGGATCATGCTAATTTGGCTGTTACTTCCACACATACACATATAATGGTAAAGACTTTCCACTTTCTCTATAGTGTTTCTACACTTGAGATACAGCTTATATATAAGGGCTGCAGACAAAATAAACCACTAACTCACTTTAGAAACAGTCACATACAGTACTATGCTAAATAAACTCAGTGGCAGATTATTTTGCTGTAATTGTGAATTTCGTCCACAGTAAAATTATTAGCATAAGAAAACTAATTTATCTTTTTAAAGTATTGGCAACACATTACGTATAGAACATATAGTAAATATTATTACTTGTATTTTTAGTACAGTGTTCCATTAGATATAGGGTTTCCACCGCATGAAGTCTGTTCTCCAGCATTTGTGAGATAGCTGAAGCAGAGGAGCACTTTCAAAATCTGGCAATCAAGCAGCAAAAAGAGGCCCATGGTCTGGCAGTACAGACTACATATCTACAGCTGAGTATATGCAGAGCTAAAGGCAGTCTCATAATGGGGTCTATTTACTAGGCAGTGTTAGGAGACAGAGTGAAAAGTGATAAGAAAGTGATAAGGTGCCAGCCAATCAGCTCCCAACTGTCATTTTTCAAACACAACCTGTGAGATGACAGTTGGGAGCTGATTATCACTTTCTTATCACTTTTCACTCTGTCTGAAATTGGGTCCTGCCTTAAAGAGATAGTACCACACCCAGGGCTATCAGTTAATAAGCACCTGGAAAAAGAAAAAAAGTTTGTCTTACATTTGAAAAACAGGGTGCCCTAGCAAGTGTGACTACAAAATTTAAATAAATGACAGGCTTAATCCACGGCACTCAACCATCTGGGGTGCCCTTGGCATGTGACCACACCATCTACATAAAACATATCATACAAACTCGGCACTCACATGCTTTTCAAACTGCAACTTCTTTGAACATAGGGAATGTTGGTTCCAAAATATTGCAATAATTTGTTAAGCTGACCACCGCTTCACGGTCATTCCCATCTGGCCAGTCCGTACACTGATTCTCAGATAAATGAACTTGATCTGCCACCTTTGGCTCAAGCTGCATACATTTTAAACATGAAAACTGTGCCGTGCCTTAAAGAGACAATACCACACCCACATGCTTTTCAAACTGCAAACCTTTTGAACATAGGGAATGTTGGTTCCAAATTATTGCAATAATTTAAGATGATCGTGAAGCGGTGGTCTGCTTAACAAATTATTGCAATATTTTGGAACCAACATTCCCTATGTTCAAAAGAGTTGCAGTGTGAAAAGCATGTGAGTGCCGAGTTTGTATGATATATATATATATATATATATACACTTATATAAAACAAATGTCCTGACTGACTCATATCAATGCCCAGCCCAAAACCACTGGACCTAGAATTGTGAACTTAGGGGAGTTTATGCCTTTCATGACATAGGCACCTACTAAGCAAGGATTTTTTGAAATTCGACTCCTATGGGGTAGAAGAGGGCTAAAATGTTTCCTCCCTCTGTGCAATGTCCTCTTACTGTCTCATCAATGCTCATTGCAAACCCAAGGACCTAGAAACATGAATTTTAGGGAGTATATTCCTTCCATGACATAGGAACCCACTCAGCAAGGAATTTTCTAAATTCAACCCCTTAAGGGAGTGAAAAGTGGTAAAATGTGCTACCGGACTGTAAGCTCATTGTCTGGGTTGAGTGGTGGCTTCAGAGGTGGGGCTGCAGCGCAGTAAAATATTCAAATAGGGGAGCCACACCAACTGCCAGTGATGTTTTGCAGCATTTGGGGTGGCAGTTGGTGTGACTCTCCTATTGTATATTAAACTGTGCTGGAGCCCCACCTCTGGAGTCGTCACTAAGGACTTAACACATTGGCTAGGTGTTTTCCATTTGGATACTTCACTTTTGGTTTGTATTTGGATTTTTCTTTTACTCGTACATGGCAATTGAATTTTTGAATGTTAAAGGCATTGTCCCCATAACAGGAGATGGAGCCTGCCTGTTTTGGTCCCTCTCCCATCTTATGTATGACACTCAGATAATGCCTAGGGAGATGTGTGAACTAATTGTGAGGCATGTGGTAGAAAAATGGTAGGAGTTCTCCATCATGTAAAACAACATTAAGGCTACGTTGTTTTTTAAGGAAGTTTATATGCACTTACTCTAGTTGAGTATTTTCAACCAGTGTCTTCTATTATGTGTGTTTTTACTTTAATGTAAACTGTACTTATCTGTATTGAAGTTGTTAACACGCCTTTGTAAAAGTGTGTTTCTGTTTTTCTTGCTCTTAATGCCAATAAAAATTGTTTGCAAAAAAAAATCTTAATTTACTTAATCTTGATACTAGCACACTATTTTACCTCAGAGGTATAAAATTAACTAACCATATAAGTTAAGTTAAGATGGGATGAAGGAAATGGAAATATCTAAGTTCTTCCCGAGTAAAACCAGGTACATCAGCTATGATCTATTTGTCTACTGAACAATGTGTATAGACTGGTGTTATGTCCATGTCATTATTAGTATTATATATTGATTGGTCTATGTCTACATCAACACTAAAGTATTGGCATTTTATGCTGCATGCTGTATGCCATTTCCGACCAACAGCTTTTGGCACATGGCAATTTCCGGCTCAAGGTGGGATTTCTGATCCACGAGAAGTTGGTACTCTTCATTATGGCTCTCCAGTGCAGATCGGATCTGCCCCAGCTGGCACTGAACACAGTTTATCGTATTTGCATCTGGACAAGTTTTGAATCATAATAAGCCTGTGTCTCTGCTAAGATGTCCTCCAGTACTGATATCTAAAATACAAATTACATAATTACTAGGATAATTGAAAATATTAAATTACCTTCATAGACATATATGTTTGTCTGGACCAGTATTTTCCACTGTTGAATAAACCTGGGCTTGTGAGCAAGTATTGTACAATTAATTCAATAATCAATTAACTAGTTAAGCCTTAGTTGATTTGTTTAAAAAGTGGAAAAAACAGACCTGAAAATTGTCTTTCAAAAGAAATGGAGCCTGTTTACCTGTTTCTTGTTACTTTAGAACAGGGGTGGGGAACATTTTTTCTGCCGAGGGACATTTTGATAAATATAACATTATTCGGGGGCCTGGTGCAGGCCACGCCCCCTCCATGTGATGTCACACGGGGACGGGACCACAATCGCCAGTGATTACAGCAATGCCTGGAGCATCCTGAGGATGCTCCAGGGAGCTGTAAGGGCAGCGTTGTGACCGTCTGAAGCGTCCTAAGGACGCTCCAGGCGGCACTGCTGCATAGATTCTGGCCACAGGGTTCCATTATAGGCACCCTGCTATCCAGATGAGGCTAGCAGAAAAAAGCTCAGAGGGCCAGACCAAATGATTCCGGGGGCCTTATATGCCCCCTGGGCCTGAGGTTCCCCATTCCTGCTTTAAAAGGAGGGAGAGAGACACTAATGAAACATGAACTAGCTGTAACTGTCTTGTGAGTCGTGACTGTAGTTTAGTATAGGTTTTTGTTTGTGTCTCCTGTGACAATTTAAGCAGACTAGAGAACGTATGGTCTTGATAATGATCAACAGGTCTAAAGAATCTTATTATAATTGATTAACCTAATCCATCAGATAGGAACTGTGCATAATCCAACATTAACCTCTTTTAAGTGCAGACATTGTAATATACAGTAATATGCTGTCAATTGTTTTACAAGCCAGAAAAGAGCCAGTGTATATATATTCAGGTGCTGCCCTATATTAATTTTATTGCATACTGAAAATCCAACATACCATGTTCTGCTCTTTCTGCAACTCAATCTCCATAGTCTGCATAGAGTGCTTTATGTCAATGAAATCAGGGTGAAGGGACTGCAGCTGATCCGAGCCAGAGACAGACCTGCAACTAAGTTCTTTACACTACATGAAAAATAATATCACAATTAAGATACATGTTATTAAGTAGAAAGTAAAAACAGGTCATTTTAATAACAAAAATTCCAAATGAATACTCCAGTTAGCTCCTTTTTATTCCTTGACTTTACATTAGTGTTAGCGAATAGTTAGAAACTATTATAAGACCATTAAACCCTAGTGTTTAGTTACCTGCTTTATGAACAGACGCTCAATGTCTGTTATTCACGATTCAATTTTCATATTGCTCTCGAATCTCAGACAATGTTTTGCTTAGATCTGTATATAGGGCTGCTTCCACCTCACCACTTACTCTGGGACCCAGCTAAGCAGTTAAGGAGTTTATCTCCTACAAAATTAGATAACACATGAATTACACAGTTTTCTGTAAGTTCATATAAAGTATTAATTATACTGGACCAATTTATTTTATTATATTAAAAAGAAATTGTTATTTAAATTTATCATCATAGTTTTAGTAGAATTCTTTATACAGTACATCACCTGTTCACTATCCCTCCTCAGCTTCAAGAGTTCTAGCTGAAGGTTTTCCATCTCAGTTTCCAGGTTACTGGTCTCATGATTAAACTTTCTCCAGATTCTGCGTAGACCATTGACATCAGCTTCAATACTGCTCCTCAGGCTCAGCTCCATCTCATACCTTAAACACATATGTATGTATGTGAACAAGACATGAATAAAAGAGAGAGTTGCAATATATGAGTTCTGTGTGTCATTGCATAAGCAGCTGTAAAAATCCTTATTTGCCATGATCATTAATAGCATACCTGGCACAGTCGCATGGGATGTCACCGCTGCTATCTGCGCTGTCACTGACATGTGCCATCTGCATCTGTCTCCCGGCTGTAAAATAGGAAATCCGTTCTGTACATATGCAGGACAAATTTCCGCCTGCTGCTCCAGCCCCACGGGAGTGATGTAGTGGTCTGTGATAATAATAATAATTATTATTATTTTATTTATATAGCGCTTTTCTCCTAAAGGACTCAAAGTGCTTTACATTTACAGTACAAAATACAAAATAAGCTTAAACAAGGGACATTAGTGAAATGCTTGGGTGAATAGGTGAGTCTTGAGTCTATTTTTGAAGGATTCTAGAGTGGAGGCCTCTCGAACTGCGGGGAAGTGAGTTCCAAAAGGTTGGAGCCACAAAACTCAACCCCCAGACGAATTCCGTGAGATTCTAGCTACTGTTAATAGTCCTTCGTCAACGGATCGCAGTAATCGAGTGGGACAGTAAGGAATCAGAATCTGCTTCAGGTACCCTGAGCCATGGTCATGAAGGGCTTTGTAAGCTATTAATCCAATCTTGAAAGCAATTCGCCATCTGACAGGCAGCCAGTGAAGGGAGTAGTGAATGGGTGTTATGTGGCTGGAACGAGGATGGTTGGTTAATAGCCTGGCAGCTGCGTTTTGTACCATCTGCAAGCGGTGTAATTCTTTTGCTTGGAGACCGAGGTAGAGGGCCTTGCAGTATTCTAGGCGTGATGATATAAATGCATGCATGACTTTAGGCAGATCTTCTGAGGGAATTAAGTGCTTGATTCTGGCTATGTTCCTCAGATGAAAGAATGAGGTTGTGGCAGATACCTAAGTGTCAAGCCACTATCCAGGACAACACCAAGATTCCGCACATGTTTAGTGTTTTGTAATTCTGAACCCCCAAGCGTAAGTCCTGTTGGTTGGCTATGCTGTAGCCCTGTCCTGTGACCTATCATAAGAACCTCTGTTTTATCAGGGTTCAGTCGCAGCCAACTGGCAATCATCCACTCCTGAAGCTCAGCTAGGTAGCCATTTAGGGTTGTTATTGGGTCCTTTGTATCTGCAGCAAAGGACAGGTACAGTTGTGTATCATCTGCATAGCAGTGGTAGACCAGGCCATGACGTCTGATTATTTCACCCAATGGTCGCATGTATACTGCAAAAAGCTGGTAGATAGTATAGAAACCTGTGGCACACCATGGAAGTGACACTGGTGATGAAGAGTTTACTCCAGAAGAAACTCTCTGTGACCTGCCAGTGAGAATTTATTTGAACCATCTAAGGACTGTGCCATCCAGTCCACAGAAATTTTTCAGGCACTCAATTAGAATCCCATGGTCCACAGTATCAAATGCTGCTGAGAGATCCAGAAGGATTAAAATTTAACAATCACCTCTGTCTCTTGCCATCAGAAGATCATTAAGCACACATATCAGGGCTGTTTCAGTGCTATGTCTTCTCCTGAATCCTGACTGGAATGGATCATAAATATCATGGGTAGACAGGTGGGTTTCCAGTTGCATTGCCACCACTTTCTCAATGACCTATTTTTGCAATTACAGGGCCAATAATGTCTATACACCCTATGAGAAGCTTGGTTGAGGCAGGGTCCAGATTACAGGTGGTGGGTCGCAACATTCTGATAATTTTAGCAATGTCTTTTACATCCATTATGTCAAAGCTGTTCCAGGGAGACAGGTGGCTTACCTTGGCAGGCTTGGAAGTTTGGCACTCCTTTAATGGCACTGTGGGGATTCCAGCCCGGATGGAGGATACTTTATCTGCAAAGAATTTGCAAACTCATTGCATCTTGACTGGGAGAGGGTTTCAACATGCTGCAGGCATGCTGGTTTGCAAAAGCATCTCCACTGTACGGAAAAGCTGAGTCGGCCTATTGTTTGCTGCCTTGATCTCATTTGAAAGGAACTCTGTTTTCTAGAGACATCTAATCCAATCTGGAAGACAAGATCAAGAGTGTGACCACTTATATGAGTAGCCGAAGGAATGACTTGTGCGAGGCCCAGAGCATTCATTGTGCACAGGAGATCTTGGCCAAGGTGTGAGAGCTCATCATCAACCCATGCATTGAAATCCCCAAGGATCAGCCATCTTTGATGCTCCAGAACTAGTCCAGCAACAATATCTGCAAATTCTTGTAGAAATATCTTTCCATCTCCAGGGGGGCGGTAAATGAGAAGTACTCTGAATCCTAATTCTGTAGAACTCCGAGCAGCGATGCACTCAAATTTGTGAATCATTTCCATTGGGTGGACCCTAAGTTTAAGTGCTTTTCTAAAGCAGATAGCCACTCCCCCTCCCCTGCAGTTAAGTCTTGGGTTGTGAATGACAGAATAATTTGTTGGAACTGCAGCTTCCAAGATAGGTGCTGCATTTTCATCTAGCCAGGTCTCTGTAATACAGGCAAGATCTGCAGATTTAATAAGGTCAGGAATTGTGGCAGTCTTGTTTCTTATAGATCTGGCATTACAAAGGACAGAACTGATTGGGCATACCGGAGTGCCTGTAGTTTTCTTTATATTGATTGTGGGAGCTCTGGGGATGTCAGTCACAGAGCGGGAGTTTAATGATCTGTTCTTCCAAGCATAGGGCCGTTTGATAGGTACCACTTTTATTTGTCTTCTATATGAAACTGGTGAACCTGAAGGCAAGGAACTTACGATCACCAACATCACTTCCAAAATTGCAACCCCAGAATGAAAGGTGAACAGCACAATTATCTTTGTAATTTCTCTTTCACTGCCATATATGTCAAACTGTGAAGTAATGGAAAGCTGTAAGGGGTAAGGGGTTAAACTTAAAACTACAATATACACCTTATTTTTTGGGCCCTATGACTTTGCTGTAAGTCAGTTACATTTTTGGGTAAATATTTGGACTTGTTTTCATTATAGTAAATATGGGATGTAAAATGAACTTACATTTACCAAGAAATAAAAAAAAATTATTGAAATAGTTTTAAAAATTACTAAACTTTTCAGTATTTTCTGAAAAAAAAAATCAATATTTAAATTAATGAAGTGGGTGACCCTAAAGAGGGAGTAGGATGGACTTTAATGTTATCTTTTCACATTTCTACCTTACACATTTCCAGAGTATCCACAAACCCACACATGTAGGCGCAATCCTCTTATAAGGGTGTTACCATAGAGCAGAAGTGGGTATACAGTGTTAGTGTACAATCAGTGTACTACTATAAATCACATTACTTAACTGTCTATTTTAGTTACTGCAGGCACATATAACAGCCTAGGGGTGATCGTAACAATACCACCACCCAGTCCCCATGAGAGCCAAGGGGGAGGGGGGGTGGGTACTAATTACCCAGGCCACAGATTGATGGAGGGAACCCGGGTCCACTGCCGCCTCCTCTCCCTCCCTCCCTTCCTTTTACCAGTCAGCAGCCTGTGTCTTTGCAGCCCAGAACACAGTGATTCTCAGAGATTCTCAATCCGCTACCACGGATTTATGGCAGATCTCCTTTGCAATACATAACATATATACAGTATATATATATATATATAAATATATATATATATATATATAAGGAAGGTCAGCACTCTCTTTAAGCGGCCAAATAGTACTGCCTGGGGTGACCATTCAATGGTGCTTGAAAGGTACCAAAACATTATATATATATATATATATATATATATATATATAAATATATATATATATATATGTATATATATATATATATATATATATTCTTTTTTTTTTTTTAATTGTGTGGTATATTGTGACAAATCCCACCAACATGATTGGGCACACTAGATCACATGACCGTACATTATTTCCAAATGTCCGCACACCTCATGCCTGATTTACTTTCACACAAAGACACAGCTGTATTGCTCCACAAGTGTAAACAATAACATCTCTCACAGAGACACTGCCCTTCACTGCACATTTTTACAGAAAAACTTAAAAATGACTGCATAACTCAAAGGACATGACATCATTCTTACCAAATAGGAATGGTACAATGGTGATCTATACAAATAACATGAACATTCATGACTACCATCAACTTAAGAGTTGTTCATTTTGGAAAGAAAACATGTGTTGTACAGTGAATTGTACTGGCAGGAAGTGCTTGATGCTTCCACAAGGTCAAGGCTGGCATGTCTACTCACTGTTAATTGTGCTGGATCCTGAAATGGCTGCTCAGGTAAGTCCTGTTCAAGTGTTTAAGCAGCCAATTATTCTAAATGTTCAATTGTTTTATTCATTCACTCTGTTATCCAGTTAAATGTTTATTCAATAAAAAAACAATATTTAATAATTCAAATGAAATAGCCTTTTCTAAACAATTTTTTTCTCATATTCTGTATTTGTTTCACCCTACATCATCTCCTCATAGAACTATTTTGTCACAATAGGGGCCATTTTATAAGATAGATATACCACTCTTGGGTGTGCGGTTGCACTTTGATATACGCACGCCTTGGGTGTTTGAACGCACAAGCCCTTTGGGTTAAATCTTTTCCTTTTTGTATTAAAAAAATACTACTTTTAAAAGAAATTTCTTCCCTGCTTTAAAATATAAATATTTAGAAATCTCATAATACTTACGTTTGTTGTAAGTAAATACCTTGTTTTTCATAATGAGTGATGGGTTATCCTAACATATAGAAAATTAGGCATCTTGGATGATGATATGGAAGTTACATCCTTTCTAATTGTTCACATTCAAAAATTAAACCCCACCCATTTGGATTTTATTGTAAACAAGTCACATTGAAGAAGAGTTAAAAACACTTTGTGTTTTCAGTTTTAGTAAACTGAGATTATTGTAACAAATATGGATATGGAATCTGCATATTTTTATATTTTCTATTTAATACTCAAATTTTTCATTTGCATCACACACACGTTTTCATTACTTAAGTTGCATTGACTTACTTGTTATTATAGTCATCAAAAGCCAGCCTGCCATTTTTAATTTGCAGAACAATACCTACTCTCTCTGTTGTAGCCACAGAAATCTGTAAAACACACATGATACAAAATTATAGGCGTATTTTTATTCTACCATTGGACGGGAAGCTGCCTGTTGTGCCAGGTATTGCCAGGTTTTTTGTTTTTACTCTTACTTCCTCCACCTTCCCATTTCTCTCCCTACCTTCCTACTGTATTTCTCTGCTTCACCCCTTTCCTGTATGTGTAAAATTAGTATTTTAATTTAGTGTTTTGCTATGATGTTTTCAGAGGTTCTGCACTAATTACTCTCAGTATTGCAATGTTCTGCAAGAATGCGAATTGCATTTTTTATACATAATTAATAAGATGTCTTAGCAAACTTCTAGAATTCACAAAGATACAAAACAATTACAGACAATTTGCTGTTTAAACAGCCTAAAAAAAAATGATCTAAATGTACTGTATTAACAGCAGAGCCGTAACTAGACTTTTTGGTGCCCTGTGCCAGAAAGAGCATTGGTGCCCCCTCATTTTTTCAAAGGGACATGATGCACCCAAAAAATAGCCATGGCCTCATGGGGAAGGTCCAGGGAAGAGATAGGAGAGGCCAGAAATTTGACAGGCCCAAACAGTGCCCCCTGACCTGTGGTGCCCTGTGCAATGGCACCGGCTGCACTACTCTAGCTACGGCCCTGAGTAACAGTTTGTATTATTTGATATATGCAAAAATATTATTTCAAGATATACAGTACTGTTTATAATTTTGTGCTATACCTGGTTCTGGAAATCTTGAATTTTCCTGGAGTATAGACTTTGGTCAGTGGGCATGCTTAGAGTGTTACTTTTATACCACTTACTGATCTTCTTCTCCAGCTGGGCATTCTCATATTCCAGGAAACGTATCTCCTCCATATAAGATGATAGCCTTTTATTCAGACTTTGCATAGTCTCTCTTTCATTTATATTGACTCGATGATTATTCAACCAACCACCATCCACTTTATGGGTTCTTATGTTATAACTTTGAATAGTGTGTTCATGGTTCAAGGCAACATTTGAACAGCTCAGATTTTGATGAACATGCAGAGGTTTGCGGTGGCCACCATGCTGAAAAGTATGTAAAGTTCCATGATGAACAAAATGGGGTCTTCCATGATGGGACATATGAGGTCCTCTTTGAAAAGAAGAATGTGACTGTCCATTTATTTTGTAGAATCCTCCATGACAGGATTGATGAGAGCCTCTATGATATACGTGAGTGCACATTTTTGGAAAATGAAAACCCACATGCAAAATATTTCTGTCAGATCCAACCCAAAAATAGTTATATTTCATTCTGTACGCCATCAGCAAATGTGTGTATGTAGCCAGTCAAGTACAGTATAATTTGAAATACAAATGCTTTGTGTCTGTAGTATAACATGTTCATCAAGCATCATAGAAGTTGAGTAATGATTATGGCTTTATATGAAAGGTCACAGTCAAGGTCTCAGACTGTCACCACAAGTTTTACATTGTTACTCACCAGGCTGTTGGGGAGCCTGGGATTATCACATCAGTCTTCTTCAATATTAATATTATATATTATTTTAAATAAACGTTCATAGAATATTTGAACTAGGGAGGAAATTGTCCCATTTAAACATAAGGTTTGACGCTCATAAAACAGCATAGTGAGACACTTATGAAAATGAACTAACAATACAAATGAGTCAATCAATGTCTTTTTATTATGCTTTTGTCACATAGGTAATATGAATCAAATATATAGTACTATAAAACAGTTTGCTTTTAATACACACTAAGTTAACGAAATCTTGAATGACGTTACTGTCTACACATGTGTCAGGAAGGCATAACATTATAGTCTAAGTCTAACTACTAGAATGTACCTCATGAAGGTAGACAGGAAGGTAATTCCATTCTGACCTGGAGTCTACATTTTATTTTTATGGATTATTTTGGTCAAAATATAAGCAAACCTCCAACTATACCATCCTATGAAAATAAAGCTTATGTTCCCATTATATTGCAATGGTGGAAACCATATATTTTTGAACTGAGCCAATATTAATGAGAATGCAGCCTATCAATTTACTAAGACCAAGTGACATCATTAAGACAAATTTGCCTATCCCTATTGTCACTTGCACTGTGGTGATACGATCCTGTTACATAACAGTGGGCAGTAGTAGTTGTATGTTAATTGTAGCCATCTTAATTAACAATGCAGGAACCAATTACAGCAAACATTTGTGGCAATACAAGTGCCACAATACATGCCTCCATTATTAATTGGCCCTCACTAACATAACACTATTTTTACCTCTGTAATTTCATTTAGAAACAATATTGGTCCTTTAATATTTATGCAATATAATATTGTCTGTGCAATTAAAATGTTATTATGTATTAATGTGTCCCCAATAATACATTAATGCAATAATTATGCCCCCATAAATATATGTATGAATTGTTTAGGACTCTTAATTAAATGTTAATTAGTGAAAACTGAATATATATGTTTAATGTGCCTCAATTTTACATTTTGGCCAAATAGATATCTTAGACAGCAGTTTAACCAATGTTGCCGACCAGATCACATGATTTACAAACTGCATCTAAAAAAAGCCAAAATAATGTGGTTTGGTGAAATTGCACTTTATTAAATCTTCCCCATAGTTTTTCATTAACAAGCACACAGAAGTAGCTTGCAATTAATATATTATCATTATCAGATTTTGGACTTAATGTGTTATGTTACTGTTATTTTAATATACACTACAATGAGTATTTGATTATAAATATGTTGCAGATATATCATGAGATTTTGAGTCCTGGTCATCATTTATTTGCATTTTTATAAACAGTGCCAGCTCTATGGATTTGGCACTGTCACAAATGCTAGTAGTTTTTATAGATCCTCTTTATAGCCATTATTTTGGTTCCTACAATATCACTAGATTAAATATTTTCATAAACAACTTACTTAGCCACTTTGCATTGGATTTAGTTATGTTGTACACACTGCTGTATCTAGTGATATTGTACATACACCTGCAGCTATAATGATTTTGATATAAATCATGTTTTCAGCATGGTACAGAATATATGTATGTTTTGAGAAGACATTTTCAGCCATATGCATACATTCAAATAGGATTTTCTGTGCACATATAACTATATTTATTAACATTAAAAGTGTTCCGACAAGGCTACATTTAGGAAAAATACAGATGCAGCCATACCCAGAATATGTTAAAAAGAAAATATATAACTGTACTTATGTTAGTGTTTGGTGATTGTAATTGACAAAGGGATGTCCTATATGCTTTTAAATTACTTGCTTGATTTCATTTGACTAAAATAGTAAAAAAAAAATAATGTAAAAAAAAAAAAATAATAATAATAATAAAATAATTAGGAGCCTACTGTATGGATTACAATATTTATATCTGTTATGAGGAAGAATGGATGATTATGTGCAAATTTATATATTATGGATATTTGTTTTAGGATTATTGTGATTTTATAGAAGGTTTCTATTGGAGTAGTTGTTCATATGTATCATTAGAGCGACAATTGTGCTTTGTCCTGTGATGCCCATTTTCCATTGTAAATGGTGCTCATGAAAAAAATAGTTTTGCTCCTATCATTAATAAAATATATTGTACCCCTTAACTATCAAATATTATTGAAGCATAATTTTAAATAAAATAATAATGCCCCCATAAAATAAATAATATTGTCTTCCTAACAGAAGCATACAATCATTTATCCCCCATAATATAGTTATAAAATAATTTTACCCCTAAAGATAAATTGTAAACTGATTTACCTCCTTAATAATTAAACTATTTTACAATTTAATTAAGGATTAATCATTGTCAGCATAAATCACCAGTTTATTGTGACTGTTTATTATGTTATGAATGACTAGATTTCTTAAACTACATGCAGTTCGAGCTCTCTCTTCACTCACAAACTTTTTTATGGCAGTTTTCCAGCTTTTTGGCTTAAACCTTCAGGGTTTGTGAAACCGCTACTCCTTCCTGGTGATTTGAGTTTTAACCCTCCAAAACACTGGAAAATAAATTCACCTGAGAAACCACCTTTTAATATTTTTTCCTATGAGGTAAATGTAATAGCCTGCGAGTTACAACAGGCACCCGTGAGTTATCTGTTGTTTAGCCAATAGATTTTAAATAGAAAATAAGCTAAGGTGCTAATATAAGTATCTCCTGGCACACTATTAACCATAAATAGTGGAGGGTTAAGCTGGGTACACACTATACAATGTATCATATGGGTGATCGGCCTGATATACTGTATAGTGTGTATGAATGATCGTCTCAGCGTTTCACCGATAATACAGTTAGAAAACATCAACAAACGCATTCCTTCAATTATCTGATCTGCCTGTCAAGAAGGAAAATCTAGGCCTTAAATTCCCGATATCGTTCAGTATGTGTGCATTTTCAATAATCTGCTCAAATTTCCTATGTTCTCCTGTCACTTTATCATCATACTTGTGGGTGGACATATGCAAAATCAATGTGGTCTGGTGAAATATCGCTAGCTTCTATGGAAAAATTGCATAATGTGTAGCATAAAATGCATAATGTGTAGCACAGATTATCTTTTCAAGCAAACCTACATGATTTCTCTAATATCCACTCAATTGTTTAAACCCTAATGCCTATTTGCTCTATGTAATTCACTTTGTTGCTGATTTGCAAAAATGTTCCCTTCTCCTATTACAGGCTATGTTTGTGACATCTATGTCAAAAACAAAATCAACACCATTCTAGAGAATATATAACCATGCCAACACCTTCTCTTATACTCCACAGTACACCCTCAGCTATTTCTCCTTCATAGCCAAGGATGAAACCTCTAAACCAGGCCTGGCCAACATGTGGCTCCTCAGCTGGTGTGAAGTCCCAGCATGCTTTGCCAGCTTATAGTTTCACAATAGCTGGATGTCCGGATGCGGCTGGGATCTGCCGCTACTCACCGCGGCACCGGCTTCCCCTGATAATTTCAGATGGTCAGACTCCAGGAACATTGGTGGGTGGCATGCTGAGTATTCTTCCCGGGGTCTGCTAGACTTCTATGTGATGCTCTACTGCAGAGTTTCCCATGGCTGCGATCATGGGCGCAGCCATGTTGTCTGTATCACCTAACCGAACCTTCCTCCAATGGTAGTCCAGTGGTCACTTAGCTGATTCCTTTCTCCAATGACCAGCTACCTAAGGGTATAAGAGTTGGACTCCAGGAACAGGAAGTTGCCTGAACAACTTCACTACTCCAGTGACTGTTTGCTGTAGCATCGTTCCAGACTTCACACTGTGGGCTTGATTCAGAGCCGGACGCTCTGACAGAGCGCTAGCTCTGAATCAGGGCCGGCCTTCTTGTTTTTTAGAGCGGCCACCTGGCCACTCGCATAGCTGTGGGTGACCACCCACAGCTATAGCGAGCGGCCAGGAAGATGGTTGCAATGGTCAAGACCATCGCGACCATCGGGCTTGCGACGAGACCCTTGTGGTAGGGTCTCATTACCGCAAGCCCCAGAGAGCTTTCGGCTCCAACAGAGCCGAAAGCTCTCCCACTGACATCACTTGTGATGTCAGTGGGGCCGGCCCCAGATGGTAGGCGTTCCCATGGGAACGCCTCCATCTGGGCAGCCATGCCCACGGCCCGCCCACCAAAGGTGGCCTGCTGTCACTCAACATCGACAGCATGGCCCCTTTGGTACGAGACCCAGAGCGACGGAGTGCCCGTCACTATCCGGGTCTCGCGCATGCACACGACGGAGCCGGCTCTGTCGTGCACATGTGCACTGGCCTACCATCGACCGCTTGCCCGGTTGCAACCAGGTCTGAATCAGCACAGTGCTTGCAACCGGGTCTGAATCAGGCCCTGTGTTCTCTCTCTGTGACTCACACCAGTGTGGATCTCCAGTGTTATCCACCAGAGCTATCCTGCATCTGGATTTCCAGTGTTACCTCCCAGAGCTATCCTGCTTCTGAATCTCCAGCATTACCTCCCAGAGCATTCTTGCATCTGGATCTACAAGTATTACCTTCCAGTGCTATCCTGTGTCTGGATCTCCAAGTATTACCTTCCAGAGCTATCCTGTGTCTGGATCTCCAGTGTTACTTCTCAGAGCTACCCTGCGTCTGAATCCCCAGCGTTATACACCAGTGCTAACCTGTGTCTGGACCTCCAAAATTGTACTCATATGAATATTATCTTCCAGAGTTATTCTTCGGTTTCTTTCTCCTGTGTTCATCACCAGAACTATTCTTTAGCAACATTCTCCATTATTATCTCCAGTGATTTTCCACCAGTGCCAGTCTCATTACCATCTCCAGTGTTACTTCTCAGAGCTACCCTGCGTCTGAATCCCCAGCGTTATACACCAGTGCTAACCTGTGTCTGGACCTCCAAAATTGTACTCATATGAATATTATCTTCCAGAGTTATTCTTCGGTTTCTTTCTCCTGTGTTCATCACCAGAACTATTCTTTAGCAACATTCTCCATTATTATCTCCAGTGATTTTCCACCAGTGCCAGTCTCATTACCTTATACCTGTCACTCAGTCTCCTCACTAATTCCCAGACACCTGACCAGAGGGTCATCACCTGCTCACTGGTTGCAGCAAAACCGACATCCCAATTGGAGGGGTCACTGTAGAAGACCACCAGTGGGTTAGACTCTGTGCCTCTGGTCAGGTCTCACCAACACCTGGATTTAGCTTATGGGGAAGATGTACATCCAAATGCCCCGCTTACTGCTTCCTATTCACCCTAGTACACTGGCTCTCACTCTCCTGACTGAGGATCCCCAGGTTGGCCAGGCCTGCTCTAAACTTATCTCACCATCTCCACCTATAGCCTTTCCCTGACCCTATTCCCTCTCAATTTCTCCCCTCCCCCACTGCATGCACACCTGTTAATTATGTCAGTCCCCACTGGCACATTACCAATTATTTATTTAAAATCCTGACAGAAAATCAGTCTATGTCTGACAGAGCTTGCTGGGACCAACAGTGCCACGTATAAAAAACATTTAGTTTTAAACTTTATGACCGCAACATGAACTGCACAAGGGTGTTGGGCGGAGCTCCTTGGGGCTGTTGTTTTTTTCCACAAGAATACTTTTATTATGAGCCAAAATTCCAATAAGGAATTCAGCTTAGTCCTTGACAGGGATGTGATCACTGGTACTTAGATTACTTTTTGGGGGAGCAAGCTATTTATTTTTCTGTTTATTTAGCAGCAGTTTTTTCTTTCTTTGCAATTATTTAGTAAAACTCCAGTCATCATCATTTCAGTTGATGAAGATGATAATTATCAGCTCTGGAATGCTGCCGCTATCATCACGTTTTAAACGTATGTTAATTCTAATGCATTTATCAAACTATGTTGAGCTACACATATCTAAAACTGCAGTATGTGCATCTCAGCACAAACATAACTGCGTCACTTTTGAGGTACACGTTTTACGTATACATTTTGGATGAAAATGCATCCAATAGTTCATGAGGCCTTATGCTGATTGCCAATGTTTTAGGAACTTGTGATGTCAGTGGGCACCATTAATAGAATGGATTCTTAAGCATATTGGTTGAGTAAACCGTAGCCCAAAAAATAGCTACCTCCAGGGTGCAATCGATCCTAGGCACTACCAAGTTTTGGGGAGTCCCAATGGAATCCACAGACACTAGGTCATCCTGTGAATCCCACCCACTTCCTAGTGAAATTGCAGTATGGGTGGGTCAGCATTATGTAGAAGAGGGCAGATGATATAACTCTCAGAGAATCCTGTTATCTTGGCCACGTTCCCTCTTCATGAACATGCTATTCCTAGCATTGGGCCACAGGGGCTAAGGACCAAAGAGTCCCATGCATGGCTCACAGTGAACAGCTGCATTTCCTGGAGTGGAAAAATAAAAAGTTGGCAAGTATGACTTGAATTGATAGACATTTACTACTGAAAGGCAAAGGGTCTTCAGTGATGTCATGTAGCTTCTTTTGTGCAGATACACCCATTTCTAAGGGCAGGTCACACAGATTTGAAGTGTGTGTATTGGCGGGTCACACACAATGAAGGATGAAGTTGGTTGGTCAGGACATTAATTGATAAACAGTGATTAGGTGCATACCAATCCCTGTGTCCACTTGCAAAATGCTAGATTTTGTTTCATAGGATGAAAATGTTTAAACAGGATAAAAGGGGTGGGGAAGGCATATTTATTCAATCCCTTCAACATTTGGTCTCAACCCCATACTTGCAATGGGATGGTTTTGTGGCTCCATTTGTGGAGAAAAGTATATATCAGTGTACACTTTATTTATATAAAGTAAAAAAAACATAAACACAAAAATGAGACCTGTAATAAAGACATTATGTATCCTCATTCTCATGATTAATTTAGGATTTGATGGTGGGTAAACTACACATTATTTTGGGATTAAAACATAAAGGTTTAAAATGAATTAAAGGCATGATAGTTGGTAGGACTTCGGGTTTAATTTTTAATGTTTCCTAAATGCACAACTTCTGAATTAGACTAGTCCACAAATGTAGGGGCAGATCTTCTTATGGTTTTGATTCCAAAGGCTGTGAAGTGGACCTCGAAAAGCGCTGGGCATTTTCCTGTTCTAGAGACCACCGACCTTATCCAAGTAGGATGATAAGCGTTCATTCAGTATCTGCATAGTTTCCTTCTCATTGATACTGAGCAGGCCATCATTCTTCCATCCGCTGTGGCCTCCAGAGCTGCTAAAGTGTGTAGCATGACTATGGCCACCATGATGATTGACAGAAGGGTGTTTGGAAAATGAGACTACTTTACAGCTTGATCCACTATGACCAAAGAAAGCTTTGTGGTGGCCTTGATGATGGGACTTATCGGAAACTCCATAATGGGTGCCTCCATGATTTGACAAATGGGAACCTTCATGAGAGTCTCCATGATGCTTCATATGGGAACTTCCAAGATGGTATACTTGAGATGATCCAAGATGAGATTTATGAATGCCACCATGATGGGAAAGGCGAGCTTTCCTATGGTGACTGAAATTAGATCCTCCTCCATGGTGTGAAAAATGGTGGCCACCATGATGAGAAATGTGAGAGCCTCCATGATGCATCAGGTGGGAACTTCCAACATTGGATATATGAGATGAGCCAATATGAGATTTATAGAAGTCACCATGGTGAGAAAGATGTGATTTCCCCTGGTGGATCAAATTAGAACCTCCTCCATGATGTGACAAATGGGGGCTTCCTGGATGCAAAATATGAGAACCTCTATGATACATAGTGTGGGAACTACCAAGATGCACCATATGGGATCCTTTTCCATAATCTGAAAGATGGGACCCTCCATGATGTGACAATTTTAACCCTCCATGATAGGATCTTCCATGATCCTCCAGAAACCTCCCGTGGAGCAGAAGGGCATGACGAGCTGTGTGGCAGTCTCCTTTGAAGGATCCGATTAAAGAATAATTGTGCTTGGAGCTATGTCTCATGGTGAGGATGGAGAGCAATAAAATTGTAAACACAACTTACAGAATTTTAGTCTGCTCATGAAGTGCTGTGTTGCTCGTTAAGGCTTGTTATTTATAGACAGAGGTAGGGGCGTTAAAGAAATCTGGACAACCTTTATGTGATTTTGTTAGCATCTTGTATGGGTTCAGCTTTTAAACAATAATAATCTGTATGCTGAACATCTGCAGAGGGTGTTTTTATAGTGTATATGCAATAGTGCTGCAGTAAGGCAGTGATGCTGCACATCAAACATTTCCACATCCTAACAATTACATAAAATATAAGTTTATTTCAAGATGAAAGTATTAAACTACGACTAATGGCAATACCTTAGTGATATACAGTCAGGTGCATAAATATTGGGACATTGACAGAATTTTAATATTTTGGCCTCTATTCACCACCACAATGGCTTTGAAATGAAACAAACAAGATGTGCTTTAACTGCAGACTTTCAGATTTAATTTGAGGGTAATTACATCCAAATCAGGTGAATGGTGTAGGAATTACAACGGTTTCTATATGTGCCTCCCACTTTTTAAGGGGCCAAAAGTAATGGGACTATCAACTCAAAAGCTATTTCATGGACAGGTGTGGGCTATTCCCTTATTATTTCATTATCAATTAAGCAGGTAAAAGGTCTGGAGTTGATTCTAGGTGTGACATTTGCATTTGGAATCAGTTGCTGTCGACTCTCAACATGAGATCCAAAGAGCTGTCACTATCAGTGAAGCAAGCCATCATTAGGCTGAAAAATCAAAACAAACCCATCAGAGAGATAGCAAAAACATTAGGGACCTCATTCAGAGTCGGTCGAAGCGGCCGCACGGTCGTACGCCACTGATATTCGCTATACTGCGCATGCGTAAAGTTCGCAATGCGCGTGCGCAAACTAGCCGCTATGATCAGAAATTTCTCTCTCCTTGAGCACAGCCAGGTCAGTAGTTTGAGTGACAGATTGAGGCGTTTGTGGGTTGTAACAGGGGAAGGTGCTTGAAAACGGGGGAGTGTAGATACGGACGCAGGCATGCCTAATTATGCCAACGGCGTTTTATGGGAGTGCATACGGTTTATGGGAGTGCATAATTAGCAAAGTAGCATCATGGCACATGTGACATGGGAGGTTTTTACACTGACATGATCGTAGAGCTTAAGAGAGGGTATGGTCAACCTTAAGCTCTACGACCAGTTCCGATGGTTCTCGATGGTCACGATTAATCCTTATATGGCCGGAGATTACGTGTAATGCGTACGAGAAGGGGGCGTATTTTTTGTATTCCGGCCGCTTCCTCCCCTTGGTCGGCCAGCAGCCGATCTGAACTTAGGGACGCAACTTGCAAGGGAATCATTTACATATCTGGCCCCTTTTCGCGTACGACCATGCGGCCGCTTCGACCGACTCTGAATGAGGTCCTAGGTGTGGCCAAATCAACTGTTTGTAACATTCTTAAAAAGAAAGAATGCACCGGAGAGCTCAGCAACACCAAAAGACCCAGAAGACCACTGAAAACAACTGTGGTGGATGACAGAAGAATTATTTCCCTGGTCAAGAAAAACCTCTTCACTACAGTTGGCCAAATCAAGAACACTCTCCAGGAGGTAGGTGTATATGTGTCAAAGTCAACAATCAAGAGAAGACTTCACAAGAGTGAATACAGAGGGTTCACCACAAGATGTCAACCATTGGTGAGCCTCAAAGACAGGAAGACCAGATTAGAGTTTGCCAAACAACATCTAAAAAAGCCATTACAGTTCTGGAACAACATCCTATGGACAGATGAGACAAAGATCAACTTGTACCAGAGTGATGGGAAGAGAAGAGTATGGAGAAGGAAAGGAACTGCTCATCATCCAAAACATACCATCTCATCAGTGAAGCATGGTGGTGGTAGTGTCATGGCGTGGGCATGTATGCCTGCCAATGGAACTGGTTCCCTTGTATTTATTGATAATGTGACTGCTGACAAAAGCAGCAGAATGAATTCTGAAGTGTTTCGGGCAATATTATATGCTCATATTCAGTCAAATGCTTCAGAACTCATTGGACGGTGCTTCACAGTGCAGATGGACAATGACCCGAAGCATACTGCAAAAGCAACCAAAGAGTTTTTTAAGGCTAAAAAGTGGAATGTTATGCAATGGCCAAGTCAATCCCCTGACCTGAATCCGAGTGAGCATGCATTTCACTTGATGAAGACAAAACTGAAGGGAAAATGCCCCAAGAACAAGCAGGAAAAGCAGAAACTGAAGACATTTGCAGTAGAGGCCTGGCAGAGCATCACCAGAGATGAAACCCAGCATCTGATTATGTCTATGCGCTCCAGACTTCAGGCTGTAATTGCCTGCAAAGGATTTGCAACAAAGTATTAAAAAGTGAAAGTTTGATTTAGGATTATTTAGTTTGTCCCATTACTTTTGGCCCCTTAAAAAGTGGGAGGCAAATATAGAAACCGTTGTAATTCCTACACCGTTCACCTGATTTGGATGTAATTACCCTCAAATTAAATCTGAAAGTCTGCAGTTAAAGCACATCTTGTTTGTTTCATGTCAAAGCCATTGTGGTGGTGAATAGAGGCCAAAATATGAAAATTCTGTCAATGTCCCAATATTTATGCACCTGACTGTATGTATGAGGAATGCTATACATGCTATTTTATGATCAATGAGTAATGCGATGTTAAATAAATAATTTGTATTATCTATCTATCTATCTATCTATCTATCTATCTATCTATCTATCTATCTATCTATCTATCTATCTGACTTTTACATGAGTAAATGTTGCGTTGACAGCTTTGTTAGTTGCGATGTTTTAATGAGCAGAACAATGGTAAATGTTTGAAACAAATCACCTTTGTTGTCCCATATTTGCATGACACAGTTTTTATTTCATTCCAGATTACCAGGATTTGTATTATTCTGTTTGATGCCATGCTCTTACATTTAAAAATCATGGAAATTTGGTGTGATAGAAACATGAGCAAAATTTGAGCAAAGTGACAGTGCTAATGCTAATTAAAATGGCTACAATTTATATTTGAAATGTTTTCATTAGAGATGAGCGGTTCGGATTCTGTGGAATCCGAACCGCTCCGGACATAGGGGACCGAGTCCACCCGAACGCTGTTCGGGTGTTCCCCGCCTGACTCGGATCCCTGTTCAGGGCCGAACGGCGGCTGCCTGATGTCTGATTCTCGCTAGAGAATCCGACATCAGGGCTCCTATTGTGTAGTGCAGACCGCTGTGATAGCGGACTGCCCTACACAGATACAAACACACAGCCGCCAGCGGCAGCTGTGTGTTTGTTACAGCAGCCAATGAGAGTCACACAGACTCTCATTGGCTGCTGCATGGAGGGAGCCGGCTGGAGCTCACTCAGGAGCTCCGTCTTCCGGCTCCCTCCTCAGCGCGTCGATGCAGAGCGGACGGCGCTGGTGCGGGGATTCAGGCAAGTTTTTTTTCTTTTTTATGTGTGTGTAAGGGCCGGGGGTGCTACTGGGGGGCACAGCTACTGGGGCGGTCTGCTACTTGGGGGGGCATACTACAGGGGGTGCCATTCTACTGGGGTGCCTGCTACTGGGGGTGCATACTTTTGGGGGGCATACTACTGGAGGGGCCTGCTACTGGGGGGGCATACTACTGGGGGGGCCTGCTACTGGGGGGCCATACTACTCAGGGGCCATACTACTGGGGGGGGGCTGCTACTGGGGGGGTCTGCTACTTGGGAGGGCATACTACTGGGGGGGCCTGCTACTGGGGGGCATAATACTGGGGGCCTGCTACTGGGGGGGCCTGCTACTGGGGGCCATACTCATGGGGGCCATACTCCTGGGGGCCATACTACTCTGGGGGCCATACTACTTGGGGGACCATACTACTGAGGGGCCATACTACTTTGGGGCATACTACTGGGGGCCATACTACTGTGGGGGCCATACTACTGGGGGGGCCTGCTACTGGGGGGCCATACTCCTGGGGGTCATACTCCTGGGGGCCATACTACTGTGGGGGCCATACTACTTGGGGGACCATACTACTGGGGGGCCATACTACTGGGGGGGCATACTACTGGGGGCCATAATACTGGAGGCCATACTACTGGGGGGGCCTGCTACTGCGGGGCCATACTACTCAGGGGCCATACTACTGGGGGGGGCTGCTACTGGGGGGAGCATATTACTGGGGGGCCTGCTACTGGGGGGGTCTGCTACTTGGGGGGAATACTACTGGGGGGCCTGCTACTGGGAGGCTTAATACTGGGGGCCTGCGACTGGGGGGGGCTGCTACTGGGGGCCATACTCCTGGGGGCCATACTCCTGGGGGCCATACTACTGTGGGGGCCATACTACTTGGGGGACCATACTACTGGGGGGGCCATACTACTGGGGGGCATACTACTGGGGTGCATAATACTGGGGGCCATACTACTGGGGGGGCCTGCTACTGGGGGGCCATACTACTGGGGGGCATACTACTGTGGGCATGGTGTAAAAGGGGCACTACTGTGGGCATTGTGTAAAAGTGGCACTACTGTGTGTCATAACATAGATAAGAGACACTACTTTATGGTGTAATGTGAATCAGGGGCACTATGTGCGGTGTAATGTGAATAAGATTGTGCACTGTGACTCCTTGGGCCGTAGCCTACTTTGTAAACAAGTACTGTGATTCTGCTGGCCGTACCCCACTGGGTGGGTGCACTACTTTTCATTTCTGCCACTGCTGAATGTGTCATAGATGTGCTTTATATTGTGGTGCCTGTGTCGTTGTGCCGCTGCTCTGTCGCTTAGTAACCAGTCAGCTCACTGCAACCTTTGGCAAATAATGTTGAAAACAATATTATAAGCTGTGAGGTTATCTAAATTGACTGGAAATTAATGTTATTGAGGTTAATAATACTCTAGGAAGAAAAAAAAGACCAATATATGTGATTTTAGCTTTTTTTGTAAATGTTTGTAAAAAAATCCAAATCCAAATCCAAAGCCAGTCACCGCAGTTTGGCAAATCCAAATCCAAACCAAAGCTGGACAACGAATTAGAACCAAATCCAAATCCGCCAAAAATGGTCCGGCGCACATCCCTAGTTTACATGCTGAACTTCAAATTCACATATGGAACAATGTACTGTAGGCAATAATACGGTCCTGTTAACGATTTCCGTTGAACTCCTGAACACTCCCGGACAAACGATATTGTGCATACACGGGGAATGATTGTACAAACGATATAGATGGGTCATTAACGACTGCAAATTATTAACGGTATATCGTTTGCCAGCAAATAACCTCACGATCCATCTTCTTTCTCCACGTCGGTTGGCACAAAATGGTGGGGTTTAGTGGGAGGAAAAGTGACAACAAATAGTTTGTCATCCATATAATCATTCATCATGCGTACACACGGAACGATATGTGTCAAATCGTGAAAGACAGGTCGTGATCTTTCTGCATGCTCAAAAGATCGCAGACCTGGACCAATGACCAGCGGGAGCGCGCATCGGCATTGTTATCGTGCCTACACACAGCAGATTTTAAACGATTTGTCATTCCAATCGGTCGAAAACGGCAATATCATTTAAAGCATCGTACCGTGTGAAGCCACCTTAAGCACGAACATAGTAATAGTTATTCTTTTGAATAAAAAAAATTAAAATGTAGCCATTAAACCATAAACAACAATAAATATACAAATAGTGTTTTGATTTTCACTGTACATCTCAGCCTAAGAAGAAATTCTGCTGTTTCTTTTGTGAGTAGTCACAGAGTGACTGCATGAGGTTGCAAATAGAGATCAGCATTAAATGATTTGACTTAAAGTACTGTAGAGCAATCCTCTGAGTAAAGATATACTAAATTGATAGAAGATGAATTCTGTGCCCTGGTTGATTAAATATATAATTATAAAATTCCAGTATATTGTGATTCTATTGTACTTCACTGACTAAAAATGTTGCTGTTCTTTGAGAGTTACATAAACACATAGACTGAGCACAGTGAGGATTTCTCCATAGTGACGATGATGTCACAGACCGTGCAGAGATTAGAGATTATCTCCCTTGTGAAGCTGATGTCACAGGCTGATCAGAGTGGGGGTTATAACCCTAGTGTTGCTGATATCACAGACTGAGCACAGTGGGGGCTATTTTGATAGAGATGCCAATGTCACAGACTGAGCACAATGGGGGCTATCTCCCCAGTAACCCTGATGTCACAGACTGAGGACAATGGAGATTATCTCTCTAGTGATGCTGATGTCACAGACTGAGCACAGTGGAGGTTATCTCCTTAGTGATGCCGATATCGCATATTGAGCAAAGTGGGGGTTATCTCCCCAGTAACCCTGATGTCACAGAATGAGCACAATGGAGGCTATCTCCCCAGTAACCCTGATGTCACAGACTGAGGACAATGGAGATTATCTCTCTAGTAACGTTGATGTCACAGACTGAGCACAGTGGAGGTTATCTCCTTAGTGACGCCGATGTTGCATATTGAGCAAAGTGGGGGTTATCTCCCAAGTGAACCCAATATTAAAGACTGATTCATTTTTCTACAGTGTATTTACATATATAGCATCACCCCTTTAATGTCTCAACTAATCTAAAAATAGTACAAGTAGTTTTAACTCAATTTCTATTATGATATATTTATCTTCTGCTTAACACTGGGTCATGTTTTCTCTTTAAGTAATCAATAGGTTTTATGTAATTGACCTTTAATTAAGTATAAACATTAATAACTCCTATTAATCATTTGTGGTTGATCACTACTTCTCTTTATTTTACCCTCATAACACTGGTCTACGTTTTCATTCTATTTTTCCTGAGGTTAGGGTTTTCATAGGTGATCTTTTATATTTAGTGGAAGTTGAATTAAAAAATAAAACTCATTTTTTTTTTTGCTCTCTCAAGTTTAAAAAAGTTAATATTTTGTAAAAAAAATTATTATATAATAGTTTGGAAATTATAATGTTTATTGTTTCAAAGCAGACTTACATTCACATGAAATGTACAGTAAATAGATGACACAGTACACAAAAACAGTTATTTTAGGAGAAAGGACTTTTTCGAAGACTTTGGTGTGCGTTTGGCACCTTGAGGCATCAGCAATAGTCTGCAAGCATACTCACATCCCAGCAGCCATGGTACCTCTCTTCCGTCACTTGAATGTCTTGATGAAAGCTCTCTCCTTGCTCCTCACTGAGATCGCCGCAGTATGCAGGAATTAGTCTAAATGTGAGCTTAGGGAATGCATCTTTATGGACAAACGTGCACCAAGAGCCTGGAAGCTCCGCAGTCACCAATTTTAACTCCAGTGTAGGCGTGATACATTTTCCTCATAAAAGGAGTGATATTTGACTGCCAATCTGACATGGTAACTAGATCACAGATGTAGTAAAACCTGTTTGAGTGACTCTTGTACTTTCTATTCATTTTCAAAAACAATTCACTCAGAGAGCTCAAGCCAGACTACCTGGAGCAGCGATATACCAGCTCATCTCTCTCCCTGTACAGAATTGGCAGTTATCACTGTAGTAACTTGCTAATCTCGAGGAGCAAGGAGAGTATTG
This sequence comes from Taudactylus pleione, assembly GCA_031769625.1. Classification (NCBI taxonomy): domain Eukaryota; kingdom Metazoa; phylum Chordata; class Amphibia; order Anura; family Myobatrachidae; genus Taudactylus; species Taudactylus pleione. The sequence goes on from JAUIMM010000154.1 coordinate 11,257,134, forward strand.
TCAGGATGTGAATATGCTTGCAGACTATTGCTGGTCCTCAGGAGAGATGTTCTAGGTGCAAAACACACACAAAAGTCTTTGAAAAGGTCCTTTCTTCCAGAATAACTGTTTTTGTGTACCATTTCATATATGTTCTGTGCATTTGATGCACATGTAAGTATGCTTTGAAACAATAAACATTATAATTTCCAAATTTATTTACGACATATTAACTTTTTTAAACTTAAGAGAGCAAAAAACCTGACATGATAGAGCTAAATGAGTAATATTTTTTTATTCATGTCAGGCGCTCCAAGAGTGGCGCCAGGCCCGGATGAAGGGGACATGGCCTAATTGTGGGAGGTGTGGCCATGCCCCGTTAGGGAAAAAAATACTAAAAATTATATTTTTTGCAGGGGAGGGGCGCTTTTCACCCATTTCAGCTCGCAACCCACTGGGGCTGTGAGCTGAAATGGTGCGCTGGCAGCTAATCGCGCCCGACAGGAGCAACAATTGAATAGCTCCTGTCAGGCGCATAAAGGGGCAAAACAATTGAATATCGCCCAATATGGTCTAATACCAGATAATTGATAAATATTCCCCACCGTGTATTGTTCCTGAGTTTAAGTTAAGACAAATTACTTTGGATTAATTCTTAGGAGGTACTGCTATAGTATCAGCGCCTGTGCAGAGGAGACAAAGATTTGATTGTTCATTGTTCTTTGAATTATTGCACTACCTGTTGAAGGATTGTTTTTATTTTTAGATCAGGTTTTTATGATAATCCATGCGATAACCTAGTAAAAGTGAATTTATTTTTCTATAAAAAAATGCTCTAGTGCAGTGGCTCTCAAACGGTCCTCAGGACCCCAAAGAGGTCACGTTTTCCAGGAAATTCAGCAGGTGCACAGGTGTATTCATTACTCACTGACCAGTGGCTCCTGTCCTCTTACCTGAGGGGGGCTGCTGCTGCTTCTGGTCCCTGCACCTGAACAATGAATGACAGGCACCAGGACTTGCGCATGCATGAGTGGCGGTAGCACCGCGCATGCGCATAACACTAGACCAGCTTCTTGGGGCTGCATTGGTAGCAGCCCCGAGAAGCTTTGTAGGCTTCCACTGGGAGCCGCAGTGTACGCAGACCTCCATGTTTTGGTTTTGGTTTTAAATCATCATTGTGTTTTAGTTTTGGCTTTGGGTAAAACCACTTTCAAGTGTTTTGGTTCCGTTTTGGTTTTGATTTTTAAAAATGTATAAAAACAGCTAAAATCTTGTAACTTGGACCTGTTTTGATCCTAAAGTATTATTAACATCAATAACATTAATTTCCAGTAATTTCTAGTCAATGATCACCTCACAACACCTGAAATCATGAGGGATCCAAAAGATGCTAGATCCGGTTTTCAGATCCATTCCGAACTTGATGAGAAGACCCGAGTTGGGACTCAGTCATACTCGGAACCCCAAAGTGATCCAATCTGGGACTTGGTTCGACTCGGAACCCCAAAGTTCAGGTGTGTTCTGTTTTCAGCAAAACCGAACTGCTCATCTCTAGTTTATATGAAGTACATATCTTCCCTTACTTTATTTTCCACAGAATTTATACTAAGAATGTTAATAAAGCTTTCTTTATATTACTCCTGCAATATGTGAATCACTATATTGGGTTAATACCTCATTCTGCTCTCTTCCCCTAGTTTTAAATGACCAGAAAGATATATAGTACCTATGTTTATGGGTTCTACACTTCATCAATGGCCCCTATGATATGTTATTAATTGTAAAATTATAAATTAGTTTAGTTATTAAGTTAACTCTTAATATTAGAGTAATATTAACTGCATATTGTTCTTGTTATTGTAGCTTTACCTCACTACACTACTACTATTGTATGCAGTTTGTAGTAATTAAAGTACATTTCAGAGTTTCCTGCTGCAAGGGTAGTTTGGATACGACATCTATATCGGGATGTTTTTATTGTTTTTCTTAATCAATATTGTTATCCTGAATTATTTCCCCACCATTACTCCTACCATTAAATGCTCTTACCCTGCAATCCAATAAATATTCCTGTTTGGTATATTTCCCCACTGTTAATTGTTGTCACCAACAAATCATGCAGGCGTTGTCCCGAGCCAACCCCTGACAGATGAAGAATACTGTACATTCACTTCCAGGTGTTAGCCACTAGAGAAAGACACACAGATCACCTTTAGTTTATACATTTGGTATAAACATTTTATACAGAAACATAGGGGCCTGTGTATCAAGCTGGTTTTTACATAAAATTATGCAATAACTGCAGTTTCTACATCATTTTATTTATTGTAGCTATGTACTAAAAGCATAATGCAGGAGGTTTCACAGATAGCTTCAGATAGCAGCCTCCATTTTTATCAATAGGGACTATGATTTGATCCCTATGTACTAAACTCCAAAAAGAAACACTTTTTGGAGTTTAGTCCCAGTAGTTTACACCATTTTCAGATGATGTAAGCTACTGTAAACCTATGGAGGCTCCAGGTGCAGTAGAGAGATCTTTCGTTATCTCTCTCTCAGCTCCTGTCCGGCTCTGGAAGCTGACGTTGTGTGCATGTGCTGTGTCAGATTCCACAGGAGAAGTCTTTCACTTCTGTGAAAGACTTCTACAATTTGCCAGGGATATAATTCGCAGAGACAGCAGTTACCGCCAACCGCTGTCCCTTTGAGTTCCCCTTTGTACATAGCGGGGATATTTTCATTAAAAATGAAAATATCCCCTGCTATAGATAATAATTGCAGTAGTCCTGCGGTTATTAGTACATAGACCCCATAATGAGATATTACACAAATAAAAGAAGAGGCAAAACACATTAGTTTAGGGGATCAGTTTGCAGTACCCACCTAAGGTATAAAATAAGAAAGATATTAAATATTATATCCAGATTCCCAATTTGAAATTAAACAAAATGGCAGGAAAAAAGGGAGGAGCTTAAAAATACAGACAGGGCCCCATTTAATAATAATTATTATTTTCAGTGGCATATTTTGTTTAGTATCATAGTGATCTGTCTCACTGGTCCCCTTCCTCAGCAGCATCCTCTGCTCTGTTGCTGGCAGCCTACCACTGCCAGCAATGGCCTGCTGTATCATGCGCATAAGCGACAACCAGTCAGCTCATGCGTAAGACTCTTTCACACAGCGCGGACCCGGCAATGCCTGGAAGGCTTCACTGAAACCGGAAAGGCTGCTGATGGGTCTCCATTGGTAGCAATATGTACCGCATCGCTCTTGCCATATATTAATGGAGTAAGCGGTACAGTTAAGTTTACTGCTGTTTGTTAATTACTAAAAGGAGGACATAACTCCTTTACCAAGTGCTAAAAGGGTTATGTCTCGTTGTTAAATGGGCCCTTAGTGTAATAGATAATATAAAAAGCATGTAAGCAGAATATTTATAATTCATAGACCTTTCCTTTGTTTGAGAAAATGGAAAACAATCTATTTAGAAAGTAATGGCTTATTGTATATCAAGGTTTTCTGCTGTACAAACATATAAAAAATAATAGTAGATAACCACATTTTGCATACAACTTAAATATTTTATTAATAGGAAAAAAGGAAATTGTGGAAAAAGAAAATAATTGTAATGACCATACAATCCATATCTGGCAATTAATTCCTCTGGCTTTTACATATATAGATACATAGCGTCACAGAGGAACAAAATATCGCTTAAACGTTATCATCATACAAAATATTTTGGGTCTGTATTTAACAATGCCTTTACCATTGCATTTTTCCAATATACCATAAAATTGAGTGTACATACAGAATAAATAGTTTTATGGTCTATTGATATTGTGAAAATAGCTTTGTCTTTTTCTGTGGTAACAAATCCCTATTACGTATGTTACATTTGCAGAGTGAATTTATGCCATTAGATTAATAACTTGCTTTATACCATTTCAATAAGAGAGAAGATCACAAGTATCAGGAAAGGCTAACACAGTTTAAAACATACTGTAGTTATGTTTTTGCTTTCAGTTAACATTTTATAAATGACTATTTCTATTTGCAGTGAGATTTCATAGTTTTATAGACTGACATCTCTACATCATCATCCGTAGATCTCTAACATTTGCTGTGATGAGATACTGTTGAAGACAAACATGAGTTAAGCACATTATTATATAAAAAGGAAAAAAGTGCCTAATTTGCCATGTTAATAATTATAACTCTGTTTCTAGGAACAGTCAGATCCAGATGTTCAGATTTTATCCCCTAACTTGTTGTTGCTGACACAATAGTCATCAGACTGCTGCCTATCCATTCCCTATGAACATCATGGAATCACAAAATTGTGCTACAGTATTACTGTGTGTATGCGACAGATGTTTATTTCACTAAGATCAGAAAATCATTAATACATATATGCTACAGATAAATTACACTTTGTGGTTCTGGATAGTGTATAGCTATTAATCCATAACAGGTTACACATTAGCAAAACTAACAAAATACATTCTGTGACTTACATTCGTTATGTTCTGTGCTGTGATGAGCTGGAAGACTGTATTGAGATGAGAATATTACATAATTACTAACACTGCAGAAGCAACTAACTATTACTACTGATATTACTATTACAATTATTATTATAATAATGTATTTATTAAACACTAACATTTGTAGATTGGTATTAAAGATATGTATTAAATTATCAAAGATGTGTTTGGGTTCAAAGCACCTTTTTGTTAAAATGTATCCCCACTAGCATGTCTGCATGTCATGATATAATCAGATCATCAGAACATCCACAGCAGCACAGAATACTACAAGTGATGAATGTGGTGATATTGTTGGACCCTTATGTATTTGAGTTAGAGATGACAGGGCTGCTATGTGACTGAGAGTGAGGATGTGTAGACAGGACGACACAGATTGAGAATTAGATAGTGGTGCTTGCAGGGTTATCTAAGCAAAGAGAATAGTCCAGTGATACAGTCTTTTGTACAAGAATGCATGCACATAACTCATTATTACATTCTGCTTTAGAAGTATTTTAGCTCAATTATTATTTTTCTGAGTACACTAATTAACTATTTATTATCCATATATCTTATACGTACATGTCTGCTGTTGGAAAAACACAAGAAACTTTGTCTTACATACTGGATGTCGTGTCCATCTAGCAGATTTTTGTAAGTAGTAATCTCCATCTCCAGGTGGGTCTTCTGGTTCATGAGGATCTTGTACTCATGGTTCTGACGTTCTAGATCAGATCGGATCTGTGCCAGCTGAGACTCCATATTATCAATTAATGCTTGTAATTGGGCAAGCTGGGAGCCAAAAGTGGCTTTTGTCTCGGCCAATGTGCATCCCAGGGCTGATTTCTATAATAAAACAAGTCCAATTACAGATTAGACACACTTCCCCACATCTATGTTGGTGCTATTTTTTCTGTAAATTCTTTTGACATTTTTAGATCTGTAGCCCAAAAAATGCACTTATAGTAAATTACATTTCTATTATTATTCATGTAATTTCTGACACATACCATGCTGAGATGACTTTGTAACTCAATCTCTAAGGTCTGTATGGAACGTCTCAGGTCAGTCAGTTCATTACTAACTGACTGGAGTTGTTCAGCACCAGAAGATTCCTCATGATCCAGTTCTGCACTCTACAAAGAGAAGGTCAACAGAAAACCTTAACAGTTTACTTTAGAATTACAGTAGTGTTAAAAATAAAATAAATTAACCACAGGATCCTCTGAGGCATATAGTTCCTTAATAATTCATAATAAAGATAACACTCCTTGCAGACTAACCTGACAGAATACATGAATGATGGTAGAGTAATGCTCGGATCACCCCCCAAAAGTTAGTACAATAACTAAAAAGTGATGAGTAAGTAAGGACACTGATGGTGTCTTGCCACTCCTTCCCACTCTCAGTGGATGAAGGAAGTCACACAAATGCACAAATACACCAATTACAATCTAGCAAATATGGGAGAGGGACATCAAAGCAGTACTGAGTCATCAGTAGTACAGTATGTCTGCCTGCTTATGGGACAGCTATAGCTAGGCAGTACTGAATTATTAGTATTATGTCTGTTTGTCCTTCTGGATGCAGGAGTCCACAAATTGAGGGATAGTGTGCTTCCCTTTAATAATAGCGCTCTGTACTCATGGAAGACATACTAGTGGTACTCAGGAGGCTGGTGATACTCACCAACTGGCAAATGTGGTCAAGTTACTTTCATTCTCTATGAACCTAGTGAGAGCTGCTACAGTACTAAGGATAAAGACTGCTCTTACAGGGTCTAGCCATACACTGAAAATGTAATGTGTGGGTACAAAATTTTTATATCATTAGCAAAATACATTGGTCAATGCTGGTTTTATATAAAGAAACTGATTTAAATCCTTTAATGCATATAATTCAAGAGATTGTGGGACTGATTCAGAGATGGATCTAATATGTTGCAGTTTTAATTGCTCCATATCCAGTATAGTCAACTTGAGCAACTGTGGATAATGCAGAATTGTACGTATCTCTACTTGCGACTTAGGCCCGTATTCAATTACAGGCGAAAAGCCACCCGATGCACGGTTTTTGCCACTTTCCGAAGTGGCAAAAACTCAATTCCAGGATGTTTTTTGCCTGTGCGAAAACTCCATATGCTAAAACAGGCAAAAAAGTTTCTGCAACAAAAGGCAGGAGAAAAGAACCCTTTGGACCTCCCCCTCCCCAACTATTAAAAAAAAAAACATAAAAAATAAATCAACCCCTAAAAAAGTCATGTCAATTTGAGGGCAAAAAAGTAAAAGGTGATGGAAAATGTGTCTGAAGTTTTTTTATTTTGGGGGGGGGAGGGGCTGTATGGATGGGACAGGTGTTTTTAGTATTGCAGGGGCTGCAGCAGGTGTTTTTTATAAAGTTTTTTAAAATGCACTTTAATAACTCCAATTTAAACTAGTACCCATTTAAATGTAACCCCAATTTAACTACAGCAATTATTTTTCACCAAAGAAATTTCTTTATATCATTTTTTCACAATAATGCAAAAGTGCATATAACAGCTATTTGACCCAATTTAGGAACCCAAAATACTTTTATTACAGCTATTAAAACACTTCTAAATTGATTACCATGGTCACTTACGCTTTTTTTGGGGTACAGACTGATTACCCCAAAAAAAGCTGTCCTTTTCACAAGTTTTTCAATTCGCGGCATTCGCACGTCCGCGTTTTTGCCTGCTTTGTAATTTAATAGGGCGAAAAGCGGGAGCACGCATCGTGAAAGTACATGATAACTTCAAAACAGGCAAAAGCATTGCATTTTTTGACGATCTCGTCTTTTTGCCGCTAATTGAATACAGGCCTTAGTGGATAATACTGGATGGCAAGTGTGCATGTGCACATAGAATAAATGTTCTGAGATCTTATCTCGGGTTTGTAGGTGGGATTATGAACTATTCAGAGGTGAGAATACGATTTCAGATGTATTTCTGGGCAGATGAAAATGTGCACTAATAGTGATGATGACAACTTTCACAAGCGTATGTAAAGGGGAGGTGTGGCTGCAAAGGTGCGGCCAATTCTAAACATTGGTGAAGATCCTCATTTATTCACAATTAAGTAATGTAGTCGCATCCAAGAATCAGGCCTTATGTCTCCTGAGAAGGAGCAGAGCATTAGAAAAAGAGGGAGCATTGTATAAAAAATAGCATAATATAATCAAGCTGCCCTAAACCACCATTAAAAGACAATATGGAGAAGTTTTTTTTTACATATTACATATCACCTATAGGTTAGTTCCACATTTAAAACATGTTACACAAGCTTACTTATTCATATTATTATTAAAGTCTATAATGCTGCAAAATATATGGGATCCAAAAACAATCTATAAAAGTTTTCAGTGATCATAATCTTTTCTTATGTATTAATAATTCTAGGTGTAATAAAATAAAAGTAAAATGCATGTATTACCCTTGCAAGAAATATGCTCTCAACCTCCTTAAGGTTCCGCCCCAACAGGTTCTCATATTGCTCTCTGACCTCAGACAAGATCTTGGTGAGATCCATAGAAGGAGCAGTGTCAACTTCCACATTGACTCTGGCACCAAGTTGAGTTCGCAGAGCGTTCACCTCCTTCAGGAATATGAAAGCAATAGTTTTTATTTTACATATGATTGCAAGCATTTAGTTCTGTTTTTGTAATCTCCTACTAAAGCCATTATATTTTTTTTTATTTTACCTCTTCATGGCTTTTCTTTAGTTGCAGAAGCTCCTCTTGCAAGCACTGAATTTGTATCTCCAAATCCTTTCTTTGCATGTTAAGCTCTTCCAGGGCTCTTCGAAGAACCCCAATATCAGCCTCAACATTATTTTTCAAATTGAGCTCTATCTCATATCTATAAAGAGAAATGATTAAGACCCAGACTATCTAGGAAACAGTGGGCATGTTAATTTCACAATCGATAGCATCAACAAATTACTTCAAAGTTGTAAATATTATATAGCTTCTTAAAAAGACAAATAACAAAATAAGGGGTATATTTACTAAGCTTTGGATGGAGATAAATTGAACAGATATAAAGTACCAGCCAATTAGCTCATAACTGCCATGTCACAGGCTGTGTTTGAAAATGACAGTTAGGAGCTTGTTGACTGGTACTTTATCTCCATCCAATGCTTAGTAAATAGACCCGTACATTTTTATTGTTGCTGTTCTTCTTAGAAATACACTTACTTGTTTCTCAAATCATCTGCAGCCAGCTGGGCATTGTCTATTTGCAGGATAATATGTGCATTGTCTACAGTGGCTGTAAAGATCTGAGAATAAAAAATAGAGTTATGTGTAAGCCACTTATAGAAAATGTTATAGTATACAACTCATCTACATGTTTTATTCAGGTATATCTGAATATACCTGGTTTTGAAGCTCCTGGATAGTCCTGAAATATTGGCTAGAGTCAGGCAACGTGCTTGGGGCATTATTCGCATACCACTCGCAGATCTTGCTTTCCAGCTGGGCATTCTCCTGTTCCAGAGAATGGACCTTCTCCAGGTAGGATGACAGTCGCTGGTTAAGGTGTTGCATGGTTTCTTTCTCATTGATACTGAGCAGACCAGTATTCTTCCAGTCACGGTGGCCTCCAAAGATTGTTTTGTGATTGCCATGACTGTGGATACCATTTACATTCCCAAATCTATGTCCATGGCCAGAAGAAGAGTGTGTGGGAAAGGAGACTTGTGTGCTCCTACCATGGACACTTGAAGCTTTGCAGTGACCACCATGAAGTGAAATAGAGGAATTCTTTTGGTGGACTTTATGGAGTCCTCCGTGATGAATTGAAGAGATGTGGTTGGACAATTTAGGGTAATGACCACCAGTATAAGATCTATCCATAACAGATCTAGAGGATGAGTGGCTAATACCGTGGCTCATGGTTCTTTACCTACTTTGTTCTGGAAGCTGGAATTTGCTTCTCGTATCAAGTGAAGAGTATGAATTTCCATCTCTCTAGGTATCTTTTATAGTAAGCATTGTAAGTAAAGTTATGTCAGTTTATAGGCATTTAATATGCATCACATTCTATAATATTCCTTTAAACCTATAACTCAAAGTACACCTCACCAACAAAACTGAATTAATGGATTAGTGAATCAACTAACTGCATCATTAAAGCATATTTCAAACATCAGAAGGAAACATTCACAACTCTTTGTCAATCTTAATTTTCTTTCTAAATCAAAGTCCATCATAAGCTACTGCACAATTGCAACACCTGTGGATTGCCATGACCCACAATGTCAAATAAAACTACAGTTTCATCTTACAATACCTTATTAACAGCATTACAGGGCAACAATGAGGGATACAGGAGTACAGTTAAATAGAATAATGCACTCTCCTGTTTGTACAGTAACTTGGTTTATTGAACAACACATTCAAAAGTAATGCCTATACTTGCTTGACAGCTGGTGACCTCTCATCTTTAAAAAAAAAAACAGATAGGGGGATGTCCCCCAGATGTCCCCCAACACACTAAATTGTACCTGCAACAATACTTGAAAAGTATATGGTAATAGAAATTCAGAGATATTTGTTGCATGCATTTGCAAATACATGGTAAGCTACCAGGCCAACTTCATAGCTTCTTTGATACTGGTGGTCCCTACACTGCATGATAACAGTAGCAACTATGGGCCATGTAATTGTCTATTGTAAGGCCTCATGGTAAAGGCTCATACAGAAATACATCCAAATGGAGAGCCAGCTTACCTGGGAGTGGAAAAAGATGTAAAGCCGAAACACATTGGAGGACACAGGAGACCACACACACACTGCTCTCTGAAGGCTAGAGAAACCTGCCATTGAACAGCACTTTGGACATACGCACAGTGACACGCCGCTACCCGGAAGTACGCGGCAGAAGCAAACACCGACAGAGGCTAGAACTGTGAGACAGGGAGCCGGCAAGGGGAAGGAGCAGCGACCATACAGGACAAGGGTAATAAGTCTCTAAAAGGAGAGAGGGGGATATGGCTATCGACTCCAATTGGCATCTACACTGTCACACCCCCTCCCCGGACAGTGACGATCCACTCCAGTGTGTATCGCAGGTGAGCCCCTGTTCATCAGGCAGCTTGCAGGCTTTGGCACCTGGAAGGAATCAGTCCAGTCATAGAGCAATCCCCACCAGTCAGGACCACTGCTGTACTCCATTCCCCGGGAATATCTCTCCCGGGCATCTAAAGTATACAGTAGTAAATCAGACTAGCGGGACACTGCAGGTCCATAGAGACAGACAGTTCTTTGGAACTTTATTTACTTAGCATGACAAGTTGCATCAGGTTTCAATAAGCCAAAGTTTATTTGACTTACCCATAAGGGAAAACATTTGGTTTCTTTGTAAGACATTGACAATTACTAGCTCTAGGAGCATCCCCATGCACCATATATGAGGTTCTCTACCGACTAGAGAGTAGTTGTTAGACTACCCCGGTACAACCCCCCTTCCCTTTTATATGGTGATTTGCTGTAATTGTATGATTCATTTCTGTGTATTTTACTCAATAATCAATGAAGACACCACTGTATTGAATTTAGAAGTAAAGATTTTTATTCATGACATTTTCTGTATGAACATTGAGATCTGAACTATTTTGTGATTTGACTGATTCTAATCATTTGCATTAATACTGTTGGGACCATTATTGATCTGTATAGACTAAGATTGTAGACACACTCTGTGGTGTAGCACTTTGGCACAACAAATCTTTACCATTATTATTTAAGGAGATAATAGGACATCTCTGTTACCTAAGCAGCTCCCAAACAAAAACGCATCTGAGCGCAGGATCAGAATACTCTTCTTTCACATAATCCTTTTGACAAATAAACACTTTTATTACATATTTTCTATGTGCACCATTCTACTGCATAAATCACAGTTGCATTACACAATACAGTGGTCTCCAGAGATAATTCTGTCTCTCACTCTGTCTCTCATTCTTCAGCCTTAGTACTGTTTCCCGGGGCCAGATAAGGATTTATGCACGCCTCCAGTTAACGAATTCTTGGGGTACCTATGTTCTATATTTTGTATTGTGTTTTCCCCCCTCCATCCCAATCTGAATGTCCTGTGTTGCTCCCCCATCTCTATGTTTTGCATTGTTCTCCCTCACACCCTTTCTCTAAGTCTTTAGAGCTCCCCCTACCACAGTGGTTAACTTACCTCAGTATCCTGTACTCCTTGTGGCAACATCATTGAATCACATCCACTTCACTGCTGGGAATATGGGAATAGGTACCACCAGCTACTTAGCAAGTGAGGACTCAAGATCCAGGAACCTCTTCAGGCAACTCCCTAGTTTTGGCATTTAGTTGCCCTCCATGTGTGTGGTCATTTGGGCAGCCACCCGGTAATTTGGCACTGATGGTCCTTCTACTTTCTTTAATCTCACCTCTCTTCCCCTTTAGCTACTCTGTATTTTGACCTACTCAGTATTCACAGTTGAACAGACATTATACACACTTCTATCTGAATGCGTCTTTCAGCTCCACTAAAATTAAGAAAAACAATTCCAAAGTCACAGAGCAAAACTCAATTGGGGATCTGTTAAAGGTTCTTTTTTACCAATCTCTGATGTTTTAGTGATGTATATAGAGATTTGTAATTAGCATCTACTAAAAGCAAATCATTATGTAAATATCTAGCTTTTTAAACCTCCAAATAAATGTTGCAGAGGAAGGGAGAGTGTTTTAGTCTTAGTCTTATGGTTAGTGTTAAGCTGCAGTTAGAGTTATGGTTAGAATCGGCTGAAAAAGCTATGTCAGTATGCCAACTGCTGACATGTACAATGTTGACATTCTGGCAATTTTGACATTATGTTAATGTTGACATTCTGAATATCGATATTTTGCACCACACCCTAATGGGTCACTATAATGATGATTCTCATAAGCAAAGTAAAGTGGCCAATATCATAAGTTTGCAGTCACCATCATGGGTCCTCTTATTTCTCCAAGTTCTATGCTGACATCATGAGAAATGATTGTTCTCAGCAAATCCCATATTATACATGGCAATATCAGTGCCGTAGCTAGAGGTGTGAATGGTGCCACCATCCAGGGCACAGGGCCTACAGGGTGGAACAATCACTGCCCATTGGCACCTGCATATGGCTTGCAATCTGTATTGTTTTTGCAGAGCATTCTGGGGCATACTTAGGATGCACAGTGTGCAGAGGAGTTGAAAGGTGGCCAAAAGTGACTGGGATTATACACTGAAGTGCCAAAAGTCATGGGATAGGTGCCTAGTATCATGTAGGACCCCCTCTTGCCCAGCAAAGTGCAACAGACCGACATGATATTGGTTCCACAAGTGGGCAGAAGACCTCTGGAGAGACGTTGACCCATGCCATCTGGATAGCTTCCCACAGCTCCCTGATAATTGTAGGTACAGGAACTTGTGTGCAAATGGCCCTCTCCACCACATTGTTTAAATGCTCAATTGGGTTCATGTTGGGTGAACGTGGTCACCACGCCATTCATCTGAACTTTCCAGAATGTTCCTTTACCCAATTCTGGACAACTTGAAGCCGATGACATAGTGCAGGAATATTCCATCATAGTGAGGGTACATGAAGTTCATAAAGGGCTGCAAATGGTCATCAAGCAATGCAATGTAGTGGTTACCGGTCAATGATGTCTTCAGACATACCAACTGACCCAACCCATACCATGTGAACACATCCTACACCATTAAGGAATCACCACCAGCCTACAAAGTGAATTGTTGACAACTGGGGTCCATGGCCTCATGGGCTCTGTGCTACATAGGATCCCCACCATCAGCCCGAAAAAAAATTGGAACCATGACTCATCAGACCACGCCACATGTTGCCAACCTCCAGGGTCCAAATAACAATTTCGCAAGCCCAGGGGAGGCGCTGTGTCCAGTGTTGTAGTGTTAACAGGGGTACTCTGGTGGGTCTTCTGCTCCGAAAGCCCATGGATGCTAAAGAACGCTACACTGACCTGCTGAATATGTGTATTGTACCTCCTGAATTGAATGTGGATGTGATTTGAGCAAGTCTGCTACCACACCTGTGGTTGGCCACTGCGCTGTCCACAGGGGGTGGTAATGCCTTTAATAAGCTATTCCCGGTACACACGTGATACCGTAGATTGAGGAATGTTGACTATCCGCACAACTTCGGAAATGGAATGTGCTATCTGCTGGACACCCACTATCATGCCCCGTTCGAACTCTGATAATTCACGTTACCTTGGCATGAACAGCCTGGCATTTGTTCAAACTGACTCACGATATGTCAAGTGTTGTATGTTATTTAAAAACTAGGTGGAGGTAACTGAGCCTGTGGAAAGATGACAGCCTGGAGGTAATGGTAGGACTACAGGTCACTTATGTGTTCTCATGTATGTAACTGTGTTACAGTATACTATTATATTACATTGTCACACTGAGGTGTCCATCTACAGATGTAAAGGGCAGTGGTCACAATGTCCCACAGATATATAACATGTGGTTATGATTCAGGAGAATGGTACTCTGTTTGACTGTGTCACTTTTACATTGCTATTATTTCTAATGCCTGTAATGTTGCCTTGTCTTGTTGTAATGTGCAAGTTCGCCTACCCAGGGCATCAGTGATTTGTCAGCATCCAATAAGAAGTATGAGGTGATATTACATAGCGACCTTCCCATCTGTTGTAAATTGACTTCAAGAGCTCAGCTCACTTTGACAGCAGTGGTGGCGAGTTGTGGCCAGAGTACCAGGGGCATTACTATGAAGTGGGCAGTGAGGAAACGCTAATGTGGGTTGGGTTTTATGCCACAAAGTGGGACGAGATACATAGTGGCTGATTCTGAGTGGGATGCAGATGTGGCTGTGTCTTTTGCCACAGCAAGTCCAATTCTGCACTGTATATCTGAGCGCTAACAATCAGGACACATGAGTGGCGCAACTCATGTGCATGCACAGACTTAGACCATCGGCCAAATGCGTGCGGCATTGAGACTACATCCTACTCAAAATCAGGCCCATAATGTGGGGTGCGACACAGAGCAGGGGCAGACGCTATAATGTGGGATGTATTGGCGTGGGTTGTCTATGATTGGCTTAGCTTAGGATACATTAATCAGGCCCTGCCAGTACGTGTCCTCACTTTGTGTATATCTAGACAAATGAAAATGGCTTTGATCAAAATATTTAAGCTTGCAGACTACATCACAAGTTCTCACATTTCTGCAGGACATACAGTACAGTACACTAACATCATGCTTAGCACAACAATGATGTTCAGTTAAAATCTGTTGTAGTCACCACCATCTTGGAGACTGATGCTGTATGCAACAAGATTCAAAAGCCATTACATGGACCTAATAGACAGCAGCCAAGACAACATTAAGCTATTTTTTTCTTTTTTATATAGACCCAGGAAATAACTAAGCGTGTTCTTACTTAATATTTTGTTAAATTGTGATTTTTGGTGGACTATATAAAGTTAGCAACCTATGGGTACTGAATTTTTGATAGTAAAGATGGGCACAGCAGGTCCCCCCTTTGGTACTGTAAATACCCCAATTCTCACAAAGGTAGCAATCATCCAAAACTACCCATTTTTGGAGCTTAATAAATAGTCCCCTATATAACTTTACCTCTGGGGTTTATTTACTAAAAATAGTTTTTGATCGATTTGCTGTTTTTTGGAGATTCTGGTGCAATTTTGCCAATCTGGGATTTACTAAAGGCAAAGCTGCACCTAAATCACACCTCAAACACTACTAAACACAACAATCCACCATCGGACCAAACCTCAAACCCTTAAAATTTACACACATACAAATCAAGGATTTACTTAAAAATGTGTTTGTCAAATCATATCTCAACAGACCGATGATCCTGGCGCTTATCAAAAATATAATTAAATTGAATAGATGCAAAGATAATCCCATTAATATAGAGCAGCAGGCCTTAAACACTGGGATTTGTGAATACCCATAAGCAAAACACTACTGAATAAATCTCAGACTGCGCTAATAATACTCTCATTGTGAGACAGCAGAATTCACATACATACAGTATAAAGATCAGTCATGGCTCCAAAGATTATGAACAATATATATAAAAATCTTTATTCTATAGATGATTTATATATCAGATTTATTAAAGATAATAATCTCACAATTAATATTAAAATTCATCTTTAAATTGAAACAATGTTACCCTATTATACATTAATATCTGTATTTGAAAAATCACTTGTATGCTTAGCATCTTGAAATAACATGGACAGTTTAAATCAAATGAATCGTTGAGTTGACACCCAATACTGACTAACACTCCAATTGGAGTTCTAAATTGGTGTCCAAAAAAAAGTCACGTACAGATCATCTGGCCAGATAAGTAAACCGCTGTGTATGGATTGTACCTGTCCGTAGCTATATGTAGCTGTACAGCGCAAAAATGGCTTGATGAAATCGGCTTCCTAGGGGAAGTAAGCGGCTGCCAGAACTGGACTATCCGTAGCCGAGTGGAGCTATAGGCGCTGCGGTGTCTTGTTAATGTCGGCTTCCCAGGTGAAGTGAGCTGCTGCCGGAACAGGGCTGACGTTACATCAGTAATCACTTGGTCTCCCTTTGATGTCCGCTGGCCTGCTATGAACACTGGGCTACAGCCTGTAGATATCCACCTCTGTATAGTGCTTGTAGTATTTGGGGATGATAAATCAAAAGTGAACTGTTCATATGCAAATGGTGCCATGCAGATTGGGGGAGTCCTCTGACGCATTCCACCCCTTTAAATTGGGGCTTTCTCAAATAACAAAATCAGTAGACAACCAAATCAGTAGCATGTTTGGATGTGGAAAGTTCCTATATTCATCTTGCATTAATCATGATACTTATAAAAAGAGCCAAATGCAGCTGTATAGATGTCTATGGTTTAAACATTGCAGACTGGTTATTTTGCTGTATTTGGGCAAAGCTTTCTCTATTTTGGATTCCACCATCTGAATGAAAGGAGCAATAAGAATAATTGTGAAAACGTTTTAGGATTACAGTCGTATTGGTCTTTTTACGCTTGAACTCGCAAATCCAAAAATTTGTCTGAAACTGACTCAATTATGAATTTAATTGGTTTCAGGAGAATCGCTGGATTTGCGAGTTGAGAATCGCTGGATTTGCGAGTTCAAGCTAATAAAGACCAATACCATTCAAATAACACGCTCCACAATTCCCAGTAGCTCATCACTGAAACAAAGACAATTCATAGTAAATTTGAGATTTGAAATGCAAAACGTTCTGGCGATGTCAAGTGATTCAGAATCAACAGCAAATTTGATTCTTAATAAATTGACCCCTCTGTTCTCCAATGACTTTCTTAATGACCGTATAAAATCTGTTTCCCACTATTAAAATGTACTCCAGCTAATAATTATAAAATGGTAATTAATTGATTTCATCAAACAGCATATACCATTTTTACTTATTTTTATTAGTATTTTAAGCAGCTGAGTAGTGGAGTGCTACTAACCAATCATAGCATGTCTTTCTTAAATATCACTCCTAAAATCTCTTCATCTGTAATCTCCCAAAGTGTATCCCATGCCATGTGTAAGTGGCAGACTTGTTACCAGGGCTTATGTGCAGTATTTTACAATTATCCACATTAAGCTTTATCTGACATTTCACTGCTCAATTATTCAGTTTGCCTGAGTCATTCCCTAGTGGGTCACTGTCCTGTATAAATACCCTGTACATTATTAAATTCCATGAGTCATTATTGCTTAGTAAAAAAAAAATGAAAAACAAACTCCACAATGAATAGCGCAATTAATGGTCATCATGTATTTGAACAAGCATCTTGATGAATATTCTAACACACCCTTGTCAATTGACTTCTCAGAGTGATGTTAGGACTATGAGTCATTGTCAATAGCAAAACTTGGACATTACCAAATGTTATATTACTTGGGATAGGCCTTTGCAATAAATATTAATTAAAGCTAAATAGATACACTACAGTAATGTCTCACAAAAATCTCACTTGGGTTTCAATGGATTTATTGCTCAAGCTTATGTGTTAAAGTAAACAAACTTTTTCATTGTAGTGTGTTATATACCATTGAATTTATGAGTATTACACAAACGCATATTTAACTGGACTTGTGATTATTATTTTGAGATCAAGTTGTCACTGCCCAGGTAATTTACCTTTGTTTCTTCTCCTATAATAAATGCATTACCAGATAGAACAGATGTATAGGTAACCAACCTGATGGCTTTCCTGCTTGTGTGAAACTAACGTATCAGTATACTTGTGAGACATTTCATGCATAATTGTTATTGATATTTTTACCACATAGTATTTTCTGCACTTATTCCTAAGAGGAAAAATACAAAGCAATCAGCCATAGAACAAGGCTAATAACAAATGTGTTTAATAAAAAACACACTTCTAATGATGTGTGCTTTTAACAGAAGGTTACCTGAAGCCCATTTGCAATGAGCAAGCACAAATTATTGTAGAAGCAGATAAATCACAAATCATAGAGAAATGGAAAAGATATAATAGTTTGATTCATCAAGACTCTATTATGATGAAGCAAACTAGCCATCGGAAAATGTAATGAAGATAATGATATATGACATAGTGTTTTCTCAGACACTAAACTTAGAAAAATGTATAAATATTGATACTAATATAATTTAATTGCATCAGAAACTGTATAAATGTATGGTACCCATAGCAGGAACGTATTTCACTGACTTATCGATAAAGTTGTAAATATATTAGATGTCAGACACAACAATAGTTAGGGACAGAGGGGGAGATGTACTAAGCCTTGGAGAAAGTGGAGAGAGATAAAGTACCAACCAATCAGCTCCTAACTGTCACTTTACAGATTGTGGCCCACATTTATTAACGAGTTTTATCACCAAAACGAGTGATACATTTCACTGTGTATGATAAATGGTGCTCCAGCCATCAGCTCTCAACTGTTAACTATTAGAAAAATGACATTTGGGAGCTGCTTGGCTGAAGCACCATTTATCATACACAGTGAAATTTATCACTCGTTTTGGTGATAAAACTCATTAATAAATGAGGCCCTGTGTTTGAAAAATTACAGTTAGGATCTGATTGGTTTGTACTTTATCTCTCACCAAGGCTTAGTACATAGGGGTGTATTCACTAAGTCTTGGAGAGAGATAAAGTGGGCGGAGATAAAGAACCACCCAATCAGCTACTTACTGCCACTTCACAGGCTGTGTTTGAAAAATAACAGTTAGGAGATGATTGGTTGGCACTTTATCTCTCTCCACTTTATCTCCAAGGCTTAGTGAAAAGACCCTATAGACCCGAAGTCCTTAGAGATACTCTTCAAAACCTTGAGCTTGTTTGTTTCTACCATTTGAGGTTCTAGTATTGCAGTGCTGCTAATGCAATATTACACAGGTAACTTCTGTGCTTCTTAAAAGGGGTTGACAATTCTATACAGCAAATTAGGCAACTTTGAGAGGAATGTGAAATGAGTAGTGTCAGTGGTATTGACATACACCTTTCACTTCAGTCAAACCTACATTTTAATCCTATACAGTATGTTAATATTTAATTACAATTGGTTATTTAACTCTGCATTGCCTCTTAATTCCTATAGGACAGGTCAGTTCTTCAAATCCGTGAATTCCCACAGATTTACTCCACAGGTCGGGAGGGGGGTTCCCTCTCCTGAGTTCTGAAAGATTACTCTTTGTGAGTCATGAGGCTTCCACCACCCTGGTCTTCTTATAGGACAAGCATGTACTGTAAGAGCCACCAGCTAATCTTGGTCTATAATATCTTTTTTTACACTCATTAACAGGGCCGGACTGGCCATCTGGCAATTCTGGCAAATGCCAGAAGGGCCAATGCCAAGACGGGCCGGTCCAACTGCATTGCGGAGATGCCTGTCTGAGCTCATCTCCCTAATAAGGAACACCACTTGTGCTAAAATCACTCCCAAAATGGCCACCGCCACATAGTGAAAAATGCAATGTAATGTACAGAGGGAGAGGTGGGCACAAGTGTTTCTAAAGCAGCACATGCTCTGCAAGCTATTGGTTCCCTGGGAGCTGCACAACACAGGTGCACACCCCCCGCAAACACAAGAGCGCCCCTCCCTGCGAGTGCCCCGTTCCCCCATGGGTGCCCCCCCCTCGATCACAACAGCCCCCCCCATGGATACCTTCCCCCCACCCCCCCTCCTGCGATCACAGGAGCACCCCCTGCCCAATGATCACAGCAGCACAGACCTGCAGGTAAGTGTTATTGGAACCCCTTTGCATATGAATCAATATGTGTGGGCACCCTGTTTTTTTAGTTAGTTGAAATACACAATCATTAATATATTTATACATAAGCTTCTATTTAAAATCATGTAATGCTAAAAATTAATGTTTAGATGGCACTATACTATTTAATATAGGCATTCTGATGGTATTATAATATTTAAATGCTTTGGTTTTTAATGTTCATATGGCAATACAGGTTGAGTCTCCTATATCCAAATATTCCGAAATACGGAATATTCCAAAATACGGAATATTTTTGGCATGCCTAAGATAGTTAAAACTTTGATTTTTGATGGGTCAATGTACAGAAACTTTTTTTAAGGCACAAAATTATTAAAAATAAAGTATAACATGAGTATAAGGTGTATATGACACATAAATGAATTTCATGTATGTACACAAACTTTGTTTGAGCAACAAAATTATTGAAAATATTGTAGAAAATTACCTGCAGGCTGTATGATATAAATCATAAATGCATTCTGTGTTTAGATTTGGGCCCTATACCTAAGACATTTCAATATGGTATGCAATTATTCCAAAATACGGAATATTCAGATATCCAAAATACCCCTGGTCCCAAGCATTTAGGATATGGGAGACTCAACCTGTATATTCATCATGTGTACAATAAAATAAATACCTCCAATTAGGCCCGGTGACAGGGGGGTACATGGGGTACTCACGTGCCGGGCCCCAAGGTCCTGAGGAGCCCTGAAATAAAGAGGGCTCAGGGGCACAAACGCCATCTGCCTTGGATCCGCGGCTAATAGTTAACAATAAATTGACTGCCCCCCACCCTCTCTTGGTGGCTGCTCGTGTATTCTATGAAAGCCGGTGGCCTCATCACCTGGTATAAACAGATTGCACTGCAGTGTGGTGCTGACTTATATCGTGTCGTGACAAAATAACATCACTCCGCATGACGCTGCATGGCTGCGCCGCTCCATCCCTCTCCCTGGACTGCCGCTGTCCATCCACCGAGGAGCAGCAGCGAGGGAGGAAACCAAACTAACCACCGCTGGGCACACACGCAGAGGGCACACTAGTTCAAGTTGTGATGTGCCTGCAGCGCTGCACCTCCGCTATCCCAGAGGCTGTTTGTGCGGATGTGTTACAACCAACACAGGGTATTTCTTACTTTATTTTAAGATTGATATTGGTTATTTACATGAGAGTGAGTGCACCTTTGCCACATTTTACATATAGCTCCAGCCTCCAGCTCTATATGTGCAGAAGTATAGGGTTTATATAATTTATATATATATATATATATTAGGGATGAGCGGGTTCGGTTCCCTGAGAACCGAACCCACCCGAACTTCGGGGATCCGGGGCGATCCGAGCCCAAGCTCGGATCTCCCTGTCTGCCCCGGATCCCTCTCCCGAGGCAAAACCTCGAGATCTGCTGTCGGATCTCGAGGTTTTGCCTCGAGCGGCCATTTAAAAAAAAATGCCTTTGCCTTTAATGGGCAAAGTGCTGATTGGCTGACAGAGCCGTCTGTCACGGCTCTCAGCCAATCAGCATTATGGTGCTCATTTGCATGTAGCACGGACTCGTGAGATCCGTGCTACATGCATCTGTGTGATTGACAGTGACACAGAGCACAGATGGGTCAGTGAGACCCGTCTGTGCTGCTGTGTATTTCAATGACACAGATGCACGCACGGACCAGGAGATCCGTGCTACTTGCATCTGTGTCATTGACACAGAGCACTAACGGGTCCGTGAGACCCGTCTGTGCTGCTGTGGTAAATAAAAAAAAAAAAACCTGTGTAAAAAGAGAAAAAAATGGCGTCCTCCCCCCCAAAAAAAGAGCAACCAGCCCCGGGCATTAGTGACCCAGTGCTGGGTGTGCTTAAATACAGGGGACAAACGACATAGGGGTCCCCTGTACTTAAACACAACCAGCACCGGGCTAGTCAGAACCAGAGCTGGTTGCCAAAATACGGGGGACAAACGACGTAGGGGTCCCCCGTATTCTGCGCAACCAGCTCTGGGCTCTGATCCGGTCCTGGTTCTGGAAATACAGGGGAAAAAAATGAGTAGGGTTCCCCTGTATGTTCCAGAACCAGCACTGGACTTTTTCTAGCGGGGGGCTGATGCCACAGCCAGGGGAGCCCTTTCACCGGGCCCCCCAGCCGCAGCATCAGCCCTGACCGCTAGTCAGCCCAGGCCGGGGATCCCTGGAGAGCTGGGGACCCCCCCAATAAAGGGGTCACCCTCTCCAGGGCACCCCAGGCCCAGGCTGATAGCCCGGGGCTATCCCCGCCACCCCTGGTGGCGGTGGGTGGCGGGTTGATTGTGTGGTGTGGTGTAAATAAAGAATATCAAACATTGTCTTTACAAGTAGAACTGCAAGTCCCAGCAAGCCTGCCCCGCATGCTGGTACTTGGAGAACCACAAGTACCAGCATGCAGGGCATTAAGGGCCCACTAGTACCTGTAGTTCACCTGTAAAAAAATGTTTAAAAAAAACACAGGACACACACACCGTGACAGTATAAGTTTATTAAACATACATACACACACACACACATGTACACATACTCACCTATGTAACCTGTAGCATCGGTCCACTTGTCCGGTAAAGTATCCCTAGGGGACCTGTGAAAAAAAACATACTCACCATCTCCTATGCGAGGTTCTGTCCTCTTCGTTCCAAAGTAGGCATCCCCGGACTTGGCAAAAAAAAAAAACGAAAACGCGATCCACGAACTTAGTACCGTTCTATAGAACGGTACTTCCCGAATGAGAGCTTAGCGGCGGGGTATCACCATGGAAACCCCGCTGCTAAGCGTTCATTGGCTGAGAGAGGCCATCTCCCGTCTCTCTCAGCCAATGAACGGCTCCCTCCATTGTAGTCAATGCTGGGAGCCGCAAGGTTATTAAAGTTTACCCTGCGGTTCCCACCATTGACTACAATGGAGGGAGCCGTTCATTGGCTGAGAGACGGGAGATGACCTCTCTCAGCCAATGAACGCTTAGCAGCGGGGTTTCCATGGTGATACCCCGCCGCTAAGCTCTCATTCGGGAAGTACCGTTCTATAGAACGGTACTAAGTTCGTGGATCGCGTTTTCGTTTTTTTTTTTTTGCCAAGTCCGGGGATGCCTACTTTGGAACGAAGAGGACAGAACCTCGCATAGGAGATGGTGAGTATGTTTTTTTTCACAGGTCCCCTAGGGATACTTTACCGGACAAGTGGACCGATGCTACAGGTTACATAGGTGAGTATGTGTACATGTGTGTGTGTGTATGTATGTTTAATAAACTTATACTGTCACGGTGTGTGTGTCCTGTGTTTTTTTAAACATTTTTTTTACAGGTGAACTACAGGTACTAGTGGGCCCTTAATGCCCTGCATGCTGGTACTTGTGGTTCTCCAAGTACCAGCATGCGGGGCAGGCTAGCTGGGACTTGCAGTTCTACTTGTAAAGACAATGTTTGATATTCTTTATTTACACCACACCACACAATCAACCCGCCACCCACCGCCACCAGGGGTGGCGGGGATAGCCCCGGGCTATCAGCCTGGGCCTGGGGTGCCCTGGAGAGGGTGACCCCTTTATTGGGGGGGTCCCCAGCTCTCCAGGGATCCCCGGCCTGGGCTGACTAGCGGTCAGGGTTGATGCTGCGGCTGGGGGGCCCGGTGAAAGGGCTCCCCTGGCTGTGGCATCAGCCCCCCGCTAGAAAAAGTCCAGTGCTGGTTCTGGAACATACAGGGGAACCCTACTCATTTTTTGTCCCCTATATTTCCAGAACCAGGACCGGATCAGAGCCCAGAGCTGGTTGCGCAGAATACAGGGGACCCCTACGTCGTTTGTCCCCCGTATTTTGGCAACCAGCGCTGGTTCTGACTAGCCCGGTGCTGGTTGTGCTTAAGTACAGGGGACCCCTACGTCGTTTGTCCCCTGTATTTAAGCACACCCAGCACTGGGTTACTAATGCCCGGGGCTGGTTGCTCTTTTTTGGGGGGGTGCACGCCATTTTTTTCTTTTTTTACACAGGTTTTTTTTTTTTTTTTTACCACAGCAGCACAGACGGGTCTCACGGACCTGTCATTGCTCTGTGCCAATCACACAGATGCATGTAGCACGGATCTCCCGGGTTCGTGCTACATGCAAATGGGCACCATAACGCTGATTGGCTTCCTGTCTGCCACTGCAGTGCCACTCCTAGATGGGCCACGTGTTTGTGCCGCCCCCTTGTGTCGCTTAGCATAGTCATCCAGCTTCCTCGGTACAACCTTTTGGCCTAAAAACAATATTGTGAGGTGTGAGGTGTTCAGAATAGAGTGGAAATGAGTGGAAATTAATGTTATTGGGGTTATTAATAGCGTAGGAACAAAAAAAGGCCCATTTATGTGATTTTAGCGGGTTTTTTTTATTTTTTAAGAAAAAATCCAGATCCAAAACACAAAACCCAGAACCCAAAACACGGAAGGGTGGTTTTGGCAAAACCAATCCAGATCCAAAACACGAAGAAAGATCCAGATCCAAAACCAAAACACAAAACACGAAAAGTGTCCGGTGCACACCCCTAATATATATACATATATATATAGTGGCAGTATCACCAGAGGTGACACTGGTGAGCAGCAGATTCTGTGTGGGCCAGGGGAGATCTGCCCACACAAACTAGAAAGGCATTGTGGGAAGATGCCTAATGGCTGCTGAGGGAACTCAGGGCCTGATTCACGCCTGCTCGCGAGCGCATAGCGCTCGCAAGTGGGTCAGTGGTGGGGTACTGTGCACGCGCTGTGTGCATGCGCAAGCCCCAGAGCGAGAGAGAAATTCTCTCGCCCCAGGACTCACTACAAAAGGGGCGGCTAGGAGGCCGCAACAAATAAAAAACTGCCCTGATTCAGAGCGAGCGCTCTTGAAGAGCATCCGGCTCTGAATCAGGCCCTCAGTCCAGAGAGGACTGAGGCAGACCAGTCAGACAGAGCTCACTGTGCTAGCAAGCCAGTACAGGCCACGAGGACTGAGACTAGACCTGTAAAATACAGGAAAGGCTATCCAACTCTGGGACTGAGCTTTGGTACCTGCAAGGAAGCAGGCCATACTGTGAGAGGCGGCAGCCAACAAGCTAAGGAAGCTATACCAGGCCAGGAGCCCGTGTCCAGTCCTGCATGTGGCAGGAAGGACCACCAATATCGGAGACTGTGAGAGACTTTCATGCAGAGTAGCTGCTTCTGTAGAGAGGGTTCAAGAAGTGAGCTAGTGCCCAAAGAAAGGGCTAGGCGTTTATTATTTTCTGTTCCTGATTATGCTGGAGGTAAAGCATCATGTTCATTTGTTTTACTGGAATGCCATGCGTGGAGTCTGATTCTGCACCTAATCACTGCACCACTGACACTAATCTACCGAGCTAATTACCCTAAGTATCACAATATTTATATATATATATATATATTATTATTATTATTAAAATACAACCCTCCAGCCTTATGCACATGTTGAGCTGAAGCCTAGAGCTATATGTAATATATATATATATATATATATATATATATAGATGCAGGAGGGATGAGTGGGTTGTGCGGATGACGGGTCACGGGGGTGGCCTAGAGATATGATTGTATCGGGCTCCAAGATTTCTGTTGCTGGCTCTGCTTCCAATATTTATAATGCTTCTTCCATCTTTAAAAAAATAAAAGTGTATGTAGAAATAGATGCAAAAAGACATACTGTAGGGGCCTATTTATTAAAAATATTTATTTCACATTATTGTAGTAATGGGAAATGTGTTCTGGCCAAAAAGTGAGTTCCATTCATTTCTGCAGGGTATTTATATTGTCCACTATTGTACATTTCTGTATAACACACACTAGGTTGGATCTCCCTGTATGTATCAAATAACATTTGCGGGATTTTTCCCGAAAACAGATATTTTCAGGGGAAACCTGCAAATATTAAGTAAGCCCCAGAATGTACCATGTTGATATATCTATATTTCCGATCACAGCCACAACCCCCATAGGTTTCTATGGGGACTGCGAAGTTATTAGATTTACCAAGCTCCATAATATGAAGCATTCCAGGGTTTGGCTCCCACAGCTAACACCATCTGAAGATGGTGTTAGCCCAGAAGCCACCCCAACAATGGCCGCTGCACATGAGTAGTCAGCAGACCAGGAGTGCGCAGGAGTCTCAAAACAGGATTGAAGATATCGCTGATGCAGTCACTTCATTCCTAATGCTGGGCATACACTGCCAGATAAAATGTTTGTCATACCGACAGAAATTTTACCTGGCAGCCTGACAACCAACAGATATTGCGGGCATACACTGTGGGCAAGATGTACTAAGCTCTGGAAAGGGATAAAGTGGAGAGTGATAAACCACCAACCAATCAGCTTCTAATTGTCATTTTTCAAACAAAGCTTGTAACGTGACAGTTAGGAGTTCTTGGCTGTTTATCACTGTTTATCACTTTCATGAGCTTAGTACATCTCCACAGTGACTGTGAGATATCTGCATTCTGCTCCTGGAGAGGAGATATTTCCCCATTCCTTGCCGGTGAAGGGAAAAGGAAATGTCGGTCAGTCATCCACGGCTGGGCATAAACTGCCCAATTTATCCGACATTTAACTTACAGAATATCGCATCGGATGGCCATGCTGGACAATCCACCATGCCCGACCAATCAATATTTTACCCTCGGTCGCCCGCACACACAGTACTATTATCAGGGTGATCTGCTGATATTGGCCGATCATCCCGATTATTGTATAGTGTATGCCCAGCATAACACATCACAGGGACTAGAGTTGAAGCTAGAAAACTTTATCTATGCAATGGTCATGAGACAGGGTGGCAAACTGTCAAGGTAACAAAAATTCTGGTGATGGGTTGGAACTGGGACCCAGAAGGATGGGTACAAAGTATCTAAGTCTCTTTAGGGGCATGGGTGTACAGGAGAGGTGTAACCAATGTCTCCACTATACAGCAACCACACACAACTCAACTCACACCTCTGCTTCACAGCAGCTAATACTATAACCATGCTATAAATTAGTGGGAGTTGCCATGCCCGCCCATGTAGTCATGCACTCTCACCATATCTGGGCCTGCCCAGTGTCTTGGCAGCCCTGCTGTGGCCACCCATTACCAAATGTCTAGTTTCACCTATGTATGTAAGGGCCATTAAGGTGTGTGGCATAATGTGTAAGGGACACTACTGTGCAGTGTAATGTGATTAGGGTCATTATTCTGTGGCATAATTTGAATTGTGGGTACTATAGTTTGGTCACACCCTTTCCCAGCAAGACGACAACCTGTTTTTTTTCTAAGCACACCTATGGCATGCTATTCCCCTCCTTAAGGTGTGGAGGGGGGCACCAATGCTCTTTATGTACACAGAGCTCCAAAGTGTGTAGTTATGACTCTGCTTTGGTGTGTACAGATGTGTCCTCCTCTGCCCTAAAAATTCCTACGGTGAACCCTATCTAATCCACTACAACTACTAAGCTAGGGCTTGGTCAATTGGGTATATTCCTTCCCTTTTCTTTAAGTTTGACCTACACCAAAGAAGTGCCAGCTTTACCTAACAAATCCAACCAAATATTCAAATATCGGACTATGGCATATGTTTGAATCCCCAGCAGGATGCAGTGGCGTCACAAGATGGGTGCGGGTCGCACCGTGGTATAACTCGTCAAGGTGAGAAACCAAAATGCAGACTCCCCCTCAGTGACAAAAGCCAGGTGCTGCACTGTAGCATTAAGTGCAGCACTCTGCTCCTGACACTGTGAGGGAGCCAGCTGGCTGGCACTGCACCTCCGGCACTCCCCCTCTTACCCCCCAAATAATAACCACGGGGGGTTCAGGCCGCATGGCCACACCCCTTTCACACGTGGCCATGCCCCCATTTTGGCTGCACAGCATCCCTCCCGTCACCGGGTGAGACACCTTGGGGAGGTAAAAAGCTGGCAGAATGAGTTCTGTTGTCTGTATTTTAATACAGAGAATGATGTATACTTGTATGTTGTTCTAATATTAATTATATTTGCAAGAGCATAGACTAAGAAGTGGGAGGAGTCAGGAATAGTTATGGGTGGAGTCTATGCCAGGAGCCAAAAGCTCATGCCAAGGTGGGCCTGTGTGTTCTTTAAATGACAGGGCCTATTTTTAGTCCCAGTCCGGCCCTGCTCATTGACACTCCCATAATACGCCCACTGAACAGACCATTTTTGTTTATCACTACTAGCAAACTCCCAGTCACTGCACTGTAATGCGCATCAGTCTCCCGCTATCTTTCTGATTCTTCAAGGAAAAAGAAAGTGTTGTCCTTAGGATGGCACACACAATTTAATTCAAAAGATAAAAAATTACTTTTATTGAGATATTCTATATAAAAACCTAAAAAAGTCAATTTTATTACAATTTAGGACAATGACAGCTAAGGGCCTGATTCAGAGCCGGACGCTCTGACCAGAGCGCTCGCTCTGAATCAGGGCCCTCCTCCATTAAAATGGAGCGTCCTCCTGGACGCTCGTATAGCTGTGGGTGACCACCCACAGCATATACGAGCGTCCAAAAAGATGGTCGCGATGGTCTTGACCATCGCGACCATCGGACTTGCGACGGAAACCCTGCGGTAGGGTTTCCCAGCCACAAGCCCTGGAGTGATTTTGGCTCTATCAGAGCCAAAATCACTCCCACTGACATCACTAGTGATGTCAGTGGGGCCGGCTTCAGACGGTAGGCATTCCCATGGGAACGCCTCCGTCTGGCAGGCACGCCCCCGGCACGCCCACCAAAGGGGGCGTGCTGTCAGTCACCATCGACAGCACGCCCCCTTTGGTGCGAGACCCGGAGCGACAGCTTGGCTGTCGCAGTCCGGGTCTCGCGCATGCGCACGACGGAGCTCCCTCCGTCGTGCGCATGCGCAGTGGGGAACATCGACCCACTTGCGAGCGTACTGCCGCTTGCGAGTGGGTCTGAATCACCCCCTAAGTATGTTAAAAATGTATTGAGAGTATCAAGACAAGAATAGAGAGAGTCATAAGTGCTGTGTGTCTCCATTTATTTGTGTTGTGTTCAAGTTTGTCTTATTAACCTTTATAAGTGTAGTAAGATTCCAATATAATATGTGTATTCTGCATAGTTGAATTGTCTTTGTGACTTGCATTAGTTTTACTTATATATGTGGTACCCCACTAGTCTGTTGGGTAGTCTTAAGCAGCTATGTAAGTATTTATTGTATTAAAAAGGGGACTGTTTGCATTTAATGTAGAATATTGAACTCTGCACTTATGCTAATTGTTTTGGGGTAATAGACAATTTATTCCCACCCCACTTCAGCATGGTAAAGTGGGCGCCCTTATTTAGTGTTGAGTTTGCATTGCGATCACAGTGGAGTGGCTTGCTATCGCAGTTGAACTGCGTGAGTATGCAATCATGCGATCCGCAGTGAATAAGGCCCACAGTTGCTATGTTGCAACATTGTTAACATTGACTAAATACTAGGGGTGTGCACCGGCCACTTTTCGTGTTTTGTGTTTTGGTTTTGGATCTGGATCTTTCTTCGTGTTTTGGATCTGGATTGGTTTTGCCAAAACCACCCTTCCGTGTTTTGGGTTCTGGGTTTTGTGTTTTGGATCTGTATTTTTTTTTAAAAAAGCATAAAAACAGCTAAAATCACAGAATTTGTAGGTTTTTCTGCTCCTATGCTATTATTAACCTCAATAACCTTAATTTCCACTCATTTCCAGTCTATTCTGAACACCTCACACCTCACAATAGTGTTTTTATGTCCAAAAGGTTGCACCGAGGTAGCTGGATGACTATGCTAAGCGACACGAGTGGGCGGCACAAACACGTGACCCATCTAGGCGTGAAACTGCAGTGGCAGACAGGATGGCAGTTTGAAAAACTAGGCCCCAAACTGTACATAATGCAAAGAAAAAAAAGAGGTGCAAGATGGAATTGTCCTTGGGCCCTCCCACCCACCCTTATGTTGTATAAACAGGACATGCACACTTTAACAAACCAATCATTTCAGCGCCAGGGTCTGCCACACAACTGTGGCTGAAATGATTGGTTCGTTTGGGCCCCCACAAAACAAGCTGGCAATTAATGTGTCCCTGCACAAACTGGCTCTATGGAGGCAAGATGTCATCCTCATCCTCCTCATCCACCGATTCCTCACCCTCTTCAGTGTGTACATCCTCATCCTCACAAAGTATTAACTCGTCCCCACTTGAATCCACCACCACAGGTCCCTCTGTACCTTCTGGAGGCTGGTCTCCCTGGAAGAGCTGATAATTCATTTTGATGAACATCATCTTCTCCACATTCTGTGGAAGCAACCTCCTACGCCTTTCGCTGACAAGGTTCCCGGCTGCACTAAACACTCTTTCGGAGTACACACTGGAGGGGGGGCAACTCAGGTAAAATAGAGCCAGTTTGTACAGGGGCCTCCAAATTGCCTCTTTTTCCTGCCAGTACAGGTATGGACTGTCTGCCATGCCTACTTGGATGCTGTCACCGATGTAATCCTCCACCATTCTGTCAATGGTGACAGTATCATATGCAGTGACAGTAGACATGTCAGAAATTGTTGCCAGGTCCTTCAGTCCGGACCAGATGTCCAAACTTGGTCCTGCCTGTCCTGCATCACCGCCAGCGGGTTGCTTAGGATACCTAAGTTTTTTCCTGGCAGCCCCAGTTGCAGGAGAAAATGAAGAAGGAGCTGTTGACGTGTCACGTTCCGCTTCAGCTGACAGTGTGTTCACCAGCAGGTCTTTGCACCTCTGCAGGCTTGTGTCGGCCGGAAAGAGAGACACCACATAGGCTTTAAACCTAGGATCGAGCACGGTGGCCAAAATGTAGTGGTCTGATTTCAACAGATTGACCACCCTGGAATCCTGGCAAAGCGAATGAAGGGCTTCATCCACAAGTCCCACATGCCGAGCGGAATCGCTCCGTCTTAGCTCCTCCTTCACTTTCTCCAGCTGCTTCTGCAAAAGCCTGATGAGGGGAATGACCTGACTCAAGCTGGCAGTGTCTGAACTGACTTCACGTGTGGCAAGTTCGAAGGGCTGGAGAACCTTGCACAACACGGAAATCATTCTCCACTGCGCTTGAGTCAGGTGCATACCCCCTCCTTTGCCTATGTCATAGGTGGATGTATAGGCTTGTATGGCCTTTTGCTGCTCCTCCATCCTCTGAAGCATATAGAGGGTTGAGTTCCACCGTGTCACAACCTCTTGCTTCAGGTGATGGCGGGGCAGGTTCAAGAGTGTTTGCTGGCGCTCCAGTCTTCGGCACGCAGTCGCTGAATGGCGAAAGTGGCCAGAAATTTTTCGGGCCACCCAAAGCGTCTCCTGCACGCCCCTGTCGCTTTTCAGAAAATTCTGCACCACCAAGTTTATTGTGTGAGCAAAACATGGGACGTGCTGGAATTTGCCCAGATGTAATGCCCGCACAATATTGGTGGCGTTGTCAGATATCACAAATCCCCAGGAGAGTCTAAGTGGGGTAAGCCACTGGGCGATGATTTCCCTCAGTTTCTCTAAGAGGTTGTCGGCGGTGTGCCTCTTACTGAAACCGGTGATACACAGCGTAGCCTGCCTTGTAACGAGCTGGCGTTTCTGAGATGCTGCTACTGGTGACGCTGCTGCTGTTGCTGCGTAAGGTGATACATCTACCCAGTGGGCTGTCACAGTCATATAGTCCTTAGTCTGCCCTGTTCCACTTGTCCACATGTCCGTGGTTAAGTGGACATTGTGTACAACGGCATTTTTCAGGACACTGAGGACACTTTTTCTGACGTTTCTGTACAGTCTCGGTATCGCCTGCCTAGTGAAGTGGAATCTAGACGGGATTTGGAACCGGGGACACACTACCTCCATCAATTGTCTAAATCCCACTGCACTAATGGCGGATACCGGACGCACGTCTAACACCAACATAGCAGTCAAGGCCTCAGTTATACGTTTTGCTTCAGGATGACTGCTGTCGTACTTCATCCTCCTCGCTAAGGACTGTTGGAGGGTCAATTGTTTAGTAAAAGTAGTGGTGTTCCTACTTCCTCTCTGGGATGATGAACGACTCCCAGCAGCAGCAACAGCAGCAGCGGCAGCAGTAGGCGTAGCAATGCAGGATCCTCCAGAGGAATCCCGGATAGGAGAGTCAGTCATGCCAGTGACATGGCCTGCAGGACTACTTCCGATCCTGACTAAGGAGGAAATTGACGAGGAGGGAGTTGACGGTGTGGTTTGCAGGCGCTTGGATACAACAGGACAACGGGATTTAGGTGTCCCTGGACTGCTTACGGTCTTAGCCAAAGTTTCTGAACTTGACAGTAACTTTTTATGAACGCGCTGCAGGTGCCGTATAAGGGAGGATGTTCCTAGGTGGTTGACGTCCCTACCCCTACTTATTTCACCTTTACATATGGTACATATGGCAAGACAGTTGTTGTCCGGATTTGGATAGAAATATTGCCAGACCAAAGAGGTGGAATGTTTGGTCTTCTGCCCAGGCATGACCGTGATGGGCTTTTTCATCCCACGGACAACAACTGTCTCCCCCGGAGCCTGATTTAAACAAACCACATCACCATCAGAATCCTCCTCGCCAACTTCCTCCTCAGCGCCAGCTACACCAGTATCCTCATCCTGTTGTACTTCAACAGTGACATCTTCAATTTGCATATCAGCAAGTGGACTGTGGGTGCTCCTTTCAGCACTTGCAGGGGGCATGCAAATGGTGGAAAGAGCCACCTCTTCCCGTCCAGTGCTGGGAAGGTCAGGCATCGCAACCACCACCACACTTGGACTCTCCTTGGGGATTTGTGATATCTTCTTAGAAAGCACAGTTCTTCGCTGTGCTTTTGCCAGCTTAACTCTTTTGATTTTTTTAGTGGGAGGAGGGCTTCCATCGTCATGTGAAGCTGAACCACTAGTCATGAACATACTAGGGATCGACCTTAGCCGTTCCTTGCCACTCCGTGTCGTAAATGGCATATTGGCAAGTTTACGTTTCTCTTCAGCTGATTTAAATGTCTTTTTCAAGGTCATTTTCCTGAACTTTGCCATTTGGGATTGTATGTGCCCTCTACTATGACATTGGGCATCGGCCTTGGCAGACGACGTTGATGGCATGTTATCGTCTATGTCATGACTAGTGGCAGCAGCTTCAGCACTAGGAGGAAGTGGTTCTTGATCTTTCTCTATTTTATTTTTATCGGAGAAAGTTTGGTCCTCCATTTATGTTATATCGATTTGATATATACGTGCGGCTAAACACAGAAAATAATTTTTTTTTTGGTTTGGACTGGAGTGTACTTTGTGGGTTACAGCACCCTTTAACGGTCAAGCCAGCCGGCCCTTTACTTATGACACAGGCGCACTCTTGGCACTACTTTGTTGATGCACGTGCGGCTACTGCGCACACAATTCACAAACACAGAAAATAATTTTTTTTTTGGTTTGGACTGGAGTGTACTTTCGGGGGTTACAGCACCCTTAACGGTCAAGCCAGCCGGCCCTTTACTTATGACACAGGCGCACGCTTGGCACTACTTTGTTGATGCACGTGCGGCTACTGCGCACACAATTCACAAACACAGAAAATATTTTTTTTTTTGGTTTGGACTGGAGTGTACTTTCGGGGGTTACAGCACCCTTAACGGTCAAGCCAGCCGGCCCTTTACTTATGACACAGGCGCACTCTTGGCACTACTTTGTTGATGCACGTGCGGCTACTGCGCACACAATTCACAAACACAGAAAATAATTTTTTTTTGGTTAGGACTGGAGTGTACTTTCGGGGGTTACAGCACCCTTTAACGGTCAAGCCAGCCGGCCCTTTACTTATGACACAGGCGCACGCTTGGCACTACTTTGTTGATGCACGTGCGGCTACTGCGCACACAATTCACAAACACAGAAAATAATTTTTTTTTTGGTTTGGACTGGAGTGTACTTTCGGGGGTTACAGCACCCTTAACGGTCAAGCCAGCCGGCCCTTTACTTATGACACAGGCGCACGCTTGGCACTACTTTGTTGATGCACGTGCGGCTACTGCGCACACAATTCACAAACACAGAAAATAATTTTTTTTTTGGTTTGGACTGGAGTGTACTTTCGGGGGTTACAGCACCCTTAACGGTCAAGCCAGCCGGCCCTTTACTTATGACACAGGCGCACGCTTGGCACTACTTTGTTGATGCACGTGCGGCTACTGCGCACACAATTCACAAACACAGAAAATAATTTTTTTTTTGGTTTGGACTGGAGTGTACTTTCGGGGGTTACAGCACCCTTAACGGTCAAGCCAGCCGGCCCTTTACTTATGACACAGGCGCACGCTTGGCACTACTTTGTTGATGCACGTGCGGCTACTGCGCACACAATTCACAAACACAGAAAATAATTTTTTTTTTGGTTTGGACTGGAGTGTACTTTCGGGGGTTACAGCACCCTTAACGGTCAAGCCAGCCGGCCCTTTACTTATGACACAGGCGCACTCTTGGCACTACTTTGTTGATGCACGTGCGGCTACTGCGCACACAATTCACAAACACAGAAAATAATTTTTTTTTGGTTAGGACTGGAGTGTACTTTCGGGGGTTACAGCACCCTTTAACGGTCAAGCCAGCCGGCCCTTTACTTATGACACAGGCGCACGCTTGGCACTACTTTGTTGATGCACGTGCGGCTACTGCGCACACAATTCACAAACAGAAAATAATTTTTTTTTGGGTTTGGACTGGAGTGTACTTTCGGGGGTTACAGCACCCTTAACGGTCAAGCCAGCCGGCCCTTTACTTATGACACAGGCGCACGCTTGGCACTACTTTGTTGATGCACGTGCGGCTACTGCGCACACAATTCACAAACACAGAAAATAATTTTTTTTTTGGTTTGGACTGGAGTGTACTTTCGGGGGTTACAGCACCCTTAACGGTCAAGCCAGCCGGCCCTTTACTTATGACACAGGCGCACGCTTGGCACTACTTTGTTGATGCACGTGCGGCTACTGCGCACACAATTCACAAACACAGAAAATATATTATTTTTTTAGCACTTGGGGGGAGCACCCCTGATGGACAGAGCACCCCCTGGACAACACTACAGCACTCCTTTAGGACTGGGACACTGCACAGGACTTTGGAGTGGACACAGCCCCTATGGAGAACTGACTGCACAACACAGTCCAGCCAGCCCCTATGGACTTTGAAGTAGTGGACACAGCCCCTATTAACAACAGCAGCACAGCACAACACAGCCAGCCCCTATGGACTTTGAAGTAGTGGACAACAGCAGCACTACACTACACTACACTACACAGCCCTAACTCCCACCCTCCCTCTTCACTGTCCACAGCCGAGTGAGAAAATGGCGCCGACGTGTGTACCTTATATAGGATCCAAAACCCGCGAGACTCGGAAGGCGGGATGATGACGTTTTGCCTCGATTTCAGATCCGAGTCAGGCGGGAAAAGTCGAGCCTGACTCGGATCGGACTCGGATCGGGGGGGCTCGGGGGGGTTCGGATTTCAGAAATCCGAACCCGCTCACCCCTACTAAATACATAACAATATCAAAGATAATATACTGTAATAAGCAGTGAATAAATTCTGTGGTAGTGAATTATACAGATGTCTCCACATACATCTATCCTCTGTGTGCTACAAGTCGCGCTACACATAATGCGTGAGCACTGTGTGACTCGGTAGCACTGATCATCTTTTCATGCTACTTTTTACCCTCTAATGTGTCTAATGGTGCTTACACATGGTATGATTAAAATGGACGATAAGAATGATAACGGTATCGTTCATATTATTATCATTCATATAGTGCATTTTTCAGTGCCCAATGCCCTGCAATGCGCAGGCACGTATGGATGATAATGATATTATCCATCGCCTGTGCATGCAGGCCAACCTGGTCAATATCAATCAGGTTACTATAGGGACCATCGTTGGTGGGTTCATGGTGTGCTGGATGTTCGATATCAATCAGCCAAAACATCCGGGAGATCGTACAATGATATCATTATCGTTGATGATCATACCATGTGTATGCACCATTTTTATTAATAGAATGCGCAAACAGCTTCTGCTGATTAAAATGATGCCTATATTCTGTGGGCGACTGCGGGTGCATCTGCATGTAAAATGCTACGTTACATTGTCAATTCACTGTGCGAATAAGAGACATTTGAAAATGAAAAAGGACCATGAAAGGATGCTTGGTGCTACCGTGCCACGCCACGGCATGGTGCGACTAGAGAGGCTGTTTAACATGCAAGGAGGCTAGATGTATGAGGAAGCATCTGTACCTGATCATAATTAAAGGAGGCTAAATCATAGGCTCATATTAATGTACCCATAGATTAATATTTGTTCCTATGATAAAAATATAAATCTCAATATTAATGAATCATATGATTGACTAATACACGTCCCTACGCTTTTTCCAATTGGATCTCTTCATCGGATTGTCGAATATCCCCTCTATTTTAAATTGATCAATAATTAATAGGACAAACTTGGAATCTTACTATAAAGGTTAATAAGACATACTTTAAAACGACACAAATAAATGGAGATACACAGCAGGAAAATGTATTTTTATTTCACAATTTTTTCCACTTATGACACTTTTTATTCTTATCTTCACACCTTTCTGATTCTGTCTGAATCGATTGCAACATACACTTTGTGTAATGAATGCGCCATGTGGGTTTTCAGAAATTTCCACGTATGCGAAGTTGCAAACAATCTCTCAACTATGTGGACATCTGAATTGCGTGTTGGTTGTGTGCGACTCAGTATCAGGCCCCTAGTGCTGATGAGCATTTTATATGCCACAATCTAATAAATAACATACACTATTTAACCAAATAATCTGACAATATATTTTATTAGAGATAATAAATTACATGTTATACAGTATAACAGAATATACAAGTGTTTAGAAATATTACATGCAATATCAATTTCAATAATATTTAAGTATACAACTTCCCTGCTGTTTTAGTTTCACAATACAGATCATGCCATCCTGAGATGGTGACTGTATGCAGCCAAGGAACAGAAAGCTGGGCTTCTATGAATTGCTATCCCCTTACTTCTGTATGGGGAAACGATCCAGCCATGGAGCTTGGGCACTGCTGGAGAAATCATGAACTTCCTTCCTTCCTGGATCGAAAGATGTCAAAAGCTCTGTTTTCACTTAAACAGGGCTTTCCACTACTTCATGAATAGACCCCTAGATCTTATCGATACTGAAGATATTTGAGATATGATCCAAGCCTATCAGTGACTAGATGCTGTATCGTCATGTGA
This sequence comes from Taudactylus pleione, assembly GCA_031769625.1. Lineage (NCBI taxonomy): Eukaryota > Metazoa > Chordata > Amphibia > Anura > Myobatrachidae > Taudactylus > Taudactylus pleione. Next base: position 11,294,287 of record JAUIMM010000154.1, read on the forward strand.
TTAGATGCATGCTGGGACATCTTAAGCTGTTTAATATATCAGGCAAGAGAAGTGTCGAGGACAGCAAGACAGCATACCCCGAGTGCTATCTGCTTTCACAGTGTTAATCACAGCCTTCCCTCAGTCCATCAATGAGGAGGAAAGGGTTGTGTTGATGTGCTATATAGCATACCCTCATTGCAGAGATGAAAGCACTGAACACCACTGTTAAAGTGCTTACACTAAGCATTTTGCGCTGTTGGGGGAGCCCTGGAAAGTCTATATGTTGAGCTGGCTCTGATTGGTGCAGAACAATTGTTTTTAATGCCGTTTGTGCCCTATTTCATTTTTATTAAGTTATATCATTATATAATTTATGCATACCCAAACATTAAATTATATTTGTAAAAATAGACTGATATACGTATGAATGTGGGATGGTAACAATTCACAATACTGGAAAATGCAGCTTAGTGCATCTAAAGTGCTAGTTACATTTCCTAGTGTGTGGTCATGAGCTCATCATGATGTGGCTATGCCCCCTGCCAGTGTACCAAAGTTGGGAGGTATAACTGTGGCTTTGGATAGTACAGTATATAGTGATGTGGTTCCAGAGCAGGTGAAGAGCCAGTTTGTGAACTTCTGTGTTATACTGTATTTTTTGTTTTCTCTCTGGCTATGTTGTTTAAGATTAAATATTGTCAAACCTTGAAAATTATTTATTTAGAGAATTGTTTCACTTTACTTTGGTTTGCTCTCCATAAAGACACTTAGAATGTGGGACTGATGAAGCATTAACAGCGAAATTGCTGTAATTTTTGCTTTGAAAGATCTCTGCAAATCAGAACAGATGAATTTATGCGTGTGTATTGCTTAGGCGTGATGACACTATATTAAGCATTGCATCATGCTGTTGAGGCTACAATCATTACAATCATCTTAATAATGAAGATTGGTTTTAAATGTAGTTTTTTTTTTAGAACAAAAAAAAACCCTGTGACAACACCCCTTTCCCCTAAATGTATAGCCAACACCGTTGTTTACAACCTAGGCATAAGCAACATCAGGGGTGGTCAAATAGCATGAGGTCTGTGGAAAGAAAACTGCTATCAGCACCTGCCAGTGAAAGGTGATGGCACTATACTAGGGAAGCTGGCAGAGTGGGTTTTTCCCTGTTACAATGCCAACTAGCCCTAGTTTTTTTCGACATGATTCTAAATTCGCAAGAAGCAGGGCCACAGAAAACTCAGGCTCACTTACCTTACCCATGTGGGAACTGTTAGGAGCCGTAGCCAATCAGTGGGCGCTCTACAGTTAGCGGCCGCTGATTGGCTACCGGCTCCAGACAGTTCACACTGATCAGTCAGTAGCCAGGTAGTGGTGTATGTGGTCACACACATACACCATTACAGTAAGTATATGGATCGGGTTCCATTTTTTAATTTTGCAAAGACCCCTGGATGCTCCAAAGACCAGCGCGAGGATGGAGGTGAGTATAGGATCTTTATTCCAAGTACTCCAAATGGATTCTACTAGAGAAGGGGACCGACCAGTTGGCTGCAGGTAAGTACAGTATGTGTGAGTGGGGTAGGTAGGTGTGTAGTAAAACTGTACTATATACAGTGTGTGTGTTCTGTCTTTTTTAACTATTTATTTTACAGTGGGGGTATGGGTGCCGGATGCCTGGCGCCACTTGTAGTTCCAAAAGTGCCAAAGGGCAGGAATGCTGGCACCTGTAGTTTTACTGTAAAATACATTAGTTTAGAAGTATTTAACACATTATTACCCCTGTACCCACCGCTCCAGGGGTGCGGGGAAGAGCCACGGGCTTCAGACTAAGCCTGGGGTTTTGGGAGAGGGGGGACCCCTTCTTGGGGGGTCCCCACCTATCCTGAGATCCCCAGCTTGGGCTGACCAACTTCGGATGTTAATGCTTTGGCCCTGGAGACCCGGTAATAAGGTCTCCTGGCTGTGGCATTACACACCAGTCGGTTTGGCTCCTGTGCTGGTTTTAAATATAGGGGGACCCCTACGCATTTTTCCCCCTATATTTAAAACCAGGATTGGCCCTGCAGCCACATGCTGGTTCCTAATCTACAGGGGAACCCTACACATTTTGTTCCCCATCATTTTTGGAACCAGGACTGGCTGACCAGTCTGGGGTGGTTATGTCTTTTTTTGGGGGGGGGCCCACATATTTTTTTTAATTAACCCATAAAACACAGTTTCCATTATTAAACATACACAAATCACACTGATTTGTGTATGTTTGATGCAATCTTGCAGCTCAGGAGGTGGTGCATTTTAGTCCACGATTTTGCTGCAAAACGAATAATGGTAAATTCATGATTTAGACTGAAGTGAAAAGTACTTCCAATTTGAGCCAATGGTGTATTCATTTCTAGTGATAAAAACAGCTGGATTTGCAGCATTAACACCCCCGATTACACCCGCAAAAGATTAAAAAATCACCCAAGTTTAATAATATTAAATTCCCGATAAGCAAAAAAGTTATATTTTCACACAAGATTGCAATCTCGGACCAAGACGAATCTTAGTAAATTTACCCATAGTGTTTTTTCTTCTATGGTCTGGATCATGTTGATGTCAGGTTTCCGGTGCTCAGAATCCAGAGAGTGACAATGCCGACTCCGGACTCCTGACAGTGAACATCCTGAAGCATGTTGGTGAATATTCTAACCCTAAACCTAACCCTCCCCCTATCCCTAACCCAGCCCCCAACAACTTATCCCTAACCTTCCCCTCCTGCAGCCTAATCCATCTGTCCCTTGCCACAGCCTAACCCTCCCCCTAGAGCTTAACCCTAAACCTAACACCTAACTCTAATACTTACCATCGGGATTGTTACCGTCGAAATTCTAGAGCTCGTATTCTGACCATCAGGATCCTGAGTGCCGGGATGCTGACTACATCCCATCTGGATAACAATGTTTTTTTTGTGGGCCTGACTCCCTTAGAGAATACAGTCCCAAGATGAACAGCCCCACCACCTACTCCCCTCATTTCTCAAAATTTCTGCCACCAGCCTTGACTATAAGCACTGGTGCTGTAACATTTTTGTGGGGAGTGCACACAGATATTTTTGTTTTCTCTTACTTATCTTTCCTTATCTTAAATACTGGAAAGGTATGTGCTGATCATCAACATCATGGATATTAGCACCAGCCCTCGGGTACTTTCAACAGATACGCCTACTGACAGACCAATCTGTGTTTTTCTGTCATCTCAATCTGATCACATTTGCATGAACATGACCTTACTATATTCAGGCTGCATTTCATGCCCTTTCCCGACACCATTCCCCCTGGCCAGGCAAAAGGAGGTACAAGTGTCAGCATTCGGGCAAATAGGTGTGTTCTGTTGCGAGCATGCTAGTGCAAATGTGTGGAATTTACACTGCTTACACTTGTAAACTTGTGTAAATTCAACTCAGCATCAGGCCCTATGTGTCTAAATATCCTTTCCCGATAGCAAAACACAAACATAAGAAACATCAAAATACATATAGAAAGATCAAAAAGACTTTTGTAATAAAATGAATTACAAGTTTCTTTTATGTAGTATTTCAAAACCTCAGCTTACCCATAAATATAGTGTGGAGTCCTATGAAGTTAACAAGATTTTCTTACTAATTTATCAGGAATAGTGTAGGACTGTAGATTATACACAAATGAGAATGAGAGCTACTGTAAGTTATTGTTGATTTTGTTTTTAACGATAGTCTAGTGTAATAGCTCTTACATCATTTTACTTAACAGTGTATTGCTATATTTCTGTCCTTTCTAAGTTAGCTTCCTTAGCACTGAGGTGATGAATTTGTTCGTGTTTTGATACAATTTTCCCATCCTGAAATTCCTCTGTTATTGATATGACTTTGAAGCCAGTAAGTGATCCTAGAAAAAGATAGAAGTAAACAATCACTATTGAAACCTTTACAGGTAGGTGATACTCAGCAGAGTGAGAACCATGATTACATTCAGAACATTAAAAGACTTATTTGTGACATCTAAAATAAATGTACATCAACATGGTATATATAAAGCTGCATTACCACTGAAGACAGAAGTGAAGCTTTACAGCAATTCCTCCATCCTGACCCTGGGGTATTGCTCCTTGCAGCCATTTTTGCCCCAGCTCTGGGGTTAGATTAACAGCCCTGGTTGAATACCAGGGCTGTGTAATACTTTAAATAGGCATGTATGCAGAAGGACCAATGAGAGTCACGGTCATGGTCATTGTGTCTTCTCATTGGTCTTCTCACTCACATCCCCATTCTGTCATTTTAAAGTGGTGAGCAATGTTAACCACTTTAGGGCCCAAATTCAATTAGACGTGGGTTCCATTAATGTGCATTACCGCTGGTCAAAAACCCACAGCAATTACTTTTTTCTTTTCAACTACAAACACATGTTAAGTCAACGTGGGTCTCAATGGGAGCTGACACCGATTTTTGTTTGCAGTTCCTGATATTGTAAGGTACCCTGGTACACCCCTCCTAATGGATATTCTTAATCATGCACTTGGAGGCATATAAATAGCATACATTTTTTTCAAAAATGACATGTCAGTTTACTGTCAAATCTAAAAAAAAAGCAAAACACACACAAAAAAATGGTTGAATTATGTGAGACTTATTTTGGGGTGTTGCATAGATTAGAATGGATTTTTTAAATTTTCCGTCAGGAGTTCCAAGTGCTTATTCACAATATTTTTTGAAACTTGCTTAAAAATAATTAAAAATCACTTTAACCTCAAAATAGTCTAGAGGCTTTAATTTGATGAACAATAATTGCTTATTGTAATTTTTCCACTGTCAATAAAAAAGGTAAAAATTAGTTATTTGACACTTTGTCTTATGGCCACTAATAGCCTTCAATCTTATTTGCCATTTTTTGGGTGTGTTCAGAGTGATTTACTCACTTTTTCATGCACTTCTCCTAGGTCGCACATTGTAGAATCACTGCTCGACCTTTTCATGGGTGTCATGAATAGGCTTTAACAATTAAATTGTTCAATTGAGTGCTCACACTTGACGAAAATAACATGAAGTGTGCGGTAATTTAATCCGTGGCTTCTGGGGATAATACTTAAGGGTACTTGAATCGGCCCCTAAGTGTTAACTTAGCTTTAAAGATGTTTTCTAGATGTTTCCATATGTTTTTCTTTGTTTCTGTACAGTCCATTATGTAACTTATACAAAATACAGTATATTGGCTTATATTTATAGGTTCTTCCCAATTGTAAAATGCAATGGAATATGCTGATGCTATATAAGTTATTATTATTATTATTATTATTATTATTATTATTATTATTATTATTATTCCAGTCAACCATTATTTAGATAATCATATACGTATGATCTCTGCAATGTAAACATAAATAAACACAATCTGAATATATAATGATTATGCTGAAAGCACAGACTAAGGGGCAGATGTACTAAGCTGGGAGTTTATCACTCTCCAATTTATCACTTTCCAGTACATCTCCCCCTAAGCCATAAAAACTATATCTGTATTTAGTAACAGTTGCAGAAGGGTAATTACTAACATTTAAATCATCATAATGTAAAATATTGATTTTATTCAATAATTGGTTGGATAAAAACATTTGTGAAATCAAAACATTAACAACTGGTTAACAACAATTACTAAAAGTAGTTCATACAAATGTTGGTACTGATCTAAATTGATTTTATTGTATATACATTTTTCTTGTATGATCCTTTTTTCTCATTATCTTCAGTCACTAAAGTGTGGCCATGAACCTGCCTTTAAGCTGTTCAGAGATGTTTTCTGACCCTCTACCAAAACCTTTGTGAATATCAATCTATGCATTTTTTAATTACTGAAAGCACTATAGACCTGTTTTCTAATTATCATTAGAATATCAACAATAAGGATGCCTTGTACATCTGTCTAAATATTTGCAATAATGTCAATGATAAAAAAGCAGAGTGTAACATTTATTAGAAAGAAGACCTAACAACTAAAGTACAACAATATTGCTTTACTGTACCTTTACATTTTGAAGTATGAAACTGTTGAATGCTATTAAACGACAGAAGATTAAATAAAATGGGTTAGCAGCAAATTAATCAAGGTAACAAATAATTGCATGCAGAATTAAAAGAGTGTTGGAATTTTTTAATTCACTTTTAACGATTAATCCAGCACAGAAATACCATTGTTTGTTCAGTATATGTGTGACCATCTCCAGTTTCACACCACAAGTGATATACTTATTATAATAGCTATTTAACTTATATCTACGTAAATAAAGGTGAAGCAACACACTATAAAACATGGACGTACTAACATTGGTAAGTGTCCTCTAGCTAATGTAGTATTCAATAATTGTCAAAGGGAGATGAAGAAAAACTAATTGTGCTTTCCAAGGTATAATTCTGCCCGTAAGAGAAATGTAGAGAAATGTCATGTACACTCAAGTGGCCACAGTAAAAGCATTGAAGTGGTAGAGCCTTTGAAATGTATTCTATTAACATGTAAATTAATTATGGTATAATGTATTTGTTACCAGTTATAGGGGAATAATGAAAAAATACAGACTGTTACCACAGGTTTTAGAAAATTGAAAAAACTGCAAACATCATTAAAAAAAATGCCAATATCCTTTTCCTGGAGCTATCTGCCATTAGTTTACATATACTTTACTTTTTGGACACCTAAGGCTGATATTCAAAGGAATGCTGGTCTGCAGGAAGCAGTAGGACGCCAACAGACAACAGTGTGTGTAAACTACAGTATGTGACAATCCCTATGGAAGGAACAATGGCAGCTCAATAACTAATCTGTTTTTAGATAACAATATAACTTTTGATGTAGCAAACAATCTCTAAAATCCTAGAAATATGTAGAAAGCTAATGCCACCAACTACGGCAAGCTAGAGACCCGAAGGGAGGAATTGTATATCTAGGCACTAGCCCTTTTCTATACAGTAATTGTTGAAGGAAAGCACTCTGTGCTGTCTCCTCTGAGCCTCCAGGACCCATTACTGCTAGAGTCGCATCATAGTATGACTTTCAACCTAGTCAGCCGAGATGCGATACTGCGCGACTTGTCTGCATGTCTTCTATCTCCATCCTCCATTGTGGAAGGACATGCCCCTGAGAGTCCCCTAAATGGACACTAAGGGCTCAATCCAATTAACCTCCAAAGGGCCGAGTTGCCATTGCAACTGCATAGAAACGATGGCAACGGCATCACACGGCTTGATGTCACACAGGACTCACACAGGACTCACACATTTTTGCCCACAGCCCTACGGGGCTGCAAACAAAATCTGTGAGATTGGTGCTACCACAGTGAGTAACTCGCACTTAATTGGATTTAGCCCTGTGTGTACATTACATGAGATACTCTGCAAGTACCACTGTGTCATCACCCCATCTTCGGGAGTGCTGGGCAAGATCCCAAAGTGATGAAATCGGCTGTGTGCTGTGATGCCACGACCCTTTCCAGCAAGCCATGTCCACTTTTGGGTGGTTTAGTTGCTGCACTGGATGTCTCCAACCCCAGTGTCAACACTGGCTGACACCTATATCAACACCTATAAAGTTCTACCAATAATAATGTTATTTATTGTTGAAGAGATTTATTGATGAGAAATAGATTGAGCATACATCTTTCTAAGCCTCTACACAAGAGACGTTATATAATTTTCTAGGTTTAAGATAGAGACTTGCTGGGCTTTCCCGGCCATTGTAAAACAGAGTCAGAAATTTTCCAAGCAGTCACAGGAGAGTAGGTAATGATATAGGTGTGGTTTAGATTTTAAAAGGTATTGCAACTTTTTGTCCAGTGTTAGAATTTTGTTATCAATTGTGTTTGAGAGGCTGTGTGTGTGCGTGTGTGTGTCTGTGTGTGCATCAGCCATAATACAACGCTATGTATTATATTTCCTGTAAGTTTTCCTTTTTATGTTGAATTGCTATATATGTATTATTATTTTTGTAAGTAAGCATTCTACTCTTTTTGTAAATAAACTGTTTATTAGTCAGTTCATATATTCTCTGTAAATATTATTTAGCTGTTGATAATAGAGTTATTGAGAAGGAGATGTATGAAACCTTGGAAAGAGATAAAGTGGAGAGAGCTAAAGTACCAACCAATAAGCTCCTAACTATCATTTTATAAGCAGTGTTTGAAAAATGTCATTTAGGAGCTGATTGGTTAGCACTTTATTTCTCTCCACTTTATCTCTCTCCAAGGTTTGATACATCTCCCCCTGAGAAACTAATTAATTTGAGTTATAGAGACTGTGCAACTGTCATTTGGGGACCCACGGTATGGTCCTAATACCATAGGCGAGATGTATTATAACGGCATGGCCCCACTTTCCAAACACCAGGTACTGGAATGCATGAAATCAGTCCTGATATCAAGGTAAATAGGAAACGTCAGCAGAGGAGTAGAACTTCTATGGTGCAGTGACATGGTCTGTGTGCCTTATAAAGTTGCATGCATATATTGAGGGCCAAGAAATAAAATATAAAATAATTTCAATGAAACCATGGTTTAAATCTATATGATCAACACATTCATTAAACATAGATTAGAGATTAATAAAGTTCCCTTATCTCTTCCCTCAAATTAATACAACTAATACTGTAAGCACAAATGTTCTTCTTTCAATAGGTGGTATAGTTAAAAGATTATGGGGTGTATTTACTAAGCAGTGTTAGGAGACAGAATGAAAAGTGATAAGGTGCCAGCCAATCAGCTCCCAACTGTAATTTTTCAAACACAGCCTGTGAGATGGCAGTTAGGAGCGGATTGGCTGGCACCTTATCACTTTTCACTCTGTCTCCTAACACTACTTAGTAAATAGACCCCTAAGTCTGTGTGGCAGGTGCTAAGGGGTATATTTACTAAAGTGTGAGTTTATAGAAGTAGCCCATAGCAACCAATCAGATCTTACTTATTATTTGTCTAGCACCTTCTAGAATTGCTAGAATCTGATTGGCTGATATGGGCAACACCTCCACTTTTTTAATCCTGCACTTTAGTAAATATACCCCTAAGTGTTTGTTCAGTCATTCGATAGATAGATAGATAGATAGATAGATAGATAGATAGATAGATAGATAGATAGATAGATAGATAGATACAGATAATACCCTCCTACTTACAGAGTGTCTTCTCCTTCCAGCAGACATCTGTATGTGTTGATTTCCATCTCTAGACGTGTCTTGATATCCATCAAAACTTTGTACTCATGATTCTGACACTTCAGATCATTTCGTAGCTCTGCAAGATCAACCTCTATACTGTTCACCAGATCTTGAATGTGAACTAGCTGAGAACTGTAACTCTCCTCTGTCTCTTCCAAGGTGCCACCCAGTGCAGATATCTGCAATGTGTCCAAAAAGGAATGAAATGAGAGAATGTATCAAACGTATTATTTCAAAAAATTTTATACTACATCCTGGGGCCCATTTATTAAGGATCGCATTTTGCAATGCGACCAGGGCATGCAGTATCGCCCATGATCGCATTGCAAAATGCGATCATACCGGCCGAATGTATGACCCAGCACATGCACGGAGACAGGCTCCGAAAAGAGCCTGTCCCTGCGATGTGGCCGGAGCGCATTCCGGGCTGCTGCACATGCGCAGTCACGCGGACTGCACATGAGCGGCGCCCATTGCCGGCGGAGGGATCTGGAAGATCCCTCCGCCGGCTCAAATGCGGTAAGTGCCCATAGGACACAGCGGCTAACGCTATCTGCAGAAGGCGTTAGCTGCTGGGGTCAATATCGGGAATGCGAAGCATTCCCGATATTGATACATTTGGCAGCATCGCATCCCCCATAGAAACCTATGGGGGAGGCGGCTGCCGGCGGCAATGGAGGGATCGCAGCAGGTATCTGAGATACCTGCTGCAGTCCCTCCTTCATACATTCGGGGGATACTAAGTATTTGAGGTCAACCCCCGAAAACAGGTGTTTTCGGGGAATTTACCTCAAATTATCTTTGATAAATGGGCCCCCAAAAGAGATAAATGTGTGAAAAGAACTTATGTAATGTCTCCATTTACATGTACTGTATATGTGCCAGTCGGTAGCTTAACTGTAATTAGTTATCAACCATTGTTTTCTAAAGAAATAGAGAGAGCTTCAGAAAGATCTTTTAAACAAAAGCTTTATTCTGTATCTATCATACTGATTATTAAACATAATTGATTGCTGGGAAATATTTTTTTAATGTCTGTGAATTCATATTGCTCCTGCCTGTTTTAGCCTGAGCATTTACTAATGAGCAAGTGCCAAGCGGTGAGAACTTCATAAATGGCATGGTCCCAGACATAGAACGCAATTAGTGACCAGGCACTGATATAATATAATAATAATATAGAATACATAAACTTCACAAGAGTGAGTGTAACTAATTTAGATGTTCAAATTATCATAGCAGCAGATTCCAAATGTGTGTGAGTGTGTGCACTCTCAAAACAATTCTAAAAAAATAAAACTAGTGGAAATGAGCTTATATAAATTAAAGTATAATAGGCACGTCCAAATAATAAGATATAGATAATATATTTTCTTTTCACAATAAATAAGCACATTTAAATATATAGCACTCAATTGTGAACATAGCAACTGGGTTTGATATATCAGCTTAGGCATGCATATCTACTGGAAGTCTCTCCTGTAGATATAAAAAGTAAGGAAAAAAAAACTTGTAATGCAAGTATAAAAATTTACAGTGGTGGACTACAAGTCCGAGGATGGAATTAAAATCAATATAGAGCTCTTGTTGCACTTAGGTCCTGATTCAGAGCTGTACGCTATGGGAATGTTTTCGTATTTGAGTAATAATCAGTAATCTGATCATGCGTATAAGTTGCATTATGCATGCATTAAGGTACATTGCCGTAGTCGCTTGCAGCGACTCTTTACTTGCAGTGTGACTGACAGGCAGAGTGCATTTGGGGGAGATAATGGGGAGTGGTAGCAATGAATGTCACAATATGCTACTACGATCCTGTACTCAAGAAATATGACTCAGACATCTTAGTTTCCATGGCCATTTTGCAGGACCATAGGCTCACTCAGGACTGCAACAATCAAGTGATCTGGGACCGATGCTGCCTGCGCCATTGGACCAAGGCCATACTGAAGCTTGCCGGGCCCCGGTTATTTTTGAGTAATATTGGCATTAGGCGTTGCCACACCTCCTTTAAAAAAAGTATAAAAAACAGTCTTTACTGCGCCTCCGCAGGGGCACTACAGAGTGCCCCTCAGTCACTGTCAAATCCAGGGAGACGTGATTAGTGTAATCGCTCCCTCCCTTTCACTCTTCACTGCCAGAAGAGAATAGACTGCTGCTGCTGATCAGCTGCTGTGTGCTGGGCAGAGGAGTGACAATGCCGGGCGCTGACAGGTAAGGGAGAGGGCCCCTCCATCACGCCCATACCCAGGTAGTTAGTACCCGCTCACCACCCTCTTGGCGCTCCCACTTTGGACACAGATGCTGTAACATTTTATGCAGTGCTTGGATATGTAAAGATGCAGGTGGGTGTCTCAATTAGAGATAAGCAGTTCAGTTTTGCTGAAAAGCAAACACACCCAAACTTTGGGATTCTGAGTAGAACCTAGTCCCAGCACGGGTCTCCTTGCCAAGTTCGGCTCTTGGATTTTAAAAATGGATGTTGCGTATTTTGGATTGCATGTAAGTCGCTCTCTCATGATTTTAGATGTCATTTCACACAGGACAGTGTATGGAGATGGTGTGGGATTTAGTCTATGCTGCAATACTCCGTACTAGTCACCATTAGAGAGAATTGTAGGTAGATGGAGTGGGTGTGAAAGACTGCAGGCATCTTTGTCACTGTTTGTATGTTTGCTTGTCAGACACTATTTAGCACCTGAAATCCAGTGCAAACAGGCTCTTGAGTATGTTTGTTAGGCATGAACTTGAAGTGAGCTGCACTTACTTACAATTGTTTTACACAGATGTGCTATATTATTTTAAACTGCCAGTTCTTTGTGCCACTGTTCTGTCACTTAGTTTAGTCAGCCAGCTTGCTGCAGCATTTAGCCAATATTGGCAGAAACAATATATTTAATCTGTGTGGTGGTCAAAATTGAGTGGAAATGAATGAAGATGAATGTTATTGATGATAATAATGCTAGAAATAAAAACTGGTACAAGTTACATAATTTAAGCTTTTTTTTATATATTTCTAAAGAAATCCAGATCCAAAACCAAAAGCAAAACCGGACCCAAAACACTTGATGGTGTTTTTGCCCAAAACAAAACACGACAATGATTTAGAACTAAAAACCAAAACACGGGGGTCTGCGCACATCTCTAGACTCCTGGTGGCTACAACATTTGCATATTTTTGCATCGCAGCTGTGTACACATTTGTAGCAGCAAAGGTATTAGTGTACAACTCTGAATCAGGCTCTTAAGCTGGGTACACACTAAACATCGTGTGTACCCAGTGATGCGACACACAACCCCCCTGTCGACGGGCCAGGGGCATATTAAGAGTGGTGGGGGCCCCTGTGCACTCCCCATCTGGGGCCCCTCCTTTCTACCCTGCGGCCACCAGAAGACTGAAGGCAGCAGCATCAGTAGACTCTAGGCACTAGTCTGTATTAAAGTCTACTGTACATGCGCAGATCGGCGAGGAAATGGCCATTTCCCCGGCAATTTCCTCACTGCGCATGCGCAAAACGCAGTGAACATGGCCATAGGTGGCCATTTTCCTACATTTTGTGCAGGGCTGAGAAACCCGACGCAGGACCTCAGAGAGGTAAGTATTGGAAAATATAGGTGCAGAGTGTGCGGTGTGGGCCCCTCCTGGACCCAGGGGCCCATGTACACCGCACATCCTGCAACCATTTTAGATATGCCCCTGTGACAGGCCAACATCAGGCAGTCCATACACACTGGTAGATCTGGTGCCAAATCGCCTGATAAACCGGCCCCCGCCGCATAGCGCTGCATGGGATTGTCAGCTGTATCGCCTGATTGGAGTGCATGCACAACAGATCAGGTGATGCAACTGACGACCGCATGGGAGCGCTCACTGCATAATGTAGTGCATACACACTGGATGATTTGAAGGAGTTGTCGTTCCGATGCGTCGGAATCGGTCAAATCGTTAACAAAATCGTCTAGTGCAGTGGTGTCAAACTTGGGCCATCCAGCTGCAGTGGAACTACACATCCCAGCATGCACTGCCACAGTTTTGCTATTAGGGAAGGCTACAATTGTGGCAGGGCATGCTGGGATGTGTAGTTCTACTGCAGCATGATGGCCCGAGTTTGACACCCCTGGTCTAGTGTGTGGAGGCCTTTAGACAGATATACCCAGTTTTTGCAATCACAATTGATTGCTATTTATTTATTACTAATTGGGATACCCGGTGTTCCTTGGGTTGAAGATTGGACCCTGAAGTACACCTGCAGAATTCATTTGTTTAAATTGTCCTCATCTATAACCCCATTCCATTAATCCTGAAAATGACCCCACTGTTTGCTAACATCTGCAAACAGTGGCATAACTACCATGGGTGGCAGGGGTGTGGCTGCTATGGTGCCTGCGCTGCCTCTGTGGGGCCTGCCTCTCCCCTTGCACCCAGTCACGCACACAAGTTGGGCTGGTCTAGTCAGGGCCATCGAGGGGGGCTAGGGTGGCAGCAGTGTTGACAGCCTATAATTAGCTGGCAGCCCGGCCCCAAATCCACTCCTGTTGGCTGTGCACACTAGGAAAGCAAGAGGCTGCTGGAGAGACACGGGGAGGTGAGTTGCTGGGGGGGTTGGGGATAATGTGTAAAGGGCATTACTATTGTGTGGAATAATGTGTTATATGGGGGAAATAATGTGTTACATTGGGCACTACTACTTTGTGGCATAATCTGTAAAGGGGATTACCATGTGGCATAATGTATAAGAGGCACTACTACTGCGTGGCATAATGTGTCCAAAACTCTGGCCAAGCATAAAAGACAAACAGAAGGACAAACAGACACATTTTCTCACTTATTATATAGATATGTGCTTTATTATTGTGAAATTGTTTGATAGGTTTATTATATAAAGGTATTATCTACATCTGTCTTCAATTTGTTCTGCCACATTAGTATATCAGCGCATGATCCTAGACTTGCTATTTAGAAAGCAGTGAGGTTGGAGAGGTTATAGTACAATACATACTTGCCAACTCTCCCTCATTGTCAGGGAGACTCCCTGAAATAGCAGCAATCTCCCTGTCTCCCTGAAGAGTCTACCAATCTCCCTCATTTCACCTTTCCCCCATTATGACACTGTTATATAAAAGAAAAAACAGAGATATATACATTCAAATGGGATCATTAGTATAATATCCCTGCATTGGTTATAAGGCACAATGATCCCAATGGTTACATGTATTTTCTGAGAAGTATCAGTGTGTTTTCATCAACAAGTAGATCTTACTAACTGCTTTGGGGCTCATTTACATGTGTATGTAGATCAATTTTATGACACGCCCCTCAGATGTAGCAGTACACGCCCACTTTACCGCCACACTCACAGGTACTGCTTTCACAATCTCCCTGAAATGCTTTTTCAAAAGTAGGCAAGTGTGGTACAATATTAGTTATGGATCAAATTCTTATATAATTAAATTTCTTTGTAAATAACAGTATAGTACTTAAAAGAAAAAGAGGCTTTTTGTATTTACGTTACACCCATTTCTCTGATTCCATCTGGGAGACACTGTTACAGTGGGGTTAGAGCTGGCATTGTGGAGCTGGGTACATATGGGTTAACACTTCAAAGTCTGAAGCTCCTCCCTTCTTTAGCCTCTGCTCATTGTATCTCCAATCCCATTAAGATAAAAACATTCAGTGTCCCCTCATGTGGAATCAGAAAAATTAGTTAATGTAAATAAAAAAATCTTTACTCTTTCTTTGAATAAGGGGGGCACTGCACCATGGAGATATTCCAACAGTCCATAGGGGAGGGTAAACTCAGGTAAAAATATATTCAAAACTTTTCATCCAAAGTCAGCCTTCATAGAAAGTAAACATGAAAAGTATAGAATATTGTGTGTTCAGAGGATGAGGTGGTTGCCCAACATATCTGCATGGCGGAAGGCCACATGCCATGCAGCCCAGGAGGCTCTCACTGATCTGGTAGAGTGAGCATGGTTAGTTTTCCAGAATTGGCCTTTTGGAACTGGAATAAGCCTGCAGAATAGTGTACTTTATCATCCAACAATAGTCTGCTTAGTTGCTGGCCTCTTATGCACAATATAAAGAACCAGAAAAGAAAAAAATTACTATAGATTCAAAGTCCTATCCAGATAAACTTTAAGATAACATTCAGATCTCTTGTTAGAAGGGATAATTATATAATGGTTGAAGTGAAACCCAGAAACCACCGTAGATTGGAAAGAAGGCATGGTGCTAGGACCGGCCTGTCTTCATGAAAGATTAGAAACATAGACCTATATAAAAGCCCTCCTAACTCTGACACCCTTCTAGAAAAAGATATATCCAGAACAGGGGCAGTTCTACTCTCGCCATCTAAGGATGATAGTAACATTAAAAATATTCTTTATTCTTTGAATAAAGGTTTCTGAAATCAATAAAGGATTTTAAATATTTCTTATTTTGTTAAAATGAAATATAATCTGCACCTTCTCAGTTGCTGACATCGGGAAGGTTTAATTTGAGCATAGTCCTTCTAGTGTGAGCCAAAAGTGAAAAGGAGAGAGAAACTAAAGGAGAAAGAAAGGTAGAAAAATAAAAAAAAACACAAGGGGGCAAGAGAGATGTGCACATAATACATTCATAATACATACATAATACATACATAAACACAGTGGGGGTGGGTGCAGATGTGTACATATGGAGAGACAGAAGAGAAGGAGAGATACACATATGAAACAAGCCAACCTCTAGTGAAAGTAGGAGAGACAGAAAATCATCAGCAGTTTATTCTCTACAGTTCTTCTCTGAGGTCATGTCATTTCAGCTGAGTGGACGTTACACTTCATATTTAGAAGTCAGATTGAGCAATAGGTTGCCTTATTTATGGCTTGCAATAGGCAGCATGTGGAGCATGCTGTGGCCAGAAACAAGTAGTGTCAGTTTCAGCATGGGGGGCTTCTGGGCACTTGGAAACCATCCCTTAAGTGCACCTCTGAACAAGAAAAATACTTTTTCCTCACTTGCATGTGTTAAAGTGGTTTGGATAACTTAAGGTCCTGCTGCAGAAATACACCATGAGATAGAATATCATTTTTTAGTGGAAGCTTCCACCATGACTATAGAATATAGTTTGATCAAGATATTTTCTGGCCAGTGTAAAGCCACTAATATCACTAGTGGTTGTGGTTGTGTTGAAAGGCCATTATGTCTACCTGCAGTTGACACCACTTTATATACCAATAGGGCACACATCTCGAATTTAGAATCAAACTCCCTTACACAACAGAATCTTTGACCAAAAGAACATAGAGCAAAACAGGTATTTAGTAAATATCGCCCAGAACAAAGAAACATGAGAGATGTTTCTCACAGCCTGACAAAAATGTCAGTGACATTAATTCTGATCAGATTTACAAAGGAGGAAGTGCCAACAGCAAGTGTATACTCCCTCCTCACTCCGGGGAGCTACCTGTCCAATAGGCCTGATCCTCAGCCAGCACATCTGTTCCTGGTAGCAATGGTCCAATAACCTTAAGTAACATAACAAAGAAAACTGTTGGAGCCACTAAACTCTCTCTCTCTCTCTCTCTCTCTCTCTCTCTCTCTCTCTCTCTCTCTCCATAGCTCTCTCAGTGCAGCGGACGCAGTACTTGCTGTTTCGCAGCTATGGAATGACGGTGCCAATTTGAAAACCTGCATTAGAGAGCATGGCTACAATAACCTGTTCCTGTGCCATGTACTTTAACCCCATAGTATCAGTATTCCCCAGATGAGAACAATAAAGGTTTTAGTTAATCCAACTCGTACCTTCCTGCATTTTTTGAAGGTGCGAGTTGGTGCCGGGACTCGCAAATGTAATAGCCTGCAAACTTTTGAGCTCGAGGCTGCTACACTATGCAACTAGCATTAACAGGTGTGAGTTATACAGAAGCCTTAACAGATCAGTTAGATCCATGAAGGCTTTTGTCTGTTAAAAAAAGAAGTGAAACCAACATTTTAAAAAAAAAAAGATGTGTCCTCTCCCCCAGAAGCATAACCAGCTCCGGGCTCTGTAGAGTCTGTGCTTGTTTTTAAAATACAGGGGACAAAACGTGTAGGGGTCCCCTGTATTTTAAGTACCAGCACAGGGCTTTTCTGAGCCGGTCCTGGTTGTGGAAAACCAGGGAACAAGAGAGTAGGGATCCCCTGTATTTTCCATAACCAGCACTCTTTCTAGTGGGAGAGTAATGCCACAGCCAGGGGAACCCTTTCACCGGGTACCCCGGCCAAAGCATTAAACCTAACCACTAGTCAGCCCAGGCCGGGGATCCCTGGAGAGGTGCCCCCCCCCCAATAAAGGCTAATAGCCTGGGACTATCCCTGGCACCCCTGGGCGGTGGGTGCCGGGTTGATTATGTACAGTGTAGTGCTAAAAATTTACAAACGAATATTATTTTTTTATGGTGAACTACAGGTCCCAGCAAGCCTCCCCCACATGCTGGTACTTGAAGAACAAGTACCAGCATTATGGACCCGCTGGTACTTGTAGTTCACCTGCAAAATAAATATTAAAATAAACACAAGACACACACCGCGACAGTAACATTTTATTTAAACATACATTCACACTCACTATCACACATACTCACCTAGTATCCCTGAAGCTATTCACTCCTCCATGTAGAAATCCACGGATACCTGAAAACAAAAAATCCATACTCACCTTTTCCTATGCATGGATCACAGGATCACGTCCTCTTTGTTCCATGTAGGCATCCAGGGGGTTAAAAATAACAAAAAGCAAAGTCCCAAAACCAGTACGGACAGGAGGAAGGGTATATGTTTACCCTTTCTGCGAGCGAATGACCAGGACCCACGTGTTCCCAGTCATTGCAGGAGCCGCCAGCCAATCAGCGGGCGCCTCCGTAGGAGCTGTCCACTGATTAGCTGTGGCGGTCATCCTGTCTCCCCCAAAGACTACAATGGAGGGAAATCTTCGTTGAGGTTTATGGTGGGAACCACTACACTGTAGTCAATGATATAACTGCAAGGTTAATTGAGGTGAACCTTGCGGTTACATCATTGGCTACAATGTAGTGGTTCCCACCAGAGACTTCAAAGTACATTTCCCCCATTGAAGTCTAAGTGCCAGCATGCAGGGGAGGCTTGCTGGCACCTGTAGTTCGCCAGCAAAAGACAATATTTTTACTTCTATTTTTTACACCACATTTACATTATCAACCCAACACCCACCGCCCAGGGGTGTTGGGGATAGCCCTGGGCCTGGGGTGCCCTGGAGAGGGGGACCCCTTTATTGGGTTTAAGGGTTCCCCTGGCTGTGGCATTTTACCCCCACACACCAGTCCAGTGCTGGTTATCGAAAATACAGGGGATCCATACTCATTTTGTCCCCTGTAATTCCACAACCAGGACCGGCTCAGAAAAGCCCTGTGCTGGTATTATTATTATTATTATTATTATTATTATTATTATTATTTTTATCATTTATTTATATGGTGCCACAAGTGTTCTGCAGCGCCTTACAAGGTACATAAACAAATAGGTTGACCAGTGACTTACAGTACTATACAATACAGGAGAAGGAACATGAATAATATACATTGCTACATTAGCGACCATAACACCCAGATAAGCAACAAAGCAAAGTAACCAAGTGTTAGGTGCCCTAGTGGGGAGTAAGAAGTAGAAGTAAGGTACTTAAAATACAGGGGACGCCTACACATTTGGATATGTGCATGTTTCTGTTTTGCTCTGACCTGCTCAGGATAAACTTGCTATCCTGAGGCTGGTCTATTGTTTTTGCGTTTTCTCAGGCAGTAATATGTGCGAGTGAAGTACTCGCACTCTATTACATTGCCCAAGTTCTACCTTGAAACCATCTGGATGTGAGATGCTAATTTGCAAGTTATAGTAAAGCCTGGAAAATGCCAGTTTTACTATAGTCACACCCTATTACATTTGCGAGTGAGTTAAAAATGCGAGTTTTTAACTCGCGGTTTTTACAAAATTTGCACTCTTCTTACATTTGGCCCATGCGGTCTATCAACCAAAAATGTGGTATCCAGAATGTTCTAAAAAGAGAGAAATAAAAGGTAAATAATTATGTCTAAGATGGACGGCATCCCGAGATGTTGATATACCGACGCCGGTATCCAGATGCCCGGCATAATGCCGAACACATAAGGATACAGACGTCCTGCATCCTGGCTGCCGGCATCCCGAATGTAAGGATGCGGGTAAGTATTACACTAAGAGGGGTATTCAATATGAAACGTAAACTTCGCTGTCGAAGTTTACGTTTCATATCGGAGCTTTTACCTGCGTTAAAGTATCGGGCGCACGCCCGCTTATCCCCGTATTCAATATGAAATTAACGAAAACGGGAGCCTGCGAAGTTGGATTTGCATAAAGTTACGAATTTTTCCTTAAAAAAATTGTAGGACCCCCCTAAAGTTGTAAAAACATGGGGGATCACTATGGGTACCCCGTTTTAGCCTTTACATGAAAATCGGGGATTTAAATAGCCGCAGCAGGTGTTTTTTCCCAACATTGAAGAAGTGTTGCAGAAGAGCACTTAGGTTATTTTTTTCGTTTTTTTAAGTGGTCCCATCAAATTTGGGGTACATGAAAATGGGTACTAGCATATTTTTAAGTCCCTAAAGTAAGTTTTGAAAAATTCTGCAATTGTGCACCTGCCGCTATAAATCTATTCTAGAAAACACCTGCCGCATACATGCATAATAGCCCTGAACCTATTTCCCTATTGTTAAACAATTTTTTCCCTTTTTTTTTTTTACCCCAATTTTTTATTTCATTTCTTGGGGTGTCCCTATTTTCTTTTTAAACTTTTTTTGACACAGTTCTTTTTTAAATGTCATTCCCAGGGGTGCAGGCTATTTTTTTAAGCCTGCACCCCTAAACCCCAATTCTGCACTTTTTTTCAACACCTATTCAATGGTGAAAAGTTATCCCTGTTTTTTATCAAAGACTTTTCGAACCTGCAAAAAGTCTTTGAAATTGAATACGGTGTAAAACTAAAACCTGCGATAATGATGTCATAGGTGCTATATTAACGCAAAAACTATGTTTTCGCTCCCATATTGAATACCCCTATTAGTCTGAGGATGGGTGAGTTAGGTTTAGGAAACCTTCCTGGGTGGGTTAGGCTTAGGCTTCAGGGAGTGGGGGTTAGGGTTAGGCATAACCGGGGGAAAGGTTAGGGTTAGGCACCCTCCGGGGAGGATTAGGTTTAGGGTGTGTGAAGGGGGAGTTAGGGTTTGGCACCATCAGGGGGAGGTTAGGGTTAGGCACCACCGTTGGGAGGTTACGGTTAGGCACCACTAAATGAGGGTTAGGGGGGGAGAGGGGAAGGGTTAGGGTACTTACCTGGCCCTGTCGGGATTCCGCACGATCGGGATTCCGGCATCAGTATTTGAACCGCCGGCATCTCATGCCCCAGCATATCATACCCAACCCATGAGGAGGACTACTCAATTATATAATTGTATATGTTATTGGGTATGTTATAGGTAGTATGTGGTGAAATACATGGGTTGGCTTCTAATATACTTTGTTCTCCAATGTCTGGATAATTCCTTGAAGCCTATATCCAAAGCATTCAAGACAATAGATGCTATACCTGTACATTATTGATAAAATATAACCATAGGTCATAAAGCTGATATACTAACATAATATGGCTCTGTTCAAAACAGGTTTTGAACCCTTTCTTTACATTTACGTATATAGAGAAACAGTGAGAACATACCGTGCTTAGTTGTGTCTGAAGATCAATCTCCAAGTTTTGTTTTGTGTGGCGCAGCTCAATGGCCTCACTGCTTTCCAACTGCAGCTGCTCAGATCCTGAAACCATCTGACAGTTCAACTCTTCACTCTATGCACAGATGACAGAAGCACAGTATCATCTGATAGATATAGGTAGTATTTGATCTCACTGTTCAAAGATAAATAATTATCATGTCTCTGTAGTCTTGTAGAGTGAAACTGTACTTCAAGGAAGGTTATAATTGCATATTTTGTAATCATTTTTATTTTTAAATCGCCTCCAGGTATTGTGTGTTACTGCTGGAAACCAATGTGTAGAATTTGTCAGGCAATCTGTGACAATCACACATGGGCCAGAATGAAAAAGTGATGTTTTTCCGGTGGCTTCCAAATCGTGGATGTAATACTGTAGCTTGTGATTTCAGAAAACCAAACTGACAGCGATATGTGACAGACCTACACACTACCAGTTCCCTGGCCTATTTCGGCATGTTTACAGTGGCATTTTTTATTAATCTAAAATATATAATCTTTAAAAAAAATAATAATAATAAGCATGTCCACCGCATTTTACTGTTCTTGGTTATATGCTATAGTTTGTTTTTCTATATACTGTACTATATAATGCAGGGGCATCTTAAGAGAGGAGGGGGCTCATGTGCACTCCCCATGCGGGGCTCCCCTCCTCCCTCCCCGGGGGCCATCAGCCGACTAACATGGCTGGCCAGCCACCGGAGCATTAGTAGACTCCGGGCACTAGAGTGGGCCCGGAGTCTACTGCGCATGCGCAGAACGCCGGGAAAATGGCCACGGCAGCCATTTTCAGGTGTTCTGAGTAGAGATGAGCGGTTCGGATTCTGTGGAATCCGAACCGCTCCGAACATTGGGGATCCGAGTCCACCCGAACCCTGTTCGGGTGTTCACCGCCTGACTCGGATCCCCGTTCGGGGCCGAACGGCGGCCGCCTGATGTCGGATTCTCACTAGAGAATCCGACATCAGGTCTCCTCGCGTGTAGGGCAGAGCGCAGTGATAGCGCTCTGCCCTACACAGACACAGACACACAGCCGCCAGCGGCAGCTGTGTGTTTGTTACAGCAGCCAATGAGAGTCACACAGACTCTCATTGGCTGCTGCACGGAGGGAGCCGGCTGGAGCTCACACATGAGCTCCGTCTTCCGGCTCCCTCCTCAGCGTGTGACAGAGCGGACGGCGCGGGAGCGGGGATACAGGTAAGTTTTATTTTTTTTATTTTTTTACTTGTCAAAGGTCCGGGGGCGCTACTGGGGGGGGGGGGTCTGCACTACTGGGGGGGTCTGCTACTGGGGGGGGCTATACTACTGGGGGGGCCATACTACAGAGGGGCCTGCTACTGGGGGGGCTATACTACTGGGGGGGGGTCTGCACTACTGGGGGGGGTCTGCTACTGGGGGAGGCAATACTACTGGGGGGGCCATACTACAGAGGGGCCTGCTACTGGGGGGGCTATACTACTGGGGGGGGGTCTGCTACTGGGGGGGCCATACTACTGGGGGGGATCTGCACTATTGGGGGGCCATACTACAGAGGGGCCTGCTACTGGGGGGGGCTATACTACTGGGGGGGTCTGCACTACTGGGGGGGGTCTGCTACTGGGCAGGGCTATACTACTGGGGGGCCATACTACAGAGGGGCCTGCTACTGGGGGGGGCTATACTACTGGGGGGGGTCTGCTACTGGGGGGGCCATACTACTGAGGGGCCTGCTACTGGGGGGGGCCATACTACTGGGGGGGCCTACTACAGGGGGGGCCATACTACAGGGGGGGCCCATACTACAGGGGGGGCTACTACTGGAGCAGCCTACTACTGGGGGGGCCTGCTACTGGGGGAGCCATACTACTGGGGGAGCCATACTACTGGGGGGGCATACTACTGGGTGGCATGCTAATGGGGGGCATACTACTGGGGGGGCCTGCTAATGGGGGACATACTACTGGGGGGGCCTGCTAATGGGGGGCATACTACTGGGGAGCATTCAACTGGGGGCACTGCATAGTGGACCGTACTACTAAGGGGACTGCATAGGGGGCACCACTGCTGGGGGACATTGTGTAAGGGACACCGCTACTGTGGGCATTGTGTAAAAGGGTCACTACTGTGGGCATTGTGTAAAAGGGGCACTACTGTGTGTCGTAACATAAATAAGAGACACTACTTTATGGTGTAATGTGAATCAGGCCCTATGTGCGGTGTAATGCTAATAAGATTGTGCACTGTGACTCCTAGGGCCGTAGCCCACTTTGTAAACAAGTACTGTGACTCTGCTGGCCGTACCCCACTGGGTGGGTGCACTACTTTTCATTTCTGCCACTGCTGTGTGGCAATGTGTCATAGATGTGCTTTATACTGTGGTGTCTGTGTCGTTGTGCCGCTGCTTTGTCGCTTAGTAACCAGTCAGCTCACTGCAACCTTTGGCCAATAATGTTGAAAACAATATTATAAGCTGTGATATGGTCTAAATTGACTGGAAATTAATGTTATTGAGGTTAATAATACTCTAGGAAGAAAAAAAAGACCAATTTATGTGATTTTAGCTTTTTTTGTCAATTTTTGTAAAAAAATCCAAATCCAAATCCAAATCCAAAGCCAGTCACCGCAGTTTGGCAAATCCAAATCCAAATCCAAAGCCGGACGACGAATTAGAACCAAATCCAAATCCAAATCCGGCAAAAATGGTCCGGCGCACATCCCTAGTTCTGAGCAGCGCTGACACCCGCCGTGGGACCACGGACAGGTAAGTTTAAAATAATATGGATGCAGGGTGTGCGGTGCGGGGCCCCCCTGGACCCGGGGGCCCATGTACCCCACACACACTGCACCCACTATAGATACGCCACTGATATAATGTAAATGTTTATAATGTACCTGAGATCCCTGTATACACCCTTCTTTGCCTGTATGTTTTTCTCCCTTCTCTGTAATCCAATTTATACTTAAAAATGTAGTGGGTTTTTTGTTTTCTTTTCTGGTTTTTTTTACAGATGGACTACAAGTCACAGCAGCCCTAGATGCCAGGGAATGTTTGCCAATTGTACTATCTCAATGGCTAGAGGTACCTGTTTTGCTATTTCTTTTCTGGTGCATTTTCTGTGACTTTGATTCTCGCATTCTTATCCATCCAGTAAGCTGGGACAGGTTTCTGGCAATTTTGCAGCTACCGGTATATGCACTCTATTACAAACTGCAATTTGCAATATGCCGTACAATTGCCAAATACCCACAAGCTTTGCTAAATTGGAGGCTATGACAGTCTGGCCAGGGTGTCCTAATTCTAAAATGATTGATCCTACATACGGTATATATATCCTAAATTGAGAGATTATTTGCAGTGTAATCTGAATCATTCTACCTTAGTAATAGACCATATCTCAACATCCTTCTTGCTTTTCTCCATCAAACTTTCATATTCATTCCGAATTCCCAACAAGACCTTATTAAGATCAACTGTTTGAGCCGCATCAATTTCAACATTAACTCTAGCACCTAATTGTGCTTTAAGACTGTTCACTTCCTGTAGAAACACAAAATAGGAATTTAAGACTGATGGTAGCAATAACAGAATTGAGTTACACAAATTTCTAATTATACCATAGATCATGGTAGTTCCGAATGTCATACACCTAAAATCAACAACTTAAGCCGCGTACACACTAGACGATATTTTGAATGATTGAACGATAAAGATATCATTATCGTTCAATCTTTCAAAATATCGGCTAGTGTGTATGCGAAAAACGACCAGCGATGCACGCTTCCACTGGTCGTTTATGATAACCCCAGTTGGCTGTACATGCAGTACAATCTGGGGTTATCGTGAGCACTGCCATGCTGCTGAATGCAGCATGGCCCCGTTCCACCTCCCCGCCATCGTCCGTCACTGGTCAGCATCGGCAAGTGTGTATACACTTGCCAATGCCGGCCTGCCGATGACAATATCGCCGCATACACACATCATGTAGTGTGTATGTGGCTTTATATAACACAAAGGTGGAGTTTCAATTCTCTGTAGTGGCCAAGAAGTGCCTGCTGGTATGGTCGGCAAAAGTATTTTCGCAACCAGTAACATTGCTCATTTTCATTCACACCACATAATGGTGCACAGCTAAAGTAGCACTATTTGTCTACTATAATAAACAGTGACGAGTGCATCCAAACACTGTGAACTGAGGGCCTGATTCAGAGCCGCTCGTAAGCGGCCGCTCGTTCGCTATGAGCGATGTTCGCACAACTGCGCATGCGTATGGGTCGTAATGCGCATGCGCAAACCAGTCACTGCGGTCAGAAATCAAGCGCTCGCAAAACAGCGAGGGGCTGCTAATTTGATTGACAGAATGTACCGTTTGTGAGTGGTAACAGGGGAAGGTGCTTGAAAACGGGGGAGTGGAGAACGCAGGTGTGCCTAACGGTAAAAAGGGCGTTTAATGGGAGTGCATAATTAGTAAAGGAGCGTCATTGACCACGTCACTTGGTTGTCTTTTAGCCTGAACCGCTCGCAGTGATTGCGGTAGGATAAACCTACCACAAGCACTGCGAGCAGTTCAGATGCCTTTCGATGTACCCGATTAATCAAATAAATACCGGAGATGACGTGTGATGCGAACGGCAAAGGGGCGTCTTTACAAAATAGCGAGCGCATTTTTTGTTTGCTCGCTCAGACATAGAGGTGTCAACAAACTGCAATGAGCGAGCGCTCAATTTAAATAGCCGGCCCCTTTTTAGGAACGACCGTCCGCAAATAGCGTCCGGCTCTGAATCAGGCCCTGAATCTCCCCAAAAATATATTTGAATGTATTTAACTGTAAATGATTCATCCACATGTTAGGGTGCTGTCAGGAAAATTATTATTAATAATAATAAGATGTGATGCAATATTTACATTTTTCTTTATGATTTCAAATGTGAAATCTACCAAACCATCATTGGAAATTCCTTGAAGAATATCCTCCTTATATGAAATATAAGGCATATTATATGAAATCTGCTCCTGGCCTATAAAATCACCATTGATATAATTAGCCATTTAAGTGGATAACCTTTTTTCTCAAAATTGCCTGATTCTGTTGTCCTGAGGAAGGGGCGGAAGACCCCGAAACGTCGACCTAATAAAGTCCCTCTGCCGAGGGGGTGACATTGTTTATCAGTCTCCGAGTGCCGCCTGTGTTTTTGGTGCAGTGTGCGTTGGGGGTGCTGTCCTCCTAATGCTGGGCATACACTGCCAGATAAAATGTCTGTCAGACCGACAGACATTTTATCTGGCTGCCTGCCAGCCGCAGATGTCGCCGGCATACACTGTGAGAGAAATCTCACAGTGTATAGCCCGACATCCGCGCTCCGCCCCCGGGGGAGGAGACATTTCCCTGTTCCTTCCTTAGGAAGGAACACAGGAAATGTCTGTCTGTCGGCCGCGCTGGGCATACACTGCCCGATGCGGCCGACAGTTTCCCGGGTAAATATCGCATCGGACGGGCATGCTGGACAATCCAGCATGCCCGACCAAGCAATATTTAACCCTCGGTCGCCCGCATACACGCTGCAATTATCGCGGCGATCCGCCGATATCGGGCGGATCGTCCCGATAATTGCAGAGTGTATGGCCAGCATTAGGAGGGCACCGGAGCAAGAATTGACTACGTGTCTGGAGACACAGTGTGGAGGAGTGCCGGAGGATTGTTTTCTTTATATATATATATATATATATATATATATATATATATATATATGTATATATATATATAAAGCTTAGCTAGATTTTAGCCAATATACTGATAGCAAAAAGTTGCCGACTTATGCTTTATATGATCTCCCTTTCATACTCTGACGTATATAATACTTCAGTCTCATTACCTCTTTGTGATTCTTCTTTAAAGAAATAATTTCTTCTCTGAGATTTTCAATTTGAAATTCCAGGTCACATCTTTCCAAAGTTAATCCGTCAAGACCTCTGCGTAGGTTATGTACGTCTGCTTCAATATTGTTATATATGCTGTGCTCTATAGCATATCTTTAGGTAAAAAAAAGGTTTTAATGTGTATAGGATAAAGTTTTTACAATAAACGAATTGCACTTTATGGTGTATATAGATGAAAATAATTTAATTTCAGCAATCCTCTAGGAGGTTTATGACTTAATTATAGCTTATCTCACCCAGTAATGACAAGGTGTCTGTTCAAAGAATGTCTGTATAACAACTTAAACAGCAACTGAAAAGCTGTGTAAAAGCACAGGCAAAGACCTCCTACACACTAGGTACTGTAAAACAGATTAAAGCAACCATTGATCACTAGGGCAAAATATGCGGTCGCTACTTAATAAAGAATATGATGCGCCTAAAATAGAACATGTTCTACAGGTGCATCCTGCACTTACAGAGGACAGAACACTTATTTACCATATAAATAAATGATCACTATAGCGACAGGCATAACAGATCCATCATCTATGCAGATGGCACATATCAGAGTACCAAAGATATTACATTATTGTTTTCTAAATTTGTATGATGCACACAGTACCTTCCTGAAGATCCAAGCCTGAAGAGTAATGCTGGGTACCCACTGGCAGATATATTGGGCGATTAATTGATTGGCCAATATATCGCGTGCCAGTCGGACAGTTTTTACCAGCGATATGTCTGTAAATGACGTCGTTCACAGACATATTGCTGCACAGCAGGGCCGGATAAAGGTTTGTGGGGGCCGTGGGGCAACAACCTTGTGGGAGCCACTATCAGTATAATTGTAATTAAAGTATATACATATTTATATTTGTGCAGAAGAGCTGCATAGGCAGGAAGGACAGGAAATGGTTGTGCTTGGGCAGGTTTGCAGATACTGCCTCGACATGCGGGGATACGGGGAAGCACTGAGTGGCCGGGATCTCCATCTCCACGCTGCAGCCATCCCGGAGCATGGATACAGTTGCCAGGGGCAAACGCAGAATTTTACCAGGGAGGGGGGAGGTTCCGTATATATATTAGGGGTGTGCACTGGCCACTTTTCGTGTTTTGTGTTTTGGTTTTGGATCTGGATCTTTCTTCATGTTTTGGATCTGGATTGGTTTTGCCAAAACCACCCTTCCGTGTTTTGGGTTCTGGGTTTTGTGTTTTGGATCTGTATTTTTTTGAAAAAAAGCATAAAAACAGCTAAAATCACAGAATTTGTAGGTTTTTCTGCTCCTATGCTATTATTAACCTCAATAACCTTAATTTCCACTCATTTCCAGTCTATTCTGAACACCTCACACCTCACAATAGTGTTTTTATGTCCAAAAGGTTGCACCGAGGTAGCTGGATGACTATGCTAAGCGACACGAGTGGGCGGCACAAACACGTGACCCATCTATGCGTGAAACTGCAGTGGCAGACAGGATGGCAGTTTGAAAAACTAGGCCCCAAACTGTACATAATGCAAAGAAAAAAAAGAGGTGCAAGATGGAATTGTCCTTGGGCCCTCCCACCCACCCTTATGTTGTATAAACAGGACATGCACACTTTAACAAACCAATCATTTCAGCGCCAGGGTCTGCCACACAACTGTGGCTGAAATGATTGGTTCGTTTGGGCCCCCACAAAACAAGCTGGCAATTAATCTGTCCTTGCACAAACTGGCTCTACGGAGGCAAGATGTCATCCTCATCCTCCTCATCCACCGATTCCTCACCCTCTTCAGTGTGTACATCCTCATCCTCACAGAGTATTAATTCGTCCACGCTGGAATCCACAACCACAGGTCCCTCTGTACGTTCTGGAGGCTGGTCTCCCTGGAAGAGTTGATAATTCATTTTATGAACATCATCTTCTCCACATTTTGTGAAAGCAACCTCCTACGCCTTTCGCTGACAAGGTTCCCGCCTGCACTAAACACTCTTTCGGAGTACACACTGGAGGGGGGGCAACTCAGGTAAAATAGAGCCAGTTTGTACAGGGACCTCCAAATTGCTTCTTTTCCTGCCAGTACAGGTACGGACTGTCTGACATGCCTACTTGGATGCTGTCACCGATGTAATCCTTTAACAGACAGACGCACGCTTGTCGCTGCTGCTTTGAGGATGCAAGTGCAGCTACAGCCCACACAATTCACAAAGACAGAAAAAAAAAGAAGAATATTTTTATTGTTTGTGTAGCACACTTTGAGGGTGTCACCACCCTTTAACAGACAGACGCACGCTTGTTGCTGCTGCTTTGAGGATGCAAGTGCGGCTACAGCCCACACAATTCACAAAGACAGAAAAAAGAAGAATATTTTTATTGTTTGTGTAGCACACTTTGAGGGTGTCACCACCCTTTAACAGACAGACGCACGCTTGTCGCTGCTGCTTTGAAGATGCAAGTGCGGCTACATCTCACACAAGTCACAAACACATTAAAAAAATAGTTTTTTATTTTTTGGAGCACTTTGAGGGTTACACCACCCTTTAACAGACAGACGCACGCTTGTCGCTGCTGCTTTGAGGATGCAAGTGCGGCTACAGCCCACACAATTCACAAAGACAGAAAAAAGAAGAATATTTTTATTGTTTGAGTAGCACACTTTGAGGGTGTCACCACCCTTTAACAGACAGATGCACGCTTGTCGCTGCTGCTTTGAGGATGCAAGTGCGGCTACAGCCCACACAATTCACAAAGACAGAAAAAAGAAGAATATTTTTATTGTTTGTGTAGCACACTTTGAGGGTGTCACCACCCTTTAACAGACAGACGCACGCTTGTCGCTGCTGCTTTAAGGATGCAGGTGCGGCTACAGCCCACACATTTCACAAAGACAGAAAAAAAAAAACAATATTTTTTTGTTTGTGTAGCACACTTTGAGGGTGTCACCACCCTTTAACAGACAGACGCACGCTTGTCGCTGCTGCTTTGAGGATGCAGGTGGAATCTAGACGGGATTTGGAACCGGGGACACACTACCTCCATCAATTGTCTAAATCCCACTGCACTAATGGCGTATACCGGACGCACGTCTAACACCAACATAGCAGTCAAGGCCTCAGTTATACGTTTTGCTTCAGGATGACTGCTGTCGTACTTCATCCTCATCGCTAAGGACTGTTGGAGGGTCAATTGTTTAGTAAAAGTAGTGATGTTCCTACTTCCTCTCTGGGATGATGAACAACTCCCAGCAGCAGCAACAGCACTAGGAGGAAATGGTTCTTGATCTTTCCCTATTTTATTTTTATCGGAGAAAGTTTGGTCCTCCATTTATGTTATATTGATATATACGTGCTTCTAAAGCGCACACAAACACAGAAAATATTTTTTTATTTTTGCTGGAGAGTAGTGCACTTTGTGGGTTACACCACCCTTTAAGAAATGAGCCAGCCGGCCCTTTACTTATGACACAGGCGCACGCTTGGCACTACTTTGTTGATGCACGTGTGGCTACTGCGCACACAATTCACAAACACAGAAAATTATTTTTTTTTTGGTTTGGACTGGAGTGTACTTTGGGGGTTACAGCACCCTTTAATGGTCAAGCCAGCCGGCCCTTTACTTATGACACAGGCGCACGCTTGGCACTACTTTGTTGATGCACGTGCGGCTACTGCGCACACAATTCACAAACACAGAAAATAATTTTTTTTTTGGTTTGGAATGGAGTGTACTTTGGGGGTTACAGCACCCTTTAATGGTCAAGCCAGCTGGCCCTTTACTTATGACACAGGCGCACGCTTGGCACTACTTTGTTGATGCACGTGCGGCTACTGCGCACACAATTCACAAACGCAGAAAATATATATTTTTTTGGTTTGGTGTGTACTTTGGGGGTTACAGCACCCTTTAACGGTCAAGCCAGCCGGCCCTTTACTTATGACACAGGCGCACGCTTGGCACTACTTTGTTGATGCACGTGTGGCTACTGCGCACACAATTCACAAACACAGAAAATATATATTTTTTTGGTTTGGAGTGTACTTTGGGGGTTACAGCACCCTTTAACGGTCAAGCCAGCCGGCCCTTTACTTATGACACAGGCGCACGCTTGGCACTACTTTGTTGATGCACGTGCGGCTACTGTGCACACAATTCACAAACACAGAAAATAATAATTTTTTTGGTTTGGACTGGAGTGTACTTTGGGGGTTACAGCACCCTTTAATGGTCAAGCCAGCCGGCCCTTTACTTATGACACAGGCGCACGCTTGGCACTACTTTGTTGATGCACGTGCGGCTACTGCGCACACAATTCACAAACACACAAAAAATATAATTTTTTTAGCACTTGGGTGGAGCACCCCTGATGGACAGAGCACCCCCTGGACAACACTACAGCACCCCTTTAGGACTGGGACACTGCACAGGACTTTGGAGTGGACACAGCCCCTATGGAGAACTGACTGCACAACACAGTCCAGCCAGCCCCTATGGACTTTGAAGTAGTGGACACAGCCCCTATTAACAACAGCAGCACAGCACAACACAGCCAGCCCCTATGGACTTTGAAGTAGTGGACAACAGCAGCACTACACTACACTACACTACACAG
Source organism: Taudactylus pleione (assembly GCA_031769625.1). Taxonomy (NCBI): domain Eukaryota; kingdom Metazoa; phylum Chordata; class Amphibia; order Anura; family Myobatrachidae; genus Taudactylus; species Taudactylus pleione. Next base: position 11,325,771 of record JAUIMM010000154.1, read on the forward strand.
CCCAGCCAGCCCTAACTCCCCCCCTCTCTCTTCACTGTCCACAGCCGAGTGAGAAAATGGCGCCGACGCGGGTACCTTATATAGGATCCAAAACCCGCGAGACTCGGAAGGCGTGATGATGACGTTTTGCCTCGATTTCAGATCCGAGTCAGGCGGGAAAAGTCGAGCCTGACTCGGATCTGCCTCGGATCGGGGGGGCTCGGGGGGGGTTCGGATTTCAGAAATCCGAACCCGCTCACCCCTAATATATATATATATATTATATATATATATATATAGTATACACACACCAGACATGCATATATTTACATACTTACAAACACATACATACTGTACATATATTCACACAGAAAAACACATATATACACCACACATGCATGTGTCCCTCATACATTACACACACATACACTTACCTTGCAGATCTGCAGACTGCATGTTGTGGATGTGATGGGGACGAGACCTGGCAGGCTGGCACCATGTTATTAAGCTCCGCCCCCCACATGGCAAAATGCCGCGATTCACGGGTCGATCGGAAAAAGGGCAGGGACAAATGACAAAATATTAATGCAATCGCATAATATTGGCAAGGCTACCAACCAACTGACCCACGAATCGCTGCATTTTGTCGTGAGGTGGGCGGGGCTTAATATAATAGCGCCTGCTCTGGGGGAGCTGCTGCTGTGTGAGGGCCCCCTTGGTGTGACCGCATCCTGTCGCCCCCCCCCCCTTTAAGCCAGCCCTGCTGCATAGCCAATGGCAGATATATCTGCAGCTGCAGATATATCTGCTCATCGTGCTGTGTATATGGGCGATCCACCGACCGCTCGTACACTTGCTGCAGAGACATCAGTCGATCTGCAAATATATCTGTTAGGTGCATACCCAGCTTAAGGATCATTTATGAAGATCTGTGATGTCTGATTTTGTGCACAAGTGCATCTACTTGTCTGCCAAGTGCTTTTGAAGGTGCATACACTTAGGCCCGAATGCTGGACTTTTCACTCCACATCGGAGCTTTTCTGGGGATAAAGTATCGGGTGCGTACCCGCTTTATCCCCGTATTCAATTTGAAGCTGGTGAAACAGGAGCCTGCGGAATTATCAGGAATTTATCCAGGGACCCCCCTAATGATGTCCAGAGGAATGGGTATGAAATACCGCCGGCCGGTCAGCGGCAGCCCGACATGAGCAGAGTTCGAAGCAGCGGAAGCCCGACAGCACTGGAAATCCTGATCGTAGATAGGTGAGTATCTACTAACCTAACCTAACCCCCCTAACCCTAACCCTCCTTAGGGTTGCCTAACCCTAACTTCCCCCCCAAGTGCCTAACCCTAATCCCCCCTCTAAGTGCCTAACCCTAACCACCCCCTTCCCCGCTGCCTAAACCTAAGTCCCCCGGGGGGTGCCAAACCTAAGTCCCCCCTGGGGGTGCCTAACCCTAACCCTCACTCCCCCTAGCCTAACCCTAACCCTCCTGGGGGGGTGCCTAACCCTAAGTCCCCCCCGGGAGCCCTAAACCTAACCCTCCTCCCCCCCCCCGCGGCTGTCCGCTCGTGGCACCTGGCATCACTACGATCGGGATGCCGGGCGCCGTTCTCCCGGCGTCGGGGAAATGCGGACGTCTACATCTAGACTCCCGGCATTTCACCCTTGCGGGGATATGACAGTCGGGAAGCCGGCTGCCGGTATTTAGGCAGTCGGCTTCCCGATTGCATACCTGTCCAGACATGGGGGATCACTGTGGATACCCCCGTTTAGCCCTGCAGAATGTGTTCTGCATTTTTAAATAGAAGCGGCAGGTGTTTTTTTCCCGACATTAAAGAAGTGATGCAGTAGAGCACTTAGGTTATTTTTTTGTTTTAAAAAATGGTCAGGTCACATCAAATTTGGGGTACATGAAAATGGTACTAGCATATTTTTAAGTCCCTAAACTAATTTTTAAAAAATTCTGCAAAAATGCACCTGCCGCTAATAGCCTATTCTAGAAAACACCTGCCGCATACTTACAGAATACCCCTGAACCTATTGCGCTATTTTTAAACACTGTTCCCCATTTTTTTTATTTTACCCCAAAATTAAAATAATTTTTTGGGGTGTCCCTATTTTTTTTTTTTCTTTTTTTTGACACAGTTCGTTTTTAGGGGATATTCCCAGGGGTGCAGGCTATTTTTTTTAAGCCTGCACCCTAAACCCCCATTCTGCACTTTTTTTCGCCATGTAAAACATGGCGAAAAGTTATCCCCGTTTTTTCTCAAAGACTTTTCGAACCTGCAAAAAGTCTTTGAAATTGAATACGGGGATAATTGAAATAGGCAAAAATGAAGTTGATTCCGACATTTCGCAGCCTAATTGAATACACCCCTTTGTGTTCATTGGAAACACCTGCATAAAATCAATCTGCACCAGTGGCTGCTCCAGAGGTAGGGCTGCAGTGCAGTCCAAAATTCAAATAGGGGAACCACACCAACTGCCAGTAAGTCCCGGCCAGGCAATGTTTGGCAGCGTTTGTGATGGCAGTTAGTGTTGCTCCCCTATTTGATTTTTTGACTGCACTGCAGCCTCCACTGATATGCACCCAGTCCTGCACTGAAATACTAAAAACAGTATGTAAAAGTTCATCCTTTAGAACCAGAACAGTTTCTAGGGTGGGCAAACCTGGCATCTGCTCAGGACTCTCTCACTGCAAGCATGGACCTGGCAAGCGGACCAATGCATAGCTCCCCACTGCCACAAATTCACGCTTATTTATCTATTCTCGTGGAGTCTGTGGGGGGATTTAATTGTTTTTTTTTTACCTGTGATAATTAATGGACATTCAGAGTTGCAATTCAATTTTTCTTGGCACCCATTAATTATCGCGGTGTTCACGCCCTATTAGACAGGGTTTAGTTATGTAAAACTGCTAAACCTGTCTAAAGTCCCAGTTAGGGTGCCCAAACAGCACCACAGGTTTGTCGCACACTTTTGCTTGCACACTCCTGCTATCGCTCCCTTATACCCCTTTTACACCAGAGCAAAAACTTGGGATTTTGCTGGGTCTATCAGGGTCACAGCTCAGTGTAAAATGGTCCCTGAAAAATAACCTGGGTCAAGTGACCCGGCAATCCAACCCAGGTAGCTACCAGGGTCGGACCAGGATGGACCTGGTTAATGGAACAGTGTAAAAGGTGCAACCCGGGTTATCCGACCTGGGTCACGCCTAAAATGAGTTGATTGGTGGTTGTGGAGCAGTCACCTCCCACTTTTTATGACCTCACAAGTTTAGCAGGGCAGATCCAGGTTCAGTGTGAACGGGGCTAAGCTGAGAATAACCCAAAACAATGGTGCTGTGTAAGCAGTGTCTGATCTGGGTTGGAACCATGTCTGAAAAGGTCGGACCCGGGTTTTTGGTGGAAAAGAGGTATAACAGAGCAACAATTTAATTGCTCCATCTGGCGTCTTATAAAAATAGTCCCCAGATAAACAATTGAATCGGCCCCTATGTATCTGTTCCACATTGTTACAGTTGGTACTGAATGTGTGGAGGCATATTCAAAGGACTGCTCAGTCTCAGAACAGTAAAGAGCTGATTGGTTGGTACTTTATCTCTCTTCACATTATCTCTCTCCAAGGCTTAGTACAGTACATCTCCCCCAAGTACCAAACAATCAGCTCCTAACTGTAATTTTTCAAACACAGCAAGTAAAATGACAGGAGCTGATTATTTAGTACTTTATCTCTCTCTCTCTCTCTCTCTCTCTCTCTCTCTCCACTTGATACATCTCCCCCATAGTTTATTATACAAATTAATATTATTAGTAGTCATATCTGACAGAAACAGGCTAGGATTGTGCAACATGAACAAAGCCAAAGAATTCATTGCTTCATTAGAATCTTTTCAAAGAATGTTAATATTCTAGAATATACAGTACTGCTGCGTAAACGCCTTATGACTTGGAAAGACACATTTGTTTCACCATATCATATATAAAATGGTACAAGGGCGGCTGCACATCCCAGTTTTGATGACAGACCCCTTTTCCAACAGCCATTAAAACTGTTTGCTTTCTTTAGTCTGAGAATTCAGAGAACCAGCTCTGCTGAAGAAGATTATTGGATTCGATTGATTAACAACAGTGTGTGTATATATATATATATATTAGGGATGAGCGGGTTCGGTTCCCTGAGAACCGAACCCACCCGAACTTCGGGGATCCGGGGCGATCCGAGCCCAAGCTCGGATCTCCCTGTCTGCCCCAGATCCCTCTCCCGAGGCAAAACCTCGAGATCTGCTGTCGGATCTCGAGGTTTTGCCTCGAGCGGCCATTTAAAAAAAAATGCCTTTGCCTTTAATGGGCAAAGTGCTGATTGGCTGACAGAGCCGTCTGTCACGGCTCTCAGCCAATCAGCATTATGGTGCTCATTTGCATGTAGCACGGACTCGTGAGATCCGTGCTACATGCATCTGTGTGACTGACAGTGACACAGAGCACAAATGGGTCAGTGAGACCCGTCTGTGCTGCTGTGTATTTCAATGACACAGATGCACGCACGGACCAGGAGATCCGTGTTACTTGCATCTGTGTCATTGACACAGAGCACTGACGGGTCCGTGAGACCCTTCTGTGCTGCTGTGGTAAAAAAAAAAAAAAAACCTGTGTAAAAAAAGAAAAAAATGGCGTGCCCCCCCCCCCCCCAAAAAAAAAGAGCAACCAGCCCCGGGCATTAGTGACCCAGTGCTGGGTGTGCTTAAATACAGGGGACAAACGACATAGGGGTCCCCTGTACTTAAGCACAACCAGCACCGGGCTAGTCAGAACCAGCGCTGGTTGCCAAAATACGGGGGACAAACGACGTAGGGGGTCCCCCGTATTCTGCGCAACCAGCTCTGGGCTCTGATCCGGTCCTGGTTCTGGAAATACAGGGGAAAAGAATTAGTAGGGTTCCCCTGTATGTTCCAGAACCAGCACTGGACTTATTCTAGCGGGGGGCTGATGCCACAGCCAGGGGAGCCCTTTCACCGGGCCCCCCAGCCGCAGCATCAGCCCTGACCGCTAGTCAGCCCAGGCCGGGGATCCCTGGAGAGCTGGGGACCCCCCCAATAAAGGGGTCACCCTCTCCAGGGCACCCCAGGCCCAGGCTGATAGCCCGGGGCTATCCCCGCCACCCCTGGTGGCGGTGGGTGGCGGGTTGATTGTGTGGTGTGGTGTAAATAAAGAATAGCCGCAGGGTAAACTTTAATAACCTTGCGGCTCCCACCATTGACTACAATGGAGGGAGCCGTTCATTGGCTGAGAGACGGGAGATGACCTCTCTCAGCCAATGAACGCTTAGCAGCGGGGTTTCCACGGTGATACCCCGCCGCTAAGCTCTCATTCGGGAAGTACCGTTCTATAGAACGGTACTAAGTTCGTGGATCGCGTTTTCGTTTTTTTTTTTTGCCAAGTCCGGGGATGCCTACTTTGGAACGAAGAGGACAGAACCTCGCATAGGAGATGGTGAGTATGTTTTTTTTCACAGGTCCCCTATGGATACTTTACCGGACAAGTGGACCGATGCTACAGGTTACATAGGTGAGTATGTGTACATGTGTGTGTGTGTGTGTATGTATGTTTAATAAACTTATACTGTCACGGTGTGTGTGTCCTGTCTATTTTTAAACATTTTTTTTACAGGTGAACTACAGGTACTAGTGGGCCCTTAATGCCGTGCATGCTGGTACTTGTGGTTCTCCAAGTACCAGCATGCGGGGCAGGCTAGCTGGGACTTGCAGTTCTACTTGTAAAGACAATGTTTGATATTCTTTATTTACACCACACCACACAATCAACCCGCCACCCACCGCCACCAGGGGTGGCGGCGATAGCCCCGGGCTATCAGCCTGGGTCTGGGGTGCCCTGGAGAGGGTGACCCCTTTATTGGTGGGGTCCCCAGCTCTCCAGGGATCCCCGGCCTGGGCTGACTAGCGGTCAGGGCTGATGCTGCGGCTGGGGGGCCCGGTGAAAGGGCTCCCCTGGCTGTGGCATCAGCCCCCCGCTAGAAAAAGTCCAGTGCTGGTTCTGGAACATACAGGGGAACCCTACTAATTTTTTTCCCCTGTATTTCCAGAACCAGGACCGGATCAGAGCCCAGAGCTGGTTGAGCAGAATACGGGGGACCCCTACGTCATTTGTCCCCCGTATTTTGGCAACCAGCGCTGGTTCTGACTAGCCCGGTGCTGGTTGTGCTTAAGTACAGGGGACCCCTACGTCGTTTGTCCCCTGTATTTAAGCACACCCAGCACTGGGTTACTAATGCCCGGGGCTGGTTGCTCTTTTTTTGGAGGGTGCACGCCATTTTTTTCTTTTTTTACACAGGTTTTTTTTTTTTTTTTTACCACAGCAGCACAGACGGGTCTCACGGACCTGTCATTGCTCTGTGCCAATCACACAGATGCATGTAGCACGGATCTCCCGGGTTCGTGCTACATGCAAATGGGCACCATAACGCTGATTGGCTTCCTGTCTGCCACTGCAGTGCCACTCCTAGATGGGCCACGTGTTTGTGCCGCCCACTTGTGTCGCTTAGCATAGTCATCCAGCTACCTCGGTGCAACCTTTTGGCCTAAAAACAATATTGTGAGGTGTGAGGTGTTCAGAATAGAGTGGAAATGAGTGGAAATTAATGTTATTGGGGTTATTAATAGCGTAGGAACAAAAAAAGGCCCATTTTATGTGATTTTAGCGTTTTTTTTTATTTTTGTTTAAAAATCCAGATCCAAAACACAAAACCCAGAACCCAAAACACGGAAGGGTGGTTTTGACAAAACCAATCCAGATCCAAAACACGAAGAAAGATCCAGATCCAAAACCAAAACACAAAACACGAAAAGTGGCCGGTGCACACCCCTAATATATATATATATATATTAGAGATATTTTGGAAATACCGTACTCTAATGTTATGGTTTGGGGTTTGGTAAAACCACCCTCTAGTGTTTTTGTTCGGTTTTGGATTTAGTTTTGGATTTCTTTAAAAATGATAAAAATATCTAAAATCAATTTGATTCTGATTACATGCGATCCAAAACCTGAGATCCAGTTTTCAGTGATCTAAACTTATGGCAAGACCTGAACCGGGACTCTGTTCTACACATTGTGTATATACAGTATAGTGTATATTTACAGTATATACACTGAAGTGCCAAAAGTCATGGGATAGCAGTATGTAAAGGTAATGGCAGGTGGGGTCACTGTACTGTGTAATCTTGGAAATGCCCAGACCTACATCAGTTGTAATCTGACATCTTGTGAGTCAGTTGAACATCGGCTAGGCTGCTCATGGCAAGGTGACTTGAAATATCGGAGTACCAACGGATATTGATAGTAGGTGACCGACGGATGGGACATTCCATTTCCAAAGTTGAGTGGACATTAAACATTCCTCAATGTGCGGTGTTATGTGTGTACCGGGAATATCTCATGGATGACATTACCACCCACCATGGACAGCACAATGGTGGACCATGGGTGCTTAAAGATCATGACCAGTGGCGTCTGGCCAGAAATGTCTGCAGTAACAGGCAAGCGACACTGGCTCAACTCAACTCACATCCACATTCAATGCAGGTGGTACCAGACGCATATCCAGCAGGTCAGTACAAAGTTCTTTAGCTTCCATGGGATATGGGAGCAGAAAATCCAGAGTGCCCCTGTTAACACTACATCACGGTTCCAGTTGTTTTGGGCTGATGGTAGGTTTGGGAGTGGCGCAGACCCCAAGAAGCCATGGACCCCAGTTGTCAACAAGGCACTGTTGTGGACGTCATGTACCCCCACTAAATGGAATATTCCAGCAACATGTGTCATTAGTCCCAAGTTGTCCAGAATGGGTTCGAGGAGAATTCTGGAGAGTGTGGTCACCACGTTCGCCTGATATGAACCTAATTGAGGAATTATGGGACTTGGTGAAGAGGTCCATTTGCACACAAGAGCCTTCACCTACAATATGAGGGAGCTGTGGGAAGCTATGCAGATGGCTGGGGCAAAATCTCTCCAGAGGTCTTCCATCCACTTGTAGAATCAATGAAACATCGAGTTGCTGCACTTCGCCGGGCTAAAGGGGGTCCTGCACGATACTAGGCATCTATCCCATGATTTTGGCACTTATATAAGTGTATAGTTATAAACATGCTTCCACTATTAACAAGAATACTGTCTGTCATTTTATGGGGTAATCCGGATATATGTGTAAAAACCTAAAATGTGATTTAATACCGTACATATATTACATCCACAAGATAAAAATTACACACTATAGTGTTTTGGGAAAAGTTCACTTTCATCATATTGAAATTAGAAAGTCATGAAATTAGCAATATAACAATTAATAATATAACAAAACTCATGTCCAAGCTAGCCCTAAATTAAGAAGATGGACACACATAAAGGAAGCTGGTCTCTTTAACCAAATTACCCAAGCATATACTGGACCAAAACTGCCAGAAATTCTGGTGTACCTGATCACAGTGCATATGCTATCATTGGCTGATCATACTTCTTGGTATCAAACTATGGGATCTACTCTAGGAAATGTAAATTACCACTTGATCCGAGTGCATAGGGGTTGTAAGGCTTTTCTGTCCTTTTCAGATTATATATAATAAAACTGTATAGTTCATCTTGAGTTGTAACAGTGCTCACAATGTTACCTTAATTGTTCTTACTTGTTTTGGATGTCATCCCCTGCAAGACGTGCATTGTCTATGTGCAGAAGAACCTGGGCATTTTCAATAGCAATGCTGAAAATCTGGAAAGGAATGAGGACACAGAAGCTCAGGATGTCAGACTAGCTGTCTGCAATCCAAGTATTACAAATAGTAGTAAAACAAAAAACAACAGTTGTACATTAATGACACATACATTATACATATGTTACACTAAAAGGAGGTCATCAGGACATTTTGGGTTGGTCTTTATGATCTCAATGAAAAATTATTCTATATTACCAAAAAGTTCATTAAAAACAGAAGAATGGGTTACAAAGCTGACTGCAACCATGTACTGTATGTTTAATACCAGAGGAGAATAAGAAGCTCTGCGCTGAATTAATATTACAGTGTTTTACATTACTGTACACTGGATACTTGGCTGTGTATGTTGTTACTGAGAATTAACTTCCTGTGAGATTCATATGGCAGCTATGAAACATAACTTACTTTCATAGTTAATTTGTATCCCATTCTTTTCATGTTGCTTATGTTAGCATAGTGAATACTGTATGCAGCACTATAAAGGTCATTACAAAGTGTTAAGCTGAGAGATTTTTCTGACTTTCCTTTTCTTGTACAATACATCTGATTTTAGAAGCAAGCACATTGTAGGCAAAGATGGTGGCTCATGCAGGGACGCAGAACAGGGCCATAGCTAGGGTAGTGCGGCCGGTGCCATCGCACAGGGCACCACTGGTCAGGGGGCGCTGTTTGGGCCTGTCAAGTTTATGTTTATTATCATTCTTGCTAGTAGCTTCCTCTTATTTCATCTCCAGCATCCCCTGGCCTCCCCTATATCTTCCCTGGCCCTTCCCCATGAGGCCATTCCCCTTGTTTGGGTGCATCATGTCCCTTTGAAAAATGAGGGGGGCACCAATGCTCTTTCTGGCACAGGGCACCAAAAAGTCTAGTTACGACTCTGGCGCAGAATGATGCATCTTCTGGGAGGAAAAAAAGTACAGATTAAGAGCATTATTTGCTGAGTGCAGAAAGAGCATGACATAGCTCCATCTTTTTATGCACACAATGTAAAAATAAGTTTTGCTTTTTAGAATGAGATAAATGAAATGAGATAAAGGGGAGAGAGTGCACTTAGGGAGCACAGCATTTAACGCCCTACACAAGGTTTAGGATTTTACAGGAACTTATGTTCTGATATACAGAAGACATTTTATAATTTCATGGGATGCCATTCTGGATGCCCTTCTACAAAGTGTATAATTAGGCACGTTTACGCCAATGTAATAAACACATGCTGCAAACACACTAAAGTGATATGTAATAGTTAGCCCTGATGTTCCCTCATTCTCATGACTAAAATAAGAAATAAGGCAAAACCAGCAATCAGAATAATAACTAGGTGTGAGCCCGTGTCGCCACCCAAGGTGCCATGCCAAGGTAGGAGGCACCATTGCTGTCCCAGTGGCTCTTGTCCCGGCATTCTGGGTTGGAAGGGCACCCATCTGAGGTGGTCCCGGCCACTCAATTTCCAGGCTCCTATCAATCCCGCCCCTCCCTTTCCTGGCTTCATTAAGTCAGCCCTGATGTTCCCTCATTCTCATGACTAACATAAGAAATAAGGCTAAACCAGCAATAAGAACAATAACTAGGTGTGACACGTGTTGCTGTCCAAGGTGCCATGCCAAGGTAGGAGGCACAATTGCTGGCCCAGTGGCTCTTGTCCCAGCATTCTGGGGTGGAAGGGCATACCTCTGCTTGGAGAAGTGGTCACAGCCACTCATTTTCTGGGCTCTTATCGATCCGGCCTCTCATTTTCCTGATTTTATTAAGTCATGATTGTGTGAGGAGGTTATAAGCCAGTCAATCGTGGAGGTGCCCTGCTACGGCTGTGCCAGCAGTACCTTAGGAAAAAATCTGAAAAAATGAAGTGGGAGATTCTAAAGTGGTAGTAGGACTGCTCTTACAGTCAGAGCCGGATTATAGGGGGGGTGACAGGAGCGATCGTCCCTGGGCCCCCACACCTGAAGGGCCCCCACACCCATCAGGGTTAACGTGAACCGGAGGAGACGGAACCAGTTCTGCCTCCTCTGGCCAATCTTAACCCGTGCTGCAGGGAGGCATTCTTTGCCAGGCGCCCGCTGAGATGGTAACCAGCGGGCGCCCGGCTCCCTCCCCACACAGTGGCAGCCAGAGACTGGAGCTCATTCGTGAGCTCCGGCTTTCGGCTCACGCAGTGCACTATGGGAGAGACGTCATGACGTTTCTCCCATAGTGCAGGGGAGTAGCCGGGCGGAATGGACGTGAGCGGGAGTGGGGCTTAAGGTAAGTATTAGTTTTTTGTTTTTTTTTAGTGCGAGCGGCTTTTCTACTGGGGGCATTACTACTAGGGCATTACTATTGGGAGCTCTACTACTTGAAGGCGGGGGTAGTTATACAGGGGGCATTACTATTGGGGATACAACCACAGGAGGCATTACTACTGGGGGCATAACTACAGGGGACATGACTACTAGGGGCACTACTAATGGGAGTATTGCATAGGGGGCACTGCATAAGGGTCACCACTCCTGGGGGCACTACTACTGGGTGCAATGCATAAAGGGCACTACCACTGTGGGCACTGACACTACTGGGGTCCCCATTGTGCATACCCCCAGTTCGTCATATTTAATAGGAGCCCCCGCATGTTTGTTGCCCAGGGGCCCTCACAGACCTTAATACGGCCCTGCTTACAGTGATGGTTATACTATTTCCTTCATGCCTTTTCCCTTTGATGAATGCCGAATCTACGTTTGATGTTTTCGATTTTCCGGTTTTGTGCATGAGCGACGGATGTGAGAAACTATTAGTGGGTGTCCCTAAGCACTGGACAGCGAGTCAGGCATTAGTATATTTTTGCAATTGCGATTAGTGAAAAATTGCGGCTGCGATGGCATTTGCGTGCGGATCTGATTTAGGCCCATTGTATGCACAAGTTAGTGGTTTTGTAGAAATAGAAAAGCTTGCATTTTTGCACTTTCATACAGTAGATTACTTTTTATGTTATTTATTCTATGGTGCTGATACTTTTATATTTTTCTCTAATTTCTTAGCAAGTACTTTTTATGACTTTTATTTCTCTTCAAGATAATTTTTCTTTTTTTTTCTTTTGTATAAAACAATTTGAAAATATATAGGCACAGACTACATTAAATGACTGTAATACAGTATTATTATAGCTATATATATATATATATATATATATATATATATATATACAAATTCTATCTGTCTATACTAGATGAAGGCAAGCTGTTTCTTTCTAGCAGTTACAGTACTGCAGTCATATGTATAGCCAAAGATTTCCAAGCCTAATGAAATATTAAGATGGATTTGGTGAATGCATGTTAGAAAATTGCCTATCTCTAGCCTTTGTGTACCTCTTTCTGGAGCTCCTTGATGGTTCTGAAATACATGCTGAAGTCAGGCAGCTGCTGTGGAGCTTTTCTGTTATACCACTCTTTTATTTTACTTTCCAGTTGGTCATTTTCTTTCTCCAGTGATGCCACGTTATCCATATAGGATGCCAGTCGGTCATTTAAAGTCTGCATACTTTCCTTTGCGTTCATACTGAGAAAGCCTTCATTTTTCCAGCAGCTTCCAAAGCTAGCAATATTAAAACAATGGCCTCCATGTATATACCCAAATCCATACATTTTGTCCAAAGGGTCATGAGTTGTTCTTCTAAGTCTTGATCCACCATAAATACTTATTTCCCCTGGAGAGTCTCTGTAGCAGACTAAAGACAAAGACCTAAATAGCTTTTTAGGTCCATTACAATTATGGGCACTACCTTTGAGAGATCCAGCAGAAGACCAAGATCTCCTGACACTGTGGCTCATGTTGATAGGATAGTGTCTGCCAGGCTGATGGAGATCTATGCACAGTCCTTTTAAAATTAGAAATTGAACCATACGACTTGCATCTCTTTTATAGGGATGGGTCTGGACAAGCTGATGTTATTCACTATATTTTTGAATTTAGAAACAGAACACGACACCTTTTTATAGCAACTGTTGCAGGTATCACAGAGAGAGAGAAGTATTTTTATGGGAATTTTACAGGCATCTAAATCTATGCCAGACTTATTTCCAGCTTCATCAAAGGCGTTTTTAACAATGTGAGATATTTTGTTTTTATGTGCATTTTGGTAAGATGAACATCAGACAGAAGTATCTGCCACACCCAATGGGACATAAACCTAAAGACTAGTTGTAAATAACTACAACTAAGCATCATTTTCTCCCATGACACAAACCACAAATATCTTGTGAGTACATAACATAAGGATGAAGAATCTGGGTTTCTCATGCTCTATAACTGCAAATTACTAAGGTAACAATGACAAGTACACTATAATTTTTGTTCGCTTTGAAAATATTAACAGATGATAAATGTTTATTACCTAACAAAATATAAGTGTTTATGCCATTTCATATCTTGTTTTTTTAAAAAAGTTGTGCCACTTGCATTGGAAACGTGTCGGTTTGCGAGGGCACAGTTGACCAGGGCTTGCTTAAATGGACCTGCCCAGGGGTTATGGGGTGGAATTAAGGCCAATGTACCGTCAGGTTACATAAGGGGTACACTGGTCCAATATTTTTCCCACATCTTAGATTTATTTTGCTATATGGCACACATACTGTAGTTAAAATGCTTATAGAATGGGATGTTTTTAAAGGATTTGAGTACTTTTCATGTCTTTCTGAGTAGTAGTTAGAAGTTTTTAGACAAACAATACTAATGCAGTTTAGATACTAATGCAGTTGTAGGTGCTGGTCTGCTTAGGGCCACAACATGCTTCTCACACAGGAATGCTACAAGGAGAGGATGTTCTTCCACCACCCATACATTTCTTATGATTACAAATAATAAAATCTAATTGTACCTCAATCATGTCTATGCGTCCAATTTCAGGATTAGGTTAAATTGGTTTAGGGGAGATATGGGAAGATTTTTGTCTGCATTTTCTGCACATGCTGTGTGTGTTTACTAGTCTTCTTACTAGGGTCAGAACTACTGGAGACAATAAAGGTGGTCACATTTGAGAGTGCCAGCCCTGAAGAGGGTGCTCTGTTCTTCTCCATTGCCCCTAGTACTGCTTTTTGTGCCCAAGTGCATGATTAAGCAGGAAGCTCAGAACCTTCTTCTCCCAGGACCCATTGGACTTTGGCCCAAACCCAATGTTCAAGTAAAAACCCAGCCCGCAATGCATATAAAAAGGGTGTGGGGTCTCACAGCCTGGAGTACACAGGCCCGATCTTCTTTGTTGGCTCCTCCCCATTACACACGCAGCGGTGGGACCTGCTACCTCTGCTGCTGCTGTGGGGGCTGCTCAGCATTATCAGCAAATTGTAGTGTGTGTTTGTGTCTGTATCGGCGTTGCTTAAGTGTTGGTAGTGAATGTGGGTTGGGGATGTCTGTCTAGGTGCTGCTGGGGAATTGAAAATGAATGCATGAGGGGAAAGTGTGAGTCTGGGTGCTGTTGGGGTTTTAAATGTGTGTGTGTATGGGAGGGTGTCTGGGTGTGGCTGGGGTGTTGGTAGTGCCTGGTGTGAACTTATGCCCCTGCTTTTTACTTTCTTTGATATCCAGTGGCAGAACTAGCGGAGTTTGGTGGGCCAAAGTACAAGAATATGCATTGGGCCCCCCATTCCTTGCACCCTGCACCCCAACATCTGACACAAACTCACAGAAGAAAAACAAGCCTTTTTTTTCACCACCTCACTACCCCCCCAGTCATTAAATCCAGTGCCTGACCTGGATTTTTCTTACCACTGTACACCGCAACCCCCCCACTGCCCAGCCTTATTTTCACCACTGTAAACCACAACCCCTCGCTGCCCAGCCTATTTTCACCACTGTACACTACACCACAACCCCCCCCTCCCCACGCTGCCCAGCCTTTTTTTCACACTTTACACCATACGCAGCCCCTCCGCTCTCCACTCAGAATTTTTTTTTTACCACTTATTCTTACCTTGTTTCTTTCGGCTTCTTCTTGTCAGAGTTTGCCTCTCCCCTGGTGCTGCTCCTCTCGATCAGTGGCTCTTACCTCTCCCTCCAGCAGAGCGCGTCATGACGTCACACGCACCGTGTCTAAACAAGGGCTGCGATGGGTGTCTGTCATGTTGGTGGAGCCACAGCGGGCCAGCTCTGGCTCCTTCCATTTACTTAATGGAGACTGGGTCAGCGGGCAGCAGCAGTGGCGCTGTCAGATGCATGGGCTATGGGCCCTTGCACCACTGCGGGCCCCGGTGCACCGCCGCTAGTTCCGCCCCGTTGATATCATAACATTGTACCACCTAGCTGCACAATAGCAGTGCTTCTTACCTTAACTGTGCTTGATCTGAGCTCATTGTAGTATTTTTGAGTGTTCATTCCAAAGTGTTTGCAGATTGTGCATACTGTATATGTATGATTACATGAAATATTATTCTAGCAATAAGGTGGCTATAGGACAAATAATAAAAATCTGTCCCCTCACCTACATACAGTGTAATAAGGCATTTTGTGTGCTACACCATTATTCACACATAATAATGAAGTATATCAATTCTCAGTCTGTAAATTTATTTGCTTTAAAATCAAAGTTGACCGGTCATTCCTACATATAACACTAGAATCATTCAAATGTCAGTACTGATATATCTGAATGATTGTGGTTTACAATAAAACATAAGGAACAGTTGCAATTATGTTTTCTAGATGAGAAGTGATTTGGGCAGTGCAAATAGGGCATTTACCATAGGCTCCAGTTTAAGAGGGACACAAATTACTAACATTACAAGTTTGCAAACCACACAACACTGAATGCAGATCTAAGTCTCAAATTGCAAGATTGTCTATCCTACGGTTTGGAAAATGAAAAACTGAAATGGCAGCCTATGTGTATCAGTTTGCAAATCTCTAAGCACTGTGTGGTTTATACCAAATTGCATGGTAACATTTGATGAGAAAGATCTAGTTTTGTACCGCTTACATTTGTAAGAAGTTCGAACCCAGCATTGAACCTGGTCCTGCATATATAAAGATGTCTGCTATCACAGGCCCCTTCTGGTACCACTAGTTGGTGTGTATTAGGATAATCAACTACTCATATCTGCATTTGTAATAAAAATAACTATTATTGTCACCATAATTAATACAATTCTAAGTAGCCCCCCAGTCTCAAAAAATAATAACTAGTAATAACTAGTAGTAACACCTTGTTCAATCTAATAACTTTGTTGTTCCCCTTTGCTAAAATTATTCACTAATTGTGGCCCTTGTTAAAAAGAAATAAGTAATTGTGCCCCCTTGTTTAAAAAAAACCCCATGAAATAGTTGTTACCCTTTGTTTTTGTATTGTGAAATAGTTGTGACCCCTGTAAATCTGCTGTTTCAACAACCCATGGGTTAGTAAGTCCTTACCTTGTGCTCTGTGCTTTAAATCTAAAATCCAAATTATTATTATTATTATTATTATTATTATTATTATTATTATTATTATTTTCAAATCTTAAGTTGTATTACAGGCCCTAACTTGTCTTCTGTCCCAGTACCCTAAATCCATAATCTGAGCTCTGTTGCAGGGGCTTATCAGCCAGCTTCTAGGGCCCATGTAACAGTAAAGGTGTCACAGTGATGTGAATCTAGAGTAAGGGCATTTGTTGCGGTAAGTATTGTTACACACGCTGCACCCCACCCTAAATATATCTTGCCTTAAGGCCTGCTTATTGTAAGTTACACCCCTAATATGTTAGCATGATGTTGAATATGCTGGAGTCCACCAAGATCTCTAATCCTGGTAGCATGCCCTTAAATATGTCTCCTTTCTAATATTTGCCCTCTATTGTGACTGGCATTAGGCAGGAAATTCCAGCAGAAGTGGGATGGAAAATATAAAACATATATATGTCTGTAGCTGTAAGCATTTCTGGAACAAAATGGTAGTTCACAATGACATCACAATGAGAGAACTATACGAGTGTATTTGGCATAAGCCATTAAGACCTTTTATTGGTAAAACTTTGTTCCTGCGGAGACAAGATGGACATTTAAACAACCAATATATATAGTACACAATTCTTCAATGCTAATGGAACCTGTCAGAGTATAACAAGTTAACAACTACTATTACATATCATATATTCTCATTGAAGTATTGTGGACAATGTGAAGGTCCCCAAAGTGTTCTCATTGTTTAACTTCTAAATGTTGATACTGTTCAATTTTGCATTATCCTGTTTGTACGGAGAACCTGGAAGGCGATGAAGAAGTAACTGTCTTTTCTCAGCCAACTGATGGAGAATTGGTCTTTGGTTGACTACATAGGCTTAATATCTCCTCAGAGTGGTGGATGAAATTACTGTTCCACCAACTTCCTCCTTTAGGATTGCTTGCACTTTTGTGGTAGTTGTGGTTGTTGTGCTAGATGCTGAAGAAGGAAATTAATTATGAATCAGTTTACTAAATATTGATCAGATATTTCCTATACACTTTTATGTGGTGGAATGTTAGCATCTCTGTATTAAATGCATATGTTATGGCAGATGCGGCCCTAGGTATAGGCATTCTAAGCAAATGCCTCGGGCATCGGGAATTCCTAGTGGCATTCCATGCAGTCGCCCCCCCCCCCCCCGACGATCGAGTAGCGCAGTAGTCAGACTGTTAGGTGACAGCCACAGACAGGTCAGAATGAGGCTCATTCAGGCTACAGGGGACAAGCAAGATGGCCACAGCCGCTGAAGGGCCCACTCCTCCCATGGTCCTTTGCAGAGCCGTGAGTGACTGACAAATCATGGCTCAGCATGTATTTGCCATTCGCCACCAAGCGCCCATCGGACCAGGGCACTATATATAGTCACACAGGCGGCACTCAGGTCTGATGAATAAAGTAATACTTAATGCGGCATATATGTATATATACACGTGTGTGTATATACATGTATAGAAATATGTGTATATGTATATATTGATAAAAGTATCCTTGATAGAACAAATATAAAATTAATGAAACAGTGATAAGGAGGAATCCATTCTGATCATTTAAAACCCTGGAGTGCCGTGCCGTCCCGTTTTAGGAGTTATATTGGAGCGAATTTGCTGCATGGGTGAGCACCCTGGTATTCCTTGAGTTGTGTGGAGTGCCAGTCGTATTTCTGTATATATATATATATATATATATATGTGTGTATGTATATATATATATATATATATATATATATACATAGTATGTGTATATACATGCATGTGTATATATATATATATATATATATATATATATATAAAGATCTGTGAGAGAGCGCTTAAGTAACTTTACATTTTTAACTGGAGAAAAAAGAAAAGGCCGTTTTGGGTAATCACTTCAAAATACTACTATTGAAGTATAAAAACATTCACATGTAAAAACCTAGTAGTTTTTGTGGACAAAAAGCTGTTGACACCCTTATAAAAACATAATGCAATTTATTACAATAAAAAACATTTTGCACAGTACCATTACAATTTTAGATGGTGCTGATTAGATTTACACATTTGAACATGGACGATTCAACCTTAGGTTTAAAGCATGTATTCGTAGTGGTGTAGTCACCGAATTAGGATAAAAAACACAGTTACCCTATGCGTTTCGTCTCCTTGGAGACTTCTTCAGGGGTTAATCTTAAAAATGAAACATAAAAAATCCATAAGAAGGGTGTCACACAAATTATTGCAAACATGGAATGTACAGCCTTATTTAGAATATTATGCAAATAGTAGGTATATGTTTTTATAAGGGTGTCAACAGCTTTTTGTCCACAAAATCTACTAGGTTTTTATATGTGAATGTTTTTATACTTCAATAGTAGTATTTTAAAGTATTTACCCAGAACGGCCTTTTCTTATTTCTCCAGTAAAAACTGTAAAGTTGCTTAAGCGCTCACTCACAGACCTTTTCTATCTTTATTATGCAGTCCCACTAACAGGGGACTCTATATGAGTAGCGGCTAGGTTTAGTTCTCTGTACAGGTGCAGGATAAGGGTGGTTTGTATAACTATATATATATATATATATATATAGTATGTGTATATACATGACATGTAAATATGTGTGTATATATATATATATATATATAAAACATGTGTGTGTGTGTTTGTATATATATATATATTTATGTCTTCGTGTCTCATCCGCTGAGATGCCGAACATATTCCGTATCGCGTCAGCTGTGCAGCACAGCCATTGGAAGATATATCTGCTCACCGTGCTGTGTGTACATGTGTTCTGCAACTTGCTGCAGTGGCCAGCGGAGATGGGGTCGCTATGTGATGGCCGGCCAGCGGGGCCCCAGATGATGGTTGTTCATTGTGTATGAACAACCATAATCTGCAGATATATCTGTCAGGTGTGTACCCACTTTAAAATTGGGATTTATCTTCTAGGGGGCACCAGCCAAAATCTTGTCTAGGGCACCAAATTGGCTAGGGCCGGCCGGAAGTTCTTGCTTCTATGTTATAATGGCTTTTTTGTGATGCCCTTAAATAGTAGACAATGCAGATTGGTGACAGATGGTAATGGATATCTGCCCATAACAAAGATTAACATAAGATCACAGGTGATGTTCCTATTACATTTTACACCCTGCTATTACTATCTATAAGAATGACGTATTGAATTTCATTAATATGTCCATTACCCTATCATCTGATTGAGTAGTGCTTTCCATTAATATTATATTGTGACACACAGCTCAACCCCAGCTCATTTGAAACAGGAACTACTGTAAGCAATTTTAGCAAAATGGATAAAACAAATCTAGTTATATGACTAAAGGGTGGTTATTTTCCCTCAGTTAGAAATAAGACTATATATTCCATACCATATACAGGTTGAGTCTCCCATATCCAAATATTCCAAAATACGGAATATACCGAAATACGGAATATTTTTAGCATGACTGAGATAGTGAAACTTATGATTTTTGATGGTTAAATGTACACAAACTTTATTAAGGCACACAATTATTAAAAATAAGGTATAAAATGACCTATAGGCTGTGTGTATAAGGTGTATATAAAACATAAATGAATTCCATGTATGTGCACAAACTTTGTTTGAGCCACAAAATTATTGAAAATATTGTATAAAATGACCTGCATGCTGTCTGTATAAGGTGTATATGATTCATAAATGCATTCTGTGTTTAGATTTGGGCCCTATTCCTAAGACATTTCAATATGGTATGCAATTATTCCAAAATACGGAATATTCCGATATACAAAATACCCTTAGTCCCAAGGATTTTGGATATGGGAGACTCAACCTGTACATATATTATTATAGATTTTAAAGCTAGGAGATACCACCACAACTGGTTGCAAATATATATGGTCCTATTGACTAAGTTAAAGTCCTGCAATTTAGCATTAACTGCATAAATCCTAAACACCATAGGAGTACACTGATCATGGTTCACATTGTGAGTGTGATTGTTTGTTATGAATTGCTAAACATTTGCACTTTTGCACAATGTAGTTAATCCCCCTCTAACATACATTAATGTAAACATTTTATAATATACCCTACCACTTATTTGTGTTTGTATATTCTTTACCTGATTTGAATTCTCCTCCACTGGCAATTCTGAAAGAACATAAAAACAGATATTATAAAACTTATGCTTCAAGGTCCAGTGGAGTGGGACTGTAAGTGTGCACATGTGCACAAAGACACATGCTGGCTTCTATGGACTGCTGCAACCACCAGAAGCAAGAAAAGGCTGGTGGAATAGAAGGGAAGTGGCTTCACACTATAAGTGCTTTCTGCTAATTACAGTCCATATCAGCCGTCGTAGCGAGACTTGCCAGTCCAGCATGAGATTAGCAAAAAGTCTTACCAATGTGAAGCTACTGCAAGTCCACTCCACATACTCACTAGGGGCTCCCTGGGAGAGGTGGATATATTTGCAGGGGGATGCAGCCCTGCAGCCCCTAGGTAAAACCCACCATTGAAAGGAATACTGTAGCTACAACACAAATACAGTACTCACGCAAAGAGGAATGACAAGGCTGAATTACAGCCTCAGTCCGTCCCTTGGACCACTTAAAATTTTACAACCATCATGACCTGTTCAAGGAAATAGAGCTTGTAATAGCATGCAGCCATGTACACAACAAAGGGACATATCCAAGTCTGGACAGTCCTTCTCATTTCAGACCATTCAAGAAAAAGAAATGAACAATAATAATGTTACAAGATTCTCCACGTTGCTTCTTACCAGCAGTAGGAACTCAGGAGTTGTTCAGGCTGCCCTCCCCGCCCTCTCAGTGCCTGCCCTACCCTCACAACAGACGTTGGGAACAATTAATAAGAGAACGTGTTTTAATGGCCACAGAGGATGGATTTAAGAGCTACTCTGCACTGATTTTCTTCTCTCCCTTTAAAAAATTATTAAAATTACTAGTAGTGATTGATACATAAAGTGGAAAGGAGTTATAAACTCTTTATCCAGTTGTTATGCTAAGTGCACTAATGGGATAACCTTTGTAAGCTACAGTAGCTGGACCAATATGCAATATGTAGCACTTATCCTCATGTATAAAACTCAGATTTCCCTATACATTGTAAGATTGCAAGCAGGGCCCTCTTACCTCTTTGACTGTCTGTAATTTCCCAGCCTCGCTTTATTACTGTTACCAATTGTAAAGCGTAACAGAATATACTGGGGCAATATAAATTAAAGTTAGCATATAAATGCTAAGCTTTGCTTGCAATAGTATTCAGCTTGAATCCACATAATCATAGCTGAATTTAAGGTATCAGAGCTTAAGATTATGGAGCATTTGACTTAAACAACAAAAATACTTGCTGGAGAAAACAAATGTAAAATATAAGTTAGTTACAGAAAAAACAGGTTCTTACTTTGCTCCATCTCCTTCCAGAAGTTGATGGTAAATGGCAATCTCCTGCTCCAGTCTGGTCTTGATGTCCAGCAGAGATTGGTACTCTTGGCTTTGGCGTTCAAGGTCAGAGCGGAGGTCAGTAAGCTGTCCCTCAATGCCACCTATAATAACCTGTATCTGGTAGAGCTGGGCAGAGTACCGTCCTTCTATTTCCGCTGCTGCCGCTTCCAGCCCGGCTTTCTATGTGTGGAAAACAAGTATAGGATTAGTGTTTAGTTACAATTATGTGTACTTGAAAGCAAAGCTTCTTGGATACTTACAGCACTGAGTAGAGACTGAAGTTCAACCTCTAGACCTTGATAACTGCGCCTCAGTTCTGAACTTTCACTCTTGTTGGATTGTACTTGCTGTGTACTGGTGACAACTTCATTCTGCAGTGACTCAACCTGACAAATACAGAGAAAGTAGGAATTACATCCATGCTACTTATCAGCAATATTACTAAAATACTAATATAGTATATGTAAAATATTCATCAAGTTTAACATTTTCGAAATGCTAACTGTAGATTATAATTTACCAGATGTCTTTTTTATTTACCATAAAGAGCACTTACAGCAGCTCCAATAGTTATGAGGAGTTGGATATGGGATGCTAGCGCTTGGTATCCCAGTGGTTAGAATCCCGGCGCTGGCATCCCGAAAGGGTTAGGATACCGACACTGTCAGTCAGTATCTTAACCCTGCCCCTCCCCCAACCCCTAAACCTCCCTCCCCGGTATGCAAACCTAAACTCCCCCGTAGTGCCTACACCTAACCTCCCCCTCCCCACCGCGTAAACCTAACCCTACCCCTTAGTGTCTAACCCTAACCCGTCCCCTAGTGTCTGACCCTAACCCCTAACCCTCCACGCAACCCAAGTACTTCCCGCCGGGATTTTGACAGGTGTCGGGAATCAGGCACCAGTATTCTAACTGCCGGCATCCCATCTGTCAGTATTTTGACCGGATGCCCCTGTGTGTCACGGTGCAATGAATTACCTGACTCAGGAACAAGGCTTCAGCCTCCCTTCTGTTCTTCTCTGCAATGTACTCATACTGTTCTCTAAGATCATTGAGAGTCTTCAGCAAGTCCACCCCAGGAACAGCATCCATTTCCACGTTGACTGTGCCGGCAGCTTGCAGTTTTTTCTCACTGACTTCCTATAAATATAAATTGCAGAAATTAAGAACTCAGTTGTACGTGTTAAAATACCAAACTGTATATACTATGGTGCACAACATGGCAATAAATATGGCTGGACTTTGACCATGTGTCAGTTAATGTTTTTTATCATATGAATCAACAGAGGCGTCACCGGGTCTGGTGAGACCCGATGCATACTCTGACTGTCCCAGTGTCCTTGCGTACGCTAGAGGCGCTTCCAAAAAGGGGGCATGACCTAAAGTAAAGGGGCACGGCCTCTCAGGGATCTCGATGATGTCACTCCGTGGGCAGCCCAGCATCACCAGAGATGCTGGGCTGCCCCTGGAGACTGGGCTATGGCAAGACCCAGTTGCTGCAGGAGAATGTTACACTGCAGCACCCGGGTCCTGTCACTGCAGAGGAGCTGGCATTTTGGTGTCACCCCCTCTGAGGGTGACATCCGGGTGCAGCCCTCATGCCGCCACTGTGAATAAAACAAGTAATTGGAGCTACATAATGCTTAATTAGAATATGGGGCCTGATTCAGAGTAGTATGCAAAGCCGATTCTGAGAGACCTGCGCCTGATCATGTGCAGGTCTCCCTCCGAGAGATCGCTCGCAGTTTCCCCATGCCTCGGCCTGACTGGGGCGGAGTCGGGGAGGCGATTGGGACTGTTCTACACAATGGGGGCTTTGTGCCAGAGTCTACTGTGTCCAGGTACATGGCACCCACGGTATTTTCTAGAGACTTCTCTACTGCACATGCACAAATCTCAGGGAAAATGGTCTCCACACAACTTTCCCTGTGATTTCTGTCTGCAGCACTAGCCGTCACCATGGGACTCTGGAGCGGTAACGTATAATTATATGGGTGCAGGGTGTGCAGTGTAGGCTCACTTTGATCCAGGGGCCCATAAGCACTGCAAACCCTCTACCCATTACAGATACGCCAGTGCCTTAGGCCAAGACTTTGGTGAACTTCTCTGTTCATCGTGATCAATATCACTGTAATTTTGTAAGATGCCAAAACGCTCTGCTGCTCCTGGCAGGCAGAATGATAAAGCATACATAAAACAAATGTAATAGCCTACAATTTGTGGGCACCGGCGCCATATTGGCACTATAGCCACTAGATTTACAGCACCAAAACGAATTGCAGCTTTACATATTTTATTGCAGCTTTAAATATTTTTCAATCCTGCTAAAATTGCACTGGTGCCTGCAGATTCCAGGCTATTACATTTGGGCTATAGGGTAGATAGTATTCTGCTCTGTTTACAGACTCTAAAGGGAGAGAACAATACTGAGAAAATGGGCTGATCCTCAGTTGGGAGCAAAGTGTGTGTAATGAGGTTTAAATGTAAGAAGGACGTGTCCAAAATCAATCTAAATTGCAATGTACAAATAAAGCTGACCAGCATTAGTAGGCTACATGCAAAAGCATACCTCTCAACTGTCCCTCATTCAGTGGGACAGGCCCATTTTCGTGGGACTGTCCCGCATTCAGCAGGACAGTCTCATTTTTCTGGGACTGTCCCACTATCCCACTTGCGGGCTGCAGTGTCTGCGGTGGATGGGGGAGCTGGGGGGAGCACACACAGCTACTCTGTATAGCAGAGCAGCGGGTAAGCAGGTAGAGAATAGATGTCATGTGCATGTGCACAGTATCTATTCACAGTGGAGGGGGAGTCTTGGGGGCAGCCCAGCACATCCGTTCTCCCCCACAGACACAAATGGGGATGCTGCAAGGCTCCGCCCCCATCCCTGTGTGGCCCCCATCCCTTTCAGCGAAGCTCCGTCCCCTATTCGGGCGCGCACACCGGCAGTGCGAGAAATGTCCCGCATCCTAAATCTGAAAAGTTGGGAGGTATGCAAAAGTATTTATTCTTCATGCAAAAATAATAAATGTATTTCCAGCCCTTGCATTGCATGGTTTGTTCTAGGTGAACTGTTGCTTGCTTAGTTTTGCTTTGCTCCCAACAAAGAATCAGCCCCAATAAGTGTAAAATGTATATGGGATTCACCAGGGATAACAAATCACTGATTTCTGTAATTATCATGCCTTTGCTAGGCTCTACTAGTATTATTATTATTATTATTATTATTATTATTATTATTATTATTATTATTATTATTATTATTATTAGAGGCAGATATCTGGCTTCATGTCGCTGTCTCTTTTTTCACCTCCTCATGGTTCTTCTTCAGGTAAATCAGTTCTTCCTTGAGGCCTTCGATCTGAAGTTCCAGATCTGACCTAGTCATCGTCAGTTCATCCAGGACACGTTTAAGACCAACTATATCATTCTCCACGCTCTGGCGCAGGGAAAGTTCATTCTCATACCTGAGTAAAAGGGAAGGGAGGTGGAACTCATACTCAGTAAGCTACTAAAAAATTATAGTAAATGTTGCATACTTGTAAAAGCAAAATACATACAGAATGTATATTCTCAAGGCATGATCATTAAGTAGGATGCAGATATCTTTGTTCAAAATATAAATTATGTTTAAGTTAAAATGCTTTTTGACCCATGGCTAGAAGTTAAAAGTAGATGTTATCTGTAAAAGTATTAGTGATTTATCAATGGAATCTGTCAGTTAATTCTGTATAATCTTATATACACTGCACGATAACACACTTACTTAAGCCTGAAGTCATCAGCGGCCAGCCTGGCATTATCGATCTCCAGAATCAGTTTAGAGTTGTTGATTGTAGCCACAAAAATCTTGAAAAGAAGCATTAAAGAACATTAGAACATCCACAAACCAATAGGTTACAACAGGTTAAACAGTAAATCAAAATATAACATGTTGTACTTTTGTTTTTGCCTTTTGTTTTATTTGACTATCGTAAACTGTAAAATGTTTTAGTGATATAGAATCACAGTTATGGCTAATTTATATCTAAATGAATGATCAGTGTGGCTAATTGAGAATCACAGATTTAAGCCAACATAGTTGGTTGTCTGGAATTTCTGATATACAGTAGTACACAGGACTCCTCATTTTGCTCTTACTATACCAATCATATCAAGCAGTAGCTACTAAACCACTTAAATCATATTAGGTAACACCTCGTAGATTTCCTGACAATTACAATGAGTGCAGCCTACAGAAAAATAGTTGACACAAACTGCATCAGATAAACTTAAGGGAGGATGTTTAACACATCACAAATACAATCAATCCTGTATTGTACAGTACATTGTTCTTTTCTCCTTTAAAAAAGCAAAAAGTAACTGTTGTTTGTCAAGATTTGAACTACATGTGGAAGTATATGAATCAAATAAATGTTTGATCTATGTAAGTGAAAGTTCTTCTAAATTATTTTGCAGCCTTGCCTTAAACTTTAGTGGATGTTTGCATATATCCATACCTGATCACGTAGCTCATCAATGGAGGTGTAGAAGCCACCAAAGTTCTGCCCACCGATTGCTGTGGGCCCTTGCTTTGCATACCACTCACGAATCTTAATCTCCAAATCATTATTTGCCTCCTCTAACGACCGCACTTTGTCAAGGTAGTTAGCAAGACGGTCATTTAGGTTTTGCATGGTGTACTTCTCATTTCCAGAGAATAATCCATCTCCACCACTACCACCACCACCACCACCACCAGAACTGAAGCTAGCTTTGAAAGATGATCCTCCACCAAAACCTGCTCCTCCACCAAAGCCTGCTCCTCCACCAAAGCCTGCACCTCCACCAAAGCCAGAGCTGAAGCCACGTGCTGAGCCAGCTGAGGCACTGGAAATGGAAATACCGGAGCCTCCATATCCACCACCATGTACACTGGCTGCTCTGTAGATACCATCGGAAAGCCTAGAGGTGACACCAACACCCCCCCTAGAAGAGCTCTGACTGAAGCTGTAGCTCATTGTGACAATAAGTGATGGTTAGCCCAAATAATTAAAAAAACAGGTTACTACACAACTCGCCCCAGGAGTCAGGAGTGCAAGTAACCTTGGTGCATGGACTTTCTTTTATACTCTTGTTGGAGAGGTGTGTCTTTGCAAGAGGGTCATGTTTTATGACCCGCTCCATGTCTCTAAGAATAAAGGCATGCTTTAAATTGGTTTCTTATTGGTCACTAGTAGTTTCAAACATGGTTATTTCAATTCTTGCTTTTTTGCCTCAGGATAAACACATTTCAATGTGTTGTCAGATTTGTTTCAGAACATTCCCAGAAGGAATGAGCTGAACTCTGTTAGCATTCTTTAGAATTTAAGCTGTTTGAACTTCTGTCTTTTTTCTTGTTCCATTATCTAATACAGTGATTCTCAATCATTTTTCACCTGGGTACCCATTATTGCATCCCCAATATTTGCAAAGTACGTAATAACATTTGTAAAGAATATAACTGCAATTCAGAACAACTATATATAAAATCAATAAATGTGCTACAAACAAGAGTTTAAAAATATGACACATGAATAGAATGAATTGTATATGTACAGTATATTTCTCACATATTACAATTTATGAAAAATTTAAAATTGACAATTAAACTATAGTCCACCTTTGCTTTATTTTACAGGGATAGACCCTGCAGGTAGCAGGGTCTTTGGGCCTGATTCACTATGGATCACAACTGTGATTGCAATAGCGATTACGCATGCAGTTCAAATGTGATATTATGCTAATCCATTGCGGTCGCTATGCCATCGCAGCACTACACAGGAACCCCCACCTTACCTTACACACATCCGTATTGTTTAGCAAGACTGCAAAACCATCGGTAACATCGAGGACCATCGCAGCCTCACGCACACTTGCACAAGCTCTGACCTTACTCAGGAATTGCTATAAGTACTCAAGCTGCGCATGGCATCGCAGTGGATAATTTATGCACGCCCATGCAATGGCGTTCAAACGCACTGGCACGCCTGCGTTTTGCCAACCAGCCCCTGTCACCAACCACAAACAGCACTTCCTGTCAATCAGTCTGCGATGGGTCTGCAAAGTCACTGCGATCATAGTCCCAACCGATAGCATGCATAATCGCAGTTCTGATACTTGCGGAATCAGGCCATTAGTATGTACTCAAAATCACAACGAAAAGAACAATTATGAGCTAAGGAGAAAATCTGCTTAAGCAAAATTGCAAAAATGTGAACACCTGGACACACCTGGGACCTAATGCGGAGATGGACACAGAAGCTATTGCAGCTGAATCTATTGGCAGTCCCCCGCCAGTGACTTTATGCAAATGTCAATACAAAGTCCTTCCCTTGTGTTCATCCATGTGTTCGAATTTGCAAGGATTGGGATATCCGCTTTGAGCATCCTTACATGCAGTAATACAGTTTGGTGCATCCTTAGACACCACCATCAGCCACACTATAGAAACTTGCACCAGCCCTATGGCAAGTGCAGTGTCTCTGTCCGAGAATGGCCTCCTTTGTGAATGGCCAAGCGTCTGTGTACGCAAACACTTTCACCAACACGCCAGTGACACTCTGATAAAACGCCAGTAAGATGGATCATCTTCGTATGTGTGCTGTGTATTTTCAACACACTTCTCCCTGTGTGCGTCTGAAATTAAAACTGCAGCAAGTTTGAGGTCTGAAAAAGATCTTTGGCTTCTAACAGTTTATAAGAACAAGACTAAAGGGGCATATCCATTAGCAGACCTTTCTGAAAGACAAAACACAAAAGATTTATCTTATGAAAATTCCTGGGGCTGTGGTGACAGATATCTGTCATGTACATGACAGATTTTTGCAAACGACGAACGACGAACGATTTTGCATGACATCATTCTGGGAGTGGATTTTTTTTTATGTTTCTATTCATTTTCATTAAAAAAATCGTTCGTCGTTCGTCGTTCACCGCGACAGATATTTCTAATAACTGTCAGCGATAAACGATAATTGACCAACATATTGGAGAGACAAAAGACCAAATTTGTCGGCCACGGGAGTGCGCATTTTTATAGTTCAGAGCCTATCCATAAATCGTTCATCGTTCAAATTTATCTGCTAATGGATAGGCCCCTTAAGAGTTATCGAGTGTATTTTCTTAAGACTATTTCCTTCAAATGCCAAAGCAATGCGAATAGGATGCATAACATGGTTTGTGGCATACTGTACCTATATTCTGTGTGCGACTGCGGCTGTATCTGTATGTGAAACGCTACATTACAGTGTCACAGCCATGAATAAGATGCATTTGAAGGGAAAAAGTTGCATTAAAAGATGCTCGGTGCTGTCAAGTCTCATGTTGCTCATGCGTAACGCGACTTGTAGGGCATGAAGGACAAATGTATGTGGACACATCTGTAAGGAGACTCACAGCTAATTGGGTTGAGCCCATAGATCTTGATTCAGAGTTTGGATTACACATACTTACCGACATTCCTGGGCAGCTTTCCGGGACCAGCAGGAGGGGACCTGCTGCTCTCCTCTTCGGGAGGGCAGGGCCAAACGATAGACAGCATTAGGCCCCGCCCCCTTTACAGAAAATACCCGCAATTCGTGGGTCCATGAGGAGGGGGCGGGGCTAAATGACGTGATATGAAGCATTTTGCCCTGTCCCTTCCCTACGGACCTGAAAATTCCAGGTGAAATCTCCCCATCCTACCCACTTCACTAGGAAGTAGGTGGGTGCGGGAGATATGCCTACTCTTCCAGGGGTGCGGGGGGTTACCCGAATAATTGGGAGCCTCCCGCGATTCCAGGGAGAGTAGGCATGTATGGATTAAAGCAATGTAGCAAATAACTTTGTATTTGGAACAAATCATATTACAATACAAGGGGAGAAAATACATTTATATTTTTTGCATGCATGGTAAATACTGGCTGCTTTTGCACATGGCCCACAAATGATCAACAACTTTTTTCTACACTGCAATTTAGATTTGAGTTTGGACTAGGGGTGAGCGGGTTCGGATTTCTGAAATCCGAACCCCCCGATCCGAGTCGGATCCGAGTCATGCTCGACTTTTCCCGCCTGACTCGGATCTGAAATCGAGGCAAAACGTCATCATCCCGCCTTCCGGGTCTCGCGGGTTTTGGATCCTATATAAGGTACCCGCGTCAACGCCATTTTCTCACTCGGCTGTGGACAGTGAAGAGGGAGGGTGGGAGTTAGGGCTGGCTGGGCTGTGTAGTGTAGTGTAGTGCAGAGTAGTGTTGTGCTGTGCTGTGCTGCGCTGTGCTGCTGTTGTCCACTACTTCAAAGTCCATAGGGGCTGGCTGTGTTGTGCTGTGCTGCTGTTGTTAATAGGGGCTGTGTCCACTACTTCAAAGTCCATAGGGGCTGGCTGGACGGTGTTGTGCAGTCAGTTCTCCATAGGGGCTGTGTCCACTCCAAAGTCCTGTGCAGTGTCCCAGTCCTAAAGGGGTGCTGTAGTGTTGTCCAGGGGGTGCTCTGTCCATCAGGGGTGCTCCCCCCAAGTGCTAAAAAAATAATATTTTTTCTGTGTCTGTGAATTGTGTGCGCAGTAGCCACACGTGCATCAACAAAGTAGTGCCAAGCGTGCGCCTGTGTCATAAGTAAAGGGCCGGCTGGCTTGACCGTTAAAGGGTGCTGTAACCCCCAAAGTACACTCCAAACTAAATAACAAAATATTTTTTCTGTGTTTGTGAATTGTGTGCGCAGTAGCCGCACGTACATCAACAAAGTAGTGCCAAGTGTGCGCCTGTGTCATAAGTAAAGGGCCAGCTGGCTTGACCGTTAAAGGGTTCTGTAACCCCCAAAGTACACTCCAAACCAAAAAAATATATATTTTCTGTGTTTGTGAATTGTGTGCGCAGTAGCCGCACGTGCATCAACAAAGTAGTGCCAAGCGAGCGCCTGTGTCATAAGTAAAGGGCCGGCTGGCTTGACCGTTAAAGGGTGCTGTAACCCCCAAAGTACACTCCAGTCCAAACCAAAAAAAAATTATTTTCTGTGTTTGTGAATTGTGTGCGCAGTAGCCGCACGTGCATCAACAAAGTAGTGCCAAGCGTGCGCCTGTGTCATAAGTAAAGGGCCGGCTGGCTTGACCGTTAAAGGGTGCTGTAACCCCCAAAGTACACTCCAAACCAAGTAACAAAATATTTTTTATGTGTTTGTGAATTGTGTGCGCAGTAGCCGCATGTGCATCAACAAAGTAGTGCCAAGCGTGCACCTGTGTCATAAGTAAAGGGCCGGCTGGCTTGACCGTTAAAGGGTGCTGTAACCCCCAAAGTACACTCCAGTCCAAACCAAAAAAATATATATTTTCTGTGTTTGTGACTTGTGTGCACTGTGGCTGCACGTGCATCAACAAAGGAGCAGCGCCAAGCGTGCGCCTGTGTCCCATAAGTAAAGAGCCGGCTGGCTCATTTCTTAAAGGGTGGTGTAACCCACAAAGTGCACTACTCTCCAGCAAAACTAAAAAAATATTTTCTGTGTTTGTGTGCGCTTTAGCCGCACGTATATATCAATATAACATAAATGGAGAACCAAACTTTCTCTGATAAAAATAAAATAGGGAAAGATCAAGAACCACTTCCTCCTAGTGCTGTTGCTGCTGCTGGGAGTTGTTCATCATCCCAGATAGGAAGTAGGAACACCACCACTTTTACTAAACAATTGACCCTCCAACAGTCCCTAGCGATGAGGATGAAGTACGACAGCAGTCATCCTGAAGCAAAACGTATAACTGAGGCCTTGACTGCTATGTTGGTGTTAGACGTGGGTCCGGTATCCGCCATTAGTGCAGTGGGATTTAGACAATTGATGGAGGTAGTGTGTCCCCGGTTCCAAATCCCGTCTAGATTCCACCTGCATCCTCAAAGCAGCAGCGACAAGCGTGCGTCTGTCTGTTAAAAGGTGGTGTAACCCTCAAAGTGCGCTCCACAAACAATTAAAAAATTCTTTTTTTTTTTTCTGTCTTTGTGAAATGTGTGGGCTGTAGCCGCACCTGCATCCTTAAAACAGCAGCGACAAGCGTGCGTCTGTCTGTTAAAGGCTGGTGTAACCCTCAAAGTGCGCTCCACAAACAATAAAAATATTCTTTTTTTTTCTGTCTTTGTGAATTGTGTGGGCTGTAGCCGCACTTGCATCCTCAAAGCAGCAGCGACAAGCGTGCGTCTGTCTGTTAAAGGGTGGTGTAACCCTCAAAGTGCTCCAAAAAATAGAAAATATTTTTTTTATGTGTTTGTGACTTCAGTGCGATGTAGCCGCACGTGCAGCAACACAGTAGCAGCGCCAAGCATGCGCCTGTGTCATAAGTCAAGGGCCGGTTTGGACATCTGGTCCAGACTGAAGGACGTGCCAACAATTTCTGACAAGTCTACTGTCACTGCATATGATACTGTCCTCAAAGCAGCAGCGACAAGCGTGCGTCTGTCTGTTAAAGGGTGGTGTAACCCTCAAAGTGCGCTCCACAAACAATTAAAAAATTCTTCTTTTTTTTTCTGTCTTTGTGAAATGTGTGGGCTGTAGCCGCACCTGCATCCTTAAAGCAGCAGCGACAAGTGTGCGTCTGTCTGTTAAAGGGTGGTGTAACCCTCAAAGTGCACTTCACAAACAATTAAAAAATTCTTATTTTTTTTCTGTCTTTGTGAAATGTGTGGGCTGTAGCCGCACCTGCATCCTTAAAGCAGCAGCGACAAGCGTGCGTCTGTCTGTTAAAGGGTGGTGTAACCCTCAAAGTGTGCTCCACAAACAATAAAAATATTCTTCTTTTTTTTTCTGTCTTTGTGAAATGTGTGGGCTGTAGCCGCACCTGCATCCTTAAAGCAGCAGCGACAAGCATGCGTCTGTCTGTTAAAGGGTGGTGTAACCCTCAAAGTGCTCCAAAAAATAAAAAATATTTTTTTTATGTGTTTGTGACTTGAGTGCGATGTAGCCGCACGTGCAGCAACACAGTAGCAGCGCCAAGTGTGCGCCTGTGTCATAAGTCAAGGGCCGGTTTGGACATCTGGTCCGGACTGAAGGACGTGCCAACAATTTCTGACAAGTCTCCTGTCACTGCATATGATACTGTCCTCAAAGCAGCAGCGACAAGCGTGCGTCTTTCTGTTAAAGGCTGGTGTAACCCTCAAAGTGCGCTCCACAAACAATTAAAAAATTCTTATTTTTTTTCTGTCTTTGTGAAATGTGTGGGCTGTAGCCGCACCTGCATCCTTAAAGCAGCAGCGACAAGCGTGCGTCTGTCTGTTAAGGGGTGGTGTAACCCTCAAAGTGCGCTCCACAAACAATTAAAAAATTCTTATTTTTTTTTCTGTCTTTGTGAAATGTGTGGGCTGTAGCCGCACCTGCATCCTTAAAGCAGCAGCGACAAGCGTGCGTCTGTCTTTTAAAGGGTGGTGTAACCCTCAAAGTGCGCTCCACAAACAATAAAAATATTCTTCTTTTTTTTTCTGTTTTTGTGAAATGTGTGGGCTGTAGCCGCACCTGCATCCTTAAAGCAGCAGCGACAAGCGTGCGTCTGTCTGTTAAAGGATTACATCGGTGACAACATCCAAGTAGGCATGTCAGACAGTCCGTACCTGTACTGGCAGGAAAAAGAAGCAATTTGGAGGTCCGTGTACAAACTGGCTCTATTTTACCTGAGTTGCCCCCCCTCCAGTGTGTACTCCGAAAGAGTGTTTAGTGCAGCCAGGAACCTTGTCAGCGAAAGGCGTAGGAGGTTGCTTCCACAAAATGTGGAGAAGATGATGTTCATAAAATGAATTATCAACTCTTCCAGGGAGACCAGCCTCCTGAACGTACAGAGGGACCTGTGGTTGTGGATTCCAGCGGGGACGAATTAATACTCTGTGAGGATGAGGATGTACACAACACTGAAGAGGGTGAGGAATCGGTGGATGTGGAGGATGAGGACGACATCTTGCCTCCGTAGAGCCAGTGTGTGCAGGGACAGATTAATTGCCAGCTTGTTTTGTGGGGGCCCAAACGAACAAATCATTTCAGCCACAGTCATGTGACAGACCCTGGCGCTGAAATGATTGGTTTGTTAAAGTGTGCATGTCCTATTTATACAACATAAGGGTGGGTGGGAGGTCTCCAAGGATAATTCCATCTTGCACCTCTTTTTTTTCTTTGCAGTATGTACTGTTTGGGGCCTAGTTTTTCAAACTGCCATCCTGTCTGCCACTGCAGTGTCACTCCTAGATGGGTCACGTGTTTGTGCCGCCCACTCGTGTCGCTTAGCATAGTCATCCAGCTACCTCGGTGCAACCTTTTGGACATAAAAACACTATTGTGAGGTGTGAGGTGTTCAGAATAGACTGGAAATGAGTGGAAATTAAGGTTATTGAGGTTAATAATAGCATAGGAGCAGAAAAACCAACACATTCTGTGATTTTAGCTGTTTTTATGCTTTTTTAAAAAAAAATACAGATCCAAAACACAAAACCCAGAACCCAAAACACGGAAGGGTGGTTTTGGCAAAACCAATCCAGATCCAAAACACGAAGAAAGATCCAGATCCAAAACCAAAACACAAAACACGAAAAGTGGCCGGTGCACACCCCTAGTTTGGACACACCCCTCCCAAACTTATATATATATCCCTGCACATTTTACATCTGCACCATCTGCAGTGTAGCCTGGTTTTCCCAAGGTGCAAAGTTACTTGCTCTTTTTTGCTTTACTCCCAACTCAGAATCAGGCCCATACAGCAGTAAGGGGGCCCTGCTTGAAAGCTTACATCCTATAAGAAAATATGAACGCTGCCAGGAAAGGGGAACCGGGAGGTTGTTCATAGTATGTTGTTAGGTCTTTTTAATGTGGATTATTTGTGTTGTTGCTTGTTTCCTCATGTAGATTATGACACATGTAGCAAAACGAAAGGGATTAAGCAAACATTTTATTTCCCATTTGGACTATGATGCATCAAGAAAAAGATATAAGCATCTGTTTATTAGTAAAAAGTAAAAAACCTTCTAAGCAAGGGAGTTTATATAAGTCTTTAATTCAATTATACTGTGTTTTAAAATTGTGGTTCCCTGTAAAATATACTGGGGCCACTTAGTCTCTATGTAGTCCTAGATTTCTGCAAATGCAGCTAGATATTAATTTATGGAGCAAGACTGCAGCAGTTGCACAGGTTGAGTTTGGCACAGCCATTGAGGTCTTTGCAAAACATGACAATTGGGCACTGGAGAGCCTACTGTTTTAAGCAGTGCAAAACAAGGTTTCATTTTTTGGAACGTAAATACAGAAATGGGATAAAGCTATACAAAGGCTGGCATTGAAGAAGTGTCCCTTGCTACGTAGAAGAACACATTACTGTGTTTACTGCTCCAAATTACTTGGATTTTGTACTAATATTTGTGTCCTCAAGGTCCTCCAGTTTCCTCCGACAATCCAAAAACATACTGGTAGGTTAATTGGCTTCTGACATAAAATGAACTCTAGTGTATATGTAAATGTGTGTACATGTATTAGGGAATATAGATTGTAAGCTCCACTGGGACAAGGAATGATGTGAATGACTAAATAGTCTCTGTAAAGCACTGTGTAATATGTGTATACTATATAAATAACTATTATCAAATACATAGTAATTCTAGCTTAAAACTGGTGGCCTTTGGGTCTTGTCCTATACTTTTATGGGATCTACTTTGTGCCACCATGTTATTTTATGTACACAAATGTGACTTGATGCATGCCCACTTTCTGGCCTCATAGTTTAGGCCACACCTGATACTGTATTAATGAAATGGGTAATACTAATGTGTAAGGAGGTTGGCGTGAATTAGACATTAACACTTTTGTATAGTTTACCTCTTGAAATGTTTCCACCTCTATCTATAACCAAGTGCACTTCTAGGTCTCGGGGCATCTCCTAGAGTAGAAATGAGTTCTGACATACACTGGTCAAACCATCCACATGCACTGGTGCAAAACCAAAGTGTTGTAATTAAGTGTAAAATGTTTTACTGTTGAGTCATTATAGAGATAAATCTATGCATGCTTTCCATTAAACAGTGCAGTGGAGTTTAGTGACTGAGAAACAGTACAGCACTGAGGGGTCTATTTACTAAGCAGTGTTAGGAGACAGAGTGAAAAGTGATAAGAAAGTGATAAGGTGCCAGCCAATCAGCTCCCAACTGTCATTTTTCAAACACAGCCTGTGAGATGCCAGTTGGGAGCTGATTGGCTGGCACCTTATCACTTTCTTATCACTTTTCACTCTGTCTCCTAACACTGCTTAGTAAATAGACCCCTGAAACTGTACAAAGTATAGTGGGATCTGGTGCAAACTTCTCCCTCCCATGTATATATATTGTATAATAACCAGTGCCTATGGATAATATATGGAATTGTCTAGTTATTCATACAAAAGTCTATTTGTTTTATATGTTTTATGTGACTGATATATATAAATTTTACTTTTACTGTATATGAATAACTCAATAATGAAATTCTATATATGATCCATAGGCACTGATTCTACAAAATTGACCATTTCCTATAGATAAAGAAGGGAAACGTTAAAAAGGGATCACAAAGGCAGCATCTACAGGATATATAATTTATCTCTTACTCCCCACTAGGGCAACTAACACCTGGCTCCTTATGCGGGCTTAAAGGTCGCTAATATAGCAATGTTTATCCATGTCCTGTATTGTATTGTAAGTCAATGGTTACTTATTTGTCTATGTACTTTGTAAGGCGCTGCGGAACACTTGTGGCACCATATAAATAAATGATAATAATAATAATAATAATAATAATAATAATAATAATAATAATATACCCTCTGTTCACTATCACATACACATGCGCAGGTGATATACTGTATTTTTAGATTTACAGCACTGAAACAGTTAAGATACACTCCATACTTCGCCTTGCACAGTGAAAAATGCAGGTTTCTCCCCTCCAGTCACTAAATATCTCATTTCAGCTTTACTACAAGTTCTCTCATTCCGAAAGGCTCTTGGGGATTATCTATCCAGAAATGTTTAGCTGTCAATATGCTGTTAGCAGCCCGGGGCCTGCAGTCCGGAACTAAAACGTGTGCTGCATGCCACTATTTGCCATTGCAGTGTAATGGGCCGCAGGGAAGTATAAGTATCTCAGAGTCGGACGAGCTGCCCAAATTGTGGAACATAATAACCTGACACAAATATTTCTGTAATTGTTGATAAAAGTAGTTTTGAATGGTTTTCCTGTGTACGCATGTAGATGATAATATACCTTGCAATAAAGCTGTAGAATGCTCTCCTGTGCTCTTGTATATACATAAGTATCTGGTGTAGCAAAATTATTTCCTCCATTTTACCAATGTTTTGAAGAACAGAGGGGAGAATATTCTGCGAGTGGTTTAAACCACAAGGCTGGAGGGGGTGGCCCAAAGTGTCAATCACCTATTTTTTATCTGATTGCTTTAAGGGGTGGGCTAACAGAGGTTTTAATGTATATGGCCCTACTGGGCTTAAGCCTGTTTATTCATGATCTTCCCCGCCCTCCCTCCCAGTTTTTCTTGTCTTTTTGTATTGGATAGCTGTTTTAGGTGTATGGGAAAACACGGTGGAACAGCTGTCAGAGTGCTAGTTTTAGAGTATAAATTCAAAGTTATATTAATATTTGTTTTGTGGTGCACTCACCTTCATGACTGTTTGGTAGCTGTACCACCTTTACAGGGGCAGCAAACACCTCCCTTACGGGAAGGGTAGTCAAGTTTAGAAGTAAGAGTTGGATACCCATGTTATGGTTGTGTGTTTTATTAGGTTAGTAGTGCATTGTAGGATTTGTTGCGTTCTAGACTGTTCTTTCTTGGCCACCATACTTTTCTTTTATACACTAATTCAAGTTTATTTGGTAATTAAAAATAAATAGCTAACCTAATTTGAACTCAACTTTCTGTGTCTGTGTGTTTACTTTAGAATAAGTTATATTAATGTTATAGTAAGTCATTTCATGTGGTTGGTATCAGGGATTCCCCTACCAGCCGATAGTTCATTATACTGAATTTCAGTTATTACAGATATAGCGCCAATTTAAGCATTGTTAGTAAATACTCCCTAAATCAGAAACTGAGCACCACACATGTCAGAAATGCTTTGTTCACAACACCCTTCTCCGCTATATTTACAGGGAAATTCAGGGACCACTTCACTTTCCTGCATTTTCAAAAAAAATAATTGAAAGAAGTAAAAATATTATTCATAAACACCAAGTATCTAAACACCATGACTTGTAGGCAAGTAGAATGGGGAGCAAGGGATGAAAAGGGAGGATGGGGAATTAAAGGGGAGAGGTGTGTTCAGTGATTTTAGGCACACTACACAAGATAAATTGCCAAGGCACACCATCCAGCGATGCGGCGTGCGTGTCAAATGAAAAAACATACATATTGGCCTCACTACACACTACAGTGGCCTCCTCATGAATAAAACACACTACATTGGCCTCCACAGGAATAAAACACACTATATTGGCCTCCACAGGAATAAAACACACTACATTGGCCTCCACAGGAATAAAACACACTACAGTGGACTCCAAAGGAATAAAACACACTACATTGGCCTCCACAGGAATAAAACACACTACATTGGCTTCCTCAGGAATAAAACACACTACATTAGCTTCCTCAGGAATAAAACACACTACATTGGCCTCCATAGGAATAAAACACACTACATTGGCCTCCACAGGAATAAAACACACTACAGTGGCCTCCAAAGGAATAAAACACACTACATTGGCTTCCCCAGGAATAAAACACACTACATTGGCTTCCTCAGGAATAAAACACACTACATTGGCCTCCACAGGAATAAAACACACTACATTGGCCTCCACAGGAATAAAACACACTAAATTGGCCTCCTCAGGAATAAAACACACTACATTGGCCTCCTCAGGAATAAAACACACTACATTGGCCTCCACAGGAATAAAACACACTACATTGGCTTCCTCAGGAATAAAA
Organism: Taudactylus pleione; assembly: GCA_031769625.1. Classification (NCBI taxonomy): domain Eukaryota; kingdom Metazoa; phylum Chordata; class Amphibia; order Anura; family Myobatrachidae; genus Taudactylus; species Taudactylus pleione. Next base: position 11,364,413 of record JAUIMM010000154.1, read on the forward strand.
CACACTAAATTGGCCTCCACAGGAATAAAACACACTACATTGGCTTCCTCAGGAATAAAACACACTAAATTGGCCTCCTCAGGAATAAAACACACTACATTGGCCTCCTCAGGAATAAAACACACTACTGTACAAGTGCGCTGAGCTGACCGCTGCGGCACACTTGACAACCACTCACGGCACACTAGTGTGCCACGTCACAGTGGTTGAAAAACGCTGCTCTAGACCATGACCTCAACCTCTACCAAAAGCTACTTGGTGCTAGTGAGCCAGTGTTTGCTCCCTACCCTATGGAAAGCTTTCACTATACTATTGTTCACTAGTTCATTAATCATTCATATATTAATGGACTCCTGAGTCTCCCCTGCCCATCCTCCCTACTCCATCCTTAAATTCTCATGGTACCTGTTTATAAATCATTATGTCAACTAACACACATGCACCTTTTCCTGTGCTGATAAATGATATCTATAAGAAAAGAAAAACGTCAAACTCTTGTGAGATCCAAAAGCATAGAAGATGTAGAAGTTGGATGCCTGCCCATAAGCACCCCAAAGTAAGCCTTCTTTTTTGCACATATCCCACCAGGGCCACCAAATCACAGTGGGGAGGGCTGCTCTAGTTCCACATTGCTCACCTCCTAGAGACACTGAAGCACTTCCACCTTTTAGTCATCACTATGGCATTAATGTGTATGATGATGGCATAGTTGTACTTTTACTGAAGAAATTAAGTATAAATAATTCCTGCTTAGAGTGGTGTTTATAATTCTAATTATAAGCTTGAAAAAATATAATATAACCTTGGAATGAGAAAATTATAGTATACACCAATTAAGTTGAAGAGATGACCTTTATGGTCATTGCAAAATATTTGGATTAGAAAGCTTGTAGTATGTATCAAAATAAAAGGTGAGAGGATTTCTCTGTGTTCTCAAGAGTAATTCAGAATGATATTTATTGTCATTGGATTTGTGTATAACTCAATGTAGAGGCGGACAACTTTATATGTTGCTGTAATTGTTTATTATTGCAAATTATTTCTGAAGAATATAACACGTATGGCTCATTGATTTAAAGATCTGGGAACAGAGAATGTGCTCTTAAAGTTCACTTCTTTTCAGTGGCAGGCACTTCTTCTTTCACAACAGTGTGGACCTTAGTAGTGGTTGTAGTGGTTGTGCTGGACCCTAGGAGGACAGAGAAAAAAGAAATCACTATACAGTATTCTTCACACTGCATAGGGGTACTTCTAATAGATAACTGGGTCTGTGATTGCTTATTGGGTCATTGCTCTAGACCAGTGATTCTCAAACTCGGTCCTCAGGACCCCACACAGTTGACATTTTCCAGGTCACCCAGCAAGTGCCCAGGTGTCAACATTACTCACTGACACATTTTAAAAGATCCACAGGTGGAGCTAATTATTTCACTTGTGATTCTGTGAGGAGACCTGGAAAACATGCACTGTTTCAGGTCCTGAGGACCGGGTTTGAGAACCTGTGCTCCAGACGACCCAGATGTGGTAGCTCCTTATATCATGGAGAGTGAGATTTATCAAAGCTTGGAGAGAGATAAAGTGGAGAGAGATAAAGTACCAACCAATCAGCTCTTAACTGTCATTTTTTAAACACAGGGATCTATTTACTAAGTCTTGGATGGAGATAGAGTGGACGGATATAACGTACCAACCAACTAATTAGCTCCTAACTGCCATGTCACAATTTGTGTTTGAAAAATTCAAGTTAGGAGCTGGCTGGCTGGTACTTTATATATGTCCACTTTTTCTCCATCCACGGCTTAGTAAATAGACCCCACAGTCTGTAAAATTACTGTCAGGAGCTGATTGGTTGGTATGTGATCTCTCTCCATTATAGCTCTCTTGAAGGTTTAGTGCATCTAGCCCGGAGTCTGAAATAACACATGTAGCACCTATGGTATCCAGTACCACTAAGGTATTTGCTGCTGGATTTAAAGGGACATTTGTTTTAAAAACATTGGGTGGGATGTCAGAAATGCAGTCAAACACCCGAAAATGCAGTTTTGGGGGTTTGACCACATTTCTCATATGCACCAAGCCTCGCCATTGGGCTGGATGCATGACGCATCACAATTTGCATGCAATGCATCTCGCCACTCTTTGCATGCATGCCGGTGTTAATTACACCAGTATGCATGAACAAAAATGCAAAGGACATCTCTCTCGGTAGAGAGACTTCCGGGTATATGACCGAGAAGTTCTTCTGGCACCCTTCTGCGCATGCACAGAAGGAAAAACGCTCCGCGGGGGGTGCTGGAAGGATCCGATTGGATTCCTCCCACATCACTCTGCGAATAGAAGCCCATAGGCTTCTATAGGGTAACGCCATCTTAAGATGGTGTTACCCGCCGCATCCAAGCAAGCTTGGTGCATATGAGAAATGCAGTCAAACTCCCGAAAACAGCAAATTTTCAGGGGTTTGACTGCATTTCTGACATTGCTGCATCCCGCCAGCTAAGGGCCCGATTCAGAGTTGTACGCTATGTCGATGTTCACGCAGTTGAGCGATTATCAGCTGACTCCACATGCGTCAGGGAACTATAGCTCTGCCGTCCCATTTGCGTGGCCATTCTGAGTGACCATAGAAACATTGAGGAAGTTGATGTTTGCCTGATCTTAAAAAGTGGGAGGCACATATTGAAACTGTTGTAATTCCTACACCGTTCACCCGATTTGGATGTAATTACCCTCAAATTAAATCTGAAAGTCTGCAGGTAAAGCATATCTTGTTTGTTTCATTTCAAAACCATTGTGGTGGTGAATAGAGGCCAAAATATGAAAATTCTGTCAATGTCCCAATATTTATGGACCTGACTGTATATGGGTGTGGATTGAAAGATAGACAGTAAAGAGGTCTACAATGTCTAGATAGACACCAGATGTTATACAGTCAATAGGTCAACAGGGACAAAAGGTTGACAAACTAATGGATGACATGTAAGAATCTCGACGGGTACAAATGGTCAACAGGGTCAAAAGGTCAATACTAAAATTGTCGATACAAAAATGGTCTTCATTTTTTTTTAGGTTCAGAGTTAGAGTTAGGCACTTATCGGAGGGTTAGGGTGAGGCACTTACCCCGACGGTTAGGGTTAGGCACCAGGAGGGAGGGTTAGGGTTAAACACTTACCGGAGAGTTAGGGTTTGGCACTAGAAGGGACGGCTAGTGTCAGGCACCAACCCCAACGATTAGGGTTATGCATCAGGAGGGAGGGTTAGGCACCGAGGGAGGGTTAGGGTGAACATTAGGGTTTGAAAAAAATGTGACGAACATTTTTGTGTCGACCATTCTTTTGTATCGACATTTGACCCTGTCGACAAATTGTACCTGTTGGCCTTTTGTTCCTGTCAACCTATTTACTGTCTATCTTTCAATCTACGCCCATACACACACATGTATATATATATATATATATATATATATATATGGGACAACTAAAGGAAATTACATGGCCTACGCAAGCATTCTGCGCCTTATTTACAAAGAAAGGGATGAGCTGTGAGGAGCAGTGTAAAATGCTATTTGGTGGAGCTGTGGTTCTTGATTTGCTCAGGTTTGCCTAGATTTCTGCCGCAACACATGGGTCAGAGGATATTATTGATATGATCATTTTGAGAATGTACTTGCACACCTAGCCTATCCCGCCCACTGTTCTTCCACCCATATCTGCTGCTGTCATCATTAGTATCAGAACTTATATCAGCCCTATGCTGGGTGCAAGTGACCCAGCTCAAACAGACATCCCGCATGATATGATAGAGCAAGGAAACAACTTACATGACAGAAGAGTTCCATGCGATCACATGGTTGCTACACACTTCCGCCCATTTCACGGAATGTGTGGTATGTTGATGGATAGAGCAATCCATACACACTAACAATCTCTGCACCTAATCAGGTGCATGCACAGAAGCCATTTTCTCCCTTTGGCGCATATGCAGTATGATGAAATGCATGAGATCCGTGCGCATTGTGATTTGCGTGCAACTCAGAATCAGCCCCATTGAGTGCATTTAATAAATGAAACTGTCTAAGTGTCACTGAGCAGATGGGTCTGCATCTAAGCACCCCTAGTAGCTATACCTTTGTTCACTAATAATTATGCTGATCAGAGCCGTAACTAGACTTTTTGTTGCCCTGTGCCAGAAAGTGCCTTGACGCCCCCTACCCTTCATTTTTCAAATTGTGACATAAGACGCACCAAAAAAGGGCCATGGCCTCATGGGAAGGGCAGGGGAAGAGATATAGAAGTTCAGGAATACTGGCGATAAAAGAAGAAGAAACTACAAGTGAGAATGATAATAAACAGAAAATTGACAGGCCCAAACAGCGCCCCCTTCTCTGCGGTGCCCTGTGCCATGGCACAGGTCCCACCACCCTAGTTACGGCACTGATACTGATATCAAGCTGATTAAATAATCAAATGTTAAGTTTGCATCCACAATTTAAGTCCATGCTTCTACGATCTCAGTGTAAGACATTTACCAGCACTCTCTTTGTGAGTTCCACCAATGCTGTAAAACAAAAGCAAAAAAACAGGAATTAAATGAGGTTCTGAAGTGTAAAAAAGCTATATTTTTAACTCTATTGCAATGTGATTGACTTTTGGTGTATGGCAACCTACACTGCATACCTTACTTTGGGAATGCTATGTTGTAAAAATTAATGAAATAAAGCATTGCATTGATTTGATGATAGTGTTGGCGTTAAACACCTATGAATGAATTCAGCCCAGGTAATATTATATGGGGTCATGTTTTGAGGGCTTTCATAAATTTTTCTGTTTTGGAAGTTAAATCATGCCTTCATTTGTTAATGTTACATAGAATATGCAAGCAATAGAGAGGGCACATTTTGCAATTTCATAAATGACTTGTTTCAACTCCATATTCCTTAACATTTAAAGTTACTTTGAAGGCTGTAATCATCAAAATGACAAATGTTTGCAGAACAAGTAATAGTAGTAAATAGAAACATAGAATTTGACGGCAGATAAGAACCACTTGGCCCATCTAGTCTGCCCCATTTTTAAACATATTGTTACCTCAACCCTTATTGATTCTTACTTCTTCTGAAGGATATCCTTATGACTATCCCATGCAGGGCCGTAGCTAGGGTAGTGCGGCCGGTGCCATCGCACAGGGCACCACAGGGCAGGGGGCGCTGTTTTGGCCTGTAAATTTCTGGTTATTATCATTCTCACTTGTAGCTTCCTCTTATTTCATCCCCAGCATCTCCTGGCCTCCCCGATCTCTTCCCTGGTCCTTCCCCATGAGGTCATTCCCCTGTTTTGGGTGCATTATGTCCCTTTGAAAAATGAGGGGGGCACCAATGCTCTTTCTGGCACAGGGCACCAAAAAGTCTAGTTATGGCTCTGCATGTTTCAGTTGCTCTTCTGTCTAAGGGCTCTATTTATCAACATTATTTTTACTAAAATAATGTGAAAAAGGGTGTTTTCACACCCTTTTCACATTATTTTAGTATCACCTATAGTTATTACAGGGCAATTGGAGTAGAATTCGTAAAATTCTACTCCAACCCCTAAGTATCACTTATTTTTAGTAAAGCAGATTGCATTTCCCATAACTGTAATGGGAAATGTGATCCGACCAGAGTTAATGAAATAAAAATGTGAAAAAATACCGGGGGAAGCCCTGTGATAATAACGCCATCTGGTGGTGGCGTTATCCAGGGTCTCCCCCAGTTACCGGCCTCCTGCCCTGCTCTAACGGGGAGAGCAGAGCCGGGAGTCGGTCCCAGTAATCAGCTGTGTGGTCTAAACAGAACGCAAGCTGATTACTGTAAAAAAAAGAAAAAAAAAATAGTAAAAAAAAAATTCACTGACCTGACTCCTGGGACCGGTGATCAGGCCTCCGGAGATGACTCCCCTCTGGTCAGCTGATCTCCCATTATGCACTGCTGCCCGGTCATCAGGTGATCGGGTCCTAGTGCAGTATGGGAGATCACCTGACCGGAGGAATGGAGAACATCACCGGAGGCCCGGAGCATGCAGGTAAGTGCTATTAAGGGAGGGGGGTCGCGGGGGGGGTCTGTGATCGCGGGGCTTAGCATCAGGGGTTAGCCTTAGCGCCGCGGTAGGGGGGTAGCAGCGGCGATCGGTCGGCGCATGCGCGAGCACTTAATCACGGTATTTTTTGCGAAAATACCGTGATAAGGCTCCAAAGGGAATTTGCAGGGACAGAGCTTTATCGCAAACTCTGTCCCTGTAAGGGATTTGTAGTAAATCCCTGTGATATTGCCTGAATTCGCAATGCGAATTCACTCGGTAATATCACACTACAGTCTGCATTCAATATGCGGATTGTAGTAAATAGAGCCATTATCCTCTACCACCTCTGATGGGAGGCTATTCCACTTGTCCACTACCCTTTCTGTGAAGTAATTTTTCCTCAAATTTTCCCTGAACAGAGCTGACACACAATTGGCACAAATCTTTTTAACCAAATGATGAATAACTTCATGACTTTAATGCTGGGTACACACTAAACAGATATATCTGCAGATCGAGTGATCTGCAGATATATCTGCAGTTGATGGGTTTTTTTTACACACTGAACAACCATCATCTTTGTTCAGTGTGTAGGAGGGGGTGGGTCCCGCTGGACAGGGGGCGGGACATGTCCGTCCCCCTCCCCGCGGCTGCCGCTGCATGTGTACGGGCGGTCTGTCCATCGTCTGAGAGATATGTCTGTGAACAACAATGTGAACAACAGACATATCGCGGGTACACACTGGTCGATGGGCAGCAGATATATTGGCCGATCAATTGATCGCCCAATATATCTATGTGTGTGTTCCCAGCTTAAGAACTGTGTTCAAGTCCAGGAACTATTTCCATGACCTGAGGAACTTCTTTTTTTGTTTTGTTAATGCAATGTATGCTTTAATATTTGCCCATTACGTTGGACTTTTGTGACAGGTACAGTATAAGTTAACTGAAACTTAGATGTTTGCTGCAACTACCTTTGGTCATGTTCATCCAGCAGCTTGCGGTAGGTAGCAATCTCAGCCTCAAGGTGAGCCTTTATATCCAGGAGAGTCTTGTACTCCATATTCTGACGTTCCAGGTCAGAGCGAAGATCTCCCAGCTGTCCCTCAAAGGTGCCAATTACAGATTGGATATGGTGAAGCTGGGCAGCATAACGAGCCTCAGTGTCTGAAATGGAAGCCTCCAGTCCTGATTTCTGAGGAGAGAATATTGGATAATTGTGATATGATAATATAAAAATAATTTTATTTCTTTGTGTGACAGTCAATCATACTTTGCTCATTTTGATATTTATTTAATTATTAGGTTACATAAGTGCTGTGCTACAGTGCAAACATTCCTAGACCTTTCAAGGCTCCTGTACAGTACTATACATCTGCCAATGTGGCAATTTGATATGTTTGCATTCCATTAGGATTGCATTCCAGATTTGTTACAGTATTTGCATTTAGGTTCTGCATGACTCCATACAAGAAGTGTGTCATTTAAAATGGAGATAGGTCACCAAAATATGCAATATATAATAACATTCTATGGGTCTGATTCAGAGCTAATGCAGTAGCGGGTGCGACTTTTACCACAGCTGATACTGTAAATTTATGATTATGCAGCAGGTGATGGGCTGTTTACTGAGATAGATTGCGACTTTAATCAACAGCTGTGCATCATTGAGCGGACATCGACTGCACCATCGGACATTCGAGCAAACCTATGTCCAAGGATGTCCAACTGTACATGGCACGCCCCAATCACATTCGCAAATGCGTCCGCCGGTGTAAGCTAGCCCCCCGTCTCCCCTCAAGGATCGCCTATCAGAAATACATGGATCTTCATGCAGTTCGGATCTGCGTCCTCCAGTGGTAACCATAGGAACAGATTGAAAACAGCGGGTGCTTGCATCCAATGTTTTAAATGCATCCATCTCTGAATCAAGTCTTATGTATCCAGTTAAGAACAAATGCTGGCCACAGACATCCCTATATTGTAATATATGTTGGGCACGTGTAGCATGAAAATGGCCAATATGCTCAATGGGCCTGATTTAGCGATGTACGCAAACTCAATGGTTTGTGTACATCTGCGATGGCGGGAGGGAATCGGCATGAAATACCGACGGAGTACACTGACAGCGGCATCCAGAAGGTTGGAATCTTGACAGGGGAATGGTGAGTACTGTTCCCCTGTCCTATTTACCCCCTAACTCTAACCCAGTGGCGTATCTATAATGGGTGTAGTGTGTGCGGGGCACACGGGCCCCCGGGTCCAGGGAGGCCCCGCACCGCACACCCTGCACCCATATTTTTTTAAACCTACCTGTCCGTGGTCCCACGTCGGGTGTCAGCGCTGCTCAGAACACCAGAAAATTGCCGCCATGGACATTTTTCCAGTGTTCTGCGCATGCGCAGTAGGCTCCACACTAGAGAGTGCCCGGAGTCTACTAAGGCTCCGGTGGCTGGCCAGCCGCGTCAGTCGTTTTGATGTGCACCTCTATGGGGTGCGAGAAAAATATGTTGATGTTGGTGGTTGGAAGGTCCTGGAGGAATAGTTGAAATGCTACAGTAGCCATCATTGTTAAATTAATACTCTTCAGTGAGTTGAGGAAGTGTGAGAACAGGGTGTGGAGAGAAAAAAAAACAATCAACAGTGTACAGGCAGTACACTCCAGCCCATTTAGCACATGCTAATACACACATGCCCATTACTATATTAGCCATAACTGCCTGCCCTGTTTTTAGAGACTTTGTTCTAATTACATACAGTATAGCATTTTTCACAGACCATCTTTCAGAGACTGAGAAATGTTCTAAATGTAATCCACTGCTTAGAGTGCTAAAGAGATTTGAGGTTTACACTGCTCTTTCTCCGACGCTGTAAGTAACCGGGTTACTTACCACCAGCAAAGTGCACCACCAATGTCAACAATTGATAATATTACATACTGTTAGAACTGTGATAGAATTATGTTTGTACTATTGAGTGAGGTATGTTATTAGTAATTATTGATCTATGAGTTTTTATGTTTGATTTGTGGAGGTAGATTCATCATTGTAATAATAGTTTTATAGTATAGAAATTGTTTGTACCATCTAATGCTTGATTTATCTAACCTTCTAAATAATTATAATTTATATCCCATCCACAATTAATATTTACAAAGTATTTACAATAGTCTGCACAATGTTATTGTCTTTTGGACTGGCTTTTTTCCCACCAAACCATCGTCTTCCCAGTTCCATCCTAATAGGCATTTATAGGCAGAAGATGGTAGTTCAACCCAGGCAAGGGTAGCCCTTCTACATCCTTGAAGAAAATGCAATAATTTGGCGCACTGATCCAGAGATAACATGGTTAGATTGCACACGCAACCACAAAGTCACACATATCATCACCCATTACCATCAGAGTGAGTGTGCAGAGGGGGTGTTACACATACAACTGAATATTATACTTGCAATTTGTTACAGAAATGTATACTTTTATATATTCTATTACTTATACATCTCTCTTATGTAATTTATCAACTACCAGCTGCATTTGTAAGCATACGAACAGGATGAAACATATTTAGTATCATTTCATGAGTGAAAAAGCCAAATAGATACTGTGCTTCAGAAAAGATATGAAAATTAATAAAAGGAAAACTATAAATACAATACATGATGATTAGTTGTATGAAGAGTATATATAGGTTTATATAACATGAGTGAAGGTTTATGTTTGTAACACCATGTGCTTTTGGCTGGAGCTGTCTTATGGGGCCTATGCATTAGCATATCTTTTGCAAAAGATGAAAGACAAAAGATTATCCCTTGAAAATTCCTGGGGCTGCGGTGACAGATATCTGTCAGGAACATGACAGATTTTTGCAAACGACAAACGACGAACGATATTGCATGACATCATTCAGGGAGTGGATTTTTTTATGTTTCTATTCATTTTCATTAAAAATATCTGTCAGCGATAAGCGATAATTGACCAACATGTTGGAGAGACAAAAGACAAAATTTGTCGGCTGCGGGAGTGCGCATTTTCATCGTTCAGAGCCTATCCATTAGCAGATACATTGAGGGACTGAACGATAAATCGTTCATCATTCAAATTTATCTGCTAATGGACAGGCCCCTTTAGACATTTTCTCTGCATAATTCTAAAGCATTAGGTTAAAGCTGGAACTTTTTTAATATATTTTGCGAAAAATACCCTGAGAACAGTACGAAGAAGATTCTCGAGGACAAAACTTTCTCTCAAGCTCTCTCCCTGCGTGCGAATTGTAGCACATCCAAGTGATATTTCCTTAATTCCCAATGCGTATTTAGGTGAAACTATCACACCACAACTGCATTTTAAATGCAGATTGTGGTAAATATGCCCCTTAGACATTGATGTATGAAAGACTCTGTAATATAATTATTTTCATTTATTTATATAGCTCCACCAATTATGCAGTGATGTGCAGAGAGAAATGTGTCAATCACCATTACCTTCTCTAAAGGTGCATACAGTCTAAATTCCCTGTTTAAATTTCCAGATATATTAACACAAATGTACACACACAGTAATGAGCAGCCAAATAGCCTACCTGTATGATTTGGAGTGTGAGAGAAAATGTAGTACCCAGAGGAAACCCATACAACTGGGAGAACATACAAATATCACACAAATAATGCCCTGGTTTGGAATTTAAATTTAAGGCCGCAGTGTTGTGGGGTAGCAATGTTAACCACTGTACCATCATGCTGTGCATAAATAAAAGTGGCCTAACCAATGCAGTAGGCTGAAAATTATTATAGAAATGGTATAATGCATACCCACAAGGCAAATACAATTCTGTGATGTAGTGTTCCTATATATACATGGAGAAACATGGATTCATTGGTCGTGATATTTGATGGGATGAAAAACGTTCCATCTTTTGATGGGAATGCAGGCTTATGCTGCACTTGTTGTGTATCTTGTATTGTGCCCAAATGTTGTACTGACACTATACTTATCGATAAGTTACAATCTGATCTGGGACAGACTGTAATTGCAGATTTAAATGTGTTCATATTTAATGTCTACGTATGTACCCTTACCGTGCTGTGCTGTGACTGCAGCTCAATCTCCAACCCTTGCGCAGTGCGCCTTAGATCCGTGATCTCCGACTTGCTAGACTGGACTTGTTCTGTGTGGGTAACAACTTCCTTGTGGAGCGATTCACTCTAGAAATGGACAATTTAGATGCAGTTACATTTTATAACTAATGTGATAGATATCTATAGGAATGAAGACATACCTGAGACAAGAACCATGCTTCAGCATCTCTCCTGTTCCTCTCGGCAATGAATTCATATTGCTCTCTCATTTCAGACAGTGTCTTAGTCAGATCAGTCCCAGGAGCTGCATCCATTTCTACATTCACTGTACCACTCATTTGCTGGCCCTTCTCACTCATCTCCTGAAGAGAAATGAAAATACCTTGTTGGTAGATCTAGACTAAAAAGCCCTCATGGACAGTGATCTTCAGAAAGCTCAACAGTCTTGAAGTTTCTCACATCCTTCAAGCCAACACTGATTTCCCTGATTGTATTCCATAAATAACATGAGAAATATTCCCACATAAAGAAATTGTAGATGTTCTCACCTCCTCATGATTTTTTTTAAGGTAAGCCAACTCCTCCTTTAGGTTCTCGATCTGCAGTTCCAGGTCAGATCTGGAAAGCGTTAATTCATCCAAAACTTTACGCAGGCCATTTATATCAGCTTCAACACTCATACGCAAGGAATGTTCATTCTCATACCTAAGGAAGACAAGATTGTAGGTTGAGAACTAGAATGTAGGGAGGCTCAAGAAGTGGCAACTACTTGAGTAAAATTAGGTAATCTTTTTCTGTATATTATTTATTTTAACCATTCTCTTGCTCTCTATCTTTCTTTTATATAATCAGCCAACTTAAATCTATTTTACTTTCAATACATTTAACTGATCATGCACTTTGATTCATATTACCATTTTACTTCCGGTAAATAGGAGTGTCCAATTTAAAAATGTTGGTTGGATATAAAATAATGAATTTCTAGATATCTGAAGTGAAAAATTGAGCATCATAATACTAATAACAACATTTTACAGAGGTACCTACAGAGAGGTTTTTCTATTCTACATTCTCTTTTTCCTCCTTCAGAAATGCTCCTATAGGGCTGAAATGTACTGTACTAGAGGAAATCAAGCTCTCATATGGACTTGTTCTACTTAAAATGTATACTCTCTTCCTACAGTTCCACACTATCTCATACCAATCAGTGGTACAGTACTTCAAATCTCTTATCTATCTTTAAATCCCTACTTTGAACCCACAATCTCACATGCCCCTCTCTTACTCTCAAGACTCTCCTCTTTTGGTTTCATTATCGATTTTACTACCCTCTACCATAGGCCTCCTCCTATCCCACATCTACCCGTTTCCTGCCTTCCCCCTTTATCTACCTTCCACACCTACTACCTGGGATTAGGTCCTCCAACTTTCACATGGACACAATTCCCTCATTTCTCTGCTCCCTCTGTCATGAAGTCTGTTCTTATTTTGCCCAGCTCTGTATCTCTCCACTGGCTCTGTACCCTTCTCTTTTATACTCACCCTTGTGTCATCCATCCACAACTGACCCAAACTCTCCCTCTCCCTCTCTCTAATACCACTCTATCTCTATCCTCTGTTTTGCTTTCACGCTTCTCGAGAGGATTGTCTATATCCACTTATCCTCTTTACTTTTCTCCTACACCCTTCTCTGTTTCTGCCCCCTCCACTCCACTGAAATTGCCCTAACCAAGATCTCCAATGACCTTCTCACATCCAGTTTCTTCTGGACCTATCTGCTGTCTTTGATGAAACTCTCCTGCATCAAACCTTCTCATCTCTCAAGCTCCATGACTTCTAACTCCATCTCCCCTCTCTCTTACATGCATACCCCCAACTGTTCATCTTTTCCCCTTAGTATGTAAGTCACACATGCAGAGCCTTCATCCCATTGTTCTCCCACTAGCCATATCCAGATCACCAGTGCTCCACCCCTATGTCTCCTTTTTCCTCTTCTGCAACATTGATAATGTTAGATCACCATATCTGTAGATATATCATTGCATCTGCTGGTGATTGGTTGTACGGGTGACCTACCGATCAACCATACACATGCTGCAGGGACCCGGTGGTGAGTGACAGCTCAACTGGGTGGTCAAATTTTAATGCTTGCCAAGTTGTGACATCAGGTCCGACACATCAGGCAGACGATTGGTAAGTGTATATGCACTTACCAATTGTCAGATATATTGGTGGGTCGGCCGTCGACCTAGTGTAGTGTGTACCCAGCATTACAGTAACAACCTTTTTTGGAAAAGAAAAGAAAAAGTGCAATTTTAAATGCCAAAAACTTTGATATAAAACAGGACATACTAATGGTGCAAATCTGCACTAAAACCATAGCAAACAATCAGCTATTCATTTTTCACCTGTCTAGCACAGATTACAAAATTAAAGAAGATGTCTTATTGGCTGCTAAGGTTTAGTACAGATTTGAACAATGTTAGTAAGTAACCCACAGCGACTCTAACATCTTTTTGACCACTGCTCTTCAGCAAGACTGCTCATTTGTCACACTAAAATGCTATTTTTTATTTTCCACCAGTTAAGAACCTTACTTGAGTTTAAAATCATCAGCAGCCAGACGGGCATTGTCAATTGCAAGTAAAACTTGATTGTTTTCAATAGTGGCATTGAGGATCTGTAAATACAAACAAGAAGTAAATAGTAGATATGTCAGTAACAGCCATAGGGTCTGATTCAGAGATTGACGGTATTGCAGAGCCCTACACAAGCAGTTTTGCAATTCCGTTTATCCTAATGCAAATGCAGAAGGAGGTGTCAGACACCTACTTGCTGCATTTGCGAGCACCATTGCAACCATCGCGACCAATGGTTGCCATGGTGGCTCCTTAGGTCAGGCTGCGGGAGCTGAAACCTGACTGAGTGCTGGTCACTTCAGAGGCCAGAAATGTGCGTCCGCTAATGCAGACCCTGGCCTCATCCCTCCCGGAAAACGGGGGCGAAACGCCCCCGTTTCTTGGGAACGATCACTAGTCAAACCCCCGCTGCGCCCACCAAACGGCCTGTGAGTGTGATCGCAGGACCCATTCTACACATGTGCAGAATGGGTCCTGCGCAGACGCAGACCCGGAAACATCGGAGATATATGTTCATCATCGGATGAACGTACATCTCTGAATCAGGCCCATAGTGTGCTCCAGTCAGTTACCCGTAGAAAGTTGCATCCCGGACCCTGGTACACACATATTAATCACTAAAAAGACAGCAGTATAATTCAGAGCTGGATTAAAAATAGGCCAACCCAGGTGTCAGCACAAAATCCTAGTAGTGCTCAATAGATTAGTATTTTGGGTCAATGTAATGTACCACAGTCTTCATCACAAACAACTGTGTGTGCAAGCACTTGGCCACTCCTAGTTATTTATACTGCATTTGAACATTTTTCTACCAAAATCTTCGGACAATTATTCTATTTGTAGTGTTCAAAATGATATTCCCTATCAATCAAAGTCCTATTCTTGGTCATTGGATTGGGATGGACAATGCACAGAAATCCAGTCTGCCGATGATTAACCTAATCTCATGTGATCCTGTCGTTCAGTGCAACTGCTGCAAAACTGGATCTGTACAATTTGGCCAGCTATAAAATCTCTTCCTCCTATAAAGGGTGGTAAAAACCATGTCTCTGGTAGCACCAATACAGGGGTGGTAAAGCCTATGGGAGAGATGTATCAAATCTTGGACAGAGATAAAGTGCCAACCAAACAGCTTCTAACTGTCATTAACACAGCCTTTAAAATTGCAGTTCGAAGCTGATTGGTCAATCTCTATCCACTTTATCTCTCCTAGGTTTGATACATCTCCCCCTAAGTTCCCACCTGTTTTCCCCAACATGTCTCACCTTGGGGCAGATGTATGAAGCTCTGGGAAGTGATAAAGTGGAGAGTGATAAGCGACCAACCGCTCAGCTCCCAACTGTCATTTTTCAAACACAACCTGTAACATGACGGTTAGGAGCTGATTGGTTGGTCGCTTTTAACTCTCCACTTTATCATTTCTCAGAGCTTTATACATCTGCCCCATGGTGTGAAAAGTAGGGGCAAAAGAGGATAAAAACTTTTTATCCAATGTCTCGACTCCTCTGAGACTGACAGTCACTGCTCTATACTGTATATAGCAAGGAGTGGACTAAACTGGTACCACCCCATGCTCATTCTGCAACATAGGAGGAGCAGAGTGATGGGAAAGATGGGGACAGATGTATAGAAGCTCTGAGAAGTGATAAAGTGGAGAGTGATAAACGACCAACCAATCAGCTCCTAACTGTCATGTTACAGGCTGTGTTTGAAAAATGACAGTTGGGAGCTAATTGGTTGGTTGGTTATCACTCTCCACTTTATCACTTCCCAGAGCTTCATACATCTGCCCCCATGTCAGTATGTCAGTCACTGTGTTTTTTCCTGCAGTCTATGTGTAGTGTGCAAAAATTGCACCATTTATTAAATCTCTCAAAAGCTCTTATGATCTTAAACAAATCTGGTAATGTATGGTATATGTGTTCTTCAGAGAACACTTATACATCATATAGAATCACTATACAAAGGCAACTAGAGACTTGACTGGCATGCTGGGACTTTTAGTTCCATAGTATTTGATGTTTCAAAGGATGTCCAATGCTAGTTTGACAATTCTTATTTGCTGGACCACTTACTACAATTCCATTGCAGAAAACAATTCTACAGTAGTTTGTCATAAGCAAGCATCACTTACCCGTAATATGTTGATTAATTTCTAAGCACTTATATTACTATATAATTTAAGCCTTAACATCACCCTATTCAGATTTTTAAGCCCTTAAAAATATTTTAGTGACAGTAATCAATAATGTTCCTGAGAACCAGCAGTTATGGGCAAATTATGTAAGTTAACATGAAAATGATGCAAACAAATAAAATTAAGTATACATTTTGAGCATAGGGACTCAAAAATGGTAAATACAGGTTTACACATATCCAAACCATAGGTCTGGAGCACATTATATGCAGTTTCATGTTGTCAGTAGGATGTAATAATGTTACTGACTGTCAAAGATTCAAGTTAACTTTTCCTGGCAGTAATTTAATGATGATCTATTACAATTTAAAACTAATTTTTAATTCTTTGTTGTTGTTTTTTTGTTCACAGAGATGCCAAACTGTCAACCCTATATGACCCAAATTAAAACAGTCTCATGATGATATAGTCTAAGCAATATTCTAGAGAAGTGTTCTGGACTCTATGTTAGGTACCTTTTCACGCAGCTCCTCAATTGTAGCATAGTAGGGAGAATAATTTTGCTCACGCACAGTGACTGAACCTTGCTTCTCATACCATTCATGGATCTTCTTCTCAAGGTCATTATTGGCTTCTTCCAAAGACCGCACCTTGTCCAGGTAATTAGACAGACGATCATTCAGATTTTGCATGGTGTGTTTTTCGTTCCCAGAGAACATTCCATCTCCACTGTTGGAAGCAAAACTTGTGCCATATCCAGAACCACCGAAAGATGCCCCGCCACCAAATCCAGATGACAAGCTAGTTCCCAAACCATGAGACACCGTCCTGGAAATGGATTGGGGGAACCCTGAGCCACCGTATCCACTATGAATACTTTGCCCTCCATAGACACCAGCAAGTCGTGTGGAGGTGCTACTTCCTGGTCTGGAAGAGCTGCTATGAGCATAGCTATAGCTCATTTTGGTACTGATTGAAAGAGCACTGTTAGAACTAGGAAACACCTGTTGGAAGTGATGCTAAGAGTTCATTCAGGCACTTTTTATGCTGTCCACAGTTGTGGTTTCCATGGGGATGTTGTGTAGTTGTTTGATGAAACCTCCTACTTGGCTTAAAGCCATATGAATACCTTTCCAAACTTTACTTATCATGGATTCCTCTTTTGCAGATGCATATCAAAGTTTCTCTCTATTTTTTTTTCTGGAAACAAAGAAACCACACAGAACAAGCAGTTCTTTGCTATAGGCTATGGTCTCAACATCAGGGTCACCTTTCAGTATTTGTCATAAACAAATATACAATTTTGCTGCCTTGTGTACATAAACTTGTTCTTTTCAAATCAAAGGGATGTTAAGGAAACAATGGTCATTTTAAGATTACAGTGATAAGTGTAGTTTTCACATTTTTCTATAAATGACACTGAGAAGAAACAAACAACCTGAGAGCATGTGAGCATTCATTAACTTTAGAAGTGTAAGCCAAATGTCTTTACACTGAAATGTACCGCTTTGCTTTAAGTGTCTTAAAAGAAATAGTATACTAAGTATTGAAGTATTTCTTATGCAATTGTAGATAGGGTGAATGGGAGCTTAAGAAAGAAGCAATAACTTTAGCCATAAGTTCAGTTCATAGTGCTTTTGGTGTGCTGAAAATGCATGGGGCTTCTCTAACGATGCCCCTTAAATGGAGAATTTTGGGAGCACCATCTGTCTGTAGAAGTATAGCCTTTCTAGTTAACTTCTTGGATGCAGGAGCTGACTATTAATAGCTAATTATCATCTATGTTGCCATGGACATATGATGTTCAAATGTAAATGCAGAGATGCATGTATACGTTCCAGAATGCCCCCTCATGCATGATTATATAAGTCCAGGCTGTGAATAATTATTCAATGATGAAGAGCAACCTAATAACAATCTCAATAGCTGCCTAGCTGAGCTCCAGGAGTGGATAAGTGCCAGTTGGCTGTGACTGAATCCTGATAAAACAGTGGTCCTGATGAAAGGAGCTCACCATCAAAGGACAAGACTACAGCATAACCAACCAAGTGGACTTAAATATCGGAGTTCAGAATTACAATACACAGATAATGTGTGGAATCTTGAGGTCCTGGATAGTGGCTTGAATATTAGACATCAGGTATCAGCCACAATCACGTCCTCATTCTTTTATCTGAGGAACATAGCTAGAATCTAGCACTTAATTCCCTCAGAAGATCTGCCTAAGTCATACATACATTTATATCATCACGCCTAGCCTACTGTAATGCCCTCTACCTTGGTCTCCCAGCAAAATAATTACACCGCTAGCAGATGATACAAAATGCAGTTGCCAGGCTATTGATCAACCAGCCCCATTCCAGCCACATAACACCCATTCTCGACTCTCTTCACTGTCTGCCTGTAAGATGGAGAATCTGTTTCAAGATTGGCTTACTGACTTTCAAAGCCCTACATAACCAAGGACCAAGGTTCCTGAAGCAGCTTCTGATTCTTTACTCCCCCACTCGATTACTACAATTAGTAGATGAAGGACTATTAGCAGTTCCTCGAATCTCCCTGAATTCATCTGGGGGTCGAGATTTTAGCTATGCATCTCTGACTCTATGGAACTTGCTGCTTTGCACAGTTCAAGAGGCCTCCACTCTAGAGTCCTTCAAAAATAGACTCAAGACTCTGTTTACTCATGCATTTCACTATTGCCCCTTCACTAATGTTTCCCTTTGCTGTTAAGCTCTTTACTGTTAAGCTTATTTTGTATTTTAAATGCAAATGTAAAGCACTATGGGGTCAATGCTATTAAGTGCGAAGGGTGCGAGCTGCCGTTGCAACGGAGTTAAAATGTCAGCAACGGACCAGCACCTTGCACCCATTGCTGCCCACTACAAGCCAGAATTCACTTAATTTAGCTGGAAGCCCTATGGGGCTGCAAGCAAAATTCAGCTAATCCAGTCTGCCGTAAAGTGCGGACATTGCCGCGATGACTCGCACTGCCGAGATCATCGCGGCTAATAGGATGGACCCCTTTGAGTCCCATTCAGAGAAAAGTGCTGCTATATAAATATTATTATTATTATTATTATTATTATTATTATTATTATTATTTTATGATTCCTGCAAGTACTTCACTTTATTACTGTGTAACTTTTGTCTTGTTTGAGCTAACTTCTGTTTTGGTTGAGCTTGACCTGCAATGTCCAATGTTAGATGCTCTAAAATACACAGGACCTAGTGTACATATATGCAGGAACATCACCTATGCATTTTAACCCAGAAGTCACAAAGATGACCATCAGTGATAGTGTGGCTCTACTTACACCATAGAAGAAGCTCGGGAAGACTGACTTTTATAATAGTGTGCCTTTAAAACAGTTTTCTGGATAAGATGAACTATCATCATTATAGCTTCTTTTGCTAAATTATTGTATTTAGCTTCTCAAAAAGGTATGACATTTAATAAAACAGATTTCATACGTGCTATTATTGACATACGTCCTCTTGGATTGACATTTGGTGAAACTAAATTTCTTTTTTTATGACAGGGCGCAAACAAACTAGTGACCCAATAAAATAAATGCTTTCCATCTTACCTGTAAAACTTGTAAAACTAGAAACATAGAAATAAACTGCAGGTCCTTCTATTCTGTCTATTTATTGCGTTTTGTATTTTTGATGGGGGGTGGGGCAGAGGTGTTACATTTTATTTTTTTGTTGGGGGTATAGATGTTTTTAAAATTTGTTTCTATCTAAGTATTAATAATAGCAATACTGTATGTTTGTGCCATTCATTCTGGAATTCTTTACTGTATGTGTCCTAACCACATTGGCTGGGAGTCTATTCTTTTGAGCTACAATGCTTCCTATAAGAAAAGTTTCTCCTAATGTTATAGATGTGTTTTCCTTTAACTATCATCATATTCCATTTGAAACCTAACTGTTGTATAAGACAGACATTGATGCATTCTTACATAGTGCTATCACACTAGTCTTTAAGTGGTATATATGTGCTCATAAGTCACTTAGTGGTTGATGGCATGCCAAATGACTCAAAATAAACCCTGAACAGACTTAACCCAACTAAAATAAGGGAATTGAATGGTGGTGTAAAGTCACAGCTTTTATTAATTGAATTGAACTGAGATGGTTGGCTATGAAAGCATTGCAGACAATTAGCTCCAACCAATACACTATGTACACCCTCGATGCAACCTGAGTTGTGAAGAATCCATCTCTCCTTAACTGGTATAGAGCCTCTAGTTACCCCTTCCAGAGGTGCAACCAGGTTCCCAACAAGACCAGGGCAACTCAAAGGGGAATTGGTCCACAACCACCTCTTGCATCACTTGTGGCTGCTAATCAGCAATATATTCTAGGTTCCAAAAAGCCACAGCCTGCCTCCCACCACCCATGACAAAGGTAAACAGCTGCACAAAGAAGAGGACCAAACCTAAGGTGCATACCATCAGACCTGTACAGATAGCCAATATAGATTTGTATCTAAGGGAGACTATTTGCACCCAACAAACATTGCAATGTCATATTGACTACACAAGGCGAGGACAATCCCTTATCCCCAACTCCCAAGTTCATATCCAAAAATTTAACTATGACTATGACAATCAGCATGACACACAACTAATGTACAATAATAACAAGCCCAAAAGTTGCATAAACAAAGCAGGGTAAATGGGAAAAGGGTAACCTATCTGAAGGTGAAAACCATAAAAAATACCAACATCCAATTAAGCTCTCTCTGGTGGAAAAATAGATAAACCTCTTCGTGGCCTGATTCAGACTTGGAAACAGAGTAAGATAGACCAGGTAACTGTGTACCTGGACAAACCATGTTGTAATGCAAATATGTCCTTTTTTATTTTTGCATGTGAGGTACATACTGGCTGCTTTTGCATGTAGCCCACAAATGCTGGACAGCTTTATATTTACACTACAATTTAGATTTCAGTTTGGACATAACCCTCCCAAATCTAAATCTCTATGAGCATTTTGAATCTGTCCCATCTGCAGTCCAACATAGTTTTACCAAGATGCACAGTTACTTGCACTTTCTTACTCTATTCCCAAATCTGAATCAGGCCCTGCCCAGGGGCCTTTTAAGAGAGGAGAGGGCCCGTGTGCATTCCCCGTGCAGGGCCCCCTCCTCTCTCCCCGGCTGGCCGGCCACCGCAGAAGCAGTAGACCCTTAGCACTAGAGTGTGCCGAGAGTCTACTTTGCATGCGGCGGCCATTTTCCGGTGTTCTCTGCAGACACCAGATGCGGGACCACGGACAGGTGAGTTTTAAATAATATGGGTATAGGGTGTGCGGTGCGGTGCCCGCATGGACCTGGGGGCCCATGTGCCCTGCACCCATTATAGATACGCCCTTGCCTCTGTCCCCACTGCAACAGTGGCAAGCTATTTATGTACTGGGTTGCCCAAAACAGGAAGCAAAAGTAAGACATTGGGACAGACCAGTAGGACAGGCAGATAGATACACTGATGCAATTCAGCTCTCTAGAGCATGGATGGATGCAACAGCCTATCTTTGCCCTGGTGTGAAAGTTTTAGCCTGGAAGCACAATGGATGTGAGCCAAGACCCAACTACCTATGTTGTAGGACACCTAGATAGCCTGTGAGCAAAGCATACAGTGCAGAACCCAGATGGCGGAACAATGGAAAAAAAAAAGTACTCACAAATAGCCAATCATGCAGTGCCCAATCTGGAGCTAACACACAAAGTAGAGCCCCACCAGGAGACAATCAGAAAAAGCAGGGCCAATACACAAAATAGCGAGCAACCCAATGTTCAGGGCGGAAAACAGAGCCAGAGCCAAGCAAGAGGACTGACGTAGTAACCCTTTTAGGCAGTGAGGGCTAATACCAAAAACCAGCACACATCGGTTGCAATATCCCATGCAAGCCCACAGTATAACCTGAAAAGGAAATCATGACAAATAGAAGTGCAGTAGACAAGTGCATCCTCCTGCTAGTCTAACAATAAAGAAAACACAACACAGACATGTCCCACCTTCACATCACCATCAAAAGGTCAGCTATTTATCAGAATCTTACACAAATGGGCCCATATTTGACTATTTGCTTGACACATAGAAAACCACAAAAGTGGAGCACAACCGTGAGCTAGAACAGAAGTATTCCCCAATACACCAAAACACATGTAAACCAGGCGTATATAAAAAAAAAACAATCCTAGTGAGATTTGTGGGCTCAGAGCTTGATGAAAAGTGAGCACCAAACTGATGCAACAGCCGTACCCCTGTCTATCATAGTGGGCCTGATTTGGATTTGTACGCAAACACAATGGTTTATATACAAATCTGATGGTTCTGGGGCTACGCAGGTATAGGACCCGTTCTGCACAGCATGATTGACTGCAATGTTTGGGGGGGTGGCAACCAGGACCGTTCTACAAAACGGGCATGTTACCCCTGGTTTGAAGGCAAGTTGATCCCAAGGTCTGCATCATATGACATCAGCCACTGATTGGTCTGACTTGGCCAATCATGGCTAGGGTGCAGGAAATCTCATGGGTCCTGACAGCCTTCGGGGAAGTGCTGAATATACAGTATGTATATACAGTGCTTCTGGGTCCGTAGGATCGGGTATTTGATTTATTTTTTTGCAAAGGTCCCTGGATGCCTGTTGGACAAGAGGACAGACCAGCACCATTGAGTAGGTAAGCATGGAATGTGAGTGCAGGTGAGTGAGTAAATGTGTAATTAAGGGTTAAAACTTTCTGTGTCCATGTCCTGTCATTTTTTTTATATTTTCTTTAACCCATTACACCTGCACCCACCACCTCCAATGGTTTGTGGAAGAACCCTTGGCTTTCAGCCCAAAGTTTTTTGATCCCAGGGAGTGGGGATCTCATTTTATTTTTGGGATCCCCACTTTCTGAGGATTGCCAGCCCTAGGCTGAACCGTTTGGGATGGTGAATGCTTTGGCAGGGAGACCCCAGGCTATGAGTCTCCCTGCTGTGGCATTACCACCCCAAGTGGTTCACCCCAGTGCTAGTTATAGGAAAATAGGGGGAACCCCACATCGGTTTTCCCTTCAATTTCCCTGTAACAGAACAGGCTCAGAAGTCCAGGGTTGGATATGCTTTTGGGAAGGGGGGGGGATGCCATTTCTTATCTTAAATTTTAACCCTTAATAATAACACCAAAAAGCACACAGAAACACTGCACAAATTACACTGATCTGTGCAGTGCTTCTGCAGAACACGCTGCTCACAGGCACTTCTATTAATTTCATCCCAATACGACTG
Organism: Taudactylus pleione; assembly: GCA_031769625.1. Classification (NCBI taxonomy): domain Eukaryota; kingdom Metazoa; phylum Chordata; class Amphibia; order Anura; family Myobatrachidae; genus Taudactylus; species Taudactylus pleione. The sequence continues at coordinate 11,387,603 of JAUIMM010000154.1, forward strand.
AATTCGCACACGATCAACATGATTCCATAGCCCATCGGAAAACACAATTCAGTCAAACATGATTCATAGTAAATTTGAGTGCTTTATTGGGAAAAACTCTCTCATATCCCATTGTGTTTAAATTCAGACAGACACGATTTTTAGTAAATTTATCCTTTGGAGTGCCAGTCTCAACACAATCAATCTATGGTTGCCATATAGCAAGGAGGTTGGTCCAAGGAGCCATAACACATGATATTGTGGAATTTAAAAATAGGTAGTGTAATATTAATCAGCATTGTCCATTCCCCAATAATTCTTCCCATTTGACTGAAAGGGACTTTCTGGGGTAGAATAGGAAAAATCTATAAAAGAAAATATAATTGAAGCTTAGTGGAAGGTGGATGGTGAAAAGTCAAGACACAGGTGTACAGGCTGCTGTTTATTGGAGCTTTATAACATACCACATCTGTACATTTAGCAGTGCACGTAAGCAATTTTAGGATACATTTGTGTAAGAAGTAGACAGACACCAGTAAAGCTACACTCCAAAAAGTGAGTTTTCAATGCTGTCAACCAACCCCATGTTTAGCATACTGGTAGATAGTAAAGACTTTAGAGAGGAGGGGGCCCATGTACATTACTTGTCACGGGCCCCATCCTCTCACCCCAGCGGCCGGCAGCCGACTGACGCGACTGACCGGCCTCCACAGAATCGGTAGACACTGGGCATGCGCAGATCGCCAGGGAAATGACGAGGCCACCATTTTCCCAGCGATTTCATCACAGTGCATGTGCAAAACATCAGAAAAATGGCTGCAGTGGCCATTTTCCGGCGTTTTGAGCAGTGCTAAGAGACCCAACGCGGGACCCTGCACCCATTATAGATACGCCCCTGTAGTAAAGGGTAAAGGCTGTTGGCATCCAGTATTCCCATACATCAATCATCTGCATTATATGCCCGCCACTGCTTGCACTGTAGGACCTATGTTCACATTTGCTTGTACAGTATGTAGCTAATAGGAAATAAGTTATTTTGCTCAGTGGGTTTATCGGGCTTATCATCTACCAGGTTATGTTATGCTTTTAGATTATAGTTGTATGATACAGCTTATTGCTGTAACTCATCCTCAAGGATTAACATCTACAATGGCAAAATCTCATAACAATGCACAAATCAGGGTGAGTATATAATGTAAATACAAGACAAAGTCCTTCACATCATGTTGACAGAACAAATGTTTGCTTTTAAAACATGTCTCCCCACTGAGGCTTATAAATGCTGATACTTTGTGTATTTAGCTGTTCTGCTAAAATGTTCTATTATATTCCAAATAATTCATGATATCTAACTGACCTGTGAAGAGATGACTGATGGCTTAAAACATTGAAATCATGAAAATAAAATGAGTGCATTTACACATTTTTCAGACAGCTTAGGGGGAATTCAATTATGAGCAGGGTTTGCTGCATGGGGAAAAGTCCAGAATTATTCAGTTAATAAGCATTTCCTCTGCGCTGTAAACCATGAGTTAACATGCTTTAACTGATGCAAAATGCTGGAATCTATGAGTTTCCTTGATCATCAAAATGTGTCTACCCTCAGGGGCTTAGCGTGCGGGGTTCCCACAGCTAATTGAATAGGGCAGCGCATTCAATAAGCTGTGGAGTAAATCCTGCGCCTAATTGAATGTGCCCCTATTGTGCAATTAAATGGTCAGCTATGGAGCTATGGATTTAGAGATAAGCTCATTTAGGGCTGGATGTACTAAGGTTGCGGTGACCATTCGGCCAGTCACCGCAACCATACTAATCGCATATGTACTAACATATGCGATTAGTATCGCAAAGGACAGCTCTTGCGATAAGAGCTGCCCTTTGCGAAGTACCCGACGCCGAGTGACGGGGTCTCCGTGGGACCCCGCCCCCTCCGAGCCCCGGGAGCTTCCTGCTAGTAACCTGTGCAGGAAGCCCCGGGCTCCTCCCTGCACCCGAAAGAAGCTTAGGAGGAGGAGGAGATGGAGGACCCAGGAGGAGCGCAGGCTGGTGACCCTGGACAGCAGGTAAGTGGGGCTAGCGCTGGGCGACGGCGGGGCGGCGAGGCAGCGGCGAACCGGCGGGAGCAAGGTGCGGTAAGAAGCCCATAGGCTTGTATAGGGTAACGCCAGGTTTTTCTGGCGTTACCCTATGTACCGATAAAAGTGCGTCCGGGCCTTAGTACATATGGAAATGTGGTAAAAACCCCGTTTTCAGGGTTTTTTAAAGCATTTTCCCTTTAGTACATCCCAGACTTAAATAGAAATGTTATGCCAATTGACTTTCGCAGTAGAACCAGTTGATACAGACTTTGAGTTTTATTTTTGCTTTACAATCACGTGCAATGGAAATTCTTCACTGTGTTTGCAAATTCACATTTCTAGGAACTCAGGGGGAGATATATAATAGCGGCACGGATCGTGCAAGCATTGCTAGATCTCACATGCAGCCCTGAGCCCGGCAGTTGTCGCAGCCAGGGCCTCCACTGTACCTGCTGTTATGGTAGGGCAACGACAGCTGCAGCTGTCAAAATCAATAGCTGTAGCAGTCGGAATGGTCAGTGCCACTGACCGTTAATACATTGTCTAGCATATGGCAATCGGCGCTGCTATTTGTAGATAGCAGTGCCGATAATGACAGGGGCGCAGTGCACACATCTCCTGAATAATACATGGGGGAGAAGTGGTATCAGCAGCACATAATGTGCGCCCGCCCCCTGATCTGATTTTATCTCAGCTCTGGAGATGGAGGACACTGTGTCTGTCTCTGGTACAGACAATTTAGTAATGTCTCACATCAAGAGGCTTAACATACAACTCTAGCCATGCGCTATCTGACGCAGCTGACAATGAGCTGCAAAGTTTACTCCGACTGCGGGGCTGTTTAATGTGCAAGAAGGCTAGATGTATGAGGACACATCTGTACCTTGATGATTAGCCAGACTTTCAATTTTCTATCAAATACCTGCAATACTAACTGGCTCACTAGAGCAGGTCTGCCAAATCTAGCTCCCAAGCCAGTGGTTGTCCCCAATCTGATAGATTCTGACTTTTTTGGCCCTGATTTTAAAGATGAATATAACATTTGTTATATGGCCCACAAATCCATTGCAGACCTGGGGTGCCATCAGCCATTATGGTGGGTCTTTCGCCCAGGAGGGTTGTTCTGTCGAAGACAGCAGTTCAACCCTAGACAAGAGAAGCACACTGAGGAGGTTTCTCTTGAACAAGAGTCGCGAGAGGTGCGGTGTCCACTAATGTGAATCCCTCCAGAAAATACAGAGAATATGGTAAGTCGCTTTTACACACTCCCTCGACTTTGTCATTCTCAAGTAATATCATCCTGGAGGTAGATTACCATAGAGAGTTGGCTATTAAAAATGGTAGAAAGAGGTCTGTCACTCCCCCTCCTCTGCTTTTCTCGCCAGAGATTCCTTGCTCGAAAAAAGCCAGCCCACTGATGGACAATGTTTTGTCCCTAGCTCTGTCTCAGGGCAAAATAGAGTTAGCAGACACCTCCAAGATAGGCTGGATCAGCCATGTTTTTCCTGGAAGGAAACAGGGTGGTCCTTACAGACCCATCTCTAAACCAAAATTTAAAGCCTCATTTATTCAGAATGGAGGGTCTTGTAGATATTAAAAATAGTGAAAGAGAGGGGGATAGAGGCGCTGTTCTTATTCCACAGACATGGACAAAAAAATGGAGAGATACTTATCCTGATTATACGATCCTCCTTCATCTTATAGGTCCTCGTATATATACAGATCGTCGTACCATGCAAATAAAAATAATAATATTAAATGTGTAGTTTCCTTTTGACAGTGATTTCTTATTATCCTAAATGTGACATAAAACTAGGGCTCACAACAACTCACACAATTCAGAGTTCCCCATATAAAGGTATCTTTTAGAGATCAAATTCTGGATAGAGTTGTTTAACACTACACATCAAGAGGGTACATTTCCTAATGTACCCAACTTATGTGTAAGTCATACGTGATCAAGGCTTATAAAGGTTTCTTTCCTTATCCCCGATAGTATTTTTTCAACTATAATGGTTGTAATTTCTTCACAATGAGAATAACGTACCCATACTCACACAACATCTAGTGGCTTCATACACATCAGGGTATCTTTATCTTTTCATTAGTAGAATGCTCAATGTCACCAGTGGGTTTAAAAAGTTAATTTTATTGCACATGAATTGTGGAGTCTCTAACCTCCAATTGAGCAAATAACATAAATACAAAAACCTCCAAGTGTCTGAACAGTTCAGTAATAGCAGCTCTTTGTGGTACCAATGCATTTTGACAACCACATGGTGTCTTTATGAAGGTCCTTTGAAGCTGCAGTGCTGGTCTCCTTAAGTACGCTTCGGAAAAAACAAAATGGCGCCGTTTCCGGTTCCAGTTTTCACGGAGTTTCACCCGCGGCATTTTCCCTCTCAGATATCCCACTCTGCTGTCATCATCGCTTGATTCATAGGGCATCAAGATGGAGCCTCCGTCTCTTTAGATCCCCCTATACTTGTAAAAGCGGATCTTTGAAAACCTGGAAGTATAGATATGCCTTTCCTGCTTGTCCTGAATTATTTTTGTATCAAGATAGACCTCAAAGAGGCCTTTCATACAATTCCCTTCCATCCAAATCACACAAAGCTTCTATGATATCTCTAGAACGATGTTCTCTACCAATGGACAGTCAAGGTTTTTGGTCTGTCCAATGGTCCTTACATGTTTACTCAACTTATGAAGTCCATAGTGACACATTTCTGCCAGAAAGGAGTTCACTGTATATTTTATTTAAATGATCTTCTTGTAGTCCACTCTGACTGAGAAAAGCATCTTTCTCACTGAGAGCTTATTATAACCCTCCTTCAGAATCTTGGTTTCTCCGCAAACCTTGACAAATCAATATTACCACCTTTCCATTCAGCTGTCTTTCTGCGGTTCCTAATAGTTTCCTGTTCTTTCTGAATAACGGTCCCTTAAGAGAATAGGGCAGATATTTGAAACTTGTTTTAGAATATCTGCTCTCTATGAGAGGGATGGGTCCGGGATGCCAGTGCTCGGGATCCCGGTAGTCAGAATCCAGACGCCGGCATCTCAATAGGGTCACAATACCGACAGAAGGAGGTATGTATACTCTCCTTCCCCAACCCCAAACCTACTTCCCCATAGCCTAACCTTAACCCATCCCCCCAGTGCCTAACCATAACCGTCCCCCTAACCCTACTACTTACCATCGGGATGCAGTCAGTCGGTATTCCAGCACCGGGATTCTGACTGGTGTCTGGATTTTGGTGCCAGTATTCTGAGCGCCGGCATCCTGACAACAGGGATAATAACTACATCCCCTATGAGAGATTTAGTCATAAGGAAAATGAGAGCTTTGGATCCAGGGTTACTCCAGTGTTCAAAAAAATATATATTTTGTGTGCATGTTAGACACACCTGTCATCGGCATAGTTGTGCAGGGCTGCTGTGCTGCTGTCTGTCAAGGGGCTGCTGGCCAAAACAAAATAAACAATTTACCCTGGTAAAGCAAAAAAGAAATTAAAGCTAATTTAGCTATAGAGAAAAAAAAATTGGCAAGATGCCATTCACTACACAAAGTGGCAAGGAAAGGATAAGGCATTGGCCTGAATTTATGATTACTGATGGTTCTAATGATAATTTAAGCCCCTCTACTTGTAGGAGAGGTACAAAAAAAAGAAAAATTGTTAAGACGAGTAAGACACCGGAACCAACTGTGTGCTCTGAAAAATCACAAATCCCAGAGGAGAGTCCAAGTGTGTCTGCTGTTGCCATGTGTGAGCCTGACCTTTCTAGTAATACTGTACTTGAAGAGATCCTCCTTCCACCATTTGTGTGCCTTCTGACGTAGAAATTGAGGATGCTTCTGTGGTATTGCACGAGGAGGATGAGGAGTATATTTATCTAGTTAGTGAAAACAACAAGGATGATGAGGATGTTGATGAAGATGAGGATGATGATGGTGAGGATGTTTGTGTAAAAACTGTAAATCAGGCAACAGTTGTTGCCCATGGTGGAAAAAATCCCATTGTTGCCGTGCCTGGGCAAAGGTCCAAAAAATACACTTCTCGTGTGTGGAATCATTTCCACCCAAATCCAGACAACCTTTGCCAAGAAATTTGTGACCGTTGCCAAGTAACAGTGAGTAGAGGAAAGACCTTAATCATCTTGGAACCTCCTCCTTGTTACGTCACTTGCAGCGTATTCATCAAATCGGAAAGGGTATTGAAACTTTTTGGACAAAAAACAAACAACAATCAGTCCAGTGTCACCAAGCTGCTCCCTTCTATCTGGATCAAAGTGTCTGCAATATCCACCACCAACACCTGCATCATCATCAACATCCTCATTCATGATCGGAGGTAGTCCTGCATCCAATATCATAAGGACTGAGGGCCTGATTCAGAGCCGCTCGTAAGCGGCCGCTCGTTCGCTCCAAGTGATGTTCGCACACGCATGCGTGAACCAGTCAGTGCAGTCAGAAATTGTGTGCTCGCAAAATAGTGAATGCCTGCTAATTTGAGTGACAGGATGAGGCGTTTGTGGGTGGTAATAGGGGAAGGTGCTTGAAAACGGGGAGTGGAGATCCGAACGCAGGCGTGCCAAACGGTCAAAACGGCCATTTTAAGGGTGTGCATAATTAACAAAGCAGCGTCATTGACCACGTCACTTGGTTGTCTTTTAGTCTGAACTGCTCGCATGATTGCGGTAGGAAAATGCTACCACAATAATAGCGAGCAGTTCATATGCCTTTCGATGTACTCGATTAATATAATAAATAGCGGAGATGATGTATGATGTGAGTGGCCAGGGGGCGTTTTTCAAAATAGTGAGCGCATGTTTCATTCGCTCATTCAGACATAGAAGCGTCAACAGACCGCAAAGAGCGAGCGCTCTATTTAAATATCCGGCCCCTTTTTCAGAACGACCGTCCGCAAATAGTGTCCGGCTCTGAATCAGGCCCTGACTCCTCTCCTATCCGTTGTTCCTCAGAAGGATCCTTGAGTGTTACCCCTGCTGCTGCTGTTGCTTTAAGTGGATCTTCATTCCACAAGGGGACCAGGAAGAAGACTACTTTTAGTTGTTCACGTAGTTCAACCAAACACTTGACTGTCACACAGTCCTTTGCATTGGCGAACAAGTATAACAGCAAACACCCAGCTGCACAGCAGATTACTGATGCCATAACAGCTATGCTGGTATTAGATGTAATTCCAGTGTCCGCCATTAATGCAGTGGGATTTACACAGTTAAGGGAGGTCCTGTGTCCATGCTACAATATGTCTCCTAGATTCCACTTCTCTAGAATAGCAATTCCCAATCTGTACAAGGGCATTAAAAAAAACTTAATGTCCTCCGAATTGCCGTTGTGCCCTCTTTCCACTTAACCACAGATATGTGGACAAGTGGGACAGGGCAAACTAAACATTACATGACTGTGACAGCCCACTGGGTACGTGTATTGCCTTCAACATTGCAAACAGCAGCAGCTAACAAATGCCAGCTCATTCAGAGGCAGGCTACACTGTGTATCACTGGTTTCAGTAAGAGGCATGCCGCTGAGAACCTCTTAGAGAGACTCAGGGAAATCATTGCAAAATGGCTTACCCCACTTGGACTCTCCTCGGGATTTGTGATTTCTGACAATGCCAGCAATATTGTGCGAGCATTACATGTGGGCGAATTCGATCACATCCCATATTTTGCTCACACAATTAATCTGGTGGTGCAACATTTTTTTTAAATGACAGGGGCATGCAGGAGATGCTCTCGTTGGCCCGAAAGATTTCTGGACATTTTCGACAATCAGCAACTGCGTTGTTGATGATTGCAGCACCAGCAAGAATAGTTTAATTTGCCCTGCTATCAGCTGAAGAAAGAGGTAGTAACTCGATGGAATTCTACCCTCTATATGCTTCAGTGGATGGAGGAGCAGAAAAAGGCCATCCAAGGCTACACTATGGCCTATGACATAGGGAGAGGAGCGGGAATGCACCTTAGTCAAGCGCAGTGGAGAATAATTTCAGTGTTGTGCAAGGTTCTCAACCCTTTGAACTTGCCAAACGTGAAGTTAGTTCAGACACTGCCAGCTTGAGTCAGGTCATTCCCCTCATCAGACTTTTGCAAAAGCAGCTGGAGAAACTGAAGGAGGAGCTCAAATGGAGTGATTCCGCTAAGTATGTGGGACTTGTAGATCAAGCCCTTCATTCGCTTTGACAGGATCCAAAGGTCGTCAATCTCTTGAAATCAGATCACTATATTTTGGCGACCATACTTTATTATTATTATCATTAATTTATATGGCGCCACAAATGTTCCGCAGCACCTTACAAAGCACATAAACAAGTTGTAGACAAGCAACTTACAGAACAATACAATACAGGACCAGGACATGGATAATACATATTGCTACATTAGTGATCATAACACCCAGATAAGCAACAGAGCATAAGCAGCCAAGCGTTAGGTGCCCTAGTGGTGAGTAAGAAGTAGATGAAACTAAAGTAGGGATAAGAGGTTAGAGGGCCCTGCTCATAAGAGCTTACATTCTAAAAGGGGAGGAGAAGACAAACAGGGGTGACACAGATGGGGAGGAAGGTGTATGTATCAGAGAGTTAGAATGATAGCTGGAAGGATTTGATGAAATAATGGGTCTTGAGAGCCCGATTGAAGGATTGCAAAGAGGTGGAGAGTCTGATGGGGAGTGGGAGAGAGTTCCAGAGGTGGGAAGCAGTGTGGGAAAAATCTTGGAGGTGGGAGTGGGAGGAAGTAATCAGCTGGCATGAAAGGCGGCATGCATTAGTTGAACGAAGAGAGCGGAGAGGAGAGTGAAGGGAGATGAGATCAGAGATGTATATGGGGAAAGATTGGGTGAGGGCTTTGTAAGTGAGCGTGAGAACCTTAAATTGATCCTAGGTTTAAGTCATACCTTGTGTCTTTCTTTCTGATGAACAGAAATCTGAAAAGATGCAAAGAGCTGGTGGTGAAAAAATTGTCAGCTCAAGCGGAATGTGACACGGCAGCATCTCCTCCTTCAGTTTCTACAGCTGCCAGGAAAAAACTACATTTTCCTAAGAGACTCACTACTGATGGTGATGCAGATCAGTCAGCAAAATCTAATGACATCTGGTTGGGTCTGAAAGAACTGCCTACAATGAATGACATGTCTACCGTGACTTTGTCTACAACGGTCACCATTCAGAGAATGGTGGATGACTATTTTAGGAATAGCATCCAAATAGGCATGTCAGACAGTCCGTTTCACTACTGGCAGGAAAAATAAGCAATTTGGAGTCCCTTACACAAACTGGCTTTGCTGTACTTAAGTTGCCCACCCTCCAGTGTGTACTCTGAAATAGTTTTCAGCGCAGCCGGGAACCATGTCAGTGATCGTTGTAGGAGGTTACTTCCCCAAAATGTGGAAAAGATGATGTTCATCAAAATTAATTACAAATTCCATGAAGAAGACCTTTACCAGCACTTAACTCCAAAAAATACAGAAGTGTCTGACTCTGTAAAGGTGGATTCCAGCGGGTGCAAATTCATATTGTGTGAAGATGAAGATAATACACACAATGATGGGGATGATGATGACAACATCTAATGTATTGTAAGGCCAGTTTGTGTATGGGACCATTGCTACCAATGTCCACTGTGAATTGGCAGCTTGTTTTGTGGGGGTCCAAACAAACCAATCATTTTAGCCACAAGTGGCAGTCCCTGTCGTTGAAGTGATTGGTTTGTTAAACTGTGAATGTCCTGTTTCATAAATGCAATATAAGGGTGGGTTGGAGGGCCCAAGGACAATGCCATCTTGCACCTTTTTCCTTTCCATTATGTGTTGGTTGGGGCATTGCTGCCTGACATTTTTAATGTTATGGTTTAGAAATGTCCAGAAATTGTAATGGCCACAGACAGCATCTCCTGCATGCCCCTTTCATTTTTTTTAAAGAAAATTATGAACCAATTGCTGCTTGTTGTGTCAACCCGACGGCACAATTCGCACAACAGTGACATTCAGCCAAGGGTTCTCAGCCCTTAAGGCTGCTACACGGCCCAAAGGCCGCATCCTCCTTCACGGCCCATAGGCCACCTGTTGTCACTTCTCACCAGCCCTCAAGGCTGTAATGGCCACAATTTTCAAAGAGTTCCAGGTCTCAAGGCTGTTGCCGGACTAATCATGGCTCTGTATTCCACTACTACTCAGCACGAAGGCTGCATCAACAATTAACTATCAGTTATTCAGCCAGGGGCTGCACCAATTATCAATTCTTCAGCCAGGGGCTGCACCAACTATCAATTCTTCAGCCAGGGGCTGCACCAATGATCAATTCTTCAGCCAGGGGCTGCACCAATTATCAATGCTTCAGCCAGTAGCTGCACCAACTATCAATTCTTCAGCCAGGGGCTGCACCAACTATCAATACTTCAGCCAGGAGCTGCACCAATTATCAATTATTCAGCCAGAGGCTGCACCAATTATCAATTCTTCAGCCAGGGGCTGCACCAACTATCAATTCTTCAGCCAGGGGCTGCATCAATTATCAATTATTCAGCCAGAGGCTGCACCAATTATCAATTCTTCAGCCAGGGGCTGCACCAACTATCAATTCTTCAGCCAGGGGCTGCACCAATTATCAATTCTTCAGCCAGGGGCTGCACCAATTATCAATTCTTCAGCCAGGGGCTGCACCAATTATCAATTCTTCAGCCAGGGGCTGCACCAATTATCAATTCTTCAGCCAGGGGCTGCACCAATTATCAATTCTTCAGCCAGGGACTGCACCAATTATCAATTCTTCAGCCAGGAGCTGCACCAACTATAAATCTAGCTCTGTATTCCACTACTACTCAGCATGAAGGCTGAATCAACTATTAACTATCAACTCTTCAGCCAGGTGCTGCACCAATTATCAATTCTTCAGCCAGGGGCTGCACCAATTATCAATTCTTCAGCCAGGAGCTGCACCAACTATAAATTCTTCAGCCAGGGGCTGCACCAACTATCAATTCTTCAGCCAGGGGCTGCACCAATTATCAATTCTTCAACCAGGGGCTTCAACCAGGGGCTGCACCAATTATCAATTCTTCAGCCAGGAGCTGCACCAACTATAAATTCTTCAGCCAGGGGCTGCACCAACTATAAATCTAGCTCTGTATTCCACTACTACTCAGCATGAAGGCTGAATCAACTATTAACTATCAACTCTTCAGCCAGGTGCTGCACCAATTATCAATTCTTCAGCCAGGGGCTGCACCAATTATCAATTCTTCAGCCAGGAGCTGCACCAACTATAAATTCTTCAGCCAGGGGCTGCACCAACTATCAATTCTTCAGCCAGGGGCTGCACCAATTATCAATTCTTCAACCAGGGGCTTCAACCAGGGGCTGCACCAATTATCAATTCTTCAGCCAGGAGCTGCACCAACTATAAATTCTTCAGCCAGGGGCTGCACCAACTATCAATTCTTCAGCCAGGGGCTGCACCAATTATCAATTCTTCAGCCAGGGGCTGCACCAACTATCAATTCTTCAGCCAGGTGCTGCACCAATTATCAATTCTTCAGCCAGGGGCTGCACCAATTATCAATTCTTCAGCCAGGAGCTGCACCAACTATAAATTCTTCAGCCAGGGGCTGCACCAACTATCAATTCTTCAGCCAGGGGCTGCACCAATTATCAATTCTTCAACCAGGGGCTTCAACCAGGGGCTGCACCAATTATCAATTCTTCAGCCAGGAGCTGCACCAACTATAAATTCTTCAGCCAGGGGCTGCACCAACTATAAATCTAGCTCTGTATTCCACTACTACTCAGCATGAAGGCTGAATCAACTATTAACTATCAACTCTTCAGCCAGGTGCTGCACCAATTATCAATTCTTCAGCCAGGGGCTGCACCAATTATCAATTCTTCAGCCAGGAGCTGCACCAACTATAAATTCTTCAGCCAGGGGCTGCACCAACTATCAATTCTTCAGCCAGGGGCTGCACCAATTATCAATTCTTCAACCAGGGGCTTCAACCAGGGGCTGCACCAATTATCAATTCTTCAGCCAGGAGCTGCACCAACTATAAATTCTTCAGCCAGGGGCTGCACCAACTATCAATTCTTCAGCCAGGGGCTGCACCAATTATCAATTCTTCAGCCAGGGGCTGCACCAACTATCAATTCTTCAGCCAGGGGCTGCACCAATTATCAATTCTTCAGCCAGGGGCTGCACCAACTATCAATTCTTCAGCCAGGGGCTGCACCAACTATCAATACTTCAGCCAGGGGCTGCACCAATGATCAATTCTTCAGGCAGGGGCTGCACCAATTATCAATTCTTCAGCCAGGGGCTGCACCAATTAGTTTATCAATTCTTCAGCCAGGGGCTGCACCAATTATCAATTCTTCAGCCAGGGGCTGCACCAATTATCAATTCTTCAGCCAGGGGCTGCACCAATTATCAATTCTTCAGCCAGGGACTGCACCAATTATCAATTCTTCAGCCAGGAGCTGCACCAACTATAAATCTAGCTCTGTATTCCACTACTACTCAGCATGAAGGCTGAATCAACTATTAACTATCAACTCTTCAGCCAGGTGCTGCACCAATTATCAATTCTTCAGCCAGGGGCTGCACCAATTATCAATTCTTCAGCCAGGAGCTGCACCAACTATAAATTCTTCAGCCAGGGGCTGCACCAACTATCAATTCTTCAGCCAGGGGCTGCACCAATTATCAATTCTTCAACCAGGGGCTTCAACCAGGGGCTGCACCAATTATCAATTCTTCAGCCAGGAGCTGCACCAACTATAAATTCTTCAGCCAGGGGCTGCACCAACTATAAATCTAGCTCTGTATTCCACTACTACTCAGCATGAAGGCTGAATCAACTATTAACTATCAACTCTTCAGCCAGGTGCTGCACCAATTATCAATTCTTCAGCCAGGGGCTGCACCAATTATCAATTCTTCAGCCAGGAGCTGCACCAACTATAAATTCTTCAGCCAGGGGCTGCACCAACTATCAATTCTTCAGCCAGGGGCTGCACCAATTATCAATTCTTCAACCAGGGGCTTCAACCAGGGGCTGCACCAATTATCAATTCTTCAGCCAGGAGCTGCACCAACTATAAATTCTTCAGCCAGGGGCTGCACCAACTATCAATTCTTCAGCCAGGGGCTGCACCAATTATCAATTCTTCAACCAGGGGCTGCATCAATTATCAATTCTTCTGCAAGGGGCTGCACCAATGCTCAATTCTTCAGCCAGGGGCTGCACCAACTATCAATTCTTCAGCCAGGGGCTGCACCAACTATCAATACTTCAGCCAGGGGCTGCACCAATGATCAATTCTTCAGGCAGGGGCTGCACCAATTATCAATTCTTCAGCCAGGGGCTGCACCAATTAGTTTATCAATTCTTCAGCCAGGGGCTGCACGAATTATCAATTCTTCAGCAAGGGACTGCACCAATTATCAATTCTTCAGCCAAGGGCTGCGCCAATTTATCAAGTATCAACTCTTCTTACTTCAGCCAGCCACCTATCAACTATAAATTCTTCAGCCTGTGGCTGCACCAATTATCAATTATTCAGCCAGGGGCTGCAACAATTATCAACTATTCTTACTTCAGCCAGTGGCTGCGCCAACTATCAACTATCAATTTTTACTTCAGCCAGTGATTCTATCAATTCTTCAATGCTCAAGGGGTGCCTAACCTTCATCTTTGCACAGTCCTCAACTCTATTTCATTCAGTTTTTAGCCAGCTAGCTGGATGCAACCTTTTGGCCCTTAACTAGATGAAAAAAATCAATATTGTGAGCTGTTAGGTGGTCAAAATTGACTTTAAACGAGTGGAAATAAATGTTATTGAGGTTAATAATACTGTAGGAACAAAAATGCCCATTTTATGTGATTTTAGCTGTTTTTATGATTTTTTAAGTAAAAATACAGATCCAAAACCAAAACCGAAAAACAAAACACGGAGGTGAGGCTTTGGCAAAACCAATCCAGATCTAAAACCAGGGGAGATCCAGATCCAAAACCAAAACCAAAACACGGGGGTCAGTGCACATCTCCAGTTTAAAATCTCCCATGATTATAACCTCTCCTTTTAATGCCATTTTAGTGATGTCCTGCAATAGATTATTGTCCAGTTTCTCTTCCTGACCTGGTGGTCTGTAGATTCCCCCAATATGAACAATCACTTTCTCACCTGTTTCTATAGTCACCCAAAGGGACTCGTTTTTTTCTTCAATACTATGTATTAACAAAGTATTTATGCTATCCTTGACATACATTGCTACTCCTCCTCCTATTCCTCCCATTCTGTCCTACCTAAATTAAGTATATCCTGGTATAGCTATGTCCCAGTCATGATTTTCATTGCACCATGACTCCGTAATAGCCACAATATCCTGATCATCCCTTGTCATTAAAGCAATAAGTGTTTGGGGGTGGTAATGGGGGTGGCTAAGGAAAGGCATTTCTGACCATTCAAACGCCATTTCATGGGCGTGCAAAAAATTAGGCATTGTGATCTCCTTCGCAGCATGATAGCTCTCATCTTGTCAGAAGAAGCAGGTCAGACTTCACTTAGAAGCTATGTGGCTTCATGATCTGCATCCATGTTCCCGATGTTTACACTGATACATGTCGTCTGACAAATAAAAGGCAGCAGTGGGTGTCCCTTTGCTCAGGTAAGCTTTGGAAGACATTAGCCTATTTTTGCAATTGCGATCCATAAGAGATTGCAGTTGTGGATGCATTAGCTTTGGAATCGGGTCCTTATTTCCCCCACATATCCAAGAGATCTCTATTGAATTCTGCCTAGACAACAGAACAGAACAGGTTTCTTACCTCAACAGAATGGGAGACACTTGATTTCTCCTTGTCTGTTGAGAGGTAGTAGACATCTGGAAATAGGTGGTAGACTGATCCATGCTAATACCTGCCACATACATCCCAGGCAAGCTGAATGAGCTTGCTGATTTTCTGTCTCTTGCCCAGGAAGAGGCTCACATTAGGCCAAGTGATTCTGAAACTGGAGATCTTTCTCAGCATTTGAAAGTGGACCTGTTTGCAACCCCATCAAATCCAGGTCAGAGTTACCCAGCTCACTCTAGTAAACCCTGTCTGACCCTTCAGAATTTGGTTCCCTATGATCGCTCAGCTGCATAAGGGACCCAAACTTTCCCTAGGAATGCCCAATGTCTGCTTCCAGGGAACTCCAGACCAACTTCAAGAGCTTTCACACTGCATGTGGATAGCAACATTACTCGGCTGTTGACCAACTCTAATATCTCAACTTCCTTTATGGCCTTTATAAACACATCACTTAGACCCAGAACAAGATGTAGATGCCAATTCATTATTGATGAGTTTAATTCCTGACAGACTACGTAAACCCCATCTGCTCGTTCATATTCTGAAATCAGCTAAGTAATAGATGATCTTGCTTCAAGTTTAGCCTCAGCCACTATACATTCTTATGGTTCCATTCTTGCCCTTTTAATTCCTGGGCCTTACAGAGAACAAGCAATAACATAGACTACTTAAAGGTATTTTCTTGTCCAGGCCATCATGCTCATGCTACTCTACCATTGGGTTATTGATCAATTTCTGAATTTCTTGGCTACTATACCTTCCACTGCTGACATTTTCTGTCTTTCAATCAAACTTTGGCCTTTTGCGGTCAGTGGTGCCGAACACTCATTAATAGACACCTTTGACACCTGGATGACCCTCACCCAGTGTGTAGCTAGGTACGATGGTGCCCGGAGCAAGAGTATGTTTCTGCGCCCCCCTCCCCTGTACTGAATTGTGGGTGCGGCCGACATGTGGGGGCATGTTACATTTGAAAATAAAAAATATTTAAAAATCTAATTTGGTTACAGAGGGCCTGATTCAGCAACGATCTCAATTGCAAAGCTGCACGCAGGCATATACTGTAGTCTGTAGTGCATGCAGGCATATACTGCAGTGTGCAGTGCATGTAGGTAGCTTTGCAATTGCGATCCTTGCAATAACGCTAGTTCAGCCGGAGGTGTATGACACCCCAGGCTGCTTTTCTATCCCAGCACTGTGGCTGAGGTCGTAAGCTGGGATCACCATTGCGACCATTGGTGGTCGATGGTTGCGATGGTGGACAACGTCTGGTGGCCAGCCACCTTAGTAAGTCTCAGCTTACTCTGCCTAGCCGGCATGCTAGCCCAGAAGACTGCGTGCGTACACGCAGTCCCTGGGCTGGCCACTCCCAGAAAACAGGTTGGACACAGCCTGTTTCTGGGAATGGCTGCCGCCCCCGCCCCCCACTGATCGTACACCCTACACCCATTTTAATACGCCACTGTATTTATGCCAGCATGCACACATACATTATAATATTGCCAGCACTATGCTCTCTATCACTGCACTGTTACAAATGACACTCTCCTGGATAGTACGGCTACAAGGAGAGACAGAAGAAGGGACGTGAAAGGAAAGCAGAGTAGAACGTGGAGATGGGACAATGCGGAATGACCCTCTCACAACAAGGCAGCTAGGACAGAGATCCTTCAGTTAGTGCTGGTTGTGGGGTCTTGAGTATGTCCCTCACTAGGTGGGGAGAAAGAAGGGAATTATTAGAATAGTAAAATGCTGACAGAAGAGGAAAGGGGGAGAGAGAAGATTACACAGATCTATGTGCTAGGACAACCTAACAAGAAAATAATAAAACACCTCTGCTATCAACACAGACCTGACTGTTACACATGACATAATCACAGTCAAAATGGCTGCCATTGAATATTACTAGTTACATTTACTAATGCCAACACATGCTTCTTTAACTTACTTTATATGGCTGGAGGCAGATGGGCCACTCAAGTTCTGCAGTGTCCTTCTTCATACAGCTCCGTCCCGAGCTCCTCTGTGGATGCTGCTATGGAGAGATGTGATGACGTCTCTCCACACAATCACATTCGGCAGAAGGGGTGGGTGTCATACAACAACGCAGCAGGGGCTGGGTGCCCGCACTGCCCGGCATCTGGGCTTGCTTGTAATGGCTGACAGCGGGCATGGCAGGTATGGGATGGCTGGGCAGTGCATCAGATTCATTGCGGCAGGCACCCAGTGCCCCGGACGAGCAATACAGGCTGTTCAGAATTAGCAGTGCTGTCTGTGAGAGAGGGAACCCCGGAAGACCTCTGAGCCGTCTTTCTCATTCTGCGCTCCTGACTCGAGTAGTGTGTGATGCACTACTCGGCTCAGGAGCGTAGAGTGAGGAAGCCTATGTGGCTCAGGCTGTCACTGAAAGCTGCAAGCCACGGGCGGCTGGGCTGTAGGTGCCGCGCGGTGCCAGAGACATGCTGGGCACCTTTTACCTTTTCGGCACCTGGAGCTTGCGCTCCACCGGAGCTGCCCTCTCTTTGCCCCTGCCCCCACCCTGAGTGAGTTTTTCTTTTGCAGATACCTACAAGTTGGTAGGTGCATAACGGATGAACAAGGAGTAAGTCCACAAGTTGATTCCAAGCCAGAGTAGCTTTTATTAAATATAACAGGATACACTTGATAGAAAGACAAACAGCAGTCAATATAAGGACTTTGAGCACTTAGAGGCTCCAATACACAGTGACACTTTTTTGTACATGCAGATCCTTCTATAGAGACAAGTAAACGAGTCTTGCACCTGGAGTATAATCAGTCTAAGTATGGTGACTCAGACTTGTGATGTTATTGAGGCAGATGCATCATGCATTATAACACACAGTTAAGAGACAGCACATAGCCATTAACCAATTAACTACATATCAACATCCCTCCTCGCTTAGAAATATCTTGTTATGTGTTTGAAATATCTTAAACTCTCTCAAAAACTTATTGTAATCAAAAATAATAAAAACATCAAGCAATAATAATAACAAATATCATTAATCATCACATTTTAGCCCACATTTTTTACTAAATGCACACAGCACTTGAGATGTAAGCCCGTTAGTGACTATATTGGCATTATTTTGCTCACTTATGATATAATTCACAGTAATTTACCTTTTCTCGACAAGTTCTCTAATAAAATGATGTTTAACAGTGATGTGCTTTGATATGCCATGGTGCTTCATGCTAGCAGACAAGTTTATAAACCCTTTATTGTGGTATAAGGTGTTGAGGGTTTCTTTAGGGTTTAAAATTGTTAGTTTATTTGCTTTTTTAGTCAAAGCCATATATTCTGCTTCTGTTGAAGATAAAGCAACTGTTGGTTGTTTCTTACTTGACCATCTTATTGCTGCACCTGCTAATTCAACTATCTATCCAGTATTAGAAAGTCTTTCATTTGCCACCCAATCTGCATTTCAGAATATTCAAGTTTTAAAGTTTTAGTTTTTGAAAGCATAAGTTTTAATGATCTAGTAACCTTTATGTATCTCCAGATCCTCTTAACTGCTAACCAATACTGTTTTCCAGGATTCAGTGAAAACTGGTTAACATGGCTCACTGCATATGTGATGTTCAACACTTCACTGCAGAGTCCTAATTGCATTATGGTATGGGATAGCGCTCATCTCCTCTAATTCAGATTCTGTAGTTGCCAACTTTCTTCTAGTTAGTTTGGTACTTTTGTCGACAGGAGCATACACGGGTTTTGCATGTGACATACAATATTTTAGTAGTACAATTTCACCTGAAACTAGTTTTGCTGATCTAAACTGATAGTTTGAACTTTTGTTTTTTTCAAAATCCTTATACCCAGCAGGTGATTTGCAGGATTTTTTTCTCCTGAAAGTCTCTTTACATTTTCAATGTACCTTTCTTGACTGGCTAGTAGCAAATCATCCACATATAGCCGTAGAGAGCTAGCCCAGGCCTCATTTCTATCAGGGGCATAACCTAATTGCTGGAGGTGTGGCCATGCCCCCTTAGCTGTGTGCTGAGGAGGGGGTGCTGAGAGCTACGCAGCCAGGTGCAGATCCAGGGTGGTGCACAATCAGTGTAATCACTTTTCTCCAGAGGCAGAATAAAGGAGACTGCTGCTGCTGCATCAGCGGCAGCAGTCTCCCTGGTCCCACTGCAGCCCGCACACAGCAGCGTGTGCTGAACTGCTGACAGGTAAGAGGGAGGGGAGGCTGTGTCAGACCCAGTGCCCTGCCAGGCTCCTCCAACAAGCCCAGCCCCATGTAATTAATACCTGCTCCCCCCCTCTCGGCGCCCCTGTCCACATACATAACAACAAGGAATAGATTTTCTTCTATCGCTTTGTGGCATAAACAATGATCTGTTCCTGATCTTTCAAAGTCCATTTCTAGCAATACAGTGTCTAGTTTGATGTACCAACATCTGCCACTTTATTTTATGCCATACGGTATAATGATTTCTTAAGTAGGCATACTTTTCCTTCTGGAAACAAAGTTTTATCATAATGCTCTGGTGGCTCTGTAAATATTTCTGCAGCTACTGTAGTTCACCATTAAGAAATGCTGAATCAAATTCTAGTTGGTATAATAGCAAGTCATATTGTGCAGATATAGCAATTATCAAATGTAGGCTACTGTACCATTCGACCGGAGAGAACACTTCACTGTAGTCAATTCCAGACCTTTATATAAATCACTTTACAACAAAGCGAGTCTTGTAATGAGCACTTGATCTGTCTGTGTTTAGATTTCTAGATTGTTTTTGGTGGGTCAGTCTATTCACAATAGTCCAAATCCCATTTTCATCTAAATATGCCATTTCTTATTTACAGTAGATTTCCATTTGGACCACTCATTATTTAATTTTGCTTCTTCTAAACTTTGCGGCTCTGAGGATACAATATTGCAAATTACTCACTATAACTCTTTGGGGGTTTCCCTTTGTTATGTCTTATTGAGATACTTGTTTGCTTTTGGCTTTCAAGATTTAAAGTCTCTTGGTTAGAAATATTGGTATTTACAGGTAGTTCAAGCATTACACATTTCTCAGGCACTTCACAGTTTTATTTATGACATATGACATCTCATAATTTAACACAATTTTTTGTTAGCAATATCTCAAAGTCTGTATCCTTTGCTCTCAAGACAATATCCAAGAAAAATACAGTCATGTTATTTACAGTCCTGCTTACATGTTCTTTCTTTTGGAATATGTACATAAGCTTTGCAACCAAATACTCTTAACTGACTTATGTCAGGTTTCTGGTCCACGCTTTCATCAGTGCTTCTCCTTTCACTCAACAGTGGGTGCATTGTTCTTTAGATAAACTGCTGTTTGAACTGCCTTAGCCCAAAATTTATTTTCAAGACCAGCATTGCTCAGTTTCTTCCACTATAGTATGATTTGCACACTCACTTACAACATTTTGTTCTGGCTTATATGACATGCTTGATCCCATATTTTCTCATAAAGTCTGAAAAACTTGTTTTGGTACTCTCCTTTATTGTCGAATCTTAAAGTCTTTGGTTTGTAACCTGTTTGAGTTTCTACTAAATTCTTGTAGTCCGCAATTTTGTGTATCACTTCACTTTTTGCTCTTTAGGGAGTACATAGGGGTCATCCTTGTAAAATCATCTATTAGTGTCATGAAATACTTGAATCCACTAAAAGATTCATGTTCCATAGGGCCACATACATGTGTGCACCAATGACAGTGATACCTCAGCAATCGGCCGATTGTTGTGTTCTGCGCATGCATATGCATCGTAGTGTGCTTGCACAAACCAGTAATTGCGATCGAGACTGTGATCGATTAGCTACGCACAACCATTGCAGAGTGATTGACAGGAAGTGCCGTTTGTGGGTGGTGATGGGGGTGGTCGGCCAAATGCAGGCATTCCAGTGTGTTTTTTAATGCCATTGCAGGGGCGTGCATAAATTATCCACTGTGATACCCTACGCAGCCTGAGGCCTCATAGTGTGCGTGAAGTAAGCAATTCCTGAGTGAGGTCTGACCTGCCTTAACTGTGCATATGGGTCCGATGGTACTCGATTATACTGATGTTTTCACAGTCTTCCAAACCATTATGGATGTGCATGTAAAGTAAAGTTGGCCTGCTTATGTAGTGCTGTGGCAGCATTGCGATCGCTATGGATTAGCATACTATCACATTGAACTGCCTGCATATGCTATATTGCGATCCATAGTGAATCAGGCCCTCGGACCGTTCAGATACAGAGTACCTGGGAGCTTAGTACTGAGATGTACCTTCAGCAAGAAGTGATGCTGTACTGGCACAGAGGCCAGTCAAGAAATGGCTGCATCCATACTGTTGTTCTGCAGAGAACTCTGGCATGCAGTTTGTATACCATCATGCTGGGGAGGCACGCTGTGAGCAAAGGACTGTGGAGAGCCCAGTGGCGTAACTAGGGGGGGGTCAGGCGGGGTGCGTGCCCTGGGCGCCGCTGGACAGGCGGCGCGGGGGGGCACCGCCGGCCATGGTACCAGCCCGCACGCCCTAGTTAGCCAGTGTAGCACCGACCGCAATGAGTGCGGTCAGCGCTACACATTTACACAGGACCGGCGCTAGGCTTCCAGCGCCGGTCCTGTGCTGCACGCCTGAACCCGTTCCCTCCCCCTGAGCGCTTGCCCAATAGCGCCAGGAGACGGGCTCAGGCTGTGCATTACACACGCATCGCCGCCAGCGCTGGCGGCGATGTGTGTGTTAAACAGCAGCCAATGAGAGTCAGATAGACTCTCATTGACTGCTGCAGCACTCACTGCAAGAGCTGGACTTCCGTCCGGCTCCTGCAGTGGGTAATGGGACTGATGTCATGACATCATGACGTCAGTCCCATAATGCTGAGCGCGCCAGCCCGGGCGGACTGGCGGGCAGGAGCGGCATCGCGGACAGGAGCAGGAGCAGCGTGGAATCAGGTAAGTATATTTTTATATATATTTATTTAATTTTAAACCTATCTGCACAACGGGGGAGGGGTTGGCTACTAATGGGGGGATCTCTACTGGGGGAGGTGTGGCTACTACTGGGGGTGCCATTGGGAGGACCTCTACTGGGGGGGGGCTACTCTACTGGGGACTACTACTTGGGGGGGGGACTACCACTGGGGGCATTCTAAAAGGGGCCTATTACTAGAGGCTCTGCACTCGGGGGACCACTACTGGGGGCAATAATAGGAAGGGCCACTACAGGGACCACTGGATAGGGGGGGTCACTACTGGGAGCCTGCATCAGGGGGACCACTACTGGGGGCACTGCATGGGAGGGGGGACACTACTGCTGGGGGCACTATATAAGGGGCTTACTGCTAGGGGCTCTGCGGGGACCACTACAGGGGGGATCACTACAGGGTGCCTGCATAAAGGGACCACTACTGGGAAAACTGCATGGGGGGGACTACTGCTGGGGGCACTATATAAAAGGGCACTGCATAGGGGGGGGACTACTACTGGGGGCACCATATAAAGGGCACTGCATAAGGGGATACCGCTACTAGGTGCACTGCATTGTGGGGACTGCTACTGGGGGCACTGCATAAGGGGGAACACTACGTGGGGCACTGCATTTGGGGGGGCCACTACTGGGGGTACTGAGTAAGGGGAACTAATTGGGGGCTGTATAAGAGGGACCACTACTGGGGATACTGTATAAGGGGCACTACTATGGGCCTGCATGAGAGGGACCACAACTGCATACTGGGGGTACTGTATAAGGGGTACTACTGGGGTTAAGGTGCATATGGATAGGAATGTTCAGTTTGAAAATAAAGGGGTGTGTCATGTTGACACGCCCCATTTTTAAGTGACCACGCCCATTTTTTTGGTGCGCGCGCCCAAGGCGCGCGCGCATGGGGGGGGGCTCCCTTTTCAAATTTGCCCTGGGCTCCAAATACCCTAGTTACACCACTGGGAGAGCCATCCCCATGCTCAGTGACAGGACACTGAGCAGACAGGGCAGGAGTAGACATCAGCACCAGTTGGGAGCAATGTGCAGTGTGAGCGGACCTCTGTGCTATCCGAGAGTGATGCACAGCATGAGCGGGCCTCAGTGCTAGCCTGGATAGGCACCAGAGAGGTAAAAAAGGTGGTTTTAAGTGTCCGGAGAGTGACATTAAAATCCTTAGTATATAAGGCTGATGTTCCAGCAATATTGACCACAGGTATCCGTTCGAGGACTTGCAGCAGCTTTGCCCTTAAGATATCAGTAGTTAATGCAGTGGTATTTGACTCCAATGCCACAGTCAAAAAATGTACTTCTTGTGCAATATAGCCATAGAGACCCCTTCATTGTCTACCTTGGCTCCAACGGATGCCAATTGCTGGGTGATGGACAACATATTATCGATGTATTCAATCATGTACTTGCACTTACTTAGTGTAGTCTGTAAAAAGTACGTCGGAAATTTATTCTTCTCATAAGACCCTTATCTTTATAAGCTGTTTGCAGTGCTACCCACAAGTCATTTGCGGACGCCTTTCCAATTATGATGACATATACTTGCTGATCTAAAGCTAAGCCAATGGTTCCAATGGCTCTATCCACTTCTTCAGGATTTGGGTTATGTACTGCACCTCCCACAGCTTGAACATGTCCTTCACAATGGCAGTGCAGTGCAGCACTGCAGTTGTGAACATGTCCTTCACAACTGCAGTGCTGAACCCAGAACCTATTGGCAGATGCCTACAAGTTAGGAGGTGCATAGCAGATGTGAAAAAACTTATTCCACACTTTGATTCCAAACTAGAGTAGGTTTCATTTAATATAACAGTATACACTTGATAGAAGACAAACAGCAGTCAATAAGGTAATCTCTCTTGAGCTAAATACTGTACAGCATACAGCACTGTGAATCTTCAATACACAATGACAATCTTGTGCATATATGCGATCCTTTTATAGAGTGAAGTAAACAAGTCTTGCACCTGGAGTCTAATTAGTCTGACCTTTACGTCTGGTGACTCAGACATGTGACGTTATTGAGACAGATGAATCATGCATAATAACACACAGTTAATAGACAGCAAGTAGCGATTAACCATTTAACTACATATCAACAGGTTTCCATATCATGCTTAGGGGTCACACACCACTAATATAGTTTGACCAGGTTAGAGACTAATCAGATTCTAATCTTTGCTTTGTTGACTGCTTGTCAACTTACCTCATCTTCATGAACCTACTGATAGGTGATATTTACAATCTTTTCATCGCCTACCACAAGCCCTATTGTCCTGCAGATCTTCTTTGATATGGGGTTGGAGAGTTTACGCTATGCAGAGTTCAGGGATAGACACTTCCCACTTTAAAAGTAATTCCCTATGCATGGCTTCTCTAACTTCTGCATCTGCTAAAGGATTGTGGCACGGTCTGATTATTTTGTAGATCTGGCTCAGAAGCAATGGTTCTGCCCACAGTGCTTGTGAAAAAAGATGGTTTGATCCAGCTCTGGCTCATGAGCAAACAGGAACCTTGAACTATGCATGTATGAACCCATTGTTCAGGCAATGGGTTGCACTTCAGGAACTAGCTTAAGTAGGGAGTGGTCTCTAGCCATTTGGCTAGCAGACCAGGTGAGTGAACAGGTGCAGCAATTAATTACAGGGAGATGTCCCATGTTTAGAAACAGCCATGAATGAAAGTCTGCACCTGTAGGCGATGCCAAGACCCAGATTCATGAAAGTACCCCCCTCCCCTTCACAAGTGGCCACTGGACACTTAGGACGGGGCTTAGCCTAGTGCCAAAGTAAAAAAATTCTTGAAAAAGTCTGAAGCGTGAACATCAGAAGCTATAATCCATCCATGAAAGGAAATCATCCTTACAGTTCTAATGAAGATAAATTAGATTCTTCAATGCTTTCCTTTTCAGGAAGAGAGTCCCAACTTTCATCTATAGAGGAAACATCTTCATATAATGGAGAAAGGTGGAAATTGAGAGTGAGAAGTTTCTATCTTTTTCCACTGGAACAAAAATTGTTTTTGGTTGATATTCACATTGTGATTCCAGAGTAATATCATCTTTGGAAAACATAACACCTTCAAAGAACAATTTAGTGTCTATCTCTGAATTGTAGCCTAACTCAGAATCCAAATCCAGCGTCGAGATAGGATATTTTCTTTGATGAACAGCGTCAGAAGTAAATATAGTATTCAAAAGACCAGGACATCTTTCCAGACTATTCGAGAAGCACAAGAAAGTGTAACCTGCTTTTAATTCTTGCACCCCTGATATTGATTTTAGGATAGCCCTCCCTTGGCTAGCTCGAAAGTTACTGATATATTTATCTAGTAAATCTTGACCTGATGAACACTTGGAAGGCAAATTGAAAGATTTGGATAGTTGCGATTGGTCAAGTTTCAAAGCAAACAGCACCTGTTTGCAGACAGAACCTGTTTGGAACCGGAATGGTATGAATCTGCAAAGGGTAATTCCACAGAAAAAGATTTCCTCCAAATAACCTGGCAACTCTTGAAGAATGTTTGTTAATAGAGTCTGTAACTGGATCAATCTCCTTTTAAAAGTCCCAAAACACTTAGGAAAGAGATTACTTAAGTTTTAAAAGTTTTGAAGGTTACTACTCTATTTATTAGGCATGGCTAACCTGATATTGGACATTTGGGAGGAATTAACTGTCCTGGAATTCTCCGCTGAAGAACCAGAAACATGTTTTATCTGTGCAGATACTGCAAGATTTGTTATTGCATGGTTTCCTGTTTTTTAACTCATTCGGTCAAATCAGACATGGCGTCTCCCATTGGGGTGTTTCCCTGCTTGATCCATTGGGCCTGAACACTGTCACGGTCTGATTACTTTATAGATCTGACTCAGGACCCCTGGGTCTGGCCGACATACTTGTGAAACGTGATGGTTTGATCCAGCTCTGGCTCATGAGCAAACAGGATGCTAGACACTATTGCAAGTGTAGGAACCATAGACTTGTGATGTGCATGGATGTTAAAGTGAAACCGAGGTGAATACCCATGTAACTGGGCGCTCCCTTGCCTAGTGACCACAGAGGCCTACCAGACCATGAACATGCCCCAACCACAAAGGTAACCCAGGAACTCAGAATAGCATAGTACTAGTAGATAGAAACTAAGACCAGGAATTGGTCTTATGTATCCAGGATACAACTTGAGAAAGCTGTAACCCTGGTGCAGCTCTGATGCAAGACCTGGAACTGGAACCAGTGCAGAACTCATAAACTGAGTGTTAGGAAAAGTAATACAGTCTCTGAACACCTCAGTGCACGCAAACTGGCCACTGCAATCGGGACTTTAATTGCAGTGGCTACGCAGACCCATTGAAAAGTGATTCACAGGAAGTGCTGTTTGTGGGTGGTGAGGGGAGGTGTAGTTGGACGAACAAAGGTGTGCCAGTGCGTTTTCATGCCATTTCAGGGGCGTGCATAAATTATCCTCTGCAAAGTCATACGCAATGTGATGTCTCATAGCGTGTGTGGCTGTTAGCAATTTCTGAGTAAAGTCAGGGCTTGTGCAAGTGTGCGTATGGGTCCGATGGTACTCGATTGTACCCATAGGTGTACCTGTAATGGGCACAGGGTGTGTGGTGCACATGGGCCCCTGGGTCCAGAGGGGGTCCACACTGCACACCCTGCACCCATATTTTTTAATATTTACCTCTCCGAAGTCCACAACAGCTGGATAGGCGTTACACAAAACTCCTGGAAAATGGCCGCAGTGGCCATTTCCCGGCATTCTGCGCATGTGCAGTAGGAAAATCTCCAGGATAATGGCTGCTGCGTTGTTTTCTAAGTGACCTACACATGCGCAGTAGACTCCGGTAACAGACAAGTGCCTGGAGTCTACTGAGGCTGTCAGTGCGTGGCGGCCCAGGAGAGAGAGGAGGGGGCCCAAGACAGGGAGTGAACACGGGCCCCCTCCTCTCTTAAAACGCCCCTGATTGTACCGATGGTTTCGCTATTCTGCTAAGTATTAAGGATGTGTGTATGGTACAGTGGGCGTCCTTATGTGGCATTGCGATTGCAGTGGTTTGGCTTGCTATCGCATTTGAACTGCGTGTGTATGCACTATTGTGATCAATAGTGAATCAGCCCCAATGTCCCAGCATTATGATGGTATAGACTGAGGATGTATACAGTTCACAGGTTAATAGCAGAGTATACTTGCAGGCTTGAGTGCAATGGAAAGGTTGACTAATATGCAGTATGGGAATTGCAGGCCTGGTAGGTAACGGAGCACTTTGGTGGAAGTTTCCAAGAGTGAGTAGCGTGGATGCTGTAAAGATGGCGGAACTGCAGACCCAGCGGCAGGTGAGTAATGGATCTGTGCATAGCGTGGAAGCTGCAGCGTTGACTGGATAGGAAAACAGTGGCAGATGGAACTCGGCAGATCAGTGTGAACGCTGTAATGCTGGTCTGTAGCAGCATGAACGATGTGAAGCTGACAGGTGAGCGATATATACAGGGAAGGATGGTAACTTGCTGGAATCAATGAAGCAATGAGGAAGTCATGGAGGGCACAACGCAGAATACAGGGAACTCCTGGAGCCTTGAACTATCCAGGTATGAACTCATTGTTCAGGCAATGGGTTGCACTTCAGGAATTGGCTTAAGTATGGAGAGGTCTCTAGCCATTGGGCTAGCAGACCAGGTAAGTGAACAGGTGCAGCAATTAATCACAGGGAGGTATCCCTGTGATGTTTAGAACAGCAATGAATGAAAGTCTGCTCCTGTCAGCAGTACTAAAACCAAGATTTGTGACAGATTACCGTTACAATCCCTAATGCAAGATGTTTGTTAGTTGTCCACATATACTTTCAGAAAGCACTATTGGAGAACTGCCGACTCCCAAAGGATCAAGTTTCTTGGAGAAACCACCAGGTATGTGGTAGTCTGACAGAGAAGCCGTGACGTGGCCTAGCAGCTTCCCATGTATTTGCAAATGCATGCAACTAATATCTCTGATTTCTATGACCATATAGTTTTCATATATTGTTGCAGGTACTATTCAGTGTGCTGAGGAACAATAGGGGGTTAAACCCCCCTCCTTTTTCTACTTAGTATGACCCCTCCCTTTCATGCACCTGATTAGTGCTGCTAGATTGATTGAGCAGCTGCCATTTTTTGTTTGTTTGGTATGAGAGGCATGAAGGAGCCAGCATTAGTAGGGCATGCTGGTTCTAGTAGTGCTAGTTGGAGTTCCCAGGGGTGACTCTCAGGTAAGCTGGCTTTCAATGTGGATGCATTTATGTATGTGCCTTTATCAGGAGGCCTTACATTTGACAAAATTTATATGTGCCTTTATCATGAGGCCTTATAATTGGTATATTTTACATTTGGGGTGAGCGTTCGGGCGTAAGGCCCCCGGGGCTGGTCTGGCTGGGCCCCCTCATGGCATCACCACTTAATACACATAGTTACTTCTTACATCACATATTATGTTTGTATTTTTTTCATGTAATAATTCACAGATATTTTAACCCCTTTTTCGAACACTCATTAATTAGTCTTACACACCTATACTTTACACTGCACTGTCACTCTTTTTCCATTTTTCGTGTGATGCCCTGGGGGGGTCCTGGGCTGGACATTTTTTGGGGTGCACTGCACCCCGAATGTGAACCCCGTAGTGTTAGGGACTGCTAGTGACAGAGAAGCCGTGATGTGGCCTAGCAGCTTCCCATGTATTTGCAAATGCATGCAACTAATATCTCTGATTTCTATGACCATATAGTTTTCATATATTGTTGCAGGTACTATTCAGTGTGCTGAGGAACAATAGGGGGTTAAACCCCCCTCCTTTTTCTACTTAGTATGACCCCTCCCTTTCATGCACCTGATTAGTGCTGCTAGATTGATTGAGCAGCTGCCATTTTTTGTTTATGTGGTAGTCTGCCCACCAGCTGTGCTAAGTGGCAGTCCTCCCAATGAACAAACATTAGGTTGCAGGAATCTAAGACCTGCTAACTGTTTTTGGTCTAATGAATAGGATTGCCACCTAGCAACAACTCTCATCCTATCAATGCTAGGTCGCTCTCTTGACTTCAGTCATTAATGATACCTGATATCCAGGGCCGCCATCAGGGGGGGACTTCCGGGACTATAGTCCCGGGCCCGGACACTTGTTCAATAAAGTTTTTTTTTTTAAGTCAGCGTGCGTGACGTCATGCTGCGCCACTGGAAGAGAGAAGAGCCGTGCCAGCCAGCCAACCAGCCCAGCCTCAGGAGAAGAAGGAGCCTCCTTCAATGAGTGTGGTAAGTCTGCAGCAGCCAGGATGTCATGCGGATGCGCAGACTGTGTGACTTGTACTGGAGGCAGTGTGTAGAGGTAAGAGGGTAGGATAAAGTGAGCTGGCCCATCTATATTAGTCATATATACACAGCCAGGGGGAGTAGGCTTGGGGGGCCCTTGCCTATTTTGCTAGTCCTGGGCCCCAAAATCTTTGATGGCAGCCCTGCTGATATCTACTTTCTTTCCAAGTGCCACAAGAGGTCAGAAGAAACAGCAGGTGCAACGACCTAATAAACAGGAATTACTTATGTCCTTTCTTCTTCTGTTAGTGCAAGTTTGGCTGCATTTGACTTTTAATTCTTAGTTCCAAGACAACATTGATAGTTGGACTTTTCATTAATTTTCCTATTTTTATTTCCCAATACTGTACCTCGTTGATTTGAATTCATGAATATTACTAGTAAACATTATTCATTCTGTATTCAATGGTCTCTAGTTCTTTCTGTGATTATGCTAGAGGAATTTTGGTGATTACACCATTTCATTCTTGTTCTACTTAGGATTGCTCTCTGTAACTTCTGGGAAGTGGCGTGCTTAGTGACATGTGACCAAGTGCACATGACAAGCGTGCGCGCACGCCTCTGTCTGTAACACATATGAGCATATGAGTGCCGGATTGCTCCCCGGCTGTGGGAGAAGACAAGTAAACAGTTATTTTACTTTACCTTCTCTATTGAAATAGGGAGTCTTGCACACAAACCCACCAGATGTTGCTAGGTGGCAATCCTATTCCCTAGAACAAAGAGAGTTTGCAGGTCATAGATTCCTGCAAAATAATGTTACTCTGCCCACTGTTACAGGGGGACATTAGAAGTGAATTAATTCAAGTTTATGCAGTGCCTTGTGTGTGTATATTACAGATTCGATGTAGGGAACAAAGGGCATTTTTAGGTAAAGACTACACATAAGCAGTGAGCTTTAAGGGTAAGGTTAATTGTTGTGAGAGGAACCCCATGCAGACACAGGGAAAGCATGTACACTACACACACATAAACTCTATTCAGGAATCAACACATAATGCCAGGACACAATTATCCTTTTTGCGTGATTTTTTTTTAGAAGATTGCTACTTGGGATCTCTAAAACTATTTCTTATGAACTGTTGCCACTTACAACAGTTCCGATGTCATTTCAGATATGTCACTTCATAGGCTATACACAGTATTTTCAGGTATTAATATTTCCAAGATCCTACAAAAAGGATCTTGTACACCCATCTTCCAATTCCTATGAACTTTTTCAGGGGTTGCAATACTTACTTTCTACCACTAGGGGAATTTTGGAATCCTTTACTCCGATATACATATTTATACCATTATACATTCTTAAGAACAATTGCATATACCATAAACATTGCTATAAGCATAAAGGTTAAACCCATTATCACCTGTAGTCATACCCTAAGGACGTCTCCTAATTTACTGCAGTAATGACAAATTCAGATTTCCTTATTTCTACTTTTCATATGATATCTCTACTTCTAAGGAATATCCCATGTCCAACATTCTGAGTATTACGCATATCACAGTGTTCATCAATATCTATAATGTTACGTATATCGCTGTCTACAAATCGTATTTCCTGCAGTCATATATACTTACCACCTGACCTGTTTACCTTTATTACAGAATTCGCTGACTTGCGATTCAGTCTTCTTCAACCATTCTGCTTACCAGTATATATAGAACGATTATTACAGGACTTGTTGCAAACCTGTCATATGATCCAATTAATCATACCCTGCTTAGCAATACATCACCTGATTCTAAGGCTCACACCGGTGTTACCTATATATCTGTCACAGAATTTAATAAATGGGTTAAACACAAATACCTCCCTTTGCGAGATCCTTAATCTATCTACAGAAATCCATATCTATCTGAGTTATGAATAGTGTACAGGGTCAGACTGAGCCATAGGGGTACAGGAAACCTCCTGTGGTCCCCACTGTTCCATTCTGACACTGCTGGTGTATTACTTTTTCCTGTCTGTACCACTACAGACCCCAGACACTGGGTCATCATCGCTATTCTATATATGTATAGCGACTGAAGCTTCGTGTGCGCTAAACATGCCAGCTTTCACAGGGCCCATAACCGCCCTTATATTCCTTGAAAAGATACATCAAGTCCCTGATTATCTTAAACAATGTATTATGCATATTATGCAAACCTTCAAATAATACTCAGTTATAACTGCAATATTATATGTGGTTTACATGTGATCTAATACACAGATAATATAGTATACCACACCACATGTTATAACTTACTCAGAATTGAATTTCTTAACTTAAAATAAATCTATAAACTGCTGTACTGCAAGGAATTTTCAGAAGTACATGCAAACTACACACCGAAAATGTTCATATAAACTGTACACAGATGAGCACATACAAACTCCACACAGAAAATGTTTACAAAATGCACACAGGTCAGTACAAACTATACACAGAAGACTTTCATATGCCGCACGTACAAACTCCACATAGAAAACCAAGATCATGTGTATAGCACAAATGAACCTCAATACTCCTGTATTGCAGTCATGTGTGTGTTCAGCAATGCTCATATGACACAGATTCCTGTTTTTTGAGATAGTGTGTAAACCCCCCCTTTGTGCACAACCAGACATTGAGAACAACAGAAGGTAATAAATGCAAATCATAATTCACATTGATGCTGAATTCTAGCTCCCGTATAAATCATGATTATTCATAACAAACATCATACAATTTGCCAATTGTAATGTTTGTGACATTCTCAGAACACACCACATTGGAAAACGCCTGCAATAGGCAAAATACTTTTACCATCACTAAGTGAATTTCTAATTTTCATTCATTTGATTCAAATATATATATATATATATATATATATATATATATATATATATATATAAAATTACTATTTATAAGAAAAAATTACTTTTCATATTTGGTTTGCTGCGATTAATTATGAATTCTCTAGTACTTTAAAACATGCACTGTACATGTGCCAATGTGTAATATGTGACCTTAATGCACAAGTTTCACTTACAGATATGCTGTAGGGTGAATTAAACAGAATAAATGGAGTGATATACTGTGAATATGTGTGAGGAGTGTACATGTGTGTGTGTATGGGGGGATATACGATATACTGTATGTATATTTTAACGAAATGTTAATTATTCACCTTCACTTCCGGCCTGACTAATGGTCTAGAGATAAATTGTAGAGAGCAATCTATCAGAGAAAATAATTATTTGTGTATATGTGTGCATGTGTGAGTTGAGTGTTTTGTGTTATTATGTGTGGGGGATGGTGGAGCCTCATGTTAATGCAGCCATGATGTTGTAAAGAGATCTATTGTACCAAGTGTGAGTGTGCTTATTTCTTTTTTGTGGTTATGTAGTGTGTTATTGCAGATATGATATAGGCAGCACCGAAAGGGTTAAATACAGGGTACCTTGAATAACCAAGAGCCACCATTTCTTCAACAATAGAGCCTGCTGTTCAGTGTGACTCATTTTGGAAAGAAAACTTAGAATTCATTGCTGGATTGCCTTTCTATTGAGACAACACCTTATAACCAAGTTAACATTCCATCTATTGTAACCTAGAATTTTAATTTTGGTCAATACTTGATCACAGTGAACCTCTTGTAAACAACAAATGAATCTATTGTCTAAACCTCCAAGAAGACCAAAGAAAAACCTGTTTTTATTAACATATCCTAATCTCAATATTTACTATAAACAAGGACACCTGATCTTCCCAAAATGCACAATGACTAAAGTTGCATACACTTTAACACATACAGTACAAAAAAAATGGTTTCTATGAAATTTTATGTATGTAAAACATCCACTATGGTCAGAATGACCTTTTAATCCTAACATTTCAAAATTATGAATAATTACCTAAATATCTACAATGATAACAATTGCCCCTTTATGGCCATGGTAAATTATTTTGATTGACAACACATTAAACTAATGTAATTGTTCTCAATACATTTTGAAATATTTCTTCTAACCATTACTTTCTACACTACTTTCACCAATTTCAGCCACTGCCCCTGCTGGTGGGACCACTCCCCTTCCTTGCCTGCGTGGTACTTCTTACATGTTAAAAGCATGGGCAAAGGACTAAAATTACAGTGGGTTCATTATCTTCTTCAGAAACATTACCTTAAAAATGCCTTAACACATGATATGAATTACTTGTTACAATTTTTTTAGTTTTTGGTATTGGCTGTACTGTCACCTGTGGCCTAATAGGGCGGTGGAGGTGCGCATGCGCTCTCTTATTTATGTGTGGTAGCGCTACCTTGCAGTGCGCTACCTTGCAGTGTGAGTGGGCTACTTTGCAGCGTGCTATTTTGCCACGTGTTCCCCTCGTGCAGCCACAGCTTTAAACAGTGATTGTACTTTACTCTTTTCTTCAATGATTTGACTAAACATATGTTATCTCTAACATTACTTAATACCTCCAAATTGAAACTGCCAACCTTGGGAAATGGTTTCATACATCTTGTGGTCATCTTGACCCATATGTCGCAGTACTTCACATGCATTATATACCTTGCCGATCCAATCGGCCCATCCATAAGCAGCACCTCATCGACCATCCATGGCGACTGCTTAGCACCCATCTGGGACAACGCTTTCACTTCTTTCACTAGGGACTTCGACCGGTGGACAAATTAAACAAGCTGCATCCATTCACTTCCACCCGCTGTGCACAGCCGACCACTAAGCTTTTTTTGTTAGCATACACAACGAGGAAACAGAAAATAGCCTATGCAATTATTCTGCTTTCCGGACAAATGAACCAAGCTTTGTCCGACCACTTCCTACTTTGAGTAATCTCTGACTGGTAGAATTGAAGTATTCCATTAACACTTAACCTTGCCAGCGATTTCCTCCCATGACCCCCAAGTCACAATCACAGTTTACACCACCATGCAGCCCGATCGCATTGCCCAGAGACACTAAAACTTATCAATGGACTTTGCAAGTACTATTGGAGGTTCGGCCAAGAAACAACCTCCGATTTCTCACCCAGTTATACCTGCTATGTATACTGCTACAGCTGTCCTACCTGCCTCTTGGACACCTTACCGGCCCTGTCTATTTTCAACAGTACAAAAACCTTTTCTTTTCACATAAGAAGCGCACGTTCACATTCATATCCCACCTTGTTTTCTGAGCAGAAAAATTGCTTTCCCAAGTGACAATAACTATTCAGAGGTTTTACCAAGTACTCACACTATAAATACAAAACTATCTATCGAAACGATTGTTTAAACATGTGGCAGCAATACAGGGAAGACTCATACGGTATGTGCGAATCGCCTATCGCAGAATTGACAATAAAAGAAACAGACTTTTCTCTCCCTAGGTCCTAATCAGCGCTCCTTAAATTACCCAAAAATGGATATTCGGTTTCACAACATAAAGTGCTAAACAGGCTTTGAACAGATTTCGTTCTTACCCGTATATGACGAGTAGAGAAGTGATAAAAGTATTCTATGTGAATTAAGTGGTGATGCCATGAGAAAGGCCCAGTCAGAACCCCCCCGGGGGCCCCACTCCCAAACGCTTTTATCAC
Organism: Taudactylus pleione; assembly: GCA_031769625.1. Classification (NCBI taxonomy): domain Eukaryota; kingdom Metazoa; phylum Chordata; class Amphibia; order Anura; family Myobatrachidae; genus Taudactylus; species Taudactylus pleione. The sequence goes on from JAUIMM010000154.1 coordinate 11,422,426, forward strand.
TTCTCTATTTGTTTGTACATTATATATGTCATTTTAATTCTTTATCATTTCATTAACACTTATTGATTTATCTTTACACATCTTTTCTACATACTTCACTATCAGCTTTTTACCTTTTTCGTGTGATGCCCTGGGGATGGCCCTTGGTTGGAATTTCTTTGGGGTGCCTTGCCTGTGTTATGCAATTAAGCTGATCTGAGCAACTACCATTTTTCTTTGTAAATTTGGAGAGGCATGAAGGCAGTCAGCATTAGGAGGAGGTGCTGATGCTTATAGTGTCATGTGGAGGTTTTTTGGGGTACCTCCAAGGTAAGTTAGCTCTCAGCTTACATATGCACTGTTATCATGCAGTACATCAATTGTAATTATATGACCCAGAGTGGGTGCTACCATTATGTAGAAATAATTATTTTGGGGTGAGCGTTTGGGAGTGGGGCCCCCGGGGGGGTTCTGACTGGGCCTTTCTCATGGCATCACCACTTAATTCACATAGAATACTTTTATCACTTCTCTGTTTGTTTTTACATTATATATGTAATTTTAATTCTTTATCATTTCATTAACACTTATTGATTTATCTTTACACATCTTTTCTACATACTTCACTATCACCTTTTTCCCTTTTTCGTGTGATGCCCTGGGGATGGCCCTTGGTTGGAATTTCTTTGGGGTGCCTTGCTTCTCGGACGTGAGCCCCTTAATATTAGGGATGCCAGTATAGAGGAGCCTTGACGATTGGCCTGGCGCTTATTCATATATTTGCAAATATGTGTAACCAATACCTCTAAATCTCTATTATTATGTAGGATTTAAGTATTGTTTTTGCTGCAGTGTGCTGGAGGGCAAATCTCTCTTTTTTTCTGTTCCCATAAATAAAGGGCCAGCTGGATTGACCGCTAAAAGGTGCTGTAACCCCCAAAGGGCACTCCAAACAAATAAAAAAAAAATTTCTGTGTTTGTGAATTGTGTGCACTGTGGCTGCACGTGCATCAACGAAGGAGCAGCGCCAAGCATGCGCCTGTGTCCCATAAGTAAAAGGCCGGCTGGCTTATCCGTTAAAGGGTGCTGTAACCCCCAAAGGGCACTCCAAACAAAATAAAAAAATATTATTTTTTGTGTTTGTGAATTGTGTGCGCAGTAGCCACACGTGCATCAACAAAGTAGTGCCAAGCGTGCGCCTGTGTCCCATAAATAAAGGGCCGGCTGGATTGACCGCTAAAGGGTGCTGTAACCCCCAAAGGGCACTCCAAACAAAATAAAAAATTATTTTCTGTGTTTGTGAATTGTGTGCACTGTGGCTGCACGTGCATCAATGAAGGAGCAGCGCCAAGCGTGCGCCTGTGTCCCATAAGTAAAAGGCCGGCTGGCTTGTCCGTTAAAGGGTGCTGTAACCCCCAAAGGGCACTCCAAACAAAATAAAAAAATATATTTTTTTGTGTTTGTGAATTGTGTGCGCAGTAGCCGCACGTGCATCAACAAAGTAGTGCCAAGCGTGCGCCTGTGTCCTATAAATAAAGGGCCGGCTGGATTGACCGCTAAAAGGTGCTGTAACCCCCAAAGGGCACTCCAAACAAAATAAAAAAATATTTTCTGTGTTTGTGAATTGTGTGGGCTGTAGCTGCACGTGCATCAACAAAGGAGCAGTGCCAAGCGTGAGCCAGTGTCCCATAAGTAAGGGTCCGGCAGGCTCATTTCTTAAAGGGTGGTGTAACCCACAAAGTGCACTAGTCTCCAACAAAAATAAAAAATAATTTTCTGTGTTTGTGTGCGCCTTAGCCGCACGTATATATCAATATAACATAAATGGAGGACCAAACATTCTCCGATAAAAATAAAATAGGGAAAGATCAAGAACCACTTCCTCCTAGTGCTGAAGCTGCTGCCACTAGTCATGACATAGACAATAACATGCCATCAACGTCGTCTGCCAAGGCCGATGCCCAATGTCATAGTAGAGGCCACATACAATCCCAAATGACAAAGTTCAGGAAAATGACCTTGAAAAGAACATTTAAATCATCTGAAGAGAAACGTAAACTTGCCAATATGCCATTTACGACACGGAGTGGCAAGGAACGGCTAAGGTCTTTCCCTATGTTCATGACTAGTGGTTCAGCTTCACATGACGATGGAAGCCCTCCTCCCGCTAAAAAAATCAAACGAGTTAAGCTGGCAAAAGCACAGCAAAGAACTGTGCGTTCTAAGAAGATATCACAAATCCCCAAGGAGAGTCCAAGTGTGGTGGCGGTTGCGATGCCTGACCTTCCCAGCACTGGATGGGAAGAGGTGGCTCTTTACACCATTTGCATGCCCCCTGCAAGTGCTGAAAGGAGCACCCACAGTCCACTTGCTGATATGCAAATTGAAGATGTCACTGTTGAAGTACAACAGGATGAGGATACTGGTGTAGCTGGCACTGAGGAGGAAGTTGGCGAGGAGGATTCTGATGGTGATGTGGTTTGTTTAAATCAGGCTCCGGGGGAGACGGTTGTTGTCCGTGGGATGAAAAAGCCCATCACGGTCATGCCTGGGCAGAAGACCAAACATTCCACCTCTTTGGTCTGGCAATATTTCTATCCAAATCCGGACAACAACTGTCTTGCCATATGTACCATATGTAAAGGTGAAATAAGTAGGGGTAGGGACGTTAACCACTTAGGAACATCCTCCCTTATACAGCACCTGCAGCGCATTCATAAAAAGTTACTGTCAAGTTCAGAAACTTTGGCTAAGACCGTAAGCAGTCCAGGGACACCTAAATCCCTTTTTCCTGTTTTATCCAAGGAATCGGTGGATGAGGAGGATGAGGACGACATCTTGCCTCCGTAGAGCCAGATTGTGCAGGGACACATTAATTGCCAGCTTGTTTTGTGGGGGCCCAAACGAACCAATCATTTCAGCCACAGTCATGTGGCAGACCCTGGCGCTGAAATGATTGGTTTGTTAAAGTGTGCATGTCCTATTTATACAACATAAGGGTGGGTGGAAGGGCCCAAGGACAATTCCATCTTGCACCTCTTTTTTTTCTTTGCAGTATGTACTGTTTGGGGCCTAGTTTTTCAAACTACCATCCTGTCTGCCACTGCAGTGTCACTCCTCGATGGGCCACGTGTTTGTGCTGCCCACTCGTGTCGCTTAGCATAGTCATCCAGCTACCTCGGTGCAATCTTTTGGCCATAAAAACAATATTGTGAGGTGTGAGGTGTTCAGAATAGACTGGAAATTAGTGGAAATGAAGGTTATTGAGGTTAATAATTGCATAGGAGCAGAAAAACCCACAAATTCTGTGATTTAAGCTGTTTTAATGCTTTTTTAAAAAAAAATACAGATCCAAAACACAAAACCCAGAACCCAAAACACGGAAGGGTGGTTTTGGCAAAACCAATCCAGATCCAAAACACGAAGAAAGATCCAGATCCAAAACCAAAACACAAAACACGAAAAGTGGCCGGTGCACACCTCTAATACATACGCGTGCGCACTGGTCCCAGTATACAGTAATTCAGTCCAGAAGTCTGTAGTCGCAAAAAAGATGTCTCTATACTGAGGTCAGGACACAAGCCTATATACCTTACAGGTTTCAGAGTTAACAAAGGGACAAATTGACAGGTTTTCATTGGTTCTTGGTTCTGGTCAATCTGGTCATTGGTCAGTTCATACGGTGTCATCAGGGGTATGGCTCAGTCTCCCAACAGTCACATTGTGTAGCTTCCTGCCGAAGAACTGGTTAAAACTGGCTACAACACTGCTTACAAATAATAACATTCTACTCAATAACTCCCTATCATCCACAACCTATCATCCATAACTAGCAGACGCATGATGCGACTTCTTTGCCGATAGAAACGGATGTCTGCAAATAAACAGGGATTTAGTATGATACCAAACATGACATGTCCACTGTATTCTGAATCTTAGATCTCTTTTAAGTACATCTCACATCATAATTATTAGCTAACAATACCTTTAATAACTCTGGTTATTATCTATAATGTGTGGGAACCATTTTATACTTATGTGTTCACATATGTGCGTCTGTGTATGTGTGTGTGTATGTGAATACATGTGTGCGTTCGCATTTGTGTGCATTGGATTGCACAGACGCAAAGTAGCGTACAAGTAACTCGTCATCAGACTATAGACGACTTTATCATCAGATAATAATTGTAAAGCGATCATACCCAATTATTTGACTTTGACATTGTGATTTGTCCAGCCAAAATGCAATTGATGAATAATTAATTGATAATTGCGGCTGCATGTAGGATTTGATTGGTGTTCACCCATTTCATTAGCCTTCCTATGTGCACAGGACTAACAATACCTTTTGATAAAACCCCTGTGAGAGGGGAGAAACGCATCAAGGGAACTATCAGTATTTGCAGAACTTCTGGGATTTATCAAAACCTAATTAATTGGATTACTCCATCTAGCCGCTGCATCTCATCCACAACTAGCTCATCCACCTCACATGTTGTTGGTCAGCTGCCGACGCTGCTGTCCGGGTCCTCCGCCGGTTAGTTTACCGAGCGGCAATTGAAGGTGTGGAGCCAGCATCGGGAAGTTATCAGGCGGGCCGCTCATTGCCGGAGGCTGACCACGCTCAATTTGTGTTCTATCAGCTAATACAGTGCGTGGACTTGTCAGCGAGCTACAAATTGCCGGAGGCTCATCACGCCGTTTTCATTGCCCACTCCATAATCACAGGAGGTGCATTACCCCGTATAACCAACTAAGGGTTAATTGCAAGCCAGGAATTCTGGACATCCTTGCTATTTCCACCATAGGAGAGTGGTGAGGGACATTGCTATCAAGTTCCATTTGTCAGCTATCACCCCTTGAACAAGGGGAAAGGTTAACATTACACCATTGCATACATGGTGTGTTTATATATACTAATTCTTATTAAGAATACTTTTATCGGTGGGACTTTTTTTGGATACCTATTTTAATTCATTATCCAGTGCACTGATTGTTACATTTTGCCAATTGATTTAATATTGTATCTATTATCCTAGGAACTGCAGTTCTATATTTTATGTAATTTTTATGTATTATGTTGCCAATAAATTGTGACTAACAGCTCTGAAGTACTATTCAATTAGTGGTTATAAGCGCAGACATTTCTGTTTTGTTCATATTCCAAAGCATACTATAATTGGAAAATTCAGAATGAAAATATCTCTCTAAATATATAAAATAAAGTCCCTGGTTTAGGGGTCTGTCTGTTCATTTGGGCTAATCTCTAGACAGATTTTGAAGGGTTTTTCACTATTCTATACAGCATTGATCGAGGAAGATTTATGTGTATGAACCATTCATATGTAACAGAAGGAAGCCGAGCAGTGACAATTTTAGTGAAGCAAAATCACAGATAAAAATCTTGCACCAAGCTGCTGTATAGGAGCTGGCCAGGATGCTGAAACAGCAAGAGACAATGGGGCAGATGTATTGAAGCACTGGGAAGTGATAAAGTGGAGAGTGATAAATGACCAACTAATCAGCTCCCAACTGTCATTTTTCAAACACAGGCTGTACAATGACAGTTAGGAGCTGAGTGGCTGGTCGTTTATCACTCTCCACTTTATCACTTTCCAGAGCTTCATACATCTGCCCCAATGAGAGCCAATCAGAGATAACAATGTGCTCTGTTGCTTAGCAGCAGCCTAGAGAGGGGAGGGAGTCATAGACTGAGCAGGGTCATGTCTTCTATGCTGAACTTGCCATCACTGTGCACGTTCTGTGAAGTACTACCAGAGTGCTACTGGAGATCATTCCTGTGTGTTTGAAACAAAGCTACTACAGGGAGTGCTATGTAAAAAAGCTTAAATAGTCACTACACAATGTGACTGGGATCCTACTAGGGCAACTACTACTTGAGTTATGATTTGAGAGCTATATGAGGAGCATGGATTGTTGAGACCTTTGCTCTTTAACATCTATTTGGGACTGTTTGGTTATTCATAAATTAAGATTTCACTTAAAATGAATTATTGCTAAGGTCTATGTCTATTATTGAACTCTATGCAATATAAGCAATTTATCTATATATACACTTGTATACGTACACTTTAGTAACCTAGCATTTCCCACCATTGAAATCAATGGTGGGAACAGCTCATTGGCTTAGAGAATCAGAGGCTCGCCTTTCTCAGCCAATGAGCATTCAGCCAATGCATTTCTATGGGAAATGCAGCGGCTGAGCCATCATTCGCGAAGTACCATCCTTAGAGGACATTACTCATGTCCGTGAGTCCAGGTTTTTAAGACCAATGATGTCTACATGGACTGAAAAGGACCGGAACCAAGGTGTAGGTGAGTATGTTTTACTTTTGACAGGTCCCGATCACAGGATTTTACTGAAGAAGTGGCGTTAGGGACAAGGTAAATATGTAGTGTGAGTGCAGGTGAGTGAGTGAATGAGTGAGACCATGTGTAATAATTTAATAAAACCTTTGGTGTCTGTTTCCTGTGGGTTTTCTTTTTAAATTTATTTTGCAGGTGAACTAAAGGTTCTAGCGGGACCTTAATGTGGTTCCCCAAGTACCAGCATATGGGGGAGACTTGTTGGGACATTTAGTTCTCCTGTAAAGGACAATATTATTTATTCTATTTTTGACACATTACCCGGCACACACTTGCCAGGGATGCCAGTGATAGCCCCGGGCTATCAGTCCAGGCTTGGGGTGACCTGAAGGGGGGAACCCCTTTATTGAGGGTCCCCATCTCCCCAGGCCTGGGCTGACTAGCATGGAGTGATAATGCTTTGGCCTGGGGACCACGTGAAGCTGATTCCATGGTTGTGTCATTAAACCCAAGCTAGAAAAAGTCAGGTGCTGGTTGTGGATAATTTGGGGGACCCCTACATTTTTTCCCCTGTATTTTCACAACCAGGACTGGCTCAGAAAAGCCCAGTGCTAGTTGTGCTTTTAGGGGGGACCCCACGTAATTTTATTTATTTTTTTACATCTTTCTAGGTTTTTTTCACATAGAAGCATGCACGGATCTCTCTGATCTGTGCATGCCTCTGTGTAAATTGCCCCTGCTCAGGCTATACTCGCTAGCCAGAAAAAGGTCTACTTTTTTGCAAGTTTTAAGTATGTAAAATTGTGCGAGTTAAAAACTAGCACTCCATTACATTGATCGAGTTGTTTGTTTTCGATGTGAAAAAAACTGGATGCGCGATTCGGCAGTACGAGTTGTGGGGGTATTAGAAACATGTGAATTTGCATGTTCTCGCACCCTATTACATAAGGTGAGTTCTAAAAATGTGCGAGTATAGCGCTATACCCGCACATTTTTAAAACTCAGACACTATCACATTTTGACCCATATCTCTTATGTGTAACAAACAGATTCAATATTAAGCATCAATTAAACTTAAATGGCCTCAGTAATACAGAAAAAACAACTTATTTCTACATATATATATATATATATATATATATATATATATATATATAAAGCTTAGTCTACTTACATATATATATATTGTGATAGGATCACTGGTAAAGTGGTCTGTGACAGGGACATTTATCCCGGATTCCTGTCCTATGTGTTTAAAATCCCCAGGAGAAAGTCTGCAGTGTAGCAGGCTTGAGTCTCGGTTTTTTGAAAAGCCGGTTTGGGACCTGGGGATTGTGGGTGAGAGGAGAGGGAGGGCTCCACCCACGGCCACTCCAGGTTTTGGTTCTCGCAGCCTGGTAACAGGCTTAGTTTTCCACCTGAGAGTGGCCAATATAAGCCTTGTGTGTTTAGGGCTGAGTGTCTCACCTGGGAGAGCAGACAGGGAGTTTGCTCAGAGACACTGGAAAAACCTAACTGTGAGTGTTGTGCTGTGCCTTGGTTGCTGGTGAGGGCATTAGGCCCTGCAAGGTTCTGGTAGTGAGGGAACTTCCTGTGAAGTTAGTGCCCCGACAGGGCTAGGATTTATGTTTATGTTTTCTTTATGTTATTTCTGACATTGTACAATAAAGACTGGCGCCGACCAGCTTGTACTTGCATCCAGACTGGTGTGCTGCTTCCCTGCTGCTGTGGGTGTGTGTAAGAAAGGAGTCCTTCTACCCAGGAGAGGGAACCCATAATCTGACTGTGTCACAATATGGTGGAGAATGCGGGCACCCACACACACTGAAGTTGCAGCAAGAGGAAAACTTTCCATTTCAAAATTAAAGGGACAGACACCCAGTTTGTGAGTGTGGAAATAACACTGTGTCCTTGGAGTCCCATAGAGGAGGCGTCAGCCAATGCTCAGAGAGGCAAGGTTCAGCTTCCAACCTACACCCCAGGACAAAATGGAGGACATTATTAAGGCCTTGCTCCAAGCTACAACAGCTCAGCAGGAATCTACCAGAGCTCAGCAGGAGACGAACAAACTTCAGCAGGAATCTACCTGGGCTCAGCAGGAATCCACCAGGGTGCAACTGTTGGCCTTGGAGACAGCCCAGAGGCAACAACAGGTCGCCATCGAGGAAACCTGCCAGGCCATAAAAGAGGTGTTACAGCACCAGGTCGCCCGGCCCAGAGATGTTGCTACTGGTCCTCCCACCACCACTCACTCCGTACGAGCCAGTCACTTCCTCCAAAAGATGACTTTGGGCGATGATGTGGAGGCCTATCTCGCCGCATTTGAAAGAACGGCCCGAAAGGGAGAGTTGGCCCAAGGAGCAGTGGGCAAGTCTGGTGGCACCTTTTTTGTCTGGGGAGCCACAAAAAGCTTATTTCGACTTATGCCTGGCTGATGCCAAGGACTATAAATAACTAAAACAGGAGATCCTAACTCGCTTGGGAGTCACCACCTTTGTTCGTGCCCAACGGGTCCACCGCTGGGAGTTCCATATGGACAAGCCTCCACGGTCACAGATGCATGACCTCGTCCATCTGTCCTCAAAATGGCTACAGCCCGAGACGCTGATGGGACCACAGATCGTGGAAAGGGTCGTGATGGACCGGTACCTGCGATCATTACCTGTGATTCTGCGCAAATGGGTGAGCCATGCAGACCCTAAGTCCGCGGACCAGTTGGTCGAGCTGGTGGAGAGGTACGTGGCGGCTGAGGAGCTGAGGAGTATGCCCCAGCGAGCCCCGATGGCGCACCGGCGAACTCCCACAGATACTGGTAACACTGTTCCAGGGGAGAAGGGTGCTGGGCGGTGGAATGTACCTAAGACTAAGGGTGTAGAACCTGGAGACAGGCCTGCCAGGCCAGGAAGGTTCTTGCCCCGTAAACGACTAGACATTAATATGATTCAGTGTTTCCGGTGTGGTGACTTCGGCCATATTTCCGCTAATTGTTCACTTACAACTGAACCTATGCAATGTGATACTGCTCATGTCTACCGCAGGGGGTCTTTCTTTGCACAGACAGCCTGTATGGCTGACCGGTAGGCTGAGACTGATAAGCACATGGGTGTACTCACTGTAGGTGGCAACCGAGCAGAGGCACTGTTAGACTCTGGTAGCTTGGTGACACTTATGAAAGCTGAGCTGGTGAACCCCTTGAGGCATACAGGGAAAACTGTTGGTGTGACCTGCATACATGGGGATACTCGATATTATGTTACTGCCGAGGTGAACATCGAGACACCATGTGGTTTCGGCTATAGTTTCTGTGGGTTTGGTGCCTGGTCTGATGTACGATGCAATATTGGGGAGAGACTTTGCTCACTTCTGGAAGTTGTGGGAAAGTCATTTTGTTCCAGAAGTGAACAACCCCGGTCCATTTGAGAAGGTTGTCGATGTAGTGGAGGAGGGAGTTTCTTCTGAGTCAGAGTTATTCCCTTTTTCTACTATGGTTGGCGAACTAGAGAATGCGGAGCGTGACAGTGGCCCGCCAACTGATGTGCCTCCCATTGAGGTGGGAAGTGTTGTTGGGCCAGTTGATTGTCTGCCTGATTTAGAGGTCAGAAGAGAGGTCTTTGCCGTGGAGCAGTTGAAAGACCCTACTTTGGTAAAAGCCAGGGAGAATGTAAAAGTAGTTGATGGTAAACCCATAGACCCTGATAGTCCTTTGTCCTATCCCCACATGGTAATGTGTCAGGATTTGTTATATCAGGTGACTAAGAAGGGGGAAGATGTTGTGGAACAACTAATAGTTCCCAAAGCCTACAGAAGAACAGTGTTGGATCTGGCCCATGGTCATATAACGGCAGGCCACCTAGGGGTAGAGAAAACCACTGAGCGAATAATGCAGAAGTTTTTCTGGCCCGGGCTTCATAAAGAGGTATCTGACTTTTGCGCATCCTGCCCTGAGTGTCAGTATCATGCTCCCAGACCACATTTTAAGGGTCCACTTGTTCCATTGCCTATTATAGAGGTGCCGACAGTGAGAGAGCACCTGGAACAGGCTCAACAGGCACAGCAGAGGGTATACAACCGCAATGCTCGGTTACGCAGCTTTGCTCCTGGGGACAGAGTGTTAGTGTTGGTTCCCACTGTGGAAAATAAACTTTTGGCTAAATGGCAAGGGCCCTTTGAAATCTTAGAAAGAGTGGGACAGGTCAATTACAAAGTTTACCAGCCGGGGAAAAGAAAGCCGGAACAGATATACCATATAAATCTGTTAAAGCCCTGGAAAGATAGAACGGTACTGTCGGCCGACCGAGCTCCTCCAGTAAATCTAAAGCCCTATAGGTTACCAGTAGCACAAAGAGAATCGGTGTCGAAAGAAATTAAAAATATGCTAGAGTTAGGGGTTATTGAAGAATCACATAGTGAATGGTCAAGTCCCATTGGGTTGATTCCAAAGCCCGACGGGAGTGTGCGTTTCTGTAATGACTTCCGAAAGTTGAACAGTGTTTCAAAATTCGATGCCTACCCGATGCCACAGTGGAGAAGGAGGCGTTGGCCATAAAGTGGGCGTTAGAGGCTCTCAGGTACTACTTGGTTGGAAGAAAGTACAAATTGATCACTGACTGTTCCCCTTTGAAGTGGATGTCCGAAAATAAGGACAGTAATGCGAGAATTACGAGGTGGTTCTTGGCGTTACAAACTTTTAAATTTTCAGTGGAACACAGGCCAGGGGGCCTGTTGTCTAAAGCAGACGCGTTGTCACGCGTTCATTGTTTGGGGGCTTCAGTTGTTCCGCCCCATAGGTCGAAACAAGGGGGGGGATATGTGATAGGATCACTGGTAAAGTGGTCTGTGACAGGGACATTTATCCCAGATTCCTGTCCTATGTGTTTAAAATCCCCAGGAGAAAGTCTGCAGTGTAGCAGGCTTGAGTTTCGGTTTTTTGAAAAGCCGGTTTGGGACCTGGGGGTTGTGGGTGAGAGGAGAGGGAGGGCTCCACCCATGGCCACTCCAGGTTTTGGTTCTCGCAGCCTGGTAACAGGCTTGTTAGTTTTCCACCTGAGAGTGGCCAATATAAGCCTTGTGTGTTTAGGGCTGAGTGTCTCACCTGGGAGAGCAGACAGGGAGTTTGCTCAGAGACACTGGAAAAACCTAACTGTGAGTGTTGTGCTGTGCCTTGGTTGCTGGTGAGGGCATTAGGCCCTGCCAGGTTCTGGTAGTGAGGGAACTACCTGTGAAGTTAGTGCCCCGACAGGATTTATGTTTATGTTTTCTTTATGTTATTTCTGACATTGTACAATAAAGACTGGCGCCGACCAGCTTGTACTTGCATCCAGACTGGTGTGCTGCTTCCCTGCTGCTGTGGGTGTGTGTAAGAAAGGAGTCCTTATACCCAGGAGAGGGAACCCATAATCTGACTGTGTCACAATATATATATATATATATATATATATATATATATATATATATATATATACTTTATATACAGTATATATATGACAATCTCCAAAGTATACCCAAAAATATATTTTATATTATATTACACTGCACAAGGGTATTTTAAGGTCAGTTACGATCAATGTCAACCAATATTCCTGGGCTGTCACTTTGGTTTGTAAGAGTTGTCATGCTACTGTATATGTGCCTTGGCATCTTTTGAGAATTCTGAGCTTTCACAATCCTCAAACAGGTCACACAGGTTGCAGAGAAGAGAGTTCCTTTGTCCCCAGCTTAACAGTTGGCAGAACTGTTTATTTTGGTTGATGATTCAGCGTTTTTTCTGGAGTAGGATTCCAACAGTGGGATCAGAGGCCAATCCAGTTCCAAACAGATAATGTACTGTAGTCAGTGATTGATAAACGTTTTTCTTCTCTGCCTTGTACTAGATAACTACCAGAGCAGAAAAACAGGTCCTAACAGCTCTGTACAGAAGAAGAAAGGTTATCTTTCTAAAGAATGTAAAGCTGTTACATTTACTACACAGAAAAGCTGCCATTCACTGTTTTTTTTTACACCATTCAACCTTAGGTAAAATGTACTGTATGAACTGCATTCATATTGATCACTAAATATAGGGCCTCATTCAGCAAGGATCGCTACTGTATTTGCGTATGCAGGCGACCGATTATTGAGTACTGTGCATGCGTATGCATCGCAGTGTGCGTGCGCGAACACTTCACTATGCAGACCCATCGCAGAGTAATCGACAGGAAGTACCTTTTGGGGGAGTTGATGGGGGGGTGGTCGGTGAAACGCAGGTGTGCCAGTTTGTTTGAATGCTGTTACAGGGGCGTGCATAAAGTAGCCACTGCGATGCCATACGCAGCCTGAGCTCTCACTGCGTACCGGAAGGTTAGCATTTCTGAGTAAGGTCTGACCTTTTGCAAGTGTGTGTGAGGCTGCGATGGTACTCGATGTTACCGATGGTTTTGCAGTCTTGCTAAGTATTACGGATGTGTGTAAGGTAAGGTGGGCGTCCTTATGTTGTGCTGCAATGGCATAGCAATCGCAGAGGACTAGCATACTATCACAGTGAGACTGCATTCGCAATTGCAGCCGCGATCGCATCAGCGATCTTTGCTGAATCAGCCAATAGCTCTGTTTTATACAATTATATTGGTATCAGTTTTGGAGCAGAACGTGTGATGAGTATGATGATGATATTCTTACAACCTCTCAACTGTAAAACCCATTGGAATAATCTGGCGCTATCTAAAAGTATGTTAATAGTAATGTCTAATATTGGCCAGAGATTAAGTAAATTTACTAAGTGTTGGGTTTGCCATCTATTGCAACTTGATATCCCAACATAAATCTGATAAGAATCTGCCATCAATGAGCGGGGGATCGAAAGCATAATGATCTCTGCCGGCTTTGCCCCCAAAGTGGTAACCATGCCCAACCTATGAGCCTAGGCTGGTACTGAAAATTAGGAGGGACAAATGGCATCAGATCCCACCTATTTTTTAATAACCTGCAATGTGGGGTCCCCCTGCCATAACGGCAACCAGCCCCCTTGCCATAACGGCAACCAGCCCTTCACTCCGTGTGCTATTGGTGTGGAGGCAATAGTATTAATAAATATAAAAATATTCCTCTTTACAGGTGGACTGCAAGTCCCTATAAGCCTGCCAGGTTATGATGGCACTTGGTGAACCACAAGTGCCGGACATCAAGTGCCCACTGGTACTTGTACTCCACCTGTAAAAAAACAGAAAACAAAAGACAGGACTTGGAAAGCAAATATTTTTATATTTTATTAAATGAACACACCCTGACACATCTCTTGTTTGCCCATTTATTACTTGCAAACTGATGGGGTCACATCGTCTTTGGTCCCTGTAGCAAACCGAAACCTGGCAAAAAATCCCCTATCTCTACTGTTCCTCTCGGAGCCTCTTGCGAATAAGAGGTCAGTCAGGGATACTCTCCATAGAAATGAATAGGGCCGCACTGATTGGTCAATTTGCGGCAGTTTCCACACTCTGCTTTCTTATCTATGCTACTGAAAATAACATAGATGTTGAGCCGATGTTGTAGTGTATTCTAAAGTCTGCATTTTCTGTGGATTCCTGTTGCATTTAGCTTTAGTAAATCTGTGGATCGTAAACCTGCCGGGATTCACCACACATACAGTAGGTGTTGCTTTCACATTCTCCCTGAAATGGTTTTACAAAATTGGAAACATATCTAGGGGCAGATGCACAGTTGAATGTCAGTTTTGCGATGGATCTTTTGTATTTTAATACTGTGCATGCCAACACATCTACTGACAATTCAGAGTTGTACGCAACTCAGTCACATCTCCACTAAAGGGTGGTTATGGGTCATTTACATGTAGACATAGCTTAGAGGGGACATGTTGACGTAACTGTAGGCTCTGCAGAGTTGTGCGCACATAAAGATATGCCTATTTTACAACAGATTTTTTTTGTACCAGTGTTAGGCCGTGCCTAGGTGTCTGGGCACCCCTGGATCCTCTGACAAAGCTGAGGACTTGATGTCCCCACCATCATCCATAATATTGAAGACCCTGGCTGTAAAAACTTAAAATGTAGAGTGAGATGTAAGATACATTTTGTGGAGGTGGGACAATGGACTTAGTGGTCCACTTAGTACTGGGAAACTGGGGAGAATGAGTAGATAATATTTTTTAAAAGACCTTTCAAATTTACACTGTGTGGTCATGCCTGGAAATATCTCATTACTTTTAATAGCAAATCAGTGACTCTTTTTAAACTCATACCTTATAATTGAAGTTTAGGATTTTACCTCAGATGTGTAGCTATTAAGTCCATTCAAGCACAATGAATGAATGAATGAATGAATGAATGAATGAATGAATGAATGAATGAATGAATGAATAAGGTGAAAAGGAGGGAGGGGATCAAAGAGGAGAGGGGAGAGGAAAGTGATGATAAGAGAGGGGAGGTGTCAGAGGCCAATACAAAAGGAGAGGGGAAGGGCAAAGCCAATCAGAGAGGGCTAGTGACAGAAGCCAATAAGAAAAGGAGAGGATAGGGCAAAGCCAATCAGAGAGGACCAGTGACATAAGTCAATAAGAAAAGGAGAGAAGAGGGGCAAAGCCAATCAGAGAGGGCCAGTGACAGAAGTCAATATAAAAGGGAGAGGAGAGCGGTGGTGATAGAAACCAGTAAGAAAAGGAGAAGAGAGGGGTGGTCACAGAAGCCAATAAGAAAAGGAGAGGAGATGGGTGGTCACAGAAGCCAATAAGGAGAGGAGAGGGGTGGTGACAGAAGCCAATAAGAACGGAGAGGTGAGGGACAAAGAGTCAATCAGAGAAGGGTGGTGACAGAAGCCAATAAGAAAGGAGAGGGGAGGTACAAAGTTGATCAGAGAGGGGTGGTGACAGAGCCAATAAGAAAGGAGTGGACAGGGGTAAAGACCCGATTACAAGGTAGAGAGGGGAGGGAATTAAAGAGGCGATAAGTGCATGTAATCAAAATGACAGGAAAGGGGAGGAGGGAAGATAATCACAGAGGAGGGAGGGCCAGAGGGGAGACAATATGGGCAGCATGAGGGAGCATGAAATGTAGAAATGGATCTCAGATCTGTAACTTATTTAGGATATAGAGCAAACAAACCAAGATAAAACAAACAGGCGGCTGTCATACTGTGCAGTGCCCCATGAATTCCGGAACTCTGGATGGTACCCTTTGTCCATTTTGGTGCCCAGAGCTCATGCTCCACTGGAACCACCCTTGCTACACCTATGAGGATGAGACTATGCAGTAAAAGCGGCAGGAGGGAAGGGGTGTTGGGCAGGAAGAAATGGAAAAAGGGGGGACAGGAGAGGTGTAGTAGGATAGAGAGTAAAGAGTGGGAGGACTAAAGGGCAAGATGTGAGGCCTTGTAGGAAATATGAAAACATGGAGCAAAATTTAGAGAATTACCTGAGTTAGAGTGCAGAGTTCTTTACAGTGGGTCTACAGGTCTGCCCTGGCCTGCAGGCACTTGGAGAACCACAAGTGCAGGCAGGCTGCTGGCATCTGTATCACCACTGTAGACAGTGGATCTACAGGTCTACCCTGGCCTGCAGGCACTTGGAGAACCACAAGTGCCAGCAGGCTGCTGGCATCTGTATCACCCCTGTGAAGAAAATGCATAAATAAACACAGTACACACACCAAATGATTTAAACCTTTATTACACACTCACAAACACTCACTACACATACTTGCCTTCTCCCTGGAGGTGGTCGGTCCCCTTCTCCAGGTAGAACTACAGTACAAGGTCTTCTTAAAATAATAAAATGTAATTCGCAATCCCAATGGACAGCTTTACTGTATATACAGTATAGCACACTAAAAGACAGCACCAACGTGGGATCCAGCACTATAGCCTAATAGTCTGTCATAGAAACCTCTCACTACTTGGTCTGAATCTTTAACAATGGTGTTGTTACAGCAATGTTGAAGGAGCTACTAATTTGCAAGGAGGGCTTAAATAATGATGAGTGATGATTTTGTATTGCAATCACTAAATGCTTTATTATGGCATTCACCAAAAATAAAAATAAATCATACAATATGTATGACAAGTTTTGTATTGCTCCCAATGCGTTTCATCCCACACACGGGACTTTTTCAAGGGCTCTGACCAGATTGTATGGACATACCAGTTTAAATACCTTCAATCCTGCTGCCTCCAGTGCCGTGATCCCGGTAGTTCTGGGTTTCGCGCGTGTGCACTGTGTTGCCAGGTAGTTCACCCAGTTCACAATGTACTGAGTCTGCGCAGCTCCTTTGTTGGAGACACTGGAGTTTCCTTTGTACGCTTTCCTTCTCTCTTCCCTTACTCATAGGGAGTTTATTAGTACACTCAACTAATTTGGTCTCCTCTATAGGTGGCGGCCATTTTGTCAGGGATATCTGTCAGTTTCATAATATAACAGACTATCTGCATTATTGTATGCAGTGCTATAAAGACAAAACCTGCATCCACAGTGTAAACTTTAAATTGTCACTCATTTCATAGTTCTTATATGCATATATCTTGTAACATTTAATCTAAAACATAATATGGATCAAGTTTCTCAAGATTATTACCTGACACACCCCAATATAGTGATTACCTTTAAATTATAATAAGATGGACTAAGGGGTGCATTTTACAGTTAGTGTACTGAATGAGGAGATGCTCTTGGGTGTTGGATTAACCTCTATGTACAGCCCATTACACTATAAATGTAGATCTAAAGTGAAATGATTATATGAATCCTCTTTGCTTATCTATTTTTGACCTTTTGGCCCTCATTTTCACCAGCTTATCTGCATGCCTATTTTCTGTCTGTTTAATTATATGTCACTCTCTAAAGTCAGGGATCAATATTCAATCCCCTGGGTTGAAGTGTTTTAAGGTTAAAGATTCAATTGTTTTAATTTTTATCTATCCACGCATGAAAATCACCTCCTCTCCAATTTGGCTCTAATTTCTCTATCGCTAAAAACCTCAGGCATTTTGGGTCCCTGTTATGTACCTCTTTATAGTCAATTGACCGCTATGTTGTTCAAAACCTCTCTTTATGTTCCTAATATGTTCGCCCAATCTTACTTACTTTAGATGATTGCTCAAATAAATTAATGGATCTGATTATTGCAGAAAGAAAGCAGGAGTTAGAAACACTAGACAAATAAATAACTAGATTAGACACACAACTTTAAAGAACAACAAGATTGTTGTTCTTTAAAGTTTAAAGAACCATTTAAAGAACAACAAGATTATCAAACAATAGAGATGCTGATAACAGAAAGATTGGATACAAGTGAGGAAGTTCTGATTAACATAAAGAAGTCTAAAGCACTGAGAGACAAATATGTTATAAAACAACAAAAATAACAGTAAAAGAACAACAGAATAGGAAAGATCAACATAAATCAGGCAAGAATCACCAAATCCCGATATACAAAATGTTGAATTTAACATATCAACAATACATGACCCAGTTACACACCTCCGCAAATGTAGATACTAGACCAAAAGGAAAGATTTCTAGTGTTGTGACGGAAGAGATATCAGAGAGTGAGGAAGAATTGGAATCATTCTCTGTTTATGAGGTAGAGCAAGAAAATTACGAATATGAGGATAAGATGAAAAGATCCTTTGAACAGGGTTGGATAGATTTAGAGCTAAGTACACTTGAGAATAAGAAAGATGCTTCACAAACAACACAGGATAAATCCAACATACAACAAAGTGAACTATCGAGAGAAGGAATAGAACAAGGGGATCAATCAAAATGGGGAGACACTTTTTTAGAGCTAGGAACCCCATTAACATTGGGGAAAAACAACAAAAGAAGACTAGAAGAGGATTACGAGCAGGAAGGAGAGTCCAAAAAAACAATTTTTAACCTAAGTGACACGGCATTGTCAGATTCTCATATGTCCCTTTTGAATAAAGGGTTAAAATACGCACCATCCAAAAAGCTTAAAAAGTTTGAAACATATTTGGATATAAAAAATTTCACACGTAAACTGACCCTCAAAAAATATCCAATAAGAACCCTATAGGGAACCAATTAGGAGACACCAAATATGTTCATATGGATTTAAAACTCCCTTCTAAATTCAACCCTAGCTATTTGAAAGGAAACTGTATACCAACATTTGAGCAAGCAGCATTGAAGGATATAGAACAACTAGAAGGGACAAATAAAGGGTTAAATCTAACTAAAAAAGAAAAGATTGCATTGGAAGATCTATGCAAAAACAGCTGATCAAACCAGCTGATAAGGGAGAGGGATTGTTTTCATGAACAAAGGCCCTCATTCAGACCCACTCGCGAGCAGCTGTCCGCTCGCAAGTGGGTCGATGGTCCCCACTGTGCATGCGCACGATGGAGGGAGCTCCATCGTGCGCATGCGCGAGACCTGATGAGCGAAGGACTTTCCTTCGCTCGGAGTGTCTCATCAGAGGGGGCGTGCTGTCGATGGTGACTGACAGCACGCCCCCTTTGGTGGGCGTGCCGGGGGCGTGCCTGCCAGATGTAGGCATTCCCAAGGGAACGCCTACTGTCTGAAGCCGGCCCCACTGACATCACTAGTGATGTCAGTGGGAGTGATTTTGGCTCTGATAGAGCCAAAATCACTCCTGGCCTTGCGGTTGAAAAACCCAACCGCAGGCTTTTGCTCGCAGTTTCGATGGTCGCGATGGTCAAGACCATCGCGACCATCATCCTGCACGCTCGTATATGCTGTGGGTGGTGACCCACAGCTATACGAGCGTCCAGGAGGACGCTCCATATTAATGGAGGTGGGCCCTGATTCAGAGCGAGCGCTCTGGTCAGAGCGTCCGGCTCTGAATCAGGGCCAAAGCACAATACATCATAGAAGCTGAAAGATTACTAGGAGATATGGACACCTATGAGAAATAAAAACAAGACCAATAAAAATCTTGAGAAGCCACCATGGAGACCAATTATATCGGGAATAAACTCCCTAACATCGAACCTGTCGGAATATATTGACTATTTTCTTTAGCCACTAGTAAAACAACAAAAGTCCTACACACGCGATACAACTCAAGTATTGAATGTCCTTGACAGAATAAAATGGGAAGATAGTTTCTGGATAGCTACAAGTGACGTTACATCATTATATACGATAATAGACCACCAGCAGGGCATAGAGAGTAGCAGACACTTCCTGAAGGATGATGACACCCTGGTTACAACACAGGTAGAGTTCATTTTAAAAGGAATGGAATTCATCCTTACATATAATTATATGTGGTTCCAGGATGTGTTCTATCTGCAGCAGAAGGGGACAGCTATGGGAACCAAGTTTGGGCCGAGTTATGCAAACTTATTTATGAGCACATGGGAGTCCAATACCATCTGGTCGAAACAAGAACTTGGGGAAAACTTGGTCCTATGGCTTAGATTTATAGATGATCTTTTATTTATATGGAGAGGGAGTGAGACAAGCTTGAAATCATTTATAGAGTAGATTAACAACAATTAATCTAATCTAATTTTCTCAACCGACTACAGTAGGGATCATGTACAATTTCTAGATCTAGATATCTCTATTAAAGACAGACAGATTCAAACAAAAACTCACTATAAAAATGTCAATGTGAACAGCTATATATTGGCAAACAGTCATCACTGGCAAATATCCCACTGGGTCAATTCACAAGACTGTGACAAAATTGTTCGGAAATGAACGACTATGTAGAACAAGGAAATATATTAAAACTGAAATTTGATGAAACATTACATAAGACAGACAAAGTGGAGGAAGCATTCCAGAGAGGGAAAATGATGGAGAGGAAACAATTATTGGAATACAAACAGAAAGGGACCAATGCTCAAAATAAACAGAAGAAAGTATATTTCATAACAGAGTACTCAGGGGCGGCTAACAGTATAAAAAGTATACTATACAAACATTGGCATATTCTGAAAATGGACTTTCAATTACAGGAAGTCCTACCAGTAAAACTAGATATATAGTGTTTAGAAAAGCCCCAGATATAAAGAGCAAATGGGTGAAAAATCAATTTAGAGAGAATAAAACATTAAAACAGATCAATCTGATAACCGGTAAAGAGAGAAAAGGTTTTTTCTTTTGTGCTAACTGCAAAAACACCAAGATAAACATGACAAAACTGGTGGTTGAGTTCCAATCCAATCAAACAGGACATAAGTAACCAATAAAACAAGAACTAACTTGTGATTCCAAGAATGTCATCTACCTTTTGGAATGCAGTTGTAAACTGCAATATGTAGGGAGGAAAATACAACCCTTTAAAGTAAGATTGGGTAAACATATTAGGAACATAAAGAGAGGTTTTGAACAACATAGCGTGTCAACTCACTATAAAGAGGTACATTACAGGGACCCAAAATGCCTGAGGTTTTTAGCGATAGAGAAATTAGAGCCAAATTGGAGAGGTGATTTTCATGCGTAGATAGATAAAAATGAAAACAATTGGATCTTTAACCTTAAAACACTTCAACCCAGGGGATTGAATACTGATCCCTAACTTTAGAGAGTGACAAATAAAGAAACAGACAGAAAATAGGCATGCAGATAAGCTAGACAGATGGTGAAAATGAGGACCGAAAGGTCAAAAATAGATAAGCAAAGAGGATTCATATCATCTTTCACTTTAGATCTACATTTATAGTATAATGGGCTGTACATAGAGGTTAATCCAACACCCAAGAGCATCTCCTAATTCAGTACACTAACTGTAAAATTTCCCCCTTAGTCCATCTTATTATAATTTAAAGGTAATCACTATATTGGGGTGTGTCAGGTAATAATCTTGAGAAACCTGATCCATAGTATGTTTTAGATTAAATGTTACAAGATATATGCATATAAGAACTACGAAATGAGTGACAATTAAGAGTTTACACTGTGTACGCAGGTTTTGGCTTTATAGCACTGCATACAATAAGGCAGATAGTTTGTTTCTCAGAACCCGAACTGTATCCCTGTTTAACGATAAACTTCACTTGCCAAGGTTCCGTTGCGGTCGCTGGAGTATCCTTCTGGGATGCTGGCGTGTATCGCATGGAGTAAACAGAGAGTTAAAGTGATCCTCTATTCCTTGGGTGTCGTCTGCTTGCTGGGGTCTGTGATTACTTGGTTTTCTAAACCTGGTTCTGTCTGGGTAACATGCTTTAACACTTCCACTGGATTTCATGCATCTGGTATAAAAGTCCATTACTAACTGAGCATTGTTGTCTGTGCAACGTTATCTTCAGGTTCTTCCTTGAACTCCTGCCAGATCCTCGCTGTAGTTGATATATGCTGTGGACTTTCTTTGCCCGGTTCTGCTACAGATGTTTGACGGCACTACAGATCCCAGCGCTGCTACTGAACTTTCTGCTGCAATACTAAAACTAACTCTGCTGGTAGTCTCCGCTGTACTACTAGCCTAGCTTTGCTGCAGTTTCATGGTCTCTTCATGTTTACCTTCAACTAACAGTTGTCAACTGCATCATAAAAGTTTCTTCACTCCGGACCTCTTCCTCATCTCAGGGCTCAACCCTGCACCTCTTCACTCTGGACCTCTGCCTCATCTCAGGGCTCAACACTGCACCTCTTCACACCGGACCTCCGTTACGTCTTGGGGCTCAACCCCATACCGGATCTTCACTGCACTTCAGGGCTCAACCCTGCACCTTTCCACACTGTATCTCCGTCATGTTTTGGGGTTCAACCCCAGCACCTCGGGGCTCAACGGATTTCAGTCATGTGTCGGGGCTCAACCCCGCACCGCTCCATACCGGATTTTCAGTTACATCTCGGGGATCAATCCCTCACGGAGTTCAACTCTGCACCTGTTAGTTGGCATGATATGAACTTTGTGCTATATGAACTTTAGTTCTTACGTGGCTATCCTGACACCTGCCTGTTGTGATAATCTGAACTTTGGTTTATGGAGACTTTATGCTTAAGTATCTAGAACTTTTCAGCACAGTTTTGTCTTTGAATAAATCTTGTTTACTTTTAACATTGCGTTCCGGTGCTATTTCATGAGATGGTCATTCATTAAATCCCCTCAGTTTGTATCACCTGTTAAGCCTGTTTCTCCTCAGGAGTCTCAAGAATCTGTAGCCGTGACACTGTTATATTATGAAACTGACAGATATCCCTGACAAAATGGCTGCCACCTATAGAGGAGACCAAATCAGTTGAGTGTACTAATAAACTCCCTATGAATAAGGGAAGAGAGAAGGAAAGGATACAAAGGAAACTCCGGTGTCTCCAACAAAACAGCTGCATAGACTCAGGCCCTGATTCAGAGCCGGACACTCTGACAGAGCTCTGAATCAGGGCCGTCCCTGCTCCTTTTTGGAGCGGCCTCCTGGCCGCTCGCATAGCTATGGGTGACCACCCACAGCTATAGTGAGCGCCCAAAATGATGGTCGCGATGGACAAGACCATCGCGACCATCGGGCTTGCGACGAGACCCTTGTGGTAGGGTCTCGCTGCCGCAAGCCCTGGAGTGCTTTTGGCTCTATCAGAGCCAAAAGCACTCCCACTGACATCACTAGTGATGTCAGTGGGGTCGGCCCCAGACGGTAGGCATTCCCATGGGAACGCCTCCGTCTGGGTAGCCACGCCCCCGGCACGCCCACCAAAGGGGGCGTGCTGTCAGTCACCATCGACAGCACGCCCCCTTTGGTGCGAGACTCATAACGATGGCTTGGCCATTGTTATTCGGGTCTCGCGCATGCGCACGATGGAGCCGCCTCCGTCGTGCGCATGCGCACTTGGGCAACATCGACCCGCTTGCGAGCACTCAGCGCTCATGAGCGGGTCTGAATTAGGCCCTCAGTACACTGTGAACTGTGTGAACTACCCGGTGACACAGTGCGCACGCGCGAAGCACGAAACCCGGTAGTACCAGGATCGCAGCACCGGAGGCAGCAGGATTGAAGGTATTTAAACTGGTATGTCCATACAATCTGGTCAGAGCCCTTGAAAAAGTCCTGTGTGTGGGATGAAACGTGTTGGGAACAATACAAAACCTGTCATACATATTGTATAGCCACAAGCTTGGGAGGCTGTTCCCAGATTTTGTTGTATGTATAGAATGTGAGACACAATAAATCAATTTTAAGAGTACCCATAGTACCATTTATTCCAATATAAGTGATCCATACACACTGTTAGGGTCACTTACCCCCACCCACTCCACAACAGAATCGGACAGAGGACAAGACCAGCAGAGATGGAGAATTTTGGGTGAGTACAATTCATAGGGTCAGTTCTAGAAGGTGATACTGTCCCTATTGTTGATACCAAAGGTGCTGGTGCACGGAGTAGCATTTCAGAGTAGGCGAATAAGGTGGAGCCGGTGTGTGGTTTAAGATACCCCAAGCCAACTGAACTGCAGTAATACATACAGGTTGTCTGACATTGGACTATACAGATCCAGGAATAAGACTGGACTTTAAATTACTAAAAGACTGTGGGATCACAAAAGGACAATTTACAGGATTTTTTGGAACAACATCACAGTGCTGTGTGGAGACAGTGAGGAACATGGAAGTATTTATTTTTATTTTTATTTTACATTTAAATTTATTTAATTTTTATATTTATATTTTCATTTCTATATAATCAGTTCCTATACTTATCTTGTTTTGCATTAACAATATTTTCTTGAGACTTATGCAACACAGTAATTAATTGAGTGCAAATATCTTAATAACCTAGACTGGATGAGCGCCGCAATTTTCTGATATTAGACAGACAGGGGTGACACAGGTGGGGTAGAGTGTGAGGAAGAGAAAAGAGTAGTTGGTTATAATGACAGCTGTATGGCTTTGAGAAAAAGTGAGTTTTCAGAGCCCTTCTGAATGTTTAGTAGACAGGTAGAGAGTCTGATAGGGAGAGAATTACAGAGGTAGAGAGCAGCATGGGCAACATTTTGCAGGTGGGAGTGGAATGAAGTCATTCGTTGGCAAGAGAAGTGGCATACATTTGTGGAGCAATATGGGCAGGAGGGAGATAAGGTCAGAGATGTAAATGGGAGAAGACTGGGTGATGGTTAGAGTATGCTCTGTACTTAATGGTGGTCACTAGGATGCTCATTATAGTGTATGGCAGTCACAAGAATGTTCTCTGTATTGCATGGCAGTCACTGGTATATAGAAGGTTACAGGTTGTTGAATACAAATGTAAATATTGAGTCAGGGGTGACAAAACTATTTTATGTTGGGGGTAACATAAATCATTCAGATGCCCCCTGCACCCCGTCCCCTTTCCTCCTCCTTCCATTCCTCTCCACCTCACCTGGGCGCGCAGGGACTGTGTAGGGGTGGCCGCAGATGTTCAGGGGCTGTGCTGTATAGCAATAGGCTAGGGCCGCAACTAGGGGGGGTAGTGCACGTGCACCGGGTGGGGATTGCAGGGGGGTGAAAAATCTGACTCTGCCATCCGAAAATGGCCGCCGCCAAAGAGGAGACAAATGCTAGAGGTCTTACTGGACCTCTAGTGTCTGTTAGCAGAGCGCAATGCACACAGCGTTCCCGGAAGTGCCGGGAACGCTGGCGCTACAGGGAGAGGATGCTGAGAGCTGCATCTTCTCCCTTCAAACCCCCCTGGAAACGAGCATAAACCCCATGGCAACGAGCATGTAACTCCTGGCAACGAGCATGAAACCCCAGGCAACGAGCATGGAACCCCTGGTAACAAGCATGAAACCCCCTGACAATAAGCATGAAACCCCCTGGCAACAAGCATAAACCGCATGGCAACGGGCATAAACCCCATGGCAACGAGCATGTAACTCCTGGCAACGAGCATGAAACCCCTGGCAATGAGCATGAAACCCCTGGCAATGAGCATGGAACCGCTGGTAACAAGCATAAATCCCCTGACAACAAGCATGAAACCCCCTGGCAATGAGCATAAACCGCATGGCAACGAGCATGAAACCCCATGGCAACGAGCATGTAACTCCTGGCAACGAGCATGAAACCCCTGGCAACGAGCATGTAACCCCTGGTAACAAGCATAAATCTCCTGACAACAAGCATGAAACCCCCTGGCAACGAGCATGTAACCACTGGCAACGAGCATGAAACCCCATGGCAACGAGCATGAAACCCCATGGCGATGAGCATGTAACCCCTGGCAACGAGCATAAACCCCCTGGCAACGAGCATGTAACCCCTGGCAACGAGCATGAAACCCCATGGCAACGAGCATGAAACCCCATGGCGATGAGCATGTAACCCCTGGCAACGAGCATAAACCCCCTGGCAATGAGCAGGTAATTTTAAAGTAATTAGAAGCATTACTGTGGGGCATAAAATGGTGTCGGGCAAATATTGAAGTGACACTTTGGTAATAGGCATTACAATGTGTGGCATAATGTGCAATGGGCATTATGGTGTGTGGAATAATGTAAGTCACTATACCAGGGTTGTCTGAGTAGTGCACTGCCTTATTGAGGAGCAAGGACAAACTCCAGGTACAGGAAGGGAGGGGGCGCAAAATTGCTGCCTTGCACCGGGTGACAGATATCCTAGTTTCGGCCCTGAATAGGCTGCACAGCCCTTGCACCACCCGGGGAAGGTGTATTGTGCAGTGTTTTAACTTACAACTCCTCCTCCATGCAGTGTAGGGGCTGTGCATCCTATTGCTATAAAGCACAGCCACTGACCATCTGCGGCTACCACGCCTTTCATATGTTTGTGGGGTGCAAGCCGTCCCCTTGCCCCCCCACTCATTCTAACGACCATTGTCATAGAGATCATGTATCTCACTAGGGTAAGCTAATGGGAGTCAGTGGTGGCTATGCCCTGGTCATATTAAACTAACTAGTTATTGTTGTGTTCCAAGAAAATTTATATGATGATGATAATAATAATAATAATAATAATAATAATAATAATAATAATAATAATAATAATAATAATAATTATTATTATTATTATTATTATTATTATTATTATTATTATTATTATTATTATTATTATACCACCACACTTGTTTGAGTAATTTGACAAAAAGCATGATCCTCCACAGTGAAACCTTTTAAGTATGAACTGCTTGCTCATGGGCCAGTGCCTTGTACTTTCCCCTTTGCTAAAATGTGCCAAGGGAAAAGACAAGCAGGCTGATCTGGCCCAAGTTCTAACATGGGTTACTATGCATGAGCTGCGTCTTCACGTTTCTTTCTTTCTGGCATCCTTATCGAGTGAATGGAACCCTGAGACTCTACTGCAGTTACTCACAGTATCATCAACTTGGGTTTCCACAAGTACACTACAGTACCACCACTGTATTATGGACCATTAACCTTACTAACAGCTTGCATCCATTACACCCAGATGCCCGATGCATTACAGTACCTAGCAATAATCAAAGGGCTCCAGGATGCTTCTACTCTATTGCAACTATACCTGTTATATCCTTGTGTTATTTGCTACCTGCTGCTTCTACTCTATTGCGACTATACCTGTTTTATCCTTATGTTATTTGCTACCTGCTGCTTCTACAAGGTTCAATAAAGCTAAGAACTGGTTAAGTTATATCATATATGGATAGTGGACTAACCACCACAGCACCAAACAACTGGGCAACACATTCCACCACATATACTCTGGCCAAGTGTATTACCACCATGGTTCACCAAGCTATCTAGTATTATATACCATTGTATGTTGCACTCTCTGATACGCATTACATTGCAACACTACTCTGTATTGCTAACACACTCTGCTAAATAGGTTTTGGGTCCAGTGTGCAGACCCCCAGCATTGTGTTCATTCTATACTCTGAAAATATTTTGAACTAGAAGTGCAGCTTTAGGCCTTATGCACAAGGGTGCCAATATGCACAGGAACTCACTCATTTGAAATTGCTAATCATATTGGCGACACATGGAGCAGTGTTTGGGTAATTTTAAAATTACCTGACATATTTACTCTATGTGTAGCTAACGGGTGTAGTAGGTGCGGCCGGCGGTTCAAATCCCGACAGAGGAAGCCCGGCAGAGGTGAAGATCCCGATCGCTAATAAGGTAAGTATACTAACCCTATTTTCCCCCCTAACCCTCCCTTAAGGGTGCCTAACCCTAACCTCCCCACCAAGTGCCTAAACCTAACCCCCCTGTCCCCGCAACCTAAACTTAAGTCTCCCGGGGGAAGTGCCTAACCCTAACCTCCCCCAGGGGTGCCTAACCCTAACCCTCCCTTCACCTAGCCTAAACCTAACCCTCCCAAGGGGGGTGCCTAACCCTAAGTCCCCCCAGGAGCCCTAAAACCAAACCCTCCCTCCCCCCACAGCTGTCCGCGCCCAGCGCCCGGCTTACCTTTGTTCGGTAGGTCAGGATTTCAACGCCTGTCATTAGTACTTTGCCGTGATTAGACAGTCGGGAAGCCAGCGTTCGGCATTTAGACTGTCGGCTTCCTGACTACAGCCCGTAGCTAACTGATGGGTCTATTTACTAAGCCTTGGAAAGCAATAAAGTGGAGGGAGATAAAGTACCAACCAATCAACTCCTAACTGTCATTTTTCAAACACAGCATGAAAAGTGACAGGAGCTGAGTTAGTACTTTATCTATTGCCAAGGCTTGGTACATAGACCCCCACTATTCCCAAACTGCATTATTGCATGGAAATTTGATTCTGAGTAATGTGGAAAGAAACAGTTTAGCTCGAGTTCCATCCCACCCATGCACAAGGCGGAAAGTGGGAGACAGTACATTCTGATGTATGCTACAGCAGTAAGCGCTAAATGGCCCACTTCAGTACTTTTACCTAGGTGTCTATCCTATTTCTTACCTATGTTTGTTAGCTGCATGTCTGTCCTCTTCTTTTTCAATTTAGATTCCTGCAAAACGTCACTATACCAAGTTTCCTTTTACAATAAGCAAGTAAAATCTAAAAAATTCCTGTAGATGTGTGTTACACTGGTTGGCGGAAGTGACATCATGCCAAACACTCCTCTGTTCAGGAAGTCTTCTATCAGCCATCTCAGTTTGCACTTATAGCCAATGTCTTGTCGTGTAACACACGCACTCCAATCTACAACTCCCTAATATTTTTTTTGTTAATGCACACTTACTCTATGCATACAGTTACAATATGCATATATTTGTATGTTCCCAAGGTGGTTTAAGAGAGGAGGGGGCCCGTGTGCAGTCGGCAAGCAACCACCCTCCTCTCCGACAGCACAGTAGACATGAGTCTACTGTGCATGTGCAGGCCTCCCAGAACATGCTGCTTGCTCTATGTTCTCAAGTGACTTCTCTATTGCACTTGTGCCTTTTTCCTAGTGATTTCTGTCTGAAGCACCGGCCAACACGGGATTCCAGAGAGGTAAGTAATAAGCATAATATGGGTGCAGGGTGTGCTATGTGGGCCACCCTGCACCCATTATAGATATGCCAATGTATGGACCTTTCAAAGGTTGTATTGCAACTCATTTGGGTGTCCAGTGTGTGTTCATACCAGGTACACAGGTGAAAAAGGTTGCCTGTCCATATTAATTTGTCCCCCCTCCTTCGTGTAATTACCATTACTGTTGGAAGATGAGTTTTAGTAATTATTATTACATTTTATTTACAGGGCACCACAAGTGGTCCGCAGCGCTGTACATACAGTAGAGGATACACAGAACATTACATTACAATACAGTAACCAAAATATAAACAGAACACAAGTAACAATTAGCAACACAATTCTCCATACACAATACAGCTCTGAAGGTGAAGGCTGTCATAGAAGTGCTAGAGACAGTAGGGAGGAGGACCCTGCTCCTAGGAGCTTACATTATGGGGAGAGGGGGGATAGACAGATGACATGAGGCATGAGTGTGTAGAGGGGGACCTGAGTGCAGGAAGGAAGCAAGGTAGAGATGGCTGAGGCGGGAGGGACAGAGGCCTGGTAACATGGTTATGTAGTGTAAGGATATGCTTTGGTGAACAGGTGGGTTTTCAGTGCACGTTTGAAGCTCTGCAGGGTCGGGGAGAGCCTGATCGAGCGAGGAACCTCATTCCAGTGGAGGGGGGCTGCACGGGCAAAATCTTGGACACGAGCATGAGATGAAGTAACCAGGGTAGAGGAGAGGTAACAGTCATTGGCAGACCGGAGTGAGCGGGAGGAAGTGTGTAAGGAGATGAGGTTGGAGATGTAGGGAGCAGTAGAGTTAGAGAGGGCCTTGTATGTGATGTGTAATGTAATGTGTAAACTGTTTGAATTTTAAATTTTTACTCAATTTAATTTTTAGTAGAGATGTGCGCGGACCCCCGTGTTTTGGTTTTGGATCTGGATTAATCTTCGTGTTTTGGTCTTGGTTTTGGATTTGGATTAAAAAAATCGATAAAAATGTATAAAAACAGCTAAAATGTCAGAGTTCTGCTTTTAAATCCGAGTTCCGAACCGGCAACAAATCCGAACCGCGTCACAAAAGTGAAATCAGTAAATCCTGCAAAATGTGGGAACACCACTTAAGTTTCTTTTTTCAACTCCCCAATGACTTAGTTTTTGTTTTAATGCCATGGGTCACACATGTGGGTGACACATATCCTTTATTTGATTTGTGCTTTTTCATTGCAACAGGTACATGCTTTTCATTGGCTAATTACATCTATGGAGCCTACAGACATACATAGTGTCCTGCTGAATATTGCCTAGTAAGGTAAATGAAAAAAAGGCTACTGGTACCTTGATTTGTTTCTGTAGTGAGTGCGCCATACACAAAGAACTCATAGGGCCAGATGTACTAAGCACTGAAAAGTGATAAACTGGAGAGTGATAACCACCAGCCAATCAGGTCCTAACTGTCATTTTTCAACACAGCATGTAACATGACAGGTGGGAGCTGAATGGCTGGTCGTTTATCACTCTCCAGTTTATCACTTTTCAGAGCTTAGTACATCTCTCCCATAGAAACATAGAATTTGTCGGCAGATAAGAACCACTTGGCCCATCTAGTCTGCCCCTTTTCATGTATCCTTTAGGCAACTTCAATCCTATTTGCTCCTTACATCTCTCTTAAGGATATTCTTATGCAAATCCCAAGCGTGTTTAAATTGTTCCATTGTTTTAGCTTCAACCACCCCTGATGGGAAGCTATTCCACTTATCCACTACCCATTCTGTGAAGTACTTTTTCCTCAAATTTCCTCTGAGCCTACTTCCCTCCAGTTTCAGTGCATGTCCTCGTGTTCTTGTACATATCTTCCTTTGAAGAATGCTTCCCTCCTGTCCCTTGTTAAAACCCTTGATGTATTTGAAAGTTTCTATCATGTCTCCTCTTTCCCTTCTCTGTTCCAAACTATACATATTAAGATCTTTTAGTCTTTCTGGGTAAGTTCTGTGATGTAGGCCATGCACCATTTTAGTTGCCCTTCTTTGTACAGTCTCTAATGGAGATATGGCCTCCAAAACTGAACACAGTATTCGAGATGAGGCCATACAAATGACCTATACAGTGGTATTATCTTTTCTTTCTTTCTACTACTGATTCCTCTCCCTATGCAACCAAGCATCTGACTTGCCTTCCTCAATGCTTTGGTGCATTGCTTACCTGCCTTTAAGTCGTTGGAAATGGTGACTACTAAATCCCTTTCCTCCTCTGTATTTTCTGCATAGTGTCCTTGATATTATATTTAACCTTTATGTTATTGAGACCCAAGTGCATGATTTTGCATTTTTTGGCATTAAACTGTAGTTGCCATGTTCTTGCCCATTCATCTAGTCTACCCAGATCCTCAGTCATTTGTTTTACCCCTCCTGGTGTGTCTACCCTGTTGCATACTTTTGTGTCATCTGCAAAAAGGCATACTTTTAATATTATTTGCAATATCACCAACATAGATATTAAAAAGCACTGTCCCAAGTACAGATCCCTGGGGTACTCCACTGGTAACCTTTCCCTCCCGTGAATACACTCCATTTAATACAACTCTCTGTTTCCTATCCTGCAACCAAGATCTTATCCATTCAACAGTCATATTATTATTATTATCCTTTATTTATATGGCGCCACAAGGGTTCCGCAGCGCCTTACAAAGTACAGAAACAAATGAGCACACAAGACAACAATTATTAACAGTACAGACAATGCAGGACAAGTACATGATTTATAAACAATGCTGCATAACACCTAAATAAGCAGCAGGGTGTCAGTAATCAGTTTTAGGTGTCATTGTAAATGAAAGTAAAAGTAAGGCAAGAAGAAGCACGTGAGGAAAGAGGGCCCTGCTCGTGAGAGCTTACATTCTGAGGGGAGGGTCAGACAAACAGAGGTGACACACATGGGCTAGATAGTGAGGAAGGAGCATAGAGTAGTGGGTTAGGATGAGCGCTGGAGAGCATTGAGGAAGAAATGGGTCTTGAGGGCCCATTTGAAGATTAAGAGCCAGGAAGCCACGTGATGGAGGAATTTTGCAGGAGCAATGGTGCCAGAGGGGTATAGCCAGGGTTTGGTGATGGTAAGGAGAATCAAGGCATTGCAGATGAAGTGCTCATGAACGGAGACCAGTTTATTATAGACAAAACTGGCTTTCCAGAGGGAACAGGAGAGAGGGACAAAGTTAAGAGGCGAGAAGAGAATGAGATTATTAGGGTTGATGTAGTGTGGAGGTGATATTGATCTAGAGAAGGAGGATAAGGAGTGTGGGGTTATGTGGCTGGCTTCTGAATGAGGAAGGGTGACAGCAGGTGGTGGGTAAGGTGGAGGTTTAGTGTGGTGTGGGGAGGGGGAAGGATAGGTAACTTGGAGAAAAGAGAGGGTGCAGAGTTTAGTGGTGGTGCAGCAGGACCATGGTGGAAGAGAAGTTAATAATACTGGAGTTGTGGGAGATGCAGTGGAGAGACTTATATGTGATGAAGAGAGACAGGGGAGGGGAAGGAGAGGGAGAACGTAGAGGGGACTATGGATGGAGAAATGAGGTGAAAACTGGTGGTAGAGGAGAAAATAATGTAGCAGCTGAGTGAGGGAGGAGTAGAAGAAAAGAGACATTGTGTAGATGAGGCAGTTGGGGGGGGAAAGTCAGTAGTAGTAATGAGTGTGAGATGAGGGAGCAGTACAGGTCAAAGGTCAAAATCAGATAAAAGGAAGAACAGTGCTGGAAGATGTAAAGGCACAACTACATTAGTATATTATAACCAAAAAAGGAGTCAAGGTGTTCAAGTTGTAAGACTTGAGAATTAGTATAAAGTATGAATATATTAAAAAATAAATAAAAGGTATAGGTGTGAAACAATGGCAGATACTACAGTGGTATAAAGATAAATTGACAGTGGTATTGGAATGATTTAAACATTGTAGAGAAGAAACAAACATACAAGTATTAAATTTTAAGTAAGCAGGTCATAGAATCCAATCCCAAGCTTTCCAGTTTGTTTTATCATTCTGCGATGCGGGACAGTGTCAAAAGCCTTACTAAAGTCTAGATAAGCTACATCTATGGCCCCCCTTGATCTATTACTTTTGTCACCCAGTCAAAAAAGTAAATAAGATTTGTTTGGCATGATCTCCCGTGAGTAAATCCATGCTGTTTGGGATCCTGTAAATTGTTGGATTTGAGATATTCCACCACTCTTTCTTTTAATAGTGTTTCCATTATTTTTCCAACTACTGATGTAAGGCTTACTGGTCTGTAGTTACTTGCTTCTTCTTTGCTGCCACTTTTGTACAGTGTTATTACATTTGCTCAAACCATTAAAATTCATATGGATACACATAAAGTTTTTACATTTTTAGTGGTATTAGTCATACATAAAATATTGCTCACTCCAGAACTTGTAACATTCAAGAGCCATCTGACCCACATCTGACCTATTTAATTACCTTTGAACTATTTCCATTAAAGAGCCTTGGACTTACAAGAACTACTTAACACATTAGAAACTTCTGAGCTTTTTTTCTACGTCTATAGACCTACATGGTAAACATAGAGCTATTTAACATTGTTAGAGATAAGGATAGTAACTGAAAAATAACCATAAACCAACAAAGGAGCTAATCTCTGAAGACTATAAGCAGAGATCTCTATCAGAGCTATTGAAAGCTATAACTAGGCAACAAAACCTCAACAAGGACATACTACTAATACAATTTTTATACCTTGTTATTTACCTACGTAAAAGGTCACCTCACAAGATAAGTATTTCCATTTCTCTCAACTTACAACTTACTACTACCATTTGGCATCTAAGACAATCACCTAGGGGTGCCAAAAGGGGCCGTCTTGTTGGAGGGGCCCACAGGGGCGCCGAGAGGGGAGGGACCGATTACTAATTACCCAGATCCGGGTTTGTTGGAGGGGCCCAAGTCAGCTGCTGAGGGGGACAAATCTCCCCCTTTACAGCATGCGGTGAAGTTCACGTCGTGTATAGTATTTTTTTCACATTTTGTTTAGGGGAGCGTGGTCTTACCTCCCAGATTTTGCCATGCCCCCAGTACCTGGGCCCTTGTCAGTTCAGATTCGTTACACCAGTAACACTCTTCAGAGAGGCATGTTCCTCTACTAGATCTCACCTTACACTCTAGGGGGTAAATTTACTAACAATCGAGATAGGTCGAGATGACCATCTCGGGTGATTTATTGATTTTTTCCCTGCTTGCAAATTTACTAAAGGCAAAGTCGGGTGAGTTAGATAGAGATTTCTCTCATCTCCATTGTAAAACTCAGGTGAGATAGCAATCTCGAATCAAATCATCATCGGGCCAAATCAGAAGTACTTTTCACCTAAAACATACATCTCTCAAATTTACCAAATATCGGGATGACAAGCTTGGGTGAGATAGGAGCAAACTCTCTTGCAAAATCACTTTTCAAACGCTTAACCCCCTGAGCTGCGAGATGGTCAGAAACATACACAAATCATTGTGATTTGTGTATGTTTCTTTCTATAACTGTAATAAATAGGGATAAATTGTGAAAAAAATTACTTGAGGTTCCCCCAAAAAAACACTAACTAGCCTCGGGCTTGCCAGCCTGTCCAGGTTCTTAACATTACAGGGAAAAAAATGTGTAAGGATCCCCTGTAATGTTAGAACCAGCACAAAAATGCAGGGACAGAGCTGGTTTTAAATATACGGTGATAAAAAAATGACGTGGGTTCCACCGTATATTTAAAACCAGCCCTGGACCTTTCTAACTGGGGGCTGATGCCACAGCCAGGGGTGCCCTTTCACCGGGCCCCCCAGCCGCAGCATCAGCCCTGACCATTAGTCAGCCCGGGCCAGGGATCCCTGGGGAGTTGGTGACCCCCCAATAAAGGGGTCACCCTCTCCAGGGCACCTCTGGCCTAGGATGATAGCCCGGGGCTATCCCCGCCACCCCTGGATGGTGGGTGGCGGGTTGATTGTGTTTGGTGTAGTGTAAAAAATAGATGTATCATCATTGTCTTTACAGTGGAACTACAGGTCCCAGCAAGCCTCCCCCGCATGCTGGTACTTGGAGAACCACAAGTACCAGCATGCGCGGCATTAAGGACCCACTGGTACCTGTACTTCACCTGTAAAGAAATGGTTTAAAAACACACAACACACCTGTAAAATAAAGCTTTATTACATACATACACATACATACTCACCTGTTTCCAGATGTTCACGTCCACGTGGGTCCCAGCCAATGAGTGGCCGCTAATGTTAGCCGCCGCTGATTGGCCGGCGGCACGCGACTGAGGTCTGCTCACAGTAGCGCAGTGTAATTACATGCAGTAACATGCTGTTACATTGTATCCGGGGCCCGTCTTGGATTTCTTCGGAGAACAACGTGGGACAGAAAGGTGAGTATTGGATCTTTTTTTACAGGTCATTCCAATAGGATACTTTACATTGACAAGTGGACGTGAACATCTGGAAACAGGTGAGTATGTATGTGTATGTATGTATGTATGTAATAAAGCTTCTTAACCATTTCCTTACAGATGAAGTACAAGTACCAGTGGGCCCTTAATGCCCCGCATGCTGTTACTTGTGGTTCTCCAAGTACCAGCATGCGGGGGAAGCTTGCTGGGACCTGTAGTTCCACTGTAAAGACAATGATGATACATCTATTTTTTACACTGCACCAAACACAATCAACCCGCCACCCATCACCCATGGGTGGCGGGGATAGTCCCGGGCCAGGGGTGCCCTGGGGAGGGTGACCCCTTTATTGGGGGCGTCACCAACTCCCCAGGGATCCCTGGCCTGGGCTGACTAACAGTCAGGACTGATGCTGATGCTGGGGGCCCGGTGAAAGGGCACCCCTGACTGTGGCATCAGCCCCCCTGTTAGAATGGGTCCAGGGCTGGTTTTAAATATACGGTGGAACCCACGTCATTTTTCATCACTGTATATTTAAAACCAGCTCTGTCCCTGCAGTCTTGTGCTGGTTCTAACATTACAGGGGATCCCTACACATTTTTGTCCCTGTAATGTTAAGAACCTGGACAGGCTGGCAAGCCTGGGGCTGGTTAGTGTTTTTTTTTTAAACATTTTTCTAAATTTTAACAAAGATTAAAACACAAGCAGCAAGCACATATCTCACTGATATGTGCTGCCTGCTAGCTCGGGAGAGATTTGCAGAGAGAAAACACTGCAATCTCCGGTGACTAATCTCCTGCAAAACGAGTTACTTGGGAGAGATATCTCGTTCTGCTTCACCATCGGCAAACTCGTTTAGCCTCAAATCGCCTGTTGGTAAATTTGGTAAAAGAAAAGGGATTAAATCACCCGAATTTGGGCGAATTCCAGCGAGAAAAATCACTTTGAAAATCGGGACCATCTCGAATCTTAGTAAATTTACCCCTAGATGTAAGTCAGTCACAGCAGTTAATAAATAAAACTTTTCCTGAAAAATGTAAACTATATTTTGTAGGAATTGATTAGTAGATGTCCCTGCTGGGCTATTTTTTCCGCAAAGTAAAAGATTAGTTTATACAATGCACATAAAGGTATAACTTTAGAATTCAACACAAATAAATTATCTTTACTGTTTCATTAAATTGCATGTTCATTGTTTACCAATATATCCAACACCTTATAACATAACACTTATAAAAGTATTCTTCAATAACCTATACAGAACAATTTCTAGTACTTGCCAGTGGAACCAAATAACTTAATAAATGTTTTCATACTGCAGTATAAACTATTTCAGTACAATAAAATGTCTCTACGGTTTAAACCCAAATAGGAACTGGAAGGTGCACAGAGCCTGCAGAAGGTTGTATAGTAGATAACGCTCCAGATTGTTTACGTCTATATGACGTCAAAAGTATGTCACTGTGATTAACAATGCGAAAAGGCAACCCTTTATACCCTTTGTACTTTGCACATTTGTCAATATATATGTATATATCTATATGTCTATATATTGTAGTCACTTTATTTAATGTCAGTTTCCAGGTAAGTGTGATCCTCACATATGGTCATTATAAATGATTAGAGATATGGGCCGACCCCGTGTTTTGGTTTTGGATCTGTATCTCCTTCGGGGTTTTGGATCTGGATTTGGTTCTGCAAAACCACCCTTGCGTGTTTTGGTTTTGGATCTGTATTTTCTTTAAAAAATTATGAAAACAGCTAAAATCACATAATTTGGGCCTTTTGTGTTCCTACAGTATTATTAACCTCAGTAACATTTATTTCCAGTCATTTGCAGTCAATTTTGACCAATTTACAGCTTACAATATTGTTCACCAACTTAGGCCAAAAGCTGACTGGCTAAACTAAGCAACCAACAGAGCAGCAGCACAAACACACTGTAGTTATTTCTGTGTACAAATGTTTTGCAAATTAGTACAGGTTGAGTCTCCCATATCCAAATATTCCGAAATACGGCATATTCCGAATTACGGAATATTTTTTGTATGACTGATAATGTGAAACCATTGCTTTCTGATGGTTCAATGTACACAAGCTTTTTTTAATGCACAAAATCATTAAAATACAGTATACAATAACCTTCAGGCTGTGTGTATAAGGTGTATATGAAACATAAATGAATTTCATGTATGTACACAAACTTTTTTTGATGCTCAAAATTATTAAAAATATTGTATAAAATGACCTGCAGGCTGTGTGTATAAGGTGTATATAGAACATAAATGCATTCTGTGTTTAGTTTTGGGTCCTATACCCAAGAAATTTCATTATAGTATGCAAATATTCCAAAATACGGAATATTCCGTTATCCAAAATAACCCTGGTCCCAAGCATTTTGGATATGGGAGACTAAACCTGTAATGTATTAGCAATAACCAATCAAACTAAATTTACTAAAAATCATGCGTGGAAAATCCTTGCTCAAAACAAGTAGTCATAGTTAACAAGCAGGAAACAAAAAAACCCTAAAACATGTAAATAGCAATAGCAGAAGTAAATGCCCCCTACACAAGTGCACATGCCCCTACCACATGCCTATTCTCAGTTCCCAATCTGTATTTCCCTCCTGGGGGTGCTGGGCCACTGATGACTGGCACTCTGTGCCTATGTAAAGCCCCATTCAATCAGCCTTTTTGTTGAGCAGTTCCCCCAAATCTGAAACATAAGAACAGCATTCCATACCTGTGGGTCAGAAACAGTGTGGATCAGATACAGTGCAGGGTACAGTGCCGATCAGATACAGTACCGGTCGGATACAATGCTGTAGGATACAGTGCATGTCGGATACAGTGTGGGTTGGATACAGTGAAGGTCGGATACAGTTCGGGATACAGTGTGGGTTGGATACAGTGCAGGTTGGATACAGTGTGGGACAAAGTGCGGGTCTGATATAGTGCGGGATACAGTGTGGGTTGAATACAGTGCGGTATACAGTGTGATTCGGTTACAGCGCATGTCTGATACAGTGCAGTTTATAGTGCAGGTCTGATACAGTGTGGATTGGATACAGTGCTACAGTGTGGGGTACATTGTGGGTAGGATACAGTGCAGGTCGGTTATAGTGTTGGATACAGTGCTAGTTGGATACAGTGCGGGATACAGTGTGTGTTGGATACAGTGCAGGTTGTATACAGTGCAGGTCGGATACAGTGCAGGTCGGATACAGTGTGAGTTGGATACAGTGCAGGTCGGATACAGTGCAGGTTACAGTGAAGGTCAGATACAATGTGGGTTGTATATAACAATAGTGCACTTACTGTGTCGGCAGTGCGGGGACGTTGGTGGTGTCCTCAGTGCGAGAATGCCATTAGTGTCCACAGTGCACGGATGCTGGTGGTGTCGGCAGTGTGGGGGTGTCAGTGGTGTTCTCAGTGCAGGGGGGCTGACGGTGTCCTCGGTACGGGGGCGGCAGTGCAGGGGTGCCGGCAGTGTCAGCAGAGCGGGGGTGCCAGCTGTGTCCTCAGTGCGGGATGCTGATGGTGTCGGCAGTGCAGGGGTGGCAGCGGTGTGTCCTCAGTGTGGGGGTGCTGGCGGTGTCGGCAGTGCGGGGGTGCCAGCGGTGTTGTCAGTGCGGGGGTGCCAGCGGTGTCCTCAGTGTGGAGATGCTGGCAGTGTGAGGTGCTGACGGTGTCCTCAAAATGTGGGGGCAGTGTCCTCAGTGCAGGTTGCCAGCGGTGTCGGCAGAGCAGGGGTACCAGCGGTGTCCTCAGTGCGGAGGTGCCAGGAGTGTTCTCAGTGTGGGGGTGCCGGCAGTGTCCTCAGTGTGGGGGTCCCGGAAGTGTCGGGGTGCAGACAGTGTCCTTAGTACATGGTGTCCTCAGTGCAGGGTGCCAGCGGTGTCGGCAGAGCAGGGGTGTCCCCAGTGCGGAGGTGCTGGTGGTGTCAGAAGTGCAGTTTTGGCAGTACATGGGTGCCCTCAGTGCGGGGGTACCGGCAATGTGGGGGTGTTGATGATGTCCTCAGTATGAGGGGCGGCAGTGTCCTCAGTGCAGTGTGCAAGCGGTGTTGGCAGAGCAGGGGTGCCAGCAGTGTCCTCAATGCGAGGGTGTCAGTGCGGGGGAATGGGTTGCATCTTCCTTCCTTTTCCTGTGTCTATTGAAGTTTATGGGCAAGCGCTTATTGGCTGAGAGCTGTGACTGACTGAAAGCCCATAGAATTCAATGGGACTTTGAAAATGGCAGTTTGAGTCTAAAACCTCGAGATCCGACAGGGGGATACGGGGAGGGCGGAGAGATCAGAGCTGTGTCTCAGGTCCCTGGATTTCTGGTGGGCTCGTTTCTCTGAGAACCGGGCCCAATCATCTCTACAAATGGTTATAGTTTATCTCCTCAGTGTGCTTCAAATATTGCTATGTACGAGTGCAACTAGTCTCTTCATACTGTATGTTTTATATGCTGAACACAGAGGCTACAGCACTATAAAAAGTTCCCTGGGTACCTGTCACATCAGCATCAGACAGGTCTACCCTCACCGCCAGTTATGACTGCCTCCTCACTCTACATCTGCGTTGATCCTGCTGCCTCTCCAGTCACTGCATCTCCACCATCCTGGCTTCCTCAAGGAATACTACAACCATCTTCCTCTCTGGCTGTTACATCCTAATCTACTTGACCAACTGCTGCTCGCTTTCAATTTTCACATGTCTGACCGCCTGACACTGGTCATGTGACTTGCTGCTGACCTCTTCAGTAGCTGCAGAGGCTGCTGAAAATAGTGGTCTGCCTGTGTAATGGCATACACATGTGAGTAGTGCGGTACACTGCATCAGACGTAATACCTCACATAGCGGGATATTACATACCCACCACACCAAAACCATTGCACCTTGGAAAGAAACCTCACATCTTAAACTACAGGACCAGAACTCTTGAACCTTCTGTCTAGAGAGGAATAACCAAAACAACACATTCATCCTAGCATCTTTAATACTAAATGAATTGTCCTTCCCAAATGCAGATCAGTCTTATGAATTAAAACCATTTGCTGCTGCAGACCCTTTTCCGAGTACCCCATGTTTATTTCAGGTATTTTATTACATTGCAGAGTAGCACAGTTTATTGTACATGCCTTAGAAGTAGGGGTGTGCACCGGCCACTTTTCGTGTTTTGTGTTTTGGTTTTGGATCTGGATCTTTCTTCGTGTTTTGGATCTGGATTGGTTTTGCCAAAACCACCCTTCCGTGTTTTGGGTTCTGGGTTTTGTGTTTTGGATCTGTATTTTTTTTTAAAAAAGCATAAAAACAGCTAAAATCACAGAATTTGTTGGTTTCTCTGCTCCTATGCTATTATTAACCTCAATAACCTTAATTTCCACTCATTTCCAGTCTATTCTGAACACCTCACACCTCACAATAGTGTTTTCATGTCCAAAAGGTTGCACCGAGGTAGCTGGATGACTATGCTAAGCGACACGAGTGGGCGGCACAAACACGTGACCCATCTAGGAGTGACACTGCAGTGGCAGACAGGATGGCAGTTAGAAAAACTAGGCCCCAAACTGTACATAATGCAAAGAAAAAAAAGAAGTGCAAGATGGAATTGTCCTTGGGCCCTCCCACCCACCCTTATGTTGTATAAACAGGACATGCACACTTTAACAAATCAATCATTTCAGCGCCAGGGTCTGCCACACAACTGTGGCTGAAATGATTGGTTCGTTTGGGCCCCCACAAAACAAGCTGGCAATTAATGTGTCCCTGCACAAACTGGCTCTACGGAGGCAAGATGTCATCCTCATCCTCCTCATCCACCGATTCCTCACCCTCTTCAGTGTGTGCATCCTCATCCTCACAAAGTATTAACTCGTCCCCACTTGAATCCACCACCACAGGTCCCTCTGTACCTTCTGGAGGCTGGTCTCCCTGGAAGAGCTGATAATTCATTTTGATGAACATCATCTTCTCCACATTCTGTGGAAGCAACCTCCTACGCCTTTCGCTGACAAGGTTCCCGGCTGCACTAAACACTCTTTCGGAGTACACACTGGAGGGGGGGCAACTCAGGTAAAATAGAGCCAGCTTGTACAGGGGCCTCCAAATTGCCTCTTTTTCCTGCCAGTACAGGTATGGACTGTCTGACATGCCTACTTGGATGCTGTCACCGATGTAATCCTCCACCATTCTGTCAATGGTGACAGTATCATATGCAGTGACAGTAGACATGTCAGAAATTGTTGCCAGGTCCTTCAGTCCGGACCAGATGTCCAAACTTGGTCCTGCCTGCCCTGCATCACCGCCAGCGGGTTGCTTAGGATACCTAAGTTTTTTCCTGGCAGCCCCAGTTGCGGGAGAAAATGAAGAAGGAGCCGTTGACGTGTCACGTTCCGCTTCAGCTGACAGTGTGTTCACCAGCAGGTCTTTGCACCTCTGCAGGCTTGTGTCGGCCGGAAAGAGAGACACCACATAGGCTTTAAACCTAGGATCAAGCACGGTGGCCAAAATGTAGTGGTCTGAT
This sequence comes from Taudactylus pleione, assembly GCA_031769625.1. Taxonomy (NCBI): domain Eukaryota; kingdom Metazoa; phylum Chordata; class Amphibia; order Anura; family Myobatrachidae; genus Taudactylus; species Taudactylus pleione. Next base: position 11,464,000 of record JAUIMM010000154.1, read on the forward strand.
TTCAACAGATTGACCACCCTGGAATCCTGGCAAAGCGAATGAAGGGCTTCATCCACAAGTCCCCACATGCCGAGCGGAATCGCTCCGTCTTAGCTCCTCCTTCACTTTCTCCAGCTGCTTCTGCAAAAGCCTGATGAGGGGATGACCTGACTCAAGCTGGCTGTGTCTGAACTGACTTCACGTGTGGCAAGTTCGAAGGGCTGGAGAACCTTGCACAACACGGAAATCATTCTCCACTGCGCTTGAGTCAGGTGCATACCCCCTCCTTTGCCTATGTCATAGGTGGATGTATAGGCTTGTATGGCCTTTTGCTGCTCCTCCATCCTCTGAAGCATATAGAGGGTTGAGTTCCACCGCGTCACAACCTCTTGCTTCAGGTGATGGCGGGGCAGGTTCAAGAGTGTTTGCTGGCGCTCCAGTCTTCGGCACGCAGTCGCTGAATGGCGAAAGTGGCCAGAAATTTTTCGGGCCACCCAAAGCGTCTCCTGCACGCCCCTGTCGCTTTTCAGAAAATTCTGCACCACCAAGTTTATTGTGTGAGCAAAACATGGGACGTGCTGGAATTTGCCCAGATGTAATGCCCGCACAATATTGGTGGCGTTGTCAGATATCACAAATCCCCAGGAGAGTCTAAGTGGGGTAAGCCACTGGGCGATGATTTCCCTCAGTTTCTCTAAGAGGTTGTCGGCGGTGTGCCTCTTACTGAAACCGGTGATACACAGCGTAGCCTGCCTTGTAACGAGCTGGCGTTTCTGAGATGCTGCTACTGGTGACGCTGCTGCTGTTGCTGCGTAAGGTGATACATCTACCCAGTGGGCTGTCACAGTCATATAGTCCTTAGTCTGCCCTGTTCCACTTGTCCACATGTCCGTGGTTAAGTGGACATTGTGTACAACGGCATTTTTCAGGACACTGAGGACACTTTTTCTGACGTTTCTGTACAGTCTCGGTATCGCCTGCCTAGTGAAGTGGAATCTAGACGGGATTTGGAACCGGGGACA